>CADCWW010000055.1:1687500-4105383 GCA_902806505.1 Hypoxylon lienhwacheense | reverse complement strand
TTAAATAATTTTATAATTTATTAATATCATTACTTTATTAATATTTAATTATAATTAAATTTGGAAATTCTTATACGTTTATATTAAATATATAATTTCGAGCTTTATGGTTTAATATTATTATTCGGCTTTAATTAATATTTTATTAAAGAAAATTATTAATCGGATTAAATCGATAATAACCTTATTGTTATTTTAAAAATTGTCGTTATAAAATATCATTATTCCGTAGTTCTTTTCATATAAAGCGTCGAGTTTGATATATATTATTTATTAAAGGTTTTAATGTGATAAATAATAAAAGTTAAATAATTTATCTTATAATATTTAAAAGTTTTTCTTTTTTTTATCGGTTAAAATAAATTTTATATTAATTATTTACTTTTTATATCTTAATAAAGTTTTAAGCGGTTTTTTATTTTTATAATCTTTTATAATAAATTATATTTTCTTTTATTATAATGGAAGTATTTTTTATTAATATTATAAAATAAAATTTTTTAAAAATTTTATTATATTAATATATATTTTTAAAATAGAAAAAGTTATTAATATTTCGATTTTTTTAATCGTTATAATATAATTATTAATTATAATAATGTTGTTATTATTAATAAAGAAATCAAATAATTTAATAATAAAATAATTTAAAAAAAAACTTTTAAATTCTAATAATAAATTAATATTTTTAAAGTAGAAAAATATTGGTTTAAAATATAATAAATGTTTTTTAATAATTTTGGAAAAAATAATAATATTATTTATATATATTTTAATAAATTGTTTATAAAAATTTAAAATATAATTTATAAATTGTTAAATTAAATCGGGATTATTATAAAATTTTATAAAAATAATTTTAAATATTTCGAAACTTTTTAATAAAATAATTATTATATAATTATAATATTTAAGTGTTATTAATAATTGGTAAAAGAATTTAAAATAATCGATAATAAATAAATAATTATATTTTCAAATTTTAATAATAATTATTTTTTAAATTAATAATAAATATATATTAAATATTATTATTTTATTTAATATTTAAAAATTCATTATTATTTTATTTTTTTAAATTTTATTAATTATCCTTTATATAATAAAAATTAAATACCTAAAAAATATAAGTTATTTTATATAATTTATTTTGCCGTTTTTATATATTTTATCGAATATATTGTTAACTACTTTATTATTTTTAATATTTAAGTTGTATGGTTTAACTCGGGATCCGATTTAATTTTATCAGCTTTTTATAAGAAATATTTTCATTATTTTATCTTCTAATATATTAACGATCTTTAATTTGTTTTATATTTTATATTTATTTGCGATAATTTTAATTTGTTAAGAAAATTTAATATATTAATTTTTGTTATAAACGAAAGTTTTTTTCTTAATTTTAATAAATGATATATTTTTTAATTATTAAATGCTGAAAAATTTAAAATTTAAATTAATTGGGTTAAATAATTTATTATTTATTAGTTTATTTATTTTATCTTTAAATACTATATTTTCGGGTGGTTAATTATTAATTGGTCCGTTAATTTTATTTTTTAACTTTATATTTTTAAATAATTAATTATTTGTTAATTTATTAATCTTATCGCCCAATCTTTTATTATCGGATAATTAACTGTTATTATCGATTTTAATCTTTATTATTTTTATTATATTAGCTATTATAAATATTATATATATATTAATTATTATTTTATTACCGTTTTTCAAAATTTCTAAAAATTTATCGGTTAAATTAATATTTATAATTAACTAAAAAAAATTAAAATTATTATCGGAAATTATTATTATAATATATATAAAATTAATTTTTTTTTATATTATAATTATAAATCTTTCCTTATAATAATTTTTAATATATTTCAAATAAATATTATATTTAATTTTAATTATTTTATTATTTAAATTTTAATATAAAATTATTTTAAAATTATCGTAAAAAAAGAATATTCCGATACAACCATTATATTTAAATATAAATAAATAATCACAACGTAACTTTTCGGAATTAAATATAAATAAATTGATATAATTGGTAAAGATATATGTTTTTATATTAAACGGGATATAAATGTTTATATTTATCTAAATTTATTGTCAAATAAATTTATTTTGTTTAATAAATATTATAAGTATTTATATATTTTAGTATAAATTAATAATTATTATATTAATGGTATAATTAAATTTAATTATATATTTTTATAATTAATTTATATTAAATAATATATTAAATTCTAAGTTATTTATTATTTATATTTCGATATATAAAACGGTTATTTTATTATTATTTAATTATCCGTTTATTTTAATTCGAAAGATAATTTTCTTGTAAAATATTATATTGTTTCCGATTCCTTTTATAGTTAAAGGTATTTTTGTTTAAAAAATGGTTATGTTTCGTGTATAATATTAAATCTAAAGTTTGTTATATATAATATTTAAATATTTAATATTTAAACAACTAATAATAATTTTAATATTATCATTTATCCGGAACGAAATTTTATAATATAAAAATTATACGAGAATTTTATTTAATAAATTCTATATAATACGGAATATTGCCATAATTTTATTAAACATTTTATTTATCATAAATAATGCTTTATTAACCGGATATAATTAAACTTTTAGAAATTTAAATTAAAGGTTTTTTTTATCCGTTTTTTTATTTTTATTTTTAAAATAAATTTAATTAAAACAATATATAATAAATATTTTATAAATTGTAAACATTTTTATATATTTTTTATATATAGAAGATTTTACCTTTTTATATACCTTATTAACGATTTTCTTTTCGTTTAATTATTTATTTTTAAATCGTATCTTTTTACAAATTTTTAAACCGAAACGGAAAATATATAAAATAATTTTATTATTATAAAAAACGAAATAAATAAAATTAAAAATAATATTATTATTTTCGTTAAATTTTTTTATCTTTAAATATAATTTTTTTTATTCCTTTTCTGTAATTTCCTTAAATATAATATAATTATTCACAACTATATATTATTCATATTAAATATAATTAAAATTATTTATAATAATAAATATTTTATTTTATATATTTAAATAATTATTATTAAACTTAATAAAGTATATTTATTTATAATAAATACGATTATATAAGCGTTAAAATTTACGTTATTTACCATTTTAACCATATTTACGTTCGTAACTTTTATTATAATTATTATAACCTCGATAATTAAATAAGTTTTTATATTAATAACAATTATTATATCGGTTTTTATTATATTAATTGCTTTTATTATATTAATTATCTTTATTATATTAAGAACCTTTATATATAATTAAAATATCCGAATAATAAAGATAATTGTTTTAATTAACATTTTTTTAATTAATATAAATAATGTTAATTAGTTAAAGTTACGGTAATATAAGTAATTTTAACAATTTTAATAATATAAGTAATTTTAATAATTTTAAAGTTATGGGTGGTTACATTAAAATTAATAAAGTTGGTAAGTTTAATGCGGTTAATAAAATTAAAATTAATATTAAACAATATAAACCTTTATTAACAATTTTATTATAATAAAATTATTATTTATCTTTAAAATAATTAAAACAATTATTAAGATTTATCCTTTCTTTAAGTTTATCAATTAATTATTATAAGTCCGGATAAATTAAATTATAAAACTGATTTATTTATTATATATATAAAAATAAACCAATTATTTTTATATTATATATTATTTTTATATTATATATTATTTTTATATTATATATTATTTTTATATTATATATTATTTTTATATTATATATTATTTTTATATTATATATTATTTTTATATTATATATTATTTTTATAACTTAAATAATAATAAAGAAATTAAAAAATAATTTATTTTTATTATATTTATTTTTAATTATTACCTTAAAAACGTTAATAATGTTAATTTTAAAAATTTTAATAATATAATTAAAAATAAATTTAAGATTAATAATTATATTTATTTTAATTAAATTATTTAAATAAATTATATATTATATTAATATATTACCTCGTAATAATTAAAAAAAATTCTTTTTTAATAATTAAACTTTATTTTTATTAATGGTAATTATATAAATTAAATTAACAAATAAATATATATTACATTAATATATATTACCTTTAATTATTATATAATTATTAAAGTTATAATATATTAAAATATTATTAAAAAGCCTTTTATTATTATAAAGGCATAAAAACCCAAATTCTTTTTAACCATATTTATTTTTTTATTGTAAAATTTTAATTAATTAATTATAAAGCCCTTTGCCTCGAAGCTTTTTTATTAATATATATTAATTAATTTATTATATAACCCCCGTTAAAAAGCCTCTTTTTTATTAATTTATTATATTATCTTTATAAAACTTCTTAATTTTAAGCCTTTTTTATAAGCCATATATTAATTATAATTTATTATTATAAAGCCTTTCCATTTTTATAAAGTTAATTTTTTTATTAACTTATTATTAAACACTTTTATTATAAAGCCCTTTTTTTTAATAATTTACCATAAAATCCCTTTTCCAATTTATTATTTTATCGGAAAGCTTTTATTATAAAATTATTACTTTTATTAATTCGCTATATAATCCCTTTATTATAAAGCCTTTTTTTATTAACTTATTACCAAGCCTTTTCCAAATAAAGTTCCCTTACCGTAAATCCTCTTTCCGTAAAGTTAACTTTTTTATTAATTTACTTTAAAACCCTTTTTTTTTTATTAATTTACCGTAAAGCCCTTTTATTATAAGGTTATTTTATTATTTGTCGTAAAATCCCTTACCGTAAATTAATATTAAACCTTTTTATTATAAAGATTCCTTTTTTATTAATTTATTATAAAACTTTTTTATTATAAATTTTCCTTTTATTAACTTATTATAAAGCTCTTTAATAAATGCTTTTATTTAGTTTATTATAAAGTTTTATAAAGCTTTATTATTTATTATAAACTTTTAATTAATTGATTTTAAGGCTTTTTTATTTCGTAAAGCCATTTTATTACGAGGTCATTTTATCGTAAAGTTTTTATTAACTCATTATAAAGCCCCTTTTTTATCGTAATGGTTTAATTGGCTTATTACAAAACCCCTTCCCTTTAAAGCCCTTTTAATAAACCACGTATTAACTATAAGCCTCCCCTCCCGGATAAGGCCTTTTTTCCGTAAAGTTAACGTTTTTATTAATTTATTACGAGGTAATTTTATCGTAAAGCTTTTATTGGCTTATATTAAAGCCCCCCTGTTATAAAGCCTCTTTTTATTGGTTAATTATAAAGCTTTTAAGTAAAGACCCTTTATTAATAATAAATTAACCCCATTTTTACAAAGTTAACCGTTTTATTAATTTATTGTAAAATTTTTTTTATCGTAAAATCCTTTTATTTTAAAACTTTTATTAATTTATATTAAAGATTTTTTTATTATATTATCCCCTTTATTATAAAGATTTTTTACCGTAAAGCTTTTTTATTATAAAGTTAATTTTCTTATTAATTTATAAAAAAAATATTTTATTATAAAACTACTTTATTACGAGAGTTTTATTAATTTATATTTAAAACCTTTTATTTTAAAGCCCCTTTATTATAAAGCCTTTTAACAAGGCTTTTATTAACTTATCGCAAGGTTTTTTATTATTAAACTCTTTTTATTAGTTAATTAAAAAGCCCTTTTTTAGTAAAAGCTTTTTTATTATAATATTTTAATTAATTTATAATTAATAAAAATTTCTAGTAAAAAGGGTTTTAATATTTATTAATAAAAGTTTCGTAATAAAGTAAATTTATAAGAAAATTTATATTAAATTACATATTAATTATAATTAATAAAAGCCCGCTTTTACCGTAAACCTTTTTTTTATTAATTTATTTTAAATTTTTTTTCCGACGAAACCTTTTATAAAGCTTTTTTATTATAAAGCTTTTTTATTATAAAGCTTTTTTATTATAAAGCTTTTTTATTATAAAGCTTTTTTATTATAAAGCTTTTTTATTATAAAGCTTTTTTTTATTAATTTATTATAAATTCCTCCTCTCTGATAAATCCTTTTATTAACTTATTATAAAGTTTTTTATAAAACGTTTTTATTATAATACTTTTATTAATTTACAAAATCTTTTACCGTAAAGCTTTTTTATTATAAAATTATTTTATTATAAAGTTTTTATTAACTTATATTAAAAACCCTTTAATTAGGTTATTTTTATTAGTTTTTTATTAAACCTCTTTGTTTTAAAATTACTTTATTATAACCTTTTACCGTAAAGCCCCATTCTTTTCACGAGATTAACCCTTTTATTAATTTATTATAAAGTCTTTTTTAAAAAGCCTCCCTTTTTATTAATTAATTGTGAGCCTTTTTAATAAAAGTTCTTTTATTATAATACTTTAATTAACTTATAATTAGTAAAGCTTTTTAATAAGTTTTAATATTTATTAATAATAATTTTACGATAAAATGGCTTTACGGGAAACCTTATATTAAACCATGTATTAATTATAATTAATAAAGATTTATACTTTTAACGTGAAGCTTTTTTATTAAAAAACTTTTATTAATTAATACCAAAGTATTTTTATTATATAACTCTTTCTTATTAGCTTATTATAAAGCCGCCCCCGGATAAGGCTTTTTTTCCGTTAAATTAACCTTTTTATTAATTATAAAATACCTTTATTAAATTTATTTTAAAATGGTTTATTATAAATTTACTTTATTATAAGGTTTTTATTAGTTTATTATAAAATTCTTTATTATAAAGTTTTTTATCCTTTTATTATAACGCTTTTATTAACTTATACTAAAGACTTTTTAATTAGATTTTTTTTTTAATTTATTGTTAAGCCTTTTTACCGTAAAGTTATTTTATTATAAAATCTTTATTGGTTTATACCAGGGTCCTTGCTATAAAAACCATTTTAATTGGTTTATTATAAGGCTTTTTATTATATAACCATTTTATTATAAAGTTATTTTATCGTTAAAAGTTTTTTATTTTAATATTTTAATTAATTTATTATATTGTTTTTGTAAAGCTTTTATTATAAAGCCCTTTTTCTTTGTAAAATTATATCAATCCCTTTATTGTAAAATTTTAATTAGTTAATTAAGAAAATCTTTAATTATAAAGTTTTATTATTATAATATTTTAATTGGTTTATAATAACGTACTTATAAAACCCTTTTATTTTACAAGTTTTTTAATAAAAACCCTTTATATAAACCACGTATTAATTATATTTAATAAAGGTTTATCCTTTTATTATAAAGCTTTTTTATTTTAAAGTTATTTTATTATAAAGCTTTTATTAATTTATACCGAAACCTTTTATTATAAACCTTTTCTTTTCATAAAATTAACACTTTTATTAGTTTATTACAAAACTCCTTATTATTAAGCCATCTTTTTTATTAATTTATTATTAAACCTTTTTATTCTTATATTTAAGCTTTTTTTTATAAGGTTATCCCTTTTATTAATTTATAATCAAGTTTTTTTACCGTAAAGTTATTTTATCGCGTAAGTTTTATTAGTTTATTATAAAAACCCTTTATTATAAAGTTTTTTTATTTTATATAAAACCCGAGGCCTTTTTATTATATAATTATTATATTATAAAACTTTTATTAATTTATAACGAACCTCCTTTATTATAAGGTTACCTTTTTTTTCGTAAAGTTATCCTTTTTATTAATTTATTATTAAGTTTTTTTTTATAAAGCCTTTTTTTATTAGTTTATTATAAAAGCCCTTTCCGACAAGGCTCTTTTATTGTAAAACCTCATTTTATAAGGTTTCTCCTTTTATTAGTTTACCGTAAGCCTCTTTTTATTATAAGTTTCCTTTATTATATAGTTTTAATTATTTATTAATTCGTTATAAAAACCCCCCGGCAAAGCTCCCCCGATTATTAATTTTTTTATTAACTTATCGCAAAAGTTTATAAGGTTTTTTTATTATATGGAATTATTATTTTAATACTTTAATTAGTTTAATATAATATCTTTATAAAGCTTTTTTACTATAAAGCCATATTATCGTAAAGGTTTTATTAATTTATATTTAAAACTTTTTACCATAAAATTATTTTATTATTATATTATTTTATCGTAAAAATCTTATTAATATTACTTCCGTAAAGTTCTTTTATTTATATAAAACTAATCTTTTTATTAATTTATATTAAACTTTTTTTATTATAAGGCTTTTTTTTTATATAGCTTTTTTTTTATTGGTTTATTTTATAATTCTTTTATTATAAAGCCCCTTTTTATTAACTTATTATAAAACTCTTACTAATAAAACTTTTATATCGTAAAGCTTTTCTTTATTAGCTAATTATAAAGATTTTTTACCGTGAGGCCTTTTTACCGTAAAGCTAACCCTTTTATTGGTTTATAATAAAATTATTTTATTGTAAAATTACTTTATTATGAGAACTTTATTAATTTATATTAAAGATTCTTTATTTTAAAGTCTTTTTATTGTGAGGGTTTTTAATAAAGTTTTTATTAATTTATCGTAAACTTTCTTTTAGTAAAGTTTTTAAGTTAATTTATTATAAAGCTTTTATTAACTTAAATTATTAATTTAAATGTAAAGCCTTTCTCGAATTATTATTGCAAAAATAAACCTTAACTAAGCCATATATTAACCACATTTTGTCATATATAAACATTTGTTTAATTGGGTAAAAAATCTTAACTCTACATAATAATTTAAAAAATTTAAACAAAATAGAAATATTTTATATATTATAATTTTTAATCTTTTAAATTATTATATTTTATTATAACCGGGGTAAAATTAACATTAAATAATTAATTCTAAATTTTTATATTAATATCGAAAATTAATTCTTAAAACTTTTTATTTTATAATAATATTTTAAAAACGATTATTAATTTAAAAATACATTATTTAAAATTCTCATTTATATTAATATTGTTTATTTTATTTAAATTAAAAATATTAAATAAGATTATTTTATTTTAATGAATTTAAATTACTTATTTATAAAATATCTTTTTTTTTTAACCTTTTATAATTATATTAAACCATAAATAAACTGGCTTATACATATATAATGGTGGGGTTAAAGAAGATATTTTATAAACCATAATTTAAATTTAAAAAAGGGGATTATAAAGATATATATTATAAAAATAACTTTTTAACAACTTTTCAATAATCGTTTAAAATAATAATAAAATTTTATTTCTTTTATTATATAATAATAACACGTTTTTATCACTTTAAAATATCACTTAAAACTAAATATAAAAATAAAAAAATTTTATTTAATTTTTTATCTCTTAAAAACACTATTATAACATATAATAATTATTTATAAAATGACCCTTTTATTAAAACCATGTCACGCCAGGCAAAATTAACTTAAAACATTTAATTAAAACATTTAAAACATTTAACACTTATCTCTTTTAATATAATAACACAATTAATAAACCAATTAATCCAAAACTTTAATACCAGATATTATTTTAACAATTATACATATAACACCTTTTATATCTATTTTAAATTACGTGATTATTAAGTAATAACTGATTAAATTAATATTATTTTACAGTACGATATTTTTATAACGTAATATTTAACGTAATACTTAATATAACACAAATAATACGTATAATACGAACTATTAAAACCAATTAATATACATATATTTAAATGGACGATTATTTATAATAAGTTATTGGATAAGTTATTAATAAATAAGTTGATAAATAAGTTAATAAATAATAAATTAAATAATATTTAAGTTAAATAATAAATAAATACTTAAATATTTAAATATTAATAATTAATTTAATATATATCCTATTTTTTCACTAAACAATTTTAAACCAAAATTCGAAAATTTGATTTACCGGGATTAAAACCAATTAGAGAGCTTAAAAAAATGTTATGGTTAAAGCGGTACATATAATATAAAAATAAAAAATTCTCGAACTTTAAGATAAACCTTGTTAAAATAAAGATTATTACCTTGTTTAAATTAAAAATAATAAATAAAGTTAAAATAAAATTTATTATAATTGGTTTTATTTTAAATAATGGTAATAATGGATTATTAATTAATATTATTAACTTTAAATTTTGTATAAAAAAAGGGTTTAATTTTAGTTTTAATTTAAGATTTAAATTAAAATATAAATAAAATTTTTTTTAATATTAAAATTAAAAAGTTAAAAATTAAAGCAGTTTAAATTAATTAATTTAATTAATATAATGGAATTGTTTTTATTTTTTATTTTTACCTTTATTTTTATATTATGTTTTAAGTTAACATACCGACCATGTTAACCGTTTAACCCATTTCAACCGCTCGTAATATTAACTTTTTATACTTATTATTTTTAAAAATTAATAATTTTACCAATTTATATCCAATACTTTTAAAATTCTAATAGGCTTTTTATAAATAATAACTTAATATATTACAAAAATATAAAAATTATTCGGCTTAATTTCGGCCCGATGTATATGATAAAAGATAAATTTTTAATTTTTAAAATTTAAACTTTTAAACCTTTATATTTTAACCAAATTAAATAATATAAAATTGAAATTTTAAACTTATATAAAAAATAAAATAATAAATATTAAAATATTTATTTTAATTTAATATAAAATTTTTAGTTCAAATTATATAAAATAATAACATTATTACATAATTTAATTAAAATAGAATTTCTCTATATTAAAATTCAGAAAAACTTATTTTTAAAATTCAATAACTTAACCAAGTTATATTTAATTAATTCCAAATTTTAAATATAATATAATTCAAAAATGATATATCATATAAAAAATTAAAGAAAATATTCTATCCAAAAATGAATAAATTTCGTCTTTAAACTTTAAAATTGAATAGCTTTTTTATAAAAGAAGATTGAATTTTTCAATCTTTATATTAAATACATTAATCATTCATTTATTTATATTTAAAATTCTAAAAAAAACGGAATTAAATTGGTGATATTATGAATTTTAAAAATTATTAAATCCGTTTTATATATAACTTAACTTTAAATGCTTACATCGGGCCGAAATTAGTCCGAATATTTTTTATATTTATATATTATATTTAATTATCAATAATAAAGGATATATCCAAATTTTAATAAAATTAAATTTAAATTGATAAAATTATTAATTTTTGAAGGTAATAGATATTAAAAGTTAATATTATAAACAGTTGAGATGGGTTAAACGGTTAACATGGTCGGTACGTTATTAATTATAAAATTAATTATATAATTAATTATATAAATATTAAGGTATTTTATTTTAATGAGGTATTTTAAGTTATTAATTAATTTGTTATAATGTTTTATTTTATAATTGCTAAGCTTAAACATATGTTAATTTAAAGACTAATAATAGATTGATAAATTCATTAAAAATATGTTTTATAAAAACACGGTATGCGAAATATACTTTTATGTTTATAGGTAATATGGCGTTAACCTTGTGGTTAATGCGTGGTATATATATTATGGCGTATATAATATAAGTTTATTATTTACCTTTTTTTAAACGAAAAAAAAAATATTTTTATTTTTAATTATTTTTAATTATAAAGTTATTTGTAATAATATAGATTTATAATATAATATATTAAATTATTAATTAAAATCTTATACCGTATTTTTTGGTTTATTTTAAATTATTTTAAGTATATTAATTTAAATATTTATTTTTATAATAATATTAACGATTTTTTAATTGTTGTTAAAGATGTTATTAAAGATGTTATTGTTAAAGATATTGTTAAATATATCTTTATTTGCGTTATTATTATTAATGTTTATGTTATTTTTATTTTTATTGTTTTTTCTTTTGGTATTTAGTGATTTAATATTTATGGGATATTTTTTATTATAGTTTATGATTAGTTTGGCGGCGTTTTATATTAATAATAATTTTGGGTATTATTAGTTAAATTTGGAGTTGTATTTTCTTTAATGTATTATATATTTTAATATTAGGTATTTATTTATTTTATTAATATGTTATTTAATAAGGTTTTTAATTTTATATAAGATATATTTTTTATTATTATTTTAAATAAAGATTTGTTTTGGTTTTAGTTTATATTACGAAAATAAATTTATATTATTTAATGTTAAAAATAAATAAGTTATTAATATAATATAATATATTTTTTAATACCGAAAGAAATTAAATTTATAGGTTAAATTGTTTATTTTTTTAATTATTATAAATGATCTTATCTTTTAAGGTAATTATTTTTTTTTAGGTTTTTTTGATAGATTATATCCTTTATATAATTATAAGAAGATTTCTTATTCGATGTTAAATTATAAAGGATTTTTTTTAGAGCAAACCTGGCCGCGCAGTATGGGTTCGTCAAATATGCCGCGCAGTATGACAAGAATGAGGGGCTAATCCGAATGCGGTATAGATCGCCATATCGCGGCTGTATCTCTTCAAATCTCCTTTTACAAACCTTTTCTCCTCTCTAATATCTTTCTATCCCCCGATCGCATACCGATGCAGTTCAGGATGTATGTAGAGCTGATTGAGGGCTTCAAAATAGTCATATTTGCGAGGGATTTGAAGATGGTTTGGTGCCAGGATAATTGATTGAAGATATTGTAGAATTCAAAGGTATTTGAGTGTACATATGCGTTTTTTAGCGCTGTTTTTTTGGCATACTGCGCGGGAAATTTGACGAACCCATACTGCGCGGCCAGGTATGCTCTTTTTTTATTATATTTTATTTTTATATTTGTAATAATAAATTTATTTATAATTTTAATTTTTTATTAATAAAGTTACTTTTATATTTTAAAATTTATTAATTTTTATAATATTTTAAGGATTAATAATAGAGATTTTAGTTTAAATTTTAATATTATTTTATTAAGAAAATATTTTAATATAAATAATTTCGAATTATTAAAATTATATTAAAATATTAATATTATTTATATTTATAATATGTTAAATTATGTTATAATATGGTATTTTAAGGTTATTTTAATGTTTTAATTCTTTTATTCGTTTAGTTTATTAATTTAAAGATAATAATTAATTAATATAATTAATTATATATTATGTTTTTTCTAAAATATTTGCCAAAATTTAAATATAAATTTTTTATTATAGTTTAAAATAACTTTTATAAGATATTTCTAATTGGTTATAAAAAATATTTAATATAATATATTTGTTTAATTGGGTGTTTTATATATGTTATATTTTAGGATAATTAATAATTTTTTATTAAATTTATATATTATAATTAATATTGAATCGAATTTGGGGAATTTTTTTTTATTATATAATTCCGATTATTAATATTTTAAATAAGTTGACGATAAAATTTATAATTATTATATAGTATAGTATTATTAATTTATTAATTAATTTAAGTTTATTTTATAATTTATGTTTATTTATTTATATTATTTAATATTTAAGATAATATTTAATATAATTGGTTAATTTTGTGGCTAATTTTAATATAATGAAATTATTTAAATTATAAGTTATTTTTTTAAATTTAAAATAATATTTATTATTATATATTATTTTAAAAATTATTTATATGTATAAATTTAAAATGTATAAACGTTTATATTTCTTATTATTTTATGAATATAATAAATTATTATTACCGATAATATATTTAAAATTATGAGTAAATTTATTGGTCCGGATTTATTTTTTTAATTTTTTTTATATTTTAAAAAGTTTGATATTAATATTGTAACTTAATAAGATATGTGTTTTAAATTTGTTATTAATTTTAATAATGGTTTTAGCGGTATATCCGAAATTGTCGGCGATATTGTTTAATATATTCTTTATTGTTTTTTTAGTTTTATTTAAATCGTTTTAATTTATTATTATTAATAATTTAAATAGTGTATTTGGTATAAAGTTAATTTTATTTGGGATATATTTAATGTTTAAATAATATTACGATAAATAAATCGAGATTAATATTAATATTATATTAAATTTAATTAAATTAATTAATTTTATATTTATTTAATTAATTATATTTCGAGTAGTTTTATAATTTATTAATATTATTATTTCGTTAATATTTAATTATAATTAAATCTGGAAATTTCTATACGTTTATATTAAATATTTAACCTCGAGTTTTATAATTTAATATTATCATTCGATTTTGGTTAATATTTTATTAAAGAAAATTATTAATTAAATTAAATCGATAATGATTTTATTGCCGTTTTAAAGATTATTATTATAGAATATTATTATTTTATAATCTTTTTTATATAAGATATTAAGTTTAATATATATTATTTATTAAAGGTTTTAATATAATAAATAATAAAGGTTAAATAACTTATTTTATAATATTTAAAAACTTTTTTTTTTTATTAATCGGAGTAAATTTTATGTTAATTGTTTATTTTTTATGTTTTAACGGGGTTTTAAGTGGATTTTTATTTTTATAATTTTTTATAATAAGTTATATTCTTTTTTATTATAATGGAAATATTTTTTATTAATATTATAAAATAAACTTTTTTAAAAATTTTATTATATTAATAAATATTTTTAAAATAAAAAAAGTTATCGGTATTAGCAGACCCACATTACGTGCGCCACAGCGCACGTGCCACGCGTTAGCCACAGGGTTAGCGCCATACTGCCTAATGAGCATAAGAGTGCGCTTCGCGCACCGTGTTTTTTCGGAGCACATCTTAACTTAACTTATCATCTTGTTCTAGTCTAATCTATACGATAGCCCGAGCCTACCAGGTATTTCGATTTTTTTAATTGTTACTATATAGTTATCGGTTATAACGATATTATTATTATTAACGAAAAAACCGAGTAATTTAATAACGGGGTAATTTAAAAAAGATTTTTTAAGTTTTAACGATAAATTAATATTCTCGAAATGGAAAAATATTTATTTAAAATGTGATAAATATTCTTTGGTAATTTTAAAGAAAATAATAATATTATTTATATATATTTTAGCGAATTGTTTATAAGGTTTTAAGGTATGATTTATAAATTGTTAAACGAAATTAAAGTTATTATATTATAAGGTATATCCGGATAATAAACGCAAAGGTTTATTTATCCGAAAAATTGGTAAAAATAATAAAGTTAAAGAAAAAAAAAAAGAAAAAAGGATTTATAATTTTGCAGGTTTAAGTATTTAAATAATATTTTTGTTTGCGTATAAACCTTTCTTCATTTTTATTTATATATATATTTTACCTTAGGGTATATACCTGTTAAAAGTACGTACCGCCGGTTGTAAATATACGTACCATACCTTGCAAGTCAGGTGACTCAATCCCAGTCACGTGACTGTTCTTTTTAATCTACCGTCGAAAACCGTAACATATTACGAAATTTTATAAAAGCGATTTTAAATATTTTGAAACCTTTTGGTGAGATAATTATTATATAATTATAATGTTTAAATGTTATTAATAATTAATAAAAGAATTTAAAATAATTAATAATAAATAAGTAATTATATTTTTAAATTTTGGTAATAATTATTTTTTAAATTAATAATGGATATATATTAAATATTATTATTTTATTTAATGTTTATAAATTTATTATTATCTTATTTTTTCAAACTTTATTGATTATCTTTTATATAATAAAAATTAAATATCCAAAAAATATAAATTATTTTATATAATTTATTTTACCGTTTTTATATATTTTATCGAATATATTGTCGATTATTTTATTGTTTTTAATGTTTAAATCGTACGGTTTAGTTTGGGATCCGATTTAATTTTGTTAATTTTTTATAAGAAGTATTTTTATTATTTTATTTTCTAATATATTAATAATCTTTAATTTATTTTATATTTTATATTTATTTGCGACAGTTTTGGTTTGTTAAGAAAATTTAATGTGTTAATTTTTATTATAAACGAAAGCTTTTTTTTTAACTTTAATAAACGGTATATTTTTTAGTTATTAAACGTTAAAAGGTTTGAATTTTAAGTTAATCGGTTTAAACGGTTTATTATTTGTTAATTTATTTATTTTATTTTTAAATATTATATTTTTAAATAATCGGTTATTAACCGGTTTATTAATTTTATTTTTTAGTTTTATATTTTCAAGTGGTTAATTATTAGTTAATTTGTTAATTTTATCGTCCGGTTTTTTATTATCGGGTGGTTAACCGTTATTACCGGTTTCGGTTTTTATTATTCCTATTATATCAGTTATTATAAATGTTATATATATATCGGTTATTATTTTATTATTATTTTTTAAGATTTTTAAAAGTTTGTTAATTAAGTCGATATTTATAATTAACCAGAAAAAATTAAGATTATTATCGGATATTATTATTATAATATATATAAAATTAATTTTTTCTTATATTATAATTATAAATCTTTTTTCGTAATAATTTTCGATATATTTTAAATAAATATTACGTTTAATTTTAATCATTTTATTATTTAAATTCGAATATAAAATTATTTTAAAATTATTATAAAAGAAAAATATTTCGATATAATTATTATATTCGGATATAAATAAATAATTATAATATAAGTTTTCGGAATTAAATATAAGTATATCGGTATAATTAATGGGGATATATATTTTTATATCGGACGGGATATAAATATTTGTGTTTATTTAAACCTATTGTCGGATAAATTTATTGTTTCTAATAAATGTTATAAGTATTTATATATTTTGGTATAAATTAATGGTTATTATGTTAATAATATAATTAAATTTAATTATATATTTTTATAATTAATTTATATTAAAAAATATATTAAGTTTTAAATTATTTATTATTTATATTTCGATATATAAAACGGTTATTTTATTGTTATTTAATTATTTATTTATTTTAATCCAAAAGATAATTTTTTTGTAAAATATTATATTGTCTTCGATTTTTTTTATAATTAAAGCTATTTTTATTTAGAAAATAATTATGTTTAATACGTAATATTAAAGTTAACGTTTGTTATATATAATATCTAAATATCCGGTATTTAAGTAATTAATAATAATTTCGATACCGTTATTTATCCGGAACGAAATTTTATAATATAAGAATTATATGAGAATTTTATTTAAAAAATCCCGTATGGTGTGGGGTATTGTTACGATTTTATCGAATATTTTGTTTATTATAAATGTTATTTTATTAGCCAGATATAATTAGATTTCTAAGGATTTAAGTTAAGAATTCTTTTTTATTTATTTTTTTATTTTTTTTTAAAGTAAATTTAATTAAAATAATATATAATAAATACCTTATAAGTTATAAACGTTTTTATATATTTTTTATATGTAAAAGATTTTATTTTTTTATATATTTTATTAATAATTTTTTTTTCGTTTAATTATTTGTTTTTAAATTGTATTTTTTTACGAATTTTTAAATTAAAATAGGAAATATATAAAGTAATTTTATTGTTATAAAAAGTGAAATAAATAGAATTAAAAATGATATTATTGTTTTTGTTGGATTTTTTTATTTTTAAATATAATTCTTTCTATTTTTTTTTATGATTTTTTTAAATATAATTAAAATTATTTATAATAATAAATATTTTATTTTATATATTTAAATAACCATTGTTAAACCTAATAAGATATATTTATTCATGGTAAATATAATTATATAGGTGTTAAAATTTACATTATTTACCACTTTAATTATATCCGCATTTATAATTTCTATTACAGTTATTATAATTTTAATAATCGGGTAAGTTTCCGTGTTAATAATAATTGTTATATCGGTTTTTATTATACTGGTTGTTTTTGTTATATTAATTATTTTTATCGTATTAATAATTTTTACGCGCAGTTAAAACGTCCGAATAATAAGGATAATTGTTTTAATTGGTGTTTTTTTAATTAATGTAAGTAATATTAATTAGTTAAGGTTATAATAATATGGATAATCCTGGTAATATAAGTAATTTTGGTAATTTTAAAATTGTAAATGGTTGTGTTAAAGTTAGTAAAATTGGTAAATTTGGTACGGCCGATAAAATTAAGATTGATATTAAGTAATATAAGTTTTTATTAATAATTTTATTACGGTAAAATTGTTATTTATTTTTAAAATAATTAAAGTAATTGTTAAAATTTATGTTTTTTTTAAATTTATCGATTAATTATTGTAAATTTAGATAAATTAAATTATAAAATTAATTTATTTATTATATATGCGAAAATAAATTAATTATTTTTATATTATATATTATTTTTATAATTTAAATAATAATAAAAAAATTAAAAAATAATTTATTTTTATTATATTTATTTTTAATTATTGTTTTAAAGGCGTTAATAGTGTTAATTTTAAAAATTTTAATAATATAATTGAAAGTAAATTCGAAATTAGTAATTATAATTACTTTAATTAAATTATTTAAATAGGTTATATATTATATTAATATATTATTTCGTAGTAATTAGGAAAAGTTTTTTTTTAATAATGAGGTTTTATTTTTATTAATGATAATTATATAGATTAAATTAACGAATAAATATATATTATGTTAATATATATTATTTTTAATTATTATATAATTGTTAAAATTAAAATATATTAAAACGTTTAAATAAAAATATTTTATATATTGTAATTTTTAACTTCTTAAGTTATTATATTTTAATACGATTAAAGTAAAATTGGTATTAAGTAATTAATTTTAAAGTTTTACGTTAATATCGAAAATTAATTTTTAGAATTTTTTATTTTATAATAACGTTTTAAAAGCGGTTATTAGTTTAAAGGTATGTTATTTGGAATTTTTATCTATATTAATATCGTTTATTTTATTTAAGTTAAAAATATTAAATAAAATTATTATTTTATTTAAATCCAAGATAATAAATAAGATTAAAATAAGATTTATCATGATTGGTTTTATTTTAAATGCCATTAATAGTAATGATAGATTATTAATTGGTATTATTAATTTTAAGTTTTATATAAAGGAAGGATTTAATTTTAGCTTTAGTTTAAGTTCCGAATTAAAATGTAAATGAAAGTTTTCCTGATATTAACATTGGAAAATTAAGAATTGGGATAATTTAAATTAATTAATTTAATTAGTGCGGTAAGGTTGTTCTTGTTTTTTACTTTTACTTTTATTTTTATATTATGTTTTAAATTATTAATTATAAGATTAATTATACGATTAATCATGTAAATGTTAAAATACCTTATTTTAATAAAATATTTTAGGTTATTAATTAGTTTATTATAATGTTTTAATTTGCGATAATATTTTAATTTATTAAGGTATTTTATTATTTTAATTATTCGATTTAAATTAATTCTGTTTTAAAGATTAAAACGTTTATAAGGTTTATAATTAATTAATAAAGGATTAAAGGCTATATATAAAGTTGTTTTATGGTATATTTTTTATTAAATCCTTTATTAATTAACTTAATTTTGGCGATTTAAGCTTGTCATATTTACTGCCGAATAAAGGTTTAACATTATCCCTTTTACCGAATTTACTATAATTAAAAAAAAACTTTGATAATTTAAACCTTGGTATTTGGTTAAATTTTAATGGTTAATTAGATTTTAATGGCTGGTTGCCGTATAGTTATCGTTATGGTTATTATGACATTTATTATAATTATTTGGTTTGTTTATTAATTTGCTCTTTATATTTAATTTATTTATTTAAAGGCTTATCCCTTTTAAAGAAAAATATAATCAACCTTTTACGTTTTAAATTTAATATTTTAATAAACTTAAATAATATTTCTTTTTATCCTTCTTAAAAGGCGGTAATATAATTGTCTTTAATTCGGTTATTAATATTTTAAAGTAAGGTAGAATTAAAATTAATAATAAAACTATAATTAATGTTAACAAAATTACAACTTATTTAACAATTATATTTAATTATAATTATAATAACGGTATTTAAAATTTAAAGCTTAGAATCGGTTAATCGATTTATTTTAATTATATTTATACTTAATAAATATAAGTATTGGTTTATTGGATTGTTATTTTATCCTTATACAAATTAATTATCTATTCTTTTAAATATGGTTTAAAACCTTAATTTTTAAAAGTATACCGCGTAAATAATGGTAAGCTTTAATATTATTTAATAATATCCTTTAATAATTAAGTAACGAATATTATTATCTATTATATAATAATATTATCTAATTTTAAAACCTAAAGAAAATTGCTATTCTCGTATAAAAATACGGCTACCCGACAATAATTTTTAATTTCATATCCGTTATATTTTATCGATTATTTTAAATAATTTATAAAGTATGCCGGTTTGGCTAATAGTGATAAATGTAATGGATATGATAAATATAAATGAAATATTGCAAATAAGATGAATGTTTCTCGAATTATTTTTATTTGCTAATTAAGATTTATATAGTTATTAAATAAAGGGAAAAAAAGAAAACCAACTTTTTTTTATAAATAAAGTATTTAACGAATGGGTAACGAATATAATAAGTAAATTGCTATGGAAGGTAAACCTAATCGAATAAATACACAACGAGTGGTAATAACTTAATAAATTTAATTAACATATAAGCTTAAATAAATTAGATAAATATAATATTATCGTAAAAAAAATAAACTTATTTTATTATATAAATCAAGAAAATAAACCTTATTTATCGAAAAGGTCGAAAAATTAATAATCTTTAAATTACGGTTAAAATTACCAAATAACGCGAATAAAATCAATTATAAAATACGGTATCTAATTAAATAATTAAATTGTTATAAAATAGTCGGATTATATGAATAAAATAAGAAAAGTAAAATTATTAAATGGTAAGTTCGGGTATATATTGATTTAAAAACTAATAATAAATTAATAAATTAATTAAAAATGTGTTCTATAAGAATATAATACGTAAAACACATTTTTATGCTTATAAATAATATAACGTTAACTTTGTGGCTAACGCGTGGCACGTGCGTTATAGCGTATATAATGTGGGTTTATTAATAATAATATTTTGGTTTATTAAGGTATTTTATCATTATAATTATTTAATTTAAATTAACTTTGTTTTAAAAATTAAAACGTTTATAAAATTTATGATTAATTAATAAAAAATTAAAAGTTATATATAAAATTACTCCATGGCACGTTTTTTATTAAATTTTCAATTAATTAAATTAATTTTAACAATTTAAATTTACTATATTTATTATTAAATAAAAGTTTAATATTATTTTTTTTATTAAATTTATTATAATTAAAAAAAAACTTTAATAATTTAAACTTTAATATTCGATTAAATCTTAATTAATTAAACTTTAATAATTAATTGTTATATGGTTATTATTATGGTTATTATAGCGTTTATTATAATTATTTAACTTGTTTATTAACTTGTTTTTTACATTTAATTTATTTATTTAAAAGTTTATTTTATTTAAAAGAAAATGTGATTAGTTTTTTACGTCTTAAATTTAATGTTTTAATAAATTTAAATAATATTTTCTTTTTATTTCTTTTAAAAAACGGTAATATAATTATCTTTAATTTAATTATTGGTATTTTAAAACGAGGTAAAGTTAAAGTTAATATTAATAAAGTTATAATTTATTTAAAAGTTATATTTAATTATAATTATAATAATAATGTTTAAAATTTAAGTTTTAAAATTAATTAATCAATTTACTTTAATTATATTTATATTTAATAAATGTAAATATTAGTTTGTCGGATTATTATTTTACTTTTATATAAATTAATTATTTATTTTTTAAATATAATTTAAAATCTTAATTTTTAAACGTATATTACGTAAATAATAATAAAATTTAATATTATTTAATGATATTTTTTGGTAATTAAATAATAAATATTATTATTTGTTATATAATAATGTTATTTAATTTGAAAATTTAAAGAAAATTATTATTTTTATATAAAAATATGGTTATTTAATAATAATTTTTGATTTTATATTTATTATGTTTTATCGATTATTTTAAATGGTTTATAAAATATATCGGCTTAATTAATAATGATAAATATAATGGATATAAATAAAATATTACGGATAAAATAATTTTTTTTCGAAATTATTTTTATTTTATTAATTAAAATTTATATAATTATTAAATAAAAGAAAGAAAAGAAGATTAATTTCTTTTTATAAATAGATTATTTAATAAATAAATTATAATAAAAAGTAAAAAATGTAATAAGTGTTATTATAAAAAATGTCACGGGGTATATCCGGATAATAAACGTAAGGGTTTATTTATTTAAAAAACTAATAAAAATAATAAAGTTAAAGAAAAAAGAAAAGAAAAGAGGATTTATAATTTTATAGGTTTGGGTGTTTAAATAATACCCCTATTTACGTATAAACTTTTTTTTATCTTTATTTATATACATATTTTATTTTAAAATACGTACCAATTAAAAATATATATTTCCGGCTGTAAATATACGTACCATACCTTGTAAGTCACGTGACTCCATCTTAGTCACGTGACTGCTCTCTTTGATTTACCGTCGAAAACCGTGATAAAAGGTAAATTTAATCAAATAAATATATAATTATAAATAATAATAATTTAATAAATTTAATTAATATATAAATTTAAATAAATTAAATAAATATAATATTATTATAAAAAAGGTAAACTTATTTTATTATATAAATTAAAAAAGTAAATTTTATTTATTAAAAAAGTTAAAAAATTAATAATTTTTAAATTATAATTAAAATTATTAAATAATATAAATAAAACTAATTATAAAATATAATACTTAATTAAATAATTAAATTATTATAAAATAGTTGGATTATATGGATAAAATAAAAGAAATAAAATTATTAAATGGTAAATTTAAACATATATTAATTTAAAAATTAATAATAAATTAATAAATTAATTAAAAATATATTCCGTAAAAACACGGTACGCGAAATGCACTTTTATATTTATAAATAATATGGCGTTAACCTTATAATTAACGCGTAACACGTGCGTTATAACGCACGTAATGTGGGTTTATTATTAATAATTAATTATTAAATTATTTATATTATATTTTATTTTTTTTTAATTAAATTTATATTATTTTATTAATAATTAAATAACGTTAATATATTAAAACAAAGAAATCCAAATAATTATAATATTTTTTTACGAAAATAAATAATTTAAATGGATATAAAAATTATTAAAAGTTAATGTAAATAAAATTTACAATTATATAAATATTATTAATTATAATTTTCATTTTCATTTAATAAAAAAACTTATCTAAAAATATATAAGAAAAAATTTAATTTTATTATTAAATTATAATCCGAAATAAGTTAAAAATATTTATAAATTTAAATAAACATTTTTAAAATATTTAAAAAATATTAATAAAAAAAACCGAATTATATTAAAATATTATTATTTTTAATAATTTTAACACCGCTATAATTCCCGTAAATTATAATAACGCCGATTTAATTATAAATAAAATAAATAATAATATTATTAAAACTTTTAATTTTATTATTATTAATTTTTATAACGTTATTTAAAAAAACGTTTATATAATAATTAATATAATAACCGACATTATAATAATTAACATTATAATTAATATTACCCGTGTTATAATTAACGTTACCCGTGCCGTAATTAATACCACCCGCGTTATAATTAATATTATTTTAAATACCCCCCGTAATAATACATATAATATAAAAGTAAACCTGGTTACGCAGTATAAATTCGTTAAATTTCCCGCGCAATATAACTAAAAACAACGCTAAAAAACGCATATATATATTCAAATCCCTCTTAATTTTACGTTATATTTAATCAATTATTTTTAAACCAAAACAGCTTTAATTTTCTCGTAATTAATATCATTTTGAAGCTTTTAATCAAATTTATATACGTCCTAAAATACACCCGTATGCGACACGGTTTAATTGAGCTATTTGAGGTAAAAATATAAAGTGAAATAAAAATTCCGAGATTTATAACCACAATATAACGATTTATACCGCATTCGAATTAACTCCTCATTCTTATCATATTACGCGGCATATTTAACAAACCTATATTATATGGCCAGGTTTACTTTAATATAATTACCGTAATTAATAATATAATTATTATAATTAATATAATTAATATTATAATAAACATTATATATATAAATAATAATATTATAAATATTATTATTTATAAAATAATTATTATTATTTATATTATAAATAATATTATAATTATTATAATTTATATTTATATAAATATAATAAAAATTATTATTTAAATTAATATTTTTGCTTTTTTTATATATATTTTTATTTAAGTTTATACTTTAATATTAATTAATTAAATTATTTAAAAAAATATTTTTTTTATTAAAACATTTATAAAAAATGTTTTATAAATGTAAAAAATATTTTAATTATTAAAGTTAATAATAATTTTTATAAATAACCTTTTATTAAATGATTAATTAAATTATCAAATAAATTTAATTAAACTTAATTTTAATTTTAAAATATTATCAATGAATTTTTAAAAAATTATATATTTAATTATATTTAATCATTTATATATATTATTATTAATTTTTATTTTTTTATTATTAAAATAAAGTAATGTAAATTTTAATATGGTAATTTTTAAATATTTAAAATATAAAAGAAAATATAAAATAAAAGGATAAATATAAATAAATGTTAATATAAATGATTCGGCATTTTTAATAACATTTTTAACCGTTATTTTATAATTTTAATAAATTATATTTACCGTTTTTAATAAATCCGAGCTTTTAAACTTATTTAAATAAAATAAACCTTTTATTAATAATAAATTATTCAAAGAATTTAAACTTAATATTATTGTTAAATTTAAATAAAAAATATTATATAATGAATTTAAAAATTAAAAATAATATAAAAGATAATAATAAATAAGAAAAAGTAAAAAAAATATCCATTTATATAAATAATATCATTTAAATTACCCCATTTAAAAAAATTATTTATATAAATAATAATATTTAACTTTTTTTTTTTTTTTATTTTTTATAAAAATAATAATATTTAAATAAATTTATAATTTTATAAATCAACTTTTAAATAATTTCTATTTTTATTTTTATTATTATTATTATTAAAATTACGTTTTATAATTTTATTACCATAATTATAATTATAATAATTATTATTACTTTAATAATTACCATTATTACCACTTTTATAACCATTACCGCCATTTTTATTATTATTTTTATAATTGTTAAATCCGTTTTAAACATTTAATATATTAAATAAATAATAATAATAAATAACGTACCGACCATATTAACCGTTTAACCCATTTTAACCGTTCGTAATATTAACTTTTTATATTTATTATTTTTAAAAATTAATAACTTTACCAATTTATATTTAATATTTTTAAAATTTCAATAAACTTTTTATAAATAATAACTTAATATATTATAAAAATATAAAAATTATTCGGCTTAATTTCGGCCCGATATATATAATAAAAAATAGATTTTTAATTTTTAAAATTTAAATTTTTAAACTTTTATATTTTAATTAAGTTAAATAATATAAATTTAAAATTTTAAACTTATATAAAAAATAAAATAATAAATATTAAAATATTTTTTTAATTTAATATAAAATTTCTAGATTAAATTATACGAAATAATAACGTTATTACGTAATTTAATTAAAATAAAATTTCTTTATATTAAAATTTAGGAAAACTTATTTTTAAAATTCAATAATTTAATTAAATTATATTTAATTAATTCCAAATTTTAAATATAATATAATTAAAACGTAATATATTATATAAAAAATTAAAAAAATATTTTATTTAAAATTGAATAAATTTCGTCTTTAAACTTCAAAATTAAATAACTTTTTAATAAAAAAGGGTTGAATTTTTCGATTTTTATATTAAATACATTAATTATCCATTTATTTATATTTAAAATTCTAAATAAAACGGAGTTAAATTCGTAATGTTATAAATTTTAAAAATTATTAAATCCGTTTTATATATAACTTAACTTTAAATACTTATATCGGGCCGAAGTTAATCCGGATAATTTTTATATTTTTATATTATATTCAATTATTAATAATAAAAAATATATCCAAATTTTAAAAAAATTAAATTTAAATTAATAAAGTTATCAATTTTTAAAAATAATAAATATTAAAAATTAATATTATAAACGGTTAAAATGGATTAAACAATTAATATGGTCGGTATATAAATAATAATATTTTTATCACGGTTTTCGACGGTAAATCAGGGAGAGCAGTCACGTGACTAAGATAGAGTTACGTGACTTATAAGGTATGGTACGTATATTTATAACCGGAGGTACGTATTTTTAACAAGTACGTACCTTAAAGTAAAATATGTATACAGGTAGGGATAGGGAAAAGTTTGTGCGTAAACAGGGGTGCTATTTAAATATCCAAATCTGCAGGATTATAAATCTTTTTTTCTTTTCTTTTTTCTTTAACTTTATTGTTTTTACCAGTTTTTCGGATAAATAAACCTTTGCGTTTATTATCCGGACATACCCCGTGACAATAACCGTAAAATGTTAATTTATACCGCATTTAAATTAACTCCTCATTTTTGTTATATTACGCGGCATATTTAACGAACTTATATTACGCGGCCAGGTTTATTTTTTAATAAAAAGAAATAAAACCTTTTAAATTTTAATATTAAAAATATTATTTATTTTTTTTATTTTTATTTAAAAATATAAAATAAACGGAATTAAATTTATAATATTATAAATTTTAAAAGTTATAAAGTCCGTTTTATATATAATTTAATTTTAAATAATTATATCGGGCCGAAATTAATTTAAATTCTTTTTTAATTTTATATTACTTTTATTTAATAATAATAAAAAATATATCCAAATTACACAATTTTTAAATTTAAATTAGTAAAATCATTAATTTTTAAAAATAATAAATATAAAAAGTTAATATTACGAACGGTTAAAATAAATTAAACGGTTAATATAATCGGTACGTTATATATTTTAAATGGATAATTATTTATAATATATTATAAAAATTATTATTTTAATAATATTATATTTTAATAATACCCCATTTAAATGTAACATTTTTCCTTAATTAATTAAAATTCTTTCGATTTAATAAAATTATTTAACTGTTTTATTTATACCTTTTTATTTTTTATTTTTTTAAAAAAAACTTTATAATGATAAAAGACCCAGAAATTAAGGTCTAATGATTAAAGGATGCTTATTAAGGTTTGGCTTTAACCTTTAATATTGATTAAAGGATGTTTATTAAAGTTTAGCTTTAACCCTTAATATATTTCATAGCTTGTAATTATTATTACTCTCAAATAGATTCTTTCCGAAATCATTAATAAATGATTTCTTACTTTAAATAAAATCTATTAAATTCTAGCATTAATTATTACCGCCACAATTTTCTTAAACCACCATCACATTTATAATAATTAATAATTTTATTTTTTTCGAAATAGCCCGTTCCAAAACCCACCTTTTTACCTTTTTTTAATAACTTTATTATTAAAAATCTTATATTATTACCTATTATATATTAAGCCATAATTAATTCCCATAAAAAATATAATTCTATAATATATTTCCGATTATTTTAATATAAAAGCATTTATATTAAATCCGGAGAATAACCATTTACCGTAATTTAAATTTAAAAAGGATTTATATACCGCTATTTAAAATTCAATTAAATCTATCCTTAAAACCACAAAGCTACCTTTTTTTTAATAACCAATAACTTTAAGACAAACCATTAAATCAAAGCCAGGTCTCCAAAAGAATTATCTAAAAAGTTGGAGAGTTGATAAATTAACTTTCACTAGTTTTTTTAGACAAATATTAATTAAGATTGAAAAGGATAAATTAAAAGAAATTAACAAAAGGTTAACTAAAAACATATAAAAGAGAATCCATTTGAATTTTAATATACCAACATAATTAAAACCGTTAAACTTTAATACACCAATATAATCTAGTTTATTAATATTAAACCTTAATATACCAGTATAATCGGGACCGTTAAATTTTAATATATTAGTATAAACAAAATTATTAACCAAATAGGAAAATATAATAGTTTAAAATAATATAAAATAATAAATTTTAATAGATTATAAAAATAAAAGAGTGGATTATAACCTATTATTACCATTAATAAAATTCTTATTACTAATAAGGTTTTTATTATTATTAAACAATTTTCTATTATTTTTAGATAATTTCCCCCCACTTTTAATAAATAAAAATTTTTAGGATTTTTTCTAATTTTAATTTTTTTAAAATAACCTTAAATTTTTATCCTCGGTGAAATCTTCCCTAATTTAATACCTTTTAAGTAATTAAAGAATTTTATCACCGGAAGATTCTTTTCCTTAAAAAGAATTAATATAATTATTTTAAAGAGAATTAATATAATTATTTTAAGGAGAGTTAATGTAATTATTTTAAAAAGAATTAATATAATTTTTTTAAGAGGAATTAATTTAATTATCTTAAGAGGACTTATCTTAAGATTTGGATAATATATTAAATAATAATATAAATAGTTTATTAAACTTAACCGATTAATTAAAACTACCGAAACTACCAGGATATCTAAATTAAAATGCGGCGTCTCCATTAAATAATTTTATTAATTTTATTAATTTAAAAATTGGTAAAGATTTTATATTTAATTTAATTAATGTAATAAATATTTAATTAAATAGTAATAAAACCAAAATTAATATTTATAAATAAAAGTTAATATATGTAAGATATTTATATTTAAGTTTCGAAGAAAATTATAATAAAGGTAATTTTATTATAATTAATAAATTTATATATTAAAAAAATATATACCTATTTGTAAATAATGTTAAAGAATATATTATTATATTAATGTGACGAATAATTATTTAATAAAATTTCCTTTAATTATTTAAAGATATAACTTAAAGATGGTAAATCGAAAGGTTTTTATTCGAAAAACGTATTAAGTTTAATGTTAATTTAAATAACATAATTAATATAATAATTTCTCGTTTTAAGATATTTATAATAAACGTATTAATAGCTTTAAAAAATCCGGCTTTAATATATAATTTAAATAGAATAACAATTAATAAATCGATTTAATCCTAGGTAATATAAATTATCCGACTTTATAAAATAATCGGTTAATAGAAACCCGCTTAATAAATGGCAAAAATATATAATTTATTTTATCCCCCCTTAAAATAATTAATTATTAAACCGGAAAAATTTACCAGTTTTTATTTAAAAAATTTTCTTATTTATTTAGAAGAGAAAGTTAAAATATATAAAATTATTATTTATTTTTATAAAAATACTTAAAACCTTATAACTATACTATATATAACATTTTTAATTAATAATATATTTGTTTAAAGTCATATTTTAAGATATTAAAAATTACCGGCCCCTTTATAAAACCCAACCTTACCAACCTTACTAATTAACATAATAACAACGAATTATTAAAATAATACCGAAGAATAAAACCTGGATTTAGCCTTAATAAATAATTCGTATTAATAACGATTATATTAATAAAGCATACCAGGTTATACTAAAAGTAAAGGTTTATAACATAGAAGGTATAGAAAATAATAAATACCTTATCGCGAAAGCTTCTAATAATAAGGAATTAAAAGGGATATAATGTATTAATCCGGTAATAGGTATCAATAAAATAAATATATTAAAATAAGGTAAGATAATAATAAAATAAAATTTAATAACGAAACCTATATAATTAAAAACAAAATTAATAAAAAAAATAAGATAAATATATTAAAAAATAATAATTATTTTTTATTTAACAAATATTTTAACAATGAAAAAGGTAACTTATTAATAATAAATTAATTTAAATATAATTTAACTTATATTACCAATTTTTTCACATATAATATTATAAAAAAAAATATAAAATATAAATGATATTCATATATATTCACATCTAAAAGTAAATTAATAATATATATAAAATAGAAGGAATGTCGAGGTCCAAAAAGAATTTAAATTAAAAAATTATTACCATTTATATAACTATAAATCCTTATATAATTATAACCATTTATATAACCACTATTATCCACATAATCACTATTATTTATATAGTTATCGCCATTTATACAACCATTATTATCCATATAATTACCGTTATCTATATAATTACCGCCAAATATATAACCACTGTTAAGCAAATAACCACCGCCAAATAAAAAATAATACCAAAATCTATCAATCGAAGATATTCCCGATAAAGGAGAACCAACCGATAAAGATAATAATTCGGATTTATTTAATTAAAAAGAATTTTTATTAAAAATATAATAAAAGTAACCGGTAGATTTAAAATATAAATTAAAGACAACAACAAGTTAAGGTAAATTAAAATAAAATACGGATATAAATAATAATATAAATAAAAAAAATATCAATAATTTTATTAAAATTATCGAAATTAAATTGTAAAAAAAAAAGTTTAATTTAAAATATAATAAACACACTTACACCATATTTAAAATTAAATTCTATAGAAAAGAAAAAATATATATTATATATAAAAATATAAACACTTTAAAAAAATTAATAAATAGATTTTAATTTATAATATATAGTAAAGATTATATAATAATAAAATAAAAAGAAGGTTATATAATAAAAAGTATTATAAAATTAATTACTTTATATGATCTTACTTAATTCTAGTTAAGGATACTAATAAAATAACAAGGGTAACAAGTTAAACTCTTAATCCAAATAATAATATAAATATATAATAATTTGGAATTAAAGTTTTTTTTAAGAATAAATTAATTAGATATTCATAAGGCTATCATAAATTTCCAATATAATATAATGATAATATATTTATATAGAAGTATAAAATTCCCAATTAATTTTTATAAACCTAATAAACCAATATATTGATAAATTAAAATAAAATAAAATATCAAATTAATATTAAACAAATCAAAATATTTACCCATAAATTATACCAATTTATCAAAAAGAGATAAATATAAGAATATTTAAAAATACCTATTCTTATCCGAAATAAAAAAAATTATAAATATATTATTAATTAATATAATAAATAAAGTAGTGTTAATTACTAATAAATTAAATAATTATATTAAGATTTATTAAGATTAAACCTTAGATATAATAAAGGATTTTAATAATAAAAGTAAATATAAAATAAATAAATTAACCTTTTATTTTGGAGAATTTGATATAATAAAAAAGGATATAGAAGTGTTTATAGCGGATAAAATATTGGAAAATATATTAGAAGATATTAAAGTATAACCAAGAAAAGAGTAATTTAAATTGTTAAATTTAAGCGGAATATTGGAAGATAAAAATAATAAATTTCTAAAAATATTTCCCGAAGATATATATTTTGGCCTAATAAAATTAAAAAATATCCTTAATATATAAATAAAAAACAACATATATATATAGAATATTAATAAGGATTTTATATAAAAAATAAAAAAAATTTTCGAAAAATATAATATATAATTAAGTTATAGGATTATCGATATACCCGAAAAAAAAAAATAAAAATCGATTTAATTAATAATTGGTAGTAAAAAAAATTTAGAATTTAATTATATAAACTAAAACGATAAGATAGAAGATTTCTTAATAAAATTTTCAACAAAATATATAATATAGAAAAGATGGATTGGATAAAAGAATTAACCCTATTCGGAAGTTTAATATTTATAATATAAAAAACCGTGAATAGAATAAAGAAAAGAAAAGTGATAATAAATTTAAAAGTATTGAACGATATTATAATTCCTAACATTTACTTATTATTTATATAAAAAAATATTATTATTAATATAAAAAAAAATGAAAGATGATAATTATTAATAAGAAAAGTTTTTTCCATTAATTACCATTATATAGATCGTATAAAAATAGAATAACTATAATCTTACCCAAAAGATTAAAAATATTAAATATTATATTAATAAGTTTTAAAAATAATTTATTATATGTTTAACGATTTATAAATTAAAAATTTATTAATTATAAATATTATTATCGAGTATATATGGATAATATAATGATTTTTAATAATATAAAAAAAGATTATCTAATATATCTAAATATAATTATATAACTATTCAAAACGATAAAAATAATACTTTCATTAAAAAAATCCTTCTCGGGATATAATACCATATGGCTATTAAGATTACTAATTAACAGTTTCGGAATTTCTATTACAATAAACCGAATAACTATAATATAAAAATTGGAAATTTTAAAAATACTAATAAATTTAGAAACCTATATCGATATAATAATTTAGCTATAAAAATATATATTATGGTATTAATAAAAGATATTCCTTTTATAAAAATAAAAAACAGATATGTTTACCAACAGTTATAAAAAAAGGGGATTTATTAATAAAAAATAAAACGATAAAGAAAAAATAGATATTAAAGAAATAATTCAAATCTATACCAGAGGAGATAGAAGTTTTTAAATTAATTTAATATAATCTATATATAGAGATATATTTATTATATTAAAACCCTAATAAAATAATATTTATTAAATTAAATATATTTAAAAAATAAAGATATAAAATAATAATATTTTATATAAATAAAGAATAAAACGGAATCAATATATTAACCAATAAGATTCAACCCATCCAATTTTTAAATAAAATATTTATTAAAATAAAATCCAAATATTAAGTTATCAAATTTGAAATCTCTTACTTAATATAAATATATAAAAACCTATATCCACAAATATAATCTAATAAAAAAATAATTATTATATTAATAAATCATAAAATAACTAAAGATATAATTAAATAAAAAAACCTAATTATAATGGATATAATAAAATATAATTAATAATTAATAATGGTTTTTATATACCTTAATTAATATAAATTAAATATATAACATATACTAAAACAATTTAACTTAATACCCGATACGTTATTTAGATTACTTATAATAAATATCTATAAAAATAAAAAATAAAAAAATAATATTATTAAAAATAAATTAAACAATCTAATAAACAAATTCACTTATAATTTATTATCGGCAAAGGTAATATTTGGAAATAACTTAATAAATAAATTTAAGAATATATATAAAATAAATAAAAAATATAAACCTATTATTAAAAAATTATAGAAGAATAATAATATAATAAAGATATATTTTAAATTTAAAGATAATTTACTTTATTATAACGTGGGGGTAAAAAGAGAAAAGTTAATGATACCATAAGATTATATATAAGATATTTTTAAGATAATATACAATAAACATTATTATTTCGGAATGACAAAAATAATAATAAAATTAAAAAATTTCATAATTAATAATATCATTAGGAAATTATAAAACTATTTTAATTATTATTTAAAATATATATTTAATTATATGGATAGAAAAAAATCTTTAAAAAGTTTATAATTAATTTAAAGTAAGTCGATTTTATATAATATAATAATAATGGATTTTATAATCATTTTACCAAAAATATTAACCAAAAATATATATTAGAAGATATCCGGTATCACAAAATATAACACATTATTAATAATGATATATAAATTTTTTAAAAAATGCTTATTTATATTAAATTATATTAGTTATGATATTAAAGAATAGATAAACTAATTTTTTAATATAATTATATTATTAGATTAAAGTTTATTATAATAAATAATTAATAATAGGGATAATAAATTTTTATTAAAATTATAATAAATAATTTTTCTTAAAATAAAAATAATGTTAAATTTTTCTATAATATAATATTTATAAATTAACAACTAAAATAAGAAAAGAAATTAAGATATTAAAATTATAATACAATATTATATCTCGGTAAGTAATAAATTTTAAATAAATATTATATCGGTATTATAATTTAATATTAATAATATAAAAAGTTTAATACTAAGAAAATCACTTAATAAAATTATCTTAAATTTTAAACCAAATACGATATTATTTATTTTTAAAATATTATATAATATAATAAATTTTGAAATATTACAATAAATATATTAAAAAAAAATAGAAATAATTATTAATTTTATAATAAAAATAAATAAAATTAAATATGATAAAAAATATTAATAAAAGAAATTTAAAATAGATAATAAAATATATTTAAAATTATATAAAAAATATAACCTCTTTAAAAAACCTTTTAAAAAATGGTTTCATTAAAGGATAAAGTTTATAATAATTATAAAAAAAGTGGATAATTTAATATATAAATTAAATTTCTTTAGATATTAGAAAATATATCGAGTTATATTTATAATATATTTAATATCGGGACCTTTAAATAAGGATTTTTTTACCAAAAAAAAACCGTAATTAAATTAAATATAAATCGATAAAAATAATAAGGAATAAAAATTTTATAAAATAAAAAAATTAATTAAGAAAAGGATTAATAAAGTTGGAGGGAAATAACTTTTAAAATATTTTATATATTAGAAAAGATATAATTTAATATATAATTAATGATACTTAAAGGATATCTTTATATAAAATACAGTAAAATTAATTAAAAAATTTAACCAAAAAAATAAAATATTATTAAAGGAGTTATAAATAAAAGAAACTAAGTAGTTAAAAATAATATTAACAATTTTAAAAAAAAAGGATTAAAATAAAATAATAAATATTATCCCGAAAATAAATATATATATATAATTATTTATAAATGTATAAAAGAAAGATAATATATAATGGCTATAAATTTTAATTAACTTAAATATATATATAAAGTAAAATAAAAAGTTATAAAAAGTATAAAAATATAGGATAAAGAAACAAAGATGTTTCCTTTTTTTAAAAAGGAGGGGGTAATTAATAAAAAACTTAAAGATTAAAGTTTAATAATTAAAGGATGTTTATTAAGGTTTAGCTTTAGCCTTTAATATTGACTAAAGGATGTTTACTAAGGTTTAACCTTAACCCTTAGTATATTTTATAACTTGCAATTATCATTACTTTTAAATAGATTCTTTCCGAGATTATTAATGAATAACTTCTTATTTTAAATAGAATCTATTAAATTCTGGCATTGGTTATTACCGCCACGGTCTTCTTAAACCACCATCACGCTCGTGACATATAATAAATACGGATAATTTTTGTTTTACGTTATATAATAAAGTTATATTTATTACGTATATATAAAAAATATAAAAAGTTATTTTTTCTCTTTTTTTATATATTTATTTATTTTAATTTAAATTAGTGTATTTTTAAACTTATTACTTTAATGAAAAGGTTTATGCGTATATTATATTTACGAGGCGTTAAACCGATAAAAAAGCAGTTTAAATTAATTAATAATTATAAAAAGTAAAAATAAAAATAAAATAAAAACGGCTTTTAAAACGTAACTAATAAACGGCTTTCGAAACGTAATTAACGGGCTGGAAAAAGTTAAAAAGCAAATATTATATCGATTTATAATGTAGTTAAACGTATTTTAAAACGTTAATAAATTATAATAATTAATAATAAAAATTAAAAAATTAAAAATAAAGATTTTTTTAACAATTTTAATAATATTTTAAATAAAGATAATATTATTAATTTAAATAAAAACGAGTGATTATAATTAAAATTAAAACGGTAATAATTTATATAATAATGAAAAATGGTTAAAAAAGTTTTAATTAATTAAAAAAAAATGTTATATTTAAATAAAATATTATTAAAATGTAATATTATTAAAATAATAATTCTTTATATTATTAAATAAATTATTAATAAATAAATTAATAAATGGCACGGTTACGTGAAATAAAATAATAATTGGATAAATTGTAAAAATAATAAAAAAAAGAAAAAAATCCTTTAAAAATTTCCTCTCTTTTTAAAAATTATATACAGCCGTATACACAACCACATGTGGCTGTACATGTGGCTGCGCCACATACATGTGGGCCCGTGTTAATAAAAAAAATTTATAATATAATTTTTATTTTTATTTTATTTATTTTTAAATTGAAGTTTAAAAATTTAATTTATCAAAATTAAAATTAATTAAAAAATTTAAAAAAATGTTATAATTAAAACGGTATATATAATATAAAAAAATAAAAAACTTTTAAATTTTAAAATAAATTTTATTAAAATAAATTAAAATATATTTATATTAATATAATATTTTTATCCGTAATTAAATATATTTAAATTATAATTTATAAAATATTTATTTTAATTTTATAATTATATATATACGAGTTAATTTAATTATAATTTAATATAATTATAATATTAAAAAAAATATTTTATTAATTATAAATTAAATTCATTAAAATAAAAAAAATATCACATTTAAATAAAATATTATTAAAATATAATATTATTAAAATAATAATTTTTTTATTTAATTTATTTAAATTTATATAATTAATTAAATTTATTAAAATAACTTTTTAATAATATAATTTTTTAATAATATAATTATTAAATTATTTATTTATTTTCATTTATAAAATTATTATTTATTTTTATTGTTAAAATTATTTACTTATATAATTTAATATTTCCGTTTTAATAAAAAACCTTCGAAAAATAATAATCCCTCATTAACTCGGACATTCAATTTCCCCTCGTTATATTTCACGTTTTTCTCTTTGATTCTTCTTCTTTTATTCACCAGTCGGCTTTTCGTTTTCGTTTTATATCACCAAAGGTTCAAATCACCCTGTAGCCCAATATGGCGCGCAAGTTCTTCGTCGGCGGCAACTTCAAAATGTTCGATTCTTCCTTAAATGCAACTATTATTTCTATATCCTGTCACAAAGTAATGAAGCTGATGCCATATTTGTTACTTGTTTAGGAACGGGACCATCTCTTCTGTGAAGGAAATTGTCGAAAACTTAAACAAAGCTCAGCTGGACCCTAACGTTGGTAAGACGGAATGCTTCGTTATTGTGTATGGTGCTTTTGTGCCAAGCTTGTAATTTTGCTCACATTGTTCCTGTCATCAGAGACTGTGATAGCCCCTCCGGCCGTTTATCTCCTCTTAGTCCGGGAGCACGCTAAGAAGGAAATTGGGGTTGCCGCACAAAACGTCTATGACAAGCCCAACGGTGCTTTTACTGGTGAGATCTCGGTTTCTCAGCTGAAGGACAGTGGGATCACCTGGGTAATTCTTGGCCACTCCGAACGACGGACCATCCTAGCCGAAAGCGACCAGACTGTTGCGTCCAAAACTAAGTACGCCACCGAGAATGGCCTCGGCGTAATCTGGTGCTGTGGAGAGTCCCTAGAGCAGCGCGAGGCTGGCAAGACCCTCGAGGTCATCGCAGCCCAACTCGCAGCTTTGAAGGCTCAGATTTCGGACTGGAACAAGATTGTTATCGCGTACGAACCCATCTGGGCCATTGGAACCGGGAAAGTTGCTACTACCGAGCAGGCCCAAGAGGTCCATGCATCTATTCGCGCCTGGTTGGCTGAGGAGATAAGCCAGACCGTTGCCGATGCCACTAGAATTCTGTACGGCGGCAGCGTTAGTGAGAAGAACTGCAAGGATCTAAGCAAGCAGAAGGACATCGACGGCTTTCTTGTTGGCGGTGCTAGTCTGAAACCTGCATGTGAGTGCCTCATCGCTACTGTCACAGCTACTCTCGTATTGGGTGAGACTGACAAAACTTTACAGTTGTGGACATCATCAACTGCAAATCGTGAGCAAAAAGTCAACTAAGAAATTAGTACAAGGCGTACTGCCAATGAGGAACGATGGGGCGAATCTCTTAAAAGTGTAGGAGTAGGTATAGATATGGTCCATAAAATGTCGAGGTTATAAGAAATAGCCTGACCTGTGCTTACTGTCTGCTATTTATTAACAACAATTACTATCACACGGAGACCTGAAATTGTTGTCACTTCTTCTTCTGGTGCTGTTGTTCTTGTTCTTGTTCTTATTCTTATTCAGGGGAAGGCGGGGGACATAAGCCTAGCCCTGGCTACAGATTATTATATCTGAACCTTGTAATCGTCATCTGTGTTGTCCAGGTCTGATCGTACAAACAAGACGTCACGCTTCCCGGTGCCTAGATATGATGTTGCGTCTATACTGGCATGCCGTTGCCGTGGTAAGGACTCCATACTCCCCTCACACTTTCATTTATACTTGTAATGGGCTTGTTGACTCTCTTCACCTTCTCGCCGCTCGCATCTCGTAGTAGTTCCATCTTCTTTAATATCTGGAGCGAATCCAAGTTTTTAACGCATATCGACTTTTGTTTACCATTGATATAGTGTCCAATCAGGACGGGGTGTTTCCGTGGTCGGGGAGATAGGGCGAACTCGATCTGAGGGTGGGAGGCGGCAAATTTGGATAGCTGGGACTTAATGAAGGAGCTGTAGAAGGTGATGAGTGATTATGATTATGTTATTCCGAGCAAGATTTTTCTTTTGAAAGAGGGCTTTGGAAAGAGGGCCTTCCACTCTTACCTCATTCCCCTAGAGCTCCCAGAATGATCACAATAATGAACGTCTATCTTCTTGCATTGCAATATGAAGGCGCCGACGCCGTTCTGGATACCAATCTGTTAGTAATAGTATTCCGTGTCCGCTCGATGTTGGATTCGATGTGAAATAGATATAGAAGTATTATTTTTCAAGATGATATCGGTTTAATTACCTGGCCAATGGACACTTTTTGCAATGCCTTAACGGTCATGGTTGTGTTGCGTCGCGTTGCGTTCCGTTGCGCCTCCGCGATTGAGCTGGTGACAAGGCCCTGTGTCGTTTTCAATCAACTTTGAAGGAAGAAAAATGTGATCGTATTGACCTACATAATTAAGGATCGGTAGGTACATGCAGGTACGTATCGGTATATATACATATGCAATTATAGTATATATTCATATTCATGAATACATAATGCATACCCCATAATAGAGTATGCAGGTCCATATCAATACACACCGAGTACCTCGTACAACTTACTTAAATGTATTGATATAACATGAATGGTTTAAAACTTATTACTATTTGACAGTTCAGAGACCATTAAAGACAACAAAGAACCTTGTATGTATAAATAATAAATAATAATGATATAAATAACATTGTTCAATCATAAAGCGTGTGTATTTTCATTTATTGGGTTTTATATTGATTAGTATAGGTTTATGTACGTAGGTATTCAATTTATATTGGTGCATTGCAGCTTTCAGGTACATGTATTTATGCTGGTATGATTAACTAACGAATATGTAATGCACTATACCTAAACTGAAATTTGACCACTTTCTCTTCTACGGTGTACACGAATTTTTTTTCTCCCTCCTAAGCCTCTTTCTCCAAAACGAAACGACGCGCAACATCTTAACACCTTTTCATCCATTTCCCTTCACCCATTTCATCCATCAACAAACCTATCCTCCTTCTTCTCTCGAGTCTTCTTGTCTCACCGTCTCATTGTCTCCTGCGCGTATTACCCATTCTGTTATTTTCAACACCACGCAATTATAAACATCTCTTCATATACAGATACACACTCATCCACAACGACCGCGCCACTATGACGGACAAGCTCCCGCCAAACCTTCTGGCCCTATTTGCGCCGAGACCTCCTCTGAGATGGGTGCCCGCGCCCGACTTTCCTCCCGAACAGCGCAAGACGCATTCCATCACCGGTCTTGCCAGTTATCTGCCTGCTCTCGTCGCATACAAGGACAATGATGGATATCTTCCGACCGAGAGCTGGCTGCAGATGCGCGATAGGAAGAAGCTTGAAAGGAAGAGCCAACAGGAGGAAATCCTAACCGAGGGTCCCTTGCATTGTTCGTATCATCATTTCCTATCATCGAGTCGTCTTATCCTTGGAATAAATTGTTGACGTATGTTGCTTGCAGACAAACCCAACGAAGACCCTAACATTCGCGGTGACCCCTTCAAGACTCTAATAGTCGCCCGGCTAAGTTATGATGCCACCGAACATGACCTTGAGAAGGAATTCGGACGCTTTGGACCCGTTGAACGCGTACGTTACAGCATATATCCCTCTACGTTTGCGCGTTGCGTGCGATGCTAATATTCTTCTTTTCCTAGATTCGTATCATATCCGATACCCATGCTCACGAAAAGCCAAATAAGAAGAAGAAGCCTCATCGCGGATACGCTTTTGTGGTTTTCGAACGAGAGAAAGACATGAGAGGTAACGCCAGAAAATTTCCTTGAATCACCCATTTATGTCTCGCTGAACACCTGACTCTCAAGCTTCCCCCTTTTCCTTTTCCTGTTTTTTCCTTGGCAGAGCTTTACTGACAAATGCGCATCGCTGCGCACGTGCGACTAGCTGCCCTAGATGGTTGCGATGGCATTCGCATCAGGGACCGCCGAATCAAGGTAGACGTTGAAAGAGGTCGAACGGTAAAGGGTTGGAAGCCGCGTCGATTTGGTGGCGGCTTAGGTGGCCGGGGGTACTCCAAAGCCGCGCCTCCTCAGCCTCGGGGCCCTGGATTTGGGAGTGGTTTGAGCGGACGTGACGGATTTCGTGGAAGCTTTCAGGGCCGTGGAAGAGGTGGGTTTCCTCCTGGCCGCGATCGCGGCTTTCGAGGTGGTGGCAGCGGCGGCGGCGGCGGCAGCGGCAGCGGCAGCGGCGGAGACTTTGGGCCTGGTCGTGATCGCGGCTTTGGTTCACAGACCGGCTATAATCCGCCTCTTAATGCACCTGCTGGCCCGAACTGGGGTGGACGTCGTGGGTTTGGCGCAGGCGACCGGGATCGCAGCGGATCAGGCGGTGGGTATGACTCGCGTAATGGCAGTCGCTCATATGATGATAGATCGGGCGGACATCGGGACGGAGGCAGGTTCGGCGACCGCGACCGCCGAAGTGGCGCCAATTTCGAGCCGGTTCGTGGCGGACGAGAGTATCGCGACTACGATCGGACGAGAGAAGACGAAAACCGGAAACGGGGCTACGAAGGCGGTTACGAGGATCCGCGCAAGTTACGGCGCTATTAAGCCGGCCTTGCTTATCGAGACAAGAGTCTTTTTGTCTTGGTGGGTATCTTCTGTCTTGCTTCTGAATCTGTACAATCGTCCCGACTTTTCCTTCTGCCTTACGACGGTAAGGGTAAGCAAGGGTAAGAGATATGGTGTGCTCGAAAATTATCCGACGAACGGCATTTACTTGGTATCGAACGGCCATTCAGTCACAAGGTAAACGAAACGCCAGGAATATGCAGAGTCCTCCAAGGTTCGGTCATCGGGCATCCCCCTTACGTCGTGGTATGATGCTGTATGCCCATCCCATCCGAGGCCCTTCTTGTCAGAATTGGCGAGGTAATACTTTCTTCCCCCCCCCCTTCTCACGCCCTTACATGTACTCTATGACGAACGTAGAGAATAATTACGAAGACGGTCTAGCTAAGTTGCAGGTAATACAAGGCGTATATAAGTTATTCGTTTGTTTTTCTCTCAGGTAAGGTGGGAGGTAAGACTACGAAGAAACCTGCTGACCTGGTCGATCTGCTACTGGATGGATATATAAGGGCGATGAATCAATTAACAACATCGTTTTGTGTGTAGTATAGCAATAGCTGTCATTCCCCTGGGTCCCCCTTTCTATTTCTTTTAATTATTGTTTTCCTGTTATATCTCATGCTTTACGTCGACTGAGGTACTGTTGAGCTGTAAGATAGTCGTGGGAAATGCGAGTAACAGCGTGGCGATCATCTCAGCCGCTAGTCTGATCCGCGTGGCATCTAGCGAATTATATACCTGATAGTTATATGTGTATTGCAAAACGTTCGAACCCCCACGAGAATAACATTGCCGGAGACTTTCCATTCCCCCCCTTTTCCCTTTTCCTTTTTCCCTTTTACCGAACGCCAATAGTCATGGTATGGCTGTAAATGCAAAGACGCACGCATGGAGGTGTGAATCGCGTTATAAAAAGATACCAGCGCACTAAGAATCACTGAGAATCAGAGATTAATGTTTTGATTCTAGTCGCCTTCCTCGCCACTATCATCATCAACGCCGTCTATCGCGTTTGGCTCTACAGGGGTGACTTGAGCAGTAGCGGCGCTCCAGTAGGCGAGAACATTGATCTTAAACTCGCTAAGACAGACGCCGAATAGCTTGAGTAGCCTGGTCTGGCGTGAGTCAAGGATGTCGCCTTCGCGGCAGACGAGATATCCGCTGGGGTGATCCCCTTGTGAAGAGAGTCCTTGGGGAGCCTCATCGAGAACGACGTGGCCCTTGAGCATGCGGACGGGGATGCCGAGGCGGCGCAGCTCCGGCTCGAGAGTATGGCCAATGGGAACGTCATGCTCGGGGGGCACCTCGCCGCCGGTGGCATAGACGGTGCCGTAGGGAACGACGAAGTCGCGGGTAGCGGTGGCACCGGCGCGGGCAAAGTCAACCTTATCTTGAGAGAGGGTGTTGAGGTGAGGGAGGAGCTGGTTAGGAGAGCGATTTGTAAAGAGAAGGCCGACGGTGCCGCGCAGGTAAGGGGTTAAGTGGTAGATGTTGTCCGCGTAGCTGTCCTCTGGACCGTGACCGATGGCGCGAGCCATGAGCTTTGTCTTGCCAAAGAAGAGTCTGATATATATGTCGAGGAATTTTTTTTCCCTTTCTTAGTCTTTATTCCCATTCATGAACGATGAAAGACAACATACCGGCTATCAGATAAATCTTGCCTCACTTCTTTCAGGTACGCGTTGCGCATGTTGTCGACAGCGAAGACGAAGCAATGTTGGTATTGGGGGACACATTCGCGAATATTCTCAAATAGACGTTCCTTGTGCTCGCGAGTCTTCTTATTCACTTGCGTTAAGTGAACTACCTTGGATCTTTTTGACTTTGGCATTGTGTGTTCTCTTGTCCTATCGCCGAAACAATTGATTTGAAAATATATCCCTTATTATCTTCGTTATCTTTCTTTTAATTATCGCAAGATCAAGAAATGGGGAGGATACTAGGGAAAGGGAAAGGGAAAAAAAAAAAAAAAGATATTTTTAAACTCAGAAGTTAGTTCAATCGACGAGTGGAGGGTGGTTCTACCCCGCTAGAGAGCTTCAATGTTGCATATTGCATGTGGATACATCATATATGTTTTAGGTACTTAGAACATGAACTGCATATTCAGGTTGACGGTACAAATGTATATACAGTATATACAGTATATACATATTCTTCAGCATCAAGGTTACGTACCTATGCTACCTACATAGTATGTAAGTACTACATGGGTACCAACCTAGCACAAAAACAAAATGGTATTTTATAGGATGTATGCAAACGGAACCTCGGGAGTATGTACATAAAGTTATTAATGCAAAGAAAATTCTGAAGGTGTACTGATATCTTATCGATAAAACACAACTTCACTTACACAGAGTAAGAAGTAGGTACTGATATGAAGTTTTCTAGTGCTTCTTTTCAACTTCCAGCTTTTACCTTTTACCCTTCATCCTAACATTCGACGACATCGACGACGACGACATCGACATCGACGACGACGACAACGATAACGACAACGATAACGACAACAACAACAACAACAACAACCAGAAAGCACCCTTCAAGTCTTAACCTATTCAACTTCATCTCATATTAAACACACATATATCAAAAATGGAAGGGTATGCCGCTTATACTCCTCTCTTCTTCTAACCTAGACTCTATCGAAGAGGAAGGAAAAGGAAAAGGAAAGGAAAAGGAAACATATAAAACTAATCGGACTTGGAATCTATAGATTGACAGCAACTGAGACGCGTGAGCTGGAGCAGCGCATGCAAAAGCAACAAATGAAGGTCTTCTTCGGTGTACGTGATGATACCATTTGCTATTTTTATTTTATTTTTTACTCCTTTAATTACTCATTTATTTACTCGTTTATTTTCTTATTTATCTACTCGTTTATTTACTCATCTGTCTATTCATCCGTTTGCGCTCATAATCTCGGCTATGGCTAACCACCACGATAATTACAACTAAACAGCTTTATAGCAACCTGGTCGACCACTGCTTCATGTCTTGTATCGACGACTTCACCTCCAAGTCTCTGACATCGCGTGAGTCTGGCTGTGTCACCCGCTGTGTCCAGAAGCACATGGCCCTCTCCCAGCGCCTAAGTGAACGCTTCCAAGAACACAACGCCCAGATGCAGCAGCAACAGCAACAGCAGAACACCTTCCGGTAAACCAATCGTCCTCCGCAACATCTGCATGTCTCGTCTACGGGAGCATGGGAGCGCGCGGTGCACCTCGTGCTCTCTGGTACGCTCATATCTGACTGAGGATTGGGCATGGTCAGCGATGTCCATCCGGACGCCTTTTGTGTACATATTACTTGCTGCTGGAGTGGAACGGCACGTAAAGCCTCGGGCTAGGCAGCTCGACGTCATGCGTCCACATAGCGTTGCGAGCCTATTCACATGAGGCCTGAGGCTTAAGGGTTGGGCGTTAGGGGTTAAGGGTTAGAGTGAAAATAGTGTCACTGTAATAGTATATAGGAACTCTAGAAGACCCCATGAGGCAGACATTGCCGCATAGATCTGCATAACTCTGATGTCCCGATGCCCTGATGCCCTGGTACTGCAGCCGTGAAACTAGTGTTTTAACTGCCTCCTAATTCTATGTACAATAGATATGTAGCTTTCTTCCCGTCTGCTTTCGTTCGGTGCCTTTCTCCAACCTGATGGTGCCGCGTCTTGTTAAGCGCCAAGATAACCCGTAAACGATGTCAAATCGAGCCCATCTTGTTTCTTTCAAGCGCCGAATACTAATTAAGGGTAACGGTCAGAAATTATCAATACGTCGCCAGAGTATCCCGGGCCCGTTCATTAGGTAGTCATGCAGTAGGTAGGTTACATAAAGTGGTAGCAGCAGCAGCAGCAGCAGCAGCAGTAGTAGTAGTAGTAGTAGTAGTAGTAGTAGTAGTAGTAGTAGTAGTAGTAGTAGTAGTATTTAGACGTCGGGGCTCATAAAGTGGTATGGTATGTGTTATGAAATTGCTTGTCATGTCGAACTTAAACAGTACAACCGCAGAGATGCTAGTTCTTCTTATAGCCTGCCCATATCCCAATTCGAACCATTGTCCTCATCCCAAACCATCAACTAACAGGGTTCGTACGAGCTCCAACTGCTCAACTATCTTTTCCTCGAGCCTATTCTCGAAACCCCTCGTCCTATTTCGCTCAGACGGCGGTATCGCTCTCCACTCCGCTTCTCGCGGCCCCAGTGTCACCAGCCTTTCTCGAAGCAGCTTGCGACGGTCTATCCAGAATTCAACGCTCTCCAACAGCCCTGCCGAATCCCATTCAACCGCAGGGACATCCCTCGCATTATTAGCGCGCAAAGCTTCCAGCACACGCGTCACTAGAGCCAGCGAGTGAATCTCAGACACCGATAGCAGAGCGATGTAATTGCGGTCGCTATTCTCTCGTCTCCTATTGTCGTCTGGAGGCTCGAACCGGTCGACGCTAGATTGCATAAGATTGGGAAATTGGTTGAGCACGTATGCGACCTCCGGCGCGATCGTGTTACCCATCGCTGTTAATATATTGAGCAGCAAAGGAACTATCCCCTTAGCCCATATACTGTAGCAACGCTGTAAACCAACAGAGTCAGCAAAAGGTTTGACGTTCGAACGACGGAGGTAGGTGGCCAGGTTAGCCGACGTAAGATGGTTAAGCAGGCCGTCACAGGCCAGGTGTTCCGCTACTAGTGGTAGCGTAGACAGCTCCAGGAGGAAAAGAAGCGACAGTTCCCCATAAACGGGATCGCCTTGGTCGGCTAACTTGTCTGCCCATGAGTACAACGAGACGGCGGCCTCCACGGCCTCGTGGCCGGTCATGATGTTGAGGATCTGCGTCTGATTCTGGTCCATCCCTGGAACACAAAGACAAGCCTGTAAGATAGCGTTGAGAAGAGCAATGTCGTCCGGAGAAACAGAGGCTTGGGCGTCATGAACTAAAGAGACTAGAGTCCGGAATCCCCTGGCGACGATGACATCCAGAACGCTCAAGACGGTTTGAGAGATTACGGCGGTAGACGTGCTATTCCCGTGCTTATCTGGCTGTGCACTTGCCACGCTACTTTGATTTAACGACCGAACTTGAGCTCGCAGTGTGACGTACAGCAGTTTGAGGAGTGTTCGATACAGTGAGATATTTTCTGATGCATATGGCTCCTGGGTGCTGCTAATTGTTGCCCACAGAGCAGCTAGGAGTTGGGCAACATCGCCGGAAGATGGCGCACTATCGACGACTCGTTGGACGAGCATGAGTGCTAAACTCACTCGTGATTCAGCTAGGCGCTCAAACACTTGGTCGTGGGTTTGGGTCTCCTCATTTGCTTCTAGACACTGCTGGGCAACCTGAAGAGAATGTTTCTTCAAGGTATCATTACTTGGCAGACAGGTACTCAGTTCAAGGAGAAGAAACTCCCAAGCATGGTAAAGAGACTATTTGAAGGAAGGTTAGCTGTAGTTCGATTCAGGGCCGGAACTCGCGCGGGGAAGGGACCTACGATTTGAGCATCAACCAAGGATAGATTAGCATTGGCCTTTTCCATCTCGCTTCTGAACCCACTGCCTCTGGGACCAATCCAACCCAAATCAAATCCAAGTATACTATCCGCAAAGCCGAGAGCGTAATAGAAACTAGGGCCTAGGGACCGAGGCTCCAGTAAGGTCCGCTTGAAATTATCGAGAGTATATCCAGGGTACTGCTTGCTGAAATTTCGGGCGAAGTTGACATGCAGACCCTTATTATAACCGGAGACTGCCACGCCATCCCGCAGATAATAGTCAAGATCACGGGTCAGCTCGCTGGCAAACGTGCTCCCTTGGCCGATCTGCCGAAGATGGAAGAGTTGCATTGCAAATATCTCAGCAACGTAAGCAGCAATCCGAGCTTCATTACAGGCTTGCAATACGTTCGTCTTAGAAGTGAGGGATGAAGGCTTCAAATCATGTACGAACTTCCTAAGTTCGGTCAGAAAATGCGTGTTCTTTTGCAGCGTGAAGATGGTCCACGGCCAAAAATTCTGGGCCGAGGTGATGAAATCCAGGATGGAGAGTGTTTCGGACTCTTCAATTTTGGATATGGATGCCAGCCTGTCTAGAGCAGAAGCAAGAATAGAACTTGTGGATGCGTCTGTCGCTTTGCCACCTCCATTCTTAGCATCGCGTGGCGTTTTCCCCGTGAGAAGGCAGTTTGCCATCCACTGCTGTCTGTTTCTGACAATGGTAGAGAAAAACCGCCAGATTGTGTTAACCTCTTGGGCTTGGTTGAAAGGCCTGTCCAATGTTGACAGCAGTTGGAGGAACGAACGAGACGTCTGCGGACCTAGATATCCAAGCAAAGAAGGGGGTTCGCCCGTATTTTTGCCAGCGCTAATCACTAACGCTTCAAGAAGCTCGATAGCCGGCGCTTTGAGAGTGTCATGACAGGCACAAACGCGGGCAACGAAAGGTGTTGCCTTGAATAACTGATGTTCAACAGTGGTCGAAGGCCGGTCATAGTAGTTTGCCACTCTCACCAGACTTCGAGAGAGATCTAGGACTGCCTTTGCGTGGGCACGAAAAGCCTCGGCCTTATTAGTATATACGGTAGAGCTGAATGGTTGCGTTGCAGCTACTAGCGTCACAAGCAGTGGTTGAATACGAAGACTACCGGATGACGGTGCGAGAAAGCTATCAATAACATATTTAGCTGCCGGTTCCAAGGCCGACATGAGGAAGGTCTTTGAGCTTATGTCGTCCATACTAAATGTGTAAAAGACGATTTTATCCATGATCGGTACCACGTCACGCACGAGGACCATGCGGTCTAGACCAGACGAAAACCTCCAAGTGATCGAACTTTCCAACACATCCATTGCCGCGTGCGCAATTGACAGGGACACCTGGGAAACCACCTTTTCCGAGACCCCAAGCCAAATATCGTAGTTTTGTTTTTGCCGCGAATTTGCCTTTATGGTTGTTTTCCGCCGTACCGCACTTTGCATGGCGCTATCGATGAGGCTGGAGAAAAGGCGTAGAACGGATGTCAAGAACTCAAACCTAACGTCCGAGAGGTCGAGACTCCCAATGAGTCTAGCTAGTCGGCCTCCTTGATCTTCGTTTCCTAGAACTTTGCACCGCGACATATATGACCACACTCTGCCCGGACAGACGGGCAGAACTGCGTGTAAAAACTGTATGCAAGCTGCCATGGCTATCAAACCTTTGCTATCTGGTTCTGCATCTAGGAGAATATCAAGTGTATCGCAGATGACGACTATAATGTCTCTAGTTCGCGGTAAAGCTCGGCTGGCCTCTCCAACAATGGCAAGCGCGGCTTCTGACGTTGCAAATGAATTTTCATGCGAAGCGTCAGTTCTCAGACTCTCTACACGCACGAGCGTAGCAAGCAGCGAAATTGCCTCGGCAGTTTCTTCCGTTGTGAGCTCGCCAAGTTCCATATTATACTTGTTCGCGACGAGATTAGCGTCTAATCTCTTTCCGAGCAGAGCAAGGGCGGAATGTTCATATTCAACCCGCACGATTCTTCCTTCATCCGCAACGAAGCGACCGTAAGTACCTGCCGGTATTATGAATGCTTCGTCTTCTGTAGCCATTTGCATCCTGCTTGATACCACTGAAAGAAGGGGCAGGTTTTCTAAGAACTCAAAGCCATTAGAATTGTCTTCTTCATACGCGAGCTGATAGTCGTTGAAATACTCCGGTAGCATAAACGTAAGTGCTGGTGTCTTTTGTAGCAGCTTGAGAATGACCTCATGGTTATTCTCGTCAGAGAGATGGCGGGAACAATAGAGAGACCGGCACAGGGCAATGAATGGCACGAATTCGTATGGGAAACGGTTGAGCGCCTGGCGGAAATAGCTTTCGACGATTATCTCGTCGCTCAACGCCAAACTAGGGATATTGTGTTCCGCAGCAACCACGTCAGAGCTGGATTCTGAGAGATGCCAATAGCCTTGACCACCAGACAGAATTGACAACAAGGCGTAGACTGGCTCCGACTTATATCCTACGAATGGATAAGTGACTCGAAGCAAGTCTAAGAATGTAACCCTCATGCGCGAACCTATTAAGGCCGGAAAGATGGCGCCATCCGAGTTGCCGAGACATAACGACATCGTAGCGATGATGTCGTACACGTGCGCCTTATCCGTAACTATCGCTGCGAGCATTTGGATCCGCCTGAAGTCACGGTCCAAGTTTTTGTTGATGAGAAAATCGTCATATCTCCTCTTGTCAATGGTAGTTATGCTGCCCGCAGAGTTCCTCCTACCTGCACTCGGGGTCATCTGAGTGGACGAATCATAGTTCTCAACAGCTTTTTCGTTCTGAATAGTATCCCGCCTCTCTGCACGTTCCTGGTAAGATGAGAACATTGCATGTACAACAGGGACCCAAGCAAACAGAACTGGAACCGCATAGGATGCGCCGACCTCTATTGCAGCTTCAAGCACATCATGTATATGCTCGAGAACAGTCGAAGATGCCAGATATTCGTCGTCTGTATTCAAGTCTACTTCACCCTCGAAAAAGGCCATCATCCTAGGAAGATTAAGGACCGACAGTGAGATGACGCAAACGAGACATTGTAGCGGAGCTGTCAGATCAGCTATGCCCTCGGGAAACTAGATACGACGTCAGCAGAGATATGGATATGAATACTTGGCTTAATATAAGGGCAGCTTACCCCTTGAAGCTGCTCTAAGAAGCTTAACGCGCCGACTAACGAAAACCATTCCTGGGCGACTTGGGCCGAGACAAAGACATCGCTTGAAAGTTGCAGAAGCTGAAATACTATGACCATCCGATGAAGAGCTTCAGTAAGCCATGTCTGAACCCATCGTTCGTTGAGCTCCTCCGTCAACAGACTCTTGTCCTCCACCACACTGTTAAGCGCGGCCCGAGAACGCGAGACAGAGGCTGGCAGAATATTCAAGTATTGGGTGATGAGAGCATGGAAGGCCTTCGTAGGTGTATCATGGGGAGATTTCTGAGGTTGCTTGGGGGACATGCCGTATGCTTCCAGATAGGATTTTCGAATCGCCCTTGATGTGTCGGTGGGCGGTGAATTAGGCAGGCTTTCCTGTAATATTAAGGTGAATATGTAATCGTTCGTGGCAGCGTAGTAACGGCACTCGTCGAGATAAGTCTGGAATATGCGCCGTCTCCGGTTTTCGGGGTTCTCGAAGTTTGCTTGAATCTCGGCAGCGTCGAGGGTGCTGGCGATAGTGAGTCCAGGGAGGACATTAGTGGTCTGCGCATTCGCAGCGCCTGCGGCCTCGCGTAGATTCGCGACATCCTGATTTGATATAGGACCCAGAAGTTGACTCTGAGGGCGGGACTGGAATTCAATGACAACGACTCGAAGAGCAGCGACCTCGTTTATACGGGCATTTTGGCTCAACCAAAGAGCATCTTCCTTGATGACGTTTATATCATACTTATCACTCGGAGCTGGAGTGACTTGGATAGCAGCAGTCTTCTTGACAAAGGAAGCATGGTAAGGGATCCGTGTGTCAGGAGGGTCAAAGGCTGAGCCAGGTTTGGTAAAAAAGGTCTGGATTAGAGGGTCGGTGAGATAATCGATGACAGCGGAACTGCTCTGTCGACGGCTAGAGTTATCTGTTAATGCGGAAGCTAGTAGCTTCCACGATCTAAAGCAGATAGGGCACAGGGTTAGCAGCTGGGCAACGATGTTAAAATGTCACGGCTATATATTATATACTATACTCACAGAACTATGATTTCGCCTTTTAGACATGGTTCCAATGGAGGCAAGTAAATATCGTCGGACAGTGGATCCGCCATTGCTGAAGCTATCAGCAGGCAATGCGCAATTGAATATGTGTCGAATGCATCGAACGTGTGTACAATAATGGAGAGGAGAAGAAGGTAGCTGAGTTTATTGTTTTTTTTTTTCTTGAGAAGGTTGAGGATCGCGAATAATTCGTCACCTAGAGCTTCTATGTAGGAAGAGGTATGTACATAGGTATGTTTAATACATAACTAAGAAAAGGAATTGAAGCTAGAGTTCTTTAGGTACCATGCATGGATACGAAAGCATGCAATGACTTAGGTACCCTGCTAGTAAATATGCAGTACATTAGTTATACAGTACATAATAATATACGTACCTACTACGTACCTCCACTCGAATACATCAATTGATGTACCTCATGTTTGAATTTCAAACACTGAAAGTACCTATGTAGGTACATTCATTTTATGAACTACATATGTACATGTATGTATGGGACGAACTACAAGGATCACTACGGTCTAAAATCTGGTACTTATTACCTACATACATGCACCATGCATAATACCTACTATATGCACCTATCAGTCTCAGCCTTGCAGCACACCTATGTATGTATATACCCCTAGGTAGTGTACCATATGTACGTACTGTCAGAGAAAACCGGAACAGGTACTAGGTAATACCTAATACTGGAGGCACTTCTTAAGTAAATATCTTCAGGAACCAAGATATACATGCTTATGAAATATCCTACTTACCCTCACTACTACTACTACTACTATTAGTAGTAGACTAGGAAGTAGTTTAGAATTTCTGCCACTTTTCATCCATCTTACCTCCGATCACCGGGAATGATAAAATGCATCTCATTATTCATACTAGGAATTAATAAGCACTTTCAATTTAAATGATATTGAAGAACAAGCAGAGAAGTAAAAACGTGTGTTAAGTATATCTCGAATCGACATTAGACTCATCAATCCTACGAGTCAATATAGCCTCGTTTATCGTCTCTAGTGGACGATAGCAACCAATCTACAACATTCCAGGACTGATTCAATTTTTATAAGAAGAAGGAGGAGGACGAAGAAAAAGAAGAAGAAGAAGATAAGAAAATCATCACACAATGGTCACCACCCCGGATATCGTTGATCACTCACCTCACCATCCTGACCCGTCACCTCCCATTCCTACGGCCTCAAATTTGATCCTGATAGATAATTACGACTCTTTTACCTGGAATGTGTATCAATACCTTGTCCTCGAGGGCGCAACCGTGACGGTATATCGGAACGACCAGGTTACACTTGATGAGCTGATCTCCAAAAGACCAAGCCAGCTTGTTGTCAGCCCCGGCCCCGGTCATCCTGTTTCCGACTCGGGAGTAAGTCGAGATGCTATCAGATACTTTGCCGGGAAAATCCCAATATTCGGTGTCTGCATGGGCCAGTGAGTTGGAACTTCTCCTCATAAGTCGTATACTTCGTGCCTTTTACTTAACCCGACTGTGTTCAGGCAGTGCATTTTCGACGTATACGGAGGTGACGTCAGTTCTGCTGGAGAGATTCTTCATGGCAAGACATCGCCATTGGCCCATGATTCCAAGGGCGTGTATGCGGGAATGGCTCAAGGTCTACCAGTCACTAGGTACCACTCACTTGCGGGGACCCATGTTACTTTGCCGGAATGTCTTGAGGTAACTTCCTGGATAGTCAAGGACGACGGCTCAAAAGGGGTCATAATGGGCGTACGCCATAAGCAGTACATTGTAGAAGGCGTCCAATTCCACCCGGAAAGTATTCTGTCAGCGAATGGTCGCATTATGATCAAGAATTTCCTGCACATGCAAGGTGGTACTTGGGCTGACAACGAACGGCTCCGAAATAAGTTGCAAGCCGAGGATAGCACTGACAACGGAAACGATTTCGGAAAGTCCCCGTCGGCAGTGCCGAATAAGATTACGGAGAAGAACAATATCTTGCAGCAAATATACGCTCGTCGAAGAGAAGCCGTGGCAGCCCAAAAGGAGATCCCATCACAACGTCTACGAGATCTCGAGGCCGCTTACGAACTTAACATTGCTCCACCTCAAATATCCTTCGTCGACCGTCTACGCCAAAGCCCGTTCGATATCTCTCTCATGGCCGAGATTAAAAGGGGTTCGCCTTCGAAAGGTATATTTGCCCTTGACATTGATGCGCCGTCGCAGGCCAAGAAATATGCCCTTGCAGGGGCTAGCGTTATCTCTGTCCTTACCGAGCCATACTGGTTCAAGGGCAGCATCGAGGATCTCCGCGCTGTAAGACAGGTATTGGAAAGCATGCCCAATCGACCAGCAGTGCTCCGCAAAGAGTTCATCTTCGACGAGTATCAGATTCTAGAGGCACGACTTGCAGGTGCCGACACGGTACTACTAATCGTAAAAATGCTCGATATAGAACTGCTCACGCGTTTGTATGAGTATTCACTGTCTCTTGGCATGGACCCCCTTGTTGAAGTCCAGAACGTGGAGGAAATGGACAAGGCTGTCAGATTAGGCGCAAAGGTCATTGGCGTAAATAATCGTAACCTCGAGTCGTTCGAAGTCGACCTCGGTACCACGAGTAGATTACGCCGCCTAGTCTCCGAGGGGACTATTATCTGCGCACTCAGCGGAATCAACACTCACGACGACGTAATCGCCAATCATAGAGACGGCGTCAACGCCATCTTGGTTGGCGAGGCCATCATGCGTGCGTCCGATACGACACAGTTCATCGAAAAGCTCTGTGCCGGCCGCATCATCACCCAAGAAAAGCCTCGATCCGAGCCGCTGATCGTTAAGATCTGCGGCACGCGCACCCCTGAAGCCGCACTAGTGGCCGCCGAGGCTGGAGCGGACATGATCGGTATGATACTCGTCCCGGGGCGGAAACGCACTGTAAGTGACGAGGTCGCCAAGGCCATCTCCAAGTCAGTTCACGGCGTCGTCTCTCGGCCTACGCCGGCTGTTTCTACGAAGGCTATTCCCAACAACATCGCTGGCGACTTTTTTGCATCGGCATTCTGCAAACTCACCTCTCGTGGTCGCACCCGTCCCTTACTCGTTGGCGTATTCCAAAACCAGCCCCTAGATGAGGTTCTCGAGCTCCAAAAACGATACGAACTAGATATTGTGCAGTTACACGGCACAGAGCCGATCGAGTGGGCACGAACCATACCCGTTCCTGTACTGAGGCGCTTCGCACCGGGTGAACCTGGAGTTGGTGCTCGGGGCTACCATGTCGCGCCTTTATTCGATTCCGGGTCTGGGTCCGGACAACTGCTAGACGTGGCCGCCGCTCGGGCTGCGTTGGAGCGGGACAATGGGCTACGGATCATTTTGGCCGGTGGCTTGACTTTGGAGAACGTGGTCAATATAGTGAAAGCCGTCGACAAGGACGGAACTAGGACCTTAGGCGTCGATGTGAGCAGCGGAGTCGAGGGTAGTGACGGCCAACAGAGCTTGGAACGGATACAGGAGTTTATCAGGGTAGCTAAAGGGATTAGATAGTCGGAATGTAATCGACGTTGTATCTGATCTACCTATTTAAGTCGACATTGAAGAGAAACGGGGCATCATTGATGACTTGGAAAGTATAGCCGTGCGCCTTATAAAGAAATCTCGCAACTCGATAACTACTTGAAATTTGCAGTTTTTCCCCCGAATAATCCATTATGAGGATCCGGCACTTCTTAGATTACAAGAACGTGGTCATCGTCATTAACTAATCATCCGTAATTCGTTCCACATCTCGGCAATTTAAAAAGGAAAACAGCAAAGAACAGCATAGCTGAATATAATCATCATATCAATCACTAACGGAATCGACCCCTATTACGTCCCGTCGTAGCCTTATTGCGGGCGTCTTCCAACGTCTTCTTAAAGTCACCGTACAGTGCCGCGACGATGCGTTTGTCCCGCCAGTCGTCGGTAATGTGATTAGCAAGGCTGCGGCGCTTCCTCGCCTTCATGCGCTCACGCCTCTTCAGCTGCTGTGCTGTCATCCACCCTTCCTCCTCAAGTCGTTCCTCAACCCAATCTTTCAGCGCATGTTTCCAGTGAATCAGACTGTGTGCAGTTTCGGCGTTGCTACAGCACACAGCGCCGACGTGCCATTCTTTGCTCGCAGGTAGCAAGACCATGCCCTGCGTATCTACAGATTCATGATCACTTCCGTCTCTGTCACCGTCGTTGTCATCATCGTCGTCGTCGTCGCTGCGGCCGCGGCCGCTGCCGTCTTTTGAGCCATCTGCCGAGACCTCGTCCGAGTCTGACTCCACTTCGGCAAGTGTTGTCTTATAATAGGGGTGACCTTGGAAAAAAATCCTAAACGTGGCAGGATGATTACTTCGGCCACAAGCATCGCACGTGTCATAGAAGCCGGCAGCCCTCTCGCTTTTGTCGATCTCGTATGCCTCCATCCTAGGCCTACCCTTAAGCGTACGATAAAAATCCGTCTTCCAGGCCGCGGAGGCAAACCTAGAAGACGCAAGGGCGCGAACTTCGTCATCTAGCTTGCGCCATGCATTGACATAGACTGGGTCGTTCCTCTCAAATGCGGGATTGATCCGGTTATGTACAAGCCATTCGACGACATACGGAAATTGATCCTTGAGTGGCCTATGTGCTTGGGCCGTAAATTCGAGAGGGATGTCAAGGTTAGCCGGAGCACCCAAAGGGGCGTCGTCGTCATCAGTGACAAAACCATGTAGGTCATCATCGTCTCCCTCTGTTTCACATTCTTGGACCTCGATGCCTTCTCGGCTCCTTTCCCCGAGTCTCTTCTCTCTTGGAGGTCGACTAGCAGATACGTCTCTTTCTGCATTCTCTCCTTGCTCTTCGTCATCGAATTCTTTCAAGACGACGAATTCTTCTTCCGGATCGGTATCGTAAATTCCACGTTTCTCTTCGTCGGGGTCATCTTCCGAAGACGTGAGCTTTTCGATTTTCTCGCCAGCTCGTCGCCGGCGGAGCAATTCTATTTTCTTCTGTTTTTCTGAGCGACGACCCTTCGGCATGCCCCTCTTGGTAGTAGGAGAAGAAGAGACCAAGGTAGTTGGTCTTCTCAGCCGACCTGGCGTCGCGAGTGATGCCTTCCTTCTTTTTACTGGCGAATCGTCTCCGTCGCTCGAGTCACCAAGGCCTACTACATTTGAACGCGGCCGCTTTATAGCGCTTGACACGACGACTGGTCTGTCGTCGCTGTCGTCTTCTTCATCCTCACCTATGATAATCACACCAGGACGTCGACGTTTGAATGTTGAAGAGAGGGGGATTGGCTCTTCATCTTCGTCCTCGTCTTCATCTTCCTTATCATTATCATTATCATTATCATTGATCATAGTGCGTTGTAGCCTGGCTGCCACAGTCTGGGATGACCGAGGAGATCTCCGATTTTCTTCCCCGTCAAGTTCCGATTCATCGACATCCTCCCCCAGATCCGTCGAAGAATCACCACCTGCAGCTGAATACTTAAGGCCACGGAGTCTGGGCATAAAAGTAGCAGTAGGAGGGGGCGACCTTGCTGGTGAGACTGCAACTTTAACCGATCCTATTCAATGCAGTTAAGCGTCACGATGCCATATCTCGAAATAGCTTCCACATACCGATAGAACCTCCAGGCTTACTCTGCGTTCGTGACCGGCTCGAAGGGCAGGTTGCCTGTTGTGACAATGATACGCAACCCGAACTACCGCCAGCGGTCGAGCTCTTGGAAGCCTTCATATCGATAGGTGCTGATTGATTTGGAGAACTAGGGTTTCTAGTATGCTCGAACGTGAGCCGGGTTTGATATTTCTTACCGGCCATGACGAGTGAACTGTGAGGTTCGTTGAAGTAGTAAAGACCAATCAAGTTAGGATGATATCAATTTCGCCACCTCTACTCCGTACCTGCCCGTTTCAATGATCAACTATTATGAATTACAGGAAATATCGGTATGAATTCATTTGTAGTCTGAATATTGTTATGGAGTGGCCGGTATGTGATGTGGATGGTATAACTGTTAGTACCTACCTCCTACCTGATAATATAAATTGGTTAAAATCACGAACGCGACAACCCGAAACTATGTCGATGATAATTCCTCACGAAGTCACGTGGCTCCCATAGAACTCTTACATCTTACCTAATGTACCTATCCATCTACATGTAGGATTCTAGGTACCTTTATGCAGGTAGGCATTTACATACCTAATGTACCTACCTATGTATGTACCTACTTGAATTAGGTACTGTACCTTATTCCTTATTACCTGTAGTACCTACATGTAATACCCCTGTTCTGAATGTTATGACTGCTTAGACTGTATTTATGAACTGGAATAGTCGATCTACATACTATGAGGTATGTACGTACAAGATACTCCGTATACATCTTTTAAATATGTGTTTTCAAGTGGAGTCTACTATTATGTACAACCTACAAATCTTAGTATTACTAGGTCCTGGTAACTATAGTTATTCTACATTAAATTTTTATTACAAGTATATACATAGTATTATTACCTAGGTAATTACATGTCAAAAGAGCAAGCCATATGATTATTCACTAAACCTAAACTACCTAACTATTTATTAAATTACCTTAGAAACCAGCTATACGGCAAGATACTTGTAAGAGGTACTTAAATCTTTTTTACATGCCTCTTAATAACTCGTTCTGTGAAGTCATTAATGCATTGACGCATATCCTTTATATATACCCTCATCTTTACCTGCACTTCTAAGATAGGTATATAATGGAAATATCTAGACAAGTATCAAAGGCGGCATATCTACAAGTGACCACTTTGAGGGATGTTGACCGTAATTTCATAATTTGATCACTCTACAAATCCTCCAGCGTTCCTCGTCTTTTTGGGAAGATCGGGGTTGTATTCATGGTGAACTGTTTCGCAAGGGACAGGATGTCGTGACTATCTGTGTGGGTGTGTGTATGTGTGTGTTGGGGGCGTGTCCTGACCCTGGTGCTCGATCCACCCATAAACTACCTATCTAGTTCTCTCATTCTTTCGCATCGTTATCATAATCGTCTGCTACTGCTTCATGAATCACGTAGGACATGTCCTCGTTTCCAAATCCTCCCACCATAGGACAGTCATTCCCCGCACCAGCTACACAAAGGGATATGGGAATGGCTAGAATTTCTCATCACTCCAGTAGACGACTAGGCCTATTCCACCGTAAGCCTCATAAGACGTTGCTCATTACGACGATGCAGCAGGCTCTTCCTTCTTCTTCTCTTCGGTCTTAGACTCCGACCCCTCTACCTTGCTCACCTCGGCTTTGGCTTGGGCGAACAGGGTCTCGTTCTCTTTCTGAGCCTTGAGCCAAGCTTCCTTGAACAACTGAGCATCTGGAAAAGAGAGGAATGTTAACGTTAGTCACAGAATGATTAAGGATTATGACTTACTCTCAGCATTGGCGACACGGACGGAGACGGTGATAGCTTCAGGTTCCCCCTCGCTAACATCAGCACCCACACTCCACAGCCAGGCACGATCGCTAGTGGACATAGGAGCAATCGTCATGTCAGGGGTAACTAAATAATCGTATCGATTAGTTTGCGGCCCAGGTCTAAGCTGAGATGAGAGCGCGAGCCAAACATACTGTAGTGGTTGGCGCAGACCTTGAGGGTCTTGTCTCGCCGCATGACCAAGCGGATCTTGCCGTTCTCCTTGTGCTTCAATAGGCGGAGAGGACCAGTTCCGCGCTCTTTCCATTCGCCCTTGCCCTCGGCATCTTGAGTGAACTTGAACATCTTGCACCGCATATTGAATATCTCTTCCTCTGACTCCTCATGCGTCACGGTCTTGACCTTCTCAGTGAGCTTGAGAACAGGTTCGAAGTGGACATCCTCGGACTCGGGAGCATCCCCCTGCATCAATATTGTCAGCACTCATGACAACGACGGGGTAAACGGAGACCGAGTTATATATGTACACACATCATCATCAGCCTTCGCAGCGGCAGCGGCCTCGCGCTGGGCTTTAGCGCTACCAGAAATATCGCCACGGTCGTTATCCTCTTTCTTCTCCTTCTTTGCGCCACCACCAAACATGGAAAACACGGACGACGAGGCAAGGGGTTTGATCTCTGTAGCCTCGGCGGGCTTAGTCTCTTCGACCTTGTGTTCGGTCATGTCCGTGGAACTCATCTTGACTACTACGAAATTAGTAAGTAGAAGTAGTAGGAGGGGTATTTTTTTTTCGATTTTTTAGAAAGCAAAAAGGAAAGAATCAAGAAGCAACAAAGAATATGGTTAGCGAGCAGGGAAGATACGAAGCATACGAACAAGCAGTAAAGGCTGACAATATAGTCTTTGGTACTGAGAGTGTTTTGGATAGGTTAAAAGAAAGCAGATGTAATAGGTAAGGTAATGAAGGTTAGGTAAGGTAGAGAGAGGCAGATAAGAAGGAGGAAGAAAAAAAACCTGCCCAGGCATGGTGCTACCCCACGCCGATACACACTTCAAATGACATAGTGAGGGTACCTTAGGAAGTAGGTAGGTACTTCGTACATACCCCTAAACATAGGTACCTTCTTATACACTGTAGATATCAATGCACTTGTGCATTATGTACATAGATGTACATACCTTTGTACATATGTATATACTTTTTACATGCAGGTATTTCAAAGTTGTTATGTGCGACACTTAAACGTGCATAGCGTGTATGAGGGTTAGGTGAAAGGAAAACATTATGAACATTGAAAAGCGAGGAACTAGGTATGTACATACATAGTACAGTACATACCTACACGGTTAGGTACCTAATAGGTAAGTATACCTCTTTATGTATATACCTTCCATACATACACGCCCCCTTTTTTTTTCCTTCTCTTTCTTTTTCTTTTAAAAACGGGGCAACAGATGCAGATAATTGATGGTAAAAGGTGGATACATGCCAGATAATGTGTGAAATATCTGTATGTACGTACTTACCTTGCGCTCAGATCGATCTATATATTCTATATAAATAAGAATACACAAAGCCTAGCAGGAAGATAGTAATAAATTAAGTAAAGGTTAAGAACCCTTCGAAGTATCTATAGCCTTACGTTAAAATATTTATAGCTACAATATTCTGGAACTCCATAATCTGTAGTATTTACATATAGTACTACAATTGATGTTGCCTCCGAACTTATATATGTACCTATGTACATTTAGCTATCAAAGATGTGCTGAACTTTGTACCGACCTACCTCCTATGTACATCGTAATTACATGTATAGAATGTACTCTGTGTAATTAATCCGTATCTAACCTGACCTAAGCGTGTTATGTATGTGTAGTTCCAAGGTTCGTACATACCGTACTTATCTCCTCCATCGTACACAAGTACCTAAGTATCTACATGTATAGGACAATAGGCACGTCCCGTGTTACAAAAACATCAGAACTTTGAACATTAAAATCTTAGAGAATTGCCCCTCACTTTCCACGCGAGCCTAGACATACGTAGGTCGGGCAGCAAACAACCCCGCTAGCTGCAAAGCTAACGTAATATCAACTGGTGTGAAACCGATACGATAGGTAATACATATCTGTAAAGCATCTTGGACGGATCTGCAACAACTATGTTATCATTACATATTCAAGTCAATGGTAATCTACATAACCTTCGATACGACTTATTCAGAATCAGGCGGGATATATGTACGTACGTACTTACCTAGGTATATAACGTACTTACCTAAGTATGTAACGTACTTACCTGGTAACTGATATTTATTTCATCATACGTGGCTCGACTCAATATAACGTGTCCTGTCACCCTATACTAAATGACAGATGAGAGATATTGTGCAGTGGTCAAAGCAATAATGCATTGTCCGAGGTCTACTTGTTGTTCATCTACCTAGGGCTCCTCAAGTCCTAGTTCCGTTGACTAACTACACTACCACATAAGTCAAGTCAAAAGTAATAGCCCTCGAGCTCTGCCCTCACATGAACAGCCCTTCTCCCCTCCTCCCCTCCTCCCCTCCAACACAGATCTGAAGAGCTACCCGACCTTCTTCGGGATCCGAGCTCGAAAACGCGACTTAAACGCGTTACCTCAAACCATCGTTATACCATCGTCCTATGCAATCCTAACACTTAAATGAGAAGAAAAGGGGAAATGGGAATGTCCTCTGGTATCAACTTGAGCGTCCATTCTTACATGCGTGCATCTTACATGCGTGCGTTCGCAGTAAGGCAGACGAATCAAGGCAAAAGTAAGTGGGATTTAGGAGGTAGCGTTACCTGGCTTAGCAGTGGCGTCAGGATGAAACGGCCGAGGACGAAAGAATTAACAAAGATCATCAAACCACCAAAGTCCAACGCCATCCCTGAGTTTACCACGGCCGACCATGTAATATAAAGTGTTCAGAAGCAACGAGGGGCGGACTTATTCGTGCGCTTCCCTGGTACCTTTGTTCCAAAAGGAACCTCTCTTCTCGTGGCGCTCATGCCTTTGATGCGGTCGTGTCTGTTTCTCGACATACTTGGCCCTATCCTCTCTGGCTACCTTAACATTGGCAGCTTTCTCCTTCAAATAAATCTCGGCCTTTAATAAGTAGCGTTGATGTTCCTTAGTCTTCCCTTGTAGCTGTAGCCATAAGAGTCTAGACCTCAGCTGCGCGGAGAGGTAGCGTAGGGCGAACTCATCGCGTAGATCACGGGCCTCCCGTACGAACTGCATATGCACCTGACGTTGACGCTGAGCTAGAGTATCGCCATCGAGCGACTGCTTAACATGAGCGGCAACCTTAGAGGCGTATTGAGACGAAACGTCGAGGATAACGTTGGCGGCATCTCGCAACCCCCGTAAAAAGGAATTGGAGACTGACGAGGTCTGAGTGCAGACTTGTTTCGACATGACATCTAAAGCCGGAATATAAGTCTCCTCAACCCATGCCGTTGTTTCATTGACAGTATCGACGAATTTCTGCGCAAAATCCTTCACCAACTGCTTGCCCGCATCTAGGGCACCTGTAAATTTATTCCTCCCGAAGTCGACATAAAACGTCTCCTTGATCTTGGGTTTCCGAGTTGTCGCTATAGACACAGCTAGGACGTTGTATGCTTCCTCTGATGGTACCTCGATGAGAAACCCCTCTTCTATAGAAGATACTTTGGTCGGGATATCGTAGAGACCCCGGCTCACAGCGATCATGATGGCATCCTTCGAAAGCCAGGTAGACTTAATGTTGCGAGGGACTTTCACCATAATATTATTTCGACCATATAATTCTGTCGAACATATGGTTTTTTGCGATTGACCGGTAATGTCCGTCTGTGATTTTTCTTTTCCGAACGCCGTCAAGGCAAAGCCACATTGTAAGCAGCCAGTTTGCAGGGCCTTCTGTGTTTGCGTGTTGGCCGGGCTCGGGGTAGGCAAGGATGTAGGAAGGTGGTCTCCGGCAGGGGAAGAGATGATTGCGGAGGAGACCGAGGCCACCGGGACCGTAGAGAGAATTCTAGGGGTAGTGGTTGGAGGATGGGACACGAAGTATTTCCCAGCAACTACGAGACTGTAAAAGACAGCGAGTCCGGATAAAAAGATCAAGAAACGATAGTTTCCTTCAATGCACCTGTGTGTTAGATGGTGCCTTGTCAAATTCCAGCCCTTTGGCTTATTTTGATCTGGGCAAGTCGATATCACCTCGGTTTCGTCTCGACCTGGCCTTGCATTTTCAGAGAGTAAATCTTGTGGGGTTGTAAGAATCTCTGGAGTTCGATTCTGCTTCTCCTGGATCAAGGAAGGATGTCCCAGGATGCTATGCTGAGAGAAATTTGTGGGATTCTCGAGACTCTGGTTCGCAAGAGTCTCGATATCGGCATCTTCATCGTCTGTTTCGCCAGGATATTCAACGATAGTGCTGCTGGCTGCACTAGCCGCAGTAAGACCATCCAACACAGTGGTCTCTATATGCTCTTCGTCTTCGTCAGACGAATCAGTATCGGCTTCATTGGTATCAACATCAGTGCCGGTATCAGTGCCAACCAGACTTTGGACATCATCGGGTCTCTGATAGTCGAAAGAGCTCGCGGTGGATTCGGCCTGGCTTTCCCCATCAGTCCCAATGACGTCGTAGCCTAGCTCGGTTAGGCTAAGGCCATCATCAGGAATGCTCTCGGGTTGCATTATATCAGGCGAGCTGGAGGAAATCCAATTCGTGAGTTGTCGATTGCCGAGTGGTCGGGGAAATCGGAGTGAGGGCACAGAGTCGGAAGGATTGTCAAGACTATATTCTCGGCTCGACTCAGCTGCAGTGGTATCGATGGTGTCGATGGTGTCGATGGTATCAATAGTATCAATGGTAGGGTCTGTGGATGAACATGGAACAGTAATAGGTATGTCGTTAGACCCGGGCTGTTCCATTACGTGGTAGAGTAAAGACGTCTATTCCCAGATCACGTCATACCTCAGGTTTACCAGAGAGATGGCAAACCGGGGTTGAGAGATGGTGATAGAACGCAAGAACGCAAGAGCGCAAGAACGCAGGAAGGCAAGAATGCGAGAATGCAAGAATGCAAGAACGCAAAGAAGGCTGAGAGTAGAACGAGTAGAAAGGTATTGCGGGGCTTCTCGAGAAGCGTGGACACCGATATCCGTATCCCGTATTACGACAAACGAACAACGTGAGTCGAGGGTAATACGATTTGGTCAAGTATGTTTAGATTTGTGTATAATAGACAGAAGAAGAAGAGATCTAAAAGGGCGAGAAGGCCAGAAGGCGAGAAGGCGAGAAGAGAAAGTGTCAGTTTGTGAGTCTCGGGTGCGTTCTTTAGGCTTCCTCGTTTGTTGATGAGTATGTGTCTGCAGAACGGAAGATAATGGTGGGGAGTGGTAAAGAATAGAGGGTAGAGATTAGAGAGTTTAGATCAAGGGTACCTAATGTAAGTTTGGCTTCCGAAGATGGAACAAATCATATGGCTAACGCAGGTAAGCAAGTAAGCAGGTAGGCACTTAGGTCGGCAGGTTGAAGGCAGGCAGGCAAATACCTACAAGGAGGTAGGTACCGGTAGGTAGGTACCTTAGGTATATGTAGCACTTAACAGGCAGGCAAGACAAAGTTTCATTCAATTGATACATGTAGGTACCTACCTTGTAAGTACGTACTTAGAGGTACTTCAGTATTCGATGTTAGGAAGGCATACATCACACGGCTGTACAATGTACGTAAGGGCTCACCAAAATGAGGAGGGATAAGAGGACGGGTGGATTTGTTGGCGATGGACTGACGCTATTTTGGAGCACTGAGGGGAAAAGATCTCGGAAGGATTGTAGTAGGTACTTATGGGTGCGAATGGAACTTTCAAGAGGTCAAAGGCGAATTTGATGCGATTAATGGGAAAGAAATACAAGGAACATACCTACCTACATGTATATCAATACATAGTTTGTAGTCATTGACCTACATATGTGTCCATACATACCTATATACTTCTTAGGTACCTATATGTAGATATTCTAGTTGACCTTAAAGAGTGAGGTATGTACATAATGCATTGGTACCAGCAACGTACTTGACTAAGATGCCTACAATGTATACATCTAGGTACAGCCCCTAGGCACGTAGGTACCTGTATGTACATAGTACGTATTCAGGCAGGTGCGTATCATAGTTGCTTTAATAGACTTCAACTGTTTTAATCAGAAATCTTGAAGTATATGCATATGGCAAGTATGCCGATACACTGAATTATGATAATTACTACGTAAGGTGTATCTACTACATATGGAGGGGGCGGGGTAATGTACCGAAATGAATAATACGCAGAATTATACTATGTACATACATACATACACAAAAATGGGTACTTCATACTATCTAGGTACGTAGCTCTTCTATATGAGGTAGGCAGGTAGTTTGAGCACGGTTAATTGGCGCAGATGTATTAAATAATGACCTGTAAAATTTACATACACGTATTTATGTAATGTATCAGTATCTATTTTAAATATAACATATAAATAAGAACGAAGATTTATATCGTATATATAGATAAATATAATATGAATACTAGGTAGCTACCTATATATAAAGCTACCTACATATAAGGTATGTATTATATATGGTTAAATGTGATGTACACTTACCTAACAAGGTGCTTAATGGATGTAATCATGTATGTATACATCTATACCACTACTTACAACGTAATCCTTGAACGATTTATCTAAAACGTAGGCACCTGAGGTAAGTGCCGTACATGTGCCACCGTAAAATATACGTGTTATAGATATTCTGAAAGTAAATTTTGTTAATTAACGCTGTGTTTAAAGAGAAAGACAGAGAGAGAGACTTGAATGTTCAAACATTATACATACATGTAGTATTTGCGGCTTGATCACCTTGATAGGTACGTACTGATTAGATGCGGATTGTGGGTTTCTACGATCAATGTACATATATGTGTGGAAAAGACGATATATATGTGCATGTATACACTACAAGTATGTAATTATTCCAGCTGTGTGCTGGTATACTACACTACAGGTAAGATGTACATACATTGTTAGGCATCATGTCCATTATGCACTATACCTAGGTATGTATAAGTTGTAATCATACTAATATGTATAACTAGAGCATAAGTAGGTACCTAATGATACGCCGCATTTCATCATGTACCTCCTACTATGTATGTAGGTACTATGTAAGTTATGTATTTATCATCAACCCCAAAAAGGTACCTATTGGCCAGGTGATGTTGGTCTGCGTCGTTGAAATATTAGTGCCTAATACGAGTACTACCTACCTACATAGGTACCTCCTATAGCCTAAATGCTTACAGGTACATATACATACCTATGTAGGTATACATGTTAGATAGGTATGCTTCAAATGCTTACGCTTATGGTAAGAGGGATTATAGGTACTCTTATGGTGGAACTCACTTTTTCGGAATTGGTATTTAAGAGATAGCAAGGGATGATAACACTCGATAATGAACTTTGGTCGAAAGAGAGGCCAATGATGGCGTGGAATTGTAAATAACATCTTATATTAAAATCCTGCAACATCTACCACTGTCCCTGGCGGTTGGCAACGTAAATGCTCAACGCAAAGCCTGGAAACTTGCCTCAAACTAATTCCTACCACTCAAACCTCTGATAACTCCTAATTCATAACGTTCCCATTTGGATATCACAGCGATCAACCACGCACCCTCGTTAATTTAATCATCAGTCATCCCCAGAACGGCCGCCACTTTTGTCGCCAAATGGCGTAATAGCGTATACTTCGCAGGACTTGCCAGCCTTAAGCTGACCGTGTCTAATATAACGATTGAGCCGCATGTCCATTAAACAGCCAATAAGCGGACATGTCGATCAACAGTAATACTGAACGCAATCCTATCTCGTGCGAAGATCGCCAGTGACAGTGACAGCGACAGTGCCAGTGCCAGCACCAGTACACTTCTCAATAAATATAAGATAGGACCTATAGGATATTGTGCTTCATAAAAATTCTGCTTAGCGAGTCGCTGCTAAAGTCTTCATCGTCGGGGATCATGTCGATAATGCCTGTCAGATTAACGAATAGATCGCCTTGATTTCGATACGCCAAGATCGTTGGCACGGCAGCATTATCAAATTCGATATCCTCGTAGTGGACTTTAACAAAGTGTATCTCGGGACGAGCGGCGACCATCGGCCGCAATGCCGATTCAATAAGACCTGACACTTGACACTACTATCTGGTTAATGTATACGTCTTGCGGGAGTCATCGGGTGGAGGTGGTTAACTAACCTCAGGATCGTAAACAAATACCACGACAACAGTCTCTCTGCCCACCTTCTCGATAGCATCCAGATATCCCAATGCATCAACGTTATCAAAACGTCCAAACATTCTGAGGCTCGGGCTTGTTCTCCGAGTACGAAGGCCGTTACTAGCATCCCTTTCGAGTTCTTTTCTCCGTAACTCCCTCCACTGTTGGAGAAAGCTATCTTCATCTTCATCCTCTTCACTTTCGCCGCTGTGCGAAGCAATAGTGTGAGGCACATCGCCCTTTCCAAACACCGACTGGCGAGCAGCACGAACCTTGTTCCGCCACTTGCTCTGGCGAGCCTGTTCGTAAGCGCGGGCATCGGCAATCACGCCTTTCACACCGGTACTACGACCGGAGTCAAAGCTGGCCGGAGGCAGCTTTACGTCGCCAACTAAGCTCGGGACGCGCATTGCCGCTTCTATCTGGGCGTCGCGGTGGCGGTCTTCTTCGTCCTTATCCACGTCGTCTGTCTCTCTCCAAGCGAAATCTCGATCCTCGGGATGTATTTGCGGATCCTTTTCAACGTTGTTATCAAGGAGTTGCTGGAATTCTTCTTGTGCAGGAGTAGGATTGGTATTTATGTTTGCGGAAGAAGTCATGATGGATGGATTGAGAGAAAAAAAAATGAAGGGCTATGAGGATTGATATAAGCGATCCGCTTTGGTTGACGTGAACGGAGACCGGAAAACAAGTCAAGGGAGGAAACTAGGACGGAGACCAGGGAAGCCTGTCTCAGGAACGTAACCGTATAGAGATTGGGGTTAGGCTTTAGATGGGAGAGGGCGGGATGACTAAATTTGATAGGCTGATATGTAATGCAGCGGCCCAGTGTTTTCTATAAAAAAAAAGAATAAAGGAGGGTACGGGACTAGAATTGGAGTCAAAGTTCAGGGAATAAAAATAGAGAAAATTAGGGAGAGAAGTAGAAGAAGAAGAAGAAGAAGAAAAAAAAAGGAATACTTCTGGAATAATGCCTTAAAGCGAAAAAAGTTGGGAGGAATTTGGCTGAGGTATGTGTCAAGATGTTTCAGGAGGCTATAAAGAGTGGGACTAAGCTAAGTTTAGTAGTTCCCTATTTGAGTACCTGGTATATAATAGGTAAGAGCAGTACATACCTCATACATGTACATGTATGTTACGTAGGGTACGTCCACAACACTATCAGGTACAGGTACACAATTAGGTAGTATCAATGTGTACGTTGGAGGCTACATAGCATATATGTATAGATCTATATAACGATAGGCTTTATTATCTAACCAGCGCAAGTTTTTCACTTTATACAAAATGCCTACCTATTTAAGCGGGTGTAAAATCAACACATAACTAGGTAAGTATTTAACGTTTAATATTATATGAATAAAATGATTATAAAAAAAAGAAATAGAAGTATAACTACGTATAATTAAGTAGATTTAATATATTTAAACCTCAGATATTATATTATATAAACAAGGTATGTATTTATTTGTATGGATTTGCTCCTTATAAGATCTCAGATTTGAAAATGTAAGAAAACTTGCTAACACGCAACTTATGACGGTTAGTTATATTAAAAAGAACGTTCATAACTACGTGTAATAACTTTGAGGTTAAGGAATGTCTATACACAATGTTAAGAGTTATAATTGTTCGGGATGGGTTGAATTTATTCTAATAATCAAATCCATCATTATCTTTGTTTTCAGGCTGACTTTTATTATCTTTTACCTTCATTTTCAACTTCAAGTTATTAAAGTATATGAAAATATTCAAGTCTAAAAAACCAATCCTTAAGAAACATGGTTAAATTACCCAAGGGCAAGGTAAGGCAAAGGGGGTTGAAGGGGGAAGAAAACTGCATTATCTAAAAATAACTCTAATTTTAATCAGTACCATTACAGTAATCCATACATGCGTACCTTATAACAGAACATTACGAGGTATCTTATATCGGCTATGCCGGTACTACACTACTATGTAGTATATAGGTAAGTTCTTCCTCAACTAGCATATGTACCTCATAAACGTTTATACGAGATGCAGTAACCATAGTACTGGTTGACTATAAGGAGTATAGGGGGAACAGAGGGAAAAGTAAATATATGTAGGTAGTTGATAACTTTCTTGTTTATCAGGGTTGTTGAGACACGATGGAACTTGGGTGGAATTTCCCCAGCAGATTTCAGCCCATGCTTATACGTAATCGAAGAATACCAGTTAGTTTAAGTCTAGGGTGAGATAGATATCCTCTCATATACCATATTTGTTTCCATGAATTTAGCGTTCAGTATGACATAACTATGGTACAGACGGTAAGTAAAGGGCCAATGTGACGCCGAATGCGAATGTGTGTTCCTCTTGCCCACTACTTTAACTACACCTAGACAATTCAATCTCCCAGTGCTAAGGGTACATCAACAATGATAGTTTTTTTTTCTCGCTTTCTTTCTTAGCATACACTGGTAACATAACCAGGTATCAATCAAGACTAACACTGCGTCTTTCCCCCACTGGACTGAACAAATCACCGCTCTCCAGCGACTTTGCCCCATATTCATAGAAAAATAAAAGATATATCAATCAATACCTCCACTCTCCATCTACTATAGCGAGATCGGAGCTAACAAAGGTAAGAAGCAGGAATCGAGTAAGAACGCGAGAATTGTGCCTATTTTTCAGGTGAAAAGCCTTTTCGTATCAACATGTCTCCCGGTAAAGGGAGAATACTGTGTCCGTTTATCGAGCTGCCCAAATTTTTTAACCGAATCATAAGGGAAGCAAAGGCTGGAGATCAATGAGTATCCCAATCATTAAATCGCACTGTCGTCCTATATTACTTGGGAGTCCTAGACATTTTCTTCAGCTCCGTGAAGGGGATTAGGTGCGATTAAGGAGTATTGTTCAAGCTTGGGCGGTATATTAGGCAGAGAAACATGATATTACGTAGATGTCGGAAGACGAAAGGGGCCGAGAATTGTATACCCTTTTGGCTTCTCAATCAGCGGCGGCGAACAGTCGTGGGGTGGGAATCAAGTACAACGTAGGCCAGTAGGAAAAAGGAAAGGCCAAGGAAGGCTGTCGTGACTTCGTCCTGATGGCATCAAATGGCATCAGATTATGATGATTTGAGGCGCGTTTCAGGCTGAAATTAGTGCGGGATATCCGTCAAAAAGGTGACATCAACGAAAGTCACCATAAGAATCCTTGATTCGTTGCTGTAAGCTTGCAACTAATATGCCCAGATTTTAAGCTACCAAGATGTTAGCTTTTACAAACTCAATACTTGATGCTTGCGCGATCAACACCTACCACGGAGTCCCAGGAACCTGTGCACAGACTGATGCCATCGTTGCTAACGCCCAAGCAGCTGACACGGTTCTCATGGCCTACTAAGGAGCCCACCTTCTCTCCTCTCGTGACATCCCACACCTAAAAATTCATCAGCTGGCCAAGATTCGATAATTCGGGCTACATGAACTTACCTTGCACTCGAAATCATCATAACCAGCAAATAGTAAGCGACCAGACACAGAAGTAGCAACCGATGTAATACCGCAAAGAATAGATTCGGACTATATCCTGATATCAGCATACACTACACAGGTGATCCGGCCATTTCCACTTACGCCGTAGAGATTGAGTTCTCTGTCTGCCCGGATGTCAAAAAGCCTACATGTCGCGTCATCAGAACCGGTGACGAAGGAATGTCCATCGGGGAAAAATTGGATAGCGTTGATGTCGGACTCGTGACCAGCAAAAGTCTGCACAGCCTTGCCGGCACGGATATCCCAGAGCTTCGCAAAAGCATCGCAAGCACCAGATATAAACGTATTTTGATTCGTGGGATTCAAGCTGATGCTCATGACATCGCCTAGGTGGTCGGCAAACTCCATGACTTTAGTCCCAGTCTCGATATCCCATTTCATACAGGTCATATCACCGGAGGAGGTGAGAATGCTTCGATCGTTGATGAACCGGCAGCAAGACAAGTAGCCGGCATGACCGGATAGCTCGCGGGCGACTCGTGTCGGCCCGTCACGATTTTGGTTGAGATTGTAAATAGAACAAATGTTGTCGAGACCACCGCAGGCGACGTAATTGCCGCTTGGTGCGTAGGCGCAAGTCATGACCCAGGAGGATCGGAGAGGGATGGCATGAACTTTGTTCGTGGTGTAAGCATCCCAAATAATCAGCTTGCCATCCTGCGAGGCGGATACCAAATGTCTTCGATCAGTCGACCAATGCATAGCATAAATCTTGGCCAGATGTCCCTTTAACGTCCTCTTTGTTTTCATCAACTGATTTCTGGGAATTGACTCGTGAGATTGCTGCGCCACGGCGCGGACTAAAATTGATGGATAGAAGGGTCAGAACGAGGCGCAAACGAGATCGTTTAATCGCGTTGCGATAGCGATAATGATGAAGCCAGGCAATTATCAATAGGAATACGTGATAAAAAGACGATCGATACTTACGAGTGGTGTCAGCTAGTTCGTCCTTCTTTCGCTTGATCCTATCCTTCAAATTCTCAGCCTCGCGTCGCGCCTGTTGAATGCGCGCCTGCATGGCCTCGGGCGACACATCATTTGGTCTTTGCGAGTCCATGGCGGCGATGGATGCGTGCCAAAAAGATGACCAAGGAGGAGCAAGAGAATTGAATGAATAGGAGATGGACGACGGATGTCGCCGAACGTTGTAGATAGATTGATTTTGGGGAGTCGTGAATGGCGGAGAGGACACAGAAGGGGGTAATAAAAAAAATAAAAATAAAAAGAAAGAAGGAAAAGGCGTGAGGTTGGATCAACTCGGGGTAAGGGTGAGAGAAGGTAAACTAAGCTCCAGGGGGTCCTTGCCGGGATGCCTTGGCCAGTGACAACCTGGGGGGGGGAAAGTAAATTTTGTACTCGAGTTTATATTGAGGAAAAAGGAACGGGATTAGAAAATAAAACATTAAAATAAGAGCGAGCGCTTATTGGTTCATGTAGCTGATTACCAGGTATTTAAATTTATTAATTAACCTTTAATTACACAGTAGGTACTTATGTACATATGATATAATTACATAAGCTATCTCAATATCTCCTGCGGTAACCTTGGAAGTAGGTACTTAACATTAGGTAATTCTCTCCTTTTTCTTACATATAACTACCTAGGTAGGTGTTATACCAAGTATGTATGTATATCTTTTGATATCTACATCCATTATCTTGAAGGTACCTACTAGGAGGTACTTTTAACAGGTATTGATGCATGTATGTGTGTAAGCATGCATAAGTAGGTAGGTAGGGTAATTAGATGGGATAGAATACCTAATCGATTATGCTAAATAACTAGTCCTTGAGGTTAGTCGATTATCATTACCATTATCAAGGTTCTTAAGCGACAAGTGTCAGAAAAAGAACATTGAACTAACTAGTTATACTATATAATATAATTTACCTAAATAATATACCAAAACATCGCTCCTATCGGGAATAATAAGAATACAGCTAGTTACTAATACTATCAACAATCAATACAGATAATAATTATTATTATAATAATAATAGTTACACTAACTCCAACTTCAGCTTTCACTATACTCTACGAATCCTCATCTACGTCAGCCTCATTCACCTATCTACGATATCCCTCCTCCCCCCCTATCCATCAGGTAGTATAACTACAGAGTTTCGAAGAGAGATCATGTGCTATATAAATCAAGCATATCACAGAACTGATCTATTCGGAATATAAATTTTGTGATCTCGCAATCACTCTTGGCGCCTGAACTTTTCAAACTCCAGCATCATCATCATCCTCCTCACCGTCGTCATGGTGAGTGAATCAGTTTTAGACTTCAAGGCCATGCCTAAGATTGAGGTAATCAAGCCGCCCTCCCTCCCTTTCCCCTTCCAAAATATGCGGGAGTGTACGTTCCAACACCTCTCATTTGCAATGGCCACTCTGGCTTGATAGCCATGCTGATTCAACCACTTCCATAAATCGATAGCTCCACGCCCATCTGTCTGGAAGCATCAGTCGGCAATGTCTCCACGAGATCTGGAAAATGAAGCACACGGCTGGGAAAACCGATCTCGAAGACCCCTTGCTAGTGATGCCACCCGGCAAACGTGATTACGATCTCAAAACGTGAGGAGCATTCTAAGATGTCAAATTTGTCATCCTTTGTTAGGTTTACGGGACACCGGTTCACGAAATGCGAAAACAGAGAGCTAAAGACCCCATCGTTCTACAGATTCTTCCCGTTATTTTCGTCTTACATCTATAACCTCGTCAATGACGTTCAATCTCTTGAATACTCTACAAAGTCTGTAGTAAAAGAGTTCGCGCTTGATGGGGTGGTCTATCTCGAGCTCAGGACAACACCGCGAGCAATGTCTGCTGCAGGTTTGGATAAGACAGCCTATGTCGAGACAGTGCTACGGTCCATGGGTGCTGCGCAGCGCGAGGCCCCGGAGATACACTGCCGTCTTATTCTATCCATCGACCGGCGCAATAGCATTGAGGAAGCACGCGAGGTCGTCGCGCTTGCGATAAGATTCCAAGACCGAGGCGTCGTAGCCATTGACCTCTGCGGTGATCCGACGAAGGGCGATATCACTTTGTTTACGCCGTTGATTGAAACGGCAAAGGCGGCTGGATTAAAGATCACGATCCACTTCGCGGAGGCTGAAGCTAGCGCTAGCGAGGTCGAGCTCAGTACAATCATGAGTTGGATACCCGATCGCCTCGGCCATGTCATACACGTCTCAGAGATGATTAAGTGGCAGATCGCAGCGCGGACGGACATAGGGCTAGAGTTGTGCCTCAGCTGCAACGTTCACGCCAAAATGATCACTGGTAGCTTTGAGGCACACCATTTCGGGGAGTGGTGGCACGTCGACGGGCCAATCGTGGTATTGTGTGTAAGCGGAACCGTGCGGACTAGAATATCAGAATATTAGGTATAGAACCTCGAGCTAACCATAACTTTTAGACCGATGATGTAGGTGTTTTCGATAGCCCATTGTCAAACGAATGGAAGCTCATCCACGAGCACTTCAAACTGCAATCCGGAGAAATCTTGGGCTTGGCACGAAAGGGCATCGGCGTGATATTTGCGGGGGGCGACGAGAAGAAGAGACTAAAGAAAATCATGTGGTGAAGGCTAGGAACGTATTTTCATGGTAGAGGGCGGCGATGAAGATGAGGAAAGGAAAGAATGAATTTTACTTTGATCTTGTGAGGGTATACGGATTCCATGTTCTTCTCATTTGCTAGTTTGTGCCATTCGTTCATCTGGCATTACCTACTTACTTACCCATGTACCTAGATTATGTTGTCTACCATACGACGTAGACTCCTCGCCCTGTCACCCTGAAATCTCGTGACCCCACGGTAGATTAGTCGTGCGTCGCCGCCCATTCTTGAAACCAGGCCAGGGCCTCTGGGTTTGCTACGCTGGTATTCGTCTTCACATTAATACCAGATAGGATCCGCTTCACTGCGATCTCAATTCTGGGCAATATGTTAGCTAACGAGTGAAACCGAGTCTTATAGATAAATAATCATGGACAACAAAAACATACCTTTTCCCGTTTAGGGTCTTAGGAATCCCCGCTACACATTCCTCTATCACGCCGGGGACATGTCGTGGGCTTAATTCCCTCCGGATGGTGTCTTTGATTTTCTCGCTTAAGTCAGGGGTAAACCGCTTTCCCTCGTTCATAACGACAAACAAGCAAACCGTTTCATCCCGATCCATTTCCCGTCTTCGGCCAACGCACACTGCGTCTTCTATCTCACACCCGAAAGTTCTCGCCAATAAATTATAGATCTCTGCACTGCCAAATCTTACTCCATTTGGATTGAGAACACCATCACTTCGGCCTAACATAATCCATCCGCCCGTCTCGACGTTGATTCGCATGAAGTCGCCATGATGCCATACACCATCGAACCGTTCAAAGTAGCTGGCACGATACTTGGCTTCACCAGCAGGTCCCCAGAAGGTCAGGGGCTGTGAGGGGAAAGGCTTTGTACACACCAGCTCTCCGTTTTCACCGGGCGTCGGAATGCCACTGATGGAGTCTACTACCTCAACGGCCATTCCGAGCCCAGCGCATTGCACTTCACTTATGTGAACAGGGAGTAACGGACATGGGCCACCAAACAAAGAGATAATATCGGTGCCTCCAATGATAGAAGCTAAGTTTATGTGGGCTGGGAACGCCTGGTAAACAAAGGAGAAAGTCGATGGTGGCAGCGGCGCTGCCGTTGAATAGATTGCTTGTAAGTGAGAGAGGTCTAAGGACCGAACAGGATAAACTCCGTTGCTCTCGAGCGTGGTAAGATATGCAGCCGAAGTGCCAAAGTGAGTTACCCGAAATGAAGAGAGAAGTCGAGGCAACGAGAGGTATCCGTGTGGTTTGAAAGGCGAGCCGGAGTACAGAATCAGAGTCGTGCCACAAGCGAGCGCTGATATACTCCAATGCCACATCATCCATGATGTAGTAGTGTAATAAAGCATGGTTGAGTTTGAGTCGAGTGAGCAATGAAGAGAGAGTTCTTTCTTATGTTGGATTAAGGTACCCAACGCGGTGTGAACGATTGCTTTTGGAAGGCCGGTGGTGCCACTCGAAAATAGGACATACACGGGATGTGATGGTGGGAGCTGTTCAAACCTCATAGGCTCGTCGTTGGCACTATACTGTTGTTAATTTCAAAGGACGCGACCAAAACTTTCCTATCGATGGAGTACCTTTTCAAGAAGCTTCCATACTCCTCGGCCATGACTCCTTTCAACCTCAATGATTCTATACCTAACTCAATGCTTCTGATGCTATTTATGACGACGACGAATTTTAAGCCTTTGGCCCCGAGCTCGTCTACTATTTGCGATGTCTTCTCGGTACTAGACCACGACTTACCGTTGTATATAGTCCCATTATCTGCGAACAGGACTTTGGGACTAACCTGGGTTAGCCTATCCAGAACCGCACCGACGCCGTTATCCGGGCTAATTCCTGTCCACACGGCCCCGATAGCAGCTGCAGACAGCATCGCTACAACAGCCTGCGTGTGGTTGGAGACGAAACAAGCAACCACATCATTAGGCTTTATACCGATGGATCTTAACGCATTAGAGCACTGCCGTACGGCTTCTCGTAATTCGGACCATGTCGTCGACGCGAGCTGTCCGTCAACTTCAGTGACTGCTATGACGGCGACAGAGGAGTCTACCACGTCCGCCTTCTCGGGGAATAGTAAATTTTCCGCGAAATTTAACAGCGCTCCCTCGAAGAAATTTGGTCTGGGAAACATAGGCGCATCGTTTGGTAAGACCTAAGGAATAGTCTGTTAGTTAATAGTTATATATATATACCTTATACTATCGTATAGCTACCTACATACCCAAGTACCTACATATATGCACGTACAGGTACCGGTAGGTGGAGTGAGGGCAGGATGTAAAAAGACAGCGGTTCTGGCATCTAAGACTCTCCAAGCTGCTAAAGTATCAAGTTTATATACTAGGCATAAGTAGATGTACAGAGGATAGATGGTTATTAAGAGGCAAGCTGCACACAATGTATGTAAGGGTAAATATGTAGATATATAGGTACATATATAAGTGCGAGGACAGGCACCTAGTAAGGTATATAGATTAAGATATAGAGTAAATGCGTGTGTATGAAATAGGTAGATTGCAAACTCCGAAATGCCTTCCTCTCCCGCGTGCAAGTTAGAATATATAATCGGAAAAGTGGTGATACGTACACGTGAGTAAGGGCTGGATGCTCTTATACCGCAATAGTACCATACTTCCTCCCAGAAATGAGAGATATTGTCAATAGACCATCTATGCAAAGCCGGATAATTGTCGACGTCGATGCCATATTTAACGTTGATGTGCTGCAAGAACTTGTACATCTGAGTCGAGGTAGGATTTGTATGTCGCCACAATTCGGTTGAGGCAGGACTGAAATCGATAGTCATTGTGGGTGAATATACGGAGTTAATATAGCTATATATGCGTGTTTATATTATATATATATATATATATATATATATATGGACGTGGGATTTGTGTTAAGCCCACAATGATGATATCGCATGTATGTGTGCTCATGTGAAGTTGAGGGCTGGAGGTTTAAATTTCTAATACAACAGTATATACATGATACCGCTGGTTGTAGTAATAGCTGTCGATAGATGTCAGACTCGAGTCTTGAAGTTAGGTACCAGAAGTTTATAAGTACATACATACATGTAGGACATAAAAGCTTGGAAATGTACATAGTAGGTAAGAGATGTACCTGTTTAAGTACCTGTAAGTAATCAATGTCTTTACCACGAGCGGAGACTTGATGATCTTATTAAAAGTACTTGCATGTATATACGAACTACCTACTATTATTATGTACTAACATTAGTAACGGTACATATGTGTATATACTACATGTAACATTCAAGGTTCCAATATGTCCGATCCATGCGAGGCTAAGGGAGGCTGAGAAATCTTAAACTGTTACATGTAAGTACTAGGTACATAGTATATAAGTACATACATGTAATGTAAATGGCGCTAGGCAGTTCCTTATAAAAGGTGTGATGGTTGTTAAGACTCAAAGGCCTTGAAGCTTTAAATAACTATATATATAGATGACGACGATGTATAGGTATTTAGAGTGAAGAGAGCTGGCCAAAGAATTAATTGAACTCGAGTTTTTATAACATTCTAATGTTCTGTTGGTACCGTAGGACTATTCGGTAATTAAATACTCACGTCTACCGGATAACATTGAACTATGTACATCTGAGTGCTTTTTTCACTCATTATGTAAATAGCGCAAGAGACGGCCGAGCCCGGACATCATTCTACGATACGTACCTCGCTTGCTCCGCAAATATGATCACGATCCTAATTTAAAGCCCTGCCAAGAGTAATAATGGCGTGGTTCAAAATGAAGGCACGCCTAATAAGGTATATTTATGTACATATGTAGGTATATAAAACATCCATTGATATCATTATATGTAGAAGTTGCATGTGTCGACATTACGAAGAAAATATTACCTACCGGTAATTGGATAACTAGTTACTTTTATTTATTTCACAAGACTTTAAGAGAGCCTGTTTCACTTGAAAGTTAACCTATACAATCAATATCATGGGTGCTTAGGATATCTTATAAGCTACCTACATGTATTATGTATCTACTATGGTACTTACATTTATTAGTAAGTACCATGTATGTAGGTACTTGGTGATCATAATACATGTAGATATTTACTCGGTAGTACCTTCGTGGACACATAAATGGACACATAAAGGGTAGTTAGGTTAAAATATTGTAATTATTATTATACTTATCTACTAGGTAATGCATAAGTACAAGAGCGCGGATCGTTCGGAAAGAGAAAGGAAAATGGTGCTGGCGTTATGTGACACTAAATATTGCGGATTGGCCGTTTATTACGGGATGGATGATGTTGATTTGTCGCCTTCCTTTAATTCGTAATTCGTAATTTTATTGCGAAACAGTGTACGAAGTACTTATGAATAGGGACTTTATACCTATATGCAAATACATATTATGCATATAAAAGATATACTATGATATCTATATGCAATTACTCCGTAGTTAAAGATTTGGGAGGATCCGGAACATCATACGTTGGGACATCGATTCGACCAATGGCATTAGGTAAAGTACGAAACAATACGGTAACGGTACATGTATACACATAGTACGTACTTGGTATTAGAGTACCTATTTTAGCTCCACCTTTCGAAACTATCCCATCGCAACGCTCTCGCGCTTTCTAACTTGTGTGATTCTCTTTTTTCCTTTTCTTCCCTCTTTTCTCGAACTCATGCGTCTCTCGTCCTTTTTAACTTCCAAGCGTTGTCATCATCGGGTGTCGAGGGTAGTAGTCGTCGTTGCATTAAAACCTGTCTTTTCCCTCTACGCTCTTTAGCTCTTTGGTATCAGCTATCCACCAATTGAGATCTAATACGGGATTGACATTGCTTCGACCTTCTTCGACCGACTCATCCGTAGACCGCCAGACAAGCCACCGCACCTCACCTACATCGTGAGCGCAAAGGACGGGAGTTTAGGGAAAGCATAAGTAGGTAAGGTAAGATCATTTCATTCATATTTGTTGCATAGTGCTTGGATGCAGAAGCGCATTGATAGCCCCAGCCCGACGCAATTAATGAACTTCCATTCCCCTTTGTTAACGCGCCACTGGGGAGTAGACTGCGCCTTCGTTGCTAGTTGGAGCTCTTGGGCTCTCGTCAGCAGCGTCTGATGTGCTAGGGCCCATGCTGTTCCCATTTTCTATATCTCATCAAACTTGAGCTCTCAAATCTGGATGCATTATTATTCATAGTATTAATATCATTATTCCCATCCTCCCCCCCCCCCCCCCCCAAATCCTCTATAATTCATTTTTTTTTTGTTTTGTTTACATATCAGCCTTTCAATTACTCCCTCTTGCTTTTTGAACGACTCCTAACACTCTTCTAGGCTCATAAATTGCAGTTATAAAACGAGCTCTTCCGCATCTTGCTCTCGCGATCGCCTGAGTATTTAACGTCATTATCTCCTATCTACAGAGATGCCCCGACGCATTTCGATTCCTTTCACCACTTCTAATACCATGCCACACTCCGAGAGGACTGGCGAGAGGAGACCCTCGCAATCGAGAGGGAATCGCCTTAGCCAACTATTTTCATCTCCTAAGACTAGTCAGCAGCCCACTGCTCAGCAAGCCCTAATGGCAATGCAAAACAGCTCTACTCCATCAATCACTACTGCGAACATGTCGCTACCTACAATTTCACTATCGACGGCCACTGCCGGTGAATCAAATCAAGATGAGCCGCCGACCACCCTTTTCCAGCCACCTTCTTCAACCGAGATATCGCGCCAGAGGCGTTTTGATGCCCAATTCGGCCCATTGGTTCATCCCAGCCACCGCTACGTGAGCAAGCATCATGGTGAACCTTTAGAGGCCCCAATAATCGACGAACCTCCCTACTATTATGTCTTAACCACCTATATCAGTTATCTGCTCCTTCTTGCTCTTGGACACATTCGTGATTTCTTCGGCAAGAGATTCAGCCAGAAGCCCACTTACAAAACCCTCCGTGCTGCCAACGGCTACGCACCCCTGAACGATGATTTCGATAGTTTCTATACTAGACGGTTGAAGATGCGTATAGACGACTGTTTTGCAAGGACGAGCACTGGAGTCCCAGGTCGGTACATCAACGTCCTAGACCGTGTTTCGGACGATTTCAATGAGACATACAAATATATCGGTGGCCAGACAGAGACCTTGAATATGAGTTCATACAACTACCTTGGATTCGCCCAGTCAGAGGGCCCTTGCGCTAACGCTGTCGAGGAATGTGTTAAAAGGTACGGGCTTAGCTTCTGTAGCCCCCGTGCGGACTCGGGTACGTCGGATCTTGTCTGTGAAGTCGAGAAGGAGATTGCATCTTTTGTTGGCAAGCCAGCTGCTATGGTCTTCTCGATGGGGTTCGTCACAAACGCCAGTTCTTTCCCGGCTCTAGTCTCCAAGGGTTGTTTGATTCTGTCGGACGAACTAAATCACGCTTCAATTCGGCTTGGTGCTCGTCTCTCTGGCGCTGTTATTCGTTCTTTTAAGCACAACGATATGGCTGATCTGGAAAAACGTCTACGCGAAGCTATTGCCCAGGGTCAGCCTCGAACCCACCGCCCGTGGAAGAAGATTCTAGTAGCCGTCGAAGGACTGTACTCCATGGAAGGCACCATGTGTGATTTACCCGGCATTCTGGCTCTCAAGGGCATCTATAAATTTGCCCTTTACGTTGACGAGGCACACAGCGTTGGTGCACTTGGTCCCAAGGGACGCGGTGTCTGCGACTATTTCGGCATCGATCCTAAAAACGTCGATATCCTTATGGGCACTTTAACGAAATCCTTCGGCGCTAATGGAGGTTATGTTGCAGCCGAGAAACATATTGTTGACAAGCTAAGGAGCTCGAACTCCGCAACCTTGCTTGGCGAATCTCCTTCTCCCGCTGTCCTGATGCAAATTTTGGCCTCGCTGAAAATCATCACTGGCGAACTTGTGCCTGGTCAGGGCGAAGAGCGGCTGCAACGCATCGCCTTCAATTCCCGATACCTTCGTCTCGGATTGAAGCGGCTTGGTTTGATTGTCTACGGCCACGATGATTCTCCTATTATCCCTGTCACTTTATATAACCCGGCCAAGATCTCTGCCTTTAGCCACGAAATGCTTAAGCGTAAGATTTCGGTGGTTGTTGTGGGATACCCTGCTACTCCGCTGATTAGCTCCCGTGCTCGCTTTTGTGTCTCATCCGCTCATAACAAAGATGACATGGATCGACTTCTAGCTGCTTGCGACGAAGTTGGCGACATCTTACAACTCAAGTTTTCCACAGGTATCGCTGGAGGTCTTCGGCCCTTGCCAGAGGGTGTGACATTGGAGAACGAGAAAGAATGGCGTAAAAATAATGGGTTTGAGAACGTCATCGAGCCTCCACGTTGGTCGCTTGAAGAAGTTATTGCACGCGGTGCAGAGGACGCCAAAGTCAGATTACGGTAAAGTGGTCTAATGTCTCGCGATCAACGAATAAGAAAAGCTTATGTCGGGGCGTTTGGTCACGGCGTGTAGGGATATATCAAACTAGGGCGTCTCGGAGTTGTGTTAGTGATAATCGACGGCTGTAGGCCGGTAATGGGTTGTGGTTCTATGAGGGCTTGGCCCGCACTCGCTTTACAGATAGACCTTGGTTCACTTCTTCACACTAGCCGGATGTCAAAAGGGCGAGCGAGGCGGGGCAGCTCCTTCTTGCCGCAGGCATCTGAAGTTAAAGATACCCTGACGCTGTACTTATTTGTCCTGCGACCTTGTCAGTCGGCCCTAAGTCGATAATGACCTTTAGGCTGTCCTCCTACGATTTGGTCTTATTCCTGTTCTATAGAAATACAAATTCACTCGCTACCTTGTTCTCTAAACCCAAGTCGGTGAACAAGCGGAATAGTTATCCATTAATGGAAAGGGGCTGTCGTATCAACGATAAATGGAACAAGGAGTCGAGTTTCTAAATCCAGCCGAATTAGTACTCGGGCGTTGTTTGAATGTTACGACTGCCCTAACCAAGGTTACTTGTATGCTTTGGGCTTACGTGTAATTCTAATGGAGGTAGGTATAACGTATAATAGGTCAAAGTCGTTATGGTAGCTACGTAATACCTGGTAGCTGAGCTCATTTTATGAAATTTCTTATTTGTTTGGGATGAAAGAATTCAGACTTCAGTGCTTCAGTGTTGGTTACCAGGTACCCAATAGACATCTCTATCTTATTAAAGGGGCTTGGCTTATGAATCCGTTGTCGCCAGAGCCTTTGTTTATTACATACCTAATGCGTAGCTGTAATCGAATCAGTTAACGACCAGAGGAAGAAAATGGCAATAACCTAGAACTCTTGCTTTTGGATTAGACTATAATTGGGGATAGATTTTATGATTTGCTGAATATATATTAGTAACCTTCGGATTTCATAGAAGGAGTTGTAGGTAGGTATACGAGACTTATACTTGTTAAGTTTAGCACGGATAAAAATGGGTTTAGTATAGAAGGGAAAAAAGGCACGGGGAACACGATAAGGCATCAGGCTTATCTTACCTACAACGTAGAATATATGTACATGTACATATAGTCTAGGTATTACATACTTGCTAAGGTTAGACGAGACTTTCCTTGAAAGGTATGTATGTATAGTTCCAATAGCTATTCCAATGATGATATACTTTAATGCTGCATATTCATAGTATACGTACCTAGATATATGCATACCTCCTTGTACAGGGGCATATACACTATATCAGTACATACCTACATAATACCTAACCTAAAGCTTTATTCGTAGATTTCCATTAACAGCACCTAAATAATATATTTTATACCTTCAATGTTGGAAACTTCCAAATGTCAATATACATGTATGTACCTACGGTACTCCGTAACGCACTGAGATAATCATTTATGTACTTACATAAGTAAATACGCGTATCTACACTTTAATCAATACATGTACCTAGTATTTACTACATACGTCCCTACTTACATCTTACATAGGGACCTATGCTCTGTACTTTGATCTGGAAATATCAATGAGAACATCAATTTGAAATGCCTATATGTACGGAGTACCGCTAGTTGATTTATGATAGTTATATGGATTGATGTATATAAACCATGTACAGTATATTGAAGTACCTACGGGGCTGTGTTTTCCTTCGATTGTTTATATTCGAATGTACATGCTACATACCTGACCTATAAGGTTTGTACAATATGTATGTAGCGCGCACATAGCCATCTGGTACTAAGTACCATACATGTATGTATGTACACTCACATCAACTACATGTACCTATATACTATGGTACCTATTGTAGAATTCTGAAGCTACATAGATACCTGGTACGGTAATAGGGAAGGGGCAAGATTGAACAATTTGAGACTTGAACTGAATGCAAAGCGGGCCCAGGCAAAGCGCCGCTAGGTGGGCTTTTTCCTGGCAACATCGAATCAATTTTGTTGTTAGCAGCTTTTCAAACAAATTCTACATGCCCGCGCTTGCAACATCAGCGACTCTGGCATTGGTATTCGAGTCTCCAAATTCTAGGTTCCTCTTCTTAAATCAAGTCTCTCAAGTTATACAACCCATACGGCGCATACGACGACGTATACGGGGCTCCTGCTCGTGAGAGAATCTGTTTCTCTCACCATCGTCCATTGGCTTTGTTCAAGCTCTTCTCTTCTAGGAACTGAACTGAACTGAACTGAACTTTGAAAGCTCCTCGTCAATTATCTAGCTTGTCACTTAGGCGCGCATATTCGTCCTTGTCTTTGAATAGCAAACCCTTATTAGGAAGGGGAGGGGGAATAGAGGAGAAGGAGAGAAAAGAAGCCAAAAAAACAAAAAAAAACAAAGGAGTGTTATCGTTGTCGAGAATCGAGATATAACCGTACCTAATAACGCTACTGTCTCAAACTGATTTTCTGCCTTGCCTTGCCTTGCCTTGCCTAACAGGACCAGGACTAGGACCAGGACTAGGACCAGGACCACGATGAACTTTGACTCGGGCACCGCTTATGCGGAATCCGACGCCGATGATGAATATGAGAGAAGTGTCCATACCAGCTCACCCATCCTCGCTACCGATTCCGAGATATCCCCAACCGATTCTGACGGCCGCTCCTCAACTGAACACACGCCCACAACGTACGGGCATCGCAGCAGCGCCGATAGACTGCCTGAAACTATAATATCCGAATGGGATGCCGAGGAGTGTGCCGATTTTATTGCGAGTATAGGGTTGCAGCAGTATTCAGATCGATTCATTGGTGTGTGTTGTGTGTTCCAGGTTCGATTGTAAAAGTGGTCGTCAATCTAACCCATAGATTTAGAGAACGAGATCGTCGGCGAGGCCTTAGTCGCTCTGCTACACGATGACCTTAAGGCTATGGGGGTGGCCAGTGTCGGTCATCGCTTGACAATACTTAAAAGCGTCTACGATGTGAAAAAGGCACAGGATGTCCCTATAGAAAGCGATCATTATGTACCGTTATGTACGTCTTCCTCCTCATCTCCTCGCTAATTACGATGCGCATTTCACATCTTTGTCAATTAACTGGCCAACTTTACTCGTAGCTGCTGATGTCGAAGCCCAATATGCCACCGCGACTCTGAAAGACATCAAAAATCTGGTTGAGCAACTCCGCCTTCGAGACGAGAGGATGAGCTTCCTGGAGCAAGATTTGCGACGGATGACCGAGGACTTCAGGCGGCTACGGGAAGACATGCTGCCGGCTTTACGCCTTGCTAAGGACGCACAACAGCCTCTCCCTCACTTATCCAGCAGCCAAGGAGGATATGGCTATGAGACATCGACCGTGTCCCCTCCTGCACCTACCTCCTCATCTAATCAACTATCCGCCGGACTCAAGCGACAGCATTCTACGAAGATCGTTCTTGGTACGAACCCCAAGAACACTTCCCCAACTCACTTACAGACTACTCATGAGCGACCCTCGGTAGAGCAAACTCTGGATCCTGCAAATGCTGCGGAGAGGGCGGTTCTGTCTTCGTCGCATCTGGCCGCGATGAATGGTACCGGCCAAGCCACATCCCCCGGTTATTCACCGAATATACCGTCTCCGACATCACCTCCAACGCTAGGCAACGCCACCCTTGGCTCCCGATCGTACCGTTCCGACGACCGACAAACACCTTCTAGCCGTACCACGTTTTCGGAAAGCGAGCACGGCTACGGTTCGAAACAGCCCGGCTTGCCACGGCGAGGCCAGACGCCCGTCCCCGAGACGCCTGGCTCCAGCTCAGCCTCGGTAGAGATCTTCAAGTCATTCAGGGTCAGTATGGATGACCCTTGCTATAAAGTTCTCCCAGCTGCTCTGAAGAAGTATCAGATCAACGCACCGTGGGATCAGTACGCGCTCTATATAGTATACGGCGATCAAGAACGCTGCCTGGGTCTAGACGAAAAACCATTGATCCTTTTTAAGCAATTGGACAAGGAAGGAAAGAAGCCCATGTTCATGTTACGGAAAACCAATCCTGCTCCAGCAGATGCTGAAGCGCCGGGCAGCGCGGGTTTGAATACGGGGAATACAAGAGGAGTTAGCTATGATCCACCTGGTGGGATTATATGATCTCGAGTCCGAAATGACCGAAATGGCTCGGCTGTACGTACATTATTGCTCATGTACGAAGCTTGCCAGGTAGGTGTCTATGGATCCAAAACACAACGAATGGCGGAGGCAGAGTGGAATATGACACGGGTATCTGAGCGCAACTTGAATACACGCTGCGTGGCGTGGGCGTATATCACTGTTCCCCTATCGGTTTGATTGCTATCATGTAAGCCAGCGTTGTCGTTGTCGTTGTCGTTGTCGTTGTCGTCCATCGCCACTGCAGAGAAGATACCTACCTGTACCAAAAAATTATGGAGTTGTTACGTTTTTGTCCGAGTGTATGCGTGCGCTAAGCGCGCGAGAGTTATCCCATGATAATCCCGTAGCTATGGCGGAATGCAAAGAGATTGCTTCGGATTTATAGTAAATGGTATAACGCTCCTGGATGAGGTATCAAGACAATCAAGATGACCAACATTTCCGCTCTACATGGTCTAGAACAGGTTTCTACTTACTATCTACTCCTATGTCTGGTACCTAGGGGGTAGGTATTTTATATGTACGTAGGATGCATACAATGTAGGTGTATGTTGATGTTATAGATGCTCACTCATGTATGTACCTGTAAAGCCTACATTTGGTATACGTAGAGGGTAGGTGACGGTATCATACATGTATGTATGTATATATACCATACATACCCATACAGATGTCAAGGTAGGCATGTGTACACCTTTCAGGCGTACCCGTGCTCCGTCCCACTTTTAACGGTATCGCTAGGGCTCACCACTTAAAAGTACATACATGTAGGTACCTGCATGTTTTATGTACATGTAGCGCTTCGATCAAGGTACTCGAGATACCATGATGAACAAAGACTTCAGTGCTACATCTTCGTAGTTGACATTAAATACATGATGTATGTACATGTTTGTACCTACTATGTATTTATCAACATATATACTGCCTAGGTGTACATATTCTTACACCTCAGGGTACATATGCCTTTTAGTATGAAGTATCAAGCATGTACCCATGTATGTAGGTATCGGGATATAGGAGGCACATATGTACCTAACTACATATCTAGGTACATACCTAGGTACCTCATACCTAAGATGTAGGTACCTATAGTACATAAGGACATATGAGAAAACATCAATACATTAAAGGTGGCGCACGTACCAGAAAGGCGCAAGGCAACATTGACTGAACTGTGAGCTCTGATTACGCGCGCTTCTTGCTCCACCATCTTCTCTGTACGTTGTACCCGTCTTCACTGTTGCCCGTCTAAAGTTGTTATTGCGCAACCATCAACTCATCATTATCTAGAAATTCATCTAGAAAATCACGAATTGCGAATTGCGAATTGCAAATTGCGGATAACGAGTTGCGGATAACGAATTGCGGATTACGAATTGCAGGTTGCGAGTTATAAATCGCCCAAGATGCACGTCGAAGTAAGCTTCACTTCATTTGCAGCTCTTCCTCTCTTCGCTTCTCTCTGTCCGTTTTTCCTACCGTATTCCTAGAATCGAGATATCGAGATTCAAGTCATCCAGGATCGTGACGAGTCCTGTTTCTCGAACAAGCGAGGAGATACTAACGCGTTCATGAATCTACAGCGCAGCATCAAGCTCGTTACCGAGCAGCACAATATGTAAGTCATCTCATACGCGTGCCGGCTTGTATTCCTTGTATTCCTTGCATTATGTCTTCCCCTCTCCTACTTCTGTTGCCTTCTTCTTTACTGACTTCCTACGCGTTCTTAGCCCCAAGCCCTCGCCCATGCCCGATTTTCCCATGAAGGAATGGAGCGTGAAGATATATGTCCTTGACCAAGCAGGCAATCAGCATCCCGCCAACTGCTTCACCAAGGTTACTTACAACCTTCATCCTTCCTTCGAAGACAAGACCCATCAAAGTAAGCGACCAATGGATCACACACGCACGCACGCACATTTATCTCTGAACCTTCCAACACTAACTAGTCTCTAGCCTTCACCGATCCTCCCTTCACTTGTGCTAATGAGGGTTGGGGCGAGTTCGAGATGTCTATTGATCTCTTCACTACCGAGAAGGGTGGTAAGAATACTATCTATCACGACTTGAATTTTCAATCTCCTAGCTACGAGGTTGTCCAATCGATTACCTTCAAGAACCCCTCACAAGCACTGCTCTCCATTCTTCGCGAGACGGGACCCATCCCGAATGACGACGACTCGAAGGCTACAGTTAAGGCTCGCAAGACCAACGATCTAAAGAAGAAGAAGACGGTTTGCGATTTTGAAAAGATGGCCGATGGACTTGGCAAGCTGAACGAGGATGATCTCCTCCACGTTATCCAGATGATCCATGATCATAAGACAGAGGACACGTATACCAAGAATGACATGGAGGCCGGGGAGTTCACCGTGGACTTGTACACGCTGCCCGACCACTTAGCAAAGATGATCTGGGACTTCATGGTAAGCCGCATGCTCGTCCGTGTCGCGTCAGTGGGACTGATATAAGATGGCTGACTCTGAGATAGCTGGGTCTGAAGATGGTCTCTTGAGATTGATTCTACGGTATCTGAAGATGGTTACGGTTGATGTAATATGTGTGGACCGGAATGGATCCCTTGTTCTTCACCAAGACTACACCACGTTGCATTTGCATTAGGCATCGGCGTTACTAGGCAAGGTAGGGCACCTCGTTAGGTTGGTTGATGTGAATATGGCCAATGGTTGGCAGGTGGCAATGGTGACATTGGCGTATGGTTGTGCTTCCACGCTTCATCCATCGCGATAGATACCCTGCAAATAGTCTCCCCGAAAATGTAGTGGTTACTATTTATTTATTGTCTTTCCCCCCCCGCTCCTTTTTTGATAATTATATGAACTATTCGGTTATCAGGTTATATGGGTAGGTATATGACGATAAAGGTACATGTACTAATATGTAAGTAAAATTACGAATAAGGCCAACTTGTGACTCGCCATATCTGATTTATCATTGCCAGTACAAACAACAAATAATATGATGTACGTTATAACCTACCTATGTAACTTCATGAACGACAAATATCAATACCTAGTATAGTTAGTGTATTGTGTTGTAAAAGTCGTCAAGAAGGGTTGTACCTATAACGTAAGATGTCGATCTATACCGAAATACATATAGGTCAATTGACATCTACATAAGTACATATCACATTATGTACAGTATATAGGTGGTTGATTATTATCGAGAGCTGAGTATGACATCACGAATATCGCAAGCTGAGGCTGAGGCTGAAGAATTCATCATCTGAAAGCTATTTCTTGAAGGGGAGGTCATACTAGTAAGTAAAGAATGACGGAAGGTGGTCATGTAGAATGATAACGTGACTTGATCATTAAGGTTTCAGGTTATGGATCCCTACCTCTATGTACTGTAGCGGGATTCATAGTACCAGGTATTTAATAAGCATTACGTACGTGGTTCCATCGTGTACAGGGTAAGTACCTACTGAGGGTGCATACAATGTATACATAGCGTTGTTTACACAGTACCTAATATATGCAAGTTATACATTAATAACTTTTATAACAATTAGCTAGTGTAGGTAACTAGGTAACTACATATAACTACCTAACTATAACTATATAACTAATTATTTATAACTTGAAGTTTTATACATGTAATCGTCATTTAACCGATTAACCTTAGGTATTTTATAGTTACATAATTCAAACTTATTCTAATACCTTTTCGTATCACGTTTTCTTACATATACCTCCCACGCTTCTATCCCACCCCGTCCTATCTATTCGTTGGCAAAGGAGCTATCTCGGATTATGATGCGATCAACCGCTCCAATCACAAAGTATATAATCACCACCGTCTTTATTCTATTCACCGATTATAAACTAGAATAGGCCACCCACAGCTACGGCTTATCGAAGTCGAATCCGAAGCAAGACAATAATATTGAATTGAGGGTGGTGGTATGTGAAAAGGAGAGGAAAGAAGAGACGAGAGGGGATATTCATTTGAAAGGTTTAGTCTCGATGGAAGAGAGAAGTAACATTTTACGAGCTATTTTATTTAGTTGACTCTTTTTTTTTTCTTTCTTTCTTCCTTTCTTTTTATGTTATTCATCATCGAGTTTCGTGCTCAAACTATCTCAAAACGACCTACACTTACATCAGTAGATTGAAGCTATTACCTCTATCTGCATTTTGATCTTGGAACGTACTAGGTATTGTACATATTTTCTTTTGAATATACAAGGTGTGTATACCATGCTAGTATGGGCCTAACGTATATGCTCTATATATATATGTACATTAGTTATTCATCAATGGTATTAGTAGCTTCCTACTACGTACGTACTTGCATGTACATATCTCTGTTATGTACTCCGTGTACCTACCTATACAAGTTATGTACCTACATATGTGTACACATGTAATAATAATATGTACTGGGTATTCATATACATGTAGGGACTCATGCTACGGATTACTCTCATACAAGGCAGGACTGGATATAGACATATTTCCCATTCTCGTTCCCATCCCCATCCCCATTCCCTAACCCAATCTCAGTTGTGTCGGCTTCGAAACCCCGCAGGTCCGAGAGGAAAATCCGCCTCACTCGCCTACTTATCAAACCGATCTACCTAAAAGTAAGGGTCGGGTTATTATAAACGTCGCCTCTAGCTAATTGATGAATTCAATTCGTTCCACTCGGTCGGGAGTGCGTACCATTTCTTGCGCGTCATCGCTATATAAAACCTCGAAAAATCCCGTCGTAAGCCGAGCCGCACTCGGCGGCGCGCCGCGTCTCTCGTCTCGTGTTATATGCGTGAGCAGGGAAATTCAGAGTTCGACTCGGGACTCAGAGTTAGATCTAGAGTCAGATCTAGAGTTTGAAACTGAAATTTGAACTGGAACTGGAACTGGGACTGGAACTGGAACTGAAACTGGAGCTGAAGTCAAAGCGGAAGCTGAAGCTGAAGCTGGAGCTAGAGCTAGAAGCCGGAGCTAGAAGCCGGAGCCGGAGCCGAAAGCGACCAGAAGAATAACACCACTAGATCAGACCATGTCCCAATATGAGAATACCACCGCGCCTACTGCCAACATGTCATCTATCATTCAACAGTCTCGCCAATCCCTACCCGCGACAACGGCGCACTCTCGTTCACATTCACATTCACATTCCAACTCGAACTCGGATTCGCACACCCACACCCACGCCCATGCCCATGCCCACGCCCACGCCCATTCTCACGCCCAAGTTCAACCTCAGACGGAGGTCCAGTCTCAACAACAATCCCAAGCTTCTCAGCATAAGCGTGTATACCAGGCCTGTATCCCGTGTCGAAGGAGAAAGGTACGATGTGATCTAGGAAGTGTAGATGATCCACATGACCCGCCATGCGTGCGCTGTCGCCGCGAAAGCAAAGAATGTTTCTTTAGTGCCACACGACGTAAGCGTAAGAACGACGACGATGTCGAAGAACAAGAGGATGAATATACCGTTCGCAATGCCCGAAAGCGACCTCATTCTGATGGCACGCCTCCGATCATCGATAGAAAATCTTATAGCAGCGTGCCGCTAACCCCAGGGGGTTCGACTGGTAGGACGCAACCATTAAGACGACCTAATCTAGACCGCGAGGATGGTGGGAGAAATGACAGAGGGGTCAGCTATCCGGACGGTAGCGAAGATTGCAATGCCCAGTTAGAGAATCTCGAAGCACAAAGTGTTATGAGGAAGGAGGTCTATGGGCCTCACGATGCCCTTGACCTACTATATAAAGCGGCCACCGACAGGTACGTCCGTCCCGCGTGCTTCGTGTGAATCTGGATGAACGCGCGTTGCTAATTCTTTTATCAGTCCACATGATTTGAATAGGCGCCATGAAAGTATCGCGTCCGTTGTTCAGCCCTCGCCCGTATCCGTCCCTGGTCGCAAAACACCACGGGACTCCAATTCCAACATCGGCGGTCGTCCCGCTGGTCGTCCGTCATCTAAATCCGCAGACCTGATAGATCCGCTCTTACAGTCATCAACCAAGAATGACGAGATGGCCGAGATGGAGCGTCGATTGAATGTAGAAGACGAGGCCGGATACCAAGAGGCGCTTGAAGCTTGGTCGAGGTTCAGATTCGTCAGAGCCGGGTGGTTTACGAAGGAAGAAGCTGTTAGATATATTGTGTAGTAAGTCCACAACTACTACCTGTTCCGTGCTACCGAACCCCTTGGGCCCCCACTAACTTCTCCTGAAGCTATTATGAGTACCTGTCACCGATGACGCCCATCTCGCCACCAACCTTTCGTAGTCCGTCTTCCCATATTACCTTACTGACTGAGGAGCCTATACTCACCGTCACACTGTTGACCATTGCCTCAAGATACTATCGCATCCGAGCCACGGGTGGACATTGCAGATCACACGCGATACACGAAGAGCTCTGGAGATATCTTCGGAGGATGATTGAAAGATGTCTCTGGGGCCAAGAGGCTTTCGGCGGCGGCTTTTGCGGATCCGGTGCTGACGAGTCCCAGACATCCAGCACTGCGCCGTGGAGGGGGCTGAGGAAAGGAAGTCTTCGTACGCTCGGTACAATCGAGTCTTTAATGATATTGACCGAGTGGCATCCACGTGCGTTACATTTCCCCCCTGACGAGGCCATCGACGAATTGATGCTTCCGTCTCGTGGTGTTCCCCAGCCGGATGTTGGCGATGACGAGGGCGCCCAACGCGTCGGCGGCAACGTTGGGGGCCGGAGAATTGAAAGTTGGCTTGAGCCTGCCTGGAGGAGTGACCGCATGTGCTGGATGTTGCTCAGCAACGCGTTGGGACTCGCCTATGAATTAGGCGTCTTCGACGATATTGACCAGCTACTCGCAACGAATGCCATCACGCGGCCGGAATACGAGGACGAGTCGTATCGTCTCCGCGCGACGCGGATAAAGCGCCTGCTCCTGGTTTATTTGACGCAGTTGGCTGGTCGTCTGGGGTGGACTAACATGGTTCCCGAGAGCATCAGGAAGAATGACCCAGCCCTTTCTGGGAGGCGTCCGATCTCAAACGAAGGGAACACGCCAGGAACGAGCCAATCGGTTCTATCCAATGCCTTTAGCTATGTACCTAACGTCGAGCTAGATGATCAGATCATCCATTGCTGGGTGGGCGTCAGCGATGCCATGCAACTGGGTAATGAGAGGTTATTCCGATCACGAAAGCATACCACAGAAATTATCCAGAGCGGGAACTACACAAAGGCGCTCAAGGAATTCCAGCCCATCCTCAAGAATTGGTGGAGGGAGTTCCAGCGTTTTGATATGCCTGAGAATATCCGTCATATACTGACTATCGAATACGAATATGTGCGGATATACGTCAACTCATTAGCCTTACAAGCAGTCGTAGAGCGTTGCACGGTCAATGCCGGAGCATCCACTAACGCGGCGCATGGGGGAAGTGTAGCAGTCGGGAATCCACAATTATCGCCCCAGACGCAAAATTATCTGGGCAACCTGCCTCTTGGCCATCTGGGCGGCTTCGGCCACGAGGATCAAGAGTATGTCAAGGAGGTGGTTGACGGCTGTAGAAGCCTTCTGCGGACGGTTGTCGAGGGTCTGCTGAAAGAGGGGTACCTCAAACATGCCCCTGTGCGAACTTATTTCCGCATCATCAGTGGAGCCATGTTCCTGCTCAAGACGTTCGCCCTGGGCGCTCCTAAATCCGATGTGGAAACGAGCATTAGCTTGTTGGACCGCACAGTGGACGCGTTACGAAACTGCGTCGTCGATGACATTCATCTAGGCACAAGGTTTGGCGACTTACTCGAATCCCTGACTACGCGACTCCGGGACCGCTTCAAATACGCCCCAGCAACAGGTCCTGGCGAGGGCAAGAGTCCTCGTCCAAACAGTGACTTGAGCAAACCTGTGGTTACGAACGGGCATGTCCAAGTCAATGGCCTCGAGAACGGGTATCTAGGCTCTACTAAATTTAGAGACGGATTCAATGTTCCCGGTAAGTTTTACAGCAAAAGGCAATCTTATTTCCTGGCGATGGATCTGATGAATTCTACAGAACGATCGTCTACGCCCTCCGGAAATGTCTCGGCAACACCTTTCGATCTGGCCGCGGGAAATTTTCCGTATCCTGCCGGGTCGGCATCTGTGTTTGGACCAAATACACCGGCCCCGAGCGGCAGCGGCTTAGAGTCGAATAACCTTGGCGATAATGTTTTCGAAGGAGCTGGCGACTGGCCCGCTGGTGACCAGATGTGGTATCTCCCACCTGGACCAGGCCTGTTCCAGAATATGGGAGAGAATTCCAATGTCACCATGACGGACCAGGGAGTCAACGTAGGTGGCGTCGACTTGCTTGAATTCATGGCCATGGACCCACCGCAATACAATGCCCCGATGGATGGCCCATACTAGTGATGTCCTGCTTAGCCGGGAGATGGCGTGGACTTTGTATTTGCTCGGGATTACCACGCTTAAGACTGTGGCCACGGGTCTACGAACGACGTTGCAGACGGACCAGAGCCATCTAGCACCGAACTCCTCGTCTCTTCGACTTTATATTCTTGTCTCTAGTCACCAGTCTCGGTCTCCCCTTCTCTGCCAGATCACTACCGTGCGTATATTCTTCGTTCAGTCCCTATGAAGACTTACAGGTGTTTAAACAGGAAGCCACCGTCTCACGACAACTTTTCTGTTTTTTTTTTCTTCGTTGTTCTTTTCTCTTTTCTTTTGCTTTTCCTTTTTCCTTTTCCCTGTCTTCTCGACTCCGGAATATGCGTGGGGATGGCTGCGATGGACTAGATGCGGAAAGCAAAGATACCCTCAGAGGCATGAGCCATGTTAATATGCTCGGATTTATTTTCTCTCCTTTTCATTTCCTTTCATTTCTCTTCATTTATTCGGTCCTCCGTAAGGTGCTTCTTCTTATCGCTTGATACGTAGGAACAACTTAAAGCTCATGTATACCTGACTGTGGTTGCTTCATGAGGTGTGGAATAAAAGATACTATCGATGGAGATAAAAAGTTGTAGGGCCGAGAGCCTCGCGGCTTGCTTGGCATGATTTAACGAATCACGAGATAATAATTTTCTGAGAGCTATTCACGCCCGTTCCTGAATTTTGAATCGCATTAAGAATGTAGCGACCGTGAATAGCTTCGACACTGGACGTATGCAGTTAGACAAAGGTCTATTTCTAGATTTAGTTGTGGCCTCCTATACGGACGGGCAGTGGGATTCGGAATACGATGCGCCATACATGGAGAGAAGGATGGTTGTATAATTATGTAAAAGGGGCGAACACCAGAGGATTACCTAGCAGCAAATTGACTGTCCCAAAGTCTCTTGACGAACGATAGGTGCGTCAGTTCGATCCTTTCAAGGCCATAGCTCCTACGCTTAGTTACTACGCTGATATCACCAAGTCCTTCTTTTAGTTTGTTTCCTCCTCCCCCCTTTTCTGGGTTGGATTGATTTTCCTTCCCTATCACTAGGTACTGTTACTACTAGTTACTATTAGTATTATTATTTGCCCCCTCCTTCCCCCCCCCTTTTTTTTTTATCAACAATAATCTTAGAAAAACCTTGTCTCCCTTCTCCTCTATCGCCAATGTTTTTGAGCCGTCATGACTACTCGTGCCACTACGGCGGCGAGCTCCTCGGAAATTTCCCTGCTCGCTAGTCTAGCTACAACTCCCACTATCTCGGTCTATGCCCTTACGCAAAAAGCGCTCACAACAACATTCACTCCACCGTCATCATGCGAAGAAAGTCATCTCATTCAATTATCTTCTCCTGGGTATCAGATCTGGCTGGACGAGCCTCAGCTAGCGCCTAATTTGACAATAGGGGATTGTTACCCTTCCGACTTCATTGCAGGATATATAAGTGGTTAGCAGTCTATACGATGGACAGACGCAACTAACTCCGGTGTATCAAAATATGAACCATATCTCTCTTTCTCCAAGGACAAGCGCGGGGGCGCATACCTCGTCTTTGCATCACGCAGCTAGCTTCCCATGTAAAAGATAGACGACAGATGGGAGCGAAGGTGGTAGGGAATGGGATACGTAAGAATTGGGCAAGTCGAAATATCACATCTTATCCCCTGGCAGGACTTAACCTTACCGATAGTGGATTTTTACTCCATCCTCCCGACACGACGGTAGATAAGAACCGGCCTGCGTACGGAGGCACCTGTTGCAGTAACTTCCAAGCCAGCCAAACTCTCAAGGTGACGCAAGTAAAAGTTGGACAGGGCGAAAAAAATATCGGCTCGGATTGTTGAACGGATTAGATATATAATATCTATTTATGCCTCTCCTTTTTCTCATATCTCTCGGACCAATATAACTCCCCGATTAGGCAATCAATCGTCTTCTTCGTTAGCATAGCAGACTTTTTCAATCCTACCTACACATCATATTCACGTGGAATGGCGTGCTTCAATATATGCACGTGTTTTTATCCGAATTGAGTAATGCCCCCGTATTTGGCCAAAAAATTTCATCGATATGGACTAATGTTAATATGTTAGTGGCCAAAAAATAAAGGGGGAGACGCTGTCAAAATAATTTCGCGATTGTTTTAATTCGTAACATCTCTCTTAAGAGACTAAACAATGCGATGGGAGACGATACAGAAAAGAATGTCCAGGCCGCTTCTGTTCCCGCTTCCGCCTCTGCCTCTCCCAACGCCGGGCGTGGGCATGCGTCCGTGACGGAGGATAGGTTGCGGCGTTCATTATCATCGCGTCAGGTGCAGATGATAGCCATAGGCGGTACCATAGGGACGGGACTTTTCTTGGGCACGGGAAAATCCCTAGCCACTGGAGGACCGGCGTCGTTGTTACTCAGCTACGCTATCGTTGGAGCGATCGTGTTCGTCACCATGCTATGTCTAGGAGAGATGGCTGCATTTGTTCCAGGTAAGAGAAACCGCGCGCGTACCAGCCGAACTGGATTTGTGCTGATTCATATAACCCTCCAAGTGGCCGGATCTTTCTGCACATTCTCGGCGCGCTACCTAGACGATGCATGGGGCTTCACGTTGACCTGGAACTACTGGTTCAACGATGCGGTATCTACTGCTGCTGACTTAGTTGCCTTACAATTAATTCTCCAGTACTGGACCCCCACCTTCCCATGGTATGCTCTGGGGCTCATCGTGTGGTTTCTGCTTGTCCTGGCTAATATTATTGACGTGCGGGCCTATGGCGAGGTCGAGTATTGGCTGAGTTTACTCAAGGTTGTCACCATCGTCGTCTTTATCATCCTGAGTATCGCGGTGAACGTAGGCGGCAACACGTCGCACGAATATATCGGCGCACGAAACTGGTACGTCGCTGATGCTCCTTTCGTAGGGGGCATCGGCGGATTCGCCAGCGTCTTTGTCACCGCGGCTTTCGCCTACGGTGGCACCGAGTCGATTGCGATTACGGCCGGCGAGACCAAAAACCCAGCGCGTCAACTGCCACGCGTCGTCAAGAATGTCTTTTGGAGGATCCTGTTCTTCTACATACTCGCCTCCCTCATGATCGGCCTCAACGTCCCCTATAACTACCCGGGACTGGATTCTAAGGAGACTCGCACCTCTCCTTTTACCGTCGCATTTCAGATGGCCGGATCCAAAGTAGCCGGGTCCTTTGTCAATGCGGTCATCTTGACTAGCGTGATCTCGGCGGGAAACCACGCTCTGTTTGCTGGCTCTCGGTTACTATACACCTTGTCAATCAATGGCCACGCGCCCAAAATATTCGGGAGCCTGACGCGTTTTCAGGTCCCTTGGGTTTCTGTCCTCTTCACCTCGTTCATCTCCGGTCTCCTCTTTGGGGCATCTTTTATCGGCGCAGGCCAGCTCTGGACGTGGCTTCAAAATCTCGTTGGTGTGTCTAACCAACTTTCCTGGATCAGCATCGCCATCGCATCGCTACGCTTCCGTGCCGGCTTGAAAGCCCAAGGCAAGGAGCATCTCCTGCCTTTCAAGAACTGGACTTATCCTGCAGGACCAATCATTGCCGTCGTACTCAATATATTTATTGTCCTAGTCCAGGGATGGAGCTGTTTTAGCCCGGAATTTAGTGTCGTCGACTTTGTTAGCTACTATATCGAGCTGCCCGTATTCGCGTTGATGTTTGTTGTCTGGAAGTTGGTTAAGAGAACGAGGTTTAAAAGGGCGAGCGAGATGGATCTGGTTACTGATGTGTATACAAAAGATGACATTGAACCGGATGAGCAAGGATGGACTGGAAGGGCGAAGAGGATTGGGGGATGGTTTTGTTTTTAAGAACATTGAAGTTTTGAAGAAGGGTTGTATATAAATGTATGTACGTATTACCATTAAATACCTGTAAATATCCGTAATTTTGATTCCAGTTATCATTAGATGCAAGGTAAGTATCTGTACTACGTTTAATTCTTTAACCCTCATACCTAATACTTGATTCTATACCTCCTATTTACTTATATACCGTATAAGACTCAATCATGTATTGTTTAAATGTACATACACGCACCTTATACTTGAATGCGTACATGTATTCTATACCTCCGCCAAGGTTTACGGATCGTAACGATGCTCCATCTAGAACATCTCACTAACTATATAATTTGCTAATACATTAATTATTGTTATTATGATGATTTTATCATCTCAACGGAGGTATACACGTTATTATCTAAGGTAGGTGGTATTTTCTATTTTCAATGCTCTTAATCCCGATTTATTATTTACTACCTATTTTCTTATTTCGTACACCAGTAACCGAACAGTCTCGAACATGTACTTATTAGTTGACTAGCCTCTTTAGTAAACAAAAACATCAAAAAAAGTTGGGGGATGGAGGTTTGTTATTTCATCATCAGTGAGAGACGACGCCGCAAAAATTAAAATCATGAATCAGTCTCCGCCTGTCCATGTGCAGGCTGATAATATCGCAATCTTCATGGATGAGCGATGCCGAATCGGTTGGCAGAAACTGAAAGGGTTCTGCGCCAGGAATCTCGGTCTTTTCTTTGTGTTTATGGCACAAATCTTCGCGTCGCTAGTACGTACAGAGCAGAGCTCCCGGTCCAAAATTTGACAACTGATACTAACGATTCGATAGATGACGATGACGACGAAGTTGCTCGAGACAGGCTTTGAGAAAAAATTTCATGCCTTGCAAATCATCTTCGTGCGTATGTTAGCAACCGCTATATTGGGTTCGTTATACATGTGGTACAAGAACGTCCCTGACTTTCCACTCGGCTCCCGGAACGTCAGAGGCCTCCTAGTCCTGCGAGCGCTGGCTGGTTTCACTGGTCTTTTCTGTGCATACTGTAGGTTTTGTTTCCTTGAGACATGCATGTTGAAAGAGCTAGAGCTAATATTCTTGTCGCTTGATAAGACTCGCTCTCATACTTGGACATGTCCGACGCCACCGTCATCTCCTTCCTGGTCCCGACCATGACGGCTTTTATATGCTTTGTAACTTTAAGAGTCAGTAGATAAAGCGTGCAAAAACACTTCTTGGATGAGCTTCGTTCTTGCCTGACTCTGCTCGTTTATCTCAGGAACCGTTCACGGTGAGAGAAGCTATAGCTGGTCTTACCGCTTTCGCTGGCGTGTTATTCATTGCCCGGCCCACGTTTCTGTTTCCCGAGCATGTGGCGAAACGGCCTGAGCAAAATGAGACGATGATTTTCATGGTAATTCGACCCAAGGGTATAGTGCCTTCGGTACCCGCATCACCAGCGGAACGCGGGCTCGCCGTTTTCCTAGCAGTCATTGGTACGTTCGCTGCAGCGAGCGCATACTCCACCATCCGCGCGATCGGAAATCGCGTACACTCGCTCGTGAGCGTCAACTATTTCGCCGTTCTCTCGACAGTCGGCTCGTTCGTCATAATCATCCTCGCTCCGGGCCTACAATTTGAGATTCCTCAGGACGCCACGCAATGGTATGACACGACTGGCGTATTTCATCTTTCCGTCTTTCAATCATTACTACTAACTCGTTTGCAGGACTCTGTTGGTAGCAATAGGCATCGCAGGGTTCCTCATGCAATTCCTCTTGACCGAAGGATTACAGAGAGAGAAGGCGGGAAGAGCAACGAATTTAATAGTGAGTTATCGTCATGTCATAGGTGAGCATACGAGAAGCTAATGAATGAATTTAGTACACACAAATGGTTTTCGCTCTCATGCTCGAACGAGCGGTCTGGGGCACGACACCTCCAATCGAGAGTCTGTTTGGTAGCTTTTTAATTATCGGATCCGCCATATGGGTTAGTATACAAAAGAACAAGTCAACAACCAAGCAGACAACTACGATAGTTGATGAGGAACGACCTCTCTTAGAGGCGGACGCTCCTACGAGGACTTGCGAGGACTGAGACCATTGGACCGCATGATAGAAGTATCGTTTAATTTAACTGACTACCAAAATTCGATGTGAATAGCAAACCCATACGCCGCATTTCCTCGTATCGTACGTCGGCTCATCGTCATTCCCTCACCGTTAAGATGAAATTTAGCCACGAGGTAAATTGCCATGTTCAAGCTCGTCTCAATTTCGTATAGGCAACACACGAAGAGAGGTCTAAGTCAGACCGTATGAGGTCCCTTCATTTGTGGGGGAGGGGGGTTCTTCTTGTTTTGTTAGAAACCAGATTTATGTACCGAATATCTACTGGATACGGGAAATCCGGTTTTGCATATATCTCGAACAGTGTTTCTCCAAACATCTAAAAGTTATCAACATTAGGAAGGGGGAGGGAAATGGGAAAGAGAAGAGAAAAGAAATGGGAATACAATTACATAAGAGACAATGTACCTACCAGGTAGGTACATGGTTATAGGAGGTGGTTATAAGTGACACAGCATGACTTAAAGTTTGGAAAAGTTGCAGATCAGATTTTCCTTTACTCAATATATCAAATTGTATGCAGGAAGCTGCGGGATAACGTAGATCTCATCGGTTGGATGCAGCTCCACGTCACTGGTCATTTGGTCGACTCGGCAGGAGGGGGAAAGCATCGATGCCCAAGTTAAGTTTAAAGTACATTATATTAATTTGTAATGTATATACATAAATAATTAGTCATGTAATTAATGTGCATGTGCTATAAGGGACCTCCAAGGTTTAAATGGAAAGTTTCTGATGGAATGTCGTTTTTTCTATAAGTTTTCTCTTCATCTTTTCGTTTTTGTATCGCACAAATGTCTAATACTACTCACTCTTCATCCTACTCGACGCCCAAGTGGTGGAAAGAAGCCGGTATGTCGACTAATTTTTTCTTCGTCCTTTCCTTTCCTTTCTATTCTTCTTCTTTTCAAATAAACACGGGAACACCCGAAAGAAACTGACGATGATCTACCCCTAGTGGTTTATCAAATATATCCTGCAAGCTTCCAGTGTCAGGTAAGCATCCGATCGAGAGACAGTGTCGTCAAGTCATTATTAATCATATTCAAATGCATTACAAGCCTGGTATAACTTCAGGATGGGGTACCATCAAAGGTATTACATCGCGACTGGACTACTTGAAATCGCTGGGCATCGATGTGGTCTGGTCATCACCTATTCTCAAGTCGCCACAAGTCGACATGGGCTACGATATTGCCGATTATAAACAGATCGATCAGCGATACGGATCCTTGGAAGATGTTGATGAGCTTATTACAGAGCTCAAGAAGCGTGACATGAAGCTTATGATGGACTTAGTGGTGAATCATACTAGTAATGAGCATCCGTGGTTTATCGAGAGTTCCATGACTGTCGATAACCCTAAGCGTAACTGGTACATCTGGAAGAAGCCGAAGAGCGTCAGCCCTGATGGCGTGCCAGAACCACCTAATAACTGGGCGCAGATTCTAGGCGAGGCCAACTCGGCTTGGACCTATGATCAAAAGACTGGCGAATATTATCTCAGCCTTTTCACACCCGAGCAACCGGACTTAAACTGGGAGAATCCCGACGTCCGGGCGGCCGTTTGGGACGTGATGCATTTTTGGAGTTCGTGCTATATTCATTTTAACCATCTATTTCCATTTTCTTATGCCCGTTTCAAAATATCTCAAGATGTTCAGCCCCACGGGACATGTACCTGCTATTACGACCTGTCTCGTCTTAATTTATACGTAACGACTAACTCAGTGCTAACTCCTTTTTTCCTGCTTCCGTTAAAGTGATACGAGGCGCGTCTGGTTTCCGAATGGACGTAATCAACCTCATCTCCAAAGCGCCTGGTTATCCAGATGCGGACGTGGTGCTCAGTCCTGAACACAAGTATCAACCTGGAGGAAAGTACTATGTTAACGGGCCAAAGCTACATGATTATATACGGGAGATGCACCGAGAAGTGTTGAGTAAATATGACACTATTACAGTTGGTGAAATGCCCGGCATCAATGATGAGAAGGAAATTTTGCGTACCGTTGGCGCAAAATCAGAAGAGCTGAGGATGATATTCATCTTTGATTTGGTTGACATCGATAAACCGGATATCAGGATGGCCCTCAAGCCTTGGGACGTGAAGGAGATGAAGTCCATCATTACAAAGTGGCAAAAGGTTATGATAGAAAACGATGGTTGGAACTCAGTGTTCATTGAAAACCACGACAATCCCAGATCGGTCTCACGATACACTGATGACACCGACGAATGGCGAAGCAAGGGGGCAAAACTCCTCGCACTTCTCCAAACCACTCTCGGAGGGACACTGTTCGTCTATCAGGGAGAAGAGATCGGTATGCGCAATGTCCCAAAGACCTGGGATATCTCGGAATTCAAAGACATAGAGACCATAAACTACTGGAAGAAGTGCAAGCAGTTGTACGCAAATGACCAAGAGAAGCTTGCATACGGCCGAAAGATCATCGATATGAAAGCGCGAGACCATGCTCGGACCCCGATGCAATGGACCGCAGGGGAGAATGCGGGCTTCTGCGACTCAGGGACCAAGCCTTGGATGCGAGTAGTAGATGACTACCATACAATCAATGTTGAGGCACAGATGAAGGTAGACGATCCCAACGAGTCTTCCATTTGGCAGTTCTGGCAAGGCGCGCTGAAACGAAGGAAAGACCTTGCCGGCGCTTTCGTATACGGGGATTTCCAAGAGCTGTCCCATGAACACCCGGAGGTATTCTCCTATGTTCGTACGAGCGCTGAAGGCGGTCGTTGGCTCGTCGTCCTTAACTTTTCTAAGAAAGAGTTAGAATGGACGATGCCTCGAGGCTACGAAGTTGATTGTTGGACTGGCGGTAACTACGTGAAGGACGCTCCGGATAAACCGAAACAGTCGAGTGTGCCTCTGAAGCCATGGGAAGGTATTCTAGGAAAATGTAAATAGATTCAGAATATATTCTCCGTAAATCCTAGAGAGAATTTAGAAATGAAGTGGCGTTGATCTTATTGGCCCAAGTTTTTTTCTCCTTGAGATTTAAGTGAACACGTCAAATATTTCGGACTCAGTAGAGTTGGCTAAAAATGCCTGTTCGCAAAGACATTGGTTTCTTGGTTTCAACTAAATTAAGTAAATCCAATGTTCACAAAGCCGAGCTAAATATGAGATACGATTACATTCGAATTCTTGTACGCTTTAATCAACATAGTAAGTAAGCATAAGCTACACCAGGTATTTATAGGGGTACGTATACGTTTTGGTTAGGAGGTAGTTACCGTCATATCGAAACGGCTCCAGAAATGCTATATCCCCTATATTTATATAATCGATAATAGTAATGCTGCGGTTCATAAACCCATGTTACACACTTGTCACCGTCTTCAGTCGTCCAGACTGCTCTTGGCGGGGTCCCAAGCTATAGGCGCATACTCGTCTGACTCGAGCTTATCCATGTCTTCTGTCGACATTTTAAAGTCGTAGATAGCAGCATTTTCTAGTATTCTGGAGGGCGTGACGCTCTTGGGAAGCGGGATGTAGCCCTTTTGAATACTCCATCGGATCAATATCTGGGCCTGGGTCTTGCCGTACTTCTCGGCAAGGCTTACTAGAGTCTTGTCTCCGAATCGCTCGCCTCGTACAACAGGACAGTATGCTTCGACAGCAATGTTACGCTTGGCGCACCATTCGACGATGTCTCTGCGAGGGCACCATGGGTGGATTTCCCATTGACCAACCGAGATCACCCCCCCTTTCCCCTTACCGCCCCGCTCAGTCTCGAGCTCAGCGATGTGCTTCTCCAATTCGTCCAAGTGATGGACACCATAGTTACTAACGCCGATGGATCGGACTGTTTACTGTAAGTGAGCTTTATTTTCTCTCTCTCTCTCTCTCTCTCTTTCTCTTATAAAAAACGGATATTGGTCATAGGAACATGTACTATACATACTTTTACCTTCTTCAACAGCTTCGACGAGTGCTTTCCACGTCTCTTTCCTCTTAGCAGAACCACCGTAAGGGGCATGGATGAGCATGAGATCGATATAGTCAAGGCCAGAGGTTTCCAAGCTCTTGTCGACGGAAGCCTTAGTTGCCGCATAGCCTAACAGCGGAGGGGGTATTTTGCTCGTGAAAAATATCTCGGACCGAGGGAGTTTGCTTTCTCGAATGGCCCTACCGCATCCCGCTTCGTTATGATAGAAAATGGCCGAGTCAATGTGGCGGTAGCCAGCGCCGAGTGCATCTAGACAGCACTTCTCAGTCTCCTCCTCTGGACTGTAAGTCGACAGTTAATTCAAATACATCAACTAGCGGCACAGCGTAAGACTCACGTTCGGTATACCTAGGAGAACGGTGTGAACTTGATTATCCTGATAGAGTAGGTGTATGAAGCACAAAACGTGCTGGGGCAATGAACTCACTCCGAAACCCAACAAGGGTAGTTCACAGCCGCTGTTCAATTTGAAAGCGGAGTTGATGTTGTAAGTAGCCATGGCTCTGATGGGAGAGTAACTACCTGTTAACCTGGCGTGTTGGTGTTGAGAGAATTTTGGTATATATGCTATGGTAGTATGGCGAAGGCAACGGAGTGGCCGGTATATGAAGTTTGCTCTGCCGAGTGCAGAATAAAAATTCGGTCGATGTATGTGATGTAGGTGGTGTAGATTCATACGAAAGGTAAATGTCAGTTAGAATTTTGGGTCAAGAGGACGGGGGAAAAAGGTGTGGCCTATGTGAGACTTAAATACATTTTGATAACTACCTGTTATTGATACATGTATGTATGTATTATATGTACCTCTTATACTAAATAACGGTTCAACGTTTACATATCTAAGGGGTATACATAATATACCCGGCAGTTATCGGTAAATATATCTAATACTAGGTATGACGTATAAATACCAGGTAGGTAAGTAATAACATCAATGAAGATTTGAATGACTCTGGTATTGATACATAAAGACTTGAGCTAACAGGTATATCAATATGCATCTAAGTGAGGTATATGTAATGGAGTAGGTAGCACCCCTAGTCGTTACTTGATACTAGGTATACTATAACTAGTACATGATCTAACAAGACTACCTACATACCTACATGTAGGTACTGATGATAAGAGGTATATCTTCGACTTAGCTGATATAACGGTAAGTGATTATCAAGCAGCTCGCAGCTGTGGTGTTTTTTTTAGTTCGGACTTTGTCTCATTAACTCTGGTTCGGTTGACGCTCGTAATCTAGAATAAATACTATGTAGACTCTAATATTAGATCTCATGAAACCAGCTTCTCTCCTTCGAAAGATATAATAATACTATATATATATTATATATATATATACATGTATATTGTATAATTGTTGGTTAGACAAGGTGGACAAAGAAATCACATAAAACACAAATAACAGTATAGGTTATTCCACAATGATGTAAAAAGGAGGAATACCTGCTATGTACACAGTAAAAGATGGAGGGCAGGATTAGAATCCATATAAGCCCCTCCATATCACGTGATTGAGCCCGGTGCCCCAGCCACATGATATGCCTAATACTCCGTACACGGTACATAATCGACTGCAGCAGGGTACACATAGTATGTATGTACAGTACGTACATACTGCAGTATGAGACGAAGTTGGATGGATTTCATCATAGGTTCTACATTTATAATTTATTTTACGGATACATAACATCAAATCGTGCCGGGGAAATAGTAAGTTAGGTTTAGTTAGTTATCCATTCTTCCAACTTACTTTAATCCTAGAATATTTTAATCCTGCGAAAACGTACCTGTCAACGCCATACATATTTATTGGTTTACTGATCGGTCCTACTCATTACTATATAACATACTACATACAACACACAACACACAACACATAACACATAACATACAACACATAACACACACACACCCCTCTACCAACTATGCTGCTTGTTGGATCAAAGGCGTCGCAGCGCCTAGACGAAATAGGCGAAGGAAGTGTCACTCTTCTTCCTATCGATCCGGAAGACATGGTGAGCCCGAATTCGACCTAGTTAATGGATAATCTAATATTCCAAGTGGCACGCAAATAATCTAATAGGCCCTGAAGATGTCGTCAAGGCGCATGCCATCCGAAAAGTGACTACAGAAACAAAGACCGGTAGTACGACGTCAGAGAGAGTACATACTGATCTTACTATCCGAGTTACTTCTACTTTCTTTGATCCGGGCGCGTCCCAACTTCATGTCTCGGGCACGGTTATAGTCGAGAACAGCTTCGTCAGCCTTGGGCAATATCACACCCTCGACCTCGAGCTAAATCGGCCCTTCACCTTGTGGAAGAACTATGGTTGGGACTCGGTGGCGAGGGAGACGCTCTCGGACGCGCTGAAGCAGGACAAGGATGGTGCTATGGCTGCTGTTGTGATGCAGGAAGGGATTGCGAATATCTGCCTCATCACCGAATATCGTACCGTAGCCAAACAACGGGTAGAGAGCACCATACCTAAGAAGCGGTCGAGCAGTTCGGAACAGGACTCGGGAATGAGGCGCTTCTTTGATAAGATCTTGAGCACTTTAGTGCGCAGCATAGACTTCTCAACCCCTCGATCGCTGCTGTTGGCGAGTCCTGGCTTCGTTGCAGGGGATTTCAAGAAATATATATCGGACGAGGGCACCCGAAGAGGTGACAAGTCAATGATGGCCATGGCGAGGGAGGCAACGGTCGTGCATTCGAGCTCCGGTCACCTCCACAGCCTAAACGAGATCCTCAAAAGCCCCGAAGTCATGGCAACTATGAAGGATATGAAATTTTCTAAAGAGACGCGGTTTATGGACGACTTTTATAACAAGTTGCAGAAAGATGATGGTCGAGCCTGGTATGGTACGACGCCTGTCGAGAAGGCGATCCGCGAGGGCGCCGTCGGTAGAGGAGGGGGCGTCTTACTGATAAATAACTCGCTGTTCCGAAGCCAGGATATCGCAACGAGAAAAAGGTATGTCGCCATGGTTGACAAAGTGAGGGAGGACGGAGGCGAGGCGAGGATACTTAGTAGTGATCACGAAAGCGGACAACGATTGGATGCCTTGGGGGGTATAGCTGCTACACTGACATACCCCATGCTGGACCTTGATGAGGATGGAGATGAAGATGAAGATGAGAGCGAGATAGGTGTCGGTAGGCAAGATGAAGCTGAGAACATGATAATATAAAATGAATTTGAATTATAACTACCTCCTTGCGAATTCCTCGTTTAGACGATATAGTTACATGAATATCGTAACTAGCTCGCCACTCATATTCCCATCATCGAGGCTAGGAGAGTGACTAGATAGATATATCTGTTGATGTATATACTCAGGTCCCAGATTCTTGACTGGATTAAGACTGGATGTGATCAATACGTGCATGTAAGGGACCTAGCTACCTACATGTGGTGTATTGCCTATATAAAGCCTCTAAGATTAATAAAGCGCACCTATACGGAGAATATGACAACATTATTATATAGGGGTAACTATATAACTTAGTTGAACGAACTTGAATAAGTGGTACCTATTGGTAGGTACTTGAGCGATGAACAAATACATCTACATATGTCATACATGTATATGTTTGTATGGGTATGTAGATACAGGGATGAAGGTGGAATTTAATTGACGTCATTACGATTTTCTCCCTCATCAGTTTCAAACTGGATACGGACTACGAAGTACCTAGATAATTAAAAAAAAAAAGCCGTTTTAAGAAACCATCATCGTTCGTTATTGCGCAGTTAAGGGCGAATAACATCCGTTTTATGCACCCATTTGCCGTTTCTTTTTTTCCTTAATATCATTTCTCCTTCATCTCCGTCTCTACTTTCATCTCTACAACGTAATTCCTTCAAATCTGACTTGCGCCACCCGCGACACTTCATATTATATTTCTTAATATGAAAGATAATAACCCATATTATATTACGACTGTTATATATCCTTATGTTCCCTGACTTATAACTGAGCTTTGGTTCGCGACTAAGATAATATCTGCTCCCTGAGTTCCAATATTGTCGACGCGATTTCGGATATGACGGACTGAGACAAGGTAGACCTAAGATCGTACTCGTACTCGCGACACTCGGAACGAAACTACCTACTTTACCCTCCGACCCTTTGACCCTTTGACCCTTCGACCCTTCGACCCTTCGGCCCTTCGACCCTTCGACCCTTCGACCCTTCGACTCTTCGACTCGCGCGCGAATCCCATTCTAATCTACTTGTTAATCTTCACGTTGACTGATCTTGATCATAACAAAATAATGGAAGATGTCGACCTCTTTATCGACCACAGAGGTCGCGCATCCTCGTCAAGATGATCTATCTGCTGCGGCCCATGTGAACGCAAATTCAAAAAGTGGATTAGAGTCCCTCCGCGATCTCGGGCGATCTCCCACTTCTTCTGACGATCCGAGTATGTTGATCATGTAATTGGTCTGGCTTCTCTACGTCCTAGGCTTCGCTGACATTACGTCTTGTCTAGGCACTAGCACACAGCCTGTGAGCGGTGGGAAAAGAGGCGGCGCAAAGCTTTCGCGCAGAGATACGGCAGGGAAGGACGCGAAGGACAAGAAAGATGCAGGTATTGGGGCCCGGGCCGGGCCGCAAATTACGCCCTCTCCGGTGCTTGATCCATTATCTCATGTACGCAATTTGTTTACTGGTTTCTCTGATGTAGAAACTAAACACCTCGCCCAATCGTAGCATATTTTCGTGAGGACTAATACCGACCGTTCTATCGCTTCGAGATTTCGCAATTCCGCACGAGCTGAAAGTCCCGCGAACGATGCCGTGCCTCGTCCTTCGGCAGAGCTCTCCGTTAAACAATTAGCTCCTCAGCCCGATTTGCCAAAAGATAGGAGGTGCGTTTCCGAGATTAATCGGGAAGATGCGCGTTATGAACTAACTGGGCGTCTGTATATAGGAAAGGTGGATTTCTAAGTCGTCTTAGCATGATCGGCGGCAAGAAAAAGGAGTATGGTGTTCATGACGACGAATCCGAGATTAGCGATCTAAGAACCGAGGGTGCAAATGCTGTCGCATTCTCTTCCGCCGTGGGGGCTGCCGGTTACATTCCTCATCATAAAGAACCACCGCGATATATACGGGTTAGAGCGCAAAATAAGAAAGGAAAGGAGTTCAATCGCATGTTTCTCGCGCAGGAACTTGTCGGAACGCAACGACCGACTCCAAATAGTCCAAGAAGGATCAGTAACGGGACCAGCTTGAACCAGGAACTTAACGAGGATGCGTGGGAATTTGGCGGCCCTATCTGGGCTGTCGAGTTCAGTAAAGATGGCAGGTATCTAGCTACCGGAGGTCGAGATCGGGTTGTGCGTGTATGGGCAGTGATCGCAACACAAGAAAATAGGAAATCAGACGAAGAGGAAGAGAATGCCACGAGCCAGAAAGAGGAGCGCCTGAGCGCGCCCGTCTTTCGCGCTAAGCCAACGCGACAGTTTGTTGGTCACGCAGGTGAGATACTCGACCTCAGCTGGAGTAAGAACAACTTCCTCCTGTCTTCCTCGATGGATAAGACTGTTCGATTGTGGCATATAAGTAGACAGGAATGCTTGTGCACATTCAAACATAAGGATTTCGTCACCTCGATTGCCTTTCATCCCCGCGATGATAGGTTTTTCCTGGCAGGATCCCTCGATTCTTACCTCCGGTTATGGAGTATCCCCGATAAAGCTGTCGCCTATTCGAGCCAGCTGTCCGACTTCATAACTGCCGTCGCGTTTTCCCCTGACGGCAGAACTGCTATAGCTGGATGCTTGAATGGGTTTTGCATGTTTTATGAGACCGAAGGTCTGAAGTATCACGCGCAGATTCACGTACGGTCATCTCGAGGCAAGAATGCCAAGGGAAGCAAGATCACCGGTATAGAGACGATAGCATTTCCACCGGATGCCCCGGACGGTGTCGTTAAAGTTCTCATCACTTCGAACGATTCCCGCATCCGGATATACAACCTAGGGGATAAGAACCTTGAATTGAAGCTTAAAGGTCATGAGAATATGTGCAGTCAGATCAGAGCCACGTTCAGCGACGACGGGAACTACATAATATGCGGCAGCGAAGATAAGAGAGCTTTCATATGGTCGGTTGATTCAAGGATGGCGGAGAATAAGGAAAAGAGGCCTTGCGAATACTTCGAAGCCCATTCCGACGTTGTTACTGGGGCCATATTTGCTCCAACAGCGACGCGGCAATTATTACAGTCTTCTGGAGATCCCATATTCACTTTATGTAACCCGCCTCCAGTAACATTGCTCAGCAAGGAAGAATCTGCTGTAAACCAGACTGCAGAGGTCCAGGACACCCAGTCCGAAACCTCGACCAGGGTTAAAAAACCCGACGAGTCCCCCGGGTATATCGCCCGCTCCGCCCACTACGATGGTAATATTATCGTGACTACTGATCATGCAGGTCTAATAAAAGTCTTCCGCCAAGACTGTGCTTCTGCAAAGCGTCGCCATGACAATTGGGAAACTGGGTCGACCTTCTCTAGGAGGCTGGGGAGAGATAGTTTGCTAGGTCGAAGCGGCAGCATAGCTACACGGGTCAGCGCCAGCAGCCGAGATCCTCATTCTCGGCGGGGTTCTCTCACGCAGCCTCTGCAGGGAATATTCCAAGCCAATTCAGATAGGATTAATAACTGGCGATACGGCGTCGAGGGACACAATGGCAGACCAGTCTCGATCTCCGTCTCAACACCGGCGCGCAGCGAACGGTCTTTATCGCCAAGTAAAGCTGCTCGCACTCCAGCTTCCGATGCCAGAAGACATCATTACACGAATACAACATCTCCTAGCGTGCCAACGAGCCCTGGTCTTGGCGGGCAGGTGAGAAGGGCCAACGGCAGTTCAGGTCTGCGAGAGACATCGATACCACCAGCTCCAAGCTTCTCCTTCCGACCAATGGATGAAGAGGAGGAGGATGAGCTGCGCCTAGACCCTGCCGGTGCAAGCTATTCGTTCTGGAATCTAAACAAATGGCGAGGTGTTGGCCACGTGCGAGGTGATGGAAATGGTGGATCGGCTCTTGGGTCGAACTCGGTACATAGCCGCTCCGCAAGCACCGCCCTAGCTTCGGACGTGACAGCTTCCAAGGATGCTCGATGGAAAAGCACGACGGCTGGTTCAGAGGATCAGGGGAAGGTCGAGCAGGGGGAGAAGGGTGACCGACGAAGAAGCCTACCGGCGGGGACGATTCTGTCACGAGATCGAGACGAGAATTGTTTGACACCTGAGCTGGCCGTTCCTCAACCTGACTCTCCTGCCAGTCACAGGAGCTCGGGATTGACCAGCGAGGACGGTGAAGATATGCAATGCCCGACATGCGGCAGCCGAGACTTCAGAGCCAAGAAAATTAGTGGCAAGCAGAAACTAATGTGTGGGAAATGTGGTCGTGCGATTAATACATGAGGTTTATAACGACGGGTTATCGCGTCTACGTGTCCGACCGAAACGAAGGAGCAGTATATGCGACACATTGGATGATAAACGACAGCCAATTGAAACTTGGAAAGGGACATCTGACTGGTTGTATACCTGTTATGAGGCACATATATGCGTGGCGAAGTTGGTGTTGGTGTTGGTGTCTGCGGAGTTTAGGGGGGGAGTTTCTCTGGTATTGGTCATACAACGGAAGATACCACGATTAGCTGGGGAAGACAGCTCATGTATATGATTTATATTAATTTATCTACCTACATATGACGGGATTATGTTCTGAATGATATGCTCGTGCAAATTACTGAGGACTAGTAGTAGCTTAACAACCCGCTTTAGTATTCAGTGAACATCGCTAAGAGGTACCTACCCCTACTATTCATCGAGTCCTTAGGTTGTGGCCGGAGTTCAAGGCCCCGTGTTTACCTAGAATCAAGCCCTTCCGGTGTACCCAGTTGCCGATGCAACGATATGATTGTGCTTGAATGTAAAAAGGAGAACTGGTTCCCTATTAGCTAACTTACGAAGTATTCAAGCAAGGGATATGTATAAGCTATATAACACCTTATAGCTTTGCTACCTTTCCCTTTTTTTGGTAAAAATTAGACATGGTTCATAGTATACTTTCTCGAGAAAGTATGATGGTGGATTCTTGTTCTTTCTTTTCACTCTTTATATTTACTGTAACTCCGCGTTATGTATTGGTGACATACAGAGGGATTAGAGCAACCTTCTCCTATCCTCCCCCTTACTCCCCCCCTTTTTTTTTTCGTTACCCGAATTCAACACCACGACCTAATTCCGGGGGATATTTCATCATATTTCGTAACGCGTAAGGATGGGTATAGACTAGGAGAACTTGCTAGGGTTATAGTTCTGGGTAATTTTCCTTAAGAAAATTCGGTATGGCCGAGTTCGAGGCTTGATTATATATGTCAACCACTCACGCCCCTTCTTCGATCCCCAACGGCTATTTGGTAGCACGAAGATTATATCGATGTATCTTACTTCGCGTGAATGCCGTAAACAACGGGTATAGGTCTGAATACACTGAATTCCTGGCCGGTAGAGATTAGTGTGCCAGGGATCTGGGGATGCCAGTGCACTTCCTTAGCATGCTCGGAAATATGTTCGAAGAGAAGTTGGGGCGGCATATCCTTGACTCCCGCCGTGTCCTTGCTCTCCTCGTCATCTAACTCGACGGAAAGATCCCATAAAGTTACCTTGTGGTCGCCGGCCGCAACGGCGACCATGCTGTCATCGGAAGGATGCCATTCGATGCTAGTGATCTGTTCTTTATGGTAATTGAAACTGGCGATCGGGCTGGGTTTCTGCGCGCCGCCTTTCCACTGTCGCAGATCCCACACTCCCCAAACACCGTCGTCGGCGCCAGTGGCGAGCAAATGCGTCGTCAGCCGGGACCATGACATAACGTTGACATCGACGGAGCTGACTTGTACCGTGATGGCGGGTTTACGACTCTTACTTCGGACATCCCATACGCGAACCGTGCCGTCACTAGATGCCGAGGCGAATACCGAAGCTTCCTGCGGACTCCATTGGATCTCCTCGACGCTACTAGTGTGGCCCTGGAATGCCCTCGTATCCGTTACCCAGCCTCCGCCGTCTGTTCTGGTTGTCACATATATCAGCCCATCGTTATCACCGGTTAGGAGCTTCCCACCGGGTACAAGAGGCGACCAATCAAGCGCGTAACCTTCTGATTTGTGAGCTCGAATTGTAGATAGCGGCTTGTTCTGCTGAGGCGTAATAATTGTTCCAGGATTGTCAAAAGATGCTATATGAGGAGTAACATCGTGTATGAAGACGTTGGTCGACTCGGTCATAGTCGCGGTGAGAGTTGTGTGTGGGGTTGAAGGGTCTTGGGAAGGAATTTGATGGCTTCGAATGCGGTTTGTAGTAGAAGTTAGCGAGATGGACTTGGATTCGAGGATAGGGTCGGCCTCCTCTTCATCGGAGTCGGAGTCGTCCTCATTATCTGAACCGTGGTCCTCTTTTTGCATGCGACTTAGGCCACTGAACTTCATAATCATCAACTGGTTCTCTTTCTCCCTCTTGGCCTCGGCCTGAGTACCGGCGACGGTATAGATGGTGGCAGGGTAGGCCTTTTCTCGCTTGTCACCAAGAGAGTCGCGGATGATATCGAAGGAGAGGCAAGGCCAGGGAGTACTGAGATTGTGAAGCATCTCATAAGTACCTAGATCTGGAGCTAGATGTTGACCAGCCTCAAGTTTATTGCGACCAACGATGAAAGTACTATCGTCAACTTCCATCGCACCGGCGACTCTCTCTTCTGCCTCACGTTCTGCATCGGGTCGACCGTCGACGCCAGCCTCAAATATCTCGTCTTCACTCTCGAATTCGTCCTCGAATTCGTCTTCGAAGTCACCCATACCATTATCTTCTACATCGATGTCCATTGGTTCTGGACGACCACCTCCTTTGAGGGGAGTATGTCCGTCTATTAAATCCGCCGTACGTTTAGACATGATTTCTTTTTTTTTTTTTTTTGATTTTTTCTCTTTCCTTTTCTTTATTCTATTATATGTTTTAAAGATTTGTAGGAAAAAAAAGAGCTGTCGATTGAGTCGCAATCGCAAAATGTGTAAAAGTTAAGTTATAGTATGTACGAAGTATAAGTTCAGATTTTTTTTTTCATTACTTAGCAAATGACGAGTAGCGCAAAGTAGAGTGCCCCTCGCCAAGCTCAGCCACCCCGCGATTATAATATTTTTATCGATAACAACTGTCGTTATTACGTATTTGCATAGTTTACTATGTACCATGTAAATTTAATTAAATTGGCGTCTTATGCATGCATTAAGTATAAAGTGTATGAAAACTTACATATGTACTATGTAAGTCTAGTGACTCTTTAAATACATAAGGTACCTTAGGTACCTGGTATTCGTTACCTACATATTACACGGTAATCAATGTTTCTTAATCTTCATCCTTTTTACCTCGAACATTTCAAGGACTTAATCTCGCTGGTGATAATATCAATCATCCTTTAATCAAGAACTTGACCATAACCATAATCATGACACGCATACTACAACTCGGCCTAGCCGTCGAGGCCGCTCTTAACATCGTCGGAGCTATCCCGTTTATTCTCTATCCAGAATGGTGTCTGTCATTCGTTGTCACTCCTGAGTCTGGATATCGCCTCTCGAGTGTGCCGCCGAGCTCCGCCGTATTATGGCAGATATATGGCGCCCTCGTGCTTTCACTCACCATCCCTTTACTCCTATGCATCCCAGAGTCCAAAGCTATAGCAGAGAAGCGTCAGATCATCTTCACAACCCTCATCGCCGGTGAAGTCTTATTGGAAGCCATCTTACTCTGGCATATCTCCCAACCTGTCAGAAGCGGCTTCACTTCTACTTCGCTTGTACTTACTGCCATATCTTTGCTCCCAGCTCTTTCGTGGCATACCTTTGTTGCCTATCTCAAACCCGACTTGATGCAAGCAAGTGAGCTTTCGACGAGCTCAGCTAAGAAGATGTCTTAAAATCTTACAATCGATCCATGCGCATCATCATCGTCTTTCAAAACTACCAATCCAAGCATTCAACAAGTTCTCATTCTATTGTACGGATAATGGTTATATATAAATATGTATATTCAACTTGTATGATTCTAATATGTTAGGTACTCGCAGTATATTTCCCTAGTCATCCGGATCCCATTGATCTGTGACGGCACCATGACTAGCATCCCCAACCAATCTTGCGTATTTAGCCAAAACGCCTCTCCTAACATTAGGAAGAGGTGCTGTCCACACTCTCTTTCTCTCCCGCAGTTCTTCGTCGCTAACGCTACTGATATCTATCCGATTCTGAACGGCATCAATGACGATCGTGTCCCCATCCTGAACCAACCCGATAGGTCCGCCTCTCGCTGCTTCCGGGGTGACGTGGCCGACGATGAAGCCGTGGCTGGCGCCGCTATATCTACCGTCTGTGACGAGAGCAATGTTCTTCAACCCGGCCCCCATGATAGCGGCAGACGCTCTCAACTGCTCCGGCATGCCTGGCCCGCCACGGGGGCCTTCGTAGCGGACTATGAGCACCAAGTTCTCGTCCCGCTGAATCTCGCCGCGAGATAGGGCGTCGTCAAGTTCATGCTCCTTATTGAACACTCGAGCCTTGCCTGTGAATCTTAGCCCTTCTTTCCCCGTAATCTTGGCCACGGCACCCTCTGGTGCGAGGTTTCCTCGCAAAATTCGGATATGACCCGTCTCTTTAACAGGATCTGAAAGTGGGCGGATGATCTTCTGGTCGGGTGGTAGACTAGGCCAATTGGCGACATTTTCCGCAAGCGTATGACCCGTGACCGTTGGTATATTGCCATTTATGAGACCGGCCGCTATCATCATCTTCAACACCGATGGAGTACCCCCGATGTTGTATAAATCTTCCATCAAGTATTTTCCGCTGGGTGCCAAATCCGCCAACAATGGTGTCTTATTGCTCACCCTGTCGACATCATCTAGTGTCAAGGGCACTTCGGCGGTATTTGCCATTGCTAAGAAGTGTAATACGCCGTTCGTTGAGCCGCCTAATATAATAGTGATGGCCAATGCATTCTCGAACGATTCTTTTGTTAACAAATCTCGTGGGCGAATATCCTTCTCCATCGTAATCTTGATAACCTCGGCAACACGTTCACACTCGCGCGCTTTCTCCGGGGATGATGCAGGATAGGATGATGATCCGGGAAGACTGAGTCCCATCGCCTCTATCGCCGTTGCCATGGTATTGGCAGTGTACATACCACCACAGGCGCCAGCTCCTGGGCACGCATGGCGTTCGATATCCGACAAGACATCACTGGGGCCCCGACCTAGGACGCCGGGGTTTGTCTTGGCCTGGAGTCTACCGTATGTAAAAGCACCCGCTGCCTCATAGCAGGTATTTACGTTCACATCACGTTCCAACAAATTCGAGTAACCCTTCCGGATCGTCCCGCCGTACTATAGATTTTAGATTTTAGATGAGTTGATGAATCAATTATCTTTATCACGAAAGAGTCGCAACTTCAAGACAGGCTAGTAATGACTGCGACCTAGAGTCTATTATGCTTCAGTAATGAATATTAACTTACGATCATGATGAAAGGCCGATTATGTCGCGCCGCGGCCATGATGACGCCTGGCATATTCTTATCACAGCCAGGAATTGCAATATTGGCGTCGTGGTGCTGAGCACAAGTAACGGTTTCGATACTATCAGCAATAAGGTCGCGGGTTTGAAGCGAATACCTCATGCCTAGGTTGAGGTAGCGTTTAGCGACCCTATTCGAGGAGAAAAAAAAGGGGTACGATCCAGACCTTCGCCTCCCATTGTAATGGCGTCTGATACTCCCACAGCATTATATTGCCATGCCAACATATTTTGCTTTTCTACTGCTCTCTTCACGATTTTTCCGAAATCGAGCACTACTCTGGTTAGCTTTCCGAGCGACTAGGAGTATCAGCCACGACTAAGATGCTCACTTACGATGAGTACTACAAACGATAATGGTTAGTGCTAACAGTGTATAGTGACCGCATGACTACCAGGGCAATGTCACAGTTATACCACTTACTTACACTACGAATCAAGAGTCAGTGAGCTGGTGATGCTTGCCGGTGAGAAACCTGGTACGGATATCTAATCCCGCTTAAACAGGAATTCCGTGGCCCAAAAAAAGCCTGGGGAAAATACATAGCCTCCATACGAAGGCATAGAAGACGTCGGCAGTGGAAGTAAACGACAAGTGACATACGGGGTTCCCTTCCCACCAAACAGTCGCGACGCCGACGTGAGGAGCGTTCTTCATCATGTCCTCAGTAGGCACTCCAGCGCCATACAACATAGCCTAAACAGACACGTCAGAGCCAGCTTTGTTTTTCTTGCACACTACCCCACAAACACATACCTGAGCGCCAGGGAAATCATGTCCCCTCGTGATCGCGTGAGACCAGCGATTCAATGGACCTCCCGGCGGCAAGCACTTGAACTGGACATACTGCGGGTCAGATTTAGGGTCATCCAGAACATGGCTGGCGCCTGTATCGATCTCTGGTGCGTCGCTCATTTCGAAATCAGTCAAGCCTAAGTTTAGACCTTTTCTAGATGCTGTCGTCTATGAATCCGAGACGGGCAATGGTAATCTTGGTGTTTAGCTCTTCTCGCGAAAGACGCGGAAAAGCAATAAGATACCTGGTAGAAGGGAAGTACTAATTATCCGGACAACTTCGACGTCTTTTCTGCGGGGTAGTAAGTAAAAGGACATGGTAATTACCAGAGAGGTTTATAGACCTAACGAAAAGGGGAAGACGACAATCTCGATACTTGGATGGATGGGGACAAAATGACCGACCATCTTCGTTCGGCTATGGGACATGGGGCGAGGTTGGCAATTTCAAATACACGAGAGGCGACTGGTTCAAGCAGACGATCTATACCTGACCTATTACGATATAAGCTCGGTTGTCTTTCTAGGATCTACGTAGTAGTTTGCTAACTCGCTCGAATTCTGGCTACTCCATATTCTCGCGCCTTACTAGGACCGAGGAAGAAGAGGGGAAAGCGGAGTTATCTGCAAGTTGATGCGCAAGTCATGATCGATCGCTCACATCCGTGGATGGTTCAGGCAGGTATGTAGGTTTGCGGGCTGCAGTGGTAAACGGAAAATAGACATCGCTGTCCGAGGTAGACAGGATATATTATGAGGGGGATACACCATCTATGACGAGCAACGACATCGGATTGTCGACGAGATTTTTTTCACATCATACGCATCATACGGTAACTCCAAGTACGTCTCGCTAGCAAATGGCTATAATGGCACCTATGTCTGCAGAAATAAATTAGACGAGTTAGAGTAGTATCGCGGATAGGACATCATAAAAGGTACCAAAACCCTCCCAACATATGCATATTCGGGTATACGCGCGTTATAACCTATCGCGAACATCGGACATACGTCGAACATGGGAAATATAGGTACCTACCTAGATACCGGTAAGAGGCGATCATCTTTCCCATTCCTCAAACCCTCCGGGAAACTTATCGACGAGTTCGCGCATGACAAAGGTCAACCTATGGCGATAGCTTAGTATAATACCATACGTGGATGAGGGAGGTCTAGCGTTCGCTCACTTACATCTGTCGATAGCTCGGATCGTCCTTGTATAGGATAGAGTCGAGAATATTAACTCGGCTATCATGACCAGTTTTAATCATCTCTTAGTACTATATCAACTACAATAGTCGTATAGAAATACGCGCACACACACAAGGCAAAAAATACAGGGGGTAAAAAGATGAACTGGAGAGAAAGTTGAAGAAATGAAATGAAATGAAATGAAATGAAATGAAGAGAGAGCGAAAGCGCGCTCACGTCGCATACAACGCATTACGATCCTCGCAGTCCTCTTCGGGCTGTGACTTGGGCATGCGCCTATGATATTCTACTCGGTACGACTCGCCGATCTTATTCCACGGTTGTCGCCAAACGCCGAGCTCGTCTACACTCTCTCACCCTTCCTCATTAGCCCACTAAACACAAAAGCTCCTAGAAGGTAAGTGGCTCCGGAGAATACTTATAAAGGGAGCTTACACTCATTATGTGCGTAGAAGGATGCTGCGTCGAAGATGACAGGTTGACCGGTCTCCACGTCTACCTCAGCATTTCCGTGCCATAGGTCACCGTGGATGAGGGTCGGTCGAATGGAACGGCCGCCTGTTTCTAACGGTCTCAGGAGACGTGGTATTACTTTTTCGAAGAAAGGCAACATCATCTGGTTTATCTCTTCGCTGGGTCCCTGATATACATACATCTCACAGGTAAGCAGGCAAGTGGATCAGAGCCAGTCGAAAACCTTTATAGGTGTGAGGGATAAGATCCCAGCTAGGAAGTATGATAGGGGGAGTAGCACGATATCGAAGAAACAAAAAAGGGGAAAAAGGGCCACATAAAAGGAGGAGGGGGAGAGGGAGGGGGAGAAAGCGCCTTATATTAAAGTCACCAACTTACCTGAGTCTCCTCTTCCATCTCTAGCAGCACCCTCGTCGTCCTAGAGAAGTACTCCTCCCAAGATTCGGACCAGCCATGCTCGACCCGGACATTTCCGTGGAAAGTTGGGACATCGGATCCGAACCGATTGCGGCCGTCACTACCTAACCTGCTTCCGCTACTGCGGCCGTGGAGCTCTGCGATCCTCTCTGCTAGAGCGCCGGGAGACGGCGTCTCACCCGTCATGTAGCGGAACTCGCATAGTAGGAAGTGCACGTCTGGCAGGCTGGAGTAAGTCCCGCACGTGACAGGTTCCGGTACAAGGTCCGGCGCGATGGCACGAATTCTGCTCATGCAACTGTACTCGCTCGCCGTCATATCTTTACCGTGCTCACCGAACGAGGTCTGCGTATATGGAATGATTACTGGAGCTTCAGGCCCGGCCACCTCGTTACGTGGAAAAGGGGAAGAGGAGAAAAAGGGGGGAGAATCTCATGGCCTGCGTGGCCTGCGTGATCTGTGAAAGAATAGTCGACTAGGGCTCGTATCGCTCACCTTGAGGAAATACGCTTTATGAGCCCCACCTTGTTCAGTATCGAGACGAGCTGTACGAGTCCACAAGCTGGCGCCATGTGCGGTTATCGAGATCCGGTCCACAGAAGGAAGTGCTGTTGCGCGCGTTAATTACTAGCTCCCCATGATTCCTCCAGATACCTTAGGTACCAGATAATCGATAGGTACGTAGTAGTAGGTTATATACTACAACAGGTGGTAGAGATCGGGAAGGGTCCTGACCGGCGATGACGCTCGAATCTACAAGCCGAATAGCTTCTATCGGGACCTTGACGTCTTTTTCGGCGTAAGGTGTTTTGGAGTCTTCCTCCATATTCACGATCATGTTCGTGCTCCTTGAGTTCGAGCTGAGGACGCCCAGGTTCGCATCCGGTTGGCATAGGTAGGTACCTTAGAGGTAGTATTTGTTGTATATAGCTCTTATGAAATAGTCAACCTACCCCTACTGAGTGAATAGGTGGTTTTATATACTATGTACCTAATTTATAACATATATCATAAGGAGAAAGGATTGGGAGATGTAATGGAGTAAATTTAGAATCCGGAATTGTCGATTATTCCTTGTATTTTCTTATATTTTCTTTCTTACTACCTGTATCAATATTCCAAAGGGGCACTAAAGAAGGCACCTAACCTACCTAGGTAATTGACCAAACTCAACAAGGTTAAATGCTACGTATGTACCGGTGTTTGGGGATAATAATAAACAGGTAGGTGAGGTTTATCAGAATCGGCGTCCAATCAAGTTCAAATATAAAGATAGTGATCATATTTCTCCCTTCAACCTCAGCCTTTAGCTAAAAGGCTCTCAAGCAGCTCAAAATGGACCCCCCCCCTCCCTTTTAAAATCATATGATACCTAAATTCCTTCCCCGGACTTCGAACCTCTCACCATCAAAATGAAGTAATGTACAATACAAAATCCCTCACTTCAATATCGACATGGGTATGTATGGCCCCCCTTCGTAAATCATGTAAACACAAGATTATGAAAGACGAAAAGAAAAGCAAAAATCGAAGAGAAAATATGTAAACCCATCCATCCAGTCCTACATACATCCCAACCCAAACCAAACCATACCTAACGGCCGTTAAATACATCTCCCCTTTCCCCCCATCCTTGGCCACCCTATCCAACCCCCTCCCTCCCTTCCTCGCTAGCAAACACGATGATATTCGTCATGTTAAATTACCTGGACAACGAACTTGAATGGGTAGACGGTCGTAATTGATATGTAAACGACGAATAAGAAACTTCTGATGCATCGAGACGCCTGAAGAGACATGAATAAAACAGACGATACACAGGCGGCCATCTTGCAATCCTGTCTGACGATCAAGTGCTGTCAAAATAATACCTGGTACTCATGCCGGATGTCATATTAATCGGTGCATCATCGCACAGTCGGGGCCCTTGACTCTTAAACAATAGCCTAAGCACCAGCTACTACGCCAGCACTCCGTTCCTCTTCTAAACGTCGGACCAGTTCCCTTTCCTTTGGACTCCGTGGGTTGGCGTCGATGCCCAGGATAGCACTGATCCGGGTTCTATCGTTCTTTTCACATAAGACATCCCGGTCATTGGGACTAGTGACTGGCGTGATCGGGGTTTGGCTACCCATCGTAAGTATGCTCGCCATCCATGCCTGTTCCAAAACTATTGGACTAATGCCCGAGCCATATTCGGATGCGATGGCGCTCCAGAATGAAGACCGGCGCGCAGTGTAAATGGATTGAAGTCGAGGAACGTCCACATGAGCCGAAGGAGGCGGGAGGGAACAGTCAAGTCGAAGGATCGGTGCCTGGCTAATCGGCGGTGGTTGCGGGAACGGTGATGGCGCTAGCGGTCGAGTGGAGTCTGGGACTGGATAGCCACATGAAGCTGTAGAGGTGGCGTTCGTGAGAGGAATAGCCGTAGGTTTCGGTAAAATAGCAGGTAGGTGAGGCGAGGCATTGGCATTGGCGTTGGCGTTGGTATTTGACATAATACTAGGTAGTTGTACCGAGGCTGTATAGCTAGGCGACTCGTCACCATGGCCAGCAATACTGGCAATAGGAGAATCATCTAGAGTACCCTCCTGAATAGGTGATGGGACAGCAGCTGGCAAGATAGGCGAATGCCCCGTAGAAGAACTCGATGATACAGACGTCGTCCGCTTCCTTCGACTGCTTCCATGGCTCAACTGATGATAATGAAGACGGCACGCCAGCTCAGTCTTCTTCAGGTGAGCAGCTATATGCTTATATGGCATCTTTTGAAGGCGTGTTTGAAGGAGATATACCTCCTATTCGAACACGTCAGTTTCAATCATAAGAGAAGATTAATGCCCCTATGCGTCTTCACTTGTTCCAGACGAAGAAGAGCATATCTAATGACTCGCTTACCTCGTCTTCGCTCCAGGCTCTTCCCCCACCAGTTGATGCTACAAGCTTCCTGTTCTTGGCAACGCCGTATTCGTGGCGATGAAGAACATCGCTCGTTGGTGTGAAGGGGATGCTAGAGTGTGTCGTAAGCTGTATTGACGGTGACATCATGTCTTCGTGGTCTGTCGTAAAAGGTATCTGGGTGTATATGTATGGTAAAGGTGGCGCTGCCGCAATGAATCGAATGTTGCTAAAAAGGGGTATACATGAACTGAGCAGACCAAGCTGCTTTCACAAGAATCGACGTCAAAAATCGACAATATGGTAGATTAGGTATCTGAAATTTCCAAGGGTGGTATGCCACTATCGCAAGTCCACCAAGAAGTTGCCTGCCGACTTCGTTCTTGTCACGTAAGAAATTAGGCGGAACAAGAGACGAGAGAGGATTAGATAGGGAGTTGTATAGCTAACTCAAACAGCACTGAGGACCAGGCAATTATTCAAAAAGAGCGTAAGCAGCCAAGCCAGTTGGACGATGAAAGAAAGTGGTCGCTAGCTGCGAAGAAAGAAAAGAAAGGAGGCTCGCAACAACGTTGTGAATGACACAGTGGTTGAACCTATAGGGTGGTAGAAAGGGGACAAAACGGAAGAGAAGAAGTAAGAATAAGTGAGAGAAGAGGCAGATAATAATGACAGCGCCTCTTCTACATCATGATACTCGGCCGGCACATCCTAGATCCAACTAGGGTTAACGTAACCGGGGGGTGGGCACTACCACACCTCAAATATGTACTGAGTGTATATACTTCTCGTGAGCTATAGGTCTGTAACGAGAGCTGAGGCTGGTGTATGCGACGAGAAGGGAAGCATAAATCTTGGTTTAGTGCGTTGAGCTAGCCTTCACTCGCATCGATCCAAAACGGTCAAACCAGGGCGAGGTATTATGAACTTTGGGAGTGAGTAGATGAAATCCACGCCGCTCTTTCGAAGCCAACGAAGTGACTAGAAGATTATATACCGGTAGTAAGAGTATGTCGACAGCGTGATATTGAAGAAATGTAATGTTAAGGAGCCAGTGACAAATCCTCCAGCATTCTATAGCGGATCGGAATTTTGAATTCGGAGCCTCGTAGCTCAGTCCAGTTGAAATAATAATAATAATAATGATAATAATAATAATAATAATAAAGCCATAGACTCATAGTTACCGCATGAACCGGATCCGTATGTCCACACGACTAATACAATACTTCTTACCCACACTCACTCACTTATTATTCGGGTTCCCAAACTCACACCCACACGATGGCCGTATGGGGTTCTGCGAGCATGAGAGAAGACGTCTAGACGCGGATAAGGTGGCACTCTTGTCTTTCTGCTCAGTTTCTATCATACCCATGCTCGTTTCGACGACAGAAAAAAAGAACGGTCTCTCGCTTAAGCTGTTTACGGAGAATAAGGGGGAGCTCTGCCTCCCTACCCGCCCCCCATAACCCCTCGCTGTCCTGATTTTTACAGATACTATGTAAGTAATAACTGTAGGCATATCTGGGTAGGTTGACCAGGCATGCTCTTAATGACCATGGCTCATATCGGAGAATTAAGTAGTAGAGCTCGTTTAGCGATTGACGCTAGGATGCTGATTCAGAATCATCCGGCATTGTTTGATACGTAGTAGTAGGCTTGAGTAGGGTTACCCGAGCTACGATTCTTCAAAGCAAGAGATATGAAAATGCCGTAATTTTTGAAGGAGAGAAAAAGATAGATGACAAGAAGGAAAAGGAAAAAAAAAAAAAAAAAAAAAAGTCTGTTTGTTCAGGAGTTTTGGTTTGACATCGGATTAGGTTTTGTATGGACGTTGCTTCACCGTGTTACAGAGACGCGCTTGTTTGAATGAACAGGGGTTTTGATTGGTTGTACCGTATTCCTCTTACACCCCGCCTACAACGTGGATGCGTCTTTAGCCCCTCTATCAGCCCCTCTATTAGCAAGGATAATACGGATACATCGAAAGTTGGAACCTTAAAACCCCTTCTTGGTCCCCTGTCGTTGAACTTGAGCCGCCTGTAATTGATGTACTATGGTACAGAACATGCAGGTACCTACCTCCTATATAATGTACCTAATATATATATATATATAGTTATATATATATACGTCTTTTAAAGGATTAACCAGAGCATCTATTTCAACTGATGTAGAACTTACTAAGATCAACCTCTACCATCACGCGTGGTAATTAGCTGATGCTGTACAAAACATACCGTACCAGATAGATACGATTTCTTTTCTCTTCTCTTTTCTTCTTTCTCTTTTTCTCTTTGTCTCTCATTATACATGGTAGCAATTTGACATCTCAATCACCTAAAACATCCCTGGTCCCCTTTAACCATGTGGCCACCAACCCCATACCCCCTTGGAACCTACACTAGTAGTAAACTTTTCCAACCAATGAAAATTAATAGGAGAATAAGTTCCTCTCTTTGATTGGTTAGAACTGAATGCGAATAATCAGATTCATATTAACTTACCTACACTTATACATAGTACATACATAGTAGTATAGTAGGTAGATTACAGGAGGCATGGGTCAATTCTCATATCTAACTCAGACCCGAGCTCAGATGAAGTTTCAACACCATGTAACGAAAACTGCCTCTTACATCTTACTTACCTTAGGTAGTTATAGGTATTAAGGATACCACCTTTAAAAAGTTGGTGAAAACAGTTAAAAGATGTACATACCTCATATAGTTGACATTGTTCAAGTTCAATGTTACAGGTATTTAGCATAGAATACTTCATACGCTTGTTTGTAAACATAGAACTTGATATGTTTTACAAATACCCTCCCTTTCAAGTTTCTATCTACTACATAGTACATTTACCCGGTTACCTGAAATAGTATTGAGATATTAGGTAAGTAGAACTTCGAATTATACTATTCGGCAAAATAGCCCGTAACTCAATCCCGTGCTTCATCTATGATACAGCAGTTAGTTATCTTTAACATAACTGTTTACTCTGTGCGGATCAGAACAACTTGAAATCGTGTAGAGGTCAAGGTCCGATGATCCCGTTCTTCAGCACTTAACAAGCAGAGGTAAGAAAATACCTCTATATAGGGTCTAATTACAAGTCATGGGAGGACACGCACCGAATGTGAAGACCGGCCAAAGGACGGGGACGGATTATTGAGTTTCCATCTCGAAATCAGCCTCAATTACTTCTTCTTAACCAACCGTACCGAAACCACCTCTCGGATGTAATAATCTCGCCTATTGTGTAAGATCTGACATGCTAGACTTGCACCAAATCGTCTCATAATGAGTACGACGAACTATCCCACCCCGTGCTGCGTGGTACCTACGACGATTGAAACTTCCAAGTTACAATTTTGGTGACTTTGAACGGTTGATGCGGTAGTTATGTTTCAAATTCCCCATTGAAGTAGGTATAAAACATCACCATGATTCATCAGGCCCGATGGGTTGGTAGCTAGAAAGGTACCTATTCTCTCAAAACACCAATTACATAGTATGCCAGGATGTGGGCGATACGCGAGAGAAAGAAAACCCCCATTAACTTAAATCAATACCAAGTATTCTCAATGATGTACCGAGAAGATTCGAGGTGATCATACCTATCTATCTAATAATGGACATTATGGTTCATGATATCAAGGAATATCATTACCTAGATGATAGTTTATTATGTTATAATTCGATCGCCGGGTTTCAGCGTCAATTGTTTCCATCCCATGTCAAACAAGGAAACGAGGAGTTCCATGCTACGATATCATGCCTAACCTCTTCGTTTTAAATTTCTAACCATTACCGCGCGGTCTATCTGCGTCTTATCTGTTCGGTTATATCATACCTCTATTGGTAGTATTTTGAAAGCATCCGTAAATCATAACTATAGCCTACCTAGTAGGATAGTTCGGTTATTTACAAGGTACTTACTATTAAACACACCAGAATACATCAGGCCGTCTAGTATAAGGTATGGAATACTACCTAGTTCTCAATGTGAGGCACTTGCGTACATATGGGAGGTACATGGTAGGTTATATATATAAACAGGTAAATAATAAAGTACGTGTAGGTAGGAATAGTGTGTAAGTAGTACATTCAATCACCTTACCCATATGTAGGTCCCCTCTACATGTCCGTGGTATATACCTAACCCTTACTATTGCGTGCCTCTTCATTGCGATCTGGGTCGGTTGCTTCCAAGGCTATTCTTACATCATAATGCTACTCGTTAGCAGGGTCGCATTTCTCAAACCGTGTTCCGACAACCCGTTACCTCCATAGTTTCAACTCTTCTAGTACATATATCAAGGAGCTATGTAAGCCTTCGAAAACATATAAATAAGTTGTGTCAACGGTGGATCATTGTAACTGGCCTAAGAGGTAATCATAGATCATGTAGGTACCGATGAAGATCAGACGACAAGCGCTCCCACTTCAAACGGCATATGATAATTTGATTGGCACTTATGTGAATGGCCGGATACCTAGTGACACCACTCGAATCCTCGTCTATTCTAAGGACCCCGTATGTGAAGTTTTCCCCCTCATCGATATCAAGGGCTGTTCTAATATGCCTTCCTTAGCCCCCGCTCTTCGATAGGACTGCTATAGTTTTTCAGGTAGTTAGAAAGTCTTGAACTTCAGTCTTCAGCTGTAACGTAACTTCAGCCTTAAGGCATTTTACGTCGTCAAGCAGACTTTTCGCTAATAATGACGCCTAGGAGTTGTTATCACGAGTACGGGTGCTATTTATCCACGGCAACAGGGTTACAATGGTGCCTAATCTCTTCGGCCTTGACGAATCCTCTGCTACTTGGGTGTTAGTTGACGTCTTAACTAGAGTTGTGGAACACCACGCGTGGAGCTATACCTATGCCCGGTATAATCTAGCTCTCGTGGTTTATCGCAAACTATACCAGAGCATGTAATTGCCGAGAAGAGTTGACTCGTCTCGTCTTCGTCAACAAGATATCAAGGTCTTGCCGATGATCCCATAATCTCTGATTATCAACTTTCAATATGATCAGGATTGATAGTTCTGAGAAATAGTACCCATCTAATGAGCTCTAGCTTTAGTTTTTGTCTCTTGCGAGGTATGATCAAGAAAGCTCGGTTTAATAAGATGATCATTCTTTTCAAGTTCCACAGGGGCATAACTAGGCACTTGAAGGTATACTCGATCTTCGCTTGAAAACCCACACATCGAGCCAAGGAAGTTGAGTATTAGAACTAAATTATTCTTTTCCCTATATCGGAGAGATGTCCTAGCAACTGTATGATTCTAGGACGCGGTATCTATCAGCAAGTTGTCAGCTCACCTTTACCACTCTATCTTGCCCATATGAGAATAAAACAGAGAAGATCGGGGGAACAAGACCGGTCGCCCGCCCTCGTATTTTCAACATGCAGACAGTGTGTGGCTCTCATTAGTACCAACCGCTGGAATGATAACAAACCATAGCAAGTGGTGTCACAGCCCAATAACCCTTCATTTCCCAAGCATGTAAATAACCGCTCAGCGATAGCAGAATGCTGCTAACGTAGTCTAGGTAAGTGGACTTCGCATGCTCGATGTTCGATGCAAGCGGAGGGGACGTACTTCTGGCGTACCAGAGCCAAGTGCCGTGTGTCTGTAGGACCGCATCTGTGCTACCGTTTCATAGACTACCGTGTCCCGTAATCCGTTAGGGGGAGGAGACAGGAGGAGGCAGGAGGAGGCAAGAGGAGACAGGAGGGAGTATGTATACTTGGATGAAGTTTGTTGGGAGGCAGGTACCAATATATCAAAATAAGTAGGTATCCAGAGGCTATCATGTTACACGTAGTCCGTCTTAAGATGCCTAATGTTGTCGGCTACAAAGGCGAAGGCGAGGGTGGACACGGCAGCGGTTCACCGTCCACTTCGAACCTAGAGAAGCGAATTCGGTGAGTTGTTGCGAGTCTCATCTCGTGATCATAGCTAAGTAGTTAGTCATAGTCATAGTCATGGTCATAGTCATAGTTAATAGTCAATATAGAAAGAAAAAAAAGTACGACAACTATGGCGATGATAATACCAAAGATGAAATAACTTCCCTATCAGACCCAAACGCAGTCTAAGGTATAAGGCTTCATGTATACGATTTCATATATAATGCTTCATGATTAAGAGTATAAATTCCCGCATGAGGTAGGCATTAATACATAAAGTTATCATGTTATAAGAAGTGACCGCGAGGCTGCATTGCATACACATACGTAGATGTATGCATCCTAGAACATTGATCCTGGACCATCCTAAAGCATATATTATAGGTACCTGCGGGACTGGGAAGTCAAGTATCGTGAGGATGCGTGTACACTATACTGCAGGGAGAAGTAGAGATAACGTACCGACCATGTCAACCGCTCAACCCATCTCAACCGCTCGCAATATTAACTTTTCATACCTATTATCTTTAAAAATTAATAACTTTATCAAGTTAGTCCCAGTATTTTTGAAATTTTAATATGCTTCTTATGAGTGCTAACTTAATATAATATAAAAATATAAAAATTATTCGGCTTAATTTCGGCCCGATGCAAATATTAAAAGATAAAATTTTAATTTTTAATTTTTAAACGTTTAAACGTTTATATCTCAATCAAATTAAATAATATAAAATTGAAATTTTAAAATTATATAAAAAATAAAATAAACAATTTTAAAATAATTTTTTTAATTTAATATAAAATTCTTTGAGTGAATTATATGAAATAATAACGTCATTACGTAATCCGATAAAAATCGAATTTCTCCATATTAAAATCCGGAAAACCTTATTTTTAAAATTCCATAACTCAATGAAATTAGATCTAATTAATTTCAAATTTTAAATATAGTTTAATTAAAATAAGGTGCATTATATAAAAATTCCAAAAAAATATTTCATCTAAGATTGAACAAGTTTTGCCTTTGGACTATAAAGCTTAATAATTTTTCAATGAAAAGAGATAAAATTTTTTGAATTTTTATATTAAGAATATTAGTTATTTCTTTATTCATATTTAGAATTATAAGATAAACGGAGTTGAATTCGTGGTGTTATGAATTTTAAAAATTATTAAGTCCGTTTTATATATAACTTAGCTTTAAGTAGCTGCATCGGGCCGAAGTTAGTCCAAATAATTTTTATAATTTTATAGTACCTTTACCTCGTAGTAATAAAGGATATATCCAAATTGTAGAGGTATTGGATTTAAATTGGTAAAGCTATTAATTTTTAAAGATAATAAGTATAAAAAGTTAATATTGCGAGCGGTTGAGGTGGGTTGAGCGGTTGACATGGTCGGTACGTTACTTGCTTTATTCCTATATACATTATATTATACATAAGGGTCTGGAGTACTTACATGTAGCCTTTCGACCAAAGTACATACATAACCTAATTGCCTTTGCGTTACATTTTCTTGGCATCGTGACCCAGACCCGCTCGGTTTTGAAGAAGTTCAAGTTCAAAGTCGTTTGTTTCGATACTTGTAGCTCATCTACCAAGCTAATGTCTACTTGAATCTTAAATCTTAGATCTATCTATCTATACATACATCTTACCTGTATGTAGATATACATATGTATGTAGCTACCTCAATTTGATAACTATGTACACAAATATGTATAACTACATGTATGGTAGGTATATATAATATTTTTGATACATAGGTATGTAATTCAAGTTCATGATAGCCCCAGCTACATATACATCATACTTACATTATGTTATACATACATACTTAATGGAGATAGTCAACTTACAAAAGATACGTAGAACACGATTATCATGCTGGGTATAGGTACTGCGTAATACACATGCAGTAATTAGTAGAAGTGCGTAGCTAATTAAGTATCATCGTGTACAGCATCTTCCCGTCTAGTAGACTGGACCCATCAAATACCACATACTTACAGTACGTAGTGGTATACTAAGCGGGTCAACACATATGTATCCGTACTATTAAGTATGTAGTATACGTGTATCTATATACCGGAGGTCCATATATTAGGTCGTATCAATCTACATCTTTGATCATGTAGTATATATAAATTACTTGGTTGATTCAAATCTTAGGTATGGGTAAGTACATACTACTTACGTGCACTTGTATCTTAGATCGATTCAAGTTTTAGACTTCTGGTTTGATATATACGGTACTTTACTTCCTACAGGTACTCGTGCATCTACACGAGCATGGGCTCTGCCTGTAGCACATAAGAACCCTCAAATACATATGTATCGAGAGGTGCAAGTAGATTATGTACTTGAGTAATTGGTAGATATTTACCTCATTTATATATGCATATGTAGTAGATACCGCATGAAATACCTTGGCCACCTTTGCGGGCCAATGATTCTTAAAGCAAGTCTTACATTAGACGATATTTTATCTATGCTTGCCGGTAGGTATATAAGTAAAGAGACACATTTGTTTATTTATTTATTTATTTATGTATGTAGAAGATAGATCGATAGGAATATATACACTTCATCTCTTTGTGTCGGGTCCGCGATTAATGATTCGATGTGGATGGCTGCATATGTATGTATGTCGACGTAGTAAGGGTATGTACCTTGCCTGGTCATATGTAGCTTCAAAAGTTACAAATAACTCAACTCTCAACTGTTCTGTTTTCGGTCAGACTACTGGCAATGACAAGGGCCATACGTTGTGTGTATGTAATTGATATGTATGTATATAGCCTTCTATGCTACATACATGTATGTATGTAGCTGCTATGCAGCTTAGTGTACATATATTGATATGATATAGTACCTACATCTACCTTAAGTACATACCTAGCGTATTAATATGTATATCTTCAATCGATATACCTACATATGTACACTACTTAGGTATGTAGGATGTAATCATTACATACATGTAGATACCTTATACTATTTGTATTTGATCTTTATTTAATAGTAGACAAGAAATGAAGGGAGCTACAACTCTCTGGGTGGGCATTCTGATTAGGCTTAAAATGCAAGCTCATATTTTGCAATCTATTTATATAACTTATATATATAAATATACATGAAATCTACTTTATATAACAGGTACCTCACATCATAAACATCAACTTCTGAGCATTTAAGATAGCGGCGGACATCACGTGCTCATTATCTTAAATACCCTAGGTCCTAAGTCCTTCCTAGTATGTACAATATGTACATCATTAGAGGCTAACAGTGTTAAGTATATGAGGTAGTGATTTATTATGTAGATAAAGCTCACGTATTATACATATATATGAATACGTGGAGCGTTGGGTACGTCGATGGATAGGTACCTTAGATTGACTTAGATTGACTTTAGATTGATTCGATATGATCAGTATACATGGTGTAGTTACTTGGAATGTTGAAAGTCGATTCGTACATGCGCAAGAAGCAATTTAGCTGTGTTGAATTCCAGATTGGTATATGTAATCACTGGATAGCCTGGAATCTTGACCCATGATTAACCGAGTTAGGGAACACAGTGGCCAAGAGATTCGGGACCCGCCGAAGTTACTTTCAGCAAATCAGAGGGCACGACTCGTCATAAAAGCCACCATGGCTCAAACATTAAAGGTACTTTCCATCTTCCACAGCTGCGTACCGCAAAATCTTAACCTTTCTTATACTTCTCTTTTTGTGAGGTGCCAGCAAGTTCGAATCCACACACCCAGGTCGCGCACGAGAAATACATAGTAAACCCGAAAAAAGTAGGATTGGACAGTCCAAACTTGAAGATACTTTGCTTGAAAGTACCTTCTTCAAGGAACCGATTCAATAATTAACATTCAAGTTCTGGTTAGTTCAGTTTCATTATTATTCAGATATTCAGATCCTCATATATTGAGACCCGATCTTTACACTCAAGACACCTTTCTTCCTGCAAAAAAAAAAAAATAATAATAACAATACGTATCAATACTTCCGTGTTCCTATTCAAAGTTACTTTCTGTGTTACTTCTTGAGATCCTTGCATTAGAAGTATCAATTACGGATTGTTATTTACAAGTTACAACTGCGTTAGTACCTAGTTGCGACTTGGAAGGAATAATTGAAGGAGGTGATTTTTTTCTTCTCGCCTTAGAAAGGTATCGTGACCTTTCTATTTTTTTTTTCTTTCCTTTTCTTCCCTTTTCTTCCCTTTTCTTTTTTTTTTTTCCTTTTTTCTCCCTTTATATTTTCGATCCAATCCAGATATGGTTTATATAGCGGCGCAAAGCCCCTATAATAAATAAATCTAGGAGGATATCTTATCATATCATAAGAAAAACAAACTCATGGATAATAAGTAAACGAGCTCTTTCGGAATTTTCATCCGAGATTTTAAGGGCCTCACATTTGGTTAATAGTAGACCATTAGCCGCGCATATGCGACGCGCTATTAAGTGTTGACTCATTTCATGTTACCTATGACCTAGGTACCTGTCTGCCCTACTTTACCTAATCTTGATGCTCGGGTGGACAATTTCACTCAAGAGTTTATCAATTCCCTCGGAACATTCTTACCCTAACCCCCCACTTTTCTCCCCCCTGCTAAAAGGATTTCATCCAATTAGCATCCACAACCATGGAACTTTGTGCTACAAGCGCATCGGCATAAAGAAATTCATAATATAACATGAGCCAGAAAGGGGGCTGTGCCGAAAGATAGTCCGTGCACGCGGAAAGTAGAGGAGCAAAAATTTGCAGGTGGTTACCTCGACTAACGTTCCCTCTACCTTCTCAACCTATTTACCACGGTTCATCAATCTGCACCCCCTCCCCATCCGCATAGTTTGTTCCCTCTACTTTTCTCTTTTTCATTTCTAGGTACTTCGTACTTCTACATCGTCTCGAAGTGCGATACATTCAATAGTCATTCCCTGTCGGTTGCAACAACAACATTCAACCCCAAACACCCTCGAGTCTCTTTTTTTTTTTTTTTTTTTCCTGCTTGTCGGCATCGGTGCCTGCGCGCGCGCCCACTTGATTGACTAAACCGTTCTGGTCAATCTACTTGCGCAGATTTGTCTAACAGATTTATCCCAGCTAGCAGCAGAACAAGCAAGCCAGGAAGTCTACATCTCGGTTTTACTTTACACAGTACCCAAGTAGTAGACGCGTCTTTTTTTTGTTGTATCGAATCCGATCAGTCGCATCCAGGTGTCGCGATCGCTTGAAGAATTCGAAGAGAAACACAACACAGACTACTGTACGCGACCGAGTAGAGAGGTAGACGAAACGAGACGAGACGAGACGACGGTTTTGATTGCTCGTCCTCGATACCGTTGTTCCTCAACAGGATAAGGACAAGAATCGAAACGAAGGGAAACAAAGTTCGACGTCGCTGCGGACTTATATGCACCGTCGGCAGTACTGACGTTTCGAACACAATTGAGCATAACCATACTTACGCCAATACCTACGCTTGATTGCCGGTAAGTCTGAGTACCCTCTACATGATCTCTTTACTTTCTTGCCCTCTCTACTTGACTACATTACATTACATGACATGACATGTCTTTGACCTTCTCTTCCCATCCCATTCTTGTTTGTATTCCAGTATTTGCTTTATCATCCCCACTCCCAGACATCATCGTCCGTCGCCTGCATCAACAAACTGTCAAGTCGCGCGACCATGTACTCGAAACCACGCGCCTGTGGCCTGTTACAGGGCAATGTGCTCGCATGGGGGTGGGAGGGCGAGGTTCATGGGTCTTAGCACTCTACTCCAGCCAACCCTTCACGATGCTGCCGAACCACGGCCTAGTTTGGCCTCATCAGCATCATGGGTCATCATGGTCAAATAATAGTACACGTTGCCAACTAAAAATGCCCCGACCACCTCCAACTTCCTCGCGCCCTGGCGCCATGCAGATACATACCATACACCATAGCCATCATTCTCCCTCCTATGATATCTCGCCGTCACATTTAATCATTTGTATCATCATCACCGCTACCCATTGTTACGACTTATCACCACCACCATTATTATTATTATTATTATTATTGTTACTACCACTACCACTATCGTCACGGAAGCTGCGAATTTAGTCTCTCTTTTTTTTTCTTATCGCGGCTTCCATTTGTCCATTTTCAATTTCTCTTCAGCGAGAAGTAGCTAGTGGTAGCTTTTTTTTCCCCCTTCATCCTCCTACCACTGCCGCCACCGTTACTCACCCTACTTCGCCTTTTTTCTTTGCGCAGTATAATTCTTAATTATCAGCTGTACATTTTTTTTCCTATTCACCAACTTCCCTTCAAACCCGCTCCTCCATTCTCAACTTAGTCCCGTTTTATTTATCCCTCCCCCCACCTCCTTTTCTAAGCTTTAAGTTTTTTCCTTGCACTCAACATCTCTCCAGTTGTATCAAGAACAAGAGACTTTGGTAATTTGTAACTGACGCTAGTTTTGCCCATTTCAGATCATGCAGCAGTGGCAGGTCGGCCCAGTGCCGGAGTACCTATACACCGGCTCCACTCAACATGCGAATGATACCATGCAGTAAGTACATTTTCCTTTTATCCTCGATATACATTTGATGTTCCCTTCTCCCCCTTGTTCTTTTGTACTGTACCTGCTCAGTTTGTGTTCCCGAATACCAAGATACATCTTCCCCATCTCTCCTCCGCGCCCCCCCTTATCTACCCCAGATGGCTCGTACACATACATATACCCGCCGGCCATGCTGTATAGAAGACATGGTCATATATGTACCAATCGTGTACCTGCTGTCTCGATCATGGACCTGTCCCGCAAAGTTTCAACCTAGGTCGACTACATAGGTAGTCCATGCTCCACAGCGAGTGGCGGGACCCCTGGTGATAGCCTCATCCAGTCTCCCGCATACATACATAAACCTGGCAAATACTACCTCCCTGCAGCTCGTTCTTGTCTGCTTCATATTATAATCCTTGCTTCTTTCTTCAGCTGAACGGATGCCCCTCCGACCCGGTTCCTACTGACCACCCCTGACTTGGAATGTCCAATGCTGTGCAGCCATGAATGCGTCGTGTTTTGCTGTCGTTGCTCCTAGCAATACCAAGTCATGTGGGTATGCTAATGTTGCTTTGTGATACAGCTCCAACCACCCCTATCAAGCCGACATGTCACGTCGCAATGACTTTACGGGTTATACACCACAGCCTCCGAATCCCGGTGCCCAAGCGCACCCGTCGCATGGTCAGCAGCACCATCAACAGTTGCCCCAACATCAACAACACCAAAACCAGCCGCATCAGCAGTCTCATGGGTCCCACGCGCAGCACGCGCATCATCAGCCCTCGCATCAGACTCAACAGCATCATGCGACTCCGGTTCCACCTCCGATGACCATTTCGCAGCCACAGGTTGCGCCGTCCCAGCAATCGACTCCTACTCCCGCTCCCGCTCCGGCCCCGCCCCGTGGTCGTAAGCGCGCTGCGCCTGGACACCAACAGCACGCGTCTGGTGCCAACCCAGCCACTCCTGCGCCGGCTTCTACTACCGCGGCAGCACCCGCGTCGGGCACTCCTGCCCCCGCATCTGCCTCCACTCCCGTCTCGGCGCCGCCTCCGCCCCCGATGCAGGTCACTCCTGTTGTTCCGCCGGCAGTGCCGACCAAGGAAGAGGCTAGCACTCCAGTAGTGCCTCCGCCTGCTAAGAAGAGCAGGACCAATACTCCCTGGACCCCTGCGGAGGAGTTGCGATTGAAACAGATGAGAGATGCGGGTAATAGTTGGGCTGAAATCGCTAAAGTAGGACACTCTCCCCCCCCCCTCCCCCATTTGGCATTGTGTCTCAAGTAATTCTTACTAACGTGGACAATAATAGACGTTCCCTACTCGAACCGAAGGCAGTGTCAAGAAGCATTGGTACAAGGTATGCCCCTGTCTAACCTATTCTGAATCTCATTTCTTTTTGCTAATAGTTTTTTTTTCTTCTTTAGGATATGCACTACGCCGAGTTTGCCGAGGATGAGAGCCAGGCGCTTTTGAATGCCATCAAAGACTATGAGAATAACAAGTGGAAAGCCATCGGCCAGAAAGTTGGGAAGCCAGCCAAGGTAAGCTATTCCACCTAATGAATACTCGGTTCCGTTGCTAATTGATCTCGACACAGGCCTGCGAACAATACGCCAAGGAGCATTTCCCAGAATTATTCGCCCCGCCCAAGCCAAACCAAGATATACGAGACCCTAGATTTTAGGCGCACATCATATTCTGAGCGGTCCGTTCCTGGCTTTGGCTTGGAGCCTTCGTTCACACCTTCATTCGCTCATCCTTTTCAGGTTTTGTAAAACAGACACCGTAAGGTCGCATTCGGAAAGACTCCACTGGTCGGCAGAGGCATCACATATCTAGCTTCATTCTAGTTCCGACGCTGCGGAATAAGGTACGATGAGCGGCACGGCGCCATCTTTCCAATCCAGCTCCCTTGCTTTCATAATAAAATTCTGTTTCGGTATATTCTTTCGGCAAGGATGAGGGTTCACTTTCTTTTCACAGCACAATTCCCCCACGGGAGAATGGCAGGGTTGTCAATTCATGGAACTACGGAAGAAACGGACTTTATGGTCTTGCTTTCGAGGGATTACGTATTAAGGCATCGTGGAAAGCAGTATCAAAGGATCTTGTTTTACAAAAGAAACTCCAGAGTTTTCTTCTTTTTTTTTTTTCTTCTTCGTCTTTTTTTGAGCTGTTTGTGTGTGGTGGTCGAGTGTGGATCAAAGCAGAAGTCTCTCCTAAGAGGTTTATAATGCAGAATTGCTAGGAAACAAGGCTGCTTGTTGTACGTGATGGTCGTTCAGTAAATGTTCAAAGCATCTCCAGACCTGATCCGAGTCCGTTTACGCATCTAATAATACCTTTAAGTATTGGTACTATGTGACCATACAGGTATTAATTCCATGTTGTAACGGTACCTACCTCAGGTGGCTACGTAGCTAGGTACATACTTTGCATCAATAATTAAAGCTAACTCCTCCTATGTACACATCTAATCTAACACCTCACGCTTGAGGTTCTGTATACAAGTAGTACTTCCCTATATGTTATGTACTTGAGTCTTGTATGTTCTTACACCAAATACTTGTATGATGTGTGTACTACGTACATACATACCTATACCTACCTAGGGCACATAAGGTATTGTGTATCCCCCTTAACATTCAAGTTGAGTACTTAAAGTAGTAGGTCTATTGATATCAGTGTTGAAGGACACAGATGTATGTGTTAAAGGTACAGGTAGATACCGGTAGGTACCTAGGTTATAAGTACACATAGGAAAATGCACATTTATAGTGGTATGTAGTGAGTCACGAGAGAATTGAGCAAATGCTGCAGCTATGCGGTGCGTCCGTAGTGGTTGTACAGCTTCAATTCGGGTAGTATAGATAATGTTATGAAGTCTGAACCTTTTGTCTTGAACCTGTGTAATCCAGAAAGCCGAGGGAAAGGTTTCATATTCGAGGAGACTCGACGACGATACACAGATGTACCTGGTAATGTATGTGAGGTATGTACTTAGGGGAAGTATGAGATGGGTTGGTGTAACACGCTACAATCTTGGTTCCTATTGATAGTTATCCCCCTTTTACTTGATGTTTACTACCTACATAATGTTATGTACTTCCAAGGTTACATGTATGTAGGTACATGGTACACATAGTACCGTGTCTTTATCGGTATTACTTCTACGTTTCGTTACTCTCTAGGATGTAGGTATGTACCTATATTTTAAGAGCTTATGGAAATTGATGATTGATGACTGTACCTCCTATAAGAGGTACTAGGAGTACATACTTCGTCAAGTCTCTCTACAATGTACCTAATATAAGTACCTACCTACCTTGTATGTACTAACTTCAAATCTTATATACATCCTATAGATACATTCATAAGGTTATGTAAGTCTGTAGACCTTAATAAGTAAGATAAGTACCTAGACTCTCCGATCCCGACACCTTGGATTGACTTCATCAGGAGTCAAGAGCTACCCCTAATAGAAGGTGGGGCGGGAGAGACAGATTGAGTTCACTTGGCCATGTAATGCATGTACGGCGTGTGCGACAGAAACGTTGCCGCCGTTGAATAAATAATAAATAATAGTAATAAAAACCAATAACCACAAACCTTATGGGCGACCCGGGAGCGCGGACGAAGCAGCTAGTCCTAGGACCTGCAAAGGTAGCTTCGAAGTTTGTTCCTCCGCCCCCCACCACTCCCACCGCTCCTCTGGTAACAAGACTCGTTTGGTAACGGGACAAGATCATACTCTTTGGTTAGCACTAAGGTTTGTTTGTCTCAAGCAATACCTTTTTAAGTCCTTGGACCCTTGAGCTTTTAGCATCTTACACTTTTTAGGATCTTATAGAGAACTTGGACGTATAAGGATGAAGGCATGTTCTGATTACCGGAAATGGGAAGAGAAGATTATATTGGGATTGTTTGAGAATCGGAGGTCTTTTCTCTATTATCCACCTCTTCTCCTCCTTTCCTCCTCTCCTCTCCTCTCCTCTCTTCCTTTCACATACTCTCTCACGCTATCTTTCTATCCAAAGATAACAAATAAATCGGAGGTAAAAGAGTCGTACGCAGCTGGCCGCGTATCGCAAGTGAGAGAGAGAAAATCAAAAGGGGGGGTTAAGAGTGGGCACGCGGGCACGCACAAACGAACGAACGAACGAACAGACGGACGGACGGATACACACAAAGCGTGGGCTGGCAGTCTTCTAGTCGTTGCATGCTCATTATTTATATGCACGTCCCCGACAAGACTACCTAAGTAAGAGAGGGGAATGCCGGCGCGTGAGCCTTAGAACGGTTCTTTCCTACGCAGGTTTCTAGCTTCTCCAGCTGGGCCCTCTCTCCCCAGTGCGACATGAGACCAGTGGCGGCGGTGGTTATAGTACAGGTTAGCAGTAGCAGAGACAGGCCATAAGTATATCATATATATCATATATATATATTTAGGTAGGTATTTATAACATACCGTAGCGGAGGGAGAAGGATGTCAGCAGCGATGTTAACAACGACGACATCTTTCCGGAAGACGACCCTGTCACAAGCGCAAAAGACGGTACTGTCCATGTCACGCGCCCAGTATCTGGAAGCCATCCGTGCCACTCGGCCCGCCGATAAACTATACGTGGGCGTTTGTATCTTCCGCATGGACGTGCACAGCTCGCGGCCTTCAGTGCTGCTTCTCCGCCGATCATCGTCGGGCTCTTCCTCCTCCTCCTCCTCTTCCAATATAGTGACGGGCCTTTCCGGCACTCCGACCGCTGCTTTTCCTTACTCTAACTGGCAGCGGTGTCATCGGAGCAAGCAGTACTATAGCAGTAGTGACGGCGGCGGAGAGAGACGGGGAAGCGGGAGGGATAGGGAAGCAGAGGCAGAAGCAGGAGGGAGAAGCGGCAACATGTGGGAGCTCCCCGGGGGCAAGGTACGCGACGGGGACTTCTGCATCTCGGCAGCTGTAGCGCGGCACGTAGAAGAACAGACGGGGTTGACCGTGGTCCGGGTGCTCGGCGCGCTGCAGGATGTGCGACGCGTGGCCGAGGTGCGGATCCTGGACTGGGACGACGACGGCGTAGGCATCTTTACCGCCGCCGGAGGGGGAGGTAACGCCAGCAACCTGTCTGTGCTAGATGGCGCCACCCTAACCTCAGCCACGGACAGTTCTTCCTGTTCGTCCTCTTATTCTTCTCCCTCCCCCTACGGCACTAGAGACAGCAGTGGTAGCAGCGGCAGTAGCGGTGGCGTCGGCTACAGGACCGTAAGCGGAGCCGGAAGCGGAAGCGGAACCGGCGATAACAATAGCGGGTCCTCGAGGCGCTCGCCTATCCATAACCCGCAGCTGATACTCCGGCGCGAGTGTCTGCAGTTAAACTATGCGGTGTTGGTGCAGAGCCACGAGGGCCTAGCGACCCGGACTCGCGACCACGACGAGCTCGTGTGGGCCAGCTTCGGCCGCGCGCAGGTTTTACCTATGCCCGAGGAGCTAAGGACTGTGGTAAGCCAGGGGCTAGCGTTCGCGGGGGAGTATTTGTTCTGACGGTGTGGTGTCTGGTGGGAAAAAGGGGGTGAGGTTTATATGTATGTGGTTAATGGTTGTGTTAAAAAAAAGAAAGAAAGAAAAAAAACAATAAAGGACTTTGGAGGATGGATCTGTGTTATGTCAATATACTGAGATTTATGTGATCACGAGGACGGAGAGAGGGTTTTAGAGAGAGATACGAAAATTAGATCTGTTCACGTCCTATATAAGGCTGGTTCGATATATGTAAATATATTGCGACTATGTAGAAATAGGTAGTAAGCAATGCTCTTAACGTTTGGTTGAAGACGAGCAGCATTCCAAAATTTTCGTATGTCCTAACCTAGAATTAGTACATCGCATACCATATTCAAGGACAACTTCGGTCGTCGGTAAACCGGATGATTAACCCGATCTTCGTCTCTGTTTACTCTTCAGTCAGCAAACCAGACCGGATGATGCCGTAAATAAATAAATTAAAAACTCACCCACACGGTTCTGGTCGGCCTCCTCTCCTCCTGACTTTACATGTTACTGGTATCCCGTGACCTTTCCCGAACCAACGAAAGGGGACAGAGTATTGGATATATACCTACCTACACGAGGAATCCTACCTTTGAACATAAAACAAATCTGACAGGCGATCGTATACCCTGTTCCGGAGATAGACACAGACATACGTGGACTGGTTGCAGGGAAGACCTAAAGCCAAAGAAATCATAAGGCGACACGACACATACAGAAGTGATTGGCTCCCCCCGGCCGTCTTTCCTTTACTCTGATATGCGCCCGTCTGTTCCGCTTTAACCGGAGGCCTTGACGGAGGGATGCGATGCGATGCGATGCAATGTAATAATATGCTGGCTCCTCTTTAAGTGTTACCATTGCATCTCGATGTATCTATATGCTTATAGTCAGAGCCTTTCTCTCTCTTACAATCGAAGTATGTTTTTCTGCGGAGTGTTTTCATGAAATATATATATTAAAAAAAAGGAAAAAGGAAAAAGAAGGCATTGGCTGCTTACGGCTCAGCTTTCCTGTGCTTAAACATCCCATATTCTGGACTATATTCTAGAGTAGATTCTAGGGTATATATAAGTCACGCATCGAGCTATGATAGAGAATTCGAGAAAGGAGATTCTGAAGAGCAAACATCTCATTGCGTGTCATACGTACTTAACACTATAAATATAGCGTGCCTCAGATTGCCTGACGCTGCTTGGATGCTATTGGTTTCCGAATCTCGAGTTTTGGCGATCAGTCGAAGAATACGAGATTATTTCAACTGAAAAAAGGTGAAAGAGAACAAACACAGTGCCAGGAATTATAGCGAGTAATAATAATAGGTGGTATGACGGTATTATAGAAGTAGCGAATAGCGTACATCATGTATGTAATTGGTACTTATATTTTACTTCAAAGTATGCACGTAGAAGTCAGAAGACTCTATCTAATACATACCGTTAGATCCGTCGTCTTTTTGGGAAGGCAAGGTCCGCAAGGTCCAAACGTGGTCGAGTGGAACTCGCCTCGCATTGGCCCAACATTTTAGCGCATACACCTTGTAGTACCTTTCTCCGTACAGCCGTAGCTTTGAACATATGAGATTAGAGATTTCAAGTGCATATTACCAGTATCATAATGTACCTACCTACTACCTCTACACCAATACACTACCTCCTACATACATAATGTACGATTTAGTGTATATATCTACGCTACTAAACTACATACCCTAGGTGATATGGGTAGGTACGAGCTACTATGTAAGAGTAGACAAAATGTTACATGGGATCCCAGCTTCTGATTTGGACTCCAACATTCGGTTTTTTACGCTATTTTCTCCCCCAGTCCATTCTCCTTTTCTTGCTTGATTTTTTTTTATTTCTTCCTTTCTCCCCCCCTTTTTATTCTCTCTTTACTATCCTCCATCCTATTACCCTAAGGGTACAATACTTCTTGTGTCTATTTTTATTTGATTTTTTTCCCTTTTCCCTTATACCAGTTCTTTGGTAATTCCCTTCGCTTTGCAGTTGCGCGTTGTTTGCATTTTCTAGCAGGCGGTGGCTGTGAGGCTTTGCTCCTTGATTTTATCGTCATCCTACCCTCCGTTAGTCTTTGTCCTACGCCGTAGCTAAACAAATCCAGTCGTTATCCCTAATCCTTTCCAAAAGGGTTTCGCCTCGATCGCTCCAGTCATCATTGCTCGTTCTCCCTTGAAACGCTCGATAGAGCACGGCCTGCTTTAGTTGTAAAGACAAAACGTGGTCTACGTCAAGAGAGATCGCATAGCATATAGCAAAAGAGCTTACGAAAAGGCAAAGGCAAAGGCAAAGAAAACGTCACCTGTCTTAGATCAAGTCAGGTAGCCAGCCTTCAACTCCTCGAACCGTATATATTGTTTCTGGCATATACTATTCGACTTGATACCCTTTTGACCATTTTGGTGCTGTATATACGTCTAACCGCACACGACTCGATTACCAAGACGCCCTCGACCGTAGTGTATATATCACTCATATCGTAATATATTAATTCCATCCACGGGCTGTGTCTGCTCGTTGGATAAATACAGGATGCTTCCGGCAATCTCGACTTGGGCCCTGATCGTCCTGGGTGCAACAACTGTTCTTGCTGACGATGCGCCGGCATGCTCCCTAACTCAGAAATGTCCTGAGGCCACACCGTGTTGCTCTCGTAAGAAACACGCTCCCTCTCCCTCTCCCTGGCCTAGTATTTCGGCATATATTTTCTAACCAGAGCCAACTACAGAATATGGCCAATGTGGTGTTGGCGCATACTGCCTCGGTGGATGTGATCCACGAATGTCCTTCTCTCTTGATGCATGCGTCCCTGCGCCTGTGTGTGAGAGTAGGACGATGCCGATGCAAAACACCGATCGTATCGTCGATTCTTCGAAGTATCTCGGCGACGCTTCTAAGGCTGACTGGGTCGCTCAGGGTACACCTCTCGCCCATGACAACAATGTCTTGTTGACTATGCCTGCTAATTCTGCCGGCACCGTTCTTGCCTCGACTGTCTATATGTGGTATGGAAATGTTACGGCCTCAATTAAGACTGGTAAGGATGCTGGCGTCGTCACCGCCTTCATTCTGTTCAGCGATGTCAAAGATGAAATCGACTTTGAGTGGGTTGGCACCGAGCTCGACATTGCCCAAACCAACTACTTCTTCCAGGGTATTACAAACTGTAAGACGACCCCTGTACTGTATGAATTATACCGTATGTCATCTATCCGCTAACCAATTTGATAGACACGCATTCGGCAAATATCACCGGCGTTTCGGATACCAACGACAACTGGCATACATACGAGATCAGGTGGACGCCGGACCAGATTCAGTGGGTTGTAGACGGTAAGGTTGGTCGGACTCAGCTGAAGTCGGACACCTGGAACGCCACGGCAAACCAGTGGGACTTTCCGCAGACGCCCTCTCGAGTTGAGCTTTCCATCTGGCCTGGTGGCAACGCGACTAACGCTCCGGGTACGATCAGTTGGGCTGGCGGAGAGATTGATTGGAGTAGCAGCGACATCAAGAATGATGGCTATTACTATGCCACTATTGGTCAGGTCGAGATTGATTGCTATCAGACTAAGACGGCCCCTGGTACGAACACAGGCACGAGTTACACGTACAACAACATCCGGGCTACCAACGACACCGTCGTAGACGGCGATTCGAACACGATCTTGAAGTCGCTGTTGGGCACTGGTCTAGACATGAATAAAGACTATCCGTCATCGTCTGGTGCGTCGCAGAGCACTCAGGCGGTCGTTCCCGGCCTGAGTGGCAGTGGGCCTGGTACGAATGGTCAGGGGTCCAGTGGCAGCGACGGGTCTGGTACGAGTTCCTCCGGCACCGCAGCTAGCCCTTCTTGCACGGCTGGCTTCCAACAAGTTTGCAGCAATGACGATAGTGGGAGCTCGAACCAAGGCGCTCGACAAGAGCGTTTCCTAGGCGCGAGCGCGTTTGCGGCCCTCATTGCTGTCGGAGTTATGCTCTTATTTTAGATTATAGTGGGAGCAGGGGGCAGACCATCTGCTGTCGATTGTAGGTATGTATACATATAGGTACACATACATACAAGAATGGGCTTTAGAGGATATCTACTCGGGTTCATCCATATATGGTATGGTTGATGCGCATCTACATGATTGTGCGGACGGATCAGGGATGGTAATGTGATATAATGGGCATATAATCTCGGGGGAGGTAATGGCGCGATGCCGTCCGCTCCTTCGAGCATGAGTTCCGTGTTTTGGATGCAGCTCTGGGACCAGTCATGCTGCCACGAGATTATGTTCTGTGTGGGGTTTGAAAGAAAGCTCAAGGCAGCTTGTATATATGTGAGAATCTGGATAAGTTGATCTAGAATCTAGACGGAATTGGTTGTCCTGCGCATGTGATGTAGGCTTCTCTGATCACCCTAGTAGGTACGCTATGAAGCTTACCTACCTACCTAGCCAGGTATTTAATGTTTAATTGTATGCGGGCTAAGGTATAAGGTAAATTAAAGCATGAAAAGAGGGTGACCAACCGTAGCCTCGGGTTTTATATTATTGACAATGACATGATCTTGTCTCACTATGATTACCTCTTACAGCAACTTGTGTTCCAACCATCTGGTTCATCTAAGCCAATCTGGTACTATATCTTGCGCTCAACGCAACATTTTCCTTTACCTGAATTAGGTACTCGCGGCGTAATTCCGAGGCTTGTCTTATATACAAACTAACCCTCTTTCTCGGTATGAACCTTGACGTCGTGTCGGGATTGAGAGCTGTAAAAGGTAGGCGAGCATTACAGAAAAACAGCGACTGACTCGCACAATATATACCGAATAGAGTAGTTAATACCGACAGCTTGGCTTACCTTTGACTTGATGGTAGGTCGAGGGTTATATTTAGCAACGGTTTCTTGAGGCACGGATCGACCCTAGAGTATAATTTAATGTGATGAGAGTTTGAGGAAAGGGAAGCGGTTGTATTTATATTGTCCTTCTGTCTAGTACTGGGAAAGTGGATTCTGTAATGGAGGGTTTTGATCTCTACCTCCTAAATTAAGTGCACGATCCTCAGGGCGTGTGTGATAGGACATGCCATGTGTATGTTATGATAGGTATAGTGTAGAATCCTTCTTGACGTCCTTCGTGAATGACGCTTAAGTCTCATTGGACCGTCTTTCTTTACCTAGGTACCCACGAGCAGGGCAATTGGATGTAATTCTTCCAATAGTTAACCACCTATTTATTGTTTTACCATGAAGCAGTTTGCGTTACTATTTTAGTCTATTCCCTTGAAGATTCCTATTTGAGCGGGTATTTGAAGCCGTGTTGCTGGACGCCGATCTAGAAGTTATCTGCTAATGGGAGGTAAATTTGTACGTTTATAGATACCTATGTTTTCTTCTTCTTCTCCTGGTGCGTTAGCCCCTGAGGATGCCTAACTCAGGAACATAATCCTCCTTCCCCACAGAAAAGGTAGGTAGGAATACCGGGGGTGATCTTTATATCTTCCTATAAGAGTTTACGTGATATTACTCGAAGTCCGGTGGCCTCGCCCGTCGGGGGAGACTAGCGGTAGATGCCAAGGCAGCCAAGGAAAAGGGAACGCGGATGCGCCTCTCGTTGTTCATTTAGATGAGAATCATAAAACTACCTAATGTACGGAACACTTGAATAATTACTCCCTATGATACCTAATGTTTTGTTGCCTTGTAGTTGAGCCGTTTCTTTTTTTCTTCTTCTTCTTTTTCTATTTATTTATATATTTAGGCCCTTCCGTCTTTCCATCTTCAAAGTCGTTTTTGACATCATTCACTTCCATAATACCTACTAGATAGGTTTCACAAAGAGGGTTACAGGTGAGTAAGAGTCGATCATCTTACCCATCTCTGAATCATGCCGATCTAATAAAATGAATTAGGTACTTACATTCACTCGTTGTAAATATTTGAATATATTGGTTCCTCGTCCTGGAGATTAGGTCATATCAGAAACAACTTATTTTCTTGTTATTCACTGACCTTCCTGGTTGTGATATCATCATTATCGTCACCACTGTCGACTTTATTGATTCTGAACTTGTAAGTGGAATTTCGACAAGTTACACGTTTATCGATTCCAGTTATTAATAATATGTATCCTCTCAGTCCCGAGCCTACCCGCTTCATTCCAGTTGAAGGCAAGAAGGCAAGAAGGCGCAATTGCATAAACTGAGAAGCGGAATAAACGAGTCTACCTTATCGAAGTATTCAAACCTACTTTATACTTCTTATCCTTAGGTACATTGATTCTTTCCTTCCCTTTCTGTCCATTGCAGAGGGAAACAAGGGAGGTACGAGAAGGAAGAGAGATAATCAAGATAACGATAAGAGAAAAGGGAAATAGAAAAAAAGAAAAAAAAAGAATTTCTCAAAAAAATGAAGAAAACTATCGCATCTCTCTTCACCTTCGCCATGGCTTCGGCAATGCCACCACCACTCAGCGCCCGCCAAGATTCTTTGATGCAGGAAGCCCGTAAGCTCATTATCGGTGCCCCTTATCAAATACTCACCGCCGACTTTGACGGTCAAAAATTCTCTATTACCGGGAATCATACTACGGTAGGGACGGCGCCTAGTTGGATGTTATTCAGGGATCCGGACCAGGTATATGCCGTCAATGAGAACGCGAATGATACCAGCCTTTTCAAACTTGAGACCGGATCTACGCCCGGTGCCAAGTTAGCTAATCCCACTCTTGTGTCTGCTGCCAATGGCTCGGCCGGTGTCGTCTTCCTCGAATATAATGCAGATAAGACGCGTATGGTGGGCGCCGCCTATGGAAGTGGTCTGGTCGATGTATGGGACGTATCGGCGTCTGACGGCAGTATGAAGCTCATAAAGAGTCTCCCTCTTCCGGGTGACCCGAATCCCGCCCAGGGAGCTCATCACCCGCATCAGGCTCTCCTTGACCCGACGGGCCGGTTTTTCGTTATTCCCGATCTCGGCGCTGATTCCGTACACGTTCTCGATACCGTGGCCGACGAGTATATAATCACGGGCACCCTTGACCTACCTAGCAACACAGGACCGCGCCACGGCGGTTTCATCACAAACGGGTATGATTCCTACTACGCATTAGCAACTGAGGTGTCGAGCGAGCTTTACTTGTTTAAAGTCCTCTATTCCGGGGATTCGATTACCTTCCAGCACGTCCAGACGCAGAGTACCTATGGCGGTGTGCCGCCAGCCAACATTAGCACTGCGGCCGCGGGTGAGTTGGTCGTCGCCGCCAACCAGAAGGACGTGTATGTGTCGAACCGCATCAGCGGCAATGAGACGGACAGCATCGCGCACTTCGTATTCAGAAACGAATTCTTCCAGTCTCAGGCGAGCCTCGACTTCGCCGACACTATCTCTAGCGCTGGTTTACGGCCCCGTATGTTCAGCCTCAGTGCGGATCAGACCTTAGCCTTCGTGACCAACCAGGGTGGCGATGCCGGTCTTGCAGCCTTCACGCGCGATCTGGAATCCGGGGCTCTAAGCCCTACGCCCGTTGCCACGTTGCCGAACACGGCCCTTGTGGCACCTGAGCTCGCGGCTACCGACTTAATGGGGCCTCAGTTTGTGCTGGAAATCTGATAAACCAGCTCAATAAAATAAAGCGGACAGAGGGGCTCTCGGATGATAGTAACAATGATGATGATGCATTTTCGTTATAAGGTGAAAATAGCATTGAGCAAGGCGGAAGTGCATCGGGTGGCGTTCGGTGGTTTTTTTTTTCGCGTATGGGTATCTCGTCAGTCAAGCGTTTGACGAAGATCTTTACCCCCTTTTATTCTTCTACCCAGCCCTTAGTGTCATTTGAATGCAATATACCTCTTCTAGACTTTGACTAACTTACATAGTGTTTTCGTTGGCGTTATTAAGACGTGATTTGCCTATAGAACAAATGTCCGTGGTCATACTTCTCATTAAATAGGAGTAGAGATTATTGGAGAATGGTCGTGTTCCAGCATGTATGTCTAGGTTTGTGTCGAGAGTGTCGACTACCTACTTCGTAGCTTTATATCTACCAAGATTATTAAGATGGAGGTACTACTTCATGTTAGTACATAAAATGAATTATTTATCTTACTTAAGCTAGGAATAGTTGGGAAGTAGGTTGCTACGCTAAGAATGGCTACTCGGGAACTATTACATGGTATATAATGCATTGAAGCTACAGCAACCACGTTGGCAGATGGCGGTTCGAGAGATGATGAATATACATGTAGATTTTTTAAGGGTTGCTGTTAACAGAGCAAAGGACTTAATATCCTTACATAGGTACCTACCTCATAGTAGGCACATCGAAACAGACGACAAAATGTTGTCATGATGTTAAAAACTTGTCGTAAGGTATGGGCTTCGTGATCTGCAATGTAAGTTGTAACTCGCCCTACCAAGATATTCGGTAACGATCTACCATAATAAGTAAAAACCCAAGGTCTCAGGGGTACGCAAACGGCAATGAACAAATGGTCCGGGGGAAACCTATCGGGTCGACACATATGTGGACGATAATATTTGTTGACAACCTTCGTACCAACCTGTCGGATACCTAGGTACCTTTTTTTTTTTTCCTTTTCTTAAGACGACAAGTCGTACATAATTTATCGGAAAAGCCAAGACAGCTACATGGATCGAGATGTAGACTTGATAGATCGGCGCCAGTTTTAGTTCAAAGCTAACCCCAGATCATTTCATTCCGGTAGCTATCCAACTAGTGCAGCACTACCCATGCCCCTATGATTCCAACGTCATAGAAGGCCGGATAGGGAAATGGTCGGGTTACTAGATTAGACTGCCAGGCCCTTATTGTTCTTACCAGACAACAAGTTGCAAATCCACGTGTATTAAGAACATTGCCCGGCTCGACCGCTTTCCTGAGACAACGATACTTTGCGTATGAAAAGCCCGAAGACTCCCATGGCTGGTGCATTTCACGCCTATAGGTGTTCAAAGGTCAGATAGCTAGCTAGCTGTTTCTGACCTACGATACGGGTCAGGTAGAATGGATACCTAAGGTGTAGCTTTCTGCGGACGGTAGATATGAAGATGCGTATCGATGCCGGACATGATGTAGAATATTCGCATTCCTGACGGAAATTTTTGATTGTTGCTTTGGGAAACCTTTGCACGCAAAATGCAAGCATGAAACAAAACAAGATCAAAATAAAAATTCGCATGGTATCGTAGTGCGATGCTCATAACCTATGTAGGTATGTCGGAAAAGGTAGAGAAATGCTGAGCACGTGTACGATGATAGAATTGATAAGTATGATGACGCTTCCAGGATTTAGCTACTGAATCATGATGAAATGATGGATAAAATACAATGATACTTCTTCCATTATTCTTATTACCTAGTAAACGCTTGAGCCAATCCCGTTAGGTAGTGTTCCTGTTAGCTACATAGTAGGTATTGTTTACATAGTACAACGTAATAGCAAATTGCTACAACTTGGAGCTCTTGGCCGATAGTTATGACGTATTAGACAAATGAATAGTGGACTATGAGCTTCTATTTTCACGTCATCAACATCTAATAAACCGAGTATATGCGGTACATCATGTGGCTAAGTACCTACCAAATATATACGTACATGTAGTACGTACTCACATTACATGTAGAAAACGACATGGAACATTGAAGACATGAGTAACCGCGAACGAGGATGGACAATTGCGTCAGAAACAGTAAAAGAGGTAGATATACATTTATAGTACATGCCATGATGTAGGTATGTAGGTGCTTCGCCGCGTTGTGCATTGTACACATTCTCCCCCTGAATCGTGGGTATGATGTATTGATACATTACCTCGACTATTGTTGTACATAGGTACTTTTATAAACTTGAATACGCTTGAGCTTATAATTCAGGTGAGTACGTTGTATGCACATACATAAGAGGTACATGGTATACTAGCTCTCATAACTCATAGCTTCTACATATATGTATACCCAATACATACATACAATAATAATGATAATAATAATAATAATGTAGCTTCCCGAAAAGAAGACAATTCGTTCTCTCAAGCTGTTGCATTAAATCATAGCTACATCTCAACTACGTCAATCCATAATAAACACCCTTTGTCTTCCCTAAAACATTAGACTGCCAAGGAGCAAACCCGTCCTCCTTCTCTCTTCTTCACCTAAAAAGGCGTTCCTTACCACACCCATACACACCCATACACACTGCAATTCTATCAATTTAATGTTATAATACAAGATTTTTATACCCACAAATATAATACAGCTTCATAGTGATACCCCCCCATACGTATCTAATCTTGCGGCTTGCTCCCGGAAGATCCAGTTTCAAATTCGATAGTCGAGAACTGAAGTCGAGAACTGACGTCGAGAACTGATACGCCGAGACACTCGGATTTGGCACGATAATGGCGACTGTCAACAGACCTACCGATGTGAAGCAGAAGGAGGCCGATGTGAATCGCAAGCTTCAGATATATGGTATTATCAGCGCATTCCAGATGGGCAAAGTACCATCTGTAAGTTGTATCTTCTTTATAACATCTCCGAGACCTCTACCTCGCTGTTACCTAGAGCTAACCCGACCGCGAAGAACGATCAAATCGATATCGCTCTGAACAGCTTTCTGGAATCGAGAGCGTTAGCGAATCCATCGAAACGACTCTCGTCGGAAGGGCAAGAGCTTGTGGCGGACTTAAGGGATGTTGTAACGCAGGCGAAGAATCTCTTCCTCTCAAAGAACGAAGGAAACCTGTTACAGGACTTCATCTGGCAAACTCAGCAATTTAACCCTAGTGCTGTAAGCGTACCTAATGCTCCTGTCGACAAGGAAACCGTCAGGCAGCATGGTGATAAAGCCCTCGAGGGGCTTCGAACTTTGGGCACCTTGGTTATCACGAATGGCCAGTTCCGCAAGCTTCGTAAGTTTCTGACCCTTGACCACCAAAGCGAATCAAAGTAAGCTTGCTTACACCAAAGCAGTGAAAGATGCCACCATCCTACTTCGTGATATTGCAGGGGATGCCGCCAGCAATGCCGCCAATAAGGTGCGACCTTCAGGCGAAGACCTCGCTCAGATTGACCGACCCGCGGAGGACAACGTCTGGCATGATGCCCCTGATTTTTCCAAAGAGACCGTGAGGTCACAGCTGCAGAGCGTGTACAAGAGTGATCCGGCGCAAGATGCCAGGGGTGTCGCATCTTCTGGAATGCAGGCTGCTCAACAATCAGATGGCTCAGCAGGAGATCGACTCATCGCTGCGCAGAACGCGACTCGCAGCACTGCAGGCCAGGTACAATCAAATATTGACCCCGATACGAAGGAATCTGCAAAGCAGACCGCTCAGGAGTATCGCGCCCGCGCTAGACAATATCTGTCGAGGAAGATGCCAGAAGAGCGTCGTGACCAAACTATCTGGCGCCTGAAGGTGTGTACTATCCCGTCAAGCAGAGTTCTTCGTATTAATAAGGAAGCAGAAAATGGTTGTTGAATGTCAGCAGCATCCTGACTATAACCAAGCCATCTCCACTTTGCTGGATTTGGCTGAGCAGTACGGTTCTCATAGTAAGGGTCTCGCTGCCGGAGGTTCGGGCACCGTCAAGGAGACGCGAACCCATTTTGCCGCCGCCGAGGCCGACCTAAAGGTACGTGTCTTCTACTCTTAACATGCTGATATACGGAGCTGACCTTAGTAAGACTTTGATTGAGCGGTTCGCCAACGGAACTTCTTCCGACGATCTGTGGTCTTCGATCAACACCATATATGAAGACGCTGATAAAGATCCTGAACTCAGGAATTGGTTCAAGTCCATCGACTCATACATTCGCAAGTGCCTCCAAGAGCAGGGCTACATCATGAACGATGCTTCTAGCGAGGAATGGGACCGTCTATATGATAACGGCAACTATCTCCTCCGCGAGAAGTATAGAAGTCATACTGATCGCATCGTTAATGAGATCAAGTTCTTGGCCGACCAGTTCGACCATGACCCCCAGAACAAGGAATTTGCGGCTTCAGTTCAGAAGCTGTTTAACGATCTTGGCAACGATGAGCACGGCAAGGCGACATTCAAGCCACACTTGATCAAAGATTTGACCGACATCATCATACCCGCTACCTTTGAGAAGCTGGCATACATACCAATTCCCCGCATTGAGTATTCCGATCCAGAGGTCGACGCTATCGTGGAGAATCTTGTCTTGGAGAGCGATAACTTCATGCCGAATGTGCTTGAAATCGCTAGCGACAACTACTTCCGTTGGGGTCGCAAGAAGATTGCAAGCAAAAACAAGAACTCTATCGACGTCAGAGTCACTGGCGTGCAGATGGATCTGCGCGATGTGAGTTTCTACGTCAAGCGCAAGAAGGGTTTCCCTTCCATCACCGACACCGGGGTCGCAAACATCAAGATGGGGGGCGAGGGTTTCTGTTTCCGCCTGAAGATGGCCACTGCGGATGATAAGGACAGCCAGCACCTTTTCAAGATTGACAAGGTCGACGTCGACATTAAGGATCTACAGATCAAGCTTATCAAGTCCAACCACAAGATCCTCTTCAGTCTCTTCAAGCCTATCATGCTGAAGGTTCTCCGCCCAGTGATTCAGAAGACGGCCGAGAAGCAGCTCAAGGACCAGTTCAACAAATTTGACCAGCTACTGTTCCAAATAAAGCAGGAGGCCGATCGTGCCCTTGGCGAGGCCGGTGCCGATCCCGATAACGTTCCGAACATATACAACCGGTATGTCAGCGCCGCGCAGAAGCACCTCTTCCAAGGCAAGAAGGCCGAGGCCGTGGCGGCGGACAAGAAAGTCAACATGGCCGTCACTAAAGAGGAGAGCGTGTTCCCCAACGTTCACCTACCTGGCGGTATCAGCTCCAAGGCTACGGAGTACAAGGAGCTAGCACGCAAAGGTGAGGTCTGGACGAGCCCGGTCTTCTCTATCGGCGCTGCCTCCAAGAGCTCCAACATTCCATCCGCTCCCCAAGTCACGCGCAAGCCGCATGCCGCTAACGGGAGCGCCACGAATGCTCATCATACCGGCGGTGATTATGCGGATGGTAACTATACTAATGGTCATCCTACGTACGGCAAATATACGAACGGCAACACCGTCACGGTTTAGGAGGCGTCACATGCGTGGACGGGACATGCTGGTTTGGATGCGTCTGCTCGACGAAGTGTGAGATGAGGAGCGAGATGAGGAGCGAGATGAGGAGCGAGATGAGGAGCGAGATGAGGAGCGAGATGAGGAGCGAGATGAGGAGCGAGATGAGGAGCGAGATGAGGAGCGAGATGAGGAGCGAGATGAGGAGCGAGATGAGGAGCGAGATGAGGGGAAGGAGAGGCGTCAGGAGAGATTTATCGATGGTTATACCCGGAGATACCCTAGGGCTCAGAATGGCTTCGTTTAGGATAGCGGTGGAGGAGGGATGTGGTTGGTGATGATACCTATCATGATACCTGTCTTTCCTTGTGCCGAAATAATTGTATACTTCCTTTCCTTTATCGTCATCGTCGTAGGAAGAGTTAATACGTCTGATGGATTAAGAGGTTTACTAATGCAGGGGTTACTCTATATGGTTGTGGTTGTTGTGCTCTGCAACGAGAAGTTCAAATTGTGGATGATTGAGGGTTTCTTAGAATCCGGCGAGGTGCTACGAGGTGCTACGAAGTTGAGAGATGATACACAGCATGGATGGATATAGCCTGAGATGAAAAGCAAAACAAGAAGAAATTACCGAGCTGATAACAATGTGTTGTCCAATGAGATAATAGTAACCTGTCCAGAATGCCTGCTGTGTAAATGATGGATCGGATTTTGGGATTCACGAGATTTTCTCTCTTATTTCCTCTTGTAAAAAGAAAAAAACCCAGTGAATAAGTAAGATATAGAATGACTATACGGATTATAGTATAATTAGGCGAGTTATTAATTGTATAAGTGTACGGAGGTCGAGGCCAAAAGTATACAGCGTCTGTGACTTAATCTATACTGTACGTATATCTTATCTCGATGAATCTAGACTACGTTGTAAAACATTTTTTTTTTGCCCGCCACAGCCACATCGAGTCACAAATAAACTGGCTCGTACATATGCCCGAGTTCACGAGGGTTATTGTCTCTGGAGATTTTTTTACTAAGGCGGAGATATCGGGCTACTTAAATAGGTAATTTTCAAAATGGAAAATTTACTTAAATTTTATATATATATAATAAATAAAAAATATATAAATTATTAATGGAAAAATTTCTGTATTTTAAATTAAATATTTTTATTTTTATAAAAAATTAATATAAAAAAGAAAAAATAAAATGAAATAAAGTTTTAATATAAATTAAAAATAATAAAAAATTATTATTTAAAAAAACTTTTTTTTTTAAAAATTATATATATAATTACATTATATATTTATAAATTTTTATTAATATTAAAATTTTATTTATTTTATTTATTTTATTTATTTTATTTATTTTATTTATTTTATTTATTTTATTTATTTTATTTATTTTATTTATTTTATTTATTTTATTTATTTTATTTATTTTATTTATTTTATTTATTTTATTTATTTTATTTATTTTATTTATTTTATTTATTTTATTTATTTTATTTATTTTATTTATTTTATTTATTTGGTAAATACGGATAGCTTTTATTTTACGTAATAAAGTTATACGTATAAAAGATATAAGAGACAAACTCTCCGAGCCATTCTCTCTCCTCTCTTATACATCATCAATCTACTACTAATCTCTGAATCAGCGTATGCCCGAGCCTACCACTCTCGACTTTTCCTGGCCCGTCTGTTAAACGAGCTATCTCTTATCCGATCGATACCTTTAAGACCTACTCGTCCTGTCTCTAGTTTAACCTGGCTCTTTAGCCATGCGTTGGTAGCCTCACAGACGACCGAGAGCCTCACAGACGAGCGAGAGCCTTACCAGTATGGCCGTCTAACCATACCACCACATTACAACCACACGAGCTTTCAACCATACGAGCTTTAACCGATTATCCATACCACCATACGAGCTTCAACCACCATACGAGCTTCAACCACCCACTCGTTACGTACGAACCAACAGACAAATCGACTGCTTACCCCAAGCGTAGCGTCCACTCGTTTAAGGTTTCTTTTGTTACAATTAGCTTTGGTATGAAACAGGGGTACGAAGGATTGAGAGATATTACAGACCTGTAAGGCAGGAGCCATAACAACAACAACGAGACAAGGCAGGTACGAAGGATAAGGCAGATATGAAGGATAACGAGGACGTCATATCTTTCAACCTTTGTTAAGGCATGTGGTAGATACGGATAACTGCTGTATTATATATTACGTACGTATAAAAGATACGAGACACAAGCTCTCCGAGCCATTCTTTCCTCTCTTATATATCATCATTTTGTTTTAGTCTGGTTTATATAGCGTATATCCGAGCTTACCAATTTTATTTTATTAAAAACGTGAACTCGGGTATATGTTCCCGGGACGGGAACCTCATGTATAACTATAGGGTCAAAAAAAGATATTTTACAATCCGTAATCTAGATTTAGGGGGGGGATTTACAAAGATACATATCATAAAAACAATCTTTCAATAGTTTTTTAATAATCGTTTAAAATAATAATAAAAATCTTTTCCTTTATTATATAATAATAATATGTTTTTATTACTTTAAAATATCATTTGGGGCTAAATATAAAGATAAAAATACTTTATTTAATTTTTTATTTCCTGAAAACGTTATTGCGGCATATAACAACCGTTTACAGAGTAACCCTCTCGTTGGAGCTATGTTACGCTAAGCAAAATTAGCTTAAAACACTTAAAATATCTAAAATATTTAATATTATTTATTTCCTCTGATGCAATAATATAACAACCAATAAACCAATTAATTTAAAATTTTGATACCAAATGTTCTCCTTTGATAGTTCTACGTTTAAAACTTTTTATATTAATTTTAACTTACGTGGTTATTGCGTAATAGCTGATTGAATTGATATTGTTTTGCAATGCGGTATTTTTTTGCAACGTGATGCGCAATGCGATACGCAACGCGATACGGGCATACGTACGATATAAGCTATTAGAACCGATTAGTATATGTATATTTAGATGGACGATTACTTATAACAGGTTGTTGGATGGGTTATTGATGAATAGGTTGAATAATAGGTTGAATAGTAGGTTGAATAGTAGGTTAAATAATAGGTTAAATAATAGGTAGAATAGTAGGTAGGTACCTAGGTACTTAGGTATTAGTAATCAGTCTGACATGTACCCTGTTTTTTCATTAGACGATTTTAGATTAAAGTTCGAGAATTTAATTTACCAGGATTAGGACCAATCAGAAAGCTTAAAAAAATCTTATGGTTAAAGCGGTACATACAATATAAGAACAAAAAATTCTCGAACTTTAAGATAAACACCGTTGAGATAACGTATATCATATTTTAGCAATAATATATTATATAAGAAAACACTTAAAATAAATACGAAATATTTTAATTTTGTTTAATATAAATTAGAAAATAAGAAAAACTAAATAAATGATTATTTAAATTATAATATAATGATGTTTATTTCAAGTTTATATAATTATATAATATAATCATAATTTTTAATTTCGATATTACGTAACGGTTCGTAAAAAAAATATAGTAATAATAATTAAATATAATATAAAAAATAATAATTACCGTATTTAAAAAAAACCTAATAATAAAACTTGGCAATGGATTAAATAAATTACCTCGAAAAAATAAAATAAAAACTTATATTACTTATAAATACTATTAAAAATCCTAAAAAATTTAAAAATTTAAACAATAATAACAATAATAATAATAATAATAATAATAATAATAACAATAATAATAATAATAATAATAATAATAATAATTATTAAATTAATCGTTTTAATTATATTAACCAAATTTAAAAAACTTCAATTAAATATTATATAATAAAATATTTTTAATTATAAATATATTATATTTAAGTAAGTATTTAAAATTAAAACTAAAAGCCCGCACTGTGGAGTTTTAAATATTAAACACTATATATTTTTAACCTTAACCTCCGTAAAGTTAATTTAATCCGTACTTTAAATCTGCTCAATGAAAGTTTTTAAAAATTTACCATTATAAGACGTTTAATAAATTAAAAGCTTCGATTTTTAAAAATACTTGGATTATTATTTGCGGCGTATAAGAAATAGAAGAAAAAGCGGATTAACATGAACATGAGGTTCCCGTCTCGGGAACACACACCCGAGTTCACGTTTTTAATTAAATAAAATAAAATATTAAAGAAAAAGTTTTTAAAAAAAATTAAAAAAATATATATATAATTTTTACATTTTTTATATATGTTTTTTAATAAAAATAACATTTTAAAATTAATATATTTATTAATATAATTAATATAACGAGTTAATTTATAAATTTTTAAAACGGTTATATAAAAAAATAAAAATTTAATATAAATTAAAAAATAATTAAAAAAAAGAAAACTTTGAAAAAATATATATAATTTTATTATAAAGTTTTATATTTATAATATAATAATAATAAATAAAAATATTACATTATATTAAAATTTAAAATTAAACTTTATAAATTAAATTTTTAATCATTTATTTAATTTTATTTTTTTATAAATTTTTTAAAACTTTTATTTATAAAAACTTTTTATTTTTTATATAAAAAATATAAAACTTTTTTAAATTATTTTATATTTTTTTATATTTTTTATTAATTTAATTTAACATTATTTTATATTTATAACACGGTTATATAAAAAAAAAATTTTTTTAATTTTCTTTTTTTTTTAAAAATAATATATAATTTCATATTTAATTATATATAATTATATATAATTATATATATAATTATCTCACATATATATAAATTTATATTAATTTATATATAATTATATATAATTATATTATATTTTTATAAATTTATATTAATTTTATATAAAATATATAAATTTTATTTTTATATTTAATATATATATATATATATTTATTATTATTTATTACGTTATAAATATAATATCGTTATATAAAAAAATAAAAGTTTAATAAAAATTAAAAAAATAATTAAAAAAAAACGTTTTTAAAAAATTTTCTTTTTAAAAAATTATATATAATATTATATATAATTACGTTATATTTTTATAAACCCGTATTAAATTAATAATATTTTATATATAAATTTATAAAATTAATATAAATTTACATATATATAATATAATTATATATATGGTTATATATAATTTTTAAAAAAAAATTTTAAAAAAATCTTCTTTTTTATTATTTTTATAATTCATTTAAATATTTATTTTATTTTATATAACCGTATTAAAAATATTATTAAATTAAATTATTTTAAAATAAAAAAAAATAAATATAAATATAAATAAATATTATTAAAATTTTCTTAATTATATTATTAACACGGGTTTATATATATGTGGCGCAGCCACATACACAGCCACATGTGGCTGTATATATAATTATATATAATTTTTAAAAAAAAAAGAAATTTTTAAAAGATTTTTTTCTTTTTTTTATTATTTTTAATTTTTTATTTAAATATTTATTTTTTCCACGTAACCGTGTTAATTATTAATTATATAATTTTAACATATATATAATTAAAGTTTTTATTTTTTTTATAATTTTTTTTATAATTTTTTAATTTATTTTTTATTATTTTAACGTTAATATTATCATTTAATATTTTAAAAATATTATTATAATTTTTATAATAATTAAATTATCATTATATTAAAAATATCATTATTATTATTATTTTTAATAAATATGAATAAATGTAAAATAATTTAAATATATATAAAAAATATAAAAATATAAATAAATTTATAAAATTTAATATAAATTTATAAATATATAATATAATTATATATAAAATTATATATAATCGTAAAAAAGAAATTTAAAAATGTTTTTTTTATTATTTTTAAATTTATTTTATATAACCGTATTAAAAATTAAAAAAAAAAACTTAAAATAAATAAATAAAATAATAAAAAAATATATATATAAAAAATTTTAAATTCATTTAATAAATAAAATAAATAAAAAATAAATTTAATTATATAATATAAATTTATTAAATACGTTATATAATATAATAAAAATTATCACGGTTTTTAATAATAAATTAAAAAAAAATAATCATATAATTAAAATTAAATTATGTGATTTATAAAATATAATACGTATATTTATAATTAAAAATACGTATTTTTAATAAATATATATTTTAAAATAAAATACGTATATAAATAAAAATAAAAAAAATTTATATATAAATAAAAATATTATTTAAACATTTAAATTTATAAAATTATAAAAAAAACTTTCTTTAATTTTATTATTTTTATTAATTTTTTAAATAAATAAACTTTTACATTTATTATCCGAATATATTTTATAATAAAAATAAAAAATTAATTTAAATATAATATAAATTATTATTTTATAATTATATTTTTTTAAAATTCTTTTTATAATTATTTTTTTAATATTTTTTTATTTTATAATTATATATTAATACATTTTAATATATATATAAATTTAATTAAAAACTTTAAAATAATTATATTTATAAAAAGTTTAAAAATAATTTAATATTATAATAATTAATTAAAAATAATATAAAGTTAAAAATTATTTAAATATATATATATATATTTTAATATTATTTTTTATTATATTATATAAAAAATTTAATAAATTTATATTATATTATTAATTTTATTTTAAATAAAATAAATAAAAATTTATAAATATATAATGTAATTATATATATAATTTTTTTAAAAAATCTTTTTAAATAATTTTTTTTTAATTTATATTAAAACTTTATTTTATTTTATTTTTTCCTTTTTATATTAATTTTTTATAAAAATAAAAATATTTAATTTAAAATATTGAAATTTTTTCATTAATAATTCATATATTTTTTATTTATTATATATATATAAAGTTTAAATAAAATTTTTATTTTGAAAATTACCTATTTAAGTAACCCGATATCTCCGCCTTAGTAAAAAAATCTCCAGAGACAATAACCCTCGTAAACTCGGGCATAGTGGAGTACTGCAATACACATTACCAGGATTTCCTTGTGGGTACGGATACATTAACATATTTAAAGTAGCATTTAAGGAGACACTTATCAAATATTTATCTCCTATTATTACATACCTCTCTTTGCCTTCCTTTTAAGAAAACGGCAAGTCTATTTACTACGAGGTAATTATATAAAATGAATAGTTAGGTATGTAAATAAAAAGAAGTAAATAAATAAATAAATCGGCACTTAAACGGGTAGGTACTTAAGTTTACCATAAACCACGGTGAATAAATAATACATGTTATAAGCAGTGTAGGCGTATAAGAGTAGGTGGTAGGTAAATTTCGTCGAAGCGGATCCGGAAGCTCGTTATCTCTGGTCTCGGACGAACCAACTAGATTAGGAAGACGAACGAGATCTTGAGTCTTAACCAACTTAAGTCTTACAGTCGATTGATAGATTATCATTTTCGTGGTGCTCGCTTATAAGGCGCTATAGGTATGAGGTATGAGGTATGAGGTACGAAAGGGGAGGAGGAGAAGAAGAAGGAAAAGGAAGAGAGGGAGAAAATGAGACAGAGAAAGGGAAAAAAAAAAAACCTCGACTGTTGGTTACACCCAGAAATGGATGGTACCTAAACAAAGGCGAGAGATATCCTACTCTCACATATCAAAGTCATAACACGGAGTATTGACTCAATCACCTCATTCTCGCGCTGTTGTACAACATTATCGCATACCCAGACGTCCCAAAATAACGGACGCCTATTATATTGATTACAAGCTGTAATTTGTCAATTGTAATTGTAGGTGGCCGGTCCAATGAAAACAGGACGGGCTGGCTCCGCGCTTCGATTTATCTACCTTCTTGTCTGGGACGGCTCGCCGATTTTATTGGCTGCGAGCCGCTGGTTTATTCCTTTTTTTTTTTTTTTCATTCTTTTTTTTTCAAACGGTATGCTGCACACTCTGCCGATCTTGAACGAGATCAGCTCTTCCTTGCGCTTGCCAGGCGAGTAGGTACGCGCTGTAGCGTAGTAAGTCCGTCCTACTACGGCATGTACGAGGTACTTAGTAGATTATAAGTACCTAGGATATAAAACTAGCTTTTTCCCCTTTTGCCAATGGCGCCGCGCGCCGCGGTAACTGTTCTAGAAGGACCAGATAAACCGTCCCACAACGCGATGTAACAAGCCCGTGTGCAAGGCACATATTGTCAGAGAGAGAGAGAGAGGGAGGGAGGGTGCTTAGACATGTGATGTGCATACTATGTAGATAGAGGATTGCTGCGAGGTACCTGCTAGGTATGTAAATAGGTAATTCTTAGTGTAGACACAAACTCCTAGTAATCTGACCCTGTCCTTTCCTTTTGCGGCGCTTCCTCGCCAATGACAGATCGTCAATGGTCGGTGTTGGAACGACTCGATGTGGAGATTTCGATGTCGCGTGTCCTAGGCCAGTGGGGGGGGGGGCGAAGGGGTCGAAGGGGAAGCTTCTTCTACCTGGTCGACGCCGCATTGTTATGTCGTTGCATACGCCCTTATCTTGGGCCTTGGCTCCCTTTCGTGCCCCCAATCATAAGTCACGCCGTCCTATCTGTTAAATTGAATCGTATAACCTCCTTGGAACAGGGCGTTGACATGCCCCTTTCTCCCCTTTTGAGGGGGTTTTCTTCTTCTTCTTCTTCTTCTTCTTCTTCTTCTTCTAGTTTGTGAAAAGATATAAGAAGAATAAAGAGTAACGTAGATGTGCTCTTCTTCGTATAAGAGATAGATCTCGTTTGTACGTCGAGGGTTGATTACATCGTTCGTACGTACGTACGCATGTGATAGTAGTTAAGTGAGTGTCTGAGAGAGGTATGAGAAATTCCGGCTGTTACAACTGAATCTGTCGATCCGTGCATACTGTATCTGGCGGGTAACGTCAAATTTAGGCAAAAAAATAAAACAAGATAAAATAAAATACAAAGATCTTGCCGAAGCAAGGGTATGCACCTTGTTTGTACGATATGTAGTAGATTACAGTATGTACGCCGTCGTACGGGTTCCGTATTAGTGAACTGCGGTTGGTCTTCGTCCCGAGAAAAAATAAGATAGCAGCGTGTCAAGTCTCATAGACTGCTACCTTGACCTTCCCGATATGGCTCTATATTTCCCGGTCGACTAGTCTATGGCCTATCGACCAGGGAAGACGAGATCCTCCCCCCCCAGATGCGTTTGGCCTGGGCGGCTTGTATCAACCGGATCTCGTCTACGATCCTTTGCCTAGGTATAACTCGGGATCCACCGAAGCCATCGTTCATTATGTGCCTCGCCGCTTATCTCTAGTTGTGGCAACGTTCAGCCCATCTAGGGCTACCAGCTCGGGGTAACATAGGTCGGAGGAGAAACTGGGTCTAGGAGGGTATCAAATTGAGAGAGATTCTGATGCACGGTTGCTCCGATGCGACATGAAGTGGAGGTTCTGATCTCTCTCTGGAGAGGGGAGTCGTTCTACAAGGCATGTTTGCCGGTACACTGTAGGCTATATTAAAACAGACGCAGCGCCCTACCCTCTCGCTTCAGAGAGTCGTCGTTCTTACGATAACTCTGGATCCGTCGGTTCGTGTAGCTGTCGTGACCCATCAGACAGACATCAGCGACTATGGCTTCGACTGAGGCGCGTCCGGCGGAGGTCGCCGAACTTACAGAAAAGATGTCCACCCATGAGAAGCCAACGCTCGAGAAGGAAATCAGTGAGAAGGTCATCGATGTCGACGAACAGTCCGCCGAACCGGACCTCGACCTCTATGTGCCTTTGAAGATGGACGGCGGTATTGTTGATACTCGTGACCCCCTAACGACCCGCGGTGTTCTTGTTGGTATAGTCTTGGGCTGTCTTGTCAACGCTTCTAACCTATACCTGGGTAAGTCTCATGATCAGTGATCCCTTCTGGGGCATCGTGTGGGTTTCTTTTTTTTTTCGCTGATAGCCTGGTAGGTTTGAAGACCGGGTTTACTTTCTCGGCGTCCATGTTCGGAGCCATCTTCGGATACGGTATTATTAAATTCTGCTCGAAAAGTAACCTGCCCATTATCGGTGGTTCTTTCGGCCCGCAAGAAAACAGTATCATCCAAGCTGCAGCCACGGGCGCCGGTGGTATCTCCGGCATCTTCGTCGCCGGTATTCCTGCCATGTACCAGCTCGGAGCACAAGTAGGCAATCCTAAAGACAACTTCGGCGCTCTCATCACCATCACTCTCGTCTGCTCTTTCTTCGGCCTCTTCTTCGTTACCCCCCTCCGAAAGTTCTTCATCATTCAGGTCGCACGAGAACTGAAGATGCTCTTTCCGACTCCTACCGCCGTCGCTTTAACCATAAAATCTATGCACGCTGGTGCCGCCGGCGCTGGAGAGGCCCTGAGCAAGCTGAAGGCTCTTGGTTTGGCTTTTACGGCCGCTCTCGTCCAACGGGTAGCGTCGTACTACGCTGTCGGACTCTTGTACGACTGGCATATTGCGACATGGTTTGAGGCGTACATCATTGAAAGGTAATACTGGACTCACGAAAGCACTAGGATGACGGCTGCTAAACGTATACATCTAGCTGGGGCTGGTACTTCGAATGGACTCCTGCCTTTATCGGAAGTGGCATGCTCATCGGGATGAACTCGGCGCTCTCCATGTTCGGTGGCGCTTTTCTGGCTTGGGCTGTAATCGGACCCGTTCTCGTTCACTACGGCGAATGTGTCGGCAAGCTGCAGATCGAGGACGATCCGCGATACGCGAATTACTACACGTTCGCCTCTCTCAGCGATCTGGGCCACGAGACCCCGTCTCCCCGTTACTGGCTGCTTTGGGGCGGCGTCATGATCATGGTTTGCTCGACCATCAGCCAACTCGTCGTGCAGTACAAGGTGATCGGGTATGCCTTGCGGGTTGTCTGGCAGAAAGCCTGCGCCAATATTAACGGCGTCTTGGTTAAACATGGCCAACACTCGTCCTACTTTGCCTCGCGCGCCGAGAGGGAGGTGAAATCCTCGCACAACATAATCGAAGATCCGGCGCCGGCAGACCAACAGGTCCCGATGTGGATGTGGTCCACGGGCCTCATCCTTACCATCGCCGCCGCCATGGTCATTTTTGCATTGCAATGGGGGATGAACCCGGGCCTGACTATCTTGGCTTGCGTCTTGGGCTTCTTATTTTCATTCCTCGGTGAGTGGTCTACCCATGATGAAGACAATAAGTTTCATATGAAAGAATATATTACTGACTTGAAATTATACAAATAGCTATCCAAGTAAGTTGAATAGTAGTAAATACCTATTAGGAAACGGGTTGGAAACAGTATGGGATATATCGCTAACGTTCTAATAGATCGGTGCCGTGACAGACAATACCCCTTTAACAGCTGCATCAAAGGCCAGTCAGCTGGTCTTCGGCGCGGCCACGCAGCACAGCGGATTCTCGATCAAGGATGCGCAGCGAGTCAACTTGGTCGCCGGTGGTCTGGCATCCGGAGGTGCCGACGTGGCGACTTCGCTGACTTCCGACTTCCGGACTGGATTCTTGTTAGGGACGCCCCCGGTCAAGCAGTGGTACGCGCAAGGCCTGGGAAGCATCATCTCCATCTTCCTCGCGCCGGGTTTGTTCGTCTTATTCACGAGCGCTTACCCCTGCATTCTCGATGCATCGGCCGAACACTGCGCCTTCGCCGTCCCCTCAGTGTCGGCGTGGGCTGCCGTCGCGCAGGCCGTCACCGACCCGAACGTGAAGATTCCCTTGTCATCGGGGATTTTCGCGATTGTCATGGGCATCGTCTCCATCGCCCAGGTTGTATTCACACACTTTTACTTGGTGGGCGAGCGAGAAAAGTACCGCGAATATCTGCCGAATTGGGGTGCCGTCGCGCTGTCTTTTGGTATGTACAAGAGCGTAGAGTTATTTTCATATCTTTCATACAAATCACTAACGTTGTAATAGTTCTTCCTAGCCCGGTCTTCACCACCGCGGCTCTTTTCGGCGCTATCGTGGCGTGGATATGGAAGAGAGTGAAGCTTTCAAGCTTTGACTTATACGGTTATGCGGTAGCGGCCGGCTTCATTGCCGGTGAGGGTCTCGGAGGTGTTATTGGCGCCGTGCTCCAGATCGCCGGTGTCTCAGGTGACGTATATGGCACAACTGCCGGCTGCCCTGCCGGATTCTGTTGATCATCATGACTGTATAGGTGGTAGGTAGGTAGACATTACCGATTCATTCAGTCTGATGGCGGGTAATGAAATTAGATGAAGATGTGATATAATGATGGTATGTTACCATATTACCAGGTAACCTGATAGTTTTATGATGTTGAAATGAAGATACCCGAATGAGTTTTGTTTGTTTTATTAAGTACTGTTATTGTGCCTGTCTTAAAGTGTAGAGCAGCGATTCCTTTTATGATGTTTGTTATGATTCAAGTTGAGTTATTATTTTTTATTTTATTTAATATGTATTTGATTATAAGATGCGGTACCAATTCATTCAAATATTTCTCAGACTTAAAAGTAATACTGCCACCGTAAATTATATAAATTCATTACAGCACTATATGCAGTTAGACACGAATAACTTATGTCATTCAATGTTTTCATATGTACCCTAGGTACCTTTAACGCGTTGGGATAACGCGTAAAGTGACTACTTATGTACCTATCCGTATACACATCAATTGCTGGATGTCAAATACATACCACCTACATGTACATACATGGTATGTACATACATACCTTTATTTTTAGGTATATTTCATACAACGGGGGATGACGGTGCGGCCATTTGAATAAACATACCTGGGTACGAACTAAAAATTACACTACGGATTCTAATCTTTTCAACCTTTTCTTATTCATCAATGGTCCAATTCCAATTTCGACCGCAACAACGGACGATCTATTCTACAAGTTATGATGCTAATCAGAAATCCTCGCGTGGGCTACGCACGGCTTCTTTTGATCATAATCATCTAAGATAATCATCTAAGAAATTTCTAGATAGATCATGGCTCCTGGTCAAAGTACCTTTTCTATTATACCGAACGCGCCTTGTGCTATCAATGGCAACTTGGACGTTGCTCAGTCTCGCTCTAACAAGCGGCCTATGACCAGCAAGCAAGCCAAGAAGGCCTATCAAAAAGCGAATAAGGCTCCCAAGTTATCCAAAGCTGAGCAGCGACGACAGGACCTCTTTGAACAGGACCGTATACGAAAAGAGCTTGAGAAGGAGAAGAACCAAGCTCGTGCAAAGGCTGCGCGGGATAAGAAGAAGGAGAAGGAAGAGAGGGAGCGCGCAGAGAAGAAGAAAAAAGGATTACCGCTTGTTAATGTGCATCCATCGCAAGACACCATTGCTTGGTTCGTTCGCGGCGATAGAAAGAAGACTGACAAGAAGGACGGAAAACATGAGAACCCGGTTGTGAGCTTACCAGCTGCGGATAAAGATGACAGTGACAGCTGCAGTCTGTCAAATGATGATCCCGGGCCACCTGCAAAAAAGCAAAAGATCGACCATACAGATCATAGAGACCAGGGATATGATGGGAACGTTGCAGGGGATTCTAAATGTTCACCATCTTCAATCCGGGATCCCGCCGCCCAGGAGACACCCCAAGAGGTACATGGCCCAGCTACAAGTCAGGATCAAAAGCAATCAACATCAGATCATCTCAATATTCAGGAAGTTGATTCTGCCACAACGAATTATGATAATGAATTGTTCGATGAACCGATGGATGCTTTAAGCGGCGTGTATAAAGACGAGACTGCAGCGAAGGAGGAATCTCCTCAACCAAGCATTGAGATCATTGCTAATAGTTTCTCTCCTTCAAATTTGCTGGAACACGGTCCTTCGTCGACCTCGACTAAAGAGCCGCCGCGGGAAGATAAATTAGAGGATGGTATACCATTATCATCTGCGCAGCATCCGCTCCAGCCTTTGAGTACCAGTGTGACCAATTCGAAGATTGACAATACGCCTAAAGGAGTTAGCTCTGCGCAAACGAAGCCGATAGCTTCCCTGCGTGAGTCTACGTCAGATTCGCCAAAGCAAGCACCTAAAAGAACCCAACCCTCAGTTTCATCATCACGATCCTTTCTACGCCCTAAAACGCCAATGGGACCACCTCCTGTTCCACCAAAATTTAAACCACGCAGCTTCACATCAGCTGGGGACTCGAGAGCACCACATTTCCTGCTAAAGCCGACTCACACACCTAACTTGAGCTCTACCACTAGCCTTGTCCATAAACCTGAACAGCCGCAAGCACATTTAGAAGCGAAGGAGAAATGTCTGCCTACGAGCACCCAGTTATTCATGCTTGGTCACCTTGACGACTTCTTCCCAAGCCCCTCTCAAGAAGTGAGGGAACTTTCCGGAGAAATAAAGCGAGATAATGATACAAAGATCGTTGATCCGGAGCCAGGGCCTAAACGTGCGAATCAGTCGCACATTGGTAGGAGTTTGCCTCCTAAGTTGACGACAACCCGGTCGGATACCGATCATTTAGCCCCTGAGAACAACAACCAAATAACCAATGGGTGCACTCCTCGAAGTCCTACCTCGCCTATTCAGACTAGCGGCTACCATTTCCCTTTATTACCCGTCACGAACCTGGACTCGCCAAGAAACTCCGAAAATTTCGAGATGGCTTTCTTCTCGACGCAAGATTTTCTCCTTTCATCACAAGACATCAAGGATCTTGAGAATGAGGTACCAGGTCCATCAAGACTTGGCCATGGTAAATCTAGTCGTCAGTCCAAACATGCACCGAGAGAGCATGGCTCTTCCACTGGTATAGCTCCTAGAGCGGTATCAATGGGTGTCGGTGAACAATCAGTTCAATATCAGCTACTACATAAACCGATTGGCAGCCATAATGCTTTAATGGCGAAGGATAATACGGCGCTAAAGCATGCTCCCCCTAAAGCATCCTCTTGCTCAAGTGGCTCGACAGCGCATCATAAGTTCGTTAAGGAGAGGGAAAAGACTGCCGCATGGGAGAATGCTCCAGCACAGCGAAAATCCCAGGCAGATCTAGGGGGTCCTCAAATATTTGAAGATCATCATTCACATAGATTGATACCGGAACGGGCGAGGGAAGATCATGATAGACGAGATGATGACGGTTCCATGTCAAGTTCAGGGTGGCGATCAAAGGGCCAATCGAAGCCTCGCTCCATCAACCAACTATCAAACACGGCAGGAAGGAACATCCAGGATAAAAATAAGGCTAGCGAACCGAGTGAAGGGTACCAACGGCGGAATCAGTCACGTAACTCATATAAAATGATGTTGGAATTGCTCGAGAATAAAGAAAACAAGAAACCAGAGCGACAGACGATAACCACATCACAAGAGACAGACTATGGAGACGCTGGATTAGATGATGCCCTTTTTGAACTGGTTTAATACGTTTAGGTATGGTGCCTGACAGGATGAATAGGGATTCATAAACCTGGCGCCAAGTTAATGCTCGTATACCCCTGCTGTAGATAGACTAGACATAAGCGATTATGAATACATGAAGACAATGACATGATGAAATATTGAAATATGAGGAACTCATGTGGATTGCAAAATACCTACCTAGGTATGATTAGGCTCGTTCTGTATGATGTATCCCAAACAGAAATTTGTAAATATTCGAAAAGGTCGCATACTTCAGGGTAGGTTCTCAAATAGATGAGTCGTTTCAAAGCATCACCATAGGAATATTTAGTATCACCTTTATTATTCAACTCCTATAAATGTCTTATTCTTTTATTCGTCCGTTCTCTATCAACTATCTACGGTTTTCTCTGGAAACCTTCTAGTATCATGCTCAATGCCAAGTCGAATGATTTATCAACACTAAGACAACACAGGTGGTTGAGTTAAACTATGAGCAAAGAAAAGGAACACGACATGCCACCTGGCTTTTGTACGATTCACAAATATGTGTGACGGCATATGGCATCGGATATGACTGTTTGATACCTAAGATATCTAACTATTATGTGTGTCAGGGAACAAGTCATGTTAAGCACTGTCCCTTTTAACGTCTGCATTTCACTACTCTTAATGAGTGCCTAGTGTGTGCTACGTTTGTGTGTTTGTAGAAACATAAGAGCAAATGGGCAAGAATGACTTAATAGTGTAAGAAGTAGCGAATAAGCTAAATATCTATCAGATCTTTCGAAAAGAGGTACCTCGTGTATGTATGAACATAGAAAGCGGTCATAAGCAAAGACGCTATGTACCGTTTACATCCTATGTGGCTTCGGCAGAATTTATCCTCAGTGAATCTATGTTAGGTGCCGGTACATACCTGGTAGGTAGGATGTAGGTATTGTCTAATGCCTATCGAGTTTTTACAGCACACTTACAAGGCAGCAAATACATAGGTACCTCCTAGTAGACTTACATCGGCGACTATCTCCTTGCCTTAGGATGGCTCCTCGACCTACACAACTAAACCTTGTGAAAAATGCAGAGCTATTATCATAGAACTCCCCTTTACTCCTACATCAACTATCAACAGTCAAATCGCGTACTATCCTTCCTGGAACTACGGGAGGAGGATCGTGGTTGTACGATGGCTACCAGAACAGCTAGAGCCGAGGACCTCGAGACAATTACATTACAGGAAGCGCGACTACGCAAAATCACCTTCATCATCGGGAAGGAATTTACCAATTGGTTGAGAAACATCAGTGACAAGGCGTTCTATTACAAGGGTATTCGCGATAATGATGCGATCCATGTCTTCCTCGACACAGCATGTGATTATGACGGAGAGCTCCTAGAGCTCTATTTTATCCTCGAGGGACCTAACAAGCATCACTTCATGCGCAAAGATGATATTCAGAAGACGATAGCAAGCCTGGCTCGAGCCAGAGCTATTCTCTTGAGCGCCGGCTGGATAATCCACAAATCTGTCGACCTTCACTCGAACCTAGCCCGATCCCCATCCAGCGGAACCCTCGTGTGGAACAAGACGCTTGGCAAGTTCGTCGATACCGGGAAACAAAATTCCGAACTGAAATGCTACATATTCTGGGAGCACGTCAAGCCGCGATTCGAGCCCCTTGTCAAGCAGATACGACAGGAAGTCCAGTTCATGAGTTGGGTTGTGAAGAAGATCAAACGACACGAGGAACAGCCGTTCATCCAGGAACTCAAGGGCATCGTAGCCCGTGATAGCTCGGAGTTCATGCCGTCCTCTGATCTTAGCGCTGAAGGCCAAGAAAAGCAATATCTTATGTCCGGCGCGTTGCCGATCGGTGACCCATCCAGGAGGTCCAAGACTTCGTTCTGGACCGTGAAGTTCAAGAACAGCCTTGGGAAGTCCAATAGAATAAACGACTCCTCACGCTTCGACATTTCCACCATCTCGGCCCGTATCCGCTATCAAGTGCTCAAGGCTCAAGACAAGTTCCTGCGGGGACGCAGGCCTCAAGCCTCGAAGGCCTCGTGGATGGCGTTTCAGGAGGGATTGGAGAAAGAAAAGGGTGTTCCTTCGACGAACCTGATTCTCTTGAAGTACAAGATTGAGACTAAGATCATCATCGCGGAAAGACGAATTCAGCAGTCGAGAGGCCCGAGTACTACCGAACAACACTGCGAGGGGAATGAGAGATAGCTCGGAGAAGGGGTGGCCCAATTGTGATGGTCTGGGGTTTATTATTGAGGGAATAACACTCTTCAAAGATATCATGATCGTGTCTACTAGGTGTTGTCTAATTTCGTGGATCACCTCAACGTCTTGAAGATGGACGCCTATTTTTAGTATAATTAGAGCAAGCACCTAAATACCATGAGACGTATGATATCCCCGGATGATACTGACTTTCTCCTGTGCACTTTTCATCCTTGACTTTGCTGAGATATTGGGATATTCCGTAATGTGTAGATCTTCTATCCATCTCCAACGTAAGTTATTGAGAGACTAGATTAGCAAGCGGACTACTCATGTTAAGATGACCTATAGGTGTATCGTTATTTCAACATAAATCTCTCTTGGGGAACACTTGAAAATGCGTAAGATAAAGTAGAGAATTAAGCGTATATAGCTTTACACGTCCAACTTGTTTATTATTTTATAACTCGCCTACCTCCTGACAACCTCAAGCACTAACAACAGTAACAAAAACTCGTTCCGACAGGCTCTGACTGAATCCAATATCCACAGAGCTTTGGCTGATAGGTAGTTATATGCATATCTCCTTCAATCTATTTTACACCATCATGGCCGTTGTTAAATTATACCTACCTAATCTCAAGGTACGATGACAGCACGGAAGCGGACTGTGCCCGCCATCATAGCCTCTATCACAGCCCCATTCAAGTTAGCCGGCAGCGCCCAGCCGGGAATATAACAGAAAACACCGTACATAGAAGATACGTAAATATAGCGAAAAGGGCCCAAGACGTACCGAAAGCCGACTGTGCCTTGTCCAGGGGAAATGTCTGGACCATGCAGTCGATATTCTGGAGCTCCGCGAACCTGATCGCGTCCTCGGCGTCCCGTGCATGGCCACAGGGCCAACACTGCACTGACGCGCCGTACTTGAGCATGACGCCAGTGTCAACCGTCAGGTCGCCGGGGACGCGGAGGACCAGGAGCTTGCCGAGTATGCCAAGGCCCTTCACTACGAGTGATAAAAAAAAAAAAAAAACAGAACCTCGTTCAAGCGAGAGAGAGAGAGAGAGAGGGAAACCTAAGAAACTATCACGTACGAAACGGCGTCACAGAGTCTGCCGTCGGCGCCGTGGCCACGACCAAGCCAGCGCCCCCGAGCTCTTTCAGGGCCTCGCCCACGTCCGCCACCTTGTCCGCGTCGACGTACTCGTGGGCGCCGAGCCGCCGCGCGGACTGTGCCTTGCCCGCGCCGCGCGAGACGGCGACGACGACGTGCTCGGGCACGCGCACCGCTGCCTCGGAGCGGAGGATGCAGTATTCGGCGTCTGAAAGGGTACGTATGTACGTACGTAGGTTAGATTGTGTTTTTTGTTAACGAGGTATATATATATATACCTCTCTCTCTATATACCTATATAGTAGGAGGGTATTCTGCACTCGGGTGCGAAAGGAGGAGCTTACATCCGCCGTTCTTCATCGCGCCGTTGACGACGTGGTTGTCGCACATCTGGTACCACTCTTCTGTTAAAACAAGAAATAATCCAACACTGGTCTGCCGTTTACATAGGTACGACAACGAAGCAACATTTTATATGAAGAATAACCCAGAGTCGTAGGTAGGTACTAGGAATTGCATTTCCCACCCCTCGACAAGACATGGTTCTACATACCTACGTGATATGCCTTCCCACAGCGATTACTACCGACAACGGGTCTGCGTTTTACACATCTCGTTCCGAAAGAGAGAGCTTCTTGGCACTCCGGAACTCCTTGAAAGGGGAAAAAAAAGGGGGGGGGGGGAGGACTGCGTCTTCCCGGATTCGGATATGCCCGTTTTGGGGACATGGAGCTGCTCCTATTGGTTGGTCTTAGTCTGCTTGAAGTAAGGTATCAACCTTGTACACCCATCTACGACTGAGATGTGACTAAGTCGTCTTAATTAATCTTGAAAAGAATATAGTTAGATTCAGTGGCTAAGGGCTTCATAGGTTATTCCTTTATTCCTATTAGGATACTAGGAGGTAACCTTACCTAGGTACATACCTAACCTACCGAACCTAGACGGTTACTCATTGACAAATTACAGGCTACTGTAGACATGTTGAGGTAGCAATTGGGATGATAGGTACTACCAAGCCTCTATTAAAAAGTGTATCTAATATTCTGATTCGTATCACGATCTTGACTTTAAAGAGAAGATTGTCCACTTCATTTTGTATTCGTTGACTCTATATGTTCTATACGAATCATTTACTTAATAATTATCGATACACAAGAGGAAAAAATATTGATGAATCGGAGATACATATAACTAACTGAGCTAAACAGACTGTAATGCAGATCTATGAATCTATAGGATCTATATTCGGCCATGGCATGCTCGTACCGTTATAACCATCGACGGCAAACGCCAGGTCCATCGACTCAGATAGGATATCTTGCATTGCGGCGACGGTTCCTTCGTCGAGCTCGGGATATCCGACGTCCGTCTGTTCCCCCATTCCCTCGCTCGTCTGCTCATCCTGGTGTATCGCTATGATGGGTTGGTTCTCGCGAACTATAAATCCGTGTCCTCCATCGGCTAGTCGTACTCGGCCTTCCAACTGAGATGCAGCGATGTGGTCCACTGTGGTGCTAAGCTCACGTACTAGATTGGCGGCACTCGCGGCTATTGCGAAGCTAGTACCGAAGCTACTGAGGGCATCAACGGCTGCGTCGACAGCGTCTCGGGCCGCTTGTTTTGGTTCCTTATGGGGGTACGCAAGCACGAAGCCGACTAAAGACATGGCGCAGTTCCATTGCCATTGAAATGCTTCCTGCCAGCCGGTAAGTATATCTGTCGTGGATAATACCTGTCGCATAATATGCGTCAGTGCCATGGCATGCCTAGCGCAGCTATGCGCACACGATTCCACAGATGATAGAGGCCAGGATGGCAATGACGAAGACGACGGCGCCGGCGGCGACGAGGCCGATTTAAAGGATATGAATGGCCGGTATAGGTTCGTGCACAAATTATGGTACAGTAACTCTAAGAGCAGACGCTGGCGCTGCACCCATAGCGGAGCGAACTGCTCGATTTCGAGTTGCGATAGGTCCGTTGAAAAAGGGGTGCCGTGGCTTTTGCGTTGGGTCTTGAGTGCGTTGGGCACTTCTTTGACCCAGCGCTCCATAGACCTCATACGCGTCAGGAGGAAATCGGCATACTTCTCCATCGCTGCTGGCGCGTCGTATATTGTCTCCCCATCCTCGCCGCCGAAGAAGTCGGGAAACTTGTCGTAGAAGGTCGTGTAGATATCGCGAGCGGTAAGGACGAGCTTCGTGTTGTGTAGAGTCCAGCTGAGCCAGGTGACATTCTCGCCCAGGGGAGCGAAGTCCGACCCAGACTCTGCAGCTGCTTCGTGGTCGTCGCTGGGCAGGCCGCTGCATGTATGTGACGAATGGAGCAGAAACGGCCGACCGAGCTTCATGCTCGTCTTGCTTTCGAGGACGTAGATAGACCACCATAGGCGCTTGCGAATTTCTTTTTCGCGACTTGGCATGTCTCGCGGTGGCGGCCGATGCAGTCCTAGCATCTGAGCCATCCTTGCTGAGATGGCTAGTTTGCTGTCTGCCATGTTCTGAAACGATGCACAGCACAGCCAGATGACAGAGAGTATGTTACACTGCAGAGTTGATAGAGTAGGGCTTTCCAACTCACATGCTAGAAGGTTCTGGCATCGAAGGTAGTGCCAACGGCCAGCGAGTGTCGCGTCGCTAATATCGATGTCGGCGCTCCGCAACGGCGAACTGCTATTGCCCCGGCCCCGTGCCATGCCATATTGCAAGCATACTGCTATGACGATGTCGACTAGGGCGGACGACTTGCGAGTTTTCCGGGATTCGGCCCACAGGGACTTATAATGGCATCTAAAGTCATGCTCGTCGAGGACGAGAAACGAGGTATGGTGCGACTGCCAGTACAGGTCTAGAAAGTATTCCTCTTGCGTAGGCGTCAAGTATTCTCTGCTTTTCAGAGGATCATCAGACAGGAAGTGCTCATGTTCACAGGACGGGTTTTCAGGAGGACTAGTGGGACCGTCAAGCAGTTTGCTGGCCGAGCTAGGTTGCATACAATGGTCGGGCAAGTGTTGCTGCAGTACCGAAGCCAGAAAGGTGTTCAGACGACTGATGAAGTAGAGCAAAGATGGAGGCCCGTACCACGTTTTTGCAGGAGACCTGGCTGTGTTGGTATAAATACCTTCCCAATGTTTCTTAGGAGATCCTATGCTACACGGCGAAGGACCGGACGAAGCTAATAGGGCGGTGTTGGTCGAGACGGAAGACACAAATACGCTAAGGGGGGATAAAAGTTGAGGGTCGGCCACTTTAGCCGGAGATGGCGCAGCTTGACTCTTATTACGACTGCGTTCAGCTTCTAGTTCTCTCTGAAGTTCCTGGTTACGTTGAGTAAGGCGCTCTATTTCGCGAAATGCGTGCGGGAGAGACTGCACTCCGCTTGCTCGACTATTGCTACACTGTGCTCCTCTGCTTTGGCAATGGAGACATGGTCGATTATTGTCGCATTTAATCCTATGTACACGACACCAGTCACTAGTTTAAGACATTAGTATTCCGTACCGAAGATAATGACGGAATATCGACATGAGAGATGACTTTGAACATACCAAGCTCGCGCTACTTGGATCCGTTTCTGTCGGGGTCTTGCAGGCAGCGATCGATCTGGAGTCGCGGGGTTCTCACCAGATCCGGACCTACTATTAGCTGATCTGGGCAGCCCTAGGGATGGGGTCGACATGGCCTATGACGCACTAGGTAGGCAAAAGCTGGGGGTATTCAGGGGTAGTCGGGGGCTCGACGAGTAAAAGATTTCACTGCTTAGGTATGCTAGGGTTTCAACCAAGCACGTTCGGAATATGGGATTTGTCCTTGGGGGGAAGAAGCAACTTTGGAGCTCTTAAGTCCGAACTTCCCTTAATCCTTAGGTTCTCACATACCTTCCTAGGATTTACCTACACATATTGGGTGAAAAGCCGGAGGTCAAGAGAAGGGTGCTGTCATAGTGACCCTATTGATTCTACACCGAATGAAAAAGATCGTAGCTAGGTTACTTCGTATGACATCTCCATTATAAGAGAGAGGTATTGCATGTGAATAAGGCCAACAAATCCTGAAGAAAATAAGATTAGACGAATTGCCTGATTGTGTGGGCAAAGTATGAAAAGTTGAAGTTGAAGATAATTAATTGAATTGATAATTGTATTTTGTTTTTTGTAGGTACGTAGTACTTTGTATACGGAAACACGCACTAGGATTAGTAATACGTTAACGTCACTCCCGTGCCTTGGAAACCCTTGTTATAGCACGGATAAGGCTCTAGCGGTGCTACGTACCTCATAGTGTACATAATGTACACATATTATACTCATGCACTATATATTAATCCGTACATAAGCCATCCATGGATTTCTTATAACGCGTTGGACATTCTCCTTTGTATACTATGGTACTCCTTAATGTACAGGACATACATAGGGCACATACATCTGGCGATAGCATACAGGTGGTACACAATGTATTCTAACTCTTGCATCGGTACTTACAACCATCAACTGTGCCACGGTAGAAGGAGGAAAACATTGATAAAAGTATCTCTCCGCTTATTACACGTATCTGTTTTTTTCATCTTCTACCATCAGAAAGAAGAGGGCAGCAAAAGGAGCAAACACAGCATAAACACATTGTAAGGGTTGATGATATTATCTTTCTGACGTATCCTCATGTCTCGATTGCCTATATAGACACGATAGGCAGGAGGGGGAAGGGCGGGGGGGAATAGGTAAAAAAACAATAGCATCGCTAGCTACTTTAAAGTAGACGATGTGATGAGGCCTTTCCTAGCTCTCTCTTCTCACATACATGTGCTTCATTCTCATCTCCATCTTGATATGAGGAGAGGCCTAGTAAATGTAACTAGGTCCAACTCACGAAAATACACCTCCGGCTGCAGAGGAAAATCTGAAAAAAAGAAAATATCGTGATGTCCATAACCCCGCCGAGACCGTTTCCGACAGTCATTTCCATGCTCATGATCTGGCCGCAACATAACGCCTGATGATGCAAATAAGAGTCCTCGAGTATTGTCACAGCGCCGTAGAATAAAATCAAAGGGGATATCCAGGATATCCGGGATCTAGCCAAGGCCGACTCGGCAAGCTAAAAGGTGAGGTGGTGCTACAAGAAGATGCCGACCCAAGCCGATTTGGGGGTCACGTCCGAATTGCAGTCTTCGACGGCACAGAGAATCTTGGTCTTGGGCCCTGTGGTGTCCGATCGGAAGCCGACAGGGACCGGACGCCTGCCTACCGGTTTGCGGTTCAGGAAGCATTTTCGGCAATAAACCTAGGAAGAAAGGAAAAATAAAAATGTTAGGATTCGATAAATAGAAAAGGCCAGTCGCATGGATAGGTACTTACATGTCCGCAGGTCTTGACGGCCCAGAAGTGGTGCTCGGCCTGGTCTTTCTTGGTGCGTGCCTTCTTGGCCGGAGGCGGCTTACTATTTTCCTCGTCAGGATCGTAAGCCAGCTCTTCCTCGCAGCTAGGACAGATAGCCACAATGTCATCACCGGTGTTTCTCGTAAACCCATCTCTTGTTTCCTCAGGCGGCTGGTGTTCGGGCTTCTCATGAGAAGCTCCCGTCAAATTAGGCATGTTCGCGAAAGGATGCGCTACATAGTCAAGATTGACCGGAGGGAGGGTAGTTTGCGGTAACGGCGTTTGAATGAGGGGGCGACGACCCATAAACACAAGATCGTCTTCGTCACGGTCGTTCATGGTGTTCGAATTGCCGATGAAGCGGAATAGAGGGATGTGGTTGATGATATGTTGGATGTGATGGAATGTGTGGTGATTAGTTACAACATCGCCTGACATAACTGGGCTAAAGCGAGAACGATGCCGGAGATGCTCGTCAGGATTGGCGCGGCGCTCAGGGTGAGTAAGGGTAGAGATGAGAGTCGGTATGTGAGGTGGCACCGATGAACGGTCCTCATCTGAATCTGAAACGAGGTCGATGACTGTACGCGACTCCATATAACTAGCATCACTACGGGCTAATCGGGGCGGGGGGCTATGTCGCTGCTGAGAGTTTTGTCTGCGAGCGTTTCGAGAATGTTGTCGTGATGTCGGTTGGACAGGGTTGTCGTTATCACTTGTCAGGTCGATCACTTCTGGTTGCTCTCGTGCCTGATGTTCCTCTTGTCTTTGAGAAGCTCGGTGGGTACCTAATGAATTATGTACCTCCACCTCTACTAATTCGTCTCCCGTGCTGTCGACGCCTCCGATCTCATCTATCTCAGTTAAGAAATCGTCTGGCGAGATGACTGACCAGGAATCTGGACCAAAAGGCGGTGCCGAAATTAGTCCAGAAGCAAGGTCGGGATCGCTGTCTTCGTTGTGGTCATTCACAAACAAACTTTCTTCGTCCGAGATAACTGAGGAAGGATGAGTGTGATGTAGAGATACGCGATCACTGTTATTCTCTGCTGGCGAGTCGCTAACAGCAGTGTGCTCGCCCAGAAAGTTTATGAAGCCGACTGAATCGTTGGACGACATGGGTATAGGAGAGCGTAAGAAGATAGATCCGGACTCAGATTCGTTGTTGTCAAAAGGAAGTTGTTCAGAATGTTGAGGTAGTAGTTGAGGGTCTGGATGAGAGTCGGAAGATATAAAGTCTAGATCGGCGGCAGGGCTGGAAACCGACGCGGGAAAGGCTAAGGGAAACTGCGGAGGGGTGGATGATAAAGGATCGGGTGAATCCGAGTTAAGGATTTCTGCCATGTTAGAAAGGCTTTGAGATAATTCTGGATTGGCTATAAATCGTTGGTTAGTATATAAGAGAGAGGAGAGAGAGAGAGAAGAATGGTAGGGTAGATAATTAGTAGGTTCGAGGCAAGAATGGTGAACGAAATAAACATGGGTTGCGAACTGCGGACCGCGGATCATACATCGTTGTATCCAACACTTGCGCAAGAATCGCAAAGTTGTGTACGGATTGTTGGTAAGTTGTTTTAAAAGGGAACGTACCCAGCCAATCTGAATTACAGATACTAAATTAATCGCGATTTATGTTGATGAAATTTATATCATCAGTCGTTTCCCGCTCTGCGTTATGTGTATTAGTCGCTTGTCTTGCAGTAGGATCGGGCGTTGAGAGTTGATCGAGGTTGAAAGTATGGATTTTGGTGTTGGCGGAGAAAGTTGTATTAATAAAAGATTTGAATGCGATATAAGACGATTGGATAGAGAGTGTCTAGTCCCTTCGGAATTTAAGGGCAAGATTTAAAAAAAAAAAAAAAAAAAGGTTTGTTAGTGGAAGAAAGAACATATGAGTTTGATTAGGAAGAGATTTTGAAAATAAAATGTTAATGGCAAAATTCACATTTGGGACGTTCACTATTAACATAAGCCGCTAGGTACAGTATCTACTACAACCTAAGGCCTAAGATACATGTACCGAATACGTATGTAGGGTAAAATAGAGCACCAACCATTTTGATATACATACACTACATGTAAGTATTTTAGATTCATGTACATTAGATAAGGGTATGGATTACCTACATGTACCTACATCTATGTATGCTGCATATACCTACTGGTACGTCTGACGTATCTAAATATATACCCCGACGTCCACTGGAGAGAACTTGAAGCAATATTTCTACGGGTTACAAGGTACCAATACAAAAGGTACCTACTTGTGGGAGTGGGGATGACGCAGAATCACCACTAAAATTAAGTAAACTTAGGTTTATCTTAACTCCGATAGCCGATAAAGCACTGGAGCAATTACCTAATAGAACGGATATACGTACCTATTGTACGCACTTGTGCATGTAGGTACCATTAACGACATTCTTGAAGTGATGCTCTATATGTACCTAGGTACTCTAGCACAGAGTTTAGATATCTCCACGTGGGCCAGCCTCATCTCAGCCTTGCCGCCGTATCCAGTGTAATTCCAGCGTAATACACAATACCTACATCTAGGTACCATAGAAATTCCTGGGACAGTACGGAGTAGATGCGGCGTGTACCGTGTAAGGTGTAAGTTAATATGGATTAGTGGCAGCTTGAAGTACATCGGAGCATCCTTTCCTGGTATTCATGTTCTATTATAATGATACATGCACATAGGATATTAGGTGTAACAATGTAGAAATTAATCAAGGAGATGCGGACCAAGTAACACTGAAGCCTTTTACTATATGTGCTGTCCGGAAAAATCCAACATTCACAGGTAGCCTTGACGTTCTTCTATTTAGACCCCGTAAAGACGTCAACCTTGACTAAAAGGTGTATTCTTAAACCATTGGCTGATCACAGTGTAGATGACAGCCATGAGGTACATAGTAGGTTCATAATAGATATAGGCAAGCTCATCTCTGACGGCCAATTGTTCATGCATCTCCTTTTGCTACCAACCATGTCCGGTACCGTACATATTACATTCGTCTCCTATTTGTCCGGGCTAGTCGCATATAAACGCCATTGCCCCCAAATCATGACTCCTTGGCGGCCAGGATACTAATCACACCATCCCCATCAACGCTCACAAGCTTGTTTGCGTTTGCAGCCCACTTGACGTCGACAGCGCTAACCGCTGCTCGCAAAGGCTCAGACCATGACTTGGAGCTTTTACTATACTGTTGTACCGTGATTCCGGCCGGCCCGCCAGTTGCAAGGAATTGCTGCGAGTAATCCCAAGCCAGGCTCTGTGCTGTGCCACCGATATCTAGCACCTTGACTTGTGCAGCATCACCCTCTTTTCGCAGGTCAAATATGGTTACCGTCGTCTGCCCCTTTGCTGTGGCCGCAAACCAGAAGCCATTCTCGGAGAAGGCGATAGCTTGCACGGGAGCCCCTATTGTAAACGAGGCTGCCTCCTCCCCGGTCTTCGTCATGAATAGCTTGATCTCTCCGGAGCTTGTACCAGCAGCGAAGATGTGGCCATCGGGATGGAATGCGCAAGCAACCAAAGCTAGAATATATTAGCAATTATGTTATCGCGTGTCACTTAAATATGACCGTGGACTCACTGGAATTGGTATACACGCGCGTGACACGACGTAAATTAGCGAGATCATAAAAGACAAAGCTTTTATCTGACCCGATGGACGCTAATATTTCTTGGCTTGGGTGGATGGAAAGACCGGTAGCAGGGCCTGCATGGTCCGAGAATGACGCGATCTCGTTGCCATTTTCAAAAACTTTCACGGAACCTTTTGAAGTTGAGAAGAACACCTTGGAGCCATCCCAAATCGAATCTGTCACAGGCTCATTTACTTGGAATGAGCGCTCCACATTGTCTGAATCTATCGAGTAGATGGCGACATCGCCCTGTAATCCGCCCACAGCAGCGTAAGCTTCCTCGACACTGACCGTCGTAGCCCGGGGGACGGGAAGGGAATTCGTTGTTTCGACGGCAAACGAAGTCACGTCCTCTGCCGTAACCCATCCCTCAGGGACGGCCCGCCTTTTCCGACTCTTGGATAGCCTATCAATATATTAGTGAAAGCACCCGAATAAAACAGGGGCATGACACGAACTTGGCTTGTGTATCGTCCACTTTAGCTGCTAGCTCCTCAGGTAAAGCCTCGGCATCTACCGCCATAGCATCACCGTTGTTAAATACGCCACCCGCCGACACAGTTACCTTTGATAAGGCATCTCTTGCCTCATCCCGCTCTTTCGTTAGCCTTGCAATGACGCGCACAGCCGCGTCATGTTGGTAGAGAGCAGTCGCAAGCTCTTCCCGCGTTCGGAAGAGCTGCTCCCTGAGATTGTAGGTCTCTAAGGCGAGAGCATCCCATTCGTTCTGGAAGGAGGAAAGGAGAGCGGGTATGGAAGTAAGGGTAGGCGGCCGAGGCCGAACAACGCGAGAGGATTTTATGGGAAGAAGGTCGTCGAGGGTCAAGTCTTCGCCAGTAACCGGGTCTTTCCCATTCTCCTCGATGTATTTTTCGATCAATCGTTTCTCGAATACAGCACCTGCGAGAGTACATGAGTACATCAATGGTATAGTTTTAATAAGAGCGACAGTCGTCGGAGAGAATATACCTGATACTTTAGAGACGACGGGCTCCTGTGGAGCTTCGCCAGAAACTGCATTTTGTTAGAATAATAGAATAATAGAATTGACAGCATACTACGATGTAGGGAAATACTTACGAGAGCACAACATGATGAACGGGTACCAACCTAGAAGAACGAAAGAATCTTGAGTCTTGAGTCGCGAGTCTTGCAAGAGTCTTGAAAGAAGGCTGGGTTGAGCTAGGACAAATAAAAAAGAAAATTCCGAGGTTGGCTGGTTGGCTGGTTGTTAATAGCTGCAAAGCTTCCAAGTTCACAAAGAACTTCTTTTCGTTCAAGGTCGCGCGCGTGTTGACTTTGAATTGATTGGTTAAAGATCGGCTAAACCGAAGATGGGCCGTATTATGAGGTAGGCTACATGTACATATGCGAGTTTCGGTATTTTATTTTATCCGATTTGACCATTACATTCAATACGTCCATAGGGGTACTAGGTACATACGTCGCGACATGTAGGGCACCGAAGATTGTGGATACAAGATGATGCATGTGAAGAATCTGCTACCGAAGATCCTAGACTTGGAAGTGGAGCTAATACCTGTAGGAAGATAAGATTGCCTTAATATCACATTACCTAATGTATGTATGTAGGTACCTCCTAGTAAGTACGGAGTACATCTAATACCTCGAAATCTCCCTCGGCCCATCATCCAGAATCCATCTTGTGACAACATACACGGAATACCTGGTAATAAACGATAAAAAAATAAACAATAGTTACACACTCTACAATGACCGCATATTCCATTCAAGCCTAAGAGTTATTCAAAGTGATCAAACTACCTCTAACATCCTGTGTCTGTACATAAGATCTCCAAAATGCCATCTTCCTTGACTCTGCCCTCCCTTTCCTCACTCTCGATTGCGGACGACAGCACGATCAAATCTGTCCTCGATGTCTTATTCGAGCCTTCCAAAGATCTCTATGCTCTAGCAGTCCCCGAAATTCGTAAAAGCTCATCTTTTGCTTCTTATCATTCCTTCATCGAATCCGTTGGGACCCTTATGTTACAACTTACTCAATCTCCTATGACTCCAGATGCACGAGCGAGGCTTCACGGAATTCTAGGCTCACACCCGCGCTTAGGCAAGCAGAAAGTTGACAGTGTGCAGAGCCGGGCTGAGCAAGCGCATTTAAACTCGCCCGACGCCTCGGAAGAAGTGGCAAAAGAGGCTGTGAAGCTCAAGGCCCTGAACCAGGAGTATGAAGCTCGGTTTCCCGGTTTACGCTATGTAGTATTTGTCAATGGCCGGAGCCGGGCTATCGTCATGCAAAACATGCGAGACCGAATCGACCGTGGTGACATTCAGGCTGAGGAGCAAGAAGCTATTCGGGTAGGTCGAAGTTCACGTAACCACATGTGCTCAAGTGATATATGTAGAGAACCTGTCCGTGCTGACGAACTTGGGGCTTGGCCCGACTCTCAGGCGATGATTGACATAGCCTTGGATCGTGCAAGAAAGTTACAGGCTGCGGACCGAACCGCTATTTAATTAGATCTTACATATTCGGCTCGCCTATGTGAAGTAGGTATCCTTTCGAAAGGCCGATCCGTCTAGGTGTCAGGCTCTAAGCTTGAGATGAGGCAAACCCTAGTTACCTGACAGATTCACGATGCGAGCATCTCTATCGTACTTGATACTAATAGCTAGCTGTGCTCAAAATACAGCTCTCCTGAAATACTCTCTCATAGTTACTTGTCACGGAAGTCAAGGAAAAGCGTTAGCTACTAACCAAAATTCACCTATAAATGAGACACAGAAATTGTGGTGAAATGATTGCCGCATATGGGTTATCTCGTCACTCGAGTCATCCTTATTCGACATGGCTGCGAGGCCGCGATATGGAGATTCCTATTCATACGAATATACACAGTATACCTATTTTCATCCAATAGCATGCCTACTGTCCAATGCCCTGCCACATATATGTTTTTCAACTCATTGAAAGTAGTTTTAAGAACGTTTGATATCGAACGACCATGTGAACGACGAGACAAGACGACGCTTTCATGAAGTCTCCTATGTTATCCATCGTATCCCATCTAACTCATCCAAATATTCCTCATAGAAATGCTCATTACCGACTGATTCACTGCCTCCGCTATTGCTCTCGGGAGACCGTGATCCAGAGCCAAATAACACTCCGAAATCTGCGTATACGTCGTCCATGTCATCGTCAGACAGATCCGCGTATCGGGTTTCGAGATCCGGCGAAGGGAACGAGACCCCTTCATCCTCATCTTCTGATTGCAACATAAGACTAGGAGATCTCGCGGGCGTGTTCAGCTGTGGTGGAAGAGACGGGCGTGTCGTCACGGTAGATTCAGATGCTGGTCGCTCAAGGTTATTCGAGTCCCTTGCGGAACTGCACTTGTTTGAAGGATTTATCCTGGGAGATGAAGAGCTGAGCATTGTTGTGTGCGGACGCCACGCCGGAGGCATCGGGTGGTCGTAAGGGCTAGGCGACGTACTAGGGAAACGCGCCCCGGTCGAGCTGTTCGGCGTAGTCACCAGTTGCAAGCCGTGGTTCAACGAATTTCCTCTGGCGGCCATCCCGGCAATCATCATATGACCTCGTAGCACAGCAGCCTGTTGCACGCCTAGCCTCAGTCTGTTAAGGATGGCTGCCTTACGAAAGAGCCCGCTCTGGCGACCGGCCTTCAACGAGCCGATAGCAGTAGACTTGAGGAATCGGCTGAGCACGGGTGTGTCGTCGCCGCTCTCGCGGTTCAGAATGTGCGTCGCGGGCCACGAGTATGGCTGTGAGAGTCGGCTTGTGACGAAATGTAGCCGTAACCGCCGCTTCTTGCACGAGAGCTCACTCGTGCTCGGCCCGTCAACGTCGTGCAGGGCACGTCTTCGCTTAGCAGGCCGGAGTACGAGATTGGAGCACGCGGCAAATGCTTCGCGAGGAAAGCAAAACACCATTTGCCCCTTCTTCCCTTCGGTTCGCCTTACCGTGTTTGGCGCTATTGCCGTCAAGGGTCGCATCGAACATGCCGCGTCGATACTAGCCACGGACGGGACAATATTGCTGTGCCTTTCTCTGCTTGTGCTTGCGTCGCTGCTACCAGACTGAGACTGCGGAACCACGGGGGCTGAGTTAGCCTTTTTCGGCCTAGGTCGACGAGCCCCTGACGCCGGCGGCGGCGGCGGCGGCGGAGGCGACGATGAAGCTAAAATATGAGATCGACATGGTTGAAGCTCCACCTGGATCTTTGCTAAACGCGGACCGGAGTTGGCTGTCTTGTAGCCTACTTGAGTCTGGCCTTTGCCATCATCATCACCGCCACGAATGCTGCCATCATTATGCCTAGAGATCTGAAAGGCGCCCGGTGGCGAATTAGGCGCTGACGCGCCGACTCTCAGATAACGCGATCTGTTGCTACCGCCTAGACGATCATCGTCCGGGCGGAAGACGCGATAGGAAGACCGAGGTAGTCCATAAGGATCCAGGTACGTCTGGCGCGCGTTTAAATCGACAACCATAGTAACCTGATCTGGCAGAAGCTAGTGGCTCCTCCCTGCTGCCGTAGATATCGGACAGGGTGAGAAGCTGCCGAGAGAATACTCGGCTAGAATAATATTGAGCAGGGAGGAAAGGCCAAGTTTAGGTCGGGAAATGTGTCATGATCGCGTAGTTAGTTTTCCTTTCCTTTGTATCAACGAGGCGGAGGTGGTGCCTTGGTGTGTATTTCGTATATTGGATCATCAACCACGACAGGTCGAGGGAAGTAGCCGTATCGAGATTTAACAAGGGGGGGAGAGATATCGAGTGAATGAACACCAAGATTCTACAATCAAGATGCGTGGTCGGATTCGAAAAAGATTGTCCAGCGCTGGATAAGAGGACTAGGTATTCCTATGTTATGCAAGAATCGGACAAAGATGAGATCCGGTTAGACTCATTCGTATCTCACGTAGATATTGACGTCGACTTATTTTCTTTTCTATCAAGCTTCTTTTCTCAGAAGTCTACAAAAAATAGCGTATAATATGTAGTTAGCTGAAGAACGATGGGGAAAGAAATGCGCCGAAGTAGTGAGACTGGCTGAGCGGTAGAAATAAGACTCTAAGAGGGACTCGGGGGGGAGGGTCGGAAAGCAGACGATCGTCGTCCTGCGTTAAACCCGGGGAAAGGAATCCTAGTAAATGATGGGGGACGTTGGTAGATATTTTCGGGGCGGCTCGATCCCGACCGCTGCTGGTACCGTACATCTCTCTTTTCCTTACCTTACTTGTTTCTCTTATTTCTCTCTTAACGTTGCTGCTTCGAGCTAAGAGGTAAAAATGCTACATGCATACCCATCGACGCTAACTATGTTTGTGTAGGTGTCCCCCAGGAGGTATTGCTACGAGGTACCTACTTCTTACTATCCGAGGCGGTATGCTAGGATGTGCGGCAAGTTGCACGAGGTAGATCCTGCATGAACGAGAGAGCGTACTTACTTACATACTAGATATTATAAGTGTGAAAGAAGATAAATCCCGGTCTGCCTGTCAGCCTTCATGCGGCTTTGATAGAGCGGAGGACAGCCACATCTAAGCAGTCAACGATGAAGAAGGAACCGAAATAGTCGTCGTCATCACCGTCCTCATCATCAGTGCCAGTGGTCGATGGGCTAAGTATGGCCGTTAGAACTCGACCTTGACGAGGCTTTCTATGCCCGGTGGGAGGGTAGCTAGAGGTTGACTATATGGTGTTAAAAAAGGTTCGGCCGGCGGCAACCTAGCAAGGTAGGAATAATAATAATAATAATAGGTAGGTATGTAGGTGTAGGGATCAGTTTGTCGGAGCCTCTGTGCACCATACATAGTATACATGAAGACCGAATCATGTGGGGAGAAGTCTAAGTGCGACGTGACTGGCTGAAATAGAGAAAGGGAAAAGAAAAGAAGAGAAAAAAGGGAGCCAGGGATTGATTGCGAAGAAGGAATGCGAGAGCTGTGATCATACGATCGGAAGGCGTTGTTCAATCATCCCCCGAGTGCCAAACGGTCAAATTCACGTATAGTAGTCCCGACGTACCATATAACTATTGGTGACACGTCTGTTTCTTTTCCCTCTCTTCTCTCGAGGGCTAGTCGGGGGTGTCGAAGTACGAAGCAGTACAGTACCTATACCTATGCAGGAACTTGGAATTGAATACCTATTAGAAGCAGTAGGTAAAGTTGTCACGTAGTATCCGTCAGATCAGTCTGTGTACTTGTACAACAAGCGGGTTTAGGAGACATCGCGAAAATCCGAATGTTGTTGAGCTCCGGCGGTGACAAGCTAATGGCTCTGTCAGGCTGTTTGTGGAGAAAGCCTCGCAGAGATCGAGATATAATAAGCCCACTGTACAATATGTAGTTGTAATAAGAACCAACGGCTTCCAAAGGGGGGAGAGACAGAATGACGGAGCCGAACTAGTAGAAAATAATTTTACAGTATGTAGCATTAACATAGAACATCTATGTATGGAAGTAGGGTGTGTAAACGGGAGATATAATTATACATGCTAGGTAATAATGCTAAGACATATACATATCCCCTGACGAGCTCCTTTTTCCTTCTCTCTTTTTTTCATCTTCCCTGGTCATAATCCTCAAGCTCCAATGATGATACCTAATACAGCAATCCGATAGTTAATTGTTCCCCCTCTTTGAGACGGCCATGTATGGTACCCTAGTGTACTTACGTACGTACATTGTACAGACTTGTACAGTACGTACGCAAGCATCCTAGACGAGGCTCGACGAGTAAGAAGTCTAGTCTGATCCCCGGAGTCTAGAGAAAATGGCCTGGCTAGTTTATTGGTCTGCGTTCGCCAGCCCTGCCGTGGCCTTCCCCACATCCTACCTTATAGTGTATTTATCCCATCCATCTTTCGTCTTTGGCCAGGGTTCTGAGGTTGCGGCGTCGTATTTTGTCTTCTCGGCTTAGGAAAACAACGGAATGTCGTCCAATGTAGTATTGGCGTTTCAAGAAAAGACCAGTGGCCGAGTATTATACATGAACATAGTTGCACTTTATGCTGAGGTAAGTAGTCATTCCCGTAAGCTTGAAAAGCTCCGTATAAGTCTTCGTATAGATCGTAACAATGCCCCAAAATACCTTATACTATGTAGGAAAGGTGGTTGGAAACGAGCTTGGAACCCAGGTATCGTACCCAGCAACAGCGTTTCGGGGAATAAAACGCGTCTCTTATTCCCTCACGACCCAGATATATCTCATTCTGGCACACTAAAGTCTGACGAATCAAATAATGGCGGCTGTCCTATTAAATCTTACCCGTGATACGAGGGTACATTTATTCAAGTAATTGGTATGTATGAGCTATGAGCTGCAAAGACCCGGCATCAGTGATGGTACAACATCTCATAAAAAACACACTGAAGCTGAAGAAAGTGTGGAGAAGATGGATAGTATTGAAAGATCCATGTTTCTTAAAAGTTCAAGGACGCATGGAAATGGGACAGATCTAAGAAAATGGTGATCATGACTGAAAAGAGCAGAGAGCGGGGAATAATACTACTGCACAAATGGAGAAGATGTATACCTAATATTTTATCAATCATCGTGTCTATTATCGTATTCTTCAGCTACTACATAGGTATGCTAGATGACGATGAGATATGACTAGTATATCGATTGAGCCCTTATTTTCCTCGCGCCACCATGAGCACCGCGGTAGAGATGTAACAACGCAGCGTGATGGATTCCAGTCAAGTTAGAACATGCTTCTTGACTTATCCAATCAATCTATCCTGCTTTAACCAATTGACAAAGTATCGCTAGGATTCTCTTGAAGAAGCCAATCGTCTCTCGCCAGCCGTCAGCATCACTTCTAAAAGAAAAAATTTTCAACGGTCACGCGGTCGAAAAAGGAAAGCGAAAAGAAAAAGAGAGAACTGAGAAGAGAAATGAGTAAAAAAAAAAAGGTTGAATGGTCCGGAGATCCCTGTTTTCTAAAAGGAGAAATCTTCCATTTTCACTTCCATAGACCTTCTTCCAACTAAATCCATGCTCATATTCCTCTCCAGCCATAACCCGGAAGCGAATGTGACGAACCACAACGATGAATTAGAAAGGTCACCTTGCAGCCTGCCACTGCTAGCTTTAGCTGCAGTTTGGCACATTGGAATAGACAATAGATCTAAACTTTTGACCTGAGTTCTGACTAAATCACTTATATACCTCGACCCCCCTACTGATATCTCTTCATCCGCATTAGTGGTAGCCTGGGTCCTGGAGGCTGGGATGCCGTACGTCTCAACGGCACAGATATCACTGACGACAAGTTTCATGATCCAAGTATTGCAAAGAAGCATCGACATCTTTTCTCCTTTACCATTGTACATTCTTTTATGTAAACTGGAAGCCATATCGCCAAGCCTTGAGATCAAGATCCCCGTGGGGATAGTCATGCGCACCTACGATTGGGCACCCATGCTTCTCCGTCATGGATTAATTACCTATATTCTGTTGCTGTGACCAATATAAGCCATCTATCATTAAGTGAATGCCATATATACATAACATCCTATAAATGTTCAAATCGAATAGGATGATGCGTGATACCAGGATGCCGGCGCTTACTCTTAGTAGGCCAGCCCAACCAGCTGGCACCACACGTGTACAAATATATTGCCAAGGATAATATGATTTTTTTTCATATTCCCTTGCAGCCCTATTTCTGGTCGTCGGTTTCATTATGTTATGCTCCTCGTACGTAATCGTTATATACAACACTAATAGAAAACTACGAAGACAACTAGATATTTATAAGTTGAAATATGGCCCGGCCAATGAGAAAGTTGAACCTTTCCTTCCCAACTCTTGTCATATCTCACCAATATACAAATGAGTAGAAATAACAAGGATATTTATTCTCTTGTCAGTTAATATGTACACCTCATCGGAAATTCATTATGCGTAAGGATGCGAGAAGGGAAGGATTATCGCAAATATTCTACCCGGAACGTGCCGAAGCCTCAGTTGTCACTTTCGCGAGTTACCGTCCCTATCGAAATTTCTTTGGTCATATATCATAAAATAGTTGTAGGCATTATATATCGTATTAGGTTGGAAATCCATTAATGAGATAGATTCTAAGAGACAAATTAGAAAATTTCGCATGAAGCTTCTTTGTTGGTAATTTAACGCTTATATGTCAAAGGTCAGAATTAAAGTAGAAGAACCCCTAGCGACGAGTTATTATTATTTTCAATATTAACAATTTATCATTACGTTCTCGTCATTCCTGGTTGTAATTCGCCACCTTCAAGGAATTTCGCCTCGCTCCCTATTCTCCAACGAGCGCATATGAGAGAACCACAACAGAACGGCAATAATGACAGTGAGCCCAGCAAACGCGATTAGCCCCTTGAACTCCAAGTTGAACCCGTCCCCGTACACCCGTCCGACTCGGATTACTTGGTCGGGGGTAAGCAACTCGGTGATAGAACCGGAAGATGCAGATATAGCCGCAATTTGCTGTGAGTTAAGAAATTTCGGAAGTTCCTTGTTGAGTTCGGACTGCAATAGGGATGTGCATGTTGCCAAGCCAACACAACCTCCTAACGTTCGACCCATGTTACCGACGCCCATGGCACTAGCGATGTCCTTCTCGGGTACTTCAACCTTCAAAATATATAGTAACGTGGGTGTCATAAGTCCTAGGCTCATGCCTATTATGACTTGGTAACCAAATTGGGCCCCCGAAACCTCGGTGTCGACCGGAAGGGTGCTCATCAACGTGATTCCGACCAGATTCAGACAAGCCCCCAAGATAGTCAAGCCGGGAGCCCAGAAACGATTTCTTCCAACTACTGACCCGGCAGCTAATGCCGTCACGGGTGAGACTAACGTTAAAGGGAGAAGAAGAACACCTGCCCGCGTCGCTGTCTGGCTGTTGACGTATTGGAATCGTTGCGGTAATTCGATAATAGGAACGTAGAAGGTAAACCCTAGGAGGAGAAGGTTCCTGTTCACGGGGACAGTTAGCCTTTCTGAATTCCCTTAGCCGACTTCAAGAGGTAAACTTAGCCTTACAAGAAGAGAAGTACTACTGCCGATCGCTTCAAGAGGCCAACTGGGAACAGCACGTCTGTGTTGGTATGGGCATAAACCCGCCATTCCCATATTGAAAATATTATGAGTAAAGCGACGCCTCCTACTAAGGTACTGATGATGACACCGCTATTCCACTTGTAAGCTTTCCCACCTTCTTGAAGTGCGAATACAAGGAGGATCGCCCAGGCAAGAGATAGGAAAGCCCCGATGGCGTCCGTAGTCTGCAGCGATTTGCGGACCTGTTGGCTGGACTTCCCGCCATTCATAAATTTGCAAAGGACCAGAAAAGCGACGGCGATTCCAGGGACACTGTTGAATATCCGTCAATAAGTACCATGAAACAATTCATTGAAGAGTATACCTACTTGAGCCAGAATATCCACTGCGTAGGTAGTTACTCATAACGTCAGTAAAGCATTTGAATCGGTGACAAGCTCGATATTGGTAGCCTAGAAACTCACTCGCCATGTACTTCTGTCTGATATCACGCCTCCTAAGATTGGCCCAAGTAGACTAGCCAGCGCAAAGACAGAACTTAGAATTCCGGTACATATCCCCAGTTTCTCCATCGGCACGATCTGGGCTAAGATGACAAAGGTGAGAGAGTACATGCCAGAGCCACCAATGCCCTGGAACGACCTAAAGATAATCCTAGGGTAGACATCACGATATTAGCGTAAGATTCAGAGTTGAGCAGGAAATCGTACTAACAACTGGACCATAGTTCTAGCAACCGCACACGCAATCGAGAAAACACCAAATATGACATTTGCGGAGAGCAATAGCCATTTTGTGCCGAAGGTGTCACTCAATTTAGACCAGATAAGGATAAAAGCTAGGAGAGCAGGTTACTAAATAGTTCTCATCCCTAATATAAACCGTTTTATGGTGTATACCATTAAATGTTAGAAGATATGCTATAACAATCCAGCCGGAGTTAGTCAGGTCGTGAAGGTCACTCGCTATGTGGATGAGAGAAGTGCTGACGATAGTCGTATCAAGCGAACATAAGAAAAGGGATAGCCAGAGTCTTAGCTGATGTTAATATGGCAACGTAGCTAAAACCCAAGGTGTTTACTTACCCTAAGATAATAAGACTTAGACGAATGTTACTAAGATCATTGATCGTCTCAGGTCTTTCGTTGTTATTAATCGAGTGATCATCAGGATTCGGATCCGGAGAAGTCGTCCCGATTTCTGTCTGGGTCATGATGAAGCCGCGAACTTGGGATCGGATATTTTCCTAATAATGGAATTAATATTTTTCTACGTTCAAAATATTTCTGACAGAAGTAGGAAACGGCCTTGTTAGGTACCTACACTACACAGCTCATGAACTCGTTATTATACATATATAAGTAACCCTGCCAGATTATCACTCGTAAAGCACATCTCTCAATCATACACTAAACAACCTAGCTATCTTGACAATACTATTCTCCATCGCCTAACAGGCAACTAGGAACCTGTCTGTAGTCGGGTTTCGGGAGTTGGGAAATCCCAGACACGACTGAACGGTCCACGTGGGAAGTGTGTTCATCTCGCAGTCGCTAGCTATATAGGGCAAAGCAAAGGACCACAATACTGATAGGGGATGACATGTGGCTTGGCTTTATAGAATGATTTCCATACCACTAACCACTGTTCTCGAACAACACCAGATCTTAGATAGGTACTGTGCCGCACATGGATATCGCCTGAGCTTAACTATAGTCTATAGCTGAGTGCTGACGGTCACGCTTCGTGCTTATCTCCTTATGGTTAACCATTTTAACGAAGTTGTAATCTTCTATATATATACTACTAGTCGTCTCATAGAGGCCCTGATGGCTAATGCTTTTAGAGCAGCAACTATGATAACCAAAGGGCGTTGCTCAGAGAGGGAGATATTACGACCGTAGCGGCCTGGATATTCAGTAACGGTTAGACAACGAGAACACCTCCAAAAGTCAACCTGAATAAGACATACTATGGTGAGTATAGCAGATAAGCTCGTTAGGCCAATAAATTCGTGCAATGATAGGATCCAAAATTGTCTATCACGTTCACGATGATGTCCGTAATCATAAAGTTTTGACGCAAAGACTTTCAAATTTGATATTTTTAAACAGACAAAATATGACACACATACTGAAGTTCTTTTATAACGCCCGAAAATATAATGTGAAGACTTAGTAGTTTGTAAGTAATAGGGGGATATGGAAATCAGTGAAAACTCTTTGCTTCCCGACTTTTCCTTCTTGTAAAAGGGGGGGGGGGCTTAAGCTATGATATACATCATTTCTCTAGACATTTGACTCCTATACCAACCAAGCATAGAGTTCCTATATTAATACATGGATTTATGATCACAATATCCACAGGCTGCCGTACAATTCTAAGCTCATGTGCGAAGGAATTCTGTCAACATCCGGCCTACATATCCCATCGACGCAAGCGAGACCACCGCAAGGCAAGCTAAGTCCCAATTATTGGCTCGCCACGCAGACATTCTCGCATCAGCCGTCTGTAGGTGCATGGGCCGTCTCCTGGAGCCGCCTCCGCGGGCTGTGGCGGCACCGGTTCGCTCTGCGCCAAAGAGATGGTCGTAGAGCACTTCCTCGATCAAGCCGGCCCCGAACTCCTTCTTCCGAGAGGAGACGCGCGCGATATGTCCCATGCGGCGCACGTCTCGCGCGATCGTGCCGTCTCGATCTTGCAGCAGCCTACGTGACTTCGCCAGGACCTCGGCTTCGGAGAAATCTGCTTTGTCAAGCGTCAGGCCCACGCCGGCCTCCCGGACGCGCAGCCCATTCAGCAGCTGGTCGAAGAAGAAACCTAGAACTAGCATGGGCGTTTCGTGGAACATGGCCTCGTTCACGCTGCTGCCGCCGCCGTGTGTGACGAATAAAATTGTCTCTTTTCGCTCGAGAATGGCCCGCTGAGGCGCAAAAGTCGTGAACAGCCAAGACGGATGGTGGTTGTCTAAGACGTACTCTAGTTTTGTATTTTCGTACCGTAATTTCCGACCACGGTCGAAGAGCTCCCTCTGTGTGCTGTTGGCTACCCAGATGATCCCGTCTATGAGCCCTTCCTCGAGAAGGTCTGAGAATGCCCCAACAAATTTCTCGAGATCTCTCGGATTTACCTGAACATGTGTTCCGAAAGAAACGTAAACCACACGCTGGTGATCCCGATAGAACGTCTCGAACGGTCCCTCGAGCGGCTGAAAGCCTTCGGAGAGGATGGGACCAATAGGGGCGACCAGCGGAGGCAGGTCTTTGGGGGTTTCTAGGCCCCAAAAGGAATTGACGAGCACGAGATAGTCTGGCTTTTTCAAGACCGGTAACGTGTAGTCAAGGCCAGCCTTGCGGCGCATCGCTCGTACGAATCTGAAGTATGGGATTACAGCCGAGACCGCTCGTAGAGGCCGAAGGGCAGCACGGACTCTGGTCCATAATGATGCGAACTCGCTCGTCAGGGCATCTACCTGGAATCCCGGAAGCCCGGGGATATATGAGGCGCCGACCATAGCGTACGGCATCTGTGGCCAGACAGTAGCGATAGGTGTCCCGGTCTGGTGCTTTATATCCCTGACGGCCGAGTCGACGAAGAAGTCGGCGACTATCATATCCGGCTTGAAGGTACGGCAAATATCCTTGAGGAAAGAGTAATCCGAGGCCCAGAAGGCATCGACATCGAGTTTTGGGCGAAAGTACTCCTTGTAGTTCTTCCTGATATCGGAATTCTGCATCTGGAGATAATGCGCCGATTCGGTTTCGGGGTCCATGGGCGAGCCCATTGTGTAGACGCCGGACAAGAAGTTGTATGATCCGCCTTCAACCCATCTTTCCTGTCCTTGGTGAGTGGCCAAGGCTACGCGATGCCCCCGAGCCGACAAAATTCGACCCAGCTCAAGAATTGGAGCTATAAACCCGTAACGTAGGGAGAGTGAGAGAGTTAGGACGCGTTTGGCCCGAGTCTGAGATGAGAGCCGCTAACCTGCATGGGTGAACCCCCCGGTCCCAACTACCAGAAGAATGGCTGTATTGATATCCGATTCAGAATCCATAGCTAGTCGCTTTAATCCCAATCCCAATTAAAAGCAATACCTGAAGCATACCAGGTACTTTTCAGCTTATTTGCTGAAGGACCGAAGAAGAAAAAACATGAGATATAAACGATCTAGAGCCCATTTTCACCTCGCATTCTCTTAGCAGGAGGTAGGCATTTAGTGATAGAGAATGTCAAAATTGGGTTGGGTTTCCTAATACCGATGGATCAGAGTCTAGGATAAATCGAACTAACAGGTCGTATGATGTTCATAAGAAAAGTTCCCAAGTTTGTTAGTTCTTAAGTCCTATAATCCCGTAAGATCGGGATTCAACAACCACATACCGGTATTTACCAGGTCGTGCTCAGCCCGGTCATCCTTACCTACCTCCTATTTCCCTTGTGGAATATGGTATATTTCATGCGACAACTTGAAATATATGTCTCCTTACCCCTTTCACTATGTACCTTTACAGGTTCTTGGCATGATAACGTTGGTCCTACGTAGGTTGTCTCGTGACACTAATAGGAACAACTAGTCTCTTCATGGCAGTCGAGCTGTTCCAAGTGGTATTCAATCCCGATGATATTCAATATGCTCTAGGCGGATGTGATTAGTGCAAGTGTCTGATTCCACCTTGAAAGTTTTTGGTAGGACACGTTACCATCATATTATCAGAATTAAATCCTACTTTAATGTAAGTAATTTGAATATTCCTCGCTATTATGACAGGATCTATTTTCCGACAAGTGACGTGTGTCTCGCCAATTTACAGCCGTCTTCTCGGCCGACCAATACGCTACCACTGCCGTCTTGAACTCCCGTAGAATCGTGTATGTAGTCTAGAGCTTGTATTTACCCGCTTGGTATCTTTCTATGTACTCATTGTAGGTATAATGGTATACAATACCCTCCCATATTCTAACTGCGTTACTCGTTCTATGTCATCTCGCGCTCATATCCTTCAAGCACGCCCGCACGATCCCCACAGCTTCGTCGACTACCTCGTCCCCGCGTCTCCACGTATACAACGCTACACCTTGACGATCTAGGATATCCTGTGCTCGTAGTAATCGCCGCCGCCAAAGATCCAATTTTTTGTTCACCGGACCTAGACCCGCTGGCGGACTTCCGTTGCTAAAAGTAGGGACGGCATTTGGCGGTAGAGCTTCGAATTCTGCCTCCGAGTCTCCGGTTGTTCGCCTGCGACTCAGGTTACCGTTAACGCCAACAGGTGTGGGGCGTGGGCTTGGTTTTGTCGTCGTGTTGGAAGGCGTACCGCGCCGCCGGGGGGGTGGTGGCGGCGGAGCGCTTCTGGATGACGATTTGGGATAGTCTGAGTTGTTGGATGTTTGACCATCGTTTTGGATCATCATTAGTGATCTTTGTTCGTTATTATTTTCGTGATCAGACAGCCTCTGCATCTGTGCTAGAGGGCTTGGCATGGGCGTCTTGTTATTTGCCTGGGTTGCCTTGAGTAGTTGGGGGGGCAGGACTGGGGATTTTTTATGGGCCGTCTCTTCGACTGTAGTCAACGATGGCATGGCCGGAGACCCTTGTAGGGAACTCGGCTTCACCGGTTTCGGTGGCGGCGCTTTCCTTGCTAGTAAATCCATCGGCCGTGTAGGCTTTCCTATCACTGCGGGCTCTGAATCGACGCGCCGCAGCTGTTCCGGCTCTTCTGAGAAATCAATCAAGTCACCCATGACAGGCTCATCGGTTGGTTTTAGGGCAGTTGTTGATCGGGGAGGAAGTGGGGGTCTTTTTGAAATACCATCTCTGCTACCTTTGGAAGCCTTCTGACTTAAGTGGATGTCAGAATTAGTTCGGTAGATGCGTTCGCCATTAGTGCGTGTATTAAACCCCGAATCGAAGTAACCCGTCTGTTCGGGTGTAGTAACGTCACGGATGAAGATCGCCACAATCCTACCGGGGTTGGCAACCGCTAATTCTGTGTATACCTCAAGATCTGCTTCGCCACTGTCGCCGACTAGAAGGAATTTCCTCTCTGGAAAGTCCTTCATTATCTTCTCGAGAGTGCCTTTCTTGCGCTCCGCCACGGGCTCGAATATGCCCTGGAGCATTCCTGTGTACTGTTTCAGATGCAGAGACCCAGGAGGCAGACCTGCAAGTTTGAAATACGTGGCAAGGACCGGATATAGCTGCCAGGGACTGTTGGAACAATAGTGTATGCGCACGCCGAGGTTATGGAGCGTGTTATACCAGTCTTGAACGCCGTCTACAGTCAAATCGTGGAGCTCACGGACGAATGTGTTCCGAAATATCTCTTTGGCACCGAGGGCGATATTGGAGCGCTTAATAGTATCATCGATATCACTGATCAAGCTGACTCCTGTTGGTTCGATAATCTGTACGGCTTCAGTACAAGACAGATCTTCGTTTGCGAGCACGCGCACGTGTGTAGGCACGAAGTCTAGCGCGGCTCTAATTATGAAATGCCCCGAGTCATTGGTCCTGATGGTACGTGATTGGGCTTGGGTCTCGTTGTAGAAGAATAATGTGATCGGCACCTCAACTAACGGGATTGTCATGAAAGGCGCAATACGAGCCATTAAATTCGCATTCGCAACTGCCAGCTCCGCATCAGTAAGCTCGGTGCTCCCGGCCGTGTTTGTGCGCCCCCGAAGAACAGGGGATGACGGCGCAGACTGTGACGATGAACTATCATTTCGCGGCTTTTGATACAATCGTCGCTTGCTCCCTTCACCCTCGGAATCATCGTCTTTCGGTTGTTCGCTAAAACCCCCTTTTTGCGCAGTCTCTTCCTCAGCTCGACCTCTGCGTTCGATTTCCTTAGCTTCTCGCGCAATCTTCTCACGCTCACGCTCCTCTTCATGCTGCTGATGCATCTTTGCTAAGGATGGCTCCGTCGTGGCCACTGGGCCAGTCTGCTGTGCCCTTGGGGCTGGAATACCGCTCAATTGTCTTGCCAGGCCGATCAGTATTCGATTGCGACGCGTCATCGGACCCCTGTGAGGATTATATATCCAGCCACGAACGTCTACGTCCACGACGGCTTTCTCGTCCTCATGTCGCGACCACTCTCCTCTCCAGTAATCCTGCTCGTTCATACCCGTGGTTGAGGTATATGGCGACTCACCTGAGCTTTGGAATTGGCTCGGTGAATTCCTAACATGCCTCTTTGCGTAGGAGGGAAACAAGACCATCTGCTCGTTTCCATTCGTTACTATGGCCACGTCGGGGAAAGACCCTGGTATTGTAATTTTAGATGTTTCCGACATATCCGTTTCTCTTGATCTCGTCTGATAGTATGATTCCTTAATTTCATTCATAGCTGTCGCACCAGCTCTATACATATTGCCCGCCATAGCCGCGAGCCTTTTCCTCCTCGCGCCCCTTTCGCGCCCCGCCTCGGCACCATATTCACCGCCTCCCGCGCCATGTTCAGGCATGGATGTCATCTTTCCCGAAGTAAGCCTTGATCCATGCTTGATGACTTTACTGCTAAGGGCCGGCGGGCCAAGTAGCAACCGTCGCGCGTGGTCGACAAGTCGCGACTGGTCGCGCCGACGGCGCTGGCGATCAAGAATGAAACGATAGATACGACTTTGAATATGGTGCTTATAATAGGGAAAAGTATCGAGGTGGAAGTCAATGAGTCGTTCGCGGTATCGTTCGCGCAAACTACGCGATATGTGTTGGAAAAGGCCCTGCTTATGATGGGGTTGCTGGCGTAGGCGGAGACGTAGATGAGAAGATGGAAATCGATGAGGAGGAGCCAGTTTGCAGGATTATGACGGTAGATATAAGGTAGAATGATTAATAAAGATGGTCAAGAGAGACAAGGCTCTTCTTTCTTCGGAATTATATAGACACGATAGACACGTATATACTAGGCACACAAGAACGACTTATGACTGTGTTACACATCTGACCGCAGCCTTGTTGTCGTTGATTGGAAACGCAATGTGATAAAGAATCTGTTTCATTTCAATTAGATTAATAACTGGTTTACGGAACACAAGATTTAAGAGGGAGGAAAATAAAAATAGAAAAAATATAAGAAGGGAAAAGAAGATTATAACTTACCAGATGATTTTCTTCAAAGTTTCTTTTTTTTTAAAAGGAAAAAAAAAAAGAGTTGGAGCTTATGCCGTCAAAGTCTCACAGGGAGGATTGCAACTTCTGTAGGTGGGGAATCATGGAATCAGGGAATGGGGTAGCATGAGACAGGGGTCTATACGCTAGTGTAGTTACTACGGTTCAACCGGTACATACGTAAGGGGTTACCTAAGGGTATCCTTAGTTGGTGTCAGTGACATCAATTAATACATAATAATCGAAGTAAAAGTAGAAGGTTTAACGAATGTTACCTCATTGAAAACCCACGAGATCCATCTAGTAGGAGGTACCCATAACGATCTGCAGGGATGTGCGTAAGTTAATGCTGTATAACGTCGTACTACGCATGCATGCCATGCCCTAGATAAGCTTATTAGTATAGATCTCATTTGCAGCTGGATATTAATGAGTAACATAGTCTTTCTACTACCTACAACCAGCCTCATGACCTTGTCCTTATGACCCTATTGCTGCCAATGCTTGCTCGAGCCTACAGAAGAATATTAGACATTCTTTTATATGTAATATCGAGTCTTTATATTCATTTTATTAAGAATATTATCAACACTGAGACTACCTATCTCTTCTTCGTCTTGCCGGTAGCCATCGGAGGTGGCTTCTTTTTGTTCTTCTTGTCCTTCTTGTCCTTCTTGTCCTTCTTGAAGTTCAGAACGGCACCTTTGCCCCCTCTCTCGGCAGAGCCCTTCTTCCACATACCCTCAGTCCTCGTCGACTTTGCATCTAGCTTCTTCTTGTCCTTATTGCTTAGCTTGCCGTTCCCCTTCTTCTTCAGCGACTCCTTCAGCCCATTCAGCTCTGACCTACCCACCTCTTTGGCCTTCTTCTTGTCGTGTTGTGTCTCAAACCAAGTTCGCTTTGGCCGTGACTTGATCTCATCCTCGTGAATGACCATGTTCTCACCCTTCTTAATCTGCATCTCTGCTTGCGCCATCTGTTTCTCCTCCTTCTCTTCCCGAGCAATGGCTTCGATCTCACCAGCCATCTCATCGATCTGGTTCTGCCACTTGTCGGCATCAGCCGGATCAATGATTAGACTGCTAATCTTAGCTCCCTGAGATTTCCCTGCTCTTACCGCCGCTTTTACCACTTTGCGGTCAGGTTCTGCGGCGAGTGTAATAGCAACACCTGAGCGTCCAGCTCGAGCAGTACGCCCTACACGGTGAACGTATATCTCTAGAGTTTGCGGCCCTTCGTAATTAATAACTGTATCCACTCCTTTTATGTCAAGTCCTCGAGAAGCTAGATCGGTAGCAAGCAGAAACGAAACCTTGCCATCACGGAATGATTCGACGCTTGAAATACGCTGCTAGCGGTTAGCTACATACTAGACCACATTAGTAAGTCGCTTACCTGGGCCTGGTTCATGCTCCCATGGAGCTCAGCACAGGGGAGATTAAATAGGGCAAAAATAATCCGAGCACGATGAGCCTCTTTCTTTTGTCTGAAAAAAATGATAACCCGTTCTGTATGCATTGTTTTGCAAATATGGACAAGATATCCCATTCGCTTCTCTTCACGGCCGGGCCTTAATCTGACGAATCTCTGTTCTAATTTGTCTACCGTCTTCCTTTGGGAGTCCACCATCACTCGCACCGGTCTATTTAGACCAGCGCGGATGAGCCGATCAACGGAAGAAGTCATGGTAGCTGAGAAGAGCATGGTCTGTCGTGACTTGGGCAAGGTAGTGAGAATCTCGTTCAACTCGTCCGCGAAGCCGTCTTCCAGCATTCGATCGGCCTCGTCAAGAACAAGAATCTCTACTGTATCTGTTGAGAAACTTGCCGAATTGCGCATATGGTCGATGAATCGACCCGGGGTCGCGATAACGACATCAGGTCTTAGACGTAGCTCTGCTTCTTGAACCTTTAAACTCAACCCGCCCACTGCTAAGCAGAACTTAATATCAGTATGACCTGCGAGCTTGGTTGCGACGGCGTGGCACTGGATAGCAAGCTCTCGGGTTGGTGTCAAGATAACGACACGGCTGGTGGGGATTTTGTTTGGCCGATACAACAGTCGCTCGAGGATAGGGACGACAAAGGCGGCCGTCTTTCCAGATCCTGTGACAGCGCCACCAACCAGATCTTTTCCTTCTAGCGCAAGTGGTATTGTCTTTGCCTGGATTGGGGTGGGTTCGGTGAAACCAACAGAGTTAAGGCCGCGCAAGATCGGACGCGATAGGGACATGGTCTGAAACGAGGACTTTCCCTTCCGTTTCTCAGTTTGCTTCTCTTCAGGGGCGAAGAAAGCTGCTCTCTTGGCTTCTTCTTCAGGATCTTCCTCCTCGTCCGTCCCGTCAGATCCTACGTCACCGGGATGATCAACAGGCGTTGCGACAGAATCGTTATCGGATGCGTCATCTTCTATCTGTTCGCCTTGATCTGACGGAATTTCCGCTGCGTCCTCGTCTGATTCTTCGTCCGAAGCAGCACCCATACCAAATGCGTCTGCGGCTAGAACTTCGTCTTCCAGATCGTCGAGATCGATGTTTTCATCTTCGTCGTTAGAATCATCTACAGAGACTTCTCCTGTATCATCCAACTGTGGTTCGACTTTGTCAGTTCCAGGCTGAGTTCCTCTTCGCCTTCGCACAATTTCATCTACGTCGACAAGCTTCTTCGTAGATGTCCCATTTATGCCCTTTTTTGCGCTGTCGAAACCCCAGCCATCGAAGTCCTCCGTCCTAAAGTCCGTAGCGCCATCTTCTTCAAACTCGAAATCTGAATCCATAGCGCCATCATCATTCTCTTTCCTACCCCAAACACCGTTCTCCTCTTCATCGTTTAATTGAGCAGGTCTCTTGTTTTTCTTGGCCTTCTTTTTTGGAGGATTTGATTCGTGAACTTCCTCTTCCTCGTTTGGGAACTCATCATTATCAGATAAGGTGTAGATAAAGTCATCGGCCTTGCGCTTAGAAGCCATGTTAGAATACGTCGCGATGAGAAGTTCTTAGGTATGCGTATTGTTAAATACATGTATCGATAACTTAACAAATCGCAATCAGAACTGAAGAAAATTGAGAAAATGGGATTTTTTTTATTTTTGTGCCGGGCGGTGTGATGTATCGGCCCCACACAAGCTGTAGACCCCTGTAGCACGGAAACCTTCCGCTGAGTGACAATGTACCCCTGATCTAACATGACGTGTATAGGGGGGTAGGACCTAGTAGGTAACATACCTCTTAAGAGGTACATATAAACATGACGTTAATGTCGAGTTTATTCTTGATATTAAACACTTAATCTATCGTGAAAAGGGTTATTAACGGTATACTTATTACGCTTATACATGAAGGACGTTAAATATATCAACACATCTCATAACCGGGATTCGAGTTAATAATAATATAAGTAGAAATCTTTATTTAGTTTCTCTACTTCTAGGATGGTACTTTTACCAAGAACTTATTCTGATCATATTCCTAGGTAGAGACGTACTTATTGATCTATACAAATATCTTTCATCAAAGGTTTCATCGAAGCTATATACACATATGTCATCAGCCTAGACTCGAGTTAATAATGAAGATACCTGTTTAACGATGTCTCTATATTGAAGTACTTTATGTGATATACAAAGAACTCCAGAAGATCTGATCAAAATAACCAAGGTTAGAACCCGACTTAGTCCTCTGAATTTGGCAATCTACAGTTAGTCACACACGAAAGTTGCTTGCATGTTCCAAGCAAGGAGACCTCATATACCCAATTCCTTTCATCCCGAAGCCCGTAGTAAGTCGTGGAATATTTACTTCAGGGCCTTGCCGGCCTCGGGCATGGTGTTGATGAGGCGTTGACGAATGTGCTCGCCGACGATAGTCTCGACGCCAGAGCCGTCGAGAGCCTTGCACTTGAGCTTGAGTTGACCGTTGAGGAACCAAGGCACGGAATAGCGGTGGTTCGTGCCTGATGTGATGACACGGTGGCGAGCGCTGCGATAGTAGCCTGCCGTCCACTTCTGCATCATGTCACCCATGTTGATCACGTACGTGCCCTCCTTGGGAGGTACCGGGATCCACGTCTCCGTCGGAGGGTACCACACCTCGAGGCCCTTGGTGTTCATCTCCTGCAACAGGATCGTAACGCCTCCAAAATCGGTGTGGTCACCCACTATTCATCGTTAATACATGAACGGCGAGGAAAGGGGAAAAGGAGAGGATGGAAACATACCACCGAACTGTCGCTCGTCGAGGACGTTCTGAGGAGCGTAGTGCAATAGTCTCATGGGCATAGATGGGTTAACGGCAAATTCATCCATGACGTTAGGGGGGTGCCCCCAAGACTTCGGGAGGGCGCGAGCGAGGAGCTGCAGGAGCACCTTGGAGAGTGCAAGCATCGTAGCTTGATACTCCATAATCGGGGTCCTGAATTCCTCGTCCTTGAGGGACTTGGGCCACATGTTGGGACCAGTTGAGAAGGTGCCGGCATCGGGATCATCGGCAGGGACTTCATGGCCGACAACAAAACTCTAGAGGTAGGTCCACGTTAGCAACAGCAATGGTTTTAGGTATACACTCGTCGCTACCACTTTATTAGTTTCATCGAAAGAACCTCGTATGCTTACCTCCTTTATATCGGGAAGGAGACCTTCCTGATGGGTTTGAATTCCAGGGGGTTCGTAGCCACGGAAAGACTTGCCCATGGATTTACCCATCCAGACTTCCATACGTTGCTCCTGAGGGAGCTCGAAGAACTTCTTAGCACATTTGACGATGCCGCTACGCTTTTCCTCGCTCACGCCGTGACCGGCAAGGTAGAAAAAGCCGTAGGTCGTGCATGCGTGTCGTATGGCGTCAACGACGCCGTTCTTAGCATCCTCTGATGCATTCGGGTTTGTGAAGGGACTGATGTCTACGGTTGGGATGGCATCAGGTGCCATCTCTCGAGAATCCTCGATGCTACCCATATTTGTTATTTTAGCTGTTTTTCTTTTAGGCGTCTCTACTGCGCGTCAATCGCATCACAATGTCATAATTAGCTGCCTTAGCCTGGCCTTTTATCATGGACCCTTCATGGGAAGTAAGTTGACTGATTCCAACTACAACTGCGATCCCAGGACTTAATAGGTGTCGTCAGACGATAGAAGGATTTCAGCGCTGAACATTGTTATCACTAGCACAGTATAACAACACGGTATCGAAGAAACTCCAGACACGACTATGCTACAAGATGGCATGTTTCTACATTGTCTTCACAACTTAGAAACTCCAAGCCGGCTTATGCTACGCGTACGCATCGTGCAATTTCACTGCAGTGCGTCCCTGAAACTGTGCATCATGGAGATAACGGAGAACCCCAACGTCAACCACCTCGATAGAGGCTCATAGTACTAGGCTATAACCTTCGCAACGGCCAGCCACAAAGGGATCTATTACTCCGTGTTAACAGTCTGGTAAGTTGCCAGGTGTAATTCCCACATCTACCTTACGTACGATAAGCAGCATTTTAACTCTCTAGCTGAAGGTGAAAAACTCCGAGCCGTCCAGGTTACGAATTCATGGAAAACACGATATCTCCCTTGCTTATAGGTAAGACTAGCCATTGTTTTCGCCCAAAGGATCTTTAAACATATGCTAGAAAAATGATTCGGAGGAAAGGAGTGTAAGCATCGCACCACGATGGTGCTACGATGAGCTTTGTGCAAATGAGATATGGGACAACGCTGTCATCATATATCCTTAGAACATGCCTATTTGCGTAGGTCCTTCATTCCAATTGAAATTAGTCGGCCCGGCGCGAATTGCGGAGAAAGGATCTGATAATGTACGACCAACGTGTGGCTAGGTTCCATGGTGTGAGACAAGACACGGGAAGATGTACTCGCAGACTGGAGTTAACCGAAGCGATGCATGCGTTAACAAATCTCCGACCTTACCGGGTAGGATGTGCTTTGGGGGTCATGACCAGACCCTTCGTTAAACACATAGTAAATAGATGCTACTGGTATTGTCATGTAAAATTCCCCTAATGTAAAATCATTCTCCGTTGACAGCATAATCCAACCACTTCAATATTCGATTCTAATCATTTGTGTGCCCGGAATCAACACTTGAGTAAGTTGGCCAGAAAGGCAGAGGTCACATCTACCTACTTCATAGCTAACCTAGGCTACACAGCTGATATTAAGAAGCCAACCAACTATCCGTTCATCTTCCATCTGCTTTCTATCTACGATTCTCTGCTGTCTTCTTCGCAACGATCCAGACATCGCCAACCTCAAACATCACCATGTCGCAGCTGAATGAATTCCTTGTTCAGATCCCGGACAAGCCGAATGTGTTAGCGACACGAGTAAGCAACGTGCAAACGCACCTGGCGCGGCTAAAGGGCCTGGTAGAATCCGGCACCATCGTCATGTCCGGACCAACCCTGGCCGCGCACCCCAAGACCGCCGACGAAAGTCTCGCGGTAAACGGCAGCGTCTGGCTCGTTCGTGCCGGGTCGGTGCAAGAGGTCCACGCCTTGGTCGCCGACGACATTTACGCCAAGCTCGGCGTCTGGGACTTGGATAACGTTACGGTCACTCCGTACAAGTGCGCAGTGAGGAAGCCTCTCTGAGGGAGGAACGGCTGACGTCCGGACTATCTGGGAAGAGGCGAGTTGGATCTGGCTGAACTAGGCTTTTAGTACAAGAGGAATTCCTCATCATATCTTCCATCTTACGTACCTTAGGGAATTCTTGTTATAGTGCAACATCGAATCTCCATTCCTTTATAGTACCTACCTGATAGTTAACATGATAAAAACACCCATGTGGCCGATTATATTAGTATTAAATACCCTTCCAGCCTGTAGTAGTAATTTACATGATAACATGAAGAGCGAACGAGCAGAGCTTTTATGTACCCCTATTTTGTCAATCTGATTATTCTAATAGCCTCCATTATAGTTAATATCACGCAAGAGGTCAAACGGCCCTTTGCCCGATGCTTTCCTGTGAACTCCATTCCTGTACCGTATCCATGCTATGACTGAACCGTTCCCTTCCATCTATACAATAATACACTGTAGTTTATAAGATGTCTCGAATCTCCGTGTGGTCTTGTGTGGCTTGCTGATGGATCGCGAGGTAGCGTAGGTATCTTATTACGCCTTGACGTTGAGCGCGAAACCGGAGCGATACACTCTCAGGACGCCGTATAAGATACCCGATAGAGTGGCAACGCCGCCCCCAAATCCCCATAAGCCATCCCAGTCTAGTGGCTTCGTCTCTCCCAGAATAGCCCCCGCTACCGGTCCGCCGACCAATAACCCCAAGGCAATAATACCAAAACCCATCCCAATTCTTGTACCAAGCTTGGACTTATCCTTGGTTAGGGGAACGAAACACACGGGAGGCATGGCGATGAACACGCCGCTGAAGAAACCGGCAAGGACCGCAATAGCAATCACAGACCCTCTAGTATGAGCCGTCATCATGCAGAGCATCAAGATACCGGTAATGAGCGAGCACGGCGCTACGACGTTGAATGCGCCGACCTTATCCGACACGGCGTTGGGAATGACTCGACCGAAGCAGGATGCGGCGTTAAAGATCGGAACCATGTAGAAGGAGAGCGCGGTGTCGGTAAGTCCTTGTTCCTGAGGGTAGTACGAAATATAGAATATGAGGATGCTGAGGCCCATGAAGCCAATGAAGGTAGTGAAGGTAAAGGCCATGTAAGGAATGTCGCGGAAGGCGGTCCAGTCGACAGGAGACCTGGCCTTCGGGGGCTTGACTCGCATTCTCATAACGCAGATCGGGATGAGTAAGGTCCCGAGGGCGATGAAGCCCATGACACGAACTGCCCAGGCAAACCCAATGTTATGTACATATAAGAGCTGATATAGGACGATAGGATATATGACACCACCGACGGAGGAGCCTGCGGAAGCGAGACCGACTGCTAAACCAAGCTTGGTGCTAAAGTAAGTAGGGATAATAGATACGCAGGGCACGAACAGCATTCCCGCTGACAAGCCGACGCAGATTCCTTGGGCAAGTACAACCTCCCAGTACTGCGTACATAGACTTAGCATCATGTGTCCGAAGACGATGCCAAAGCTACCGACGATGAGTAGATGTCGCAAGTATCCCCTATCGTACACCGGGCCGGCGAAGACGCCGCCGAGCAGAACCAAGAAAGACTGAATGGAACCGATCCATGATATGTCAGACGATGATCGGACAAAGAGCTGTTCAGATTCGTAGTATGTCTGGAAGACGCCGAATGCGTTCAGGATACCCCAAGTATTGAAGAATAACATGAATCCACCGAAGACATGGAGCCAGGCAACGAGACCACCATTGGGAGGCGGCGAAGGGCCCACCACTCGTTGCGGCTCTGCCTGCGCCGTCTGTGCCACGTTCTCGACGTCGGTCGAAGCATTGGGGGCCTTCTCGTCCGCACCGTCGACCTTCTCACTCGTAGCGACAAAACTACCGTTGGATATCGTGATGTCTTCGGAGTCGCTCACGCGCATTTGGCTTGTCTGTTGGATATTATCGGCGTCTGGAGCCATGGTGGCGGCGGTGGTCTTGATATCCAGCGCTCGAGTGTACAGCTTGCAGATGACAGAACAAGGACAAGGACTGGAGGAAAAAGAGAAAAGAATATGTAAGATAGCAGTTGTACGGCTCTGCTGATGCTATGTAAGTTTGGGGGAGTTACGTATAAGAGACCCTCGGAGATTCGGAACTCGAGCTGATCGATAGTGTGTGTCTATGTAAAATTTCTTTTTGTACGTATTATTTCATTCTACGCCAAGGTATTTGTAGTCCAGGACGTGTGCTACTAAAGGTAGGTGACTAGACGGTATGTAAATTGACCAGTAGGTATGTCGCTTAACGTGCCAACTGTAGAGCTACCTCGTGTCAATTTCTTTTGATAATGGGTACTTTAGGTATTGTTGATGATGTGTACAGAATTTCAAGACATTGAAAAGAGTACTAATCTTTTCGACGTCGTTGTTATATATATCATTGATGTAAATGGATTTGGTGTCATGTAAGTCAATCAGTCCAAATTGACCCGGTACCTGCTTCCTTAGTTCTTTTTGACTTTTCCTTTCCTGTTTGCTATGTAATTCTACATGGTCATGTACGGTACATATACCAGGTATACAAAGTGAATATACCGGTACCTAACTTCAATACAATTACATGGTAAGCTACTTGAGATAGGTATGTACCTACCTATATACACGGCTCTTATATGAGATCATGTCTTTGGTTCAGGGACAGGCACCAAGACTGAATTTAAACATTTTAGTCAAACTAGAATTGTCTCCATATTTTAACTCGAATACTTACAAACGAGCTTGATCGACGCTGATTTTGCTTAGAAAGCAGGTATTCTTGGTCAAATTTGTTAAGGGACGTTTTTTTTTTACGATGGAAAAAGAAACTCCGAGGTAAGGGTCGGACATCGAGACGGGAGCCGCATGGACCAGTGTCACGAATAGATTAATAGATTATCTAATGCAAATATATTGGTCCTGACTTACAAGCTTATCCAAGCCACCTTAGAACTTGTGTACCGTATTGATTTTATGCCTCGGTATATCTACCTGTCACATTCACCCCAATTAGGGTTCAAATACTTTGAGAGATACTATGTAGTTAATATTAATTCTAAGCCCTTCATAATGTTCCGGGCAAAAAAATGAGACGTTGAATAATATTGAACACAAGTGTAACCTGCAGTGCATACCTTGAAAAGTGTAACCGCCGTAGAAACGAATTTTAAGTGATGCATAAACGTTATAGTCATTTCACTACCTATTAAGCTTAATCTTTTTTTGTAAGACAATGCACCAAGAAGTATATAAAAAGACTTGTACGATTTTACCTAACATGTTGGTATAACGTTTAAATCCAAAATACATCGTACGTTTAAAATTGATATTATTAATTACAACGTACTTGATGGAAGTTAAAAAAGTTGAACAAAAGTTCCTGAACTAATTGATTATATAATGTATACTAGCTATAATGTGCGTAATACGCTTTGCTTATTCCGAGTCTCCGAGATCCGAATCGACAAGTCATATATACCGGGGTACCCGCCGTTAGCGCCGTCGGCTCGGATATGCCAAACAAAAAACCCTGCATCGAATCCGTGCATTTGACTCCATTTTTCCATTTTTTTTTATCACACTTCTTATGCAACAAGTTGGCACATATCAAATCGTGAATCCTTCACACTTTACACCATATATGATGTTTAATATTATTAACACAATTAACAATATGTTACAATTCTTAGACTCCTTGATTATAGAATCTACTTATTTACGGCATAGACCGGGGACATTCGTAGCGTGGACGCCGTTCTCCCCCGGATCTATAACTACGAGCCGTATGAGCCGTGTAAGTTGTCTATAAATGGTAGGTATGAAATCGGACTCCTTTAGGTGATCTCGCCTCGGCCGCTTAGGTATTATCCCAGCTCGGCAGCCGGAGGTATTGGTATAGGGTATACACAGTAGGGTATAGTATGGGAATTTCGAAAAGTTCCAAGTCATCGAACTCGTTTCCACCTCTGCTAGTGAGTGAGTGTACACTACCTACCTACCTAGGTGCTGTGCCGTGCCGTTTGCGCCATTCACATGTCTTCGTTCTTCCGACCGTGGACTTCTCGTACATACGTTAAAAACAGTTACGCATCTATCAAAAGGAGAAAGAACTAATTTATCCCAACTCTCACTTTAAGCGCACCAAACAAACATGACATCACACATACACATGGCTTTCAGCACAATGTCTCCGAGTCAGCAGCTCTCGCAAACATTCTTAAGACTTGGCCTCAGCCGCCATATAAGTTCTAGATTTCTTTCAACATCTTCCATCATCAGCATCAACATCAACAATCGTCTTACCTCAACAACCACTCCTACTACTATCACCAAATCTCAGCACCGCTTTATCCATTCTACTCAGCAACGATATAAAAACAACAAAATGGCTACTAACACTGCTGCTTGGATTAAGGAGGCTAAGGCTCACCCTTTCGTTGTCGAATCTGCCCCTCTCTGGACTCCTGAGTCCGGCGAGATTCTCATCAAGAACCATGCTGTCGCTATCAACCCCGTTGACGGTTCTCTTCAGGCCGCTGGCTGGTGGCCTCTTAACTACCCTACTATGCTAGGTCAGGATGTTGCGGGTGTCGTTACGGCCGTCGGCGACAATGCTCAAGGTTTTAAGGTTGGCGACCGCGTCCTCGGTCACGCTGTCGGCATGGCCACCAAGCGTGACCAGGACAACGCCTTTCAACAATACACGATCCTGAAGACTAACATGGCCGCACATCTCCCTGCCAACATCCCTTTCGAGAAGGCGGTCGTGCTCCCGCTGGCTATGTCCACTGCTGCCTGCGCCCTTTACCAAGACACTCACTTCAAGCTTCAGTTTCCCACCGTTCCTGCACGGGAGTCCACGGGCCAGACCTTCATCGTCTGGGGTGGCTCTTCCGCCGTGGGAAGCAACGCCATCCAACTCCTTGTTAACTCCGGCTACGAAGTTATCACTACTGCCTCTCCTAAGAACTTCGAATATGTGAAGAAGCTCGGTGCCAGCCAAGTCTTCGACTATTCGAGCCCCACGGTCCAAGATGACCTTATCAAGGCCATGAAAGGCAAGACGAGCGCCGGCGCTTTGGACTGCGTTGGCGGTGCTCCCCAAGGCATCCTCCAGCAGGTTATATCCACAGTCGAAGGTACCAAAGCCGTCGCCTCTACCAAGCGGGGTTGGCCCGAGCCTCCGGCGGGCGTCACCATGTACTCCATCTTTGGCGCAACTCTAAAGGACAACAACGTTGGAGCAGCCATCTACAACGACTTCCTGCCGGCAGCTTTGGAGAAGGGCACCTACGTACCTGCACCTGAGCCCACCATTGTCGGCAACGGTTTAGAGAAGATCCAGGACGCCGTTGATTTGATCAAGAAGGGTGTCTCGGCTACTAAGTTGGTTGTTACTTTGGAATAAGATACCCGGAAGAGAGATGTAGGAGGTCGGCAGGCAAAATAAACGACAAAAATGTTTTTGATAAAAATATTGTCTTCATAGTACATACCCACCCTTACCTACCTGTCGTACTATGGCACTGGCTGAACGTGTCGGCGGTATGAGATTTAGACATAGCTGCTACGATTAGGTAGTCCTAGATAGGAAGATATGAGAAAAACAATTTAGTAACCTATCCCCCGTGCCTGGAACTTACCACTTTTCGACAGTTCAACACGTCGTAACCCGTAACAGGCTCCATATTATCGGGACTCCAGAGTGATGCGACAAAGCTCCGCGCGATAGACGCGACGGGAGCCGGAGCTAAGAATTATGACGAAGCAATGCGAGAATCATGATTTTCCCAATATCGTTTCTCTATGGCAAGTCCTATTCGTCCGCGGCATCGCGTACAGAAACTAGCCCCAGAATAAACTTCGTATTAGCGCCGAAATCGATCTGACAGACGACAGAATTATGCCGATCCGTCTTACGAAATATACCACACAGTAAGACGCGGCACCCAACTCCAGGTAAAGGCATATTCCGGGTGTCCACGGATGAAGATTGAGGGGAAGGGAGCGGGATAGAGGGTTTGTGTCACGAAACCTAGCCGACATCCTACAGGCAGAAAGGGGATCTTCCAGGGTGGGGCTGACGCCCTCCGTCGTTTGATGGGACTTAGGCCAGGCACAGCCGTTTCTCTGTGTTCGAATCGGTGATGGCAAAATCCATGGATATTGCCGTATGAGAGAGAGGCCTCGGAACGAGCGACGGAAGCTTCGCCACAGGCTGCGGATGCCTGCCGGCACGTATGTGTCGGTCGAGCTGTGGGGATGCATTCCATAAAACTAGCTATCTACCCGGAGTAGGACCTTATACCTAGGTAGGTAGCTTACGTACTGACATCTCTCGTAGGCACGTCGCATACCTACGACGACGAACTTTCCGTTTGGATCGGGGTCGGCGTCCACAGTTCCCGTAAGTCCCTCCAGTACTGCGTATATCTGACCGTTACATCAACTTTTAGAACATGTCGCCGCTGCGTCGAGCATGCAAAAAAAAACCACCTACCTGTACATAAGACAGCAAGGGAGACTGCGAATGCTTACGGCGGTGAATGTGATGAGTCTTAATATGTATGTGGCTGGCAAGCTGAAATGTGCCGAGACTCTAGTTAGCTCATCCATGCGGACAGCCGGTATAGTCAACATTGTGGGGTCGTGCGACAGCGTTTGAACAACGCTTGTCTTGCTCGTGTGGTGTTTTGCTAGACACCATCTTCCCGTTAGCCCGCTCGTACGACATATATGTGCCGTATGTACCTGCTCTTGTACAACGTGTGTCTACAAGGAGGAGGACGGTCGAGAAAGATTCCTCCTCTGCTTCATGGCATATCCTACTATCCGTTGATTCAGTCAGTTGCTGTCTGAAAAGTCCAAAAAAGGATGGAATGATTCCGTACCTCCATATCCACCGCGTCATGTTGTTTTCCGAGGCCTTGAACGGAGACCGAGTTATCGAAGCCGAGATGTGCGGGATATCAGAAATATATATTACGTCGAATCCTATATCATTCTGCCCTTACCGTTTCCTACACCTTATCCTTACCCGGTACTTGACCAAACTAAGATTGGTAGGGGTAATGTGTGTAAGTAGGATGGGATGGGTGGAATGGTGGAATGGTGGATGGGAATGCTTACGTGGTGGTAGGTACACTTACACCGGGGACAATGTGTGTAAGTACGATGGTATTGATGTACAGTTACCAGTACGTAAGTTACTTCTAGGTAGGCTAGGTCATCCTTCCGTGCCCCACCCACAAGCTTCAAAGTTCTCATGCTGCACGATGAGTGCAGTAGTCGCTCCGAGAAGAAAATAAGCTTTCGGAATCCCGAGCCAGTTAAGCTTATATCTGTACCTTATGTAGCGTATTATTACATATACCGGACCCTACATGGTACATATTAAGAGGTACTATGTCGTGCTTTAGGGGTCTAGTAGGTAGGTATTGTATGTGTACCATACATCAAAATGAGGTTATCTACATGTACTACTCACCATATTTTATATTGTTCATTTCATCACCTGATTCGTTTTTGATCAACCTAGCTTCATTGCTATCTGGTCCGATGCTCCTTTTTATAGTAAGCTTCTTATGATAAGCTCGCGGTACCGTAGGTAGGCAAAATGTTTTCTGCTCTAACGAGTCTTCTCTTCTCGCTATTTCAAAAGCCTAGCTGTATGCCTAGGTATGCTCTTAAGTGAAGTAGAAATGCCAAGAAAAACCTCTCACGTCATCGTACATTCAATACATCTATATTGGAATGTGCTCTTAATTCAAGCAATCATTATGAAAAGCTCAGAGATCAACCAATTGCTAACTTATCTAATTCTTGTAAGATTTAATCGGATCTCATTACATATTAAATATTATATTGACAGGCAATAAGTTGTTACAAATCATCCGGGCTTATAGATTAGGTATTGTGTATGTATCTATAGTTAATATATATCTATAAATCGTCACGCCTTAACTTGGTATATACTAGATGTTGTATGCATTAAGAGGTACCTACTCGCTCAAAGCAATCGTCCGATCATGTAGAGAAGTTTAACTTTGTAGGTATTTAATCGTTAGCATCTATCTCAGTGTCACAGAATCCATATGCAGGTAAGATCAGAAATCTCCGTTATCTCAAGTGCCCGGGCGTCTGCATAGGAGCATACTTGTTGTGGACAAACACTTACTTAACTAATACCGTGTAAACATTTTCCCTGATCAATTGGGCATCCCTTCTACGTTGTAGATGCTGCTGTGTCCATAGTTGTCAACCAAATAATCGTTCATATAATCTTGTCATGGTTTGAGAACAACTTCAATCCTCTCACATGTCACTTTTACCCGGGTTTTAAAAGATTATAGTCGATCCTTCCGGTTGACTCTTTTCCTCTGTCATTGGCTGTTGACTCTATTCACTCAATGCACCATACGCACTTTCAGTCTATGCCCGCGTAGATATCTAAGAAGTAGTGTCATGAAAATATAATCTTGATCCTGGGAAGTCGTAGACTTCTCAATCATATGCTGATTTGTGGTTAGTAGCCTAACTGGCATCATGAATCCCTCGGCGATCATTTAGCTAGGTAGTCATAGATACGCAGCCTGAGTGAGCATCTAAATCCTGCCACTCAAAACCCCTAAGTACACTTTTTGTCTGCAAGCCCACCTGAGCCACATGCTATGATCTAGCTCGAATCGGTACGAACCATGAATCGATCAAAAGATGCACTCTTAGGACTTGTTATAGTGGATATATTCCTCTCGGAAAATACCTTTTGTGGGTTGATAAGTTAATAGTGATTACGGCATACAGCGTCCTGTATCCATCGGCAGCGTCTCTTCATAGATCCCCATCCGATTATATAGATATATTATAGACCCCCTCTTCATTGTTGAGGTGCCTTTAGCCCAAGGGACCTTTCCGTAACTCGTTACGACTCTATATTGTTGTTGATATCGGTTAAGTCTCGCGAACTAAGTGGTCAAGGTCAAGCTAAGCTATACCTTCCCTTGAGAACATGCCACAATCGGCGGACCATAGCGTCAAGTCGTCGTCGCCGCCGGCACGACAAAATCCAGGTGCAGGTATGCTACACTACTTTCCTAGCTACACAACCATAACGAAGCAGGTCGCACCAGCGATACGCATGTGAATTACCGGGCCTCTTTAAAGCCTACCTACCTACTTATATAATGAGACGTGCAAACGATACCCGAGTCCCATACCCGTACGTCTCATATTAATTAGTCATATTAAGGACCTAACAGTCTTTGAAAATGACAGAAGCTAATCATAACGACATAGCCTGCGAAGAATGTCGTCGTCGTAAAGTTCGTTGTGACCGACAACAGCCATCGTGCGGCCTCTGTCAACAATCTGGTGTACGATGCCAGATTACAACCCCTCGCCCTCCTCGAGGTCCTAAAAGAGGCTATCTAAAAGCGTTACAAGCTCGGATAGGTATGTTGTACTCTCAAGCCAAGACTCAGAGGTAACCCTCCAAATTGAGGCGTGAACTATAGTAGTTTGTATGACGGTTATATCAATCTCTTACATTTCTTTTAGCCACTCTCGAGGGTAGCCTTCTCCAACAGCAGCAGCAACAGCAACAAACCCAAAATAGCAATGTCAATACAATAGCGATATCTCCCGAAGTTAGCACTATCGAAGGTCTTTCATTTAACGACAACCCACAATTACAATGGGACTTCCAGATTACACCTGGAAGCGACACGACTCTTCATGACTTATGTCAGGGGACAGCAGCACCTGCGACTTCGACAAGCGGCTCTCCGCTGGATGGAAGCTCGGTTCAAACGTCGACATCGCCCATACAAGGATTTAATACACCTAGTGACGGAGTGGGCTTTTCTGATTCAGTTTTGGGGCGAAGGGCATCTGACCTGTCGGAAGGATTAGACGGCATCAATAATTCGAATTTGATGCAGGCGGACTTGTAAGTGCCGCGTCCAATGCTACTTTGTCATCCTACCGCCCTCGCCTAACGCTAGGTAGAGACCAGCTTTATTTTGACAGAGTACATAATTTTGTACCTATCTTACATCAGCGGCGGTACTTCTCGTGGGCGCGGATAGTCGCCAAGACAGAAGCTCAGTCGTGTCTACGATATGCCATGTGGACGTTGGCCGCATCCGTATCAGCGCATTTTCAGAACATTGGGGACTCTCTATATCGCTACACACGGCGAACCCTCGAGGCTCTGGACTCAAAATGTATCGGTCTCGCCATCGTCGACCTAGAACAAGCCCAGGCCTGGCTCCTCCTAGCCATTCACGAGTTCATGTGTGTCGACTTTAGCAGAGGCTGGGTGAGCGCCGGTCGCGCATTCAGGTTGATTCAACTGCACTGGCTTCAATACTCGGACGCGGCCGAGGTAGGTCTGACACAGACGGATTGGGTCGATGAGGAACAGAAGAGGAGGACGTTCTGGCTGGCTTATTGCTTGGATCATTTCATCAGCGTGAGAAACCATTCGCCAACAACATTTAATGAGCAGACAACGGTACGGAATTATCTACCAATTATGCACCATTATCATAATACTGACTTATCCTCTCTCTCTCTCTTTCCAGAACACGATTCGGCTGCCGGCTCCTGAACTAGAGTTCCAGAATGAGCAGCCCATCATGACCGGCTTTCTCTCGGAGGCAATAAATGCGAGAGGGACTGTCATTACCTCAGCATTTACCGAGTGCATCGTCGTGGCCGCAGTCATCGGGCGCGCGTTGTCTCACCGACAACAGTTCATGGTTAACAACATGTTCTCCGACAATTCCCCAAGTTTCTGGGAACGTCACGAATGGATCAATGCTGTGATCGTGCAACGAATGGACGTATTTTCTCTGAACTATCCTATCGCCGCCCAAGAAGCGGATCCGATGCTCCTCTTCATCAGCATGATGTGGCGGACGACAGTTCTCTACATGTACCAGCTCCTCAAGGCATCCATACGTGCAACGGATGAGAAGAGGTCTGTGTTGACGGAATACACGAGACAAGCGACAATAGCCGCCAAGGACATCGTGAACTTGACCAATAAACTGACGCAATTAAACTCCTTCAAGGCAAGTTAAAGTAATTATTGAGACTACGCCCCTTACTGACATTCTCACCCAGGTACACCCCCTAACGCCGATACCGCTAGCATTATGCACGGAGTTTTTCGTGTCCTACCACGAGCTAGGCGATACGTATAGCAAGCAGCTCCAGAACATTACCGAGGCCATGCATGGTCTGATGAGTTACAGTAACCTCGGATCTAACCTAGGAGCTTACCCGAGATAGCGATGGATTTAATAGGGGCAAGAAAATATCAGCTCCCGTCTACCTCTGTTGATTTGATTTTGCATAGCTGGTTGGGGCGGTTGAGTTGAAACCGTGCAGACGGAGGTGTTGTTCTGTTTGTTACCTGAAAGAAGGAAGAAAAAAAAAACTAGTAGTTACATGGTTCCTTGAATGAATACCTAGGGGAGCTGGGGCGTTTAGGTGCAAGGATACGCGAAGCTGGCTCCATTCAGCCAGCGAATTACAACAATGCACGGGATAAGCATATCATACAATGCTACCTAGAACAAAGAAGTCTCGAGACGAATCGGATTGGTTAGGTGCTGGTGTAAGTGAGGCAGGGTCAGCTATGAAAATCATACAGCTCTCATTGTTTTTCCCCTCTGGAGTTTCTTACGCATGTTTAGCGAGATCATTGTCCCCTTCGACGCTAGCTCGTGAAAAAGATGGCCTAGTAAGCAAGACGTTGCATTAGACTCTTTTTTAACCTGAGGTACGTTTGTCATGGAGCCAGCCCTACCAGGCGAGGTCCGGTTACATTATGCCGTTTTTTATCTAGGCCCTGTTGCCGATCACCTACAACTACTCATCTCATTCTCATTCTTAATCATCGCTCCAATATAATACCTGCGAATCAGAGGTATGTATGTGCCTAACATAATGGCAATATTTGTTAAATGCACATTAGCGCATGTGTTTTTGCTTTTGTTTTTTGATTGCCGTATACGCCTTTTCTCTATGCTACAACAGCATGTATTTCTTGCTTAATTAACGTACTCTTATTCGGATCGAACATAAAATACCTCATTCTTTTCGCAGCTGAAGCGTCGTCATATACAGGTCTAGGCCCCAAGTATACGCTAGAATTATAGAGGAATTTTAACCTAGGAGACGGATCATGATCAGCAATGGATCGTAGCACATACTTCTTACAGCTCAGAAGGAAATCTTGGTTGTGATTGGAGGGGCAAAAGAGCTGGTAAGCACTGATTCGTCTGATTTATTACGGTATGATAAATTACCCTCGACTCTTTTAGCAACAAATGAAGTTCTTTCGAATTCGCGCATTGTTTATGAGACTTAGAGGGGGGGATATCTCGGTCTTTTGAATCTTTCTTTCCACTAAGCGCATCAATGATAATCTTAACGAAATTTGCATAATTATTCCTCTTCCTCTTTATTCTATATCTGCGCGGCGTGTCGAAGAGCCGGCTTTTGCAGCAAGGGTGGCCCATGTTACGGTGATGTGTGGACGCCACGTTCCTCTAGGTACTAGACTATGAGTCTATGACCAACGGTATCCAGCTGCTGGGTCGGGCCGTTACCATCTAAACTCTAAAGGTAGAAGTTTAAGTCTGCACGGGTTACCTAATTCTTCTATACCTCATGCTGTACCGATAGGTACGAAATACTTAACTTACCCCTTAAAATCAATACACATTATAGGTTGGAATACAAGGTAGATGTAAGCTATCATCATTATTATTACTAATAGGCAATTACCTACATGTCACTATCTTATTATTGTTTTCATCTTTATTCTTCACGAATCATATCTTCACATATCTCAGGTATTGTATCTTTGATTATGTATTACGCCTTCATTTTTTATTTCGGTATCTATTCTGCTTTCGTATTGATATCCTACCTTCATCTCGATATCATCACAAATTCATCTTAACTACCAAGTGTGGCTGGCCTAAAAGAGCATGCACTAAATAGAAGAACTGTTTATCTTGCATTGCCTAAGTGACACCTACCTACTAACGTGACCGTCAGCCTCCGCATATGCCGTGATGTGTGTATGTAAGCACTATGTGAATGGATGAATAGGAGAGGTACAAAGTAATACCGGGACGTAAGCCCGGCTCGCCGAACGAAAGACGTCGTTTGCCATTCCGTCATCTGAGCTCATCCTCAAAATTTATGCGTCCCCAGTTATTATTCCTTCGGTCATATGGTCCGATATAGACACTTCTTTCGAGCCGTGATTATCATTATTTAAGACAAAAGTTGAATACGAAAAATAGACCGAGCCGCATGACGTAGAATGGTGTTGAAGAAATCGATAATGCAAGTTTCGGGTGAAGAATCTTTGATACTGCAAGCAATATGTAGGTATATACCGGTGCGGTATAGGGTAGATATTATAGGTACAGATATCTTTGTACCTGTATCCAGGCACTCGACTTAGTATACACAAAATACTTCCATGTAGCTATAGCAACATAAAGGTACTCGGTATGTGTGTATTAGTGACGTATATATCTGTGTAATCCATGGACCGTACACCTCTTCCTTCTTTTCTTCTCACCTACATCCGATGGCGAATCAAACTCATATCAGGTACGTTCAACTCAAGGATTATTTATGCAATCGAATCCAATCAGTCTTGTTACGTACCAGTAGTGAATGTGACCCTGCCGTGTTCGACCGGTCTACTCCAAGAGGTATCCAGATATGCATCGGCGTTAGATAATTCCATAGGTTACCCTCGAAACCGTATCCAAGATACACCACACGCTTTGCATAATATAGGTAAGATACTATACGTGTGCCTGATTCGCTTGGTATGCGATAGCGGCTATCTTCAAGCTCCATGCTGCGCTCTCGTGTCCTAGAACAAGATTACGTGCATGGAAAACAGTCGAAAGCCGGCCTATCACGGAAAGAGAGTCAAAGTCACCGCTAGGGACTTAGGGCTGACCCAAAAGTAAGCAGGTAATTACCTAGATACGTACGTACATTACCTAGAATCCTTGATACCGTACCTGCTACGTAGTATTCTATATCCCCCACAGAACTGGTACATGTACAGGCACATATAAGACTATGCTTGAGAGAACACGTGGGGGATTGCATAGTAAATAACATTGTATAAGTCGCATTTTACGCCGTACCTATTCGCTGTATCACATATGCAGTATACGGCATAGCTAGGTGTGTGTCATATACCGGTACAGTAGGTATGCAACCCCCCCTTTACCATAACAGTGCCAAGAGATTCAACATCAGCTCTTCTCTTACGAGTTTAAACATTAAGGCGAGATAATAAGTACTTTAATTTCAAAAAGTGACCTGTCTATTTTTACCCCATCTTCACCAACGCCGACTCAGTAATAAAAGTCAAGCCTTGCATATCTTAGAATGGGTCTAGGTAGGCTATGAAGGGCTATCTAAGAGCTATCAAATATGTGAATGAATGGGTGTAAATTGTCACTTAGTAGCTCGTTTTATACACAATCTTATATACGTACTAAACCATGCGTGCCCATTTGCCACCCAAGGGGGGGTACTCACAGCTCAGAAGCTGCGAGGATCCTGGGCATAAGTTGGTTGGTGATGTTCCATAGCTGAGGGGAGCCAGTGACCATGAGCGAAGCAGTGTACCAGGTATTGCGGTAGCCCTGTAGATTGTACATGTCCCGATAAACGCCCTTGCGAATAGCATCCGCCCCCGCGGTCGGATGCAGAGGTGTATGGCTGTGATAGGCTACAAAATTGGGCTCGGCGGTCGTGTTTGACCCGGGTACCGCTTTCTGAAGTATCTTAAGCGTATCCCGAGTCGCCCCCTGCACCTGATCCTGCGTCATATCTTCCAACGATGTGTACCAGTAGTAGTACGTGCCTTCGATCTTGGTTGGGGCAAACATGACGACACTCGGAAGCTTGGGTACGTGCGACTCCGTCTTCAAGCCCCTGTTATCGTAGATATAGTCGTTAGGTAGGCCCAGGTTCGTGATAACCCCGGTGTAGTAGAAACCCCCTTTAAAGTTAGAGACGATATCGTACTCGCGTTTGTCCAGGTCGAAGGGCTCCAAGTTATCAACCACCGCTGGAGCCGCGAATATCAGCTGCTTTGCGACTATTTTTTTCTGGCCGGTAGGAGTGGAGACACACAGCTTGACGCCGTCAGCTGGTTTGGTGCCCCTTTGGCCGTGGATAACTTCTGAATTGAGTAAGACATCAGAGCCAAGTTCAGCTAAGGCGTTACGGAAAAGTTCGGCATAGTCGCCGTTTGCATTAGCGATACTCTTGCTATCGTACTCTTCTTCAACCATGACAGTGTTGAGGTTGTTGAAAACAAACAGCGCGAGCATGTCGATCAGGTCACCAGCAACGGCAGGCCGTGAGTATGTAGCAAAGGCATCGTCGGTGATATTGAATTTCTTCATATATTCGGCCCAGGTTAGAAGTAGATCCTCAGGTACAGGGTCGGGTAGCTCAATGCCATTCTCAAGGTAGGGGTACTTGTGAAGCTCCCGGAGGTAGTCGTCTTTTAGGGTAGGAACGCTATAATTGGTAAGGATAGAACCGTCCGTGAAGTCGACGTAAAGAGTAGATTTGCCCGAGGGGAATGAGCCCGGCCCAGCTGTGATGTTTAGGCGGCTGAAAAACGTGCGTGAGAGTGGATCGTCGTAGTACACCTGCAGACCGTAGTTGACGGGAGTCCCTGTTGCAGGATCATAGTAGGTTGAGGTATGTCCGCCTAATTTGTCTCTCCGCTCGACCACCACGAGGGATTTGCCTTGGTCCTTCAGGGTAATCGCGGCATAAGTGCCCGTACCCCCACCGCCAATGATGGCGATATCTCGGATTATCAATTCAGCGTTTTGGCATTCAGTAGTGTTCTTTAGCGCGAATGCAGAAGCGGCTAAAGAGAGGCATCTGCACAACGCGGCTAACTTCATGGTCATGAGTTATTAGCATGAAATCGATGATGAACGTCAAAAACAAGCAGACAGCATGGACAGACACCGGTCAAGAATTGGCGTTACTCTTATTCTTATTCTATTCTATAACTGAAGCTTGGCAGAGCCTTATATATATGTTTGTTATTTACGACGATCTTCTCTTAGGTACGCAGCCTCCCGGCAAGTTAACCGTTCCTCGACGGAATAAAGCATATGAAGCCGCCCGGTCCCCGAGCTCTAAGCGGCTCGTTAGTAGTACGGTGCGGTATTATGATACATCAACATTTATAGCCACAACGATCTCGTGCGACGATACCTAATTACCGATATCTACCGCATCAAAGGATGGATCGAAGCCTGACTAGGGACATAACTGCCATGCGGTCAGCGACAAGCTTTTCAACCATGTAGCGGAGTAATTTTACAAAATCCTGTTGTTGTAAGATAGGATCAAGGCCAAAGTGGCGTTACAACTAGTCTTAAAGTAGTACCAGCTGGGTGATTTTCATGCACGAAGCTATAGTCTTTTTAACGTGTTAGGATATCCGACATCCCCTTCCTGCTTATTATTGACATAGATCTGTCGATCATCCGCCCAGTGGCGTCGAATATGAGACTATACGTTATAATACCCCTAGAAATCACATAATCTGTTTAGATAACAATTCGTTCAGGTCCGGAAGAAAGCTTACGTAGTCAAATCAGGTTGATCACATTTTACTTCGTACTCCTGATTTTGTACTTCGTAAGCTTATGCTACACCGTCCAATGGTAAGATAGAGAGAGAAGATTGTGTGACACTTGAAAAGTAGGTTACAGCTAGCTAGCTGCCGCTCTGCATGCTACCTTAACGTTGCGAGTAAGCAGTACCTATTAACAAGAGCCTTATTCCGCTTCTCTGCTCGGATCCGAGGATGGTAAGAAAAGGTTTTCTACTATGTAAATTTGTACCTACCCAAAGTATACAATTCTCAGTTTCATAGGCTTGGGGAACTTTTTCTATTATGAATACCTATTTTACGCATTACAATCACTGGGAAACATGGGGATGCTTCGAGAAACAATAGACAGCTGTTGTTAGGCTTGATTATGACTCTGCATCATGCAAGGGCGGTAACTCGGTACGGGAGAGGGTGGAAGCAAGAAAGTCTTCGGTGTATCTTAACGAATCATAAAAGTCCCTTACCGTTCGCTCTGGTATATGCCGAGACAATTTGGCGTCACTTGTAAATATATAAACTCACATTCCGAAGCGTTCGAGGCATAACAGTAGTCTGAAGAAACCAAGCGAGTAATTCATATTAACAGTCAGTACTAGTTCTAACTCCTTTTGGTATTTTAGATCGCTATAGGGCTTGGTGAGCGAACGCCTCATAGATATCATGGCATATTCCGTATGCGTATGGGTTGCTATGGGTGTTGAAATAAAGTAGATTAAACTCGTTCCTTGTTCACAGCTTACTAGTATATAATTTCCCATTACCAGGCCGGTACGTATGCCATCAACTACCCATGGCCGCTAACCGGAACCTGATCCGGTTCCTCCTGACAATTTCAAGGATATCAGATAAACAACTCAGTGACATAGCCGAAGACGTAACGATGTTTTATTTCTACCCCCCTTTTGTCGTATTATATATCGGAGTTTTTTTACATAATGAACCTGGAGAATTGACGTGGACTGACATGATATGGCACGAGGTCGAGTTACGCTTTTCTTTCGATCCGATATATATGTCTATAGGTGGTGTGTATCCTATAATAGCATGATTAAGCATCTTAAACCATGTAGCCATGTGCAAGCGCGTCATTATGCCAACCTCTTTAGGAGCTACCTTGTTTAGCATGTGAACATCTTGGCGGCTCTAGAAATAATACTGTTAAGATATTAAGAGCTGCAAGTTTTAGGTTCGTGGTCCTTATATACAGGTACTGATATTTACCAGTGTAACGTGAGACCAAACATGTACAAGGAATGGGGTTGTACGAACGAATATCGGTTGAAAATTAATATATTGGTTGCACTTGATGATGAGGCTAACACATGACATGCAAGACATACAACTACTTCAACGAGGAGCTATATAATCTAATAGTTCTTGCTACAACACCCGTCAGAAGAGACCGACAAGAACATAAAGATGTAGCAAGGTAAACAAGCAGAAAATGAACATGTGGAGATTATCATATACAGAAATATCTAACATAATCCAGCAATCTAATTCAATATGAAATGACTAATTCGTCTCAGCAGCGATATTAGCCGTTTAAACTACTTCTCTTCGTGAGTCATTCATATGCGACAGCACCGTTCGTAGGCTTGATCAAGATCTTTCTGTTATACTCCACGACAGTTTCCTTCATCATGGCGTGGTAATCAAAGCGCCAGATCTTATAAGATCGGTCTTTCATCTCTTCGAAGCACGTTTCAGCCTTAATCCATTTCTGCTCGTTGGCCCATTCAGGCTGATGATAAAAGTCGCACATCCGACGGCTGCTGTTCACTAACCACTGGGCGCGCGCCCGCCGTATCTTGTCGTACACCTCGAACGCAGTGACGAACGCCTCTTTTCTGCTCGCTGTCTTAACAACCGACTTCTCCCTAGGTGTCGTGTCAATAAGACCTATAAGGGTAAAGAGGCACAGCGCATCCTCGACGCCGCAGCAAGCACCCGCGCCGTGGTGAGGGCTGGACGCGTGGGCGGCGTCGCCGGCTAAGCAAATATTGCCCTTGTTGAAGTAAGGGGCTGGATAGTCCCAGGTATCAAAGACAGCCCATTTTTCGAGCTTTTCTGGGAAGTATTGTAGGAGCGCTGTAAGGCGTGGATTCCAACCTGCAAATGCTGTCTCCAAGTCTTTCCTTTGACCGGACATCACTGACAGCTTGTCGTCCAGCCATTCGTCGGAATCCGATATGAAAGCGGCGATGTTTACCATGGTCTGGTTTGCTACCGGGTAATGAATTATGTGGGCGTTCGGTCCAATATGCGTATGCTGATTCCTGGCCTTGTACTCTCCCAGCGCCTCAACGGCCTTTTCCATCGGAACCAGCGTGCGGTAGGCCACTTTATGGGTATAGTGTGGGTAGGATGCTGGGTTTCCCTGACCGAACATAAGTTCCCTGACTCGCGACTTAATGCCATCACATCCAATGACTTTAACATATTAGCGACTACATGTGCGTTTACATGAGTATACGAAGATCAATAAATGAACATACCGGCATCAGCTTCGGCCGTTGTGCCGTCTGCGAAGTTGAGTCGGAGCCTCCCATCCGGTCCCGTCTCTTCGATAGTATCCAGTCGCCGCTCTAGCTCGACAATATCCTTAGGGATGATCTTCACTAGCGCTTCCAGAAATTGATCACGTCGTGTCCCTTCAAACCCCTTGTAACCCGCGTCTATCTTATATAAAACCTTCTGATACAGAGGATCGTCCTTGCGGCGCCTATTGTACCCATCCACGTACCGCTGATAATCATTTGGGTCGTTCCTGTCCATGGAGGTAGCAACGGAACCGCCAGATCTCAGCGCTGCGAGGATGTCTGGGTTCATCAGGTCCATACATTGTCTCGCGTTGGCTGAGAAAGCCATGCCGGCGCCGATCTCCCGGAAACTTTTGGCTTGTTCGTACACTTTGACCTTGACATCCTGTTTGATTAGGCCGGCAGTGAGTATGAGTCCGATGATGCCACCGCCGACAATGGCGATTTCAACGGGGTTTTCATTGATCATTTCAGGCATGATGTGAAATTTTACAAAATATATGTGTATATATATATACTAAGCTTTACTTTGGGATATTATTGAGACAAATCAAGTCGATACTTGCTTCATACGTTTTAAGTCAGTGAAACGTTCAAGCTGCCAGAACTCAGACTTGGCGCATATAATGGGGAAAGGAGTTAGACATCATGTATCTAGGGGTAGGCTCTTAAGTTCGATTCCAAATCCACACAAATTTAACAACCTGCTGTCAAGATGCAGCGCGGCATGGAGTCAAGCTGAGTCATGATACCAAATAACCAGCATCGTATTAGAAGAAGCCTATTTCGTACTTCATTAAGCGAGGTAGATACACGCCGTGGGCTTATAGCGGGAAAAATATGACGGAGTAACTCACCTCCCGGCGATTATGCCGCCACCGAATTCTGAGTGTGGCCGCCAGCCGCGGTCGAGGTGTAGGTAGCTTACAGATCTTATCTTTTTCAGGACTTTCTCATATCCGCGAAGGAGTATGGCAATTTACAACTCGCCACATATGCCAACTTAATAGGTACGGCTTACATAACTATTTAGAGAACTTTACGGACGGGTTTGCGATGCCGTCCATCTTAAATTCTGACACATCATCGTAGATTCTAAGACTTCAATGCAAGGAGATATCCGAAACCCACCATATCTGCTGAGAAAAGACGACGATAGAATAACAGGGGGTAGGATCCAAGTTTAACATTTCATTATCACCTTTATGGGATTAAGGAACGCTGTTAAAAACGTCATAAAATGAGAGATCAGTTCCTTTCGATCAAATAGCTTCCAGAGGAACTGATAGACTGATGGACTGATGGATTGATGGACTGATGGACAAGTTTAGAAGTTACGTCGCGGCGGAGTTTTTGTCGTGTACTCCCTCAGGTCTCTTTTGTGGTATGCAGAAGCACACTCTAGTCCTTGTAAGCCTTACTATGTCCTATCAACGTTCTCTCGTTATACCGTGAGAGAATCAATAATGCCGGCAGAGGTTTCCGTGCGTATTCTCCCAATTCGTACTATGTACGGAGGGGATCAGGTAGGTGATAGGTGAGTGCAGGTTGAGGTTAGTTGGCCGACTGGTAGTTCACTTCTCTTCCCCCATCCTTATTTCTCTGACGTGATCTTTCAGCTCCTCCAGAATGTTATCCGCTCATACTTATGGTTTATGGAAAGACGTGTAGGATATCCTGTGAAACACAGTACCCATGTTAATCACAAGCCCAAGGGGTAGATACCGAAGTTTTGCTTTTCTCCAGAGCCGAGGATAGAGATAAACACTTCCTATATGCTGAGTATAGTTCTACTTCACCCCAATTACTAGTTATGGGATTTGCCCTATTATATAGGTGCTGTATTGTCCAAGCTTGGACTTCGACCTATCTAGAAAGTCAACCAGCGGCTATTCTACTTGTTATTCTTGATTGTCTCTGTATATTAGAGATATAAACCCCAGTGTAACGCACATTGAAAACAGCCCTTAACCTTGGCTAATAGCATCCTGCTTCCACGACAAATCAACATATAACTTTATGATAACACCTGCGCCCATCTGAGCATTAGAATCTTGTGTCTTTGGCCGTGTTATGGAGACGGCTGTCTCATAAAACACTTACACGAACTCGAATTTCAACAATTTATTCGTTAACTTGTAACTCAACATCCCCTTTACAACAATCACAACCACCACCATAGACCATGATCAGCATGGGGGAGCGTTTAAGAAGCCCCGTCCTTGGCCCTACCGTCTTTCTTTTCGGCTCCCTTGCCCTTTCGTTCGACGAATCAACTTTCGTTCAAATCCGCAAGACGGTCGTTGAAAATGAGGAGTTCTCCTGGGTTCTCGAGACCGTGGCTGAATTTCCACAAATCTGGAAGTCTCTCACAAAGTCTATCCCCAGCCTCCAGACTCCAACAGCACTTAGCCAACTGGAAGACTTAGTCAATGCTCTGCGAACAGGGCGGCCGCTCGATACACCTTCACCACTACCGAATAAACTTCTCATCCCCCTTGTCATCATCTCTCATCTCACACAATACGCTACGTTCTTGCGTAATAGTGCCGAGGAGCAACAGGTTGATGCGTTCAGTACATCTGAGTTAGACAGAGAAACGCTGGGTCTCTGTACTGGACTCCTCAGCGCATTTGCCGTTTCAAGTGCAAGTAATTCTCTCCAATTCAAGAAGTATGCTGCTGTCGCTGTGCGGTTAGCTATGCTGGTCGGCACCGTGGTGGACGCCCAAGATGAAAGCACGGAACCGTCAAAGTCTCTCAGCGCCGCATGGAACTCGACAGAAGGAGCAGAGCAACTTCAACGTATCGTGAAGAGCTTCCCCGAGGTAAGCTAAAATACCCCTTTCCCGTGATATTTGCTTGTGCAACACGGTGTGCCGCTAGTTTCCTCGTCGTATATGGCATCGTGAATAGCAGTGCTGACTCTATATACCAGACATATGTTTCCGTTAATTATGACGAGAACCGTGCAACTATCACAACAAAGGCATTAGCTATTTCTAAACTGCAGCAGCAGCTGAAGAATGCCGGACTCGTCGCCTCAGAAGTCAGTCTCTACGGACGCTTCCATACCGTTGTAAACGCCAAGATACTAGGTCCCCTTTTCGAATATGTCGACGCTCGTCCCGAGTTCCAGTATATGGACGCCTCGTCTGGGCTCGTGATGCCTACTCGATCAAACAAGGGTGGAGAGATGATCACTCAAGGCCCGTTACACCATCATGCGTTACAGTCAATTCTAGCCGAGCAGTCGCAATGGTTCCAAACTGTCTCAGCTATGCGTGATTCCATTCTCAAGAGCAAGGACTCACGTATTCTGTCCTTCGGCCCGGAACGCTCTGTACCGCCATCACTATTGCGCAGCCTAGGCTCTCAAGTGGTCTATGTCGCCGACTTGGACAGCCCGAGTTCGCGTTTTGCAACATTCTCCCAAAAAGACCTGCACACATTCTCTGATGATGATGTAGCCGTGGTCGGTATGTCTATTAAAGTGGCGGGCGCCGAGACCTTGGACGACTTCTGGGACCTATTGGTTGCCGCTAAGTCGCAACATAAAGAAGTGCCTAAAGAGCGGTTCACTTTCGAAACAGCATTCCGTGACGTTGATCCTAAGCGGAAGTGGTTCGGGAATTTTATTGAGAGCTACGACAAGTTCGATAACAAGTTTTTCAAGAAGAGCCCCCGCGAGAGCTCTACCATGGATCCCCAGCAACGCAATTTATATCAGTGTGCCTATCAAGCCGTGGAGCAATCTGGTTATTTTCACTTGGCCGAGAAAGACAGCAGGATCGGCTGTTTTGTTGGCGTTTGCAGTCGCGACTATGATTGCAATGTTGCTTGTCATACACCCAATGCATTTACCACTACCGGCAACTTGCAGAGCTTTATCGCTGGTAAGATCAGCCACTACTTTGGCTGGACAGGCCCAGGACTAGTGATCGATACAGCTTGTTCTTCTTCTGCTGTCGCCATTCATCAAGCGTGCCGTGCGATCATTACAGGTGAATGCACCGCTGCCCTCGCTGGAGGCACCAACATCTTCACCAACCCCCTGTGGTTCCAGAATTTGGCCGGTGCGTCATTCTTGAGCACGACAGGACAGTGTAAGCCATTTGATGCGAATGCCGATGGTTACTGCAGAGGCGAAGGAGTAGCTGCGGTGTTCTTGAAGAAGCTCTCAGCTGCGGTAGCGGATGGAGATCAGATTCTCGGTGTAGTCGCCGCGACTGGCGTACAGCAGAACGAGAACTGCACCCCCATCTTCGTCCCCAATGGCCCATCTCTGGCTGATCTGTTTCGTGGGGTCACTAAGCAGGCTCGGCTAAAGCCCTCACAAATATCAGTTGTAGAGGCCCATGGCACAGGAACCGGAGTTGGAGATCCGGCCGAGTATGATGGTGTACGACAAGTCCTCGGCGGACCTGCTTCTGGTCGGGAGAAAAGCCTATTCCTTAGCTCCGTGAAGGGTCTCGTCGGTCACACAGAAGCCTCATCGGGTATCGTGTCCATGATCAAGGTCATGCTCATGATCCAGAAGGGAATGATACCGCCCCAGGCCAGCCATACATCTATCAACCCGGCCATTGGAGCGACCCCAGCTGATAAGATGAATATCCCAACAAATCTACAGGCGTGGGATGCCGACTTTCGAGCTGCGTTGATAAACAACTATGGAGCATCTGGTTCAAATGCTTCATTGATTATCACGCAATCTCCCCACAGGGAAATAAAAGACAGTCCTGTGGCTATTAGTGGCATCAAGTACCCCTTCTGGCTCTCTGGTCTTGACGGCCAGAGTCTTCGCAGATATGCCAAAGCCTTGCGCAAGTTTCTCAACAACAGAAGTTACTCAGCTGCGGATCTCTCCCTCCCTAATATCTCTTTCAATATGGCTAGGCAGAGCAATCGAAGCTTGGATAAAGCGGTCCTATTCAATGTGCGGTCAGTAGAAGAATTCGACCAAAAAATGGCTTCCCTCGAAAAAGGTGATGCTAGCATCACGCCCATTGACCGTCCTAAATCGAAGCCCGTCGTGCTTTGCTTCGGCGGTCAAGTGTCTACCTTTGTCGGCTTGGACGAGCAGTTATACAAGAAAATTGCCGTCCTGAGAAAACACTTGAATCACGTTGACGCAGTGACTCGCTCGCTTGGTGCAGGAAGCATCTTCCCCAAAATTTTCGAAACCACACCTATGCATGATACTGTTCAGTTACAGACGATACTCTTCGCTATCCAGTATGCCTGTGCGCGTAGTTGGATCGAGTCTGGTGTCAAACCTGTAGCGGTTGTCGGTCACAGCTTTGGCGAGCTCACTGCGCTTGCCATTTCTCAGGTGCTCTCACTAGAAGATGCCGTGAAGTTGATAATAAATCGCGCGACTCTTATCCGCGACAATTGGGGCAGCGACAAAGGTGCTATGATAGCCGTGGAGGCTGATCTGGCTGATGTTGAGAAGTTACTTACCGAGTCCAACTCCAAGATTCCACGAGAAAAGTCGGCGAGTATTGCTTGTTATAATGGGCCTCGAAGCTTTACCTTAGCCGGCCCTACTGCAGCAATCGACTCAGTCGCAGCCACAATTCCTTCGTCGTTAAGATCGAAGAGGTTGAATGTGACAAATTCGTTTCACTGCGCCCTCGTGGACCCTCTCGTCGACGCTTTGGATCAGGTCGGAAAGATGCTCACATTCCGTAAGCCAGTGATTCATGTGGAGCGAGCTTCAGAGTTCCCGATCCAGGAGAAGCACACGGCCAAGTTCGTCGCTGAACACATGCGGAATCCCGTCTATTTTAACCACGCTATACAGCGACTTGCCAAACAACACCCATCAGCTGTATTCTTAGAAGTTGGTTCCAACTCTACAATCACCTCTATGGCAAGTCGTGCGCTTGGTAACCCCAGCAGCTCCCACTTTCAAGCTATGAACATTACAAACAACGATAAAGCGTGGGATAGCCTTACCGACGCGACGATGAATCTGTGGAAGGCCGGCGTAGCAACGCAACATTGGGCACACCAGGCTGCTCAGACTCGGGAGCATTCTCCGCTGCTCCTGCCACCCTACCAGTTTGAGCAGACGACTCATTGGATAGATTTCAAGGTGCCTCCCAAGGTTTCTGAACTTCCTCCAGCCCAGAAGATTGAGTCAGAGAAGCTACCAGAAAGTCTGTTAACCTTCGTCGGGTATGAAGACATTGAGAAACGTGTTGCTAAGTTTAGGATCAACACTATGATCCCCAAGTATGAGAGGTACCTCCAGGGTCACGTTGTTGCGCAGACCGCACCCATATGCCCTTCTACCTTACAGCTTGACCTGGTCATCGAGGCTGTCCGTGGGATTCGTTCAGACCTCGCAGAAGCCAAATTTGAGCCCCAAGCCCGTGTTATAGAGAACCAGTCGCCTATTTGCATCAACCCAACACGATGCGTTTGGATTGAGGCCCAGGAGGAACCAGCCGACAATAACTCATCTTGGAATTTCCAGGTCTTCAGCACCGAGACAGTACATAGTTCTGCCAAAACCATGCATACAACAGGCAAGATCGTCTTTTATTCGGCGGAAGATTTAACGCCGAAGCTCGAGTTTGCGCGCCTTGAGCGGCTTACCGGTCACCGCCGCTGCGTCGAGCTACTACAAAGCGGCGATGTTGACGAAGTCTTCTCGAACAGGAACATTTACAAGATATTCTCCGAGGTGGTTGATTACGGCGAGGACTACCGAGGTGTTCAGAAACTCGTGTGCCGCGGAAACTTCTCTGCCGGGCATGTTGTGAAGAAATACAACCCCGAGACATGGCTCGACACCCATTTGGCTGATAGCTTCTGCCAAGTTGGCGGTATCTTCGTTAACTGCATGACGGACCGGTCCCCTGCTGATATGTATATCTCCAATGGTATCGAGCAGTGGACTCGCTCCCCCAAGCTCCGCTCTGGAGACGCTTGGCCGGATAGCTTCCATGTGCTCGCAGCCCACCACCCCTCGGACAAGCAATATCTTACCGATGTCTTCGTCTTCCATCCCGAGACTGGCGCACTGCTAGAGGCTATCCTTGGGATTAGTTATGTCAAAATTCCGAAGGCCTCTATGAGTAAGCTATTATCACGACTTACCGCCAAGGGTGCAACGGCTGCGAAACCATCCGAGCCTGTCAAAGTTACTCTATTCGAAGTTGCGCCCACGGAGATTGTCCCACCGCGACAAGCGCCCACAAAGGCTGCAAACAAAACCGAAGCACCGAAGCCAAAGAAAGTGAAGAAACAGTCGTCTAAGTCGTACGTAACTATCAAGGTCAAAGAAATCTTGGCTGAACTGTCTGGTCTCGACTTGGAAGAGATCAAGGACGACAGCCAACTTGCCGATCTCGGCATCGACTCACTAATGGGCATGGAGATGGCTCATGAAATCGAAGGAGCTTTCAAGGTCATGCTTCCTGAGAGCGAACTCATGGACATCGTTGATATGCCCGGTTTAATAAAATGCGTGGAGAAGGCAGTAAGCGGAGACGCCGTCAGTGCCGGGGATACTAGCACGCAAAGTGAAGACGATGCTTCTAGTGATAGTGAAACCGGGTCTTACAGCATTAGTGAGGCATCTTCTGGTCATCCGACAGGGTTGACTACCCCAGCGGTCGACTACGATAAAGATCCGTACGACTCTCTCAGCAACTGCGACGGAGAATTAGAGCTTCCTTTCGCTACGATCATGGAGGCGTTCAACGAGACCAAAGCTCTCACGGACGACAAGATCGCAGAATATGGACAGACCAAGTACTTTGACACTGTGATGCCTTTGCAGACAGACATGTGCATCGCATTCACTCTCGAAGCCTTTGACCAACTAGGGCAACGGCTCCGTGAGGCAAAGCCGGGAGATAAGTTCAGTCGAATTTCGCATCCCAAAGAGCATAGTCGTCTGGTAGATTATCTGTACCGAATGCTAGAGAAAGAGTCTCATATCATCAACGTCCAGGGTGATACTATCATCCGAACTGCCGTAGCGGCCCCGACAAGATCAAGCAAGGAAATTCTTCAAGACTTGCTAGCGCATTTCCCAGACCAAACGACAGCCGATAAACTTACCTTCTACACAGGATCCAAACTTGCAGAGGTACTTAAAGGACAAACGGACGGTATCAAGTTGATTTTCGGATGTCCTGAGGGGCGCGAGCTGGTCTCCGGCATGTATGCAGAGTGGCCCCTGAACCGGCTGCTCTACAACCAAATGGAGGACTTCCTCGCGAGACTTTGTACCAAGCTTGATATGAGCGAGGGCCCGCTCAAAATCTTAGAAATGGGCGCAGGAACTGGAGGCACGACCAAGTGGCTCGTTCCTCTCTTAGCATCTATGAACGTGCCAGTCGAATATACGTTCACCGATCTTGCCCCGTCGTTTGTTGCCGCCGCGCGCAAAAAGTTCAAGGAGTATCCCTTCATGAAATTCAGGACGCATGACATTGAAAAGGTACCAGCTGATGATCTGATCGAGACCCAACATATCGTTATTGCTAGCAATGCCGTCCACGCCACCCACTCCCTGCGCGAATCTGGCAAAAATATTCGTGCAGCCTTACGCCCTGATGGATTCCTCATCATGCTTGAGATGACTGGTATAATGTATTGGGTTGACATGATCTTCGGATTGTTTGATGGTTGGTGGTTCTTTGACGACGGACGCCAGCATGCGATCACAAACGAGCTCAAGTGGAAGGAGGAACTGCAAGCGGTTGGCTATGGACATGTCGACTGGACGGATGGTGTCCGGCCAGAAAATAAATGCGAAAAGTTGATCATCGCGATGGCCTCGGGTGAGAGGTGCGAACAGTCCCCAATTCTCTCCTCTCCCCCCGTGAAGAGTCTATCAGCTGACCTGGTGGCACGTCAAGCAGTCGTTGATAAATACGTTCGAGGCTTGACCGAAGGGTTCTCGGTCAAACTTGCGGAAACACCGCAGTCCGCCTCAGTAAGGACATACCCCGATGGATATACAATTTTAGTCACAGGCGCCACCGGTAGTCTAGGATCGCACCTTGTCGCCCATTTTGCGGAATTACCAAATGTTGCCCGGGTCATCTGCCTCAACCGATGCAGCCGATCCGATCCTAAGGAGCGCCAGAGACAAGCTCTCATCAAGAAAGGTATCTTCCTGTCTGAGGATGCTAGTAAAAAACTATGCGTCTTCGAGACCGATATGTCCAAAGGGTTTCTCGGTTTGCCTATCGAAGATTATGAAGGTCTCGTTCATGATGTTACTCACATTGTCCATAATGCGTGGCTTATGAACGCGAAGTGGCCAATTCGTAATTTCGAGAGCCAGTTTCAAATCATGAAAAATCTTCTTGAGTTTTGTCGCGAGATTTCTATCAAGAGAGCCCCAGGTACGAAGGTTACGTTTCAATTCATTTCATCCATCGCCACTGTCGGTCACCGCCCCATCTGGTCTGGCAAACCAGTAGTACCAGAGGAACGGATGACGATAGAATCCGTCCTGCCCACAGGGTATGGAGACGCCAAGTACGTCTGCGAACTAATGGTCGACGAAACGTTACATAAACATCCCGATCGTTTTCGTGCCATGGTAGTTCGACCTGGACAGATCGCGGGCTCGAGCATCAGTGGTTACTGGAACCCCATGGAACACCTTTCTTTCTTAATCAAATCGTCTCAGACGTTGAAGGCGCTGCCGGATTTTGACGGGCTGCTCTCTTGGACACCGGTAGACAAAGTAGCCGGCGCACTTGCTGACCTGGTCTTGCTCTCCGAGGACACAACACACTACCCAATATATCACGTAGACAACCCGATTCGTCAGACATGGAAGAAGATGATACCTGTCTTGGCAGGCGCTTTAGATATCTCATTACAAGATATAGTTCCGTTCCGGGACTGGCTACAATGTGTTCGGAACCATCCTAGACAGGTAGAGGGACCCGGAGGCGAGAATCCTGCTTTTCTGTTGATTGATTTTCTCGATGATAATTTCATCCGCATGTCTTGCGGTGGTCTTCTGCTTGACACCGTCAAAATTCGGGAGCATTCGAAGACCTTAGCAAACGCAGGCCCTGTTAGCGAAGAGGTAACCAGGCGATTTATCCAGAGCTGGAAGGATATGGGATTCTTAAGCCAATGACGTTGTCTCCTGTTGTTGATTTCATTTATCATAATAATAGAGCAGTTCGTTTTGTTCCACTAGATGGTATTATGTACGAAATGGATGATGGGTTCCGGTTAGTTAGTAAATATAGATAGAATATGCCCAATGGAATATACTTTCTTTTCATACATTTTTCAACTTCTGTGTTAAGTGTTATAGACCTACCTCGTGTAAGGCAGGCAAGTGGTGTATTAGATGCAACTGATGTATGTATATATGGCTTGATCATGTTATCATAAACATATGTAAGGGTACGTATACATAATGTATAAACACATATAGGCCAACAACATCATAGGTATAAGTCATATTATACGTACTTGATCAGAATTGTACTGATTCGTCAATGCCAACACAAGCGCGTAATGCTGAAAGTGACCATTTCAGGTATAAAAAAAGGGGGGGAGGAATGTTTTCTGTATTAACTCTTGTACGTAAATTATGTATAGTTGTATGGATAAAAATGTGTTTCAAGATGCATACCAAGGCCTGCTAAGTTCTCTTTATTGTTTTAAAAGTTGAAGAGTTGAAGTTTTTGAAAGTTGAAGTTCTTAAAAATTGAAGTTGAAGAAGAGACTCTAAATGATCATAGAAATATTATCCTGAATAGGATCACGTGAAGATACGTAGCTCATACATATCGTTGTACATACATAACTTGGGATTTAGTGTTAGCACGTGCTATCTACATAAGCTAATGCTGATCTCGCGTACCTATGTATGGAGTAGGTACTTCGTATCAGGTACTTCGTATGTAATGAGCAAATACCCCACCTTGATTACTTCATAACTTACCCTTAGGGTACCCTTAGCTGATTACCTAGGCGACGCAGACCAAAATCAAATGTTTTATGTTGTGAATTTTTTATTTTTTTATTGACAGCACCGCTAATTCAGTGGTACTTGAGGTACCCGTTGTACCTTGTTGGTACCTAGACTAGCAGCCGTCGCGCCGCCATCGACATCAGTCTCCATCTTCCTCCTAAACAAAATAAATTCATCTAGATTCATTCTCTTTACCTAGTAAATACCACAACCGTCCGACAACATTCAAACACCACTTTCGTTGTCCTTTTATCTCTAAACCTTTGGCATTATCTCGACCTTCCTGACAGTGTCGTTTAATCCTATTTCATATTTCGCGTCTTCCATTCTAGTTAATCATCTTTTATCCCTAAGCAACCATGGGCGAATCTCGGTGAGTTAGGATGGCCTCACGATAATCTCACCTTTCATTTTGTAACACCATAGGAGGATTTGTGGCTAACACTTCACCTATACAATAGACAGGAGTTGGTAGCCTGGCTGAATAGCCTTCTCCAGCTAAACATCACCAAAGTCGAACAATGTGGTACTGGGTAAGAACATTAGAGTATCCTTGCGTTGTTATTATAGATTACTTACCTCTTATTCACCCCTCCCCCACCAAATATGAAACCAGTTACTATCATACAAGGGATAGAAGGGACAAAAAGGGAGACTGGCGACTGGCAATAACCTTGCCACGGCTCTTTCCCGCGTCATGGATACGAGATCCGAGCTAACTTCAATTCTCTACCTTCTATAGTGCCGCTCTCTGCCAGGTCTTCGACAGCATTTTTCTCGATGTGCCCATGTCGCGTGTCAAGTTTAATGTCAACACCGAGTACGCTTACATCCAGAATTTCAAGGTCTTGCAAAGTTAGTCTTACCCACCTCATCTCCATATATCCACGTATTGCCTCGTAAACAATTACAAAATTACAAAATTACGTACGGTATTATCCTCGGAGCCCAACACCCACTGACATTCCGCCTTCTCGTAGACACGTTTGCCAAACACAATGTCGACAAGCCCATCCCTGTCGAGGCCCTCTCCAAGTGCAAGATGCAGGACAATCTCGAATTCTTGCAATGGACTAAGCGCTTCTGGGACCAGTACTATCCAGGTGGAGACTACGACGCCGTAGCTCGACGAAAAGGTGGCGCTCTCCCCGCTTCCGGTGGCGCGGCTGCGCGAGCTACCGGAGGCGCCGGGTCGGCAGCGGCACGAAGAGGTGGCACAACTCCTACGACCGGTTCCCGCTTGGGTAAAACTGGAGGTGGCGGTGCTGCATCGGCCGCCCTAATGCAGGAGAATGCGACACTTAAGGAGACCGTTGTCGGTTTGGAACGCGAACGAGACTTTTATTTCAGCAAGCTGCGAGACATCGAACTCTTGGTCCAGCAGGCTGTTGAAGAGGATCCGGAGCTCGAGAAACAAGAGGACGGTCTAATCAAACAGATCCAGGCGATACTATACTCGACCGAGGAAGGCTTCGAGATCCCTGCCGAGGGGGAGGCGTTGGATGACCAGGAGACGTTCTAAGAGCCTGTACAACGACAAAAGGACGAAATAACGAACAGTCAATAAGTGGGCAAGTTGGTAGACGGCTATGAATTAGGTAATTTTAAGGTGTATGATGGGAGGAGAAGGGTAGGGCGTATGTGACGGATGTTATAAGAGGTAGACATCTTAGACGGTGTCACTAAAATGCTCTCGTCCAGTTTGTAAGGTCACAGGAGCGAAAGATCTGATGGTGTTGAACGATGACATCGTCGGTAGCCTTAGTGTCAGGTATGTAGGCTCTATACCGGCCCATCTCAACGATAGACTCGAATAACGCCCTGTCTTCTTCTACATTTCTCCTTTTTTTTTCCCTATAGGCTGACTGGTATTTTAATTTACCCCTTATTTCGGTGTCATTAGTCACCTTGATCAGACCGAGTACCCGTACATGCATATGAAGGTATGTAAGAGGCAGGTTATGTATACCTTCAATGCACCTACTCTGTTTTTATATTTTCTACAATTATTTAATTCTTCCCCTGCCTAATTCTATGTGAAGTCATAGTCTGGTCTGGTCTTTCCTTAAAATAAGGTTACTTAGCTGCATACATCCCACTACGTACCTACAGATCGATTCTACCTATGTATGTATCTTTCCTATAACACATCATGCACCTACCTCATGATTCTTACCCTGGTCAACCTTGAAATCAAATCGGCAGTCGCCTGCTTTTGTACCTACCATAACCTAAAAAATGTGAGGATTGTGAATATTGAATTCCTTCCTTCTTCCTTCTCGTTCGGATTATATTTGCACTTACCTTTTCTCTCTTCGCTGACTCATTATTTTAACCGTATTTTTTCCCCTTCTGCTCATTCTTCACTTCCTACTTTTCCTTCCTCTTCTTCCTCTTCTTCATCACAAAATCATATCACTCCTCGATGAAGTCCAACGTATAACATGATCAGAGATAGCATCACTGCTATAATGGCGCCTATAAGAAGTCTGAAGGCATCAACCCCCTCAAACAGCGTCGAGGTCCAGAAACCGAACGTCCTCGCACCCGTGACCGAAGGTATTTCACATAAACATCGTCTTCCGCAGAGAAGTTCTTTGCGTAAAGCTATCCGAGAGAGTTTGCGTGATTTGTCAATGACGGCTGCCTTCGCGACCCCGTCTATACCTAGCCCCATATCCTTGCACTCGTTATCGACGTCAACATCGACCGCGTCATCACCGCGTCGCAATGCTTGTGCACAGCGCAGCTCCTTACGCCAGGCGCTCAAATCAAGCGTGCGTGATGTCGATGCTATGACTAACGTCACCACCGCCACCACCGCCACTCCATCACTAAAATCGTCGACCGCAAGCTCGACTTCGTCATCGGCGTGTCCCTTAGCAGTTACGCTAACGCTCGAGGGATCCGTGAATCTTTCTTCATCGTCATCAACCTCATTCACAGTTCCTTCGACGCTGACACCCGATACAATATCCGCCTCGACCTCTTCCTCCCTAACAACAAGAAGCCGCGGAAAGATACAAGATCAGGAAAAGCTAAGAAATAAACATGATCCCACTAACATCGACAAATGTGGAAAAATGAACCTCAAGAATAAATATGAGGGGCACGAACATGCTAAGATGATTAGTTCTGCTAGTAAGCCTGATGATAATGGTATCCCTACATCCCGCAAGGGTTGGTATCGCGTTCAATCCATCGTTGCAGAGACGCGTAACCGAAACGGTCATGTCACCTATTTCGTCGAATGGGAGGGTTACAATCCTCGGACTGGAATCAATTGGCCTGGATCATGGGTACGTTTTTTTTCAGGGCCCATTTTCTCCTGAACCAATTAAAGATAACGGATATTAATATGAAAAGAAACTAAGATGCACACGATACCTAGGTTGACTCAAAGCATGTCTCTGCAGCTACTATCCGCGAGTGGCAGAGAAAGCAATAGCTTATATGAAATATCTACGACGAAACGAGGGCTATAATGGATTTCTAACCACGCCATTTACATAGCCCTGGAGAAACACCTATTCATCGATGAAAGTAGTACGGCTTTTTATTACTCACAACTGAGGCGGATGAATCCCTGATTTCCCCTAGGTGATATATTGCGGAGGATAAACCCTAGATCCCGATCTTCTCGGCCATCCTAGGCCAAATTTTGAAGATCGTTTAGCTACGTGAACTAAACCAGATATCATATACGTGGGATGCGGTCAATTTATGAGAAATACTCGAGCCAATAAGCAGTTACCTCTCGGAATACGAAGAATACGAGTTCCTCCGCGCGTTTACAGACTACTAACCTAGTAACCTAGTTGCAGTCACAAGAGTCTTTCCTAACTACTAGCTGAGGCTATGCCTCATCTTATATTCTTAGCTTCCGTATTGTGGATCGATCCCTTTATATAACCGGCTTTGCATTGGTCTCTTCTATCCGTTTATTTTATCATGTTCCCACTGACAGACAAGAAGCACCAGCCAGAGAGTCCGTAATACGAGTGTTGAGATTCGCGGATGAAGTCCTCAAGGCAACTAATATATTGAAGCTATACGGATTCGTACCCCTTGTTGTTGCATAAGTTGGCATTAATTGTGCATAACTCTCACAAAAATTCAGGTCGCATTTTATCATAAATGGCTTCTTAAGACTTAGGACTTAGGACATCCTGATTCCTAAATCCTTCTCATCTATCTCAAGTCATTTCATATGACAGATCTGTGACTTGAATTCACTCACGAATCACGATGGCGGGCTTCCTACACCAAATCGTGGGAAAACTCAGTACATACAATATTTTACATTTACTTGCCGTCGCCATATTACTCGGCATCGCATACCAATGTTTTCGCGCTATATATAATTTATACTTCCACCCGCTGCGACATATTCCAGGGCCGCCATTATGGGTTGTGTTTCCTTTCGTAAGGATGCTTGGAATGGTCCGAGGAACGTCTGAATATCAGGTCCGAGAGGCACACGCTAAATATGGCGAGGCTATTCGAGTCTCTCCCAACCAAGTCTCCTTTATCAGTCCTCAGGCTTGGAAAGATATCTACGGCCACGGTCACGCAGAGTTCCCTAAACATTACCCGAACGGAGTTTATATGAACCCCAAGAAAATCATCTCCGCCAATGCATCAGATCATTTCCGATATAGGAGAGCGATGTTGCCTGCCTTCTCCGACAAGGCTCTGGCGCAACAGGAGCCTCTCATTAGAATATACGTGGATCTGTTGATTGAACGGCTACGGGAAGTGGCCGTCAAGGGCGAGCCGACAAATATGGTCCGATGGTATAATTTCACTACCTTCGACTTGATCGCGGATCTGGCGTACGGTACTCCTTTGCAAGGACTAGCAGAGGGTAAATCGAACGCATGGCTTGATAATATTTCGATGTTGATGAAGTACATTCCGATTATGGTTTTGACTAGTGCAGCACCCGCACTGGGCCTGATTCTTAAACTCGTCGCCGGATCCAAGGCTCGCAATTCACAAGCCAACCACCTTGCCCTTGTCAACAAACTCGCCCACAACCGCATCTACCGTAGGAAAGAAGCAGACCGGGGCGACTTTATGGATTACTTCATGCGTTCCCGCGGTCATCCCCACGAGTTAACCGACGAAGAACTAGTCGCCAACAGTGATCTACTTATGGTTGCTGGATCGGAGACTACAGCAACGCTTCTCAGCGGCGCAACTTACTTGCTGCTAAAGACTCCTCGTGCACTCAAACGAGTGACGGAGGAGGTTCGCAGTGTGTTTGATTCGGAGGAAGACATTACTTTCAACGAAGTACGCGTTAAGCTACCCTACCTAGCTGTCTGCTTGGAGGAGGCTTTGCGACTGTTCCCCCCTGTTCCTCTGATCCTAGCCCGTTCCGTACCTAGGGGACCGCCCGTCCAGATTGCGGGTTTGACAATTCCCGAAAAGGTAAGTCTTGGAAGCCTACTTCCCTGTCATGGAATCCGTTCCGCATCCATCGTATATGTAACTAACGTCGGGTTGCTTATAGACTGTCGTTGGCGTTCATCACCTCTCAGCCTATCATTCCGAGATCAACTTTCACAAAGCTCGGGAATACATCCCGGAGAGATGGCTCCCCGAGTCCGTCACAAACCCAGACTCGCCTTTCCGCAACGACCGGCGCGACGTCCACAAACCTTTCAGTTTCGGGCCTCGCGACTGTATCGGAAGGAACTTGGCGATTCATGAGATGCACTTAATCATGGCCAGGATCTTGTGGAACTTTGACCTGACCTTGGATGAAGAATCTAGGGATTGGGAAAATCAGAAGATCATTTCGCTGTGGGAGAAGCCACCGCTTCAGGTGCTTGTCAAGCAACGGAAATTCTGAGTTATAAGTTCCTGCTTCTATACTCGAGGTATCGATTTTGTTTATTGACAGTCTAGTTAACCTATAGGGTAGCTTAACGCAGCACGTTATTATGGCAAGGGGGTGTCTAATCAACATATGTATAGAATATTATTTACATAAATATATACCAAGAGAATATAGCAACAAGCACACTCGCACCTACAATCAACTTGGTTCCTGGTCTTGATATTTTTATTAAATATATTGTTAAGTCTAACAAGGAGCAAGTTTTATAACGATGTTGGTGTTTCATAACGAACAGGATTAAAAAAACAGTAACTATCTGTCATACCTACATCTATATGTAGTTGGAATAGCTTCTCCCCTTTTTTTTGGCTCACATAGTCTTCATCGTCTACGCACACACTTCTCTGCTATCTTTACCAAATTCAATATAAGTAGTTATTCCATTCAAACCCCTTACTATAAAAATGTCTAGGGCCCATCGATCACATCTCCCCAGTGAGGATGAGGGCCGAGTCACGCCTCCGCTGACCAATTTCTTCTCTAACCTGAATGAGGCTCTGATGTACTGGCCACCCACCAACCAAGACTACCTGGCCGCCGTCCTGGACACGCCTTTCCTCGACGTGGTCAAGGAATACCAAAACTACCCTGCCGCCGTACAGGATATCCTAGAAGAGATGGTCGTGGCCGCCTTCGTCAAGACGGGGTCGGACGAAGAGACGCCCTACGTGCCGATCAACATCCAGTTCCGGCCCGTGAAGTGGAACCCGAGCCGGAACCTCAAGAAACGTCGACGCTTCTCGGGCGTCGCCCCGGAGACGAAGAGCGGGGCGTTCCAGCAGTTTCTAAAATTGGTGCGAAAGCAGCGGGAGTAGTATCTACACGAGAGGAAGAGAGAGAGAGAGAGAGAAGGTACCATCTAGTATATGACCTGCGTACTATGAGTCTATGAATACCTAACGATAGGGGATGTTTACCAAGTACAGGCATATCTCGAGCGGGGAGTTACGGGCCCCCGATATTTAACATACCGTCGATTCGCAGATAATAAAGATCTTTTTTTTTTCCCTCTACCTACGTACTTCTCTTCCTTAGTCCAGCTGCTTCGTGAGCTTTGTTCTGCTACGTGCCTACCTAGTAATCTAGTAGGGTTTTCTTTTTTGTTTGTTTTCTGCCTGCGACACAATCTTTCTAGTAGAGGAAAATTAAATATGCCTACCTACCATTAGATACTATTAGTAGCGAAATCTCCCTAGGGTATATTACAAAGTTCTTAATGACTCTTGTGTAGGTAGGTAGGTAGGCAGTTGCTCCTTAAGAATCATAATACTTTATCCAGCTACGGAGAGAAAGTCCCGGCCATCACCATAAAGTAAGCCCGCGTGGAATGGCGGCTATACCGGACCGGGCTAACATTCTTTGACCTACCGGTAGAGTCGGCTGCTAGCTGTAGCTAGCTAGCTAGCATCAGCTCGGGACAGACTGACCAGTAATAAGCATGCAGGTGGATGACGGGTAGGGGGGGAAGGACAGCCGCGAGCTCCCCGAACAGGAGGGCAGCTGACGTGACATGAGATCCTGCCAACCGCGTAGACGTGCGAAAAATAATAGAACCACCTCTAAGAGCGAAAGAAGGGGGGTCGCGGGAGGAGATAGGTACCTGTAACCTACGTAGGTACCTATTGATCTGATTTGCCATGATACGTAGGTAGGTGATATGGCGGTGTAAGACGGTCGGGCTCTCGACCCGGCTGCATCTTGAGAATGTATACGTAGGTAGGATTCTTCATGCGGCTCACGAGCTCGGTCGAGGCCTTGACAGAGTATATTGTACCTAGAGATATCAGCGTGGAGGCTGTATGGCTTGGCACGTCACCTACCTATCTACCCTCCTTACCGGGTCGAGTCGCGTGCAGGGCGGATTTGAGAATTTGGGTCATGTGGAAACGGTGCTCGTACTAGATAGATCGTTCTGAGGCGAAATATATGGAATACTTACCCCTATGTGACGGTGAAGTAGGTGGTGTAGGTTCTTGCTCTAGACCTACATACCGGTATCTATTCTAGAACCAAGAGTATTGATGGTAGATAGGTACCTACTTGTTCTACTTTGAGTACCGCGCATTCCTACCTACTTTCTTCAACGTCTGGTAAGGAAACGTGATACTAGGTAGTCAACTCCTTTTGGCTTGGATTCGTTCGTATACGTACCTGTTTCTCTTTGCTTCGCCTACCTAGTTCTATATCACTGATGCTATAAAAAACGAACTCTCTATTTGATGCTCCGAGACTAGGTTTCGATCTATACCTAACTGTGGAATGGTGACATGCATGGTAGCGGCCCGTTCCGTATACGGAGTATGCGAGTTGGGAATTTCGAGACAGGTCGATACGAGACATAAGTGCTAGTAGTGGGTGCTACGTAAATAATACAATGTTTAGGTACACATGTTACCTTCCAATACAAGGTAACTGACCTCCTCATTATAATTAATAGTTATTCTGTATGCGAGGCTACGATGCCTGTGTAGGTATATATATCTACAATGAAATCATCATAATATGTCATGTCATGTATCCATTTTTGCCCAATCCAATGCATCCCTACCCCCCTCCGTATGTCCAAATATGTCAAAGTTCAAGTAGGTACTAGGTAAACAGCATCTCAACGAAGCTTCTAAGCGACGGCAGTCATCTCATAAGGTTTCAGTGGCACCGTCACCGGCGTGCACGTGACCGTGCGGTCAGAGTAGATCTGGCCCATCGTCCAGTTCGGGTTCGTCCACGTCGTGTCCACACAGGACAGGTTGAGCGTGGTGGTGCCGTAGGCGTTGATCGTAGTGCTACGGAACTTGTCAGAATGCGCGGTTCGTGTGCTCGTGGGATTTGGAACTTACGGGTATTCTGGGTCGACGTCGTCGCACACCCAGGTCTGGTTGACGTTGAGAACCCCGCTCGGGCGGCTGAAGTTGAAGGTGGCTTTGGTGGTGGAGTTGGTCGGGACGGAGCAGGTGTAGTTCACGGTCCCGTAAAAGAAGTCCGAGAGCTGGAGGCTGTAGGCGCTGCAGACCGCCGGGTATTCCAGGGCCGGGTTGGAGAGGTTGAAGTTGACGGAGCCCGACGAGATTTGGTGGGCTGGCGTGCTGAAGACGTAAGAGGCGTGGTAGTCGAAGCTTTCGACCGTCCACTGGAAGTCGCCGAAGGAAGCAGCTTGACAGCCGGGATTGCTGTCGCGGTTATGAATATCTAACGGTACCGCGGCCGCCAGGGATAAGAGAGCGGTGATGGTGGAGATAAAACCACGCATGGTGAAAATGATAGGTATGTAAGGGAGACTGAGAGGTGTTTATTAGGTAAGTTGTAAGAGTTATGATAGTAGTTAAAGAGTTGATATGTTGTGAGGTGATATTATTGTTGAATATAAATGTCTAAATATCTATGGTTTAATAGTATACATAAAAAAAGAAATGGAATTCTATCTAACTTATATAATACCAACAATCATCAGTCGTGGGCGGCTCATCTCATGTATGTACAAGCAGATCTGGTGATGGGTTGTGGAAGAACGGATGCGGGATAGCGAGTGACGTCTGCGGGCGATCTGGACTGCATTAGGGCGCCAAGATCTCGTATTGCTAAGGAGGGGCTGTGAAGATAATACTATGCACTATGCACTATGTAAACGAACGTTGTAGCGTAGTACTGTAGGTAGTGCTGAGTAGTAGACAAGGCAAAGAAAGAAAGGGAAAAAAAAAAAGAGTGCTGAAAAGAGTGTTCATATGCCGACGCTAGAGCAATTCGGGTTGAGTAAGAGTCCCACTTAAACGGCTTCTCGAAATTCGATTAGCCCGACCATCATAGCTTAGCTCGGAAAGGTGGGTAGAAAAAAAGACCGACACTACTGAATTCTGTGTTACTAGGTATGTATATATGTACAGCTGATAGCTATTTTTATCTTCCAATTATTGTACATATTGTACGTACTGATGCACGATATATCGTACCCGATATTCTGGATAGACACGGGCCGTTTGAACCTTGTGCGAGTCAGTTCCGCATCTACCATATACTGTACCTCTGAGGATCATCGTATTATTGACTGACTGATCTATCCCTCCTACGATCACCTGCCAGGTGAAATACGATGGCAACGTTACTACAAAAAGACGGTCTACTCTGCGTGGAAAACTCCGATTTGAGAAACGTTGCTGTGATCTTTTTTTTTCTCTCTCATGAGATAATATTAGTTAATACCAATTATAATACCAATTATCAAATATGAATAGGAATATGAGGAAACTAGACTTATATTTTACTCGGTATATTTATTTTCCCCGAGTCATGTCGGCCTACTTTTCATGTCAGGAAATGAGCCTCTAGATTATCCACGAAGCCCAACTACTATACTAGGTAATCCTAGGTATTAATTTCTTAGCTATTAGCCATGTCAATATTTTTGCTACTACATCACCATGATATCAGACCTTGAAATTTCAGTATATTACTTCTATATTCTTCAAAAGACAGCTTATCATTAATAAGGGTATGTTTCTGCTGAAGAAGCGTGAAAGAATGAGGCTGAACTGATTTTACCACATGTACGTACCCATTGTCGAAATTCTGTCAAAATGCTGTCAAGACACCGATGCAAGGAATCAAATGAAATGAATCGCTTTTGATTATCGAACAAACAGTCACCAAATACAAAAACCATGAGCGAGTACGAAGTAAGGTAAATACATAAAAGAGAAGAAAAAAACATATTCAAATGTTTCTATTCTTTATAAGTCTTATCGATTAGTTAAGTACTATGTAAATGTTTATGTACTATGTATTTAAACGCGGATGAGTTCATGCACAACGTAGATACCGGTAGGTACGGATTCGTATGCACCATTAGAATCCCTTACATCAGCAGACTCCACCTTAGACCCACCGAACACCGGTCGTATGCGCGTGTCTCGTGCTTCGAAGCCTACAAATTACAATCTCTCCTTTTTCCCTTACATCATCATCATCATCATCATCATCAACATCAACAACAACAATATAGAAATACGATATTCTAAGGTTCGTTCCGATTTCAGGTCCGAGATAAATCACAGGTCTATTTCCGATTCGTTAGATATTACATCGTAATTCGAAGCAATCGGAGATCAATAAGTTCTATCAAAGGAATTGTTCTAGGTAATGGTATGGCGCCACCTGCCGAGATCACTATCCCGACAACTTCTCTTCATACGCCAGCCGACAATTCTAAACCGTACACGCTCTATAATATTACATTGCGCCTTCCCCTAAGGACTTTCGTAGTACAAAAACGCTATTCGGAATTTTCTACACTTCATCAAGCCCTGACCTCTTTAGTCGGAGCTCCACCGCCTGCTCCCTTGCCGGGCAAGTCCTGGTTTAAGTCTACAGTTACCTCCGCCGAGCTCACCGAAGACCGTCGCCGTGCCCTAGAATCGTACCTACGTGCCATTGCCGAGTCCCCCGATCGACGATGGCGCGATACGCCGACGTGGCGAAGTTTTTTAAGCTTACCCGGCTTGAGTAGCACCGGTAATAGTGCTGCTAGCATTAGAGCAGGCTATGGAATCCCCAATAAAGATGCTGCGAACGCCGCCGCTGCACAAGACCCGGGAACGTGGCTGGACCTACACGGGGAGATGAAGAGAGACCTACAGGAGGCGAGACGATATTTAGCGAAGCGAGACAGCACGACAGACAACTCGGCAGCCCTCGAGGCTGGATCGGCTGCCAAGAAGGCGCTGATCAAGGCCGGTAGTTTATTGACCGTTCTTGGGGATGGCTTAAGGACGATGCAGACTTCCAAGAGGCTGGGAGAAGGTGAAGTTAGGCGGAGAAAGGATCTGCTCGCTGCTGCCCGGGTCGATAGAGAGGATCTGGACAAGTTGAGCACGACGATATCTGCTGCCGCAAGGGCCTCTCAGAGAGCCATGCCATCGGCCGCCGACAAAGCTGCGCTGATTGGAAATGGCCCTAAACCTCGCGGTAGGATCTTGGGCGCTCCATTACCCGAGACCGAGCGTACCCGGGAACTAGACAACCAGGGAGTGGTTCAGCTGCAGAGGCAAATGATGAAGGAGCAGGATGAAGACGTAGAAGAATTGACCAAGATCATTCGAAAGCAGCGTGAGATGGCCGAGGCAATTAATCGTGAGGTCGAGGAGCAGACCATGATGCTAGATCAGGTCAACAGCCAAGCCGACGCCCTGACTGGCAAGGTCAACGTCGCCAAGAACCGAGCGAAGAAAATTTCGTGACTTAATCTGGTCATCGGCCTTGCCGTTAAAGGATTCCTACTCCTAGTAGACATTGTCATGGGGGTGTCATGGTTTGTCGAAAGTATCCTTGAGTGGATGGCTTGGGGCATCGACTTCATACTTCTGTTGTTGCAGGTGGACTGAATGTCCGCCTGCTCGGGCACGTTCAAAACTGCCCAGCCATTGTTTAGCATCAGCATTTTTCTGGCCTGTTTGGCCTCATGGGCGGCGGGAAACCCATTGTGCTCCTCACTTACTTGTTTACGTTGACGGTTCATATGACGGATTGGAGCATTGCTTTACTAGACGACGACATTTGTACCACTATACCTACCTAAGGTAATGACCCTGGCATCAAGATACCAATAGACTCGAGATTGTATAATCAGATTTAGTACATAATGTTTGACAAAACACATCGTAATGTTACAGATGCTATGAATCTGAGACTGGTACAACTACAGCCAACTATGCTAGCATGAAAGCTAGGAGGTGAAATGTTAAACCATCCTAAGTTGTGAATGAGCAGGTATGTTTTGTAACCTAACACGTTCTGAATATTTACCTTCAAGATAGCTTCCGTTCATTTTTGGCATTAAATGCTCAATGATGCTGTTTAGTATCATTGATGTGCAATAACAACCTACTGTAATGGAGGTAGGTAACATAGAAAATTACAGATTGAATCTATAGATTGAACTAACATTTGTATACCAATCCATACATAGGTAGACAAGCATTATTAGCTACTCCTATCTATACTTTGTGTATGCCACTACTATGGTTTTTACATGTTTATTCACTCATTGCAATATCTTAGAAGGCAGTTTTCTTTATCTCATATTGTAATTTGCTTCCGTACGAGTCATGACTGAAGTGATTGGCTAGCTTCACATGAGATGTTTTAGTGACAACTCGTCCGAGTGAAAGGTATGACAATACAACGTAGGCAAGTTATCGAAATACTCAACTCGCTTTTCTAAGTGTTATCCTTGTGTGCACAAGCAAACTACCAAATCATGAGTTGGAATTCATCTGATCTTTGAACGACCCATGCTAGATATCTAACAATAATGGCATTTCTAACTTCACAGTAGGTATCTGAGGTTGCAGTATACGTATAGGATTATCTTTTGATGGCACATTCACTTAGCTGTAGTTTATTCAGGGCTACACCCATTGACGTATCATTTACAGATCGGACATCTGGCGACGTAAAAACATACAAACTGCTTCGATACAGTGCTAGGTGTCAATGTATCATTAGTTGCATACCTATCGGTAGGAAATCATTCACCAGCATTTTTGGTTAAACAAGGCCTTGTGCTTGTTGAAAATTAACATACAGATACACCACTAAGGTGATACAATGGACTATGACAACTCCGTTCTTTGAAAGTTGCTCTATACAGCCTATATTTAGAACAGCCAATATCAAGTGAATTATTAATATGAGTGAAGTATGAATGAAGTATAGGTGTAACTATCGAGTAGAAACAGTCCTATTGTTAAAAGGCAACAATAGTGAATGCTCTCAAACCGAGCCAATGCATACAGTTGGGCTCATAATTGCTATGTCCCGTAAAGATAGGATTCTCGGATTAACCGAATCATTTACACAAACTTCTCCCCGTTCCTGAGTCACAACTTGAGAATAATATTTCCTGAAACTATTGAATATCGAGACAGAAGTAGTTTAAATACCGGTACCTTTCCTGCCCATTTCCTCGATACTGAACCATCCTCTCCTAAACAATTCCTTCTTTCTGACAACACCTACTCTTTTCCATCCCTTACTCTCTATCGGATCACAACCCTCAATCACTTAAACCCTAAGAAAAAAAAACAATTCAAACAAAATAATTTCCCTCGTTTCATACCCCTTCCATATTCCTGATACTCCATCCATCCCGAACACGACATAACCATCTTCCATCAACAAATCATACACACAATCATCCATCGACAACCTCGATATCGACAAGTTTAAAATGGTGTCGAGACGCCATATTATGCTCAGGGCCGAGGCCAGGTTGCTAGCCGCCGGACGCCGAGACCGCAAGACGAAGTATCGTGAGATACAACGCTGGGTGTACCAAGCCCACAAGCCGCCCTACATGCCAGCCAGGATCAGCGACAACGACCTGCCTGACGCCGACGACCCCGCCGCCCTCGCCGTCGCGGCAGCCAGGTCGCCGAACGGGAACGTGTGGGACCACGTCGGCTACACCAGAAGGGGCGCGCCCATGTCGGGAAAGCTGACGCTGGGCAACATCTTCGGGATCACGAAGAAGATCTACGAGTTCGCGATCCACGACTTCGACGACATGACGCTGTACGAGCACATGTGCCACATCCAGGCCGCCGTCTCCGACACCGCGGACCCGCGCGCCGTCTCCAAGGCGCTCGTCACCAAGAACCTCATCCAGCTCGCCAAGGGCCAGCAGCACCTGGCCCAGAAGGACTACATGCGCTGCCTCGGCAAGCTGGCCATCCTGGCCAACCTGCCGGGCCACCTGAAGATCCACTTCCGCACCTGCCGCTACTGCTGCGACAGGTTCGAGCTCAACCCGGATGTGACGTGCCTCTGCGCGAAGGCCTTGGATTCGCCCGCCCATTGCTTCCACGGACCCTGCGTGTACCATCCAGGTGAGTAGTAGTAGTATTTTTTTTTCAAGCATCTTTCTCTCCCTTTCCCTGTCCCTATCCCTCTCCCTCTCCCTCCCTCTCATTCAATCATTCCCACTAACCAGGCTAACCCCTCACCAGGCGAGCTCCGATGCTGGAACGACGAGGTGGGCGAGGCGAGGAAGCACCTGAAGGAGGACTTCCTCAAGGCGGGCCGCGTGACGCTGCACGAGTTCCAGATCTGGATGCACCAGTGCTACTGGAGCTGCTGCGGCGGCAAGCTGCTCGCGCTCGACCCGGAGGCCGGGCAGCGCAGCCAGCGCCGCAGGAGGGCGCCGCTGCAGCCGTGGGAGATCCCGCACCTGATGGACGGGAGCCTCGGCTGCGTGACGCGGGACCAGCACCTCGAGATGCCGTAGGTGTGTGTTGGGGGGGTTTCTTTTTTTTTCTTTTCCTTTTCATCTGCGCATACCGGGCATCGATGTGTCCCTAGCGAGGCTTGCTTTCTCTTCTCCGTAATCTCCCGGCATATTTCGTGCTTTACCCCGAGCAAAAGGAGGGACGGAGGACGTCTCTTCTTCGTATTTATGGCGTTGGTCGTGGTTTGACAGCGTTTGACGGATTCTTCATCAGCGTACATAGTTGCTTTCACCCAGCCTACATTAATACTCTAATAACAAACAATATTTAGCGTCATCGTTGTTGGTGTTGTTGGTGTTGTTGTTGTTGTTGTAAGGTAGCTTCGTGACTAACTGTGTTCGCTAATCGTGGCAACAGCGAGAGACAGCTGTTCAGTACACAACGGTGAGTCTGAAGTATCTACCTAGAGCACTTTAGCGGGAACGCCGTCTGTGATACGTATTAAAATATCGTGGTCAAGGTTGACAACTTATTTGTGCAAGTTCGTAGCCTTCACGAGCTTCTAAGGCTGATCTGAAATCCTCCCATAGGTACCTTCAAGCCAAAAATCTAGCATGAATTGGAATTATCAAAAAAAAAAAAAAAAGTACAATAAGGGTTCTTGATCTATGAGTCAATAGGGGAAAATATACCTACCTAGGTACCTGACAATCCCAAATTCTTATATGTTAACTTGAAATCGATAGTTTTAAGCTAGGTATTCAAAACGTCGTCTATCCCTATCCAGGAGTACGAAAATATCTCGCTTATACCTCTATTCTTTCCCGTAGTAGACCTTTTACCTTAGGTGCCTACCTATCTATCAAACCCACGTTGGGGTGGAGGACTGCAATCTTCAGTATAGAATATAAATAGCACCGGTACTGTTTTGCAGAGGCTCATCTCGAAGTAATAACAAGTCCCCTTCGATCCTTATGTATCTATTTCCGTTTGTGTTACCCCTATTTCTGCTAAAACTCGTTTTTATAGAGCATACCTACAGCGTCAGCAACATCGGCGAAAGGACCTTTTCAACAGGCATAAAGCTGATATCAATTTCTTCCAACTTTTGCGTACGTGTATGATCATATACCTGGTATTCGAGGTAGGCATACTGATGAACCTATTGGTATCTGAAGATAGGTAATGTTCAGGACGTGGATGCATCGTGAGTCGTAGTGAACAAAGAGGAAGTACCGATTACAACAAGTCCACAGCTAAAAATGCAAGTATGCTGTCATAGACTACCTTGATGAGGCAGTAGATCAACGTGATGTATCTGAAGTTAAGACCGGGCTTCTCTGTCTCGACGCTTTGTATCCTTTGCTTGATATATTCTTGCTAGTAGAAGCGTAGAGTAGCGTATGTCGCCGTAAGGGGCTTTCTATGCCTGATCTTAACGTTGCCAGAATAATATCATCTATAAAGCTTCCAAGACACGAGTATCAGGTCCATATCATACCTCTTGATTACTTGAATAATAACTTCTAAGTCACTTGGCATATACTACAAATGTCAATGATTGACAAACAGCCTCTGACATGTACTATATAACCTACCTCTACTCAACTCATACCTCATCCTTATACCAGGTATCCTACCTACTTTAGCACAACGGCAAATATTGCAGTCTCCCAAAGCGGCAGTAACAGCAACAATCCGATATCCAAGTTTAGAGGAATGTACATGCGTATGTGACAATTCCGGGGGCGCCTACACGCCATCTCCGAAAGGGTCCCAGCATAGGACTTCATCGTAGCTAAGACACACAAGAAAGTCGCAGAGCATCCGGGCCCGAGGTGCGGCACGCCCGGATGCGGGTTTTAGCCACGATAAGTAGCCCTATGTCGTGCATATTCGGGTGCTCTGTAAGGCTCGCTCTTTACGGCCTGTGTGTGTGTATAGCATCTAGGAGTAAACTTCTTTACGTACTTCCTAGGTACATACTAGCAATAAAATTAGGGAAATGTTATAAGATGCTCCCCTTTTCCACGTTCTTTAGGTATATATTCTTTACACTCCCCCCTTTTCCCCTCTTAGTGGGTCAACACATTTAGGGGGGGAAAAAAGAGGGAGGAAAAAACAGAGTAGATTAAGGAGTAGAGGTGTCTTAAATTCCCTTGAGACACGCAGCGTCACACCCGTCTCTCACCGCGTGTCCCGGCTCGGCTAAGACACGAGTCGCGCCCGTCCCAGAGCCCATACGTGGGTATCTGAGGTATGAGGTATGTATGTGGTATCTAAGTTACAGCGCACTGGTGAGAGAGTTGACGTGTGTTCGCGGGTGTTCTAGACGCGCCTAGGCTCTTCTTCCTTTCATTTTTTCTGTTTCTTTTTTTCGCGTCGGAGTAGACTTCTTAGAATTAGAGGTACATACCTGATACGCTCAGCTCGTCTAATTCTCTCGTCGAGAGAGGGTGAAGTAGTTGCTAGATGAAACAGACGCTGATGCGGTCCGCGTGGACTTTGGGTTGGCTGTGAACATTACATATAAAAGATAGGTGGATGATACCTAGGTAGGTATGTAGGCGATGATGTTCTAGAATACTTCCCTGAAAGCTGCGTACTTACCTTACCTACTCAAGTAACCTACCTATGTAAGCAAGCAACGGCGTTGTGATGACATGCTTCCTGCTTCCTGCTAAAGATCTTACGTATACGTATACGCCGCCGCAGCGTACCGGTCTGGGGTAGAACTAGCTCTCTACTAAGCTTGGTTGTTTGCTCATGCATTGGGCCATTGGGCCACCTCGACTGGGACAGCTCGCGCCGAGACAGACCCGAGTAGGTCGTAATGCTCTTCAGCGGCATGATCGGAAGTCGATCGATCTACTTTCTTAGCACCGGCGCGATACGTGGAGACGAAGCTAGAAAGAGAAAGGATCGGTGACGGGTTAATGGGCGTACTACCTTATAGTTTCTCAATAGTAGTATAGGGGGGGGATACTCCCTATATTCTATCTTTTAAAGTTCTTTATAAGTTCTTTATAAGAGAACTGTTATGATTATAAGAAATAACAGGTAAGGAACTATGTATTAGTAGATAGTTAGCTCCTACCTAGGGAAGTTGATGAATCGGCCCATTTAGATCCAAGTAGGTATTTATTCCTTAAGCATGTATAGTATATAGGGTAGAGATATATACCATGTATGAAATAGCCCGACATGGCGGAACTACCGTGTTAAGGATAGCTCAAACAGTTAATAGGTAGTCAGCTGTCGAGACATCCCGCTGTCGCGGTGATGATCGAAGGATAGGCTGCATAAGTAATGGTACGTGGGTTGTGTGGGTGGGTTCGCGGCCGAGATCCTAGATGCAGGTAGCCGGAGAGGGAAGAGGGCGGCGAGGGTAGTGGATCTCAGTGTGCTGTCGATCGAAAATCAGGGTCGTCGATAAAAAAAAGAGCGTCGTTTTCTTTCTATCCTTAAGAATATGAAGAATATGAAGAATAATATGAAGATGGAAAAAAAAGAATCTCATGTAATTGGTCATCTCGATTAATAGATCCAGTTCCAATTATGATTAATTTGCGGATAGAAAGCCGATAATCGGGGGATATTATTATTATTAGTTATTATTCTTCATATTTTACATACCGTATTATGTATAACTATGGTAGAATTACTCCTATTGATTCTCGTTCGAGTCTGACACGGCATGGTAGAAATAGATGTAAAGAGCTTGGAGATTGCATGATGAGATTAAAACCCTTGAGTTGTAAGACATGGAAAAATAAATAAATATAAAAATAAAATAAAAAGAGAGAAAAATTACCAAAGAGTAACTACATATGTACTAAAATGGCGTGTTTAAAACTTCAACTTACAACTTTATTTACTAATATACGCATGCCACGTTGTCCGCGACCCCTGATATGGTAACAGATGGGAGAGGGAAGGTTCAAGCAACTTATACAAGTCACTATGTACCACAGTATCATACATACATGTATGTACATAGTGATACGACAGCAAACATGATGGGAGCGCGTTCCCGCATTGGACGGGCCCTTGCTTTGAAGCGCGAGTGTGGTGTGAAATTGAAGTGATGGTTACATAGTAGGTACCTACCGATATACTATAATACCTACCTTGCATTTACATTTACTCTTCTTGACATAAATCTAGGTTGTACACGTATATGTAACAATCGTGGCGAATAGTTATTATTATATGGCAGCGATATGAACATAAAAGAAAAGAAGAGAAAAAAAGCTGCCTTCGTCAGAGTATTGATAAGACGCTTAATCACGGCTTACATTTGCGGCATGTTCAAGTACATCTCACGTTGAATGACTGCATATAAATACCAGGTATATACCTAGTATACAGGTATAGGTACCTGTATTAATAATTTCCTTAGTTTAGGTTCAGGCTCAGGTTCAGGCTGCTACCTCCTCTTACATATGTGCATGTAAAGTAAAGTTCCTTAACCTAATTTTTACATAGTAACTTTTTAACTTGGTGCTCTGCAGCTGGAGTCGTTGGATAAGGATCCGCTAGGGAACTTCATGTGTGTCAACTTCGGGCATTTTGACTGGCTATAAGCCGATATGTACCTAGGCAGAAGTACTTATATACATATAGTTATATGTATATGGGATATATTACCTATATACTTCGTAGTCAACTTTGAATGTCGAATGAAGTAGGCGATGACGACATACCATGGACGAAAGTACTACTTTGAACGCATTTCGCAGCACTGCAATGCGACCCTTTTCTTTCTATCTTCACATCCATCGTTCCTTTGGAAATAATAATATGACGAGCAAACTGTCTAATAGTATCTCCCTTCCTCTCTTCCTCTCTCTCTCTCCCTCTCCCTCCCTCTCTCTCAGTATGGTACGCGGCATGTCGGTAGGTCGTTGTTCAGGAATATGATCTACACATCGGTGAAAAAAATTCCCATGACTTGCAGAAAGTAACGAATGCCCAACGAGGCGGGCCCAGTATTATCTATTATTATTATCGTTATTACTAATTTGGTTCTAGACACTAGTCTCGTAGCCGGCGGGTTCAGGGTTAGCTGCATAGGACGACACGCGTAGTGCAGGTAGAATCTAATTCGTAGTATGAGTGTACGTATTTTTATAGATAAGTGTGAAATGGTAACTTGTAAGTATTTTGATGGATTACCGAGAGGATACGGAGGGTGTCGTTTGTAGAAAAAAGAAAAGAAAATGCCATTCTATAACTGTAAATGCTTCTAATGGGCTGTGATATTAACGAGACTTGAAAAAAGGTTAAAAAGTTCGACGCGGTTGAAACATAATTACAACTTTGCATTAGTTATTCGATTCGACCATCGAAATAATCTCTGACTAATTAGCAGTTTATCCTATGTCATGAGCGATCGATGCATCGTTTCCTAGCCTTCAGCCACAAATGACGAAGCGACGTCATGAGCTTGGCAGATTCTTGTTCAGGGTAAAGTGGGCGAAGTAAGTATAACCATACAACTATACTTATAAGGTAGTATAGATAGTATAGAATAATAGTTTGGTACTCGTCAATCTATAAGACTACCAATTGGATGGTCTTCATTTGTCGAAGGAATCGAAGAAGAACGACCTATTCCTTTTTAAGACATTTTCCGAGAGCCCGAGAGCAGCTTCGATGGTTGAAGCTTGCCGTATATGTTTACAATAGGTACTCGGTTACTTCTTCAAGCAATGCTACTGAGGTTACATATACCTTATGTATGTACATCGCCCTTGAGAATGATCGGCATCTCACCCCGTCGTTCTGGGTAGTTCCCTGCAACGTAGGAGCACGGTGCGCAATGTCGCTCGTAAGGAAAGTCTGGGGAAGACAAGGATAGGCTCACTTACAACTTACAGCACGGACGCATAGAAATCCTATGATCAGATACCTCCTATAGCTAACCTACGTATAATCTGTACGTATCAAGAGTCGTAAAGAATTTATTCCCATTAAATCATCAGTCTTGGTAAATTACCTTGGTCAACAGCGCTCTGACATCTCTATTCGCCGGGCATATTTTGAAATAATGATCATCGTTCCGGATTCTCCGTTGAAATATTGCAGCAGGTAGGTACTTATCGAGATAAGAGCCCTTATGCTATTGATACTTCAATGTAAGAGTTGTACGTTTACCTTGTATCGTGTTAGAGTCAACGAATACTGCGGTGGATGAGTTAGGTATATAGTATACCTACCTATTAACCCAAGTTGACTTTGAAATACTAAGGCACCCTTGCTACATGTATGTGGTTGATAACAGCAAATTTCGCCTGTAAGCTGTGAGATATTCTTCGGTATATCTCAGTAACTAGGTTTAATTCCAATGTCAAGCATTCAATGTTCTGTAGCTACCCCTATGTACCTACTTATGAGAAGAGTCGTAATCGTCTCGAATGGCATCACTCAAAATGACCCACTGGTATCTTGTCGAACCGTTAATTCCGTCCAGCTGACTTTTTAGTCATTTCCATACCTAATCTTGAAATTTCAGGTATAAATCAGTTTAGTTAGTGCCGAACCCTGCAAAGTTGAAGCAAGACCGGGCCTCGGAACTCGCTCGAAACGACAAACAAACCGCAAAAAAAAAAAAAAAAAAAAAAAACCTAGATCAAGGTGCTATGCGGTAGAACGGCTTTATTAGTGTCCGAATGGGCTAGACTGCTCCATCTGTCGAAAGGGTCTCGTCTAGGCGCTGATCTGACCCCAATATGGATTTTTGGAGAAATTTTGGGGTTATGTGGAGGAAGTGTATAGATGTTTCCCCAGATGCCGAAGTACCGGTAGACAACGGTTCCGTATGCGAGAGCATGGACGCATGCCGATTGGGGAGCCCTATTACGGCAAAGTATAGTAAATAATATTAACAATATACGATACCCAATCTCGCTCCGAAGACATTAGCAACAATACCTCTCGGTCTTATACGGAATTGGTCATTGAATACTTGGCGTCTAAGATTATACCTTAAGTACCTAGGTAGGTAGCAAGCACGGTTATAATCGACACGATGGCGCAGTAGATCCGGTGGTAAACTCCTTATTAGAGCTCGGCAGCTACTAAATTTATACCTTGGTCCTTGGTAAGTTTATAACGTTCTGAGAGAGCTTTCATGGTCCAAGTTCCAACGTTTCTCGGACATAATAGTGACGACGACCTAGATAGGCATTTGAAGGTGAATCTAGCTAAATTAGTAAATCTCATTCCGGTCGTTCCAAGTTCATGTTGAGTTCTTGCGGTGTGAGATCGCCCTTAGGTGAATACATAATCAAGGTGAGGCACGTCGTCTTACACTTTGATTCGTCAATTGTCCTCAGAGGAATCGGTCCCTTGTAACCGCATGGCGTAGAAAATTCCAGGAAAAGCTTGGAGTTGCGTGCCCCGACGGATGAAACTGTCAGGGTATTTCTTAGCTGTCATAAAATCGGGTTTGAATGCGCGTTGATTAAATGTGTAGATTCTGGGCGATTTTATACCAGGTAGCTATAATATCGCATTATTTCCGATTGAAGCTCTTTCAATATTCTATACAAATATGCATCGTAGCTTGTGTAGGTATATTTAAGTTAACCCTTAAGAAATAGAGTCGCTCCTCGTACGATTATGTTGAGTAGTTGTGTCGTGTAAATAATTCGCTCTGGTTGGAAATAAAACTGTACCACTGAAGCCGTAGATGGGAGCTTTTAGATTTTAGGGATAGGGGGAGTTGTGCTACTTGACTTTATACCCTAATTTGAGATCTGAAAAAATAAAAACGAAAAGAAAAGATATTGTCGCTTGTTGAAATGGTATCATAAGATGGGTTGGTGTTGAAATTGCAACGTGTATCCTTTAAACCTTTCCTTACATACCTATGTAAGGTTGTCATCCGAGGTTGACGAACATTACACCATGATTTTAAGCAGCGTGACGTGCAGGGTTGCCTTTTAAGCCGTTGTTATCCCAGTCGTACATATTCAATAACGTAAATGGATCGGCTAGCCAAAGCCGAGTTGTCCGAGAAATCCGGAGTGATGCTCTGCTTTCTTACAAGATATAACTAAGTATACACTGGCTTGCGTAATAAATAATAAGATTCGATGGCGGAATTGCGTTCGTATAAGTGTGATGTTATCAGAGATAACAAGAGATCACCGGGCGTAAAATGTCTTCTCAAACTAAAAGAAGCGATTGATTTGGCTCGTCCGTACTGTACCTATTCCAAGACTTAAGTATGTCTTGGCTTGTAGATCGACCAATCTTAGGCGTTTTATTTCCTTCCGTAGTTACATGCTAGCCGTGGCCGCGGATGACGAAACTGTCGCTTTGCATCCCGAGGTTAGACTGGCCTAAATGAAAGGTAACCTTAACCATTGGCCTTGAACCAAGGAGTAATAAAGTTCCTTAACGTCTAACCTATAAACGGCGAATGATTGTATTAAGGGAAGATATAAGTTGGAAGGTGTCCGTGAAGGTAACAAAGCTCGCGGCGATATGACCTTATGCGGGAGTACTCGACCAAATATTCCCGACACACATTCATACATCCACACATCCCATCCATCCATCCATCCACCCATCAAATCCATATTATATCACATATATATCTTGCGTGCCATGCCACGTTTTCTTGATAGCTCAAGAGTAGTTTGGGTTCCTATATTATAGGTTCTTCGTTGACTGGCTCTTCAAGTCACACAGAACGTGATTATCCGTGAAGCTCCTACATGGTTCATGCCATGCTGTCGTGACGGTGACCAGGAGGATTTTGTCATAAGGTCGTAACCAGCTGCTAGAAAGACACATATTATGTTGTCCGTGGGTTTGAAGTTAGGCAGGGGAGGACATTGACAAACGATTTAACATTTTCAAGGTGCTGAAGTTATACATGGAAACTGTTTAGGTGCACCATGACCATCTACCATGCTGCACCTAAGTAGTTAAGACTTAGCCGAGATAGACACAGTCAAATGAAGTTATTATTGAGAGCTGGAGAAATGAAAGTGTCGCCTGCATAAATATAGTACACAGTACTTTTGTTAACATTGAAGAAGTACGTACATATGCTCAGTACATGTAGATGTATTCTACAGTTACATAACACATGCATACACAGTACTCAAAGTATCCACATAAAGTATAGCACAGTGTGCATATACATCCTATTTACATAAGTATGTACATACCTCATACATCGTACATTAGGTACGTAAGTACATGCGTTTGATAGGTACATGTAAGTCAAATCCTTACAACAAATCTGTTCTATGATATGCACAATGCGCCGTTGCCAAACGCAACTCGTCTCTGCACGTAATACTTATCACAGCTATATATGTATATATGTACCGCCTATCATGCCAATTCGTCTGGATACAATACATCAATTTCAGGGACTGCATACATATTTTATGTGCATGCATGTACTCCGTACTGCGTACACATTTGATGTACCATGTATGTAAGTGGGCGGTTCCACGTTGGTGCTTGGGTAGCTGCAACCTGCGATCTTCGGCGGCTACAGCGCGTTGTTACGACCCGTAATATATTAGGTGGATCCGAATATAGACTGTGTACCTGGGTAATGTACCACGGATACTATTCGATTTAACCTAGATAGGCATGATTAGCAGTAGCCTGCATCTCTCAACAGGGAGTCTTATGGTACACTAGAGGTAAAATATTCTTTCTTTCTGTATGTATGCATGTATGTACGTACACACACATAATACGCTAGGTTGAACATTGTCAGTCATCGAAGCTTCAGGTTCAACTTTGAATGTTAGTCTGCCATTTTTAGTCCGCCGCATACTTCAAGTATTGCTGCATAATACATGGTACTAGGATAAAAAAAAGGGATCCCGGTCTCTCGAGGAGCAAACCTCGTCTAGAAATGGTAGCAAGATCATGTGCTCATACTATTATTATGCACCACGAAAGTTTGACGCAATTATCTCATGTTGCCCTAAAGAGCATACACCGAATATCTTATAGCCTTCTTGCGGCTATTCTATGTACATATTTTATTTTTATATATTTATCTTTTTTAATTCTATCTCTTCTTTTTTTTTTTCTTAGCATCGAAGACGGATCTTCTCGTGATCCGTATCCGCGGAGTATATGGATTCTAGATTGCCGTTGTTAACACGACATTTATATATCCGCTGAAAGCTATTGGTTCTTCGTGGGGCCCCTGCGGTCAACGTACTAGGCAAATATGTGTACTATGTAGCATATATGCGAGTGTATTAGCTGTATGGTGTGAAGCTATTTAAGAGTATACCACATCGAATGTGGACAAGTCTTGTCTGTATATAAACAAGTAGCGAGGTATAGGTTTATAGGAGAGGTCTTCGTACATGTATAAGCCAATCAGACATCGTTCGTGAAAGTAGGCCACATTAAATAAATTTTATTACAAGTGCTCGATGCGAGGTCGCCGGGATCGTATAGTTCGATTAACTTACCCGCTGCTCGGTGCCAGCACTGGTGATAACATACCATACATACTTATACTACCTACATATACATAAGAGTATATAGGTATGTACTGCATGTAGATTGCTACTGTATCTATAACTACCTACTGTATATGTTCTAGAATGTGTACGCATCCATTGGACAAACGAGCGTGGCGCAGATAGAGATAGCCCTAGACTGGGTGAGAGGTTAGAGATGACGAGAATGGCTGCGAGCCACTAATTCTAGTAATAATTGACCAAAGTAAATTATTTTACCTATTCAGCTGCTTAAGGGGGGAGAAAGCTGTCGAAATCGTGAAGATCCGTCATCATCAGCGTACCATAGGACTCGTCCGTCTGATTCTTTTCTTTTAAGCCCTTCTAAGAGTCCTTAGACCTCGATACTTAGTTCTTCACACACGAAAGCTGCTAGAGCTTTTGGGTGGCTTGATTTCAAACCAGAGCAGATTCAAATCGGTTACCAAGCTCCATTTCGCCGAGTTCACTCCGTGACATGCCTGTGGAATAGGCAGTTCTTTAGCGATCATCCCATTGGTTGGTAGGGAAGTCGGCAACTAAAAAGAACAAAGATGTTTAGGAGGTTTCTAGTCTCGTGATCACATATTCTTGTATTTATGTATCTTGCATTACACGGAAGATGTCGCCAAAGCAGACCGGCGAGTTGACGAGACATGGAAAGGCGACAAATGAGCCCAAGACTTAAAATAGGAGACCAATGCCCAAAACGACTCTAATGTGTAATGCTGGGCAGGCACAGATAGATCCGAACGTTGGTCAATTGGAAAATTGGTAAAATGGAACTGAACAAGAACAGGTTTGGAGATGATGCCATCCGATTTTGTGAGAACTAAATTGAGAAGAACATGAACATGAATATGAAAGATGTAAGTTCGATATTGAAGTCCTATCAAATGTTCCCAAGAATACATGTACATAATGATTGATATGATTGATCCCCAGTCTTTTTACTTCGTCGGCCTCAAGTTGAGGATACATAGGGTAAGTACCATAAGTATACCTCGAAGTCAAGTATAGTGTACTTCATTTAGGTTTGCATCTTGTGACCATAATCCACTCTTCTCAGTGGATTTGGCTCCGGCCGTTCTTCTGTCATGACCCAATTAGATCAAACACAGACTAACCGCATCCTTGTTCGAGGGTTCCCTGTCAGCGAGAGTGAACTGCCCTGAAACTAACGGCTTGCCCTTGCACAAGATCAGCCCATACGTAATCGTCTAAGCAAACGAAGTATAGATACTTACGTATCTTCTTCGAGGAAAGTACCTATTCTAGCTCTTTGGCGACACTATATACATCTTTACAGACTACTTATATGTACATAATGACAACTATTAGTACATATGTATCAAGTGATTAAACTAAGCGCCTATAGAGCTGAATTCGTGGCCTACTAAGGTAAAAGTTATTCCTAAACTTGAGATTACTTGATTAGAACGCTGAATTATTCTAGGTGAAATGAGATAACACTACATGTATGGAAATGATCCGGCGTTTTGTCTTTAGCAATATCTATATGTACCTTCTATGTACGATAGAAGGTACAAATTACCATGTAGTCAAGAGACCCGATCCTGCATGACCTGGTTTGATTTTTATGTATGATGCACCTACATACTTCTACTTGTAGGTAAGTCCTGCAAATACTTGCATGTATACAAGTAGTTTCTATATGTATACCACACATCAATGGATACATAGAATCGCATGCTTCTAAGTGATATATGCTGCCTTTTGTACATATTAATATTCTTTTTCGTTCAATCCCATCTTGCAGCTTTAATCCGTAAAAAAAAAAAAGTTTTATAAATTCTTTTAACCTTTATTCCATTCAAAGTTCTATCTGGTGACCTTGAAATTGTCCAATTGGATACCTACCTATTATTTTTATTTTCGTCTTATAATTCCTGATTGGAACAAAACGTCGTAAGAGACGAATATTCACATCACATTCACACAGTGTTGCCTTAGTTCCTATACGGCTGCTAAGATAGATGGATACATGAACGTTACCTTATACGTACATATCTAGGTACCTATATATTACCCTATTAACTTAAATACGGTATCCATATGGATCGTAACAGATAATGTTAAAAAAGAAGGTACTGAGATACATGCGTCAACTGGTAAACGAAGGTCCAAGCTCTCAAGTGCTCCTCTACCTCCTCTACCCAGTAGCTTCCTCGAAGCTCTGACACACTCTGCCCCTCCATAATATACCTGAGATACATAGAGGTACCAGACTAACTTTGGAACCTACCCACTACTGTGCGCCTAACCTGCCAAGTATTAGCCAATCCACCCGTCTAATTCCTTCCCAGGTGTCCTTCCTCCCACTCTGCCACTCCAAAATCTCCCCACCACACAACCACACACTCAATCGCCTCAATCCCGCCCGCTTTACTTTCCTCCCACTTACACCCAAACCCTCGATTATCCGTCGTCGAGTCTTATCCTAAGGAAAAACGTTTGCGACTGCTTGCTTTTTCTTTTTTTTTCTATTCTTCTTCAATTCAAAGGAATTAAGAAGAAGAAGAAGAGTTCACAGCAGTCGACGGCTGGATTTTTCCCCCCATTTTTTTTTCTTCCGATCTTCAATCAGTCATGTCCAACCCGTCGTCGTCCACTGCAATCTCTGGGAACAATAATGGCAACGATGATTCCGGTATGGCTACTCTCTCTCTCTTTTCCCTCTCTCTCACACACACCCCCCCTCCTCAAAAACAGCTTCTCTATAGCCCCTCCATTCCCCTCCGTCCCCATTCTCCTATCTAGCTTCTGCAGCCACCAACGTCGCCGAGAATTAAACCTGCCGTTATATCAAGCGAGCAGCACTTTATCTTCCATTTACCAAGGTAGAAAACTGACTCATTGACTGGTCTGACTGATATTTTATATACTCAAAGCCTCGTCTATCACGGTGAATACTAACACCGCAAACGCAACCGCAACAACAACCACCACCACCACCAATACAGCCGCCGCCGTCACGGCTCCTGCACCTTTCCCCCCGCCCAAGACCGACAAGCCTCGCCCTCACGTCTGTGCTACTTGCCAACGCTCGTTTGCTCGATTGGAACATCTAAAACGTCACGAGCGTTCTCATACAAAAGAAAAGCCATTTGAGTGCCCGGAATGTACAAGATGCTTCGCTCGGCGGGATCTGCTCTTGCGGCATCAGCAGAAACTCCACCAGACAACGACACCCTCTTCGCGACCAAGAAACCGTCGTGAAAGCACTAGTAGTACGGCTACCGCCCAGAGTCGGGCCCGAAAGAACAGTGTGGCCAATGCTAGCACTGCCGCGGCTGGAAATGCATCGATGAGGCCTCGCGCAAACACCATCAGTCATGTGGATGGGAACCATATGCATATGATGGCCGCCGCGAGCGCTCAGGCCCAGGCGGCAAGGAACCAGCACCACATGACGCCAACTCACAGTCGCCATCAGAGCCTCGCCGGATTACCGTTGCACAATGTGGACCATGGATTCGCCGGCATGTCTTCGGTGATGGGACACCGGGGCGTCAACCATGGACTACCTAAGTTAGAGACACATAGTATTAACAATATGGACTTCAATGCTGGTCTACGCACTGCGCCCCCTCTGCCTTTCCCGCCCGAATTCGACATTGAGGGAATGCTCTTTGGGCAGCCTAGCTCGACGATTAACCCGAATGCTCTTCATTATACCGAATCTCCACACTCAATGTCGCTTGATCCCACATCTCCTTTCGGTAATGGGCTGACGGACATGTCTACTCCTAGTCAGCATATTGATGACAGTTTTGATTGGTTGACAGGGTTTGAGCATCAGATGTCGTTTAACAACCCAGGCGAAAATGCGGTTGACGGTTCGTCTCCGTCCGCCATGAGCACCACTAGTCAAAGTGGCATTAGCGACGTGATGCTCGATGGTTCTAACCCTACCGCTGTGACAACCGCATCAAGCTCCATATGGCAGCCAGCCATCATGGGTCCTCCGCAAGTAACGAACCCCTTTTCCATGGATATGAGCGGTACGGTTTTCCCAGATCTGTTGAATGGGGCCCCGGTTTCCCCCCAACCATCATCACAGAAGAATATGAATGATCTATACTTTTCAACGCCGCCTCCATCCATGAGTTCTCTTAGTCCTTCTATGATGCCAGGTCTGACGACGCATGGCATGAACCAATCACTTAACTTCGGTACTGGTCCAGAAACGCCCACATCAATCAGTGGTAGCCACCATTCTCACTCTCCCGTTTCGACCATAACGGACACTACGCGGAACGCACTTATTAGTGCATTGTCTCAGTGCGGGCCGTTCGGTGGTCGGAAATATTCCTTCACCTCGCCCAACTCGCCCATGTCGCCACAGTTCCCTAATACTCCGGATAACGCATCTGACAATGTGAAGGCCATGCCCAGCACTCAAGATCTGCAGCGATATGTCACGAGTTATTTCCGATACTTCCATCCTCATCTACCATTCCTACATATCCCCACCTTGTCGTTTGACACACCGTCTAATTTGGGCAGCGGAAAATCGAATACTATCGGCGGAAGTGGCTGTCTCGTTTTATCAATGGCTGCCATCGGTGCCCTTTATGAAATGGATCGTGGCCAATCGAAAGAACTATTCGAAATGGCCAAGAAAATGATACAACTATACTTGGAAGAGAGACGGAAGGCTGATATGCGAAAGGCTGATTTCCGGAGGACCCCCTCATCTGATCAAGGATCTCAAGGACCGGAGTCTTCTATTCACACGCCGTTATGGCTAGTGCAGGCTATGTTACTGAATGTTGTGTATGGTCATAATTGCGGCGATAAGACGGCGAGCGACATCGCGTCAACTCATTCCACAGCCTTGGTGAGTCTTGCTCAAGCTGCTGGCTTACTCCGACCAGTTAAGTTAGACTCAGTAGAGATTCGGGACATCCAATTGAACGATGCCGAAGGCAATTGGGATGGGGGCATTAAGTCCGACTCCGAGGAACAGGCCGAATGGCTTCGATGGAAAACCATGGAGGAGCGAAAGCGTACCCTCTACATCATTTTTATTCTTTCGAGTCTACTCGTCACCGCTTACAACCACACGCCGGCACTAACAAATTCTGAAATCATGCTGGATCTTCCGTGTGACGAGGAGTTCTTCGCCGCCGAAAGTGCCGCTGCTTTTCATTTGAAAGGTGGTGTGCGAGCTGCTGGACATAACCGGATGACTTTCCACGAAGCTCTGAGCGAGCTGCTTCGTACTAATGAGAGGCAGCAGAAGATAGCATACGGAAGTGCGCAGCAACATTTAAATTCGACGATTCAAATGAACGACATTCCACCAAGTGAGCTCAAGCCGAGCACCCTCGGCTGCTTGGTATTAATCAACGCACTTCACAATTATATCTGGGAAACCCGCCAACGTCATCATAACAAGATGTGGACAAATGAAGAGACCGAGAAGATGCATCGCCATATCGAACCAGCATTGAAAGCGTGGCAATCGGCCTGGGCGAGTAATCCACACCACAGCTTGGAACGTCCAAATCCATTCGGCATGGGTCCTCTATCAGCCGATGCTATCCCATTACTTGATCTTGCTTACATTAGATTGTTTGTTAACATGTCTCGAACCAAAGAGAAGTTTTGGCAACGAGACTGGGACGGCTTGGCGGACGAACTCTCTCGTAGCGCCGAAATCGCCCAACACGCCGAACATTCCCCATCATCAAACACAGAATCAATGACAGACCCATCTGACGCGTCTGCTGCAAGTTCGGTTTTCATTGACTCACCACCAACACAGCAATCGTCGCCTGAGTTTCCCGCCGTCAAGTTTCCTCCGCCTCCAGTGTCACAACTACAACCTCAAGCGCAAAGCTCCAATAGCCGGGCTATTACTCGCCGGGAGAAGCATCTTCGCAAGGCAGCTTTCTATGCTGCTGATTCCCTTTCCATGTCCGATAAGCTAAATGTCACGTTTGCTGAGTTTACTAGCCGAGAGCTTCCAGTACAATCAGCTTTATGCTCTTTTGATTGCGCGCAAGTCCTTGCCGAGTGGGTAGCGACACTTCAAGATCGCGTGGGCAGATACCTCGGTGTGCTTGGCAAGGATGAAGTTGATATGGGTGGCATTCCTGCCATTATGCTCCTTGAGGACGAAGATTTCAAACTCATGAATAAGATTCAAGAGCTCCTATCAAACGTTGAAATAAAGATGAGCATGGAGATCATGAGCGGCAACGTGAACGGTAGCATTGACTCTCGCCTCCGATTGGACAGTCACGGCGGGTATGCGGCAAAGATCTTGAGGGTTACGGCATACATGCTTGACAAGTCTGCCGTATGGCCGAGTGAGTGATTTATGCCCGTTTGATTTATTTGGGCATAGAAAATACTAATTCATCTCCAGTGCTCCACCTCATGGCACGCTGTCTCGAGAGCCATGCGAATTATATGGACACACGTGCCGATAAATCCGTCGTGGCTAGTGAGTAGACGGTGATCTTCGATTCGTGCAGCTATCGCCGTTTACAAAAGTCTTCGATATCAACATGCTCCGAGGCTGCTATCTTCCAATCAAGGCCAATGTTACACATATACAATACTTCACAATACCACGGAGGCTTCCAGCGAGCAATGCTCCGATAATTAGTTCCAAGTGAGGCTTCAATAACACTTAAATCGGCCTGAGTAATTTGAAATATTTCAGCCAAGATCTCGGAGTTGTCATGCAAGGAATCAGTTAGGGCATTTATTTCCCCGGGCGGTTACGCGGTAACGACTATAGGATTTATCTTACTCTCCCCAAAAAGTGCTCTATCCCGAAAGTAAGCCTATGGGATATACGAATGCGAGTGTGGTTTACGTGCTTGGTTTCTTTGGCCTCATTCCGGCTCGACTACTACAAACCTGACATTTGTCTTTCAATATGCTGAATTAGCTCGAAGGGATCACGAAATTACGGAAATATGCTCATATGACTAACGCGATTAACATGATTTCATAACCAATAAAAACACGTCGGGGCCAACCGCCGAATCATTTACCGTTCACAATAAAATACGGAGGAAAAGTCAAAATATAGGTGGCTTGATATTAGACCACAGCCCTTGAGAGCATCTAGGGCTGTTTCAGACTCGACCAACGGTCTAAAAGCGTCCAAGGCTTAGGATGGACTAAAAGTCTTATCGAAGCTATTCGCAAAAATAGATGGAATGTGACGTACATTTTCGCGCCGAGTTGGGGGTTCTGAAGTTAATGGGGGCTCACAAAAAGAAAAAGAAAAAGGGTGTGTATACGAAGGTTAGGGGATCTCGTTAGCTTATGTAACTAAGAATTAGTGCTGTGCTATCAGCTTTGGTGTTGAAGATTTTATGGAGTTGTAGAGGGTTAGTCCAGGTATGTGGTCGAAATCGAGGGTTTATCGCTCGAATCCTGATGACATTTTACGGTTGCCTCTTACTGGGTTTCCCTGTTTAGAAATGTAATTGTGAGGATGTCCAAGACGCTCATCTACCGCACCTACCTACCTACCTAAGTGCTTAACCAGGTACGCTACGTCGGCATGTGTCATGGGAGCTAGGTATACCTCCTTAAATCCATCTTTCAAGTTCTCATTCAGCTCTTATTTGGTAGTTGGTGTACTTGTTCAACCCCCCTTTTTTTTCTTTTTACTCCCAAAAAAAAACAAGAGTTAAAAAATAGTCTTATACATGGTAGGTTAGGTAGGAAAGGGGGATAAGGACGAAAGTGAATGAAAAAGAGGGAAGAAAATTGGCATGGATAGGTGCTCGCTCTATTTGGATAAGTCGTCGCTTCAACAACATTCTGTCCTGTTTTGCGATATGTCGATGCATTAGGAGGTACCTACTTACCTTACGCGGCTTTTCTCTTGTGAGTAGGAGGTGCCTATACTTATTACCTACCTTACATAGAAGGTATCTACTGGCTTAGGTACCTAGGTAGAGTTAATACGTAATAATGAATGGGATGATAGGTGGTATGCAATAGAATAGGGGGTCGATGTCGTGAGGGCCCCTAGAGTAGGTACCTAAGGTGGTTGGGTTGGTATTATAACGCCTTATTGCTAGCTTGTAAAATACCCTATATAGGGTAATATCATGTCGGTTGATGAAAATTGATATAAGGGGCTCGGCAATAATGGCATGGTTATTGAGAAAGGTCTCTTCTGGAGATTATTGGGCTGTCGTGTTTAACAGGAAGGTATTGTGAATCTATTCACTTGATATATTTTAGAGATGTTTTGTTTATGACTACCTACCTCCTACCTAGGTAATAAGCTAGTGTTATATGAACAATGAGATTAAATTTATTAACGTGTAATAGATATTATGCGGTTAACCTGAACCTTCGAAGATTATATCAGGTATAAATTATATTATTAGTATTTAAAACAAGTGGCACGAAGTTTTAAAGGATTTTATATTAATATGTGATTATTTGTATTATTATTCCAATTCGTAATATAACCCCGTCCAGCTAACCGTACCTATTAGTAGGTAAATCGGCCGATTTTGTCCATCCACAGGTATATATGATATTCTTTGAATTAGCGGTAGAGTAATAGACACAACTGAGCACCTATATGAAGTGTGATAAGAGATTGAGTATCAGAGGTTTGGTCTGCCGACAATATGCTGGGATTCGTGGCGGGCAGAGGGGATCTGATCAACCAGAAAGTAGACCACGAACGTTTGTGTACTTATATCATGACCTTGGACAGATGGGTAGCTGTTCCTTTTTTACAACAACTTTATTTCTATCTGGTCTGAATTGCTCATGTTGTTGTCGCTGGCGTTCCTCAGATGGCTCGGTGCAGAGGTTTATCTATAGAATGAAACTAGTAAGAACAACAGGTAAGCTAGGAAAATAAAAAGAAAAGAAAAGAGGATCTAGGATACCTGGTAACTAAGTTGAGGTGAAAAGAAGCGAGTCACGCAAGCCATATAAGATGGTATGTTGTGCCTTAAGAACGAGCTTATGATGCTCGTCGTAGTGTTAAGCTGGGCTCTCGAAGGATTTGACGCGGTTCAGAAGCTGCCGGATCTCCAATCATCAAGGGGTTTGATCTGATGTCAAAGGACGCCATGACGTCCCAGAGCCAAGGCAAGCTTAGTGGGAGCTTAACATCATCCTTCCCACTAGGTAGCTGCCGTTATACGGTAACACGGCCGAGTGCTAAATTAAAGGATATTTTGTAAGGGGTGAAAGATGTTGTAAGAGAGAGAAAGATCCCCCAGGGATCTCTTCTTCTTCCAAGAGCTATATGCAGCCTCATGTACTGGGCCCGTGTCATACGGGTTTTGTATACCCTCAAAAGTGACATTGAAGACGACGAACTCTGAGATGAGAAGGGCGTTGTTGTGCACCATCGCGAGGAAAGCGGTTCCCTTACTATTCGGTTTTATTAGATCAGGTGAAAAGAACGACAAAGACCGGTCTATTAATATCCCAGATTCAGGGTTGAGATAAAATCAATAAATAAATAAAGAGACTAACCGCAGTTTTCAAGCCATATTCATATAATTCGAATACCTTAGGTATCATTTATTTTAATCATCACAGCATCCCGGGCCGCCATGACTGACCGATGGATCATTTGAGGGCTTTGTACAAAGTTAGCATTTCTGATGGATATGAAGATAGAGGCGATATACTTATTACTGAGAGTACCAGTACTTAATATACGTTTTAGTTATCCGGCTATGGACAATACTGATGTGGTTGTCCTGGTTATACACATTCCGTTCGTAATGGCTTTCGTTATACAAATTGTGTTTATTTTGGCCCTTTGCTATATCGATTTTGACGCCACGGATGATGTGTTTGGCACTTGTTTCCTGGCCACGGCGACATTCCATCTGCCTTTCGTCCTGTTGCTGTCCTCGGCCTCATCGTCTTTGGCCCTGTAATATAGTAAGACGACACCTTTCCTGCCCAAGGCTATATACAGGCCATGCCACTGGCAAAGGCTGCCTGTGTCATATAGGTGTGTGAACACTGAGCATTGATCTTATTTAATCATTGGTGTCTATCTTAGGATATGATGATATTATATAGGGGATGTGACGTGATGAATGATGGGAAAAGACGTCATTTTTTCAAGTCAATTCGGGTTGTTGATTTTATTGTACGATTAAAAATGAGAAAAATGAGGGGAGAAAGTTGGGAAAATGAAAAGAATTATTTATATTTTAGTGCGAGCGGTAGGACGGAATTGTCATTATATTGTACAGGAAAGTACGACTTATGGTTTCTGCCTTGCGTAGAATTTGCAACAGGCAATAACAAGTTATAGTTAGGTAAGAAAGAGGTAAAAGATACCTTTACCCATATACACATACATTGTGGTTCCGCGATACCCCTGGATCATGTACAATTTATCATGTATTATTCCATCAATATATACATAAAAGGATACTAGACTTTCGCTCTTTCTATATAATTCAAATCTTTACAAGTTCCACTCATAAATTCTGTACTATGGTACTTATGTCCATTAATAATTGTAACATGTAGTGGTACCTCTTGTCATGGGACGTTTCAAACCTATGTCTCTCATAGCAAACATATGGCTTGGTACAGAATTTCTAGTTTCATGTTCAGTCCTAACAACTGGGACTTAGAACAAATATGTACCTCGTTCAACTCTAAAGTCTTTAAGCTGCTACTTGTTGCCCCTTTACCTTTGTTATTGCGGTAGCTACCTCGTTTCATTCTTGAATGTTGACTATTCATTCGTACACTTATGACAGATAGTTATCCTATTTCTATATTTCCTGTTTTATATTGGAACTTAATTTATTATCACATGTTTATTTTCATAGTACAGTAAAAGGTTGAGCTTTGGAATAAGTTTCAAGTCTAACAACAATCCCCCTTAATCCTCCAGTCTAAGTTAACACCATCACAAGAAGAATTCTCAACATAGGAAAAACAGCAATCAGCTTGAGAAAAGAAATCTCAACTTTGAAGGTACCAAATAGAACGGAGGTTAACTTCGCATTTCGTTGCCAGTTCCGGGAATAAGATATCATCATGTTTTGTTGATTGGAGTAAATGAAGCGTTTCCCAAAAAGGCCCGTCCACGATACTACTTTGATATTAGATCTTGTAAGTCCTACTACACCTATTATATACGATCCAGCCACTGAAATTTGCTACCATATGTTTATCAATCTCGATATCTTACGTGTGTAGGGCAAGAAATATACAGCATGTCCTGATTGTTCTCTGAAATAGGAATGGAGCCGGTCGGCTTTACTTTCCTGGCTGAGGTCATCGTCACTTTGCTGACGGAGTAGTGTAGTATTTAAATATACGGTCTTGTCCTTGAATTATCATAATGTTAAAAACATATCTCAGTATTATGTATTAACAAATAATAGTATTTATCAAGTCCTTCGTCGTTACCACCTGTTTTTGGATACCCCTATATTTATGTCGACATAATATTTCAATACATCACACAGAGCGTAATGGACTTATTAACAGTAAAGATAGATGTCATAGTTGCGATTGTTATTATAACGCCACTCCTTCTCCTGGTTATACGCACAATTGGTCGTAGAGATCGGGATTTCCCACCTGGTCCCAAGACGACATCTATTCTAGGGAACGCATTGGAGTTTCCAAAGGCCTTCCCCCATCTGAAGTAAGTTCTTGTCCGCAATACGATATGCTCATCCTAAATGCGAAGATTTACTGCCTGGGCACAAGAATACGGAGACGTTTACTCGCTTAAAGTCCTCAATCAGACGGTTATCATAGTGTCTTCCGCGGCAGCTACCAAGGAAATTCTTGATGCAAACGGGCTTTATACGGGTAATCGACCTCGATCTACAATGATCCAGCGTGTCACGAAGGGAAATGTCATGCCGCTAGAAGATATGAATCTGCCTGCATGGAGACGCAGTCGAAAAGCAATGCATACCTTCATCACAGAATATTGCTTACGGTCACATTTACACATACAAGATCGCGAATGCTCACAGCTTATGTATGAGATCCTTGAAGATCCGAGTAATATGTTTGAGCATATCTGCCGGATGACCGTAGCTGTCATAATCGGAATTCTCTATGGCTCTAGAGTCACGAAGTACCACGGCTCAGAAGCAGAAACCTTCTTTCGCGGCGTCAAACTGATGAACAAGCTGATCAGTCCTGGGGCACACCCCCCAGTTGATATATTCTGGCCTCTGAAATATGTACCGAAGGAATGGGCCTACTGGAAACGACTCGCTGATGCAACGCGGCAGACTTGTCAAAAGGTCTTTGTTCCATTGTATCGCGAGTGTGAGCGTGCGGTAGAACAGAACAAGACCACCGGATCTTACCTCGAATCCTTGTTGCAGGACAGAGAAAGATTAGGCATGTCGCATGAAGAGATCAACGGATTAGCCGAGGGCCTTATGGATGCGGGAGCAGAAGCCAACGCTTCCTTTCTCCAAAACTTCATCCTCGTTTTAATCAATTACCCTATCATCCAAGAAAGGGCCCAGAAGGAAATCGACAGCACTGTCGGCCTTAAACGATGGCCGGCTATGGATGATTACGATAGACTCCCGTATATCCGCGCAATTGTCGACGAGATCCATCGGTTTAGGCCAATTTTCCCGGTGGGCATTCCGCATAGGAGCTCGAAAGATGTGCACTATAAGGGCTACCGTATCCCGAAGAGCTCTATCATATTCATGAACATTTACGGGATTTTCTACGATCCGGACATGTATGACGACCCGGAGAAGTTCGACCCCGACCGTTTTCTGAGGTCGCCGTTCGGGACGAAAAAGGGGGTCGACTTACAAGGGTACAGGGACAACTTAGCTTTTGGAGCTGGACGACGGATCTGCGCCGGAGAGGAGCTGGCTCGACGACTGATCGCGATGAATGCAATGTGTTTTATTTGGGGGTTTCATTTCAAGAAAGACGGTTCCGGAACGGGAGGCATGGGCTTCGACTCCTACTCGAAGGTGACGGTACCACATTTCGATTTTCGTGGCTGATGCTAATAATTATTTAGCCAGGTATTGAGCTTTGCCCCGAGCGGTTCACGTGTAATATTGCACCACGCTCTCCGGCTAAAGCACAGATGATTAGGGACCGATATAAAGAGATTTTTCCAGTTGAGTTAGGCAACTTGGGTGGGTTATATGGTCAAGTAAGGTGAAATGAAAATCGATATCTTTCATTCTACGAATTATACTGCAAAGAATACAGTATTTAAATTCTTGAATTGCCAATAGGAATAGCCTCGGGGACGAAAAGTCTACTAGTTGACGGATGGGTAATACGTATTCAAAAGTTTAGGGGTAAATAAACCCGGAAGTGAAGCTTTTCTCATAACATTATTTTACATCGGTTCTATTAAACTGAAACATTGTCTTCTTATACCCAGAAGGTCTTAACTTTCAGATTTAGAGACACACACGTATATACATATAACTTGTGAGCGTACCTAAAATAAGCTATACATCTTCCCTCTTGTGTTTTCACACCATTGTCAATAGCATGTATGTAATGGATTTAATCAGTGCATTTCCACGAATACCTCATTACATCACGTTCAGGACCAGAGAAAAAATGCTGTGCTAGATCTTATGCGCTTGTTATATTGCCAAATGTAAGATATAATTACAAATATAGATATAGTTCTTGACTCGAGTCCTCGACAGGTAGATAATCAGTATACTTACCAGGTATCGATCATCGCAGTTGTGTGAACACAATTATCGCGCAAGAATACCAAGTATCTTAAATTCCCTATAGAAGCTCGTATACTTACAACCTTCCTCTGTATATTCTGTCTCGGGTGGGCCCCTTTCCACAGCTACTATTGCCAATGCACCGTCAATAGACTACACTTCTGCTAAATACAATCTTCAACCATCTGTGGAATGCAATCTAAACGACTTCGAGAGCACTTGTTTCTCTTCTGTGCAAGTTCTAACTTGAGCTAGGACTATGAGGTTGATAACACGTCTGAAAGAGTTAGATAGCTTCTGGGTCTTCCGTAGACTGCATTTGCGCCACGACCCAGGATCGCATCCCCTGAACCCGTATAGACGCCAAGGAAACGTCCTGTGACTTTCCTTTCTAGACACCGAGCTTGCACTTACAATCGAGAGCGTGCCAAAAAAAAAAAAAACCTAGGACGAGTCATCGCTACCTCCGGAGTGATACGTTCTCTTCTTTCTTCCGGCTTGCTGAGTTACGAGCCTAAGCGTCGACTGAATCACATATACGACGAGGGGAAAAGTCCGGTGATATCTCTCTATTATGTGCCCTGGTGACTGAATCCAAAACCATAGTATTACACTGCTTAATAGGCACTGAAATTGCCAAGACTGGCGATCCGAAGTAGAAATAGGTTGTGTTTGGTGCTTTCGCGATGGGATCACGCAGCTGATTTTTACAACTCATCAATTGTAATTTCTTAAATTAGTCCTTGAAAAATTGCTCGAAGGTATGGGGAAATCATGGAACAGGTACATAGTACCCAGGTCAGGAGAACTGGTAGCAACCGTTGTTAGCTGCTAGTGCGTTAAAATTCACACCGCCAACGAGGGCTGTGAGGCTTATACACAGCCACAGCCACGGGACTAGTTTGTGAGCGATCCACAATATACTTGTGAATGATATGTTCTAAGGGATATCTATCAATAGGTATTGTAGGTTAAATAGTTGTTCAGGATGGTAATTCGATGGTATTGGGTAATCACATCATCCTACGATGAATTGGACTGGGTTAGGCGTTTTAATATTGTAACTCCGAGATTACGAGTAATTAGTAGGTATGTTGTTGAATTTGATAGGTACTATCTAAGATCTTCTTAATTACGTTCAAAGGGAATCATGTGTAATTGTCACGACAAACTAGATAGAGTGCTTTCAAGACATCGATGAGTTGGATGGTATCCCCCTGTAATACTGGGAATTAAACGTCCCGATCTTACGGCCTCCTGCTAAAACAACGTATTATGTATATAAGGTAATTGTCAAAAAATTGACTTTTCATGTAATTCTACACACAGTGAAAAGCGTTCGCATTATCACGGTGCCTGAATTCCTGGGCCACCAGGTCATCTATTACAATAACACGGCAGCTAGAAGACAACGTGAGCTGCATGACATTATTGCTTACCTACATCCTTACTTTATAAGATCCTCTCATTCGACGAGCCCCGCCTGTTGATAAAAGACGCAAAGACAATTGAGACTCGAGTCACCTTTCACAGCCCGGAGCATCAATATCACCGGCGGCGAGGAGGAACTTTTACATGTAGTATATGAGACCTTCAGTAAGAAAGCGTTCACGATGCAATGTGACCTGAAAGGGGAGGTCCACCCGTCACACCAGTCGTGTTACGGAGGCTCTCTAAAAGCCTGGGAGCTGAGTGTGAAATCGCGAGCTTTATGCAGACTACTGCGCGTCTGAGAAGGGATGGAAAAAGACGGCGAGTTGCTAGGTCAGAAGGCCAATGTGGACGTTATTTTCAGGGGAAGGTGATAATTACTATGTGTCATTGATACTGGTAGATGGGTGAAAATAACGAAGAGTACGTATAGCAAGAGTAGTAGAGACGAGGTAGAAATCATCTTCGACCGAGAGAAGACTAAGGCAACTATTAACGATATCAACGCGTTAACCGGTGCGAATCTAGACGTACACTAAGAGCTGGTGATAATCAGATCACGGAGCAGGATCCGGCGCCTCCGGAAGTTCCTAGCATTAAACCCACGGGGCCAGTCATCCCCGAAAATGACTACAGACTACCTTAATTTTCGGCATCAACCATTCTTGACATAACGGCTACTAATTGTTTCACGGGAAATCTAAGCGAAGGTGTTACTTAACACTACCTTTTCATTGGCAACACTAACGAAGAGCTTTCTAGGCTGCAGATAGCACCAAAGAACTGCCCGAATAGCCGTTGGTCAACATGTTGGGTGGTAAAGTTGATGCATTTGGACAAGTGCTCATCGTGGGTCATGTCAAGCCCGTAGAGCTTGTAATTCGTTCAGGTTGCCCATTTGTACCATTAGCCTTAATTATGTGGGCTTTCAAGCATGTGAGAATAAATCGTTCTTACTAGCAGATATTCGTATGACTGGGCCTATACAATGTCACATCAGAACGTGGTTTGACTACCGAATTCTACCTTACTATCGATATAATATTACGTGATTCTGTTACCTGATAAGTAGCCGATGGCAACATCGGCTTCGTAGTGTATCTTGGTTGATTGAGTCTCAAAGTCGTGATATCAGATTAAACATCATATACTTGCACTGTAGAAACTACCCCTAAAACAACATTTGCTTAATTCATTTTAATCCACTCAATTACGTTGGAGTCTAGGTACATGCTGAATATTCCAACAAGAACCTGCGTTTGAAAATGTTAGGCGACTTTTTGTTCGAGCTGTCAAACTCATCCTAATTTGCTGAGCTATCGTGTCTGGTTAAAGCTATTTACGGCCTTTTTTGACTTGTACTAGTCCATGCCAATGGCCAGTTTAAGGGATCATGTCCCACAAAATCCATAAAAATTACATGCATTTAAATTCTTACGAGGTGGAGGAATCGTACAGTCAGAGGCTATACACCACATGCTCTAACTATTCTAGCCTTACGGTTGACTTGTCGTCAACGTTGGTGCCAAGCCAATAAATGATGTAAGGATAAAGACAATGAAGGCTAAGTCGTAAACGACTCCATAGGAGACTATAGCCAGCTACCGATTTCAAAATATCGTCCTGAGAGGAAGGCATCTCCAGTAAGCTGACGGGACAGACGATCAACTCGTGTCGCCAAAAACGACGGCCACGTAGAGGAGGCTATGAAAACAACGGATGAAGGTCGTGATGATGGGACTTCATAGCGTTTGTAGTTAGATCGCGAAACGTCCTTCGAGTATATAAGTCTAGAGGCATCGCACATCTTGACAAACATTCGAGTCAGACATCACAGAACATCTTAAGCTACAAAAGCATCATACCGATAACAATCTCCCAACCGTCACAACTTGTTACTGTTTATAACATCTTTCTACCTCACCAAACATCATCACCATGAAGTTCAGCATCAGCACCGCTCTTGTCGCCCTCGCGGTTGTCTCCTCGGCAGCTGCTTCACCCACTAAAGCAGTCAACGAAAAGCGTGGCACGGCCACCAGCGGCGGAGTAAGTATCACCAGCCAAGTTAAGAGCGAGCCATCAAGTATAAGAGAGGCTAACGAGTGTCGATTCTAGGGATGCAATGGCACCTCTTGCAGAGTCGGGTTCGCCAACTTCCTGTGCAACGTCGGATCCTGCGTCGGACCCGGTGGCGGTGACGGCGCCCGATGCACTGTCGTCGACTACGATGACGGCTCCAGGAAGACGTTCTGCCCTGGCTGCGGCAACGGTGACTTGTGCTAAGCACGGCAGAGATATCAACTCGTTTACTTGGATGCATGGGTAGCTAGCGGAGTAAGGTATTAGAGGCTTATGGAATGGGACGGCTGGGAGGGTTGTGTTTGGAAATATGAGGTGTTCTGGGCCATACTAGGGTAAAAGATGAGGTAAATCTTGGTTGGGCTAGACATCGTGTCTCTCGTTATTATTCTTTTCTTTTGTAGGTACCTAATTTACATTCACTTGAAATATATACGTTTCCGAGACCATCGAGACATGGACGTCAGGTAGGTATGTAAGGATTAATACTTGGGTAAATAAACTAGTAGAAAAGATGGCACCGGAACGGATAGCTCTCAAGAGGAGCATGAAAAGGGGTTTTCAGCTTCGCTCTAACCAATTAAACTAAATCGTTTCTAGTATTTTGTTGAAGACCTTGGGGTCAAATATACATTAGGAAAGCCAAAAGCTTTTATATTTATATTTAAATGATAGTGAGCAGTGTTCGACCTAGGCTAGCATGGCATTACTCACTTACTTTTTACCTGTAATCTAGAAGAGAGCTCACAGGTAGGTTAATACTTCTTATAGTAATGATAGACAAGTGTTTACCTAAGCCTCAGGCACATGGGCATCGGAAATATAGCCCTAGATGATGATGATGCAATCCAATATGTCATAAAATTTCAACTGGAATCAGAGTCGTCGGGAAATCCATCAGCGCGGACCCTGTCGAGCGCCCATCAAGATCTATCCGGGGTGATCTCCGCAAAATGGCACTTTTCAGGGGGGAAGTAGATACGCTTAATGTAAGACTACAATCAGATTATAATCATCTGCTTTGGGCAAATTACTTTAGTCAAAATGTTGATCGACGACCGCAGCACAAAGTCGTGCTGACGTGGATAGAAGGCGCATTGTCGGAGCCCTAGGCCCCCGTACGAGGAGCTCCGAAAGCTCACCGGGTGCCCCGAAAGAATGAAGAATCCCGAAATGAAGTCAGGTATGAGTTAGAAGAGTAGGTAGAAGTAGAGGCAGCATAACATTGAAATAATAATATAAATATGTCTAGGAATCGGGCAATCTACATATCATAGGTACTCAGTTCTCATCATCGGCAATTCTGTCAGTATAACAACACGTTCCATCACAAGTCTTCTTCAAAATCTTCAAGTATCTCACATTTCGTATCGTCCAGAATGTTTAAAAGTTGCGTTATAGCTGCTGTTTTGCTTGGGAATCAAGCAGCAGCATCAGTTCGATCATCATGGACACCTTCGCTCATGCTCAGGAATGTCACCTCTGGAGCAAAACAGAGCAGCGGAGTCTTACCTGTGAGTAAAGCGCACAGCGCACCACGGGTATGGATCAAACTTGATATTGTTGCTTACCCTTGAATATGACAGTGCGATGCCCTAGAGGATGCCGGCCTCGGGGACAGACTACTTTTCCCGACAGATCCAGGTTATGAGCCCCAGATAATGTCTTGGTGGGCAGAGAATGCCCGGTTGCGGCCATACTGCCTCGTCTTGCCTCAAAGCACGGAGGAAGTCTCCACGGCACTCACAACATTAGTCGAGGTCAATAATGGCGCAGGCGATTGGTACATAGCCGTCCGCAGTGGAGGACATGGCGTTTCCGGGACCAACAACGTCGCTAACGGCGTGACCATTGACTTAAGCATGCTAAATTCGACGAGCTATGATCCCGTGGCCAACGTTGCACGTGTCGAACCCGGCGGTCGCTGGAGGGATGTGTATGCGGCTTTGTTGGAATATAATGTGACAGTAACAGGGGGCCGTGATGGCGATGTCGGTGTCGGTGGGTTCCTTCTAGGAGGAGGCAACTCGTACTATTCAGGCCGGATGGGCTTTGGCTGCGACTCCGTGGTGAACTTCGAGGTGGTGCTAGCAAACGGCACCATAGTAAATGCCAATCGTACAGCTAACGCAGATTTATGGCAGGCCCTTAAAGGGGGCAGCAGCAACTTCGGTGTCGTCACACGATTCGACTTGGAAGCCATCCCAGCACGAAACATATATTACGACCTGCGTTTCTTGAACTCTACATATTCCAACACAGTCGTTGATGCAGTCGTTGGATTCACCAACCAAAATCAGTCGTTTGCTGACAATGCTCTCGTGACATTTTATAGTTACAATATGACAATCAGCTCTGACATACGCATCGGCACAATCTACGTCAATACGTTGGGTAACGGAAACGCTACGACGGCGTTTGACAAGGTTAAGAGTCTTCCTACCTTGTACAAAGCCACAACAACATACGAAAGCATGGCAAACGCTGCTGAAAATGGGGAGTTACCTGGTGGCTTTAGGTATGTCACTATAGACCAACCATAGTTGACATCGTTTTAATCAGTTAACTAATTGATGGCAGAACTACCGGGGCCACATTGATGTTTCGAAATGATCCGCAGATTCTCAGTCGTTGTGTTGAGCTTCACGCACAGTTCGTCGAAACGCTTAAAGCTTCTATCGACCCTTCTAAATTTACGACCATGGCATTCTTCCAGCCCATCCCCTCCTACATGGCAGAGATCGCCGAGAAACAAGGCGGAAATATACTTGGATTCGACAGGATCCAAGGCAATAGCATCTTATGGAGCATGTCTACTTTTGTCGACTCGGATGAGAGGGCTCTCACGATAGCGCAAGCCGAGTTGGATATGATTACAGCCCAGATCAAGGACTTCTCGAAGACGGCGAACGGAGATCTGGACTTCATCTATCTCAACTACGCAGACTTGAGCCAGGACCCTCTTGGAAGTTACGGCGCCCAGAATATTCAACATATGAGAGACGTGGCTGCTAAGTACGATCCGACAGAGGTGTTCCAGAGGCGCATCCCCGGCGGCTTCAAGATATCTCGAGTCGCTTGATAAAACTTGGAAGCATTGCATTTAGGACGCTTCAATCGTGTAAGAAAGATCGTCTTATTTGAGTATAAGTTGTATGAATTTTGTCAGTTTATACGTCTTTTCTATTCTTTAGACATTGTTGAAGTATTCTCTCAACATGCTACCCCTTTTTACTAGGGTACATCTTATGTACCTATTTAAATAGCTGAATACATTAACAAAGAGTTCTCATCAAGTCGTAATTCATTTGACCTGGAATGGAGCGTTCCATTTGGTAGTGAGTAGAGTATATCCTACCTTATACTTACTTAGGTAGATTAATCTTCACTTGTCATTTCATTAAGCTAGACTTTAGTAGGTTTGTGATCATACTGCTTTGTGTTTGGCCATCATTAAAGGTGCCTAAAGCAGTAAGATTTTCGGTCTTTTGTTGATCTAGGACTTTCGGCGGCCTCGGGATCCGACAGTCCAAATCGAAGGGGACGAAGATTACCTATGGAAATCTATTCAAGCATACCCCTTCTACACATTCATCTACCTTCCCCTATCTTATCACGGCACATTCTATAGAAAATGAACGAAACATATGACAGTGTTCCATCAGAGCGAAGACCTGCGGTAAGGACCCTTCTGATTCTGATTGATGCGGCATGTCAATCTTTCATTGGCTAATAACAGTATTAACTAACGCCACCCGAGTGTGATAACTGTAAAGTCCGAAAGGTATAGTTATATGCATTTCAGTTCTATATCATCGATTCTTCATTCGCGTTGACTTTCTATGCAGACGAAATGTGACAGGCGCTCGCCTTGTGCAAGCTGTGTGACGCTCAATGTTGAGTGCCGAAGTACTCGTCGAGCTGTTGAAAAGCGGCAGCGAGTGCTTCTATCATCTAAGTATGATGAAGCCGTGCAGGATGTTGGTCGTCAGCTTAGCGATGTCAAAGATATGTTACAGGCACTCATGTCAAGCCATGGTGCCACATCACATGCCACAGGGACATCGTCAGAAAATACGTACCATACGCCGCCCTCGATGATCGATGAACAAGTCCCTAGTCTGTCTGATGTTCACGACGGCTATAGTGGTGACTCCTCATTCCAGTCTCACGTCCATCGCGTGAAAAATGCACTGGAAGCAACGCTCGCAGCTACTGAGTTCATCAATGCGGAAACTCTAGATACTTCTACGACATTATCCCCGCGGATGGTCGCTGAGTTACTTCACGATGCGGATACGGCCGAGAATACCTTAGATCATATGACTCCCAAACCTCCTCCTCGACATCATGAACTAGACTTTGGAAACCTACCGCTCCCGCCTATAGATGTTACTCTCAAACTTCTACGTCTAAGCAAGGCTACGAAACAACGATTCTTCGTCGACGTTCCAACCTTCAAGGAAGATGAGTTCATCGACTTGTGTCGCGGCGTTTACTTCGCAACAGAGCCAATCTCCCTTTGGACATGGATATGTGTTAATGTCGGTCTCTACTATCTCTTCCTCGGAGTCAGGGAGGAGGAATGCCCCCGCATGGGTACCTCTGTCGAGACGATGCACTCACATAGTGTAGCGTTGAAGAAAAACGCCGAAGCAGCCATGCAGAGTCTCCGTTTATGTTCAGAGCCATCTTTAGAGTCGTGCCGCGCCATAGCCCTTCTTGTAAGTATCCGAGTCTCCCAAATATGGAAGCCGACTCTAATGAACCAGGGAGTCTTTTATATCAAAGAAGGCCATAGCACGATCGCATGGAGGTTGATGAGTGCTGCCGCGAGGGCGGTTTTGGACTTGGGCTTCCATCGCTTACCTAGCAACGCGGATACGCAAGAGTTTTCTCGTAAACGTTCTATTTTTTGGCATATCTATCTCTGGGATAAAGGACTATCTTTCACAAGTGGTAGAACGCCTGTTATCCATCATTACGACGTGACGACGAACCATCCAGCTACCCCAGAGCATCGGCGCAACGCCATTGGACGGTGAGGCGTTTAAAATATTCGCGTCGTGATTTTTCTAACGTTCACAGGATATATGCTGCTCTTATGGACTACTCCATTATCGCAGGGAAGATCCAGCAGAAATTATTCTCGGCATCGTCGTTATACATCTCGCAACAAGATCGCATTCATCTCGCCCAGGATTTCGCCTCCATGCTTAAAGGTGTTCAAGAGTCAGCCGGATCTGTATGTAATCCTTGTAAGATATCTTGTTTATGTTTATCACAAGTTATTAACTTCACTAGGCAAACCAGGATGATCCAACTTGGAATGAAATGTTCTCCTCGGCCGCTGTGATGCTTGATATCAATATGTACTCGTTACTCACCATCGTGTATCGAATACTACCACCAAGTTCTCCACAGCCGCATCCGCTCCAGTGCTCAGATGAGTGCGTAGATACGGCACGGATAGCATTATCAAAGATTGTGGAAGTCGGCAAGAAGCGGCTACAGACCGATTTTCGAGGGCTGTGCATGTTTCTGAACGTGTAAGTTACCAAAAAGGGTCTATTGTTCTATAACTGACACCCTTGAAGAGTCTTATCTCTCGTGCCGTTGGTGCCCTTCATCGTACTGGCAGGAAACGCCATCGCTACGTCTTCCGATGCCGATCTAGCTCTCCTATCTTCCGTACTGTCAATCCTGGAGCCATTGGCAGCGAACTCGCAGATCATTCAGAAGATCTACGATGCATGTGAGAGGTTCAACCGTATCGCAAACCTCGTTGTATCAAACACGACCAAACGTTCAGAGCAGGAAAAGGGGTGCCGTCAAGAGGCATCTGGCGAGTGTTTGCCCCTTGATAGCCTCAACAGCGAAAGCGGTTCAGAGAATCAAGCGCTTCCAATGGCTATCGATTACGGATTTCCCATGGCGCAACAAGACTGGGATAACATCATGAATGGATTCGAGTCTGAGCTTGGTGGTTACGATTCTCGAGCACTTACCAATATTATGGAGCCTTATATCACGAACCAAGGGTGGTGACTTGGCGGCACGACGAGCTTGGTTATTGAATCGGAACTTATGGACAACTAAATGGAAGTTAGTACTGAAATATACCTAAATAAAGCCATCTCGGTGACATTTGCCAACGAGGTCGTCAATCTCTTCCTCAGAATTATAGGTACTTCAGACTAGCAAGTAGCACATACCGTTAGAAACAAGATAGGGGCATAAAGTTATCATTTATAGAACGCATATAACAATCCTTTTTATAATACTATCGGTTACGATAGGGGTTCTGCTAGTAGTTAAAAAAAGGGGTTCCTCGGAATCTGGGATGATGATGATGATTGTTTACGTCCTTGGAGAGGACGGGCTATCTACTTAACTAAAAGCTAATGTACATGGCCCGTCGCCCAGCTCGGAATCTGGGAATGGTCACCTGCTCTACCTATCATCGCTATCAATCTCGTTTAGAAAAAGATCCCAATGTATCATTCGTGTTGTCAGACTAGTTTCTCGGCTCAAAAGGATTTGACATGCTCGCCACATCGAAAAACGGGCTCCTGCTTTTCAACCCGGAATTTCTGACAAGCCCTCAATATATTACTTGATCCCGTGTCGACGCCACAAGCTGCACCCTAGCTATGCGTATCATGTCTTTCTTCCTCTCTCTCGGCCAGTTGCACGAAACCAATCCGGATTTTGTTTCCCCTGAATGATTTATTTAAAAATTTATAACAGGTACAGATATTTGATCAAACGGATCCCCTGCTTAACATCCATCTTAGTCACTACGAGTCTCATACAGCCGGTAATCCCTACAAATTTCTATCTCAACATTTGCATTCTATCTTGAGATGTGTCTTGGGTTCCCGACTAGAACTTGAGGATATTGATACCCAACCGGCGCACTAATCTCTGAACGGTATCTTGAACATTGTCCCATATTTTAGTTGACCTGCTATAGGTAGACGAGGAAAAAAAGCAAACGACTACGAGATAACGTTTGCATGTGGCTTCGGCTTATGTTAGTTTTAAATTAAATGTCAGAACTCTTACAGAATCTTTAGAGGAGAGATGTCTACCGGTACCTTCGAGGCAATGAGCTACCGAAATGGCCTTTTTCACATTCAGTCCCCGATGTATTCTTGTGATATTCTTATATATTCGAGCAATTGGGGATGTAATAAAACATTACAAGCAAGCTTTTAAGGTAGAAACCGACCTAAGCTATCATTTATTCCAACTGCTAATACTTACATCATTACGTGCCATCTAATGCGGCCCCGAGGCAGATTGCATATCACGGGAAGCAATTCGGTAGCTGTTACCGAAACCCGATCACGCAACAAGCATGATCATATATATAGCCATCTAATCAGGATGTCTAGCCTTGTCGATTTGATTTAAGTCTTGTCTCATTGGATATTCCATCCTACAGATTGATTACTTCCCTCGCTATACTTATAAAAAACATACCTTGCGGCGAACATGACGTGGGTATCGATATATATTTTCGTTCGCGACAATGTTAGAGTATCGTATCGGTGACACGCGCTGGCACCCTAGTATTAGAAGCTTCTCCAACGAAAACGGAATGAGGAAATACTCCGCGAAGACTAAGAACTGGAGAAACCTACTCTAGAAGAAGAAATGTGACACGAATGACGGAATTTAAGATCTTGAAAAGGAGACAGCTTCGTCCGAACACCATAAGTGTATACAATAGTATAATCATAGCTAGAAAGGCAAGGGTGGTGTACGCGCGACACGCTGAAATTGTCTTCCCATTTAACATATATATATATATATATATAGAGAGAGAGAGAGAGAGAGAGAGAGAGAGAGAGGTATATATACCATAAACATAATAAGTAATTAGTAAAAGAATCTTAATTTGTTAATGATACATTCTTTGTTTAGTCCCACGGTAACCAGGTGGAAAATATTGTGTTCAGGACGATCTACTCAATTACAGGCCCGTAAGTAGGAAGAATCTTATAATTAACAAGCATCTGAGAGTACATAGCTTGTAAAAAAGTAGGTTGCCACATATTATTCTACGTTAAGACTTAAATTGGTTTAATCGTGGAATAGATATACAATTCCGAACGCGGGACAATAGCCAGTCTCCTGACCCTCTGCTAAAGCTGTGATAGGTAACCCTCGATTCGTACCCAAGCCTCGATGGTTAAACGGCCTATCACAAAGCTCTCCAACCTGATCCTCCACAGCGGTCAGAAGTTCAGTGGCGTTCTCGGATTATAATGCGGTGACTCCAATAGCTCAAGTGACTGGATATGAGGCAATGCCGGGAGAAGGTAAGATGAGGCTCCTAATTTGCTACCTTGTTGCTGGGAAGGTAAAAGATGATGGAGTCGGATCTGTTCTGGAACCGATTTCGAGGCTGAGATCTTGATCCTGACCAGTTTGATTTTTCTTTTGTTTCACCGTCCCGTCATCTCACACTCCGTACTTTTCGTAAGATTATCTGCACGAAGCTGGAATTGTCAGCATAAAATTCTTTTTCTACTTAGACACAGAGATCTATCTGTTAGTGATAATGTCACAAACCTCAATTATGAACCTCTGTCACTTATGAACATAGAAGAGCATAAAATTTTATGATGATTAATTCATTCCAGATGCATAAACCACGTGCTTTATCGTCGTCACCTCATCCGGAGGTGTACGTACAGGAATATAGTTCCTACACCCTTGACCGAAAATTGGTAAGAATGTACCGATACCTACATGTAAGAAAACCTGGAAAAGTACATTCGTACCAGAGGTATCCCAACTGGAGAGGCCGTTGTCGCTGGTAGGGGTAGCACGTAACCCCTGCAAAGTGCGGATCTGATAACCTTCTTTGTCCCCGCCAGCCCCACAAAAGGGGGTCATGGTAAGGGATTTTTTCTGGTTGAACTTTGACGTGATGACCGCTTTTTTCTCTTTTATCAGATCTAGTGGAGATGAAACATGGCCCGAATTGGTACGTGTAATAAGAATACAGGATGTACCTACAGCGTACATACATGTAGGTACATACCATCAATATACATGGGTATTAATCAGATTGTTTCTTGTTTATACTATGCAAATTATTTCGGATTACCAGCACGCAGGGGAGGATTTATACATCTAGGTAGGTACCTTTTGTATTATCCATTGCTCCTCTACAGTATACTTACTACCTAACCTGGTAGGTAATCATGATAAATCAGAGATATTGAATGTGTCATGTGTAGGTGAGTGAGGACGCTAATTTGCGGTCTTTTGAGATACAATCATTGATGTGTCCTCCTTGGCACAAATCGGCACAAATTGGCATACGGCGCGGTATAATTACACTAGAAAGAGAGAAAACCTACCCAATCGTGATTACCCGTTCTAGAACGACGGCCAAACTGTTTGACTTAGTCTCTTGGGTACGTATAATATAGTTCACATTTATCTAACTTTACTTGTATGGTGTGTCATATTTACAGTACATACATGTATATGTATATGTGTACTACATCATATAATGTTTCCGTACATCAAATGAGGTATGTATGGAAAGTAGGTACGGGTACCTCTTACCTACCATAGTGCCTCATGCATACCTTTGAAGTATCAATTGGACCATACTAAGGTTCTCTAAGATGTATGTTACATACACTTACATACATAAAGTACGTACATATTACTAGGGTTGGACATGGTTCATTCTTCTTTTTATTTTATTTTTTTTCTTAAATTCTATAATTTCAATTTTAGTTTTTCCCTTTCCTTCCCTTCTCTGTACCTTGTCAATATTCATTTTCTGATGCTTCTCGAGTCATCAGCCTATTATTCGATGGTCTGTTCCGTGTACCGAGACCTGATCTTTCATTTCATCTTCCATCCTTTAAACCCCCCTCCTCTCCTTTCTCTCTCTCCTGTTAATTCATAAGACATCTGGCCGAACAAGAAAAAAGAAGATAAAAATCTTGTCCTCGATTTTTATATCATTGAGATCAACTCTTGCCAACGGCCTTTCTTTTTAAATCCTTCTTTTACCTAAGTTTATCGCCTCCATCTCTAGCTTCCTTCCGCAGATTTCTCTGTACCGTCCACAGTTGTGAGGATTCTAAAGTCCCACTTTACCACCATGAATTCTCCGATAGCAAAGTTCGCAATGGCTTCATCTCCACATCTTTCGAACAATGTTGTCGACAATGGCCGCTCTGAGGCCAATCCTTACAGAGTCTTGATTGCTGGTGGGTGTTATGGTGGCCTCGCTGTGGCTGTCCATTTACTCCAAAAATGTGATACTATCGACTCTCCTATCCCGATCGAGATCACCATTGTCGATGAACGTGATGGTTACTGTATGTGAGACCTTTTTGTTGTTTCGTTGTCGCCTATTCGTGCATACCTTCTTACTCCAATTCTACTCCCAATTGCAACTATACATCTACTCTCCGTTCATCCCTATTAACAGATCCATTTTCTAGACCATATAATCGGTTCACCCCTCGCCCTAGCTTCCAACAGCTATGCCGAGAAGGCCTGGGTTAAGTTTAAGGACATCCCAGTTCTGCAGAGACCCGATGTGCGTTTCATTCACGGCACTGTCAGCAATGTTGACTGCGAGAACAAGAAGGCGACGATTCTCGAGCAGCCGAACAATGAATCGCGTGACGAGGTTTACGACTACTTTGTCGCCGCCACCGGTCTCCGACGCGCATGGCCTGTTGTACCACAATCAGTAAAGAAAGAGGACTACCTCGAAGAAGCTCGTCGACACATCGAAGCTGTAACTAATAGCACCGCCCCAGTCCTAGTTGTTGGTGGAGGTTAGTCTTACAAGTCCCTTTCAGACAGGAATATTCTCCTCGCTCATCTAACTTGTACGTATTGACGACTAACATGCGAATAGGCGCCGTAGGAATCGAGATGGCGACCGAGCTGAGAGAAGTCCAGCCCGATGTCAAGGTCACATTGGCGCATTCGCGAGAGAAGCTACTGTCTGCCGAGCCGCTTCCTGATAATGTCAAGGATTGCGCGCTAGACCTCACAGTGCAGACCGGCGTTGAAGTGCTGCTGAACCATCGACTGAAGAGCCAGACGCCGATGAAGAACGAAGACGGCGCTACCGAGACGTACGAAGTAGAGTTCGACAATGGCCACAAGATGGTCGCTAGCCACGTAGTCATGGCCATCTCGCGCAGCGTGCCTTCGACGACGTACATGCCGACCGCAACCCTCGACGAGGAGGGCTACGTCAACGTGCAACCAACGCTGCAGCTGTCCCCCTCCGAAAGCGGAGCGCCGATCCCGAACGCAGACTCGCACTTCGCAGTCGGCGACTTGATCCATTGGCCGGGCATCAAGCGCTGCGGCTCCGCGATGCATCACGGCCATTACGCCGGCCTCAACATCCACCAGCTCATGCTGCAAGACATGCAGGGCAAAGAGCCTGTGTTCCACATGCTGCACGCCCCCCCGCCCATGATCGGCCTCGCCGTCGGCAAGAACGCCCTGTCCTATGGCGAGGAGGGCATGAAGCACGGCAAGCAGATCATGGAGTGGTTTTTCGAAGAGGATCTCGGTTTCAGAAGTAAGTCCTCTAATCATTACTCCCATCTCCCATCCTCGTCCATATCTACACTACACCTTTACCGATCTGTGGCTAACATATGACCGTCTAGTCGTCTGGGATCATCTTCGCCTAGGGGGTAGTAAGGCGTAGAGGATTTTTTTTTAATAAAAAAAAAAAACAAGGCCGAGCTAAAATGATTGTTTTGTACTGATGTGTTGCGTTGCTTTGCTTTGCGTTGCGTTACTTCGGCCTAGGCGTATCGGCGTAGGGAACGGAAAGGGGGGGAAGGGGGGGAAGGGGGTTTCCGGGAGCCGTGTAGACCAAAAACTGAGGGTACTAACTAAGTACATCGCTGTCCACATCACAATGATGATGATGATGATGATGCCAGAAACTATCAAGTACTTAAGTCAACCTAATTGATTTCGCTTTTACATTCCGACCCGGTCCGGTCGTTCTGATTCCGTGAATGATGCTGCGACTTTTTTTTTCTTTGTAAGAGGTATGTATCGTAAGTCCTCATAATCATAATCATAATCGTATGAGTACCTCCCTAGGACCTAGGTAAACGGCTAAGGGGGGTGGGTTATCAAGAATTTCAAGATTGACTCGCACCAGCCAGTACCTACCTACATACGTACCAACTTAAGACCTACATACTACATACTACATACTATGTATGTCATAACCCGCCCGCGTCGTCCAATCCCTCTCGAGATCTACTATTGTACCTCCTGTAGGTAGATATCCCCACGTATATTTCGTTTTTGTAAAGGGGTGGTTGGTGGTAGACCCTAAGTTCTAACAATCACAATCGACTTTTTTATTCGCCCAGACGGGATCCTATGACCCCCACGTAACATCGCATCACTCTACCAGAAAGCTTCCCCCTCCCCCTTTTTTTTAACTGCTGTAAGTTACTTGTACTTATTGGAACATCCTATTCACTTCCCCCCCCAAAAAAAACCATCTACACGAAGATCTAGCTCGGAAAAAGGGGGGCTACGGGGCTCACAGCTTGGGCAAGAGCCCGACCAAGGTGCCGCCGACGACCTTGTCGCTCTCGCCGAGGGGCGCGAGCTGGAAGAAGCGCTCGCGGGAGCAGGTGACGAAGGCGGAGCGCTTGTGGGGCAGGTCGACGAACTTTTCGAGCCCGAAGCCGTGTACGAAGTCGTACGCCAGCACGGAGCTGTTGGTGTACTTGGGCTCGCCCACCACCTGCGCCGTGCGCGCGTCGTCCAGGAAGAGGTAGTGCATCAGGCTCGACCACCACGCCGTCACCCGGTGCGGGCCCCGGAACCGCACGTCCCCCACGAGCGAGTGCCGGCCCCGGTCGTAGTCCCCCGCGCTGTAGTACGCGCCCAGACGATCTTCCTGTTTTACGAGAAGAGAGATATTAGCAACTATCGTGAATAGAATGGGAGAGGTTGGCCGAACGCTTCCTTCTCATTCCCACGTACCTTGGCCCAGTACACCTCGAAGTAGGCGAAGAAGATGCCGTCGAAGGCGGCGAGGAGGGTGATTTGGTGGGGGTCGACGTGTGCGCGGCGGAGGTACTCGCGGTGCTGGTCGAGCGTGCCTGTCTCGTTCCAGCCCTGCGAGACGCGCGGGTCGTTCTGCCACGCGTGGAATAGGTCCAGGTGCGCCGCGTCTTCCCAGTCCAGAGCGACCATGCTGAAGGTCTCGCGCAGGTGCGGGATCCACCGGCTGTACACGACCGAGCCCGGCCGCGGCTTCGCTGGCCGGCGCGGATGCCATGCCGGCGCACCGCCCGCCTCCGCTGTCATCGTGTGGTCCAGCGGCGTCAGCGGATACGCCGATAGCGGCTTGGGGAGGGGAGAAGAAGAGGAAGAGTCGGGCACCCAGGCGCTGCGCGGTCCGAACGGCGACCCGGCCCCTTGCCAGAACGTGCTACGCAGGACGACGAGCTCGTCTTCGAGCCCACTGGCTGTTGGGTGGTCGACTGCTAGTAACACCGCCTTCACTTGTTCGGCGAGCGCTTCCCGGCCAGAGCCCACGAGCGCGAGTCGGATCCCCTCCGTAGAGGGGCGTACCGTGAATAGTACGTATATAAGTAACCATGCCTGCGCCAAAGTCGGCGGAGTGGCGGTGTCCCACGTCAGCGTCGAGCTAGGGGAGCGACGGGCGCGACCCCATGGCGTATTGTTTGACTCGGGCGGACGCTCGCTCGACTTAAGGTCCGCGGGTTCCGTGAAGAAGAGGGCATCGCTATGAAGGGGTTTTGGGAGAGGTCTCGTCTTCACCGCCTCGGATTCATCGGCGGGTGTTTCCTGCAGCTTGATTTGAAACCAAGGGATGGAATCTGAAGGGCGAGATGTTTTGATGAGGGCATAGGAAGTAAGGTATGGGTGAGGGAGCTTGAGCACCGTCTCGTTCGCGGAGAGTGTCGCCATAGCTCAGAGTAGATTGGAGTGTAACGTAGGTAACCAGTGAGAGGAGAGGGTTGGGAGATAGGATATCGAATGAGCTTCCAATGTAATAGATCGGCGCCCTTTTGTCTCTCCCTACAAATTCCAATCATGAAGATCTAGTTGTGTCACAAGAAATATTCGAGTTAGCCGAAGTACTGAACAGTACTGAACTTCCCTGCCTACCCCCTGAGATACCAATGTCCGACTCCGGTTCTGTTCGGAAGTGTTTAGGAACAAGCTTACCTAGTATCGGTACTATAACACATGTATATAGTATACTTGAACTCCGAAGATATCAGCCTTTAACCCATGTCCCATGTCTGTCGCGTAGACTTGAAGAAGAGATACTTGTACAGATACACGCTACATGGATGTAGTGGGAAGAAGAAGGGATTGTACAAATAAATAAATGTAAGTGCAGGTACTTGGATCCTGAAAGTTTAAAGTCTGAACTCTTGAACGTTGTTCGTTGAGTGTTTCCACTTGCGCTTTCCTTCTACGTGTAAGCTCGCGTCACTACACATCAAACTTTTTCGCGCACTAATGCAAGGGATCGCGCGGTCAACGTTAACATGTCTCAGAGGTCACTATAACGTAAGTAACGTTTATTATTATTATTAGTCTTTACATACATACAGATGTATTACTTTTACTACGGTACATACAATAATATACAACTGCCCAACCGGGGAGGGTGACAACGTTCTAGGATCATGGCTCTTGGCGGTCTGGCAAAACCGGATCTGATAACTTGGAGCGAATTGATTGAACAGGACAAGGTCTCACTTTGGTTGAGAAGAGTTCTACAAAGAGGTACAGACAAAGTATACAATGTATATGGTGTATACAGAGTACCCCAAGTACACCAAGTACAAGTATAAGTACTACAATGACAAGGGTTGAATCAGATAAAAAAAAAAAAGAAAAAAAAAGAGGTTACGAATAGTTGGGGGAGATTTAATGACGCGCTCGACCATTTATTGTGGATAATGTGGATACTATGGATCATTTCGGATCTGATAACTTATTTTTCGGACCGATATCGGCTACAAAACGGTCAATGTATGGATGTATTGTACATCCAGACGCAACCTTCCTTTATAAAAAGGGGGGGTACGTAGATAATTACATCATTCGTCGTACTAACGAAAGATGCAATTTACCGATACTTGCTTACCGGTACATATTTAATACTACGTAGCCAATATCTTAATAATAGGTACAATACCTACGCGTACATAACTAATCAATCCCATTCACTATTATTATCCATTTTCCTACTTTCATAATCCTAGAAATAGGGGCACATCTTTCAAGTTAATATCTTCCCTCCTAGATCACCAGCCAAAATACATCGTATGACTTGAACCATTTCTTCCGCAGATTCCCCTTTATGTAAACCAGGGTGCTTAGTGACACATCCTTAAACAATAACATACTGAGTACTCCCACATAATAAAAGATGCAACATCAATACATGCTTACATCCATCTCAAAATACGGTGATGAGTGTGCGGAATCCTTATAAAAGATTTTAAATAGAGCTACGTCTGATACCTGATAGATCATCAGCCTTAAATCTCATAAGCAACCACCCCAAATCCTCAAAGTCTGGAACGATTGATTTTGTATTATGGAACGGGGGCGCATAATAAAGTAGGAAATGTCAGAGTCAAATAGGTACTCTACCCCTATGTTACACATGTATAGTTGACTTCTAAGAGATTAAAAAGAGATATAATACCTCGTAACGTCATGTTCTTCATATCAAGAATATCATATTTGAAACCAAATATAGCTTATATATAACTAGCTACCGCTATAGACATTAAGAACAATAGGCAGAATACATTGATAGCAGAAAAGTAATGGCTAAATTACAAAGTCTTTTGTACAAATACACCGCGTAAATTTGACATACCTACCTCTATTCAACTGGGTAGCTTCAACAGTCTTTAAGATTCATCTCATTTCAATAACTTTATATCTAATGAACCTAGTTAAAGGTGGTTAAAGGGCAAGATAAATATTAACTAGGGTAGCTGACTTTGGGTACACTTGACTTCCGTTAAAGATTCCATGCACTCAAAAAGGAATAAATACATGAAGTTATTTCTGGGAAAACTATAAAGCAAGGTATATACCTCTCATATCAAGGCGTTTAACACACATATGTTACTACCAAGTCAACCATTGTTCTAGTGTATTCCCATATATGGGCACATTGAAATGAAGCTATTAGGGGTTGTTGTATTTGATAGGATGATCATCGCCAGCTAGCATTGCAGCTTGTTAACTCTGGATAACTATAAGTCATGCAACATGTTCACAGCCTTTGACTAGACATGTACTTGGGAACAGTATATTGAACAAGAATTGATATTTTGACCTAATATAGAGACATATGAAGAAAAGAAACTTGAAATAAAAGGCATAAGATGGATCATGGAGTTTACTACCAGTGAATACGGCTATGGGAATATGTACAATATTATGTGTGTACAGAAGCTATTGCAATTAGCGATGCCAACAAGCGAAGCCAAATTAAGCTTTTGTACTAACTTGAAATGTCTACTCCAAACAGCAAAACTTGATCTAATTGGCTCGCTTAACCATAGCTTAGACATGACTTGGATAGAGAAACGGAATATCAGTAATTCCAGAATTTCCAAAAATCCATCCCACCTTTTCATATCCTAATATCCACTCTTCAAGGTGGGAAGTAAATAATTACTTAATCGACCTGATGTTATCACTAATTGCAATATATGTACATATAGGAGATAGGTAAGGTCAGCCTCACAACACGAGGCAGAAGAGAATGAGAATCGACAATAGTTTGAATATTTTCTAACCAGATGTATACTGAGAGCTACTATCCACTTGAAGGGGTTCAATATATGCAACACTAAACATAAGTCGAGTGCCAGTCTACTATTACAATTTATGGCACATGATAAGTCACGTAGGCACCTTCAGAAGCAATGGATTATAGGATTAACCACAGGGGATGTATATTGTAGTTTACTGAATACCGTGAGAAGGACTGAATACTGGAACGATTAGGTCTCCTCAGCTGCAAGCGCTCGTCTCTGGAGATTCATAATTCGTATAAGAAGGATAGATAACCTCGCTCATTAGGATAGAAAGGACCAGTAGTTAATATAAGTCCATCCAGATACTTCCTATACAATAATCAGACTTTCTTGCTACCATAAACCCACTGGTCGTGGCATATACAATAAATGTACTATACTTAGGAGCCTTAGGCATATCTCGAGAAATGTGAAAACTTTCCATCGGCTTCTCTACCAGGGTATACCAGTTGTACATGTTCTCAGTCTCCGAGACTTCTTCAGCTGCTACTTCAACTGGTTCCCTAATCGGCCAGCTATTTGGTGGCCATACGTAGGTACCTACCAACTCGAGCAACCCACGGCACATTTATCATTTCGTTTTTTCTAAAAAAAAAAAAACCAGACACCTAACCTCTTCCTACTATTTTCTTTTCCCCCGAAACTCGACTCTTCCCAGCAAACCTCATCAAGAAGTCAACGAGATACTACGCAGCCTTCTCTGGCGATCTTTCTTTCAATTATATCGTACAATATAAAGTCTCGGGGTTCAGCTCAAGATGTCTCATCTTAACCAACCGTCCCATGAGGGCAACCTTGAACTAGGAGTTGAAGAGCCGCCTAGGGCGGGAGTCTCTTCAACTCCCGACGAGATATACCATGATGCTTACATGGGTTGTGCAAACACATTTATCAGGTTCACTGAGCAGACGGTAGAATTCAATCTATGGAAGCCTACTAATTTCGACGAACTCATGGTCCGATTCCAGGCCCTATTCCCATATGGCGAGAATTATGTGGAGGCCATCGATAAATACACGAAAGTGATAGGCATATCTGCCGCGGCTCAGATAGAGTGTCCGGTGGATTTCTTCTATAACCAGGAAGAGATTTACGCCATGCAAGCGGCGTTCCAACTCATGAACGGCCTTGTGAAGACTTACGTGAATCATCTCCATCGCGTCTACAGCGAAATGACTCTACAACCACAAGTAGAGTACCTGACGGAAAAGTATCAACGATCGTACATCGTATACTTCGAGCGCCGAGTCCGCCTGCTGAAGCAGATGCATCCAGGACGCCTCAACTACATCATGGTACCACGCCTAAGCATAGAGCATGACGAAAACGCGGCCCACGTCCCTGAGCCCTACCAGCCCGAGATCCCGAGCCTGGAGGTAATTCTCCAGCACTTCAACTACATGTTAGATCAAGGTGCTTGCATGTTCAACGACGTCCTCGACCAAGAGTTCCTTCGCGCCTTTCTCGGATCGGGGGATGACAGCGATTACGAACGGAAGAAGACACTGGTGTGCCGCCTCGCGAAGCAGATGGCCCACGACAAGTCGAACGCCCGCCTAGCCCATCAGCTGGCAGTGTGGATCATAAACAACGAAAATGACTATGTCTGGGCGCACGCACTACTGGACAACTGTCTGAAGTCGTTCGAACAAGACTTGCTCGAGCAAGAGAGCCTCCACGGCGACCAGCCACTGACGGTCTCCGCCAGCGTGATGCGCGGCATCGGAGAATGTATCGAACTCCGCAAAACCTGCGTGGATGAGATGAAAAAGCAGGGTGAGAACGGCCCGCAGTGGATGTTCGACCTCCTACATTGACTGGCCCCTATTCTTTGTCCTTTTTTCTTTTTTGGTCCTGGTTTCGTCAAAGGGGGTTTATCGTGTCGTTGGTGTTAAGGGGGCGTGATGTATTATTGTACGATGCACTCATATTTGCGGACCTCTCCAGGACGGAACCGTTGCAAGCTCGAGGTCTACGCAGATGAAAAGCTCCTCGGTGTTACGGAGCTATGTGTTAGGGGGGTTGTCAATACATGCAGAGCTCGCCGCTGTAGATCGATTCGCTGAACTCTTAGGACGGAAAAAACAACGCATTGTCATAGCTTTAATAAGTTCATTTCCACACAAACCTGCTCGTCGGCATAACCTAGTAATCAAAGTGTACTTGCTAACATACTAACAAAACAAAACAAAAAAAACAACAGGAAATACAGACCCCCAAAAAGCCCGCGCAACTCGATCAATAAGCCCACTGCCTCTCTGTCCACGCCGGACTATCCACGAGCTCGACCTTCTCCCTACCCGTCCAAACCGGCGTGCCGGCGACGAGCTCGAGCCCGGGGATCTTGGCCCCGCCCTTCTCGAGCGCCCACAAGGTGATGCCGATGTAGTTGGAGCCGTTGTAGTCCAGTATGCCCTCGGGGACGGGGAAGACGGTCTGCGGGCCGAGGTTGCTGCTCACCTTGCCGAACTGCCAGCCGTTGACGTACAGCTGCGCGCGGTATGCGCCCGACGCGGCCGTGTCGTTGGCGAAGGCGAACGCGAGCGGCACGTCCCACTGCGCCGCCGGCAGGCTGAGGTCGAGGGAGGCGCCGTAGAAGGCGACGCCCGGCAGCCCAATGCCGACGAGCGGGGAGTAGGACTCCCAGAACTCGACGGGGGCGCCGGGGAGGTGGTAGCCCTGGCGCTCGGCGAAGAGGCCGCCCTCGTTGAGCGGCCCGCGCGCGCGGTCCGCGTAGTCCTCGCCCCCCAGGTTGCCCGTCAGCTTCCAGGCGATGGGCGTGTTCGTCGCCGCCGAGGTGTCGAGCCGCCAGCCGAGCACCCCGCGCGGCGCCTTCATCTCGTCCTCGCCGATCCCGTTCTCGTTCAGCCCCGTGTTCTCGACCACGACCGTGAACACGTGCTGCGTCCCCGCCCCTAGCTCGGACCTGCTGACGTCGTATACGCCCTGGTAGCTCTCCTTCGCCGGGTCGCCGGTGAACGAGGAGAGGAGGTTCCTGTCGAGCCAGATCGACGACGCGAACCCCGTGCCTCCCTGGGTCCATAGCGAGAAGTTCGTCTCCTTGCCGGTGGCGTTGAAGTAGCCTCGGTACACGAGCACGCCGGTGTGGTAGCCGTAGTCCGAAGCGTATGTCGAGTAGGTGGCGAGGATAGGTTGGTACGTGTTGTCCGTAAACGCCTTGTCCGCTTTCGTCCACGACTCGTCGTCGTAGTCCCCCTCTATCTCGGGGATGGAGTCGATGTACTTCCATTCGAGGTCGGCCAGTTTAGGTAGGGCGATGGAAGGGCTTGGTAATGATACGCTGGCGACGACAGAAAGACCCACCGTCATCGTCGGTGTCTCTGCGCCGTTTATGAAGACCTTGCTTACGTTTGCCGGCTTTCCTATGATTTCAATCGTTGTAGAAGCGTTGAAGTCGGCGTTTATATGCAGTCCGTCGGTACCTAAGGAAGCGGAGCGTACGAGATACGGCCCTATGGTGACTAGCTTTCTGACAGTGTTCTCGATGTCAGTAACCCAGTAGTTGTACGCCGAGTTCCGATCTAAAGATTGTTAGCAGCGGATCGCATATTTCTTTTCTTGTATGAATCACGTACCGAGCAGATACACAAACAGGTTACTGCCGATTTGAAGGATGGATTTCTCAGGCGACGCCGCCCAGTTGACCACGAAATAGTCGGAGGAGTTGCCTGTTACGCTATACGAGTCCCCGCCTTGGATCTTCTGAACCAGACTATTCTTCGGCGCTTTAATCGCGAGCTCATTATTTTCATTCGCACCGGCGTATAAGAAAAGCAGGGTGTTGTTCCCCTGTTGCAAGTGCGTAAAAATATCCGCGGTCGAGTAAAGCAGCTTGGTTCCATACACATCGAAGTCGGTGACCATCACTTTCGAGTCTCGCCCATTCAAAGTAAGCGGCGGGCTCGTCTGAGGAATTGTGATATTTCCCTCAGATGTGGGTAGTGTGACCCGGTACGATGTCGATGCGAGACTCGAGTAATTAGTATGCCTAACTACAAAGAACGACGCATCTTTTGTTGTATTTCCTATTAATGGCGTGACAGTGATATCCGAGTTTGTGCTATAGATGCCAGTCGAGGCATTTCCAGGAGTTGCGGTCAGGTATGCGGGACTCGAACGCAGGAAATGGGCCTGCAATTTCAACTCCGAGTATTTCTCTCGTGTGATGGTCCGGTCCTCCTTGATGACACTTCCGTAGTCATACGAGGTATACCCTCCTGGGTATCCCAAATTACCCCAGTTTGTCCCACCGTAGATCATATAGAGATTATAGATCGTTACACCCTACACGACCAAAGAATGTTAGGTGAATCTCAAATGGTGTAGTTGGAACAAACAGATATACTAACTGCAGCATAGTTATTCTTGTAGAAGACTCGTTCATATTCGTAGTTAATCAGCTCGCTGCACTGTAATTTGTGAGCTGATATACCACACAATTAAGTGAAGCTAGCAAGGAATAATAAGAATTGCTCCCAAACATACCTGCTCAAAGCCCCATCCACCCCAGGGATCAAAAGAGCCGCCTTGGAATTCGACCAATGAAAAGGGTGTTCCAGGACTCTGCTTAAGATGATTGCTCCTATACGTTGTCGGGAGATTCCCGCTAGGCCAGACCGTGGGATGAGCGCAGTCAAAACCCAAAGGGTAGCCGTCGTGACCGTATATATCCACCTCGCCTACCCCTGTTCCCGGAGCATTGTGTCCCGATGCTCTGGCATCGTTGCTTATTATGGGCACGACTATGCCGGCCTTTTTGGCCTGTTGGATGACATATTCCATGTATGATCCGTCCGGGAATGGCAAGAAGCTGGCGGCACTCGTATACTCGTTCTCCGGCTGGAGCAGAATCACCGGGCCGCCATTCGTAATCTGAGCCTCTGCGATTATCTTACAGATGTTTTCCATATAGATGTTAGTCGCATTAAGGTAGTCGGGCGCGCTAGTCCGAAGGCCTCCTCGAACGCGTTGTAGCCAGCCCGGATAGCCGCCGCCGCTCACCTAGTTGATTCAATTAGTTCTATACTCTTAGATGTTGTAGCCAGCAGGTAATAGTCGCTTACTTCGGCATTGATGTAAGGACCAGGCCTAGCAAGGAGATAAATGCCAGCCTTCTTAGCCGCGTCGAAGAATGGCTTCAGGTCGAAAACGCCTTCCGCAGTGAAATTACCAGGCTTCCCCTCTAGCAGAGCCCAATCGACATAGAAGGAGACGCAGTTGAAGCCCAGGGCCCTGACCTTCTGCAAGACGTCGAGCCAGAGAGACGGCACCGGGAGCCTGAAGGGATGGACCTCGCCGCTAAAGATCATCACCCTCTCGCCGTGGACGAACAGCGAATACTTATCCCACGTCACGATATCTTGCGTAGCCTGCCTCTTCTCCGCAAAGTCCCATATCAAGGCATCCGGCCTCCCCGCAGTACCAAAGGCGCAGGCCAGGAGGGCACGAAGGGCCACGAGCAGGAATAACGACAACCTCATTGCTAGCAGTATTTATTCGAAGAATAAGGTACGGAAGAGTGAGGTAGAGGAGAAGTTTACTAATGTCTCAGACAGGAATATATTTATCTCAGTGGCGTCGTACCGTGTACGACGTATCGGTGTTGATCTTGTCCGTACTACTACCACTATTACAGCCTACACACAAGAGAGATCCTCCTCCTCCCCCCCCTTTACCCCTGAACCCTGCTTATGAGCTACATAATTCGTGATCCGCGATGGAGGCAATTCTTGCCATTGACAATTGGAGTATGCGGGGTAAAAGGGGAGGGGGGAGGGAGGGGGGGGGATCAGGATGTACGCAAGATGCTGTGCTTGGGGATCGCGAAGTTTCCGTTTCCGGTAGACGGATTGTACGGAATAGGGTATCGTTTGTCCCCAAGGGTAAGCGTTAAGCGACATGGAGACACGGGACAGGAGAGGTCGTAAGATGCTCGTCGGTGAGGAGGTCGGACGGTGAAGAGATCTTCTCCACCGCAGGAGGCAGCGTAACGTCACAACGGCCGACGGCCGACGGCAGACGGAATAATACCTGTAAGGCCCCCCAATGAGAAAGCAGCTTTCCTGTCGCAGTGAGGTGAAGTGGTTTTTTTTCGGTATATCGCCTGCCGATAATGCGGAGGAAAATACAGAATAGATGGAGTTGTGAAGGGCAATGGCGGGATATCTTCTCATGGTTATTTGAAATTTTGCTATTTCTAGATGAGAGCAGTAAAAGTCCATAAGTGTCTACATATAATTAACTGTTGGCACCTCGTGTGAGATTGGCATTATGTCACTTTCAATTTTATGAGATAGTAAATGGCATGGGAGTTTACAACCCATATAATAAACCGATTTCTTTGTCATATAGAAATAATAAGGATAATATGTATTTCTAATAGTTGTGATGTTAATATTCGATTTTTTTCAAAAGTAGTTGCTTTATAAATACCGATAACTAGGAGAATAACACTCGAGTTCTTAAAAGCCTCTGCTTAGTGGGTTTAAGTTGACTGCAAGACTTGTGAGATGAAGGCGTCTTGACATATACCTCCAAACGTTGGTAGCTTTAACCTCATAAATGTGATAAAACGGGCATTTTAAAAGGGAGGATGATCCCTTATCCTTTGCCGTTAATTACCTCTATCAAGACTCTTAATACTACATATATGATATGAAGCTATATAATGTAGGTCACTCACCTCACACAACTACACAGTATCAATAATGTGATAACCTGTTTCTACAATTCGTAAATATCAACTCCACACCTCTCCCTACTTATCTACAGTCCACACCCCCTAGGAAGCAGTCGTTCAAGCATCTTCATAAAGTCCATTAGTCTTATAAGAGGTATCTAAGCCGAGTAAATGCACAGATAAACCACGATCTGCTACGTGGTCCAACTACTGCAGGTCGTAAACTGCAGATGCTCGACTTCAGTCCTCAGGTCCGAAATCTAGCCCCCTTTTCTATGAAACCCTCGGCACAAATTACACTCCACCCGCTATAACTTCTCCAGCCTCCTCTTCCGCAAGATCTCCTCCGCGAGCCTCGCCATCTCAAACTTCTTCACCTTGCCGCTTCCCGTGAGCGGGACGTCGGCCGGCACGCCGTCCCGGCCGAGCCAGAAGACGTGCGCGGGCGCCTTGTGCCTTCCCAGCTCGCGCCGGACCCACTCACGTACTTCGTCATCGCTCAGCCCATCCGCCCTTTCCCTATCCCCATCTACCGACTCCAAGAATGCCCCGACGACCTCGCCGTAGTGCGCGTCCCTCAGGCCGACGACCACGGCCCTGCCCACGCGCGGGTGCTTGAGCAAGCGCTCCTCGATCTCAAGGGGGTACACGTTTTCGCCGCCGCGGATGATGATGTCCTTCAAGCGGCCGGTGATAGCGCAGTATCCTCTCTCGTCGAAGGCGGCCTCGTCGCCAGTGCGCAGCCAGAGGACGCCGGCGGCGTCGCGCGCCATGACCTCGGCCGTCTTGGCCGAGTTGTTCCAGTAGCCGGCCTGGAGCTGGTAGCCGGCGATGCAGAGCTCGCCGCGGACGCCGCGTGGCACCACGCGCCCGTCGCGGTCGACGATCTTGGCCCGCGCGTGCGGCATCAGCGTGCCGACCGTCGCCAGCCGCGTCTCCACCGGGTCATCCGTGAACGCGTTAAAGCACGTCGGGCTCGCCTCCGTCAGCCCGTAGCTGCTCGTGAACTCTGTCATGCCGAAGCGCGACACGAGCCGCTCCATCAGGTACCGCGGCACCGGCGCCCCCGCGATGATCCCCGTCCGCAGCCGGCTGCAGTCGAACCCGGGCGGCGGCGGCAGCGCGAACAGGGTGTCGAACATGGCTGGCACGCCGTGCACGGCCGTGCAGCGCTCGTCGGAGATGGCACGCAGCACGGCCGCCGCGTCGAACGTCTCCTCTGGGTACACGATCTTGGCGCCGTGGGTGAGCACGGCCATGAGGCCGAGCACGAGGCCAAAGCAGTGGAACAGCGGCGGGGGGCAGCAGAGCACGTCATCTGGCGTAAGACGCATCCGATCGCCAATGAAGCGGGCATTGTTGACGATGTTATGGTGCGTCAGCATGGCGGCCTTGGGCAGACCCGTCGTACCGCTCGTGAACTGCAAGTTGCAGACGTGGTGTGCGAGGACCTTCTTTCCATGGCGGTGGAGATTATTATCGCTCACCCTTCGGCCTTGCTTGATCAGGTCCGCATACGTTGGGTAAGACCCCGACTCGCCTCTCAGGATCACGACATTAGGGCCCTGCTTCTCCTTCGCCACATCTGCTAGCAACTTGCTATTATGCACTTTCCCGATCTTCTTCGTCGTGAAGAATACTTTGCAGTCTGGTGGGTCGGCTAGTAAGCAAGGGGGGGTCCTCATAGGTCGACAGGTCACAACTCACCCGTGAACTTCAGGGCGTACTGCGCTTCTGATGACGTGTATGTGTTGTTCAAAATCACTAATATGGCTCCGATGCGGGCGACGGCAAAGAACACGGTAGCGTACTGCTCGCAGTTTCCCGCCATGATGCCAACGCGGTCACCGACGCCGATCCCGAGCGAGAGCAACGCCCTGGCTAACTGAGAGCTCTGCTGATTCAGCTCATTGTATGTCCAACGGGCGCCGGTCCAGGGGGTGACGATACATTCTTGATGGCCGTGATGCTGGCATTGTAGATCTAAAAGCTCGCCTAAGGTCAGATCTACCAATGGCGGATCTGAGGGCCCTTCCAAGTAAGAAAGGGTCTGCCTCTGGAACTGAGGATTCGGCAGTGATGAGGAAATAACCGATTCCGCGGCCATCTTGGAGAGGTTGTTTGTTATAAAGGAGCTGAGTAGGTGGTACCGTTTAGATTCTAGGCTGATATAAAGTAAATTGATCTTACTCTTGATCTTCACCATATATCAGATATCAGAATCGGATACATAATAAGATCTCACGAGTCACACGATCTCAGGAAATAACGCGTGGGTGAATTTGTATTCCAGAACATGAAGTAACCAGTCATCGATCTTAGCATCCCCTTGAACAACACGTTTTAGAAAAATAAATTATTTATAAGTAAGCTTGACGAGATTTCTTTCATACATGAGATTCGTAGTACTAGAATATATGTACAAGTATAAGTTGGAATCAGGTACATACATCTTCTCTTCAAACTGATTGCTCGAACAACTACCGCTTTTTTTCGCAAATTTGGCCCAGGCTTAGTACCCACCCTCTTTTACTCTAATCCCTTTTAGAAGGATCTATTGCTAGGATATTTTAACCTCACTGTTTATAAATCAATAAAAGTCCCGGTAAGCCGTAACGATTAATAATCAAAACCCATTACATAATGAATACGCACATACCTTTTTTTCAAATTTTGATAAGAAATCTGTAAGAGCCGCAATGATATGCTAACCATAATTGATATAGCGCAAAAGAGGGTGGATACTAAACCTGGGCCAAATTTGCGAAAAAAAGCGGTAAATATGCTAGCACGCACTAACGTCAAAACGGGGCCGATGACGAATATGAAGTATGCATGTACCAAACGGCCCATCCCTTTAAAAGGAATAATCAATCCCATAGTACCGTTAAACATCCCTGGAGATACATACATATGTATGTACATAGCAAAGAACGATATATTATGTAGGTACTTGGTGAGACGAAGTATCCGAGGTATAGTGTAATAACTTAGAGTTCAAAGAGTCCTGCTTTTACCACCCCACTCTCTCTTTACCTGTGTACCACTTGTGCAGACTTTACGTAAAAGGTCTCCGTGTTTAATGTCACCTTGTAACAAGTACACAAGAACAAATGAGCTCGATCGGGAGAAGGGGGAGGAGGGAATTCCTGATCCCTACCTCCTCGTCTCTTCCGTTGGGTCCAGGTCGAGGCAGCGAAGTGGGTCGGACATGGTCCAAAGTATCTAATCATTAGATCTGATAAGATCAATCTTTGTCGTGTTGGCAGCCGAGGTCCACGCCAACACACGAACATACTGTGTATATATTTAATGAAGAGCCTTATGTATAAATAAAATCACCCCTTGCCTCATTTCAATCAACATTTTCAGCACCTATCCCTCCCCGTCCAAAGTCCAGCACAGCAAACAGGCTGTGACAAAACACCATGCACGAAGCCGCAGTCAAGACCACATAAATACATCCTAGGAGGTAATATATTATATACCTACTAGCAGCAATTTCCACAATTCCACAAATCGCAAAAAAAAAAACAAAAAAACCCCCCAGAAAAGCACACAAAGCCTCGTACATGTACTTCATGCTGCGCTACCAAGACTACCGAGACATCACGTAGGTACTGTACAAGACCAGGTTATCCGGCGTTTACATATTTCGCATCCATCCGGTGCGAGATCGGAGCATCCATACACCTCCGCCAGGATGGTAAACAGTAACGCCCTCCACAGTTATCCACTCAGGATCCACGTTAATACAGATGTACTTAATCATACAAAAGTATAATAAAAATATATATGCTCTAACAGTTCATAAGTATCAATTATAATTAATTCATATAATACTATTTGTATATGAATATCTGTTAATGTTTTAGATATATTATGTACTTATGCATATATATTAGGTATGCAGGTACTACTTCACTAACATTGGAACAAGGTGGGTAATGTGGAGGGCGTTACTGTTTACCATCCTGGCGGAGGTGTACCTAGCCTCCCTACCTACGTACCCTATCTTATACCAAGTATCAAAAACTGCAACTCGGTAGTGCGTACAGTCTGTACCATCATTGATGTATAATAACCACGGATGGGTACATACACCTCCTAATACGTACACTTCTCACAGGTATCCAATAGTTAGATGAAGAGGTAGGTAGGTAGGTAGGTACATGGAGGGAATTATGCCAAAACTTGCTAAATGCCAAATTAAAAACGGCTACCTGCCATAGATGGCATTGCTACCGCACCTTGCATGCCATCGTTACATGGAATGACCTGGTCGGTACTTGCGTATACTTCGATTGACATATTTACATGTATCTATCAAGGGTGTTGGTTCTAGAATACTAGTCAGGGGTAACTACACGAATATAAGAGACGTACTATTATGTATGACCAAGACTCAAGTTCTTGTCGCCGTAGAAAACTTTTATAATACCATTGTTACGAGATTTAATACTAGTTTCCTTTGTTACGTAACAGGTACGTTATATATACCTGATTAAATAAATTAGATAAATTGTTTATAAAAGGACGTTTTATCGAAAAAAATTACGCTTTATCTTATTTAATAGATTAACTTTTTTAATCCAATTTTTATTATAATTATAAACCTGGTTTTTGTTTAAAAAATTAATTTATTATATATTATTATAAAAATAAGATTAATTAAAAAACTTTTATTCGAATTTTCTTAAAATTATATTATTTAAGAAAAATTTTTTTATATTTTTTATTATAAAATATTTAATTTTAACGAAAATTTATCCTCTAATAAAAACAAATTCACCGTTTTTTATTATTTTAGTAATAAAATTAACTATATTAAATAATTCCACGCTTTTAAATTTAACTACCTTTTATTTAACATATAAAATCAAATTAATCTAGATAGAAAACCTCTTATTATTAATAAAATCCCTTATTAGGATTGAGTTAAATTTAAAAAAATCGATAAACGTTAAGAAATTTTTTTTTAATAAATCGAAGTTCGTAATAATTTACCAGTTTATAATAAAAAAATTAAAATCATTTCACTTATAGATTTAATCGAAAAAGAAATTAATAAACTTTATAATAAATAGTTTAAAAATTAGCACCTTAAAACTTTTAAAAGGAACGATTTTAAAATTAATATAAATTACTTATTAAAATAAATCTAAAAAATAGTTTTTAATTATATATTTAACTTTATTTTTATAAATTGTTTTAATAAAAGGAGTTTAAAAATATAGGAAATAGTTTAAATTATTAAGTTTAAAATGATTTCTTTTAATATTATAATTATTAAACGAATAAAGGATTATTATTTAATAATTTTTGTAAAAACCAAAAATTTATTGATTAAATTATTGGTTTGATATAATAAATAGAATATAATTTATTAATAGGTTAAATTTTTAAATATCCTTGAGATTTAAGGATTTAAAAAAATATGTAAATTTCTCTTAGCGATTTAAATTAAAATAAAATTAGAATAGGCATATTAAAAGTTATAAAAATTAGTTATTAAATTATAATAAAATAATTTTAATATTTTATTTTTATAATATTATAGGATTAATTTTGCGATTATTTATTAAAAATTAAATATATATTTAATTAAAGATAATTTAATTGTTATATTAATTATTAACAGGCAATTTAATAGAGTTAAAAAATTTAATCAGAAAAGATTTAATAAACTTTAAAATAATAAAACTAATTTCTAATAATATAATTATTTTTGTTATAAAATCTTTTAAGATATTTATTATTAAAAGTTTAAAAAATACATTATTTTATAATATGTTATTAAAGGAAATGCCAATCAATTTATCCGTAAATTAACTAAAAATAAAGCCGAAATAATCTATATTAAGTATAATTATAACCGTTAAAAGGATTTACGTAATAAAATCGATAATTAAAATTAAAAAATAAAATAAACTTATTAAAATAAAGATATAAATAAGAAATTTTAAAATAAAACAAAAAAAGTTAATAAATTTTAGAATTATTTTAAATCTAAAAAATTCCTTAATAATATAATAATTTATATTATTTATATATTAAAAAAAATGAGTTTTTAGATTAATATTTATAAAACTTATAGTATAATAAAATTAAATCGGTATTTATTTTTCGTTAACACAATTTTAGATAATTATAAGGCAATTTATATTATGAATAATTATGTTTTATTGGCATTTGGTTTTTAGTGTAATATTAAGTTTAGTTAAATAGTTAAAACTGGTATTATAAGTTTCTTAATTATAAATTAAGGAATTTATATTATAAAGGAGTTTTTTAATGGGAAAAATGGCTTTTATATATTGAATTTTACACTCTAAAACGTTATTTACATAAAAAGGTTTCATTTAAATATAATATTTAAAAATCTAATAATTAAAAAAGGTTTTTAAGTATATGGAAAAAATAATATTTTATATTATAAATCGGAATAAAATTTTATAGTATTATTATAACTTTAAAAAATCTAAAGATTAACTTTTATAAAATATAAAACTTTTTTCTTTTATATTATAACCTTATAAATAACAATTACCGCTTTATTATATGATATATTTTAGAACGTAACCGGAATAATAATAATATTGATTATTAATAACAATAAAAAAAAATTAAAGAAGTTATTAAAGGATAGATTATTTATAAAATAAAATTTAAAGGTTTTATAATATTTGTAATTTAATTATTTAAAAATCAAAACATTAAAAACTTTTGTATATAATATTAAAAAAATGAAAATTAATAGAATATAACAGATTAAATATAAAGTTTATGTATGAATTTATATTATTAAAATTATATTCCGCCGGCAATTTAAACATTTGTCATTTAAATTATTTTAAAGGATTATTTAAGATTTATTTAATTTTCTTTTAAGGTATAATAGATTTAATTAGTTTATGGTAATTAAAAATAAAATAATAAATATATTTGCCATCGAAACGTTTAATAAAAAAACGTTTGATAATATATTAAAAATGATTTAACAATATAAACGTTAGATAAAAAAATAATATCGCTTACCAATTTATATAATTTAATACAATAATAAATAAATAATATTTGATATTAAAACTAAATTACGTTATATATAATAGGTATATAATAAAAAAATAAATTTTAAATTATCGCCACTTTATACGAAAAAACTAATAAATAAAACAGAGAAAACTAGGTAGGAAATAGTTATAAAATTGATTAAAATATAAATATTTATTAATTTATTAAAAAAGTTATAACTTAAGGTAATTAAAATTATAACATATTTAATAAATTATAATTTAAGTTACATTTATAATATAATAGTTTTAATATAAATTTTAAAAAATTAGTTTAAATAATATTATAAATAATATTCTTTTACTTTTATTAAAAACTTAATAAAAGATTTAAAACTTAATTAAAACGGGATTTATATATATGGGTATAAGATATATTTATTAATTAAAAAATAATAAATAAATAAAAATAGATAAAGTATTAAAATTTAATTTTATATTTATATAAGATATTTAATTAATTATAAAACTTTTAATTTATATTATATATAAATTTTATTAAAAGATAAAATAATTTTAATTAAAGATATTTATTTTAATAAAAAAATATTTTATAATTTTAAAAAAAAAGAGGAGTTAGTTAAGATATTTTAAAATGTTATTGTTAATATATAAATAAATAAGTAAAATGTTAATAATAAGATGGTATAAATTGCTAAATTATGGGATTATTAAAATAATTAGAGTTAAGATTTAATGATTAATATTACGAAAGGGATAATAAAGTTATTTAGAATTAAATAAGTGAATCCGGAAAGTTAACCGGAAGAATATATCTCGGGATTAGAGGTGTTTGATATTTTTATATTTAAGGTAATAAAATTGGTTGAGTTGTTGAAAAAGAGCGTTAAAGATTAGCTTTAAGGATTTATAATATTTCGAGAGATATTAAAGTTAGGGTAAATGTTTATAGATGTAAGAGATATTTAAAAAAGTATGTATATAATAGATTTTATAAAGGATATTAGTGGATTATAAAAGTTTTAACTAGATATTAACGTATTTGATGGTAATATTTAAGATCTAATAGAATAATAATTAATAATTCTTTTAAAGTTAATAAAACTTTGGAAAAAAATTAAAAAAGAATATTTTTTTGTTATAAGAAAAAACCGGAGGATTTAAGGATTAAATCTGGATAATAGATCGGGTGAGAATAATTTTAATAATTTATTAATAATTTTTATAATATTTTTTTATTTATAAGATAAGATTGCTATATTTAATATAAAAAATTTTATAAATTTCTTTAGAATTTATTTATTTAATTAATAAGAAGTGATTTAGGAAAGAGATTATTTATATTTAATTTTATATAGTGTGGTTATAACGGTAGTTTTTTAATATAAATTTATATAATTATAAGCTGTTTTAAGTTATAAAATAATTTATAAAAATAATTTTTTAAAATTATTATTTAAATTATAGAAAAATTTAAATAATTATTTATTAAGAGTTTAGTTTAAGGAGAATGTTTAAATTAAAATCTAATTATTAATAAATAATTAAGTATAGAAGGTAATTAATAAAAATAAAATTAAAAATATATTATTTTTTTTAAAATGGGTGTTTATTTATAAATTTGATGAGAAAGATTATTTGAATAAGTGTAAATTTAAATTAATAATTCGAAACGATTTATAAAAAAAGGATATGTTATAAAATATATATATTATTATTTTAATAATTAAATTTTTCTGAATTATAATAGTAATTATTATTTAATTTAATTTAAAAATATTATAATTTAATATTAAGAATGTTTTTATTAATGTTTTAAAAGATAATAAAGTATTAGTAATAGTATAGTTTCCGGATAGTTTTAAATAAATTAGCAAATATATTAAGTTAATAAAAGTTTTTTATAAGTTTAAAGATTTGTTATTATTATGGTATAAAAAGATTAAATAAATATTTAGAAAGTTTTTTTTTATACTAATTTTTGAGAAATTATATATATTTTATTTATTAGATTATACGGTATATATATTAATATATATTAATAATATTTTAGTAATTTATTATAAAAAATATAAATTTAAAAATTAAAAAATTATTAAGTTAATAAAAAATACATAGGAGATTAAAGAATAGGAATTTATAAATTAATATTTAGGTATAAAGGTAATAAGAAATTATTAAAAAAAGATAATCATTTTATATTATAATAATTATATTAAAAAAATCGTAAAAAAATTTAACTTTATTAATAATATATGGATTTTTATTATATTTATATAAATAAAATAATTTATTAAATATGAAAAAATAATTACGAAATAAAAAATAAAGGTTTTTTAAAAATATATAAAATTTATTTTATATATAATTATAATAATAAAATTAAATATAATATATGTGTATTCGGTTTTATTATATTATTTAATAAACTTTAGATTAGAGTATATTAAAGAAACAAATTACATTATTAAATATTTATATATAATAAGAAATTTAAGTATTAAATATAAGGGTAAGATTTTAAATATTTAAACGTTAATAATTATAAGAAATACTTTTTTTATAAACAATTTTAAAATTAAATGTTTTATATATGGATATATAATAACTCTCTTTAATAATTTAATAATATAAAAATTAATTTATTAATTAATTATTATAATATCAATAATTAAAATAAAATTTATAATATTAAAATATATTATTAAAAAAATAATAACATTTTAATAATTATTTAAAAATATAAAATTAAATATACAAATCAATTAAACAATTTTTAATGATAATTAATAAACAATCAAATTAATAATAAAAATAAAAAAATATATTAATATAAAATTTTATTATATAAATATTTAAAATATATAATTTTATTAAAAATATGTTAAAGGGATTTTTTATATTATATATTTATTTACAAATTAAATATTTGCAAATAAATTTATAAAAAGTTTTTTAAAATAATAATTCGAAAAATTTAAAACTTTATTAAATTTATAAATAATAAATTTAAATTCGGAATTAAAAAAGGGTATTAATTGATTATAAAAATTTAAAAAATATAAACTTTATTTAAAATATAAATAAAAATTTTATTAAATAACAATTAATTTAAAATATATTTTTAAACAATTTGAAAAAAAAAATTAAAATACCTTATCTTAAAATAAATTTAAAAAATAAATTTTAATCCCTTTTATCGTTATTATTTTTACGGCATTTTACCTTTAATTTTATATCTATAAAATTATTTATAAAGATAATTTTATTATTATTTTATTCCTTTTTACACTTAATATTAGATATTTAAATTAGGATTTAAATTTTTTATATAAAAGGCCGAAATTCGTTTTATTAAATATTAATATAAAGATTTAAGGAATAAAATAAGAATTATTTATATTCGATATTTTAATATATAAAACGGTAAAATATTCTTAAATAAAAGATATAACTTATTTAAATTTACAATAAAATTAATTTTAAGAACTTTAAAAAAAAAAAAAAAAAATTTACAAAGGTTTATATAAATATTTTAAAACATACCTCTAATAATAAAATTTAATATTTATTATATTATAATATTTTTTAAGAGAGTGTTTATTTAAAACGCTCCATACATATCGTTTATAAAAGATTTCCCTTTTTATAATAACTGCCGGTTTGACACATTTATAAGAAAAGGTGATTGATATTGTAAAATCCTTTAAAGATATTTTAAAGATAAATAAACCTTTAAAATAACACATCGGTATAATTAGAATAAATTTTTAAATTAATAATCTTTTTATAAAATTACAAACCAATCCTACTAATATTAACAAATAAAACCTTATATTTAAAACAATAAACATATTTATTAATGAAAATAACCCAGCATTATTTAATATAATACGCCGGTAAGTTATTTATTAAAGGCAAACTTTACAAACTCGCCGTATATAATTATATCGTTTTTAAAAAAAATATTTCGGAATTATAATAATTAATAAAATTTAATTTAATATAACTTTATTAATAAAAAAAATCTAATAAAATAAAAAAATATAAAAATTATAAAAGAAAAAATTATTTTATTTTTAAATAAAAAAAAGAAATATTTTTATAAATTTAATTTTAAAACTATATAAAGGTTATTATGTGATTTAATATATTAGGTTAATAAAAATAAAATTATCTTAAAATATAAAAAATAGGTATTCATAATCTTTTAAAACATAAAATGCAAATACTAAAGTATGAAATAAATAACTTTTAGAACTATATAATAAATATATATATCTTATTTTAATTAATTAATGTTTTATAAAATATAACTTATATAATATAATTTAAACCAATTAAAACTAATAAATAAAAAATCCGTATAAAATTATAACCTCGCTTAGATTTAAGGCTTACCTAAGGGATATATTATAGGATTTAACATTAGTTTCTTTTATTATGTGACAAATACGTTACGCATATCTGATTAAATAAGTTAAATAGATCATTTATAAAAGGACGCTTTATCGGAGAAAGTTACGCTCTATCCTATTTAATAGATCAGCCTTTTTGATCCGATTCCTGCCATAACCATGGAATAAATAATCTATATATGTCACATTGTATGTAAATGTCTTCAGGAATCGCGCACTAACTAATTCAAATTCTTTTCTATAATTCTAACATAGGTACGCGCTTATCTAACGCCACGAATTTGCTACGAGGTAGTGAGAGCCTTACCCTAGACTCTGAAGCATGGGATGGAAAGAGACTCGTACAAAGCGTAGACACTCCATCACAGCACAGTCCCCTTGACTTGCTGAGACTCGCTGACCCTGACGTCTTTCCATATACTAACTGCCACGATCTCGAAGAGAGATACGAGCGTGCCCGTGACACACATCCGTATCTGAGCGGTGGCATATGCTTTAATGATGGCGCTGCGTATGTGACTGCCCATGGGGTAGCTGAGTTGTTCATTCAGATCCGACGCGATCTTGCTGAGCTGGTCGGGTGATAATTCGGGTAGGTTCTTGGCAAGCTCTCGAGGGAGGGTCGTATTCCAGATGGCACCGCTGAGCGAGTTACCTACAGCCGAGCCAATATAATAAGCTAGACCTAGTATTGCCATCACAGAGGCCAGCTCCGAGTGTTCCGCGACAGCCATTACCGCGATTTGTTGGCATAGGACAAGTGTGCTACCCCCGATGGTTATGAGAATCTGACACATAATGATCCACGCGATGTGGGTGTCAGGTCGACGGAAGATGATCATCAATGCACCGCCTAGTATGTGGACCGGGAGAGCAGCTAGGGCAATCCACTTGAACCTGTCTGTCCGTCTAATCAGGTATCCAACCACCACAGCCCAGATACACGCGCCGAGACCATAGATGTGACCGACATAGCCGGCCTGCTCGAAGGTTAAGTCGTGCACAACTTGTAGATAGGATGTGTAGAAGCCATCCCATGCGAAGTAGGCGACGAAGATCGCAAGAGATAATAGCGAAGCTCCCGCAACGTTACGAGAGCATAGCAAGGAGAACCGTATAAATGGTCGGTTGGTCCTGCGCTCGTGAAATGCGAATGCGATCATGAACAGGACACCAAATATAGGCGTGATAGAGAGTGCGTTATTAACATCAGAGCCATGGCGTGAAAATGGAACCAATATTAGTGTCAAGCCGGCGGCAGCAAGAAACATTCCTAGAGCTATAAAAGATTACTTAGTAGTTATATCTCGACTCTCGTTATAATTAATTAGCGCACCATCGGAATTATGCAATGTTTTACGCAGTCTCGATAAAGTCCAAGGTCTGCTCTTTTTGGCACTCGAAAGCAAACCAAGCTTCCTCGCCTTGCGCGTATTCAAGGCCAAGATCGTGAGTATCGGCAACGAAAGCGTAACGAACAGCACAGCAGAGAAGGCAAATGCCAACCTCCAACCGGTTCCTTTCGGAAACCCTTTACGAAATGCTTCCGCGACTGGAGGCCCGATGAAAGTAGTAATTAAAGTGGGAGAGGAATTAAATGCAAACGCGAGCGACCGGTCTTTTAAGGACGACGTGTCGGCAATGATTATATCGACAATATAAACAAAACCGCTGATGCCAACTTGGTAAATGACCTCGGATGCTGCGTAAGTCTGAACATCTCGACATGAGGCCATAAGTGCGAGTCCTAATATCGTGAGTGCAATGACGCTGGCGAGACCTTGAGGGCGACCCCAGTTGTCGATCATCTTGGCGATGGGCAATTTTAAGATGCCGCTCATGATGGATGCCACTATTCCGATAGTGGGAATTAGAGAGTGGGCGTTAAATTCGCTAACGACGTAAGGCATAAGGTTGGACATGATTTGCCACTGCAGGGTGTTCGCAAACGAACACAAGAATATACTACAGTTCGACGACGAAAAGGTCAGCAAGAAAATGAGATCTGGATCACTGGGATGCGCCGTCATCCATTTCTGCCTCGACGATCACAACTCACAAGGAGTATGCCAAAATGAGCGCAGCTCTTGACCAGACCTGATTTATGGCATCGGCCTGCTTGATGCCGTCTTGTACATTATCATCCGAGTCGACGTTAACCACCGCATCATCCTTGCTTGAAGTGGACCCGTATGAATTTCTGCGGGAACCATCGCCGTCGTCACTACCGGGTTCCTGACCCAGTAACGGTTCTTGGGTGATGGTATCGTCTTCCATATTTTTAAGAGGAGGAAGACGTCGTAGATGGATATTTGACATCAATATGTCAATTCCAAAGAAGGGAGGAAAAGAAGGAGAAAAAAAAGGGAAGAAAAGAAAAGAACAGAAAAGGGAAAGGAAAGGAACAAATAAATAAATAATGTAACAATTAGTAACAATAATAATAATAATAACAATAATAATACTAATAAAATAAGCCAAAAATTGATTTCTATTGTTAGGATAAGATCATATCATATTAAGGGAATAGGTATAGAAGTATAGGATTAGGGGAGGTTGACTTAAGGCGGATTAGGGAAGTAGGGAATGTCGGTCATCAGGCCACACCCAATACGTGTCAGCTGACGAGGGGAGGGTCTCAGGGTCTTCAGCTCTAGGATGAGGATAAAAAAGAAAAGGTAAAATATAAAATAGCATGGGGGGGCGATTTATTCGCGCATAGCGCTGTGACTCAGCAAATATGAGATTCTAGGCATCAAATAGTTTGCATCTGTCATGCGCATCAGGTCGTACAATAAGGATAAAAAGAGTAAAAGAAAGAAGGAATGAAAAACAGGGTTTTCGAAGAGAACTCTGAAAGTTTGTCAAATCTCAGCTGATGGGATCAAGTTGTACAAGGCGAATCCGAGAATTAGGTAACAAGAACATGTGAAGCAGGTAGCAGCCTTGAAGATGGCAGGTAAGATGATGGAAGTAAGGAAGTAGCAGCACGATGGAAGGTTCAATGTTAAGGTATGTACCTAGGTGTCTTCCCGCGAAAGAATTGAACATTAGAAATATTATGATTAAAAACGTTCGCCTTCCTAGGAAATGATGCGTTGTCTACGTGGGCCGACCCATCCATTAGTGCTCCATTAGCGCCATCAGATAAGTAACTAAATAAATTAAATCCAAAGCAGGGTCCTTATCCAATCTCGAGTTAAGGGCCACAGTGATCTTATCAGATGCTGCATGCCAAGGCTCTCAAAACAGCCAAATGTCCCACCACCCTCGAGTTTTAGTGACTTATCCCTCATCTTATCCATCTATAAAGTACCTTAAAGCCCCTCCTTCTACCCCCTCTCCTCGCTTCGGATGCATTCGATGTTTCCAAGAGAAACTAAAGAGAACCTAATTGCAAGGTACAAGTATGTAAGTACAAGTATATTTTAGTACACTCGAATTAGTGTTACATCATAAAAACTATATACCGATGCAATGTCGCCCAAGATTAGAAGGCCACTCTTTCCCATTTGACCCGTACACTCTGTACCTAGCCCCATCATGCCCCGTATTTGCCATGGTTAATGTTGTATTAGCATTTGATGCGGGACCCTCAGTGCTTCTGTATAGGTACCTGTCAGGAGGAAAAGGGAAAGAGAAGGGGAGAGAGAGGAAAAAAAAAAGATGGATCCATGGATCTTGGTTCGGTTAGGAAGGAATTAAGTTAAGGAAAGTGTAAAAGATAAAAATAAAATAGAAAATAAATAGAAAAAAAACAACAACAACATTCAAATTTATCTCAATAAACTTGACGACTTAATATGTTGTGGACATTCTACATAAAGAGGTAACAAGGAATTGCAGAAAGTCTAGACTGCAAAGGATTCTATCAAAATGGATCTTGTGTCCCATAGCAATCCTTCAGATGCGGGTGGATGCATAAAGAAGACGACAGTCTTTGACAGAATACGATCAACAGCTTCAAATGTACGAGTAATAACCACTTACACCCGTTCACGTCGAGTATCTGACACCTGACGTCTAATGTCTAATGTCTAATATCTAATATCAAACAAACACTTAACATTGAAAACTTGTGCTCGATAAGCTAACCAATCCTCTCTCTCTATAGTGTACACGAAATCTCTTTCGATATTTCCGACTTCTCACTTATGCTGAACCAAGCAAAGTAGATGTTGCACTACTAGTGGTTGGCACCGCTGCCTCGCTCGCAGCTGGTGTCCCATTTCCGCTTCTAGGTATTCTGTTTGGCGAGCTGCTGGACGACCTCAACTCTGCAACATGTACTACCCAACAAGCAGTGTCGCCGGGGGGATATCAGGACGCAGTTAACCAGAAGGTGTTGTTGGTTGTCGCCTGTGCCCTGGCACAATTCGCCCTCGTTTATATTTACAGCGTGTGTTGGAATCTATTTGGTGATCGGCTAGCCCACCGGCTACGCGAGCGATATTTTCGCTCCTTACTTCGCCAGGAGGTATCCTTCTTCGATAAGCTACCTGCTGGAGAGGTCTCTTCGCGTTTAAGCGCCGACATCAATATTATCAAAAATGGCACGTCTGAGAAGGTCGCAGTATATATGGGCTCTCTTGCCATGTTCTTTATCTCCTACGCCATTGCCTTCTCCAAGAACGCGAAACTCGCCGGCATCCTGGTTTCTCTGGTGCCCGCGTTTATGACCATGTCCCTCGTCGGTGGTTACTTCGTTGGAAAGTTCTCCGGGAAAGCGTCCGAGCATATGGCTGCCGCGTCATCCATCGCCCTAGAGAGTTTGTCAAATGTGATGGTTGTTCATGCCTTCAGAGCAAATGATCGACTTGAGGAGAAATTTGCCAACAAGCTTGCCGCGACAATGAAGAACGGTATTAAAAAGGCCTTTGTGGTGGCCGTACAGTCTGGGTTGCTTTATTTCATAGCTTTCTCTGCCAGTGGATTGGCGTACTGGCAGGGGAGTAAGACCATTGCCGATGTTGTAGGGGGTCGCACGGAAGGGATCACGGTTGGTTCAACATATACGATCATCTTCCTTCTAGTTGACGGTAAGATTCATACATGTGGATATTGTAATTCTGTGCTCATATTGATTATATAGCATCCATCGTGATCAGTCAAATATCACCCTACCTGCAAATATTCGGCTCTGCTACTGCAGCGTTAGATAAACTCGAGGCGGATATGGATCGCCGCTCAAAGATCGACGGAACACTTCCTTCCCAGGATGACGAGCTCGAGTTGTGCTCGGGAGATATCAAGCTCGAAAATGTATCCTTTGCATACCCGTCTCGACCGAACGTTCCTGTGATCGAAGATGTCACGTTTCACATACCAGCAGGCCAACATACGGCAATAGTCGGTTTATCTGGCAGCGGCAAGTCCACCATAGCTGGGCTGGCCACCCGGCTGTACGACGCTGACCAAGGTGTTGTATATGTGGATGGTCGGGATGTCCGTGGCGTGAACGTTCGCCAGTTACGTAGCTTCATCGGACTCGTTCAACAGGACCCCTTGCTTCTTGATCGATCGGTCTTAGAGAACATAGCTCTTGGGCTGGTGAACTCACCGCGTCCTGAACATACAGTCCTACAACCAGTACTACTCGGCTCTCAGTTATCTCAAATAGCAGAGGCTGTGCGAGATGGACAAGATATTTTAGTCGCGGCGGAAGCACATGGTGCCGCGGCGCTCGAAATCTTGACCATGGTCCAACGAGCGGCGAACCTTGCCGACGCCGAAGTCTTCCTAGAGAACATGGAATACGGGTTTGGCACGATTGTTGGCCCTAATGGTGATTTACTTAGTGGTGGGCAGAAGCAACGAGTAGCACTTGCAAGAGCCTTAGTAAAAGACCCTAAAATCCTCATCCTGGATGAAGCGACTTCGTCTCTTGATTCGGCTAGCGAACGGCGTATCCAGAGCGCTATCGAGAGGGTTACGTCTGGCAGAACAGTAGTATCGATCGCACACCGGCTCTCGACAGTGAAAAACGCTGACAACATCATTGTCATGCGCAACGGGAAAGTCATGGAACAGGGTAGCCACCTAAATCTCATGGCAAAAGACGCAGACTATGCCTCCCTCGTCCGTTTACAGAACATGGGTTCGGAGGCATCAAGTGTGACTGCGGCAAGAGAGAGTATCACAAGTGGAACGAATCATTCGGATATCGACATAGAGAAAGTATCTCGATCTCTCGCTGTTAGAGAGGAGAAGGGGTGTAGAACGGCTACCTTCGAGGTCGAAGAGGAACAAGATGAAGTGAAATCAACCGGGCACTCAAGATCGACATGGGATACAGTGAAGAGAGTAGTCGTGATAATTCGGCCTTACCTTGTATGGTTATTCATTGCTCTGTTTGCGTCAACCGTTGTAGGCGGAACTTATTCCGGATCAGCGGTGATCTTCGGCAATACGGTCGGCGCTCTAAGTTCCTGCAATGGCGAAGATGCTATCCGAGCGGCAGGTAGCTTTTTCGGCCTCATGTTCTTTGTACTAGCCATCGCGGAACTCTTCGCCAATGGTATAAGCTGGTCGGCGTTTGGCTGGGTTGCGCAGAAGGTCCTGTACACGATCAGAGTGCTTTCCTTCCGTTCGCTGTTCGAGCAAGATATGCAATGGCACCAATCTGAAAATCGCACTCCGTCGATGTTGCTCTCATACATCACAAGCGACTCGGCTGCGATTGAGGGTTTGACAGGTTCCATGATAGGCACTTTATTTTCAATATGCATCAACTTCCTCGTCGCCGTCATCATGACACTCATCATCGCCTGGAAAATTGCCATCGTCTGTCTCGCAACAGTGCCTCTTATGCTTGGCTCGGGTGTGATGCAATTGCATCTCGTCTCTCGTTTTGCGGAACGCCATGAGAAGGCTTTCTCGAAATCCGTAGATATCACGGTAGAGGCTGTCAATTCGATCAAAACGGTTGCTGCATTATCACTGGAGGAAGAAGTGCTCGGTACTTATCGTCGCTCACTCTCGGCCCCGAGGAGAGAGATGACGCGCTCGAGCTTATGGGTCAACCTCTTCTTCGCGATAGCCTTCAGCATGTCGAATCTCATTTATGGGTTCATTTATTGGTGGGGAGCAAAACAGATCATCGAAAGTCACTACACGCAGGTCCAATTCTTCATCGTGCAAATCTCACTCCTCGTGAGCGCTCAACTCTGGGGCCAGCTCTTCACCCTCGCTCCCGAAATAACGCGAGCAGTCAGGGCAGGAGGTCGAATCTTAGATCTGATCGATTTGGGGTCCTCGAAATTTTCATTAGTCAAGACAGGGCACGACGATCTAGAGGCTTTGATCGAGTCCAATAAACCACCGAGATCAAATGCTCTTCACGGCCTCTCTGTTAGCTTTAAGGGGGTAAAATTCTCATATCCGGCGCGACCAAACCGGCAGGTTTTGAGGGGGTTAGACATCGAGATTCGCCCGGGTCAATTCTGCGCCCTCGTCGGTCCTAGCGGAGCTGGTAAATCAACAGTCATCTCGCTATTGGAACGTATGTACAGTGTAGAATCAGGCACGATCGAGGCTGATGGCCTGGACATCTCTGCGAAGAAGGAACCCATATTCCGAGATGATATCGGCTTGGTACCGCAAGACAGCGTCCTTTTCGACGGTAGCATTCGCTTCAACGTCGCCCTTGGAGCTCGCCCGGGTATAAAACCGTCTGACGTCGACATCGAGGAAGCATGCAAACTAGCCAACATCCACGATACGATCATTGCTCTACCAAACGGCTACGACACGCAGTGCGGACCGAGCGGAGGGCAGCTGTCAGGTGGACAAAAGCAACGTCTCTCGATCGCGAGAGCTCTCGTACGCAAGCCACGACTGCTACTCCTAGACGAGTCGACCAGCGCTTTGGACGCAGAATCGGAGAGACTGCTTCAAGAAGGGCTGGAAAAGGCGACGAAGGGCATAACGGTGGTAGCAATCGCGCACAGACTACACACGATCCGACGCGCGGACGTAATTTTCATGATCGAAGACGGGCGGTGTGTGGAAAAGGGGTCACACGAAGAGTTGTTGGTACGTAGCGAGAGCTATCGTGTCAATGTTCTGCATCAGACATTGGATAGCTAAAGACGGGCCGAAATCAAGGTCGAGTTAATAATTTTATCGAGACATTTTATCGAGACACCAAACGGATGCTTCTAGATGCGAAGCTGAACCTCGACCTGAGCATGGGTGTATATAATAAGTACAAGAAGCTAAGAGATAAAAATGATGGATCGTATATGTATAATGTATTCGGCATAAGCGAAGAACTTGAGATATCATGAGAAGGTGGCCCGTTTGATCTCGTTGTTATCGGTATTCTATACCGGTGTCCATCGAATTACCAGTACCTGCTAATACCTGGTATTTTCGGGATCATTATTTTCACTTGCGAAGGAAAGAAGTAAAAATAAAAACATCATAAGTCAACTAGTTAGTTACGTGTAATTGTTGTAATAATAAATTGAACAAGTGTACGGATATAGTTGAGTCTAATTGGTCTAATTGGTAGTTTTAAACTTTGATACCTTTAACTGATAGGAGTTGGATGACGGAGATTGTGCCTTACGCCGCGGATCTCCGAAGATGTCGGAATATTTTCGTTATCTCGACGGTGCATATTCCATTACCTGGACAACCTATTAAATGTATTAATAAAAATAAATCCGTTAGTTATACTTCGTAGCTTTCCAAGATATCACCTGTTTTCATCTTTTATTCAACCAACTTTTTGTAAGCGAGTTCTAACTTCTAATCGACCTTATACTAGGTATTTAAACTACCGGCATATTCTTACACAAACAGACATAGAGAAATAAATGGCTGGAGTTTAGGTATGGAGTTATTATTCGAATAGTTATCCACTATTGATAGTCACTCGTCGATAGCCAACTTGAGCCATGTTCCTTAGGACCTACGTAGGACCTAAGACCTACATAGGTGCCCACACATACGGAGTATGGGAAATGGAAAATGGGTTAACGGACGCTAAACCGTATTCTCTTCTACCAGATCAATGCTCGAAATTCCCTCTCTTCTTTCTGTTTGCGGTAACGAGTTTGCGCCTGACTCGCCTAAACGAGAAATGTTAGCATACACATCAACATGGCGCACCAACAGGTGAAGGGCACATGATGTGGCTTCTAGTTCCATTCCACCGGAGGCAATAAGATAGACGTACTATGTACCTATGTATGTATGTCCTGTAAGTATGTAGGTATGTATAGGACGGAGCCGAGTGTCGGGGCAGAACAAGGCGAAGCTGGGACCGGTGCCCCGGAGCTCGTAGACTCGTAGTGGGCTGATACTGACAGCATTATGCTGCAAAGAGATCCTTGCCAGTGCAGCCATCCCCAGTCACCCCATTTCGTACCCATTCTCATGGGATCACACGACTATGACCGAAGCGGAAGAGACGGGGAGAAAGGAGAGTCGAAGCTATACGAAGTTTTTTTTTTTTTTTAAAAAGAATAGTACGAAATAGCTATAAGGTAGTTAAGTATCTACATATTTATGTAGGTAAAGAGTAGATATACGTCTTATAATATAATTTAACCTATGACAAATACACACTATGCAGTTATACAATAACTATTGTATCAATTAAGCAGTTGACTCAATTGATCAACAGATAGAAGGCCGAGGCTTTCGTTCACCACCGGTAAACCAAACTACGCTAACTTGAACACATCCAAAAGAACTGCCACAGAACCGAGAAAAAGTAAGAATCATCTAAAAGATGAGACTAACAAGGGAGAGACGGGGTCGAGGCAACGTGTTCCCCGCGTTTGAAGCATGCATTCCGTGGTAAAGGCAACGTCAGGATGCGTAAAAGAGGGATGAAGAGTCGTATATTGTCATGTAAATCTGTATGTACTCCAAATAAAAGAAGCCGGGGAAGATTGAATGTGTATGCATCAATTGTAGGGAATAGGGAATACTACATACATATGAGGTATGTACCTGGGTATTATTTTATGTATGTTAAGCGGAGTTCCGCGTGGCCGAAGGCTCGACGCTATTTTCTGGTGCATATGGAAATAACTCCGAAACTTAAAAAAAGGTCTCAACTCCAGGGAAAGAAGGGTTACTATACAGTACATATGCATACACATATGTATGTGCACTACGTAAGTAAGACGTTCTTATCGAGTCGAGAGTTTGTGATAGACAAGGAAGGCGGCGACGGTACTGAGCGGGTTTCGCTTCTTAGTCAAAGAAGCGCCTGATATTTTGCAAACGGACTTCAGCGGCGTTCTTCCCCCTAGTCACATGGTATCCACCTAAAATAGAGTATGAGCCAATCATATTGCGCCGGACTGCTCCGTACCTACTGTGTAATGCGCACTAGCCAAACCCTAGCTAAAACTCTAGAACGAGCGGCGGCGCAGCTTCGACTTGTACGTGATAGCTTACATGTTCTCTCTTGTAAGAAGAGGAAAGACCCATCTACATTCCTAAAGTCGTGAGAGGGGTAAGGTGACGCTAAGCATGCCATCTCATCGAACTTTCCCAGCTCTTTTTTTTTTTTTTTTTCTTTCCTTAATGGGATTATTGGGGTTGATTGGAAGGAGGGATCCCTCTTGACGTAGTAACACATACACATACACACATAGAGGAATATTGGTAGGAAGTTGCTTTCAACGCAACGCAACGCAACGCAACACAACATTGATGTCACACAAAGCTGTTTCTATTATTTTAAAGAGGTATCATATAAAAGTATATTTATAAAAGTATTATATATATATAACGTAACCAACCATGAACGTTCCTGCTTCTATTCCTACCCTTCTCAGGTCTACTTCTACTTCTATTAAACCAAGTTCTTTGACCAAGTTCTCATTTACCCGACTTACACAACTTACACGACTTACACCATCTACATCATCTATACCATCTACACATATCACACAGCCACTTCGTCTGAATACTTGTCATTCTTATTCTCCTATTCGTACTATATCATCATCTTCTTCATTATCAATGGCTACCGTTCAGATTCCCACCGAACAGTGGGCACAGGTCATCGAGAAGACCGGTGGACGTAAGTATAATTCCTGAATGCCATCAAAATCAAGGTATCATGATATAAATCCCCCGGTACCTCATCTAACATGTAAAATAGCTGCCGTCTATAAGAAGATTCCGGTTCCTAAACCTGGTCCTGATGAGGTTCTCATTAACATCAAGTACTCCGGCGTCTGTCACACAGACTTGCATGCCATGATGGGCGACTGGCCGTTGGCCACCAAGATGCCTCTCGTCGGTGGACACGAGGGTGCAGGTGTAGTCGTCGCACGTGGCGAGCTCGTCAAAGACATCGAGATAGGCGACCACGCTGGTATTAAGTGGCTGAATGGGTCGTGCCTCAGCTGCTCCTACTGCCAGCAATCCGACGAGTCTCTCTGCCCCGACGCCTTACTGTCCGGTTACACGGTCGACGGTAGCTTCCAACAATATGCCATTGGCAAGGCTGCCCATGTCGCTCGGATTCCGAAGGACCTTAGCCTCGAGGCGGTCGCACCCATACTCTGCGCCGGTTTGACGGTTTACAAGGCATTGAAGGAATCTGGCGTGCGACCCGGCCAAGAAGTCGCGATCGTCGGTGCTGGCGGTGGCCTGGGTAGCTTAGCCATCCAATACGCCAAGGCAATGGGTCTACACGTCATCGCCATCGATGGCGGTGAGGAGAAGGGCCAGATGTGCAAGAAGCTGGGTGCCGGCACATACATCGACTTCGCGACAACGAAGAACCTGGTACAGGACGTTAAGAACGCGACACCCGACGGCTTCGGTCCTCATGCCGTGCTCCTCTTGGCCGTCAGCGAGAAGCCCTTCCAGCAGGCCAGCGAGTACGTGCGCAGCCGCGGCAGCATCGTCGCCGTCGGCCTGCCGGCCAACGCATTCCTGAAGGCGCCCGTCTTCGACACTGTTGTCCGCATGATCAACATCAAGGGCAGCTACGTCGGCAACCGCCAGGACACCGCCGAGGCCATCGACTTCTTCCGGAGAGGTCTCATATCCGCGCCTTACAAGGTTGTCGGCCTCAGCCAGCTACAGGAAGTGTTTGATCTCATGAAAGAGAGCAAGATCGCTGGTCGGTACGTCGTCGACACGAGCAAATAAATGGAAAAGTATTTTTTTTCTGTACGAGTTGGGAAGAGAAAGCAAGACAAGTCAGTTAAATGTCTTCCCTCGATCTGTATATAAAGCAAGGTACCACTGGTGGTTCGAAACGCGGCGAAACGATTAGATGCGATGACATGAGTGTATAATGTATTGACCAGCTGGATATATTCATTAGGTAGTTTGTCACGGAAAAGAAGGTTTCCGTGACGATAAATAACAGATGATGAAAATCGAATAAATATGAAAAATCACTTGAGTTTTTATAAAGGACAATCTGTTATTATATCCCTCATCTTTCCTTCTCGGGGCGATGTGGCCGTGCCGCGATTCTACATACCTACCCTCCTGTTGGTTACCCCGTATGCGGTTGGGGAATCTGGCATTCATCGTAGGTATTGGAAAGTGGTGGTTACATCGATGGCTGTGACCGAGTTCTAGAAACACTACTACCTGGTACATAAGGTTTATTGGGAGTTTGGGGGGAAAGGGGTATGAGGGTATGTACATACCTCCTCGGTAGGTACCTAGGTAGGACCTGGTAGGTATGGTTATGAGGTACCTGTAGCACTGTGACGCATCACGATCTTACATACCTACCTCATACCTACATTTTATCTATCTATCTATCTATCTATTTCTAGATTAATGGAGTACTTGGTACATACACGCCAAGTAGATTAGGTACATACCTACATAGTGAGGGTAGGTACCTATTCATGTTTGGTCACAGCGTGTCGGATGATATACATACATTCCATTCTTAGGTGGGTAGGTAGGTAGGTAGGTAAGACCTGGTAGGAGGTAAGTAATACCGCGCTTGATAATAGGGGGGTAGCAATACAGATACTTTGCTCCAAGCTTATAACTGGTAGCGTCTAGATAGGGTAGGTAGGTGGTACAGGTATCCTGGGGTCTAGCATGGATATGTATTTAAGTCTGGTTTAGCCACTACTATTATCTTATTTTTATTTTTGTTTTTATTTTGGGTTTGTCTTTACCTACTCTTGCTGTTGCTGTCGCTGTTGCTGTTGCAGACAGACAGACAAACAGGCAGACAGACAGACAGACAGGTAGGTAGGTAGGTAAGTAGGTGAACTACTACCTAGTAACGAATCTCTGTGCCTAGCGCTGGCGAAGCCTGCTTTTCTTTTCTTTTTCTTCCCCCCTCCCCCCTCCCTTTACAATCCTTCTCCCCCCTTTTCCCCTTTCCCCCTCTCTGAAGCTTGTATCTAAGGTTAGTAAAAGGAGGGAGGTATTTTCTTCTTAAAAATAACCTAGGTGGTAGGTAGGTATGTTGACGGGGCCTTGATTTCGTTCATGTCATGCCGTCGTATCTCGTGGAAGAATTTTGGTATATTTGAATTTTACCCAAGTTTTTTTTGGAGGTTTTTTTTCTTTTTGGTTTTCTGGTTGTTTTGTTTCTTTTTTTGCTTACCTCCTACCTCCTACCTTCGTCTTCCTTTCGTCTTCATTTCCTTTCCTTTCGTACATGCGCGTCTCCTTTTGTTGCCATAGGTCCTTTGCCCGCCCTCGCCTGGTGGGCTGCGGATAGCATGAGATGAGAGGTTGTTCCTCGCGCACACGACTCCTCCTACGGCACCATGCGCAGGCCCGACTCCCAGGATATGACGTCGAGGAAGCAGTCCGCGGCCTGGTCCCTCGACCCCAACAAGTAGCTCCGCTGCCGGAACGGCGTGCCAAACTCGCCCCGCTGGAACGTCTTCCACAGGCTGCCCAGCTGCGCCGGCTTCGCGCGGCGGACGTGGCGCGCGAGGCCCGGCCCGTCGGACGCGTGCGCGATTCTCGGGCCCCTGGGCTCTAGCGCGGCTGCCGGCCCCGTCGGCTTCGCCCGGCGCGCGGCGACGACGGCGGCGGGGTTGTAGCTCATCTCGATGGCGTACGACCTCTTGTCCGCCGCGGACCGGATGGGCCGGCTACTGCTGATGCCGCTGCCGCTGCCGCTGCTGCCGGGGGCGCCCGTGCTGCTGCTTCGGTGGCCGGTGCTCGCGGAGAGCCGGTGCTCGTCCTGGCGCTTGCCCGCCCGGGTGGCTTGTCGTAGGCTGCGCTGCGCCTCCTGGCAGATCTTAGAGCGCGGCAGGGCGCCGTCGAGGTCGAACGCTTTGTCGATGGTGTTCGTGCTCGCCGACGCGAAGCTGCCGGACACCTCCTTGTCGTCGTCTCCGAGCCGCGCGCTCGGGGAAGGCGGGCCGGTCTCCGTCTGGCTTCCTATCGGATGGCTCTGGCTGCTGCCGAAGACCTCTTCTTGCCGGGCCCAGGTGTGGCTATATCCATATATATATTTAGTCAAGTCCAAAAATGGCACGGGTGCAGGAAGAAGCGTATGCTCGAGAGTCGTTACCATTGTATTGTTTGTAAGAGGAGGTTGAGAGCGTTGACTTGTCGGTCGAGGATCATCGAGAAGTTGGTTATGTCCCTCTCGCTCCATAGAAAGGCGATCCTGCCCTTGACCGTCAACCCAGACGCGCCGTTCCCGTCAAACCGGCTCAGCTCCTGCTGTAGGCTCAGTATTGAGGGGCTGAAGCTGCCCATGGCACTCTCGATGTGAGCGGCGAACTGTTCGTATCTTGAGTTGTGGCTTAGATGTGGGATCTGCAGGACGGATAGTTGATCTAAGGCCGCTTTCACGGTATGGAGCTGTCCTATCATGGCAGAGACGTGGACGGGAGCATCGCAGTACTTGGCCCGTAGGGCGCTGAGCCCTGTGATGCATCTCACGACCACGTCGCCTAGAGACATAGCAGTCCCCACGATCTGAAAGACAGATATAGGATCCATGTAATTACATGTGTGTAGTCCCATCGTCTATGGTGTACGTCTTGCTACGAGTTGACGATATTAAGAATCCGTGAAATTCCATTTTTCTTTCTTCTTTGCTTTGGTCTGAGAAGGATCCTCGAAAAGAAAAAAAGCTGTTCCCTGTAAATGTCTCAAAAACCTGACCTCAGCTTGTCCCACACAACTTCCTTGGAACACGTCAAAAATGCACAATATAGTCCAATAGCCGTACGCGTCTATAGGAACTAGCTTTGGACTGTCACGGAATCGATGATCGGCGTTGGGGATATAAAAGTGTACGTTAATGTGCCGTTCTAGGTAGCTATAAATCTATATCTGGAGTCCTATCCGGACTTCTTGACTCACGCAGCCTTAAATACAACTCCTGTGCGACATTTGCCAGAACCGATCGGATCTAGAGTGTCAAAAGAACATCGACGAGGGGGGAAGGGGGGAAGGGGGGGAAGAAAAAAAAGCAACTATTCGTGCTTGCCTAGACCCCAGGATATATTTCCCGCGCGAATTGCGACATCAGGCAGCTGTCGTGGGCAGCCAATGGCGCGTGGACTCGAAAGAGGAATATATTATTCTGGCACAAGTCGGCGTTCCCGAAACCCAGAGCCTTACGAAAATTACCTAACCTCCCCCAAACGCGTCCAAGTCCTTCCCCCTCTCTTTCCCGAAATAACACCCAGCTGCCTCGTCTCTCTCAGCCGCTGCCGTTCCAACCGATTCCGAGCTGGGGAATGCCGCCCATCGACGACCCCACCGTCGGGAGATCATCTCTCTCTGGGGTCCTTCTTTTTCTTCCTCGCGGCGGAAACGACGGGACTCGGAGTTCATAGGTAGGTATGCCGTATCATGGATTACTCTTCGGCTGACTGACGGGTAGATTCAACGCAACATATGTACTATCACATTCACGACATAGTCCATGTCCCGAGAGCCATCCACAGCCGTCCCTCGATCGAACTCCGTGGCCCAAAAAAAAGGAGAATCTCAGCGCTCTTTGCTTTCACGATGCCATGAATACTGACATGAAAAGGATCGGCACACCTGTGACGAACACGTGCTCGCCTGCCCGCCTTTTACATCATACCTCAACGTAGTGTACCTAGGTAAGCTTCGCGGGAATCTTGGCTCGAGCTAGCATGCCTACCTACACTTGCCCATGAGCCTTGGCGATGTCCAACGTGGGATATCTAGGTAAGTGGAGGTTCGATATAAACCTCAGCCATAGTCTAGATGCTTAAGCGACCAGCAGTAGGAATCCTTTCTCGCGCGCCTATGTTTCTCGTCGCGCCTAACAAGGATCACACAGTCCCTACCTAGAAAAATATGTTTCGATCTACGACGCAGGCACTCCGGAGGTAGTATCTAGTACGTACAGCCTCTTCTCTCCTACCGCTCTGAAAAGGGGGGGTTACTCATTCACTAGATCGGGATAGAAAGTAGCACTTGCACTGAGCCGCCACCTTCATCTTCGCACACATATTTTCCTCTTTCATCTCTTGTATACCTAAATATCGACAAAAAGATAAGGTAAGCAATGAGAAACGCTTACATACCTACCTAGGTATATATATTAAGATGTAATTACCTTTATTTGTAGGGAAAGGCCAGTCCAGCATTATTAAAGGTAGGCAACGCCTCCCACTCGCCAAGGGCTGATATGCTGGGAGTGAGCTAGCAGCGACCTCACCGGGCATTACCTTGTAACACCTACAATGTTCCGGGGAAAAAAAAAAGAGGACTGACGACCCCCAAGAGGCTGGCGAAGGTAAGAAATTTCATGTATTGACAAGCACCTTGGGAATGGGGGCATGTACACCGCGTTTATCGACAAATTAGATAGGACCTCTTTCGCCACGCCATGGTTACTATCCTCTTTACACGGTTAGTCTTATGACAATCATCCTTTTGACTACCTACAAGCGAGCTAGTGGTGAATTACCTGCTGCCATCTCTAACTCTATGATACAAATTGAGGACCAGGGGACTCCTCCCCTAACAATACACCACGGTGCCAAGCCCGCTCGGCAACTACGCAAGCAGTTTGTCAGTACCTAATTCTGCCAACAGTTTGAAAACTAATCATACATCACACACGATAATGCCAGGCTCCCATGAAAATCCCCAATGCCGACATATGGTATCAACAATGTGTGTACAGGCACTAGCAATTATGCGATTATGCTAGAGCCCGAAGGGCCCCGTCACCCCTGGCTGTGAACAACACCTAAACGCCGCCAAGGCCAAAAACCGTTCAGCGCATCTCTTTCTCACAGACATAGTGTAAAAGGTGTATTATGATGAAAAATGAGTACCCTAAAAAATGCGCCAGCCTCAGCTAGTATCGTACAATTTCGACCTCACGCTGGACAAGGACAAAGATACGTTGAGGTCCTCTCTGGAAGGTCAAAAATGCTATGCGCTGGTCTTCGTCCGGCCTTGAAGACTATGCTCAGGTACTCTTTTTACCTTTGTTGTTGACATTGCTAGGCTCTTCCGTAGCGCTGTCTTCTGGCTTGCTCTCCATCAACGGCTTTGGGATCGTAACCGACGGATTTAACGATACCGAGACCTTTTGTGCGTCCTTCTCTGAATATCAATCGATCGCCAGGCGCTAAGTATTCTGGACGCTGGACAAATTGAAACGCGACTGTCGCGCGGTCGCCGGTTCGGATGAAAGGGCGGTCCACGTCTATGATGGAACAAGTCTGGGACACCGGCCCGACATGAAGCATTGCCTGGTACTTTGTCTTGATCGTGGTCGCGTGTGATAGAATGAGGACCTCCGCAATAAACTCGCGATAAACCTTGGGAGTCGATTGTTCTTCTGTTCTGGGTAGGACAACCATTCCTTTCCTCACATCCTTTCTTCGCATTTTCTTCAGTGCAAGACTGGCGGATTGGCCGGCAGAGGCTGCAGGCACGCCGATACGTTTTCGTTCGATGGAGCGGACACTAGTCTGAGCAAACTGACCTAGTGAATCTGGCCCGATCAAGACGTTGTCCCCTGCGTGTACCACGCCGGATTTAACAATACCGCTCACCACTGTACCGACGAAGGGGACGGAGAAGGTGTCGTTGACATGAAATTCGAACGGGGCGTCTGAATCATAGCGACCATGATGGGGGAGGATGTTGAGGAATGTGCGTACAAGATTGAGATTTTCGCCAGTAACATTAGAAACCTGGAATATAGGACAGATTCGTTGACTGACAAACTGGGTCGCAGTGTTGATACATTCTTCGCGATTACTGATGAATATCGGCATTTTTCGCGCTGCCGGAGATTTGAGAATTTTGGTTATCTGCTTGATAGTTTGCTCCAAGATATTCGGTGGACATATGTCAATCTTGGTGATGATCACCATGATCGGGACGTTTAAAGCCAAGGCGATACCCAGATGTTCTTTACTCATACCAATAAGTCCATTATTTGCCGCCACCATCAGTAGGCAATAATTAGGACTACTGGACAAGAGACCGAAGACAGTGGTGCGCAAATAGCGTTCATGTCCAGCTAAGTCGGTGAAAGTGATTACTTTGGCACTGCGTTTACCAATCTCTTCCCATGTGAGTTTTCCTATATCATGATGAGCAAATAGCAAGATGGTAGAAGTATATTAGACATATACAACACTTACTGCCTGGGGTATCAGATGTAACGATATTCCCTGAGGTATCAAAGCCCATAATCTCCATCCCAACAGAACTAGTCCTCCCAGTTTCGATTTCATGTTTATGGCGGAACAGGTTTACGCGAGCTTTCCCTCTTCCATCGTCAAGGTCGCCTTTGACTAAAACTCCAAGCAAAGAACTTTTGCCAGCATCAACTACAGCCAACGATCAGCATCGACCATCTTTTGTAGCTAACAAATGAACCAAACCCACCATTTCCAACAACAGCTATCCTCGTCTCGATCACATCTTCGATCGTGGATGGATTTCTTCGTATTAATATTTTGCCAGTACAATCCGTATCTTTACTCTGACTCCCAGTTGTCGTTGACTCAGCTTCGACATCGCCCCCAACATTCTTTGTGAGTAGAATATTACACTCGGCGTGTATCGTCTTAGCCGTTTCCCGTAATCGATTGAATGAGATATTCCATTCATTTTGTGTGAGGCACATAGACATTCCATTATTCTCGAAACCTAGATCAAAGATGGCTTCTCCATAACCCTCCACCAGTCGTTCGTTTATATGATCGACGAGCTTCTGTCGAGCTGTGTCATCGTCGGTGGGAGCAAGCAAAAGGTCACGCAATGGAACCTGAGGCTCAGAGTCGCCTAGGTTGAGAGAGTCAAGTATATCAAGTTCTTCGTGATGTTCGATTCGAACGGATTTGCTCGTTGTCGCTGTTGTCGAAGCTTTGGAGCTTGGGTAGCGCAGCGTTTGTTGTTTCTCGACAAAGTCGGCAAAGTCGCTTAACGCCTAGGTAAGTACTCAATTAGATAAAACCGAAGCTGCAAGTTAATTTGAGGAGAACTGCTTACAGCTTCACCTTTTCGCCGCTCATGCGGCAGCTGTTTAGTGTTTTTACTATTCATCATGTATTTGCTGGTCTAAAACTGGAGGATGGAGGGAGATAAATGACGGTGTATTCTTAAGATCATTGGAATGATTGATGTATTAGGAAAATGAAAATAGGTTAGATGGTATAGGGAAGACATATACTATATATATGAACATACCCTTCTTAGAATTAGAATGATAGTTTTTTTTTTTTTTGAATTAAGATGAAGTATGAAAAAAGGTGTAAAATAAATCTTGTGATCGAGTCATGAAGAAGTTAGAAATCGGTGTATGAGTAACTCGGGGCGAGTTCGGGACCCGTCATATCTCTCTCTAATATCCTAGTTATACCTTACAGTTCGTTGCTCCTGAATCCTAGACAAAATCAATGCTCAGCCCACATCATTTAACCTTCCTACCCCATACCCATAAAGCTAGACACCCCTATCGATAAATACCCGCTCATAGTTAAGTATATATATGGGGACATACCTCATAAATTACCTACCAAACATTCAAGAACATCAATTTATTATGTACATGCATCAGAGCACGGGTACCTGGATACATGGAAATAGTATGGAGAACCATCGTGTAAGTTGTCTTATAAAGGGCGCGATGTCTTTTAAATGTCATCGCCAAGGAAAAACACCACGATATGTATATAAATATACTATAGCTGAAGATGACGTGTTTCCCGCGACCGGATAGTTAAGCTTCCAATAGATTCTAGAGACGCAAATATGTGCAAGGTAACACGAGATATCTGTGTTCCATAGCAACAATACCAGAAGACTATAATATCCCAGCGTTATACTTCAAAGAAACCTATGACTCTTAAAACCAAGTTTAATATTACCTAGGCAATTCCCAATCAACGTTTTCGATCAAGAGATCAGTTCATGCCCAATCATTAGCTTGATACCGTTCATAACAGTATCAGTTTTACAGCTCATCAATGCGTTTTTTGCTAATTCCAATGGTTAACATTGTCATAATACAACTTTCATTTACCGTTACTTTGCAGTAAACTAACTCTAGTGGATTACATGTGGCAAGAAATTCATCGAAATAACAACAATGCAATTATTACTACCTTGGCCCTCCTGGATAACAGTGTTGAATAAAAGAAAAACTAACTAGATAATCAATGGGGTTCAACTTTGGCGAAAAATTCGTCCCTAAGTCGGCGTCAACTTCAAAAACCATGGGTTAAGCCTCCAAAGCTGTAATCACTGCAATAAGAACAAATTCTTCTTACATGTTTATCTCCTTAATAATATTTTATATACTACCTAGGTACATACCTATGTCCATCAACATTGCTGCAATTTTAAAATTACATCGCACATCAACCATCCACTTCCTTATCACTGCCTCCAATTCATCTCAAATCCATCACGGAGGCCATCTACCTCCGAAAGAAACAAACTACCTCTCTATAAATCATCATATCTTCCCCAAATAACGGAGCCTTGTCACCCATCTCTACCGACCCAAATAATACTAGGTAGTCACCCATCGAACTCAACATTCAACGGGGACAAGAACAAATGCAAAGCCAGGTATCTTAGACGACCCTACCTCTCAGTCCAGTAGCTCCTCGGGAATTAAGCCTAGTTCGAATAACCCTTACAAGGTAGGTAAGTAATGGAAACTAAGTGCCTACCTCCTAGTACCTCTAAGTAGTAATAGTGACTGGTAGTTGTGCTACACCAGTTTCCGTCACGTGAATTATTTACAGCATTATAATGTAAAGAGGAGAAAATAGTAATTACCTAAAGTACCCCTATTTGAACCTCAAAAGGACTGCAAAGAGACAGTTATCGTACGTAGCAAGATAAAGTAGGTAAATGTCTAGACGTAAAACACCATGTTTGAGTTTTGAGTGATGAAAGTATGCGTATCGTGGAAAGCACCAAATATTTTAGCATACCTAAACAAGATGAATCTCGGCTAACTCCTTCCCCATTGTTGCTTAAATCCTGCTGGGTCATCTCATACTCGGTAGGTGCTTACCTAGGTTAGGTAAGGCATACTTTATTAGAGAAGGACTCGAAGACAAGGAAATGATTATATAAGGTAGATACCCAGAGTGGATGCATATGCGTTAGTAGCTCTTAAGGAGTAGGCAAAACTTGATAGAAGCGTTCTAATGTCTTCCAGAAGCACATGGAGCCAACGCACAAAAAGAAAAGGCCATCCTAATGCTACGCACCTAATTTAGCAAGCGTTCTGTTGGCACTTATGTGTCATCTATCCATACGGCGCGCGTGGGTAGAAATAAAGCGCGATGGTGAGGCAGCATTAGTGCTCACAGGAATCGAGCCTACCCAGGTATGCTCGACTATATACCATCTACTAGGCAGCATGCCGTAGTTGTACTAACAGTCGTGGAAGAGTCCTCCCGACTTAGCAGCCCACCTAGTCTTAACAGAGTCAAGTGTCTCCCAGGGAACCGGGGCCGCCAAGCAGAATCGGAGCGGATGAGGCCGGTAGTTCCTCCAGAGAGTGGGCATTCGGGATATACTTGCGGAGAAATTTCAGGTAGGCCTAGGAGGCTTCAGATAGGGCGATTTATAATCTTCCGCGGAGAATCAATGTCAGTCCTCTTTGTAAGTGCCTGACTCGAGGCACTGAGTGTGCGGATTTCTGCTAATTTCGCTCATGAGGCATCCGTGTAAGTTGGTCTTATAAGGGATGGAATCTTGGTAACACATAATACTTGGAATATGACTGTAAATTTTTTAAATGTTCATTATTAACGCTGGTCAGTACCTAATGCCTTCTTGTGATACTTACCATGAGGAAGCCTCTCATATTAGAGCTAAACTCGTAGCACTCTCTAACAAGAGCCCAGTAACTGTGTTTGATCGGCTCACAATGATAATTTATCAATGTAGTAACGAGTAGACATAGACTCCTAAATCCATGTACGTTTCCGACGATAGTTGATCGATGTCAACCTCTAAGCGGCTTTCTTGTTATAAATTATTATATGCCTTGGTATTTCATGTTATCGATACACTGCTATCAACAGCATTTTCAAAGACAGTACCTTTCGACCTTTCTAAGTCCTAGTATCTTTCAAATCTACCTGCAACGACGTAAGCAGATTCGTATCTCGCTTTAGAACCGTTCAAGTAACTACGCCCCTGAACTCTGACGAGTCGAGGCTAATATACGCGAGAACATCATTACCGTGACGCGTCTGGGCCCGGTATTCGTGTCCATCGCGGCTAATACGTCAACGGCTTGCGAGCTGGTCCAGCAAGTCAAAATTACGTGTAACTGCCTCAGCTTCGGTTCAGTAGATAGACTAACGACGTAAAAAGGGGGCCTTGACTCTCTTCACAATAGGTAGAGAACGTTATGAGCTAAGGATGAAGGCCGTGTATACCTTCATTGTTGACATTTCTTGTGACTACACGAAGACCTGAATCGTGTAACCTGGATCCCTGATAGAATAGACGAGACCGTACTGTGTAGTGAGATGAAAGAATCTTTGACGGAACGAGATTTTACGCTTAGCTTAGGCTAAGAATAGTAACCTAGATCGACGACCGTCTTTTTTTTCTTTCTTTCAAGATTCAAGTCCTCGTGGCAAGTGAAGATTTTCTAATATTAGTGGATACACCGTCTGGTGGGAAAATTCTTTTAATTCCACCGGGCGGAGCTGCGGCAAGCTACGGCTCACCGAACGCCTCCACCGAAATTTTTGAAGACGATGGGAAAAAAAAAGATTCGTAAAGAAAAGTTCAAGGGGAAAAAAAAGATTTTAAAAAAATTTGTGACTCAGGTGGAGCTCCCGGACGTTTTTTAGGTAGTGGATGCCGGTTCTAATTGGGTACACCGCAGGTGGGTAGTTTATAGTTACCGGTAAGGAGGAATATTAGGTACATACTGTCTATTTGCATGTACTACTCCGTATATCTAGTCGATATATGCATACCTTGATACACCTAGAACGTCTGAGTGCCGAGACTACTATGTGTATGTATATAAGGTAATTCAACACCTTAAATGCTCTTATACGCGTACGTATACGTGTTTTCCTTCTATACATCGTATAAACATTGTAACAGTATATCTACGATAATCCATAATTCGTTAAAAATGATTCTATGCACAAGGATCAAGAAACGAGATTTCAAAATCCCAGCTTTATTTTCCTCTTAAACTTAAGTACAGGCATAGTACTCCGTAATAATTAAAGTATTTCGGAGCGCTTCGAGCTTCTTCGCGCAACGCCGCTGAATTGCGACTTTACGATCAGATGCGCCGGTGTGGATCCGATAGGGTAACGATCGAGTAACGCAAACTCCACCAGCCCCTGGGTCGTGGCTCTGCTGTGGCTTCTTACTGGTTCTAGCATCTCGTTGTATTATTCTCGCTCTTTCAACGACGGCTTCTTTCGATGTGGGTCTATAAAAAAATCCTGTCAGATCATGCCATGGAGTTCGGCTATGAGCAGAAACGTCTGTTTGTCCACCCTCTTGGTTGAAGTACCTCGTATATAGAAAAGGCGTTTACAGAGTTACTTCACATACATAACTGCGCGTATAAGTCAGTGTTCGTTTGGGTGCATGTACCCAAGTATTATCAATATGCTTAGATACCTACATATGTAGGTACATAAGTATTATGTGTATGTAGAATTACATATGTATAATGTTGTTGTACCATACTGGTTGATGAAGACGTCATCTCTTCATTAAAAGTTGCCCGAGATCGCATGGCCATCACTAGGAGTGCTCGTCTATTGCATTATTGCAGGGTCAATATTGCATCAGCAACTTTTCTGGATCTGTAAGATGTGTACAGGGCTGACTGCAAGCTATTTATTTCATTGGTCTACTGTGTATGTAATTAGTACGTACCGTAGCCTGGTGTGTTGGAAATCTTATCAGACTATAAACTTCATGTTGGTACTAGGTACCGACATTACAGGATGCTACGTTTTGAAAAGAGAATGTTGGAAATTTACGTGCTTTAACTTATGTAACAATCAACGTTAATCTGCTTCTAATTTTTTTTTCATTCTTTTTTCCCCTTTGAATTTTTTATATTTAGTGAACCTAGGTCCTGGGATCCCCCTGAAATCATCCCAGCTTCTCGGCTTTCACAGGGGCTCCGCTTACGTAAATTTGGTGCCACCAGGTAAGTTTAAAGTTAGCTACCTGGTACCTATGCCGGTAAGCCGAAGCAAAGAATAGAACGTAAAGAACATAAAAAAGGAAGGCAATACAGAAAATATAGTGGACATACAATAAATTAGTCACCTATAAAATGACCCATATGACCCAGTGGGAGGAGCTTGAGGGCCACTGGATAGGTACGGAAACGATGTCGACATCGCGCTATACCATGTGTTGTACCTACCTCAAGTGCTATTGATGTGGGTATAGAGAGGTAGGTACCTTACAAGGACCCGGACCCAATTCTTGTCTGGCTTAATTCATGACACATAATTACTTGATGGAAAGGTCTGGCGGAAGTATGATGTGAAGCAGACCATTAAGGTGTAGCAAATACATAACATCTTGGTTGTCCGGCTTCCATCTTTTATGGGAATCTTGTTATTAGTGAAACGGAAATTGCAAGTCAAGACGCAAGCACATTCCGTCACCATTTTTCCTATTTTACCATTTTTATTACAATCACAATCACTATTACTATTACTATTACTATCACTGTCACTATCACTACTCTTTCTATTACCATCATTTCCTAACATCAACCATTCTTGTCACTTATATCTTCCAACTTCAAAATAAAGTAGGACAAAGTACAAGTTTACGATTATAATAAATATAAGTATTATAATCTCTCGGAAAAGGTTTAGAATTATCATAACCAGTCTTTCACCTCTTCACCTCATTGTTCTGTTATAAGACGTTCCAACGGCGCAAACTTATACGCTTCAGCCAATCAACGACCAGCACAGGGTTGCGAACAACCAAGAACGGACACAAACACCTTTACCTTAATACCTTTACAATTCTCATGCCTAGATAAATAAAGACGAGCCTGGCCGCATCGAGGTGGAAGTGTGTGTGTGTGTATATTGATTCCATTGGAATAATTACACAGAGGAATTCCTTTTTTTTTCTTCATCAAATTACCAATTTATCGAGGCCTTTCCCCAAGTACGAAACTCAACTCATACGATCTGGTAACATAAACAGTTAAGCGGTCGACCAACGGTGCTCAATTGTTAGTTGCCATTGCCATTCCTGCTGTTGCCGTTCTTAGCCTGTCATATACGGCAAGAAGCGCCCCAGCGTACCGACCTAAATAAGATCAGATCAGTCGACTCGATAGTGCCTTCCTTTCGAATTGGGTATTTGGGTTACATTACGCCATTGCCCTAAAAGAACCCAAGGCATCCTTCCCCAGATTTTCAACTTCCCTGTGCAACAAAGAGTCACTCGGCGAAGTCGCCACCTGGATGCCTTAGCCCTTGCTCTACGCAATTGCCTTTTTACAAGTCTAACATCGGCCTCCTCCTTCCAGAGACGAGCGAAACCGCACCTGTCCCAATATTTTTATTAAGACTTTTTAAAATAAGTCTAGGTTCTAGGGGTTTGAAGACAGTCACACGACATAGGGGGGGTCCACCCATTTTTTAATAAGGGAGAAAATAAAAAATAAAAATACGAACGGAGGAAAAAACGAAAATAAACAAAAAAAGTCTAGACTTGATTCTATTAGCCAAAATGCCACACCGGGTAGTAGATTTCTTCCGGTCTTCGAACGACAGCATTCACAACATTAAAGCATCGGTACAACGGAGAAGTAATCCTAGTTCACGATCGGCATCTAGAGAACGGACTATCGCGTCTTCCGTCCTTGAAGACGCTCCCGATTATTCACAACACCCGATTTCTACTTGTTCCGTCAAAATGGCTGAACCTGTCAAGGAGAAACAAAAGGATTCTCACAATCATCATCGTCTAAGTTTTCCAAGTTTGCATCTTGGCGGTTCCAAGTCTTCTAAGGAACCACCCCAGAATCCCTTTGCATCTCTCGACTGGAAAATAGAGTCACCTCCTGCCGTGATGCACGGAGATCCTGAAAGCAGCACGGGCGCGCTAGTGTCTGGTCAATTACTATTAGATGTCAAGGAAGACGCGTTCGAGGCTGAGAGCTTCAGCGCTAAATTAGAGATTCGAGTTATACACAAAAAGCCCTTTGCTGGACACTGCCATCAATGCTCAAACCAGACCACAGAGCTTAAGTCCTGGACGCTTCTCAGCGAGCCGACAGTTCTTTCTAAGCGTAAGTGTGAACTTTTCCTGTCTTCTTTTTAGCTTCACATCAATATATATGACTTACACTAGATACAGGCGTGCATGAGTTTCCCTTCTCTGTACTACTTGATGGACATCTACCCGCGACTACGGACAGTTCAGTTGTTGCAGTCCGCTATGACTTCTCCGCCGAAGTGGTACCTCGGACAGGACCTGTGATTAAGCTTACGAAAAACATTGACGTCAAGCGCTCGCTCCAAGTACCGGAACTACCACATCACAGCATACGCGTCTTTCCGCCAACTAATATCACGGCTAGCCTACACTACACGCAAATTGTGCATCCTATCAGCACCAATACATTTACCCTTCGCCTGGATGGGATTGTTAAAAGCAACCCAGATGCGAATACTGTCGAGTATTGGAAGTTGAAGCGGCTGTCGTGGAAGCTCGAGGAGAATCTGGAGACAGTTGCGCCCGCATGCGAGAAACACTCGCCAAAGATCCGGAAACTGGCCTGCCAACCAAGAAAGGCACCAAGCGTACTGAGGCGAAGATAGTAACGCACTCTGATATGCACAACGGTTGGAAATCCGACTATTCACCGTCCGGGAGTATTGAGATGGAGGTCCAGTACCAGCTTACGCCTAACTCAAAGGCCATCTGCGATGTGAAGGGCGAAGACGGCACCGAGATTACTCACCAGCTCGTAGTAGAAATGGTGGTGGTCCAGGAATACGCGCCTATTGCCCACCCGAAACAGATAACACCTACGGGCGTGGCACGAATATTACGCATGCACTTTGGCATTGTGATAACGGAGCGAGCAGGCTTGGGCGTTAGCTGGGATAACGAAGCACCCCCGATCTACCAAGATGTACCGCCCTCGCCTCCTTCCTACTCTTGTAACATACCATACGAGAGCGTGGAGAGTGTAGAAGATATGGAAGACCTGACTCTGAGCCAAAGGAGCCTAGAAGATGGGAGTCGGGCATCGAGTCGAGCAGACGGTGAGCAGGCGCCACCAAATGTGGGATCTGACGGGGTCGCACGCTAGGATACGTACGATCAGAGGACCACATTGAGGGGGTGGTTGAATATGCTGCGAGGGGGGAGGAAGGGATAGGGGTGTTTGGTTGATGTTCTTGCGAAAAATATACCCCACAGGCGATGATTTTCCGGTCTACAGGCCTCATTTTGCATTGAGCGAGGAAACATAAGAAGCTGGAATCTCAGCACCGCATAATGCTTTACACTAGGTATGATGGGGAGTTCTACGGCCGAGGTCTAGGAGACGAGTTTAAAAAAAAAACCGACGCGGCGCTGAAAAAAGGATTGCGCGATGGTCGATATAATGAATGATAGATGATAATAATGAAATAGTAATCTCCTGCACCTTCGTCCCTGTGAAGCTCCTATTTTCTGTGATTATTAACACGTTAGGAGAAATGAAGGCAGAGGTGTCACGAGTTGTTTTATACGTTAATAACCAGATTCATGACTTTCTTCGTATTAGCAAGTATTTACATATGAATCCCCCTTTCCTTAAAGGTTGAGTACCTCCTATAGGTGATCCTCCGCCTACTTACCTACCCTACCTCTTACCCAAAGAAAGGTAAGGAGCTACGTACTAGAATTCTTGATGGTTTCTAGGTCAGCTCATCTCTTCGATATCTTTCTTAAAGGTAGGTACCTATACGTGCCGTTGACGACGGGCTAAATTTCTTCCGAGCGACCTACGATAGGTACTAGTACTAGAGGAAAAGGGAGAGAGAGAGAGAGAGGGGGGGGGGGGAGAAAGGGAATGGCTGGTGGATGTGACTCCTCGCCGGGGCTTCATATGATTTTTACAAGGCTACCTATATTATTATATGATTTAGGTAGGTAGGTAGGTAAGTAGATGTCAGATGTTTGGAGTTGAACACTTGTCTCCTCTCCCTAGGTACTTACCTCTTTTTCGTTTCGTTTCTTTTCTTTTCTTTTTCCTTTTTTTTTTCTGGACTAGACACCGCAAGCCTCGCAAAGTCCTTCACGGGATATACTTGCACAAGGTACGGTATGTATACTTCGTATTATTTAACTATTTACTTACCTACCTCCTACCTATCTACCTATCTACCTATCTACCTAATGCAACGCAGGCTTTTCATACATAGGTACCTACTAAGGAGGTACGAGTAGGTTAGACAATGTCAGCTTACCGCAGTACCTACCTACCTACCTTAGGTAGGTACGTACGCGTTGTCTAGGTAAATGGGAGGTTAGAGAGGGGGGCCAATGAAGGATACGGTCCTGGATGCTCTTGAGGCAGGCAGGCAGGCAGGCGTTTTTTTTTGGACGAGTATTAGATGTAGGTACCTACCTATGCGAGGGGGTGTTACACTCACTCGAGCGGGCTCGTACCTAGAAAGGGTACCTTGCTTCTTGTGCTGACGCGAGGATAGCCGTGCGTCGATATACTTATAGGTAGAGATGAAGTAGGCGTGTCTTACGACGACGAGGGCGACGGAAACGGAAATGGACCTATCTAGCAGAGACAACTCGAGATGTGCGTCGGGTATGACGTGCATTAGCGTCGTAAGGCGTGGTTCTTGGATTAGGTAGGTAGGTATGAACTACTCTAATCCGTCTTCGTTGGGAGGGTTTAGAGGTGTTGATTATGAGTTAGGCAGGTGAAGTGGTAGGTAGTATGCATCTCGATAGCGTTGAGTCGTTGACTCATCGACGAACTTGATTCCGACGGTGGGAGTGGTACTGTCCCCTAGGACCCTAGGTAACGTCGCAACATGGGTTCTTATACGGGGATGAAGTTGGTCGTGTTTTGCGTTCAACGTAGATTCCCTTTTATTTTTTTTGTCGCTTTTCCTTCTGAAGACCGCGACATGGAGACTTTTTGGGACATATGAATTTAGGTAGGTAGATATGGGCTTATTGACTTCAATCAGCGTGGGAGTGGAAGCCTTATTATGACATGGCGCTGCTTGGCCCGGCTCGAGTTTAATAATCTTGAGAGATGTAAAGTAGTCTGAAAGAAGATATGAACGAGCAGATCAATGTGATTTATATTATAATATCATTGTTTAAAAAGCATTTTACACTGGCTAAACAGGGTAAGACAATAGCGATAACTTGTAATGAATAATGTAAGAAACGAAGTTACCTTGGAGAATGGAGGTACGGAGTAATAATCCGAAAGATCCTTCATTTCTGTTTGATCGGAGTTAAGACACAACGTATAAGTCGTAGCCTTGATTCGTGGTCCGTATTACCGTAGTCCGTGGTAGCGAACGATTGCGCCATCGATTGGAGCCAGGCCGAGAGCTGAAAGGGCACAGTGGACCAGGCGCGGGGGAACATTTAACGGTGAGTGACGCCTTTTTATCCTTTTAAAACATCAGTATTCAGGATAGTGAACAATTGCCACAGCTTAAATTAGTGTATCTATACCTTACAAACGCCATCTAGGTAGTCTCTGCTCAGGACCGATACATTCTCCCTCCTACCCTACCCTACCGGATCCAAACATGAGGAACGTCCTGCCGGAAAACCCGTCAGGAACGGCCGTGGCGAAGACGTCCGCGAACAAGGATCTGACGGGGCATAAACTGCTCCTACTCTTACCCCTGGACCTACCCGCGGGATACATCGAGAACTTGCACAAGAAGTTCCCGGGCCTGGAAGTGGTACACAAGAACTGGGACACGTGGACAGCGAAGACGCTCCCGCCCACGCTCACGGACGAGGACTGGAAGTCCGTCACCGTCCTCCTGACCGGCGCCCAGTTCCCCACCAAGGAGGCCGCCCCGAACCTGCGCCTCGTCCAGCTCCAGAGCGCCGGCGCCAACTTCGTCCTCGACAACCCGCTCTTCACCGACACCGACATCGCCTTCTGCACGGCCAACGGCATTCACGGGTGAGTGGTAGACGAGTTTCTTCCATCGCGAGCAGCGTACCACGTCTGTCGAATCAAAGCATCCCAGCACTACGCCCCGAGTCTACCGACACTCCTTACCTCGTAGTAACTAGTACAACTACCGCTAACCCACCTCCTCGGAACCCTAGACCGCAGATCGCAGAATGGGTCGCATGCACGTACCTCGCCTTCCAGCACAACAGTAAGTTTTTCTTTGTTTTTTTTTTCTCGTTCTTTTCTGTCGTATTTCCCCTGTCTTCTTCCGAGAGACGTAGCAGCTCACCTTCGCCCGGGCCAGTCCCGCGCTTCCTCGACAACATGAAAGAGCATAGGTGGGACCACTCCTGGAACGACTCGGACGCGCGAGACGCCGTCCAGCAACGAGTGTGAGTTTTTTTTTTTTTTCTTTCTTTCTCTTCTAGGCAAAGCAAAAAAAAAAACCCTAGCTTCAATACACGGTACATATACCTAACCTAACCTAACACCGCGCAGCGGCATCCTCGGCTACGGCAGCATCGGGCGACAGGTGGCGCGGGTAGTCAAGGCGCTCGGGATGGACGTGTACGCGTACACGAACCGGGCGCGGCCGACGCCGGAGTCGCGGCGGGACGAGTCGTACGTCGTGCCGGGGCTCGGGGACGCGGCGGGGACGCTGCCGTCGCGCTGGTTCTCGGGGACGACGGCGGCGGAGCTGGGCGCGTTCCTCGGCGCGGACCTCGACCTGCTCGTCGTCGCCGTGCCGCTGACGCCGCTGACGCGCGGCCTCCTCGGCGACGCCCAGCTCGCCCTCCTCCGGCCCCGCCGCACCTTCGTAGCCAACGTCGGCCGCGGCCCCGTCGTCGACACCGACGCCCTCGTCCGCGCCCTCAACCGCGGCTGGGTCCGCGGCGCCGCCCTCGACGTCACCGACCCCGAGCCCCTCCCCAAGAACCACCCCCTCTGGGACGCCAAGAACGTCATCATCACCCCCCACGTCAGCGGCTACTCCACCAGCTACCTCCCGCGCCTGCTGGACGTCTTGGACATCAACCTCGGCAGGCTGAGCGAGGGGGACGACTTTATGAACAGGGTGAGTAGGAAGCGGGGGTACTAGCTTGCTCGTAGTCGGACGTATGTATGGCCTACAAGGGCTTTTAGCCCGGATGCGCAAAGAAAAAAACGGGGGTGGAGGAGAGGGAGACGGCTAGCCTCGACCGAGGAGGACATTAGTAGCAGCAGGACTAGGCTCGCATATAGGAGCCGGGAGAGATCTCATAGCACGCCTTAGACGACTCGAAAAAAGAAAAACAAGTCCGGTCTCGGAGTTTTCTGCGCCAGTTATAGAACGAGTAGCATTTCAATGCAGTGAGAAGTAAAATGCCAAATGAAAAGTATCCAGTCTTAGGACTTCGGGTATGATGACAAGAGTAGGTGAGAAGGCTCGGTTTGTTACGCCTGTGATAGAATCCTCTGCTCGCTAGCTCACCCTCCCTTCTACTCAATCGGAGAGGATACCTATTGTAACGCAAATGTCCTGTGGGACGTACCTATATACTAGGTGTATATCCTATCACAACGAGGGTTCAACATCAGATGAACCAATGCCTTTTAGAGGAATAGGAACACCATTCCGCAAGTCTACCTACCTGCTACAGACCTCAGGCATAAGTACAGACAGAGAGGTAATAAAGAATCTGGACCAACTCCAGTGTTGTACCCCCTTTCGGAGTCATGACCCCTTATTCGCAACCTCGTTCCTATACCTCACCCCCTGCTGTCACCAATCAACAGCAGATGGATCCTGCTTACCTAACCTCCCAGAATTGGAGACAGGACGCCGTCAATAATCAACAAGTCGAACGTTTCGAGAGTCGTCAGGATGCTCGTACTGTTGCCTTTGCGACTGGTGGCAATCCCCAATCCCGTCCACCTCGTCCCACCAGAATCAGTCGTCTCACCTTCACCTTCATAAAATAGGCGCTCAAGGGTTTGCTCTTCCTCTGCTAACACTCCGACATTCTCTCCAGTCTCTTTGAGTAACACCTGCACAGTATTTCCACGAACAGTTCGCCTCTTTTGCGTCATCTCTTCGGTAGCATCGGGTAAATCAAATTTCAAATCAGACGGCAACGGTTCGCCCTTCTCCACAGAACCTGCAATTCTCTTTCTTTCATGATATGGTTTCATCCGCTTGGGACACCTTTCAAGGTGATGTCCCTCAACACCGCAATTAAAACAAATCAATGCTCGACGAGGCATAGGACGATATGGTAACTCCTCAACAACTTCACTATTTTCTTCAACAAAGACGCGCCTATGAGACCCCTCTGGCTCATCACCAGATGTTTTCTCTTCTCCGCAACCATTGACAAAATAATCTAGTGCGGAGTTTGTTGGTAGGTACGTACGTAAATGAAATGAATAGAAACAAACAAACAAGCAAAACAGTACGAAAACAAGTGTTGGTGAGGCCGTTGTATTGTTGTGTCTTCTGCGTGTTAGGTCCGTTCCTTGTGTTGAGGGCGTCTCGGACCGATCACTGTGCCTTGATCTTCTTGATCTCCGTCATTGCCTTCTGAACTGTCTGGGCACGTTGCAGCTGTGAAGGAGTAGGGGGTGAGTCCATACTGATCTTGGGATAAGCCCCAAAAACCAATAAGGTCGGAACGAGACCATCCGGGTTAGCCGTGTCATTGACAGCTTTGACGGCCATCTGTAGACGTGAAATGCGAGATGCGTCAACCTCTTCGGAGATAATTTCGTAAGCTCGTCGGATGGGGCCGTGATACTCTTCAACCTTGCCGATGGACCAATGAGCTTCCACAGGTACTTGATTGCATGTAACACCTGCCAGCCTGGCCTCGTTTCGGAATTCGGCGCTGTCGAAGTTGGTCCCTGCATCATGTGTGACTACGTCCGGTGGGCCTAGGTAGGTGTCGATCCAGCATTGCTTCAACAGAGTTGGTTAAGTTTGCATAGTGATGGCATAGTAACGTATAGCCATCTCCGTATCTTGGCTCTTGTGCTGGGATTCATTATTAGTTTATCGCAGTAGTTCCTGGGCGTGCAGACAGCCTTTGTCAAAATTCCGACACAAACTTAGGGTCAAGATCGGAGATTGCCTTTACTGGCATTTCCCAGTTGTACGGCTTCAACGCTCCTACACGACCCAATCCATCATATGGGTTTTCTTAGGTATTATAAGCCTCGGCCATGGCCCATACTTCTTTACACCGACACAACCTAGGACACTAGCAGAGTAATTAGCAAGACCACAGCAACTAGTTAGGCTAGATACGTGGATCTAACATAGGTACGTACACGGTTTAATGTTGGGAAGAGAGTGACACAGGTAATCAACGCAAACGAAACAGTATAAAGACTGGACGGTCTCCGTCAGGAGAAATAAGCAGTCGTCTATTATGAAGAAAGACAAGACTGGTTAGTGGGAACCCCATTCGGCTGCAGTCAATCGTATTCGAAGTTCGGTGGCCACGGTGAAGTATATCGATCGTGCGGGGTGTTACTACCTACCTTATAACCAGCACCTTTTTCTGCTGGCCTTCGATACGGAGACCGTCTCCAGATTTCTCTGCTTTGCATACGCCGGGCTGATCAACTCTGAGAGCGATCCGCTATCCACCATACAACGGGTGACAATAACTCGACAAATTTCTCCTTCAATATAACCGAGATAGGTCTTCCCATCATCGACGGTCTTAGGTGTGGAAATGAAATAATATTAAAAGATCAAGTATGATGAAAAAGAGAGGAAGATTCCCGGAGGAATCTCTTCTCATACCATAACTATATGCAGCCACATACTGGGGCCTGCCCGTGTCAGGTAGCAACCTGGCAAAGTGAGGTTAAGAATTGATGATCTTAGATTAAATTGGAGCGACCAGATCCTGAAGGGGGGGGGGGCAGGCCTCTTATATATCTGGTGCAATAGAGTCCTACTTTCCTAACTTTCTTAAGGTTGTTTGCCTTATTACCTATATCGTACTACCTCTTAGTCATGTCTTGTCCTCGTCTGGAAGTTGCAACAACTACTTCTGCAAGCATCAGGCGTGTTAGGAAACCTACCTGCGGGTAATCAGCTCATGGGAACTACTTGAGGAACCTTATTTATGTAAGACTGATCTGTATGTATATGGTGGGTTATGGTTACCTAATGTACCTCAAACAATAGGTACCTGACATTATCTGACTCAAAACCGAAAAGTCAAAAGTGGCAAGTATAGGGGTAGGTAATTAATAACCCCCGTTTTCATAGCTGTCACTGCTAAAGACACTATCCAAAAACCAGTAACAATTTTCGTATGTACATATACGTGTACCTAGCAACCCTTAACCCCTTGCCAACCTTGCTCAACAGTAACATAAAGTGTAATGAATGCTCGGCGATTATAACAAACTCTCTTATAAAACATAGCTGATACCATAAGCTGGCATAACGGTAAGAGTGAAGAAAGAAAATAAGTAAAGGATATATATAGGACGGACATACGGACATATGTATATAGAGAGACGGATAGGGGTTCAGGGATGAGTAAAGGGGAAGAGAGGATAAATAGGAGGTAGAAACTATACACAGAACATCCCAGCGAGAACATAGCTTCCGTTACTGAGCCGGCCCCAGCAGTTCGTCGGCGATGCCTATCCCGGCCGCCCTGCCAGAGAAGATGCAGCCGCCGAGGAACGTGCCCTCGAGAGAATTGTAACCGTGGACGCCGCCGCCGCCGAACCCTGCCGCCTCGCCCGCCGCGTACAGGCCCGGGAACTTCTCGCCGTCCGCTCTCATGACGTTGCTCTCCAGGTTCGTCTCCAGCCCGCCGAGCGTCTTGCGAGTCAGCAGGTTCATCCGCACGGCGATGAGGGGCCCATGCCTCGGATCGAGGATGGGGTGGGGCGCCGCCGTGCGGCTCCGGCTGTCGGGCCAGTAGTTGCGGCTGTTGCGGATCATCATTATCTGCGCGTCTTTGCAGTAATTATTCGTCAGTTGCTCGTCGCGCATCTCCACCACTTGTCTGATGGCTTTAGGGTCGAGCAAAGGCCCGTTGACCGTCTTGGCGAGCTCGTTCATGCCGTCAACTAGGTCCTCTAAATTGTTGCGCACGACGAAATCCTTGCCGTACTTCTGGAAGTTTTGGACGGGCACCGTGCCTTTGGAGCTGAAGATTCGGTTCTTCAGTAACTGCCAGATGCTTTTCTCCGTCAGATCTGGGTTCTGCTCGGAGCCCGAGAGCGCGAACTCGCGCGCGATGATGGTCTGGTCAAGTATGAACCAAGTGTAGTCGTAGCCGGTGCTGCATATATATTTCAGGGTGGCCAGAGTATCACATCCCGGGAACAAGAACGGCGGCAGTCTCTTTCCAGTTGCATCTAGCCACACCGATGACGGCGCCGGCAAGACACGGATACCATGGTCTGGCCAGATAGGGTTCCAATTCTGTAGACCTTCGGTGTAATGCTATGATAAAACTTGTTAATGGCTTCTTTTCTTTCCGTGTAGCCGCAGAACCTTGCGCCCGCTTTTGCAAGGAAACGTTTAATAAAATATTATGAAAGGGTTATCGTGACTTACCCACATCCTGTCGCGATTAACTATATGCGCGCCAGAAGCTTCGGCGATCCCCATCATGCGGCCGTCAACGTGCGCCGGGACGCCAATGACAAAGTGTTCCGGTACTTTCGGACCAAGGCGGTCTACGGGCCACGCCTTTTTCACAGCTTCCAAGTTGCCGCCGATGCCCCCGGAAGCGACCATGACTGCGGCGCCGTGCAGCTCGAAATCGCCCACCGTCGTCCTCGAAGTCTTGACTCCCCGAGGCGACGGATCCGGTTCGAGGATTTTACCTCGGACGCCGGACGCCCTGCCGTTCTCGTCGACTAATAGTTCGTCCACCCTGTGCCTGAACTTGAACTCCACAATCCCCTTCTTCTCCGCCTCGCGGACCGGCTCGGCGAACACGCGCACGATCTCGGGCCCAGCGCCCCAAGTGATGTGGAAACGCGGGACCGAGTTACCGTGGCCGTCGGCCGTGCCGTTCCCGCGCTCGGCCCAGGCAATGTTAATGAGGAAGCCGGCGCCGCGGTCCTTGATGTACTTCTCCATGTGGTCCGTGGCGAAGTCGACGAAGGCCTCGGCCCAGCGGCGGGGCCAGATATCTTCGCCGTCGAGGCGGTCGAAGCCGGCGGACCCGAGCCAGTCGCGCATGGCCAGCGTCCGACTATCTCGGATGCCAAGCCGGCGCTGCTCCGTCGAGTTCACGCAGAATATCCCGCCCAGGGACCAGAAGGCTTGTCCGCCCAGGTTCTGCTCCCCTTCTTGGTCTATTATGAGTGTTCGTACGCCGCGCTGGGATAGCTCGAACGCGGCGACCAGACCAGCCAGACCGCCGCCCACGATGATAACGGGGGACTTTTGTTCCGTGGCGCCATTTGTACTCGCCATCTTTTCTTTTTATTTATGGCTTTTCTTTACCTTTTCTCTTGTCGTTCTTTTCAATCCACGATAGAATATTTTGAAGTAAGTTAGCAATGAGAGAATTTGAGTAAAACGAATGTTTATGAATTCTTTAGGACCTAGGACCTAGGTAGGTTGCTTAGTGATGAGTATAAGGCTTTAAGCATGAAAGTGATTGCTGACTGAAGCCGGGGACGTATCCTTCTAAAAGCCGTTGGGGTAGCGGGGTTTGTGGTACATATTACATTATATTAAGTACCCGACAGTATGGATCTGGCAGTTGCCTCTTAGAATACCAGAATGTATAATCACTGCACTTATAGGTATGTACCAGACAGGTTATAGTGGCGTGGAAGTTGCGTTATTACTACATATCTAGGTATGTACCGCACGATGCCGAGGCATTTCTACCTACAAGGTATTTCATCGAACGATCCTCATCGTTTTTATTTTCCCCAACTATCTTGTGATTCTCGCATGGTTTAAGCTCGTAGTCGATACGATATTATTCCCCTAATCCGAATATCGACTAGGCTGAGATATCACATACCTATTCCAATCTCATATGATATACTCAAGTCTCAAGGTCTAATACATGTATGTAGTGTATGAAAGATAGCAACTGATGATTTAGGTACGCAGGTGTCGTAACTATTAACTAAACCCTTAACTCGCAGTAAAGATTCAAGAAAACGGTCTAATTCATCTAACTTGATGTCAACCGATTCTATGTAATTTGCATACGAGTCAAACATACAACCAAAGTACCATAACAATAAAAGAGGTAACAAGCAATAGAATTAAACAAGATTTAAATACAAACACGACAAATCTCCAAAAAAAAAAAACAAAACTCCGTACAGCCATCATGATAAACACCACACGCCCTAGCCCCTCGTGCTCTCCAGCACGGCCTTAACCATCGCGTTCCCGACCTCGATAGCCCCGGGGAAGCGAGGCTCGAAGAAGTTCTGGGTGACGAGGAAGCGCTCGCGCCAGGTGTCGAAGTGGCCGAGGCCGACGCACTCGGCCCAGCCGCGGGCCGCGAACGTGAACTCGAGGTCGTCGCTGCGGAACGTGTTGTCCTCCACCGCGATCCGCAGCGCCGCGTCCAGCCGTCCCGCGTCCCGGAACAGGTGCTCCGTCACCCCCAGCCATAGCCGGAACAGCGGCGTGCTGCAGATCATGTGATCGTACGGCACCGTCCCCAGCGCGCTCCAGCAGTCCACCATCGCCAGCAGGCTCAGGTGGTTGTTCGGCAGCGCCCGCCCGCCGTCCGCCCGCGGCCCCCCGATGCTGAACTGGTCCAGCACCGAGTCCTCCAGCAGCGGCTTGTCCGCCCACTTCGGCTCGTGCTCCTTGCCAAAGACCCTCTCCTTCGCGGTGAGGACGCGTGTCCGCAGCTCCTCGAGCTGTCCGCCGAGCATGAGCTTGTACAGCTCAGTCACGCTCTTAGCGTATTGGTTGATCTGCTTTCGGGCTTCTGGGTTGAGGATCGCTAGGCCCGCGTATACGTGCCACTTCTGGCTGTAGATGCGCATCGTCAGGTTGATTTTGACGTTCTCGATCCCACCCACGTAGCGCGCCCCCTCCCACGGGAACTGACGCATCGAGTGCCACGCCTTGCCCATACTGAGGAAGGCTGCGTGCGTCACAGCCTGCGTGTCGGCCGTGATACGGTCGTGCTCGCGGGCCGTTAAGCATACTTGTGTCGATTGTAGGCAGGCGAGGACAGTCTTGACTTTGTCAAATGAGGCACCAGAAGCACGGTGCTTGATGAGGACCTAATTTATGGTAAGTAGAGATTGCTCAAAAAAAAGTGTGACTTGAGCGGTACTAATGGTTGATCTCTCGTATCGACTTTGGGGCCATGGAGAGAATGGCAAGAGACAATGTCTACGTCGGTCGGAAGATAGGTTTCGAAGGCCCTCATCTCGGGATCTTTACACGACGTCTGTCCGCCAACGATCGCACCATATTTTGTCGCTGCTTACCCTTAGCAATATAGACATGGGAAATATTATAGGACCGTCAAATCATACAAGGGCCGTACTCTGCAACGACGCGAGCGATAGCAGCAGCTTCAACGCTGTAGATGACATAGTCACTCGCACGAGATACAAGATGGCCATTTCGGAGAATCTCTATATTTTGCTATATACCTCTCAGCAAAGTATCCTTCTGAGAATAGATGACTACAGATATGTACCGTGCTAGCAAACTCTCTACTCAAGTTCTCATATTGCTCCTCCTTATCACAGGCTATGACCCTACCATCATGTAGCGTCAGTACGTAGGGGCTCATATGTAGCATGGTAATCAAAACCTATAAGCCGTATATTAGCACACGGCCAAGTAATATATTCAATGAGGCGTGGTTATAGGGAGATGCTTCAGACAATAATTTATAAGGTAGCTGAGAAGTTACATCATGGAAAGCCAGCAACGGCCGGGAGTCGAGACGACTGTCCAGAAATTGAAGGCAATGCTCGAGCCAAATGCACTCAAGTCATCATTTGCGAGAGGAAATGTGTCAAAGGGCAAAGGGTAGATGGACTCACCAGAATAATCAGACAAAGGCGTAGATGTGGCGAACATAATAAGGTATCACTGGACCTGTACCAACGACTTCTTACCTCCAGCCGGCCTTGCTCAGTCTCCGCGCATACATCTTCCCCATATCGCCCATACCAATGATGCCGACGACGAAGTCCTTCATGTTTAGAGGCACTTCCGAGCTGCTACCCGTAGCCATGTCGCTCATCTTGTCCACCGCGAATAACTACCTTACCGGAAAGTTCAGTAATAGCAGAGCAATCATATTCTTATGATTATGCGCTGCCGACTTCTGTGTAAGACTGGGTGTGTCAAGCGAGACGGTGTAGCTATTGACTTGGGAAAGTGCTTGGAAAATGGGAAAATGTGAAGGTGAAAATTTTGGAAAATTTCGATTCGAACTCAACAAAATATGGGAAAATTAAGTGGATCTTGCGCTTGGACCTCATTCAATGTGCATATGTACGTAGGTACACTGCACGTGCAGTAACATAAACCGTTCATCAAAGCCGATCTTAAGCAGCTTATACTGTTGTAAACAATCTTCAGAGAATCTCCGACCGGAGAAGAAACCGTAGGCTAAATTTTGAAAACAAAAAAGAAATATATAAAAGAGAGCTTAAGTGAGTTATAACATGGAATTACACAAGAACCTATTTTAACTATTTTTCCTAGTCATGTGACCTCCTAACAATCGTCCAGTATTAAATCGATCATCTCAGCGTCAGCGCTTAGACGAATATCAAAGAATCAATAAGCCAGTTATCCTCCTTATATACATACTATATGCTTCTCAGCCAATAAAAAGCAACGAAATACCATTATAAACGAGCTATCACCTCCGCCATACGTTTAAGCCATACATAAATATTCCTATACGCAGATATCACCATAAATTTGCACAGTAACAAATTTCTCACGTTAAACCTTTCAACCTCCCGTTTCGTTCTTGATCGAATACCCAAGTTATTATATATATATATATACCTTAACTTAAGAATGAACGACTAACGTAAGAAAGGGAGAGAAAAGAAGAGAGAAAAGAAAAAAAATGAACACCCTCTTCGCGCTCGGCTCCAACGGGTCCGGCCAGCTCGGCATCGGCCACGAGGAGGACGTCTCGGTCCCCAAGCGAGTCGAGTTTGTAGACGGCGGCGCGCCCGCCGAGGAGGGAGACGGCGTCGCGCGGGTCGCGGCCGGGGGGAACCACACCGTCGTCGTCACGGACACGGGCAAGGCCTACTGGGCCGGCGACCCGTCGACCGGCGCCTGCGGAATCGTAGGGGACGACGCGGAGGTGGGTGCGGAGGCGCCTCGGTTCCGGGAGCTAGTCCTCTCGACGACGACGACGACGACGACGGGACGTCTCGGCGCGGTTGCGCATGTGGCGTGCACGTGGGACTCGTCCGTCCTCGTCCTGAGAGACGGCGACGGCAAGGCCACGCTCGTATATACCTGCGGCGTCGCCGACATGGGCGCGGCGGCGGACACGAACTCGGAGTGTTCCGGACGAAGGGCCCCGGTTTTGCTCGATGATTTCCCGCCGCCCGGGAGGGAGGTTAGGTGTCTGGCCGCCGGCTTCCGCCACGTCGTCGCCGTGCTGGACAGCGGGGAGGTCTACGGCTGGGGCAACGGGCGTAGGGGCCAGCTAGGAGACCTGGGCGGCGCGGCTGATCCGAGAGGCGTGATACGCCGTCCCCGTAAGATCGACGGCATTCCCTTCGGCGTGGCTGAGGCTGTGTGTTGTCAGTACGCGACATGTCTCGTCGGCGAGCCCGGAGACGGCCGCGTGCTCGTCCTCGGGGCGGATAAATGGGGTTTGAAAAGCGGCGCGCCCCTTGAGATACCCGACTGGAGCACAGTCGGTGCCAGTTGGGGAGGTGTCTACGTCCTGCGGAGAAACGGCGCGCTCGTCGCGTGGGGTCGGGATGACCACGGTCAGCTCCCGCCTCCGGGCCTTCCAGAGTTGGAATCTATCGCTGCCGGCAGCGAGCACATCCTGGCTCTCACTCGAGATGGGGATGTCTTGTCCTGGGGTTGGGGTGAACACGGAAATTGTGGACCTCGGACAGAGAAGTTCGGAGATGTCAAGGGACGATGGAACGTCCTTGCGTCCTTGAGAAATTTACCAGAGGGATCTAAGATTACAGCTATCGGGTCTGGATGTGCTACAAGTTGGATCAATATTACGACAGATGGACTCTTCCTCTAATTTATGACCCGTCTTCCTATCTTCCCAACCTAGTCATCCTACATGCCGCCATATCTCGATTGCATGCAGATGCTTCCACACAACTTGCAAGGGTTTTAGTTGTCAAAAAGTCCAAATTTACGAACTTGCGAGAGACGTTGTGTAGGCTCAAGATGGAAGAGGTTAGCCTCGGTTGCATCATTGAGTCCTGAATCTCTCGGGCCCTGGTTTACCATTCCGAATCTTGTATTTGTCGCAGGTGGATGCTATGGTCATGTTAGCTTCACCAAGTCGAATGACTGGATACGCGGATACTTACGAAATCGCCGCTCACGTCCCATTCCAGCTTAGTATCCTGTTCCTCATCCTCGTCTTCGCCAACATTGACGGGATCCCATTGGTGTTCATCGTCTTGGGGCACAAAGAGCGACTCGGATTCAAACGTGGGAGGTGGCGGTCTTTGAGAAGGACGCGTTATCGACGGCCTGAGAGAAGGTACAGGTTCAGGCCGCAGGGCTTGGGGCTGCGAGGGAGGTAATCGAGGAACTGGCGCAGGTGCATGCGAAGTAGCTCTACTGGCGGCAGCTTCGAGCTGTGGTTTCGGCCCTCTAGTGTTACCTCGAGCTTTCTTGGCCTTCTGTCCAGGAGCTCCCCTTTCGCCAACTGTCATCAAAAGGAATTCGCACTTGATTCCGTCGCCTTCGTATTTGAGCTGTAGCGGCTTGGATGGCAACGAATAGAAGGCAGAAAGTTGGCTACCGTGAAAGCTTGCATGTTGTATAATTGCTCTGAAGTCTTTGACACTAATGACAATGTGTAGCTTATCCTCGTCAACGGAGAAATCCTCGAATTCGTCTCGTTCGACGGCGATGGATGTGTGAAGGGGCTTTTTCAAGACCTCTTCACCATTCTTAACCTTCTCGGTGAAGCAAGTGAAGTTCACAGTCTCGTCATCCTCGGAATGAAAATCGAGATATTCTATGCCGGGCCCAAAGTGGTCCATAAGCTGACGCAGAGTCCGCGATGGAATTGACCAGTGATTCGTCGCCTGCTCCTTATCAAACTTGGCATGAACCGGTGGAGTGACCTCAAAGGGTAGTCGATATTTGGTAGTGATTCCTACAGCGTTGTCAGTCCCCAAGCCAACAATTATCGTCATCGGCCAGGAACGGCATACCGTTGCGGAACACGATCTTGGTGATTAATCGACTCTTCTTTCCAGGCTCGTCTACGATGGCAACATCGCAATGTTCAATGGTAGTGTCTTTCTCCCTATCGTGCGAAGGGTCACCACTCCTGAGCCTGAAAAGAGATAGTAAAGCCTGGAGACTTATATAAGAATTCAGTAGAATCAACTACTCTAGGATAGCTCAACATACCCTACCATATAGCTTACAGAAGAACTTCTCTCGATTTTGTGGCACACCTTCGAAATGATATTTAGAGAAGAAGCGATTGGCTGCAAGAAAGAAGGAGACGTATGCTGTTTTAGAAGGATTTAAGGTGGTGAATGCTAGCTGGCCGCCGGGAGAGATTAGCAATATTATACCACCAGATCAAGTCAACCAAGCTATATGTAGACGGAATCAAGCCTACCCTATCCTTTTTGGCTTCCAGAGAGACTTCGTCACTGAATTTACCGAGGCATGCTAACGCATCTCTTAAGGCGATGACCCCTTCTTCGCTCAAGGTGAAGTTGAGCACGGCCATAGCTATTGGAGATAAGTCGTAGCTTATAATTAAATGTGTTCAAATAGGTAAGGATCGCTTAGAGTAGGCCGCCGAAGCTATCACAGGCCTAGATCTTACGTCCAATGTCCATCGAATCCTTCATTGACCTAATGGACTTGTTGGATCGGGTAGATTTTTTTCAAGTTTATATTGACGAAGTGCTATGTTGCATAAATCGAATCTCGTATGATTCAGGATTCGACTGATGATAATCATCTGGGCTAAGAGGATAAAGTCTTGGAATTGAGTCAACGGATGTCTCTTTTAAAAGTCGTAAATGTATGATTCTACAATTTAAATTTCGTAAATGAAAGTGTTTAAATATTCTGTTGCATGAATAATGAATTCCGGCATATGCATTTATGGGATGAATATTCTATGTACATGATATGCATATACAAGGTATACAGTAAGTTAGGCCTCCTTTTTATGATATCAGATAGTTACGTATTTATACACTTACCAGGTATATATGCAGATCTATCATATTTCACATTTAGTAGGTACTCCGTACATGTATGCATTATTTCGTTATAATTGATTATCTAAGGACTTCAACGTCAGCCTACATTATCAACCTATATCCGGTACGGAGGTCGAGGCCAAAAGTATGAAACGTTCGGTACTTGCAGCTCTACAGTGTAAATTCTCCTACCTCAATTTTACCAACTGTCTTAGGTACTCTATTAAAAACACCTTATTATATAATAACTAATTGAGGCTATCCAGACCTGGTTGAGATAATAGAAACAGCTAATTCAATTGCTATCGCTTTTACTATTGCTGTGACTGTTGCTGCTCTTATTGTTGTTGTTGTTGTTATTATTGTTGCTGTAATTGTTACTGTTGCTGCTACTGCTACTGTTACTGCTGTTACCATCGTTAGCTGAATCTATGAGCTTCTCTACAGGTTTCTTAATAGCACTTTCTTTTGAAGATGTATATAGCTAGGTATCTTATCCCACTGGTATTTGAGTTAAGCTTGTCATTCTTTTGATAGCTAGATTTTTTATGGTAGTTGTCGCCTTTTACCTGATAGATTACCTAGCTTATTAGAAGTGCCTCACTTTTTCTACGAACCGTTATAAGAAGCTATTAATAATAACAAGTAGGTAGATAATACCATAATCAGAATTCTAATCTATTTCATCTCATAATTACCTATAAACGTGCTACTTTTTATTTTAATAGGGGTACGTATGTCGAACAGTAATATAATATCTGTAAACCTGTTTCTACACAGTGTGTTCTAGGTAGAATCCGATTTACGTACGTTGTTATCCAAGTACTGGTCGTTTCATACTTTTGGCCGCGACCTCCGTACTTAAAGTCTAAACGTCTTATATAAATCTCAATAACAGAAAGACACCGCTGCCTTCAACCTTGAATCAAACCTCTATTATAAAAGAATCCTTTCTTGCTTTCCTATTCTTACCTTTATAAGAATTACATGAAAAATGATAGAAATCAAAATGGAATCAAACTAAAAGAGCAGATGGAAAAGAAAAGAAAATGGACTATCCCAAAGAGATCGTCTAGATGCAGACACTTATTCAATAAATCTATCCGTACCAGATATAAACCAGCACATTCTATAAAAATGCCATCCAAAGCTCTTCAGAACAAGAAACTCATTACTCTCTTTGTGAAGAGATGCTTTCAAGATCCGAGGTTCAGCAAAAGCTGACAACGTAATCGCTCGTGCAATATTCAAAGGAGTCAAAATATATGTCTCTGACCAGCTAAGAGAGTATACCTATAAACATCACTCATATCATGAAGCTAGAAAAGGACTAGGAAATCTTGATTGAGCATCGTTCCCTCGACATAAAGGTTTCCAGTTGATCTTCAGAATAGATGATACCAGGTATACATCGAAGCCACTGTTTACGCACTTACATTATCGCCTCAATAATCCAGGGCTATTAAGAGAGATACACATTCCAGACGAAGGACCACTACTAAGCAGCGTTAATATATGATCGTTTAGGCAGACACATACGTAGACATCCTAGCCCATGCACAGGTAAACACCATAAGTTATCTTGAAAGCTTCCAATACCTCAAAATTAAATTAGTTACCTATCTATGGGATGGGCTCATCATCATCCCCTGAACCAATCTCTCACATCCACCAATCCTCCTCCACTAGCTCATCTCGCCAACCGATCCCGTCTCTCGGCTCCCCCGTCGCGCCTGTCCCTTCCATCTCCTGTCCGTCCTCCTGTCCCGCGGCATCTGTCTCGGCATGCCCGAAGAACCAGGGCATGCGGCCCGCGTCGTCGACGTAGTAGGTGTCTGAGTCCTGGACACGCGCGTGGGACCGCTCAATGTACGTGCGCATCTGGACGTCGTCATCCACCCTGATCTGGACCTCGAAGGCGCCAGTGTCGGCTGTGGGTGCTGTCTCGGGCTTGGGCTTGGGCGCCTCGTTCTTGTCGGCGGGGACAGGTGTGTCGGTAGGCGACGTCTCCTTTAGGTCCCTCGTGGCAGTGCCTCCAACGGTGGAGAGGATACCACCGTTGTCTTGACGGTTGGGAGCATGGGCCGGCGTGTGAGATGAGGGGACGAGAGGGGAAATGGAAGCGGGAGGGTTATCTCCCGTGTCGACATCCATAGCGTCGACCACGTTCTCGCCGAGGGCCTCGCCAATCTGCTCCATCAACCACTCGTTCTCGGCCCAGCTGTTTCGGCACTCAGGGCTGCAAAATCGACCTGAGGAGACTTCGGAGATATTATTCAGGTTGGGTAGGCACTAGAGTGAAGAAGAGTTAGCGATGTTGTTGCCTCGCGGTCTTTAGGATGTTAAAGAGTGAAGAGGTATTTGTTATTTAGGTATGTTATATATAATTTTGTATTAATTGTCAGGTTCGGACTGAACTACAGTCTACAGTAATGTCCGACATAACACAGAGTAGTAAATGAAGGGAAGGGAGAGAAGAAGAGACGTAGAAATGAGGATGATAAGATAGGTCGAGATTAAACAGAAGAAAATACAGCACATACCTCATCGTCCCAGTGGAAGGGCAGCGCGTTGACCCCTTCTGGTCCCCAGGCATCTGGATCGGTGTTGATCCGAGATAGTTGCTCGAAGACTCGCGGGCAGTTGGGGCCTGCCAGCATCTCCTTGTGAGAGCAGCGATATGTGATATTAACGTAATAACACATGGTGATGGTTATTACGCTTGATTATATGTTAGTGTGAGAGCAGAATTAGATCTTGTATTGTCGGCGATATGTTTGTAGCGTTGTGGAAGAAGATGTTAGAGGTAGGGAATTGTGAAGGTGTTCGCGTGTTGCAATAGGGCTTAGGTAGAGATGGTTGCGAAGGAACGTCACCGATGGGTAGGTACTTACATAAATAATATCTCCTTGGTTTACCTTGCTAAGGTATTTATCGAGAGATGGTGCAAGAGGTCTCTAGATGTTAGGTCGCCTTGCTAATACCTCTTCCGTGTAATTGAGGACTGCGGAATAGATATGGACTTTGTGTGGAAGAAGGGTAAGAAAATATTTTCGGTAGCCGAGTTGATAGATGTATTTATATATTAGAAGTGAAAAATGGTACTTCTTAGTGAATAATAGAAAAGAACAGAACCGATAACGACATCCTTGTGAGCAGATGTGCGCTGGTATATATGTATATACATACAATCATGAGCAACTATCGCGTCTAGTACAACGCGTCTTACAACAAGTACCTTGGTCACAATTAGAACAGACTAAGGTGGGCATAACTGAATATGTAGGCGTGTAATTTATCCATATTCGCCCCTCTGCTCGCTCGTCTGCCTTCATTTATTTCTCTAAGCTACTTCTTTAACGCCCTTCTTATGACTCCCGTGACTGCCACTGATCAAACGCATGCTAAGGGGGCAAGCAGCTAGTTGCCTTGTCATGAAACAGCAACCCGAGCTGCTAGCGCCTGGTTCATGAGGCATAAACGTTAGCATACCCTAGATCAAGCGAGCCCTACCAGAGGCGTATTAAGCTTGGTAACCGTGTAAGTGATCTATTCAACAAAAAAGCTCTTCCGTAATATTTACAGCCCAGGGGCACATGCTACTCATCAGTCTGCCTTCTATAATTAATAGAAATTACACATCACGTTAAAGGCTTCATATCGTCCAGGTATGTTTCCCTTCTAAATATCTACCTTATACGCACAACACCTAAACCAACCATCCACCCCCCAGAAACCGAAAGAAACCATTGTTACATTTCGACCTATTAGTTCTAAGAATTGAAAATACCCACACTTTCGTGTACCTAAGGACTTCACTTCAAGACTCCTACCAGTGCCATAGCTAAGTCACACAAAGCCTTGGACATCATATTCACACCTCTCCACCACTCAATATCACCACCATATCTCGCCCACAAACCAAGCTAGGGGAAGAGAAAGAAAAGCTATCTGAAAGGCCTCATGGCCTCCTATTACAACGTTGTTCCTAACGAGATATCCGTACCTAAATAACATAAATAATATACTACACCATACCATCATATCCAGCAATCGAGAGACGGTACCTAAGACAAGCAATTAGACAGTTCACCTACCCAACATACCATCATAGTCATCTCCCCATCGCAACATGCAAACGCCTCGGATCCGGAAACAGATATAGTAGCACAGATGCCTTTTTCTGTCGATACCCGACGGGCTACGTTGACTTTCCTCTTTTCCCCTACCTGAGATGAACAAAACAAGGCGAGAAAGTCAAGACTATTGATCAACGGGTGGGTATTGACCTGAATTCTATATGATAGGCTTGCTAAGAATAGTCTATATCGGAAATTCGCCAAGAAATATTCTATAAAACTCCAGACTCCTGATATTCAAACTTGAGCCGTGTCCTGGACCTGAGACATGGTCCCTCCATAGTTCCCTAGGCGTCTATCTACTCATGGATTACCCAATGATCTTCGACTTGACCTGGTACAATGGAAGGGATATCCGAAGAGGTGTCCAGACCAACTATCCCGAACCTCCGCTCCGATGACATCTTCTCGTTTAGTTCTTTCGTGATAGCGTCTACGTCAACACTGAGATACTCCCTCAGAAACTTGCCTACATCGGTATTCTCGACATTGCCCCGGATAGCCTCTGTTCCTGGACCACCAGAACTGTAGATATTGACATCTACAGCTGAGTGGCCATGTGTGCTCCATCCGATCTGTGCGCGGATACTGATCATGTGCGCAAAAAAATACTGGGCTTGACTAGGACTTAAAGCTAACGCGGCGAGCTCTTCATCAGAGGCGTCGTAGATACCCAAGCCAGGAATGACGAGCTCTTCGTGGATATATTTCTTTAGCCCATCAACGGAAGATTCGGTGGACTTTGCAATATGCTCGTGAAGCTTATGAGCGAGATACTCTGATGACGAGGAGGCGTTGGCTAAGACGGCCGGATACCATAAATATTGCGGGTAGTTGACGTTGACCTCTAATAGAATAGTTAGCTAATATTATCAAAATAGTATTTAAGCAATAAACTTACGTCGTGCCACTGATAGACCCCCAGTCTCATGATCACTGGTAGCGACTAGAACCCCTGGGGTATCGCTTTCTTCAAGAAAGTCTACCACGGTTTTGAAAGCTTTATCGTATTCGAGGACCTCCCGCACTTGAGCAGCTGGATCGTTACCGTGTCCGGCATGGTCGATTCTACTTCCTTCGATCATTAAGAAAAATCCTTGATCGCTATCCTCTGTGGCTTTTGCAAGTGCCTTTAGAGCGGTCTTGGCCATTTCGCTCAAACTTGGATATATGTCGTTCATGTTCCGCCTGTCTAGCTCGAATGGGATGTCCGTTCTGGCAAAAAGTCCTAGCATCGGTAGCGGAACTTCTTTCTTGCCCTCCCAGAATTCATCAAATCCTGCGCGGTCGTCGATGTAATTCCAACCGTAATCGTTCTTAGCCATCTCAACTACATTAATCCTGTCCGCACGGCACCCGCCCTCGGTCTCGTTAGGGAGAAAATGACATCGCCCACCTCCAAACATCAGATCCACGACACGACCAAGGGGCCCATCTCCTACTTCTTGTACCGCGATGTCATCATTCTGTTGGCGCAAATCAACATGGCTGGCAAAGCAAGCGGGTGTAGCATCGGTGATGTCAGTCGTAACAACGAGCCCAGTCTTGTATCCAGCCCTCTTGGCGGCTTCGAGCACTGTTCCACAAGGTGTAGAATCAGGTAGCATAGAGATGGCACCATTGTAACTCTTTTTCCCACAACTAAACGCCGTTGCACCAGCAGCAGAATCGGTAACTAGAGATGAACTACTTTGCGTTCGACTACTACCCCAGAAATGCTTATCCAAAGTGAGCGTGTCGCCGTACTCGAGACCCTCGGTGTATTGTCTGAAGCTTCGAGTCAAGGACAAAGAGGCAGGGCCCATACCATCAGAGACCATAAATATTAAATTGCGCTTTCCATAAGGTTTTTCGAACGCGGTCTGCTGTTGATGTGATGCCCAAACAGCGAGAACTAATAGGCCGGCGGTAGCAAGGAGAGCCCATACGAATAGGAGGGCTTCCCGAAGTCGGGTGTGCCACGACCGACCAGACTGTGTAGCCCTGGACTGGCCACGTAGCGCATCTTCCTCGGAATCATTCAAAGTGACGGAATTCGCGTCGACATCGCGACGATCATCGGCGAGGAGAGGTGTCGTTGCGTTAGCCTAAGGGTAATCAAGGATATTAGTAGTTAATTCACTCAAGATGCAAGATTTCGGAAATGATGATATATTATAATAAATATGTATTAAGTGTAAGGGGGTTGAGGTTTATTGATTGATTGATGATGTCAATTGTCAAAATAACAGTACTAACCATATTAACCAAGACTCATCATCTAACGACGACACCTAAGGTCGTAGTAAAGATGAATCAAGGATAGGCTGAAATTTGGAGGTTGTAAGGTCGAAGATTTTGATTATTTCTTTTTTTCTATTTCTGTTCTTTTTTCTGGCACATTTGATGCATTAAAATTTAGTTGCAAAGTAAAAAAGAGTTGAGAGTTCAAGTTATAGTTTACGTCGATACGCCGTCTAAGTTAGGTACATACATAATACCATACCTCGTAGTAGGCTAGTAGCTGGGTTCCTGGGCTAGGGGCTTGCATGCCAGCATGCACTAGCCCCCACATGCCAAGTCCCATGACGTTGTCGTGCGTGGCACCAGCATGTACATACACTAGAACGGACTGAAGACTTATATGAAATATGGTTTATAGAAATATAAAGATATGCTTATAATAAGATAGTTTACATACAAGTAACGCTTTACTCTCACTTTCCAAATTCATCATTTCCTTCTTCGTCGAATGCTCAGTCAGGCGCGATTCGAAGATACAATGAGTCTTGTATTGTTCATATAAAGAAAGCCTTAAATCAGTTGCGATTCTTGTATTGATACCTTAGGCAAGTACCTAACATTCCTATATGGGAAAATACGTTGTTTTGAAATAGCAGTTAATATGATCAGGCATTTCCTCCTTTTTCTTACAACCGAGATGGGCTTCATATATTCAACACGCAACATACCGATAAATGTCTACAGGGGTAGCAATAAACCTGTTGAGGAACTAAATTATCTGAAGGCGAACAGAACAAGTCCAAGTGGTAAAACCCTCTTAGGCTCCATCGGCCATGCGCAAACAACCCCTTTGTGAACATGCTCATGCTTTCTCCTAGTATCTCGCCCTGACCTCTATCATAACAATACCCCAGTGCGTTCGACCTTTGTTACTCCTCTAGAAGGCCATTGTCACCCCCTTTGTGTTCGAGTGTGTTCGAGAACATAATTCCCCATGTCTTTTTCCCTCCATCTTCGACCATTCAATATATAAAACCTTGAACTTCTCTCAGTTGTATTAGTTCCCTCTCTTCCAATTTCTCATCAGAACCATAAACATAATCACACGAGCCGGCCTCAGAATATTACTATTAAGATTAGTCAGGCACTACTTACCTCGCTTTTTTATGAAATCCATTGGATACTTTCTTCACTTATCACCATGTTTATGAAATCTCCTGCGGCGTTAACCGCCTTGATGGCGGCCATGGCGGGCGTGTCGAATGCTCACATGATCATGAAGAGCCCCAAGCCCTTTGGAGGGGCTGATCTCGACAACAGTCCCTTAACGAACACCAATTACCCTTGCAAGCTCAAGGGCGATCCGGCGACCTTCTACTCAACCCAGGGCCTTGACAACACCATGGCTGTAGGACAGACGCAAACGATCTCGTTCACAGGCTCGGCCGTTCACGGCGGAGGAAGTTGCCAGCTGGCGATCACTAAGGACATGCAGCCCAGCGTATCGACCTCGTGGGAGGTCATCGTGTCCATCGAAGGCGGCTGTCCAAGCAAGACAGGCAACGGCCCTGACACGTACGACTTCAAGATCCCAGACTCGGTAGCGAGCGGCAAGTACGTCTTCGCTTGGACCTGGATCAGCAAGCTAGCCGGGCAGCCAGAATACTACATGAACTGCGCGCCCATCACTGTGACAGGGGGCAAGTCTAAGCGGGCTGACAACGAGACTATGCTCGTCGCCCGCGACGACCAGCTTCCCGAGCTCTTCGTCGCCAACCTAGAAAGCATTAACTCCTGCAAGACCGTCCCCGGCACCGACCCTGTCTACCCTAACCCAGGCCCGACTGTCATGCGCCCGGGCTCGAAGAATAACTTTGCCAACGTCCAAGGCGACTGTGTCCCTAAGGGCGCTAAGGCTTCCAGCGGATCCAGCAGCTCCTCGAGCGGCTCGAGCAGCTCAAGTGGCTCCAGCGGCTCCAGCGGTTCTGACGGCTCCGGTAGTTCCGGCAGCAGCAGCAGCCAGGACGGAGGAATGGGCATGGGTATGTCTACCAGCAGCTCTACCCCGTCTTCCACCATCAGCAGTGCTTCGGCCACGAGCGCGGCGGCGGGCGCTGCCGCCCTCACTTCGTTCGTGACGAGCGTCATCAGCGCCGCCACCAGCTCCTCCGCCGCCGCCCCCTCCTCAAGCGCAGCTGAAGTCAGCTCTGTCGCCCCGGCCGGTTCCGTCGCCCCTTCTGCCGCGGCCGGCTCTGCCTCTCCCGCTGGCTCGGCCACTCCCTCCAACAACGGCTCCTCGGGAGGCCTGACCGGCGCCTGCACGTCCGAAGGTATGTTCAACTGTATCGGAGGAACCCAGTACCAGCAGTGCGCTTCCGGCTCCTGGTCTACTGTGATGCAGATGCCCGCGACGGTCAAGTGCGCCGAGGGACAGACGATGACTCTCTGGGGTCGCGACAGGCCCATTCGCCGACGCCGGTCGTAGAGAGGAGTTGTGGGTGGTTAGATGATTCACGTTTTCTTTTTTTAAAAAGAAAATTTGGGGTCTCGGACGAACGGTAAGGGTGTAGATAAGTTGGTTTGAACTTCATCTTGTCTGGCTGGTACGCGGTAGGTACGCCGTCTTCGTCCCCGTATGCTCAAAAGTGAACCCTTTTTCCTTGATAATCTAGAATGGGATTACAATAGGATTACACCTGTCGTATCCGTTAGTTGGACTGGTGTACTAGATCTCTAGTATATAGGCAGGTAGCATTACTCAAATCAGATTTTATATTATATATTACAGTGAAGCAAATATAGTTTTTATAAATGTGTACCTAGTCATGATTTCTTTCCGATAGACAGTAAATATAGAATAATCGGCCGTAGAGTATTCTGATATAGCAAAGCAGTAGAGAAGACCTGTCTTTCTAGGTCCATTACACCAAAATCCTACTTTTTGGACATTAAACGACCAACTTTGACTTTACTTGGTATTGTGCCCTCAGAATTTCAAGTTATGGGGTACCCGTAACTCTTCACCTCATAATAGCAGGTAGTACTAATACTTATCAATAGCAACTTCGTTCTGGAAAACTAGGTACGAAATAATGTTTAGCTTTCTTGGTTTCTATGCTTTTTTGCTGTTTACTGCTTGTCGGACATTGCTTGTCGGCAATACCTTAGTAGATAGATATATCTACGACAGATCACATAGGCAACACACAATTATATATTACACATACCATGGCCTCAATCAAATTAATTTGAAATAAGGAGGTAACTAAGATGCATGTATGTAGCAGTAGCCCGCCAGTCGATATTACAACAAGCCTGATTGCATCTACAATTACTACAAAGCACGTAAAACTACAAAGAGAACTGTTGCAAATTAATTTATTAACAACCTGAAGCATCTGTTCACAGGTTTGGTTCACTACCTTTCTCCCTAGAGATTTTCAAGGTGTTCAATTATGCACCCACGAGCGTAGAGACCATTATCACAATCCCCGATACATCTATTGAAAGCTTTGACCCATGGATCTTCCTGGACACTTCCGAGATATTCGATTATGTGCGAATGTCCGTGGAGACAATTATCACATTCCCCGATTAGCGATAGCCCTAATTCCTGTCGGAAGAAAGAAAGCTCTTCCCCTCTATTCATGCGGACCAGCCTCGACAGACGTCCGACATGGTTGAGCAGTACATTTACGGTGTATTCATGGGAATCACTGTTCAGGAACAAGTTCGCATCGATCGGGTTGTAGAGAGGATCCCCGATGGTGCGTCGGATCTGTTCGGTGGTATCGGTAGTGTGTTCGCTGGACAAGCGAATCGTATGGTCGATTTCCGAGAGAGAAGACATATAATACGAGGTTACTACGTAGAGGTTAGCTTGCGACCATCACAAGTCCAAATATAGGGACGACATACTTTTTTTTGCAGGATGAAGGCCATGGTGATAAGCTTTCTCGTGATACGTTTCTGAAGCTCGGGCAGATCTTCAACGATGAGCACGGCATCTAGTTTATCTTCTTTGACTTCGTGGTCCTGTGCCCAGTTGCGGTACCATAGAAATCTTTTGTAGAAATCTCTGCGCACCTTCTGGTCCAGAAACTCGAGAGGCAGGAACGTGTACACGAGTGCTTTGTAGTGCTCATACACAGCCTCGTGGGTTCCTGCGATAACTTGCTCGGGGTCGACTTCAATGTTGTCTTATTTTCCTTCACTTTGTGCCGAAGGATGTGTCTGAATATTAGGTGTCTGGGAGCCAACGCTCTGTACCCATAAGAGCATACATGTAATATCCATGAACCTGTACCTGTACCTACTGTCACAACTTAACCTTCTTAATATACAAGATAACCCTCATAACCTGCGTCTATTACAACAGGATAGGTCGATATGGGTGAATGGGAATGGTATATTTCCGAAATATTTTGATATTCTTTCATGTTCTGGCTCAGTCGTTTTTCTCTTCAATTAGATAGTCACGAGAATTATCCTGAGGTGACGGTGCAAGTGAACAATAGAACCATTAAGCTCTAGCTCACCAACGGCTCAAGCTCATCCTCAATGCAGTCGATGTATTATGGATGAGTTGTAGGTTTAATTGATTCGTTAGTTGTTGATCTGTACCCTGAACGAGTTCTCGTGTAATATTTCTTCATAAAAGAAAAAAAATCGTTGAGGAAAAAAGTCGACACAGGTGACGGTGGGTTGATATGATTAAAGAGGAGATACGCAGTCATCGTTTTCGATGTGCATTATTTCCATATCATGAATGTTTTGAACTCCTTCATTAACAACATTACCGGTATGTACCAGTTGTTATAATAGGTGTGTCACAGGGCAAAGTAGTAGTACGGTGTGGCCGCACCACCTTTTGCCACAATAAATGCGTGCTCAGCCTATGATTCGAACTCGGGTTATTCTGGATATCCATCAGTGGAATTCTACAAGTATATAACAATCAACTTCGATTCATAATTACCGTATCATAAGGATGTCTTGGTTTATATAGTATTTGTAAGTCTTGTGCCGTCAACATACTTCTAAACCACGCACTACGGCGATAAGTAGAGGAAGCGGGGTCTCGATCAGCCTCATTCAGCAGAGGTTACTGCGTGTAGGGTTTGAAAGCTACGGGAATGTTAAGTCCTTAAGACACGGTTTGATATCATGTATATATGCTTATCACGTCCCCTAGGGAGGTTACCTCAGACGTTAAACACTTAAACAAACAAACAGACAAACAAATAGACAAACTTACTTCTAAACCTGTCACTTACGGGTGAAACATAGCAGTGACTTTTACAATCTCTATCTTCATATTTTCATCGCTAAACATGCGCTAAAATCGGTCATATAAAATCAACATGGAGCATATTTCTTGATGTGTCTTGATAACATACCTAAGTAAATAAGGCCAGCATCATCATTTACAGGTTTCTCGGTCTATATGATCCCCTTCCATACTCTCTTCTGTTCTTTAATTTTTAGTTTGAATCCTTTTGCTATCAAATTGAGTTCACAATTATAATAATTGAGCATCGCGACCTACACAGACATCCCATGTAGGTAAATAAATGACTATATCTCACACTGCACAAGAAACTATATATATGACAGGTAGGTACCTGGTATCCCACGACAATGCTTATTACCTTTTATTTAGCAATCTTTCATGTTTCTGTGTTACCAAAGAGCCTCTTGCGTAATAACATTGTGTTCTTGCACACCCTAAACTTGCACAACGGTAAAAGAGCTATCGAAAAGTGTGAGCCTAGCTTCACTAACCAGGTAGATACTAAATTACCCTTTGCATAAAATAGATGTTAGACTGAGAAGAAATTAGGTACCTAATAGATAAAAGTATAGAAAATCGCGAACATTCAACCTAGTCTAAGTTGTTATTCGCCGTCGAGTCACTGGATCGCATGGCTATACGGTAGAATTATGCGACATATTTCATATAATAGTTTACATTGATCATAGGTTTACCAAAACATCAATGGGGTATTTGTATGAGCGCGTAACTATAATCATGAGGCTTATTTTTCACCTCTTGTAGGTAATTACACCTAATCTCTTGATTCGCTGATCTAATACTTATCACGCAGCTGGTGTTGATATTATGAGCGCCAATAAAAGTTGAAAGTTACCTAAAGCACAAATAAAATAGGCGTTACCTGGCATGTGGCTATGAAACGATGTCGTTAAAAGTTGATGATGGGTCATAATTAATTACCCTTTTGATCGATTGTTTCCTACAACTACCCTGTAAAAACCAATGCTACCGTATTACGAGATAAATATTTAATTCCTTAATTTCCAACACCCTTGCTACGATCTGATAAGCACGTATCCCCATATATAAGTAATACTATACCGAGTGACGCGTAATAGAAGATGAGCTAATCTAGATCCGGACATGTCAACGACAGGTGCTACGTAAGATATCGTTGTTTAATATGGTACCTTATTACAAGGCACGAGTGAGAGACCAATAGCGCTTATAGGAGGTGAAGCGGTTGGATGGCTATCATGAGATGATAAGCGAGAAGCGCAAATAATCAGACCGACTTGTTACTTGACGAGTCTTATATTCCTATTTTATATAACTTACGTATATCTTATATTGGGTACCGGTATATAAGCAATGCATCTCCTATGTGTTTTTATCTAAGGCACTTACATGAGTATATGCTTCTGCTATGTTCTTATACAATACATACGAATCTTTTCCAAGGGGTAACTCACGATAGAATCCAAGTGAAAAAGAACTTAACTATCGTCATGCGACTTTCCGTGCTTGTCTTCGTGACGAGCTCTCTTGCTCTCGGTCACTCCGGGTCGCCTTCGGAATTTGGCCCAAGTATCGGCAGCGCCCGCGAGAATGCTTTTGGAATATTTAACGCAGTTCACGATGCGATGCGCCAGTTCGGATCCTCCCTTCACCATAATGGGATGTCACTATTTCCTGGAGTTATACCAGAGGGTGTACTCTTATATCACGGAACCTCTACCAGAGATGTACCAGAGAGTTTTGAATGGCTCGCTTTTGAGATAGAGCATGCTGAAGGCTTCGCACACGGTCGCCGGAGACGTCCAGATACTAACGATACGGATGGCGGTGAACGACATCCACCCTTCCAACATCATATGGGTATGCCACCGCCAGGCGACGGCGGGCCACCTGGAGGTCCCCCTTTCGAATCTGAGCCAGGCCATTTACACATTTACCAGGCGGCGCGGCCGTTAAACGTTCTTTATATCGATGGCACGTCTGCGGGTAAGACGGACATGGGAACGGTCGACACCCAAGATATTCTCTTGGTTCCCAACAAGACCCAGTCTTTCTTTAGTGAATGGGAAAGGGCTGAAGGACTATGCTCTCTCGGCCGTAAATGGAAAGTTGACGGCTTTGTGCGCATGGAACCTGGTTTCGAGGTGATATACTGCGACTTCACCGACGGCCTCAACCTTCTATCGACGAACCGACGACCGGCCAACAACAAGCCCGGCGACGTCAACAACAGCTTGATCCCCATGTTTGAATGGGCCAGGGCGGCTGCGCAGCGGTACAACGGCATCACATCATCACGCATCCTGCTCGACTACTCTTCCATGGTATCTGCCTTTTTCTATCCTATCAACCTGACGAACCCGGACCCGGAGAGGCCCGAGCTACCTCGACTGGTCAATGCGAAGGAGGCGGAGTTGGATGCCGTGAGGGACCACGTCGCTCACTCTGTAGCCCGATCAAAATCATCTAGGCAAATCCCCATCGACTGGCAAGGAGTCACAGACATGATCGTCACCCGATACGCTAAGCGGCTATCACTCATAGTTGAAGCGGAGTCCGTCGACATTATGAAGAGCGAGATTAACGTCCTCTTGAACGTCTACATCGAGTACTCCGAAGCCGACGACGGGCTCTCAGCCGCGCAGCAGCGTTGCGTGCAGCACTATCTCCGGCCCGTACGAGTGCGGACGCCCGAGGACCGACTCATACACGCGGCGGTCGAGAGCACGACGGCAGCGATCTGTGCGGCGCTGTTCAATGCGCGGAAACTCGTCGTCGAGGGCCCGGACGCAGACGAGGAGTCGGCGGCGGAGACGGTGCGGCAGATGATCACGGACCTGATTCAAGAGCTGAGCTGGTCGGAGTGGAAGGAGTGCGGCGCGTGCCAGGCGGACGAGGTGTGCTTCGTGGCGATGTGGCCCATGGGGAACGTCGAGGACCACTACCACCCCAGCTGCCTCAACTTCTCCGTCATCGCCGGCCGCCATGATTACTGGCGACAGCCCGGCCGGATCCCAGGCCACAGACCCCCGCCGCCCATGCTACCTCTCTGCGCGGATGGGCAGCCGTGCGGAGAATCGAAAGATAGCAGAGACGAAGAGTTGTGATGGCGCATCTGACATGTGCGTCGTTATGAAACGGATCTAGACCTCTTTTACCTGTTGCACAGATTTGCGCTATACCGCAGGGTTAAAGATAAAGCTAAGTCCTGAACTGATTGGGTAGTACGGCGATTGCTCCTTGTATGGAAGCTCGCCGCTGGTCCGGCGGGGAGAGGACAAGTTTGACGAGACGGAAGCGCATCCGTGTGCTGACTACCAGATACCAATCATAAGTACGACTGTTTTTACCCATGTTTCCAGGAAATTTTGCTAGCGTTTTGGTTATACACAGTACATTTTCATTTATCAGATATCCCATTAGAAGTTTGCCTCGGTTGGGAAAGCGGCTTCGTTTATTGTCATCATGTTGAAGCGGAAAGGGATAGGATATATATTGTCAATCATATATACCCTGTAATATATGTCCTTTTGAGAGTTCAAGGCTTGGATACCTCAGACAAGAATGGTATGAAGAAGATTCTATGATATTACATATACCTAGTATTGACATCTTACCCGCGGAAACGGAAGCACTATTACGACGCCATAAGCTCGGTATGCTCTTATCAACGAACGACCTTAATACATGGCGTTTCTTGCGTGCGCCACCGGCTCGTCGTCCGTCCAACGATGTAGAAACTTACTAAACCTACCCTCCCCATCTACCTCGTAAGCCATCGTAAACTATTTTTTAAGAGAAAAAACAGGTATGCGGCAGATCTCATGGACTTGGTTCAAATCAGCTTGTCAACCACGCCTTGCATGCGTGGAATCAGAGACCGTGGAACCAAGTTCCTGGAGTATGTGTCACGAGATAGCTTCAGCGGAAGATAAAAGGAACACGATCTCAGTTAGCGCTACCAAGATAGGCTGCTAGCTTACCGGCTGGGCTGTGTCCCTAGGGCGACGCCACGGCTGGGACTCCTTGATATCGCCTAGCTCCTGCAAGCCAAGTCACATCAACGCATGCAGATCATGCAGGGCGAGATGAGCTATACGTCGTACCGCAGATATCAGCTCTTAAATCAGCTCATCTTTTGTTTTTCTTCATTTCTTCCTATACCGTTGTAGGTATCTATCTCACCTGCTCTCTTTACGCTTATCGGCCGCGGGGAAGTGCTTGCAAAGGTCGTCGTAACTGCTACTTGTACATATCTCGGTATATCGTTAGGACGAGGACAGAGGAGCTTACTAGACGGACATGCGCGGTATATATTGAGAGGCCTCGCCTGGATCAGGCACTGGTCCGAGAGTGCCGGGAAATGCAGCTTCTAATTCTACGTTATACGGATACACGACGCATACATACCCCCCTGATATAAGATGAAGTATACAACACGCCAGGTCCTCGCCGCGTGGTGCGCTGTCACTGCACCGCTTGGATGCGTTGCGAGGGTTGCGGCGCGCGGAGGGGACGGTAACGCGACAGCGTGTCGCAAGACGGAGGTCGCTATCCTCGGCGCAGGTGTGGCTGGTATCACGGCCGCTCAGGCGTTGTCGAACGCCTCGGTCTCGGATTTCCTGATTGTCGAACGGAATGATTATATCGGAGGTCGTGGTATGTTTACTTTTTTTTCTAATTTGTCATATTTACGGTTTATTGCTTCCCTTTCTTTCTGAAGCGGTGGTGTTAAAGAGTTACTGAAGATGTGGTTGTCGAGAAAGATTATAATACATAAATTGAAGGAGAGATAGCAAGACATGGGCCTGGTGCTGACTGACCCTAGTATATCACACGAACTTCGGATCGAAGCCCGACGGGACCCCCTACGTGGTCGAGCTAGGAGCGAACTGGGTGCAAGGCCTCGGCTCCGAAGGCGGGCCGGAGAATCCCATATGGACGCTGGCGAAGAAGTACGGGCTGAGCAACACGTACTCAAACTACAGCTCCATACTTACGTACGACGAAAACGGCGCGGCCGACTTCGGCGACCTATTCGATGTCTTTGAAGATACGTACACGACGGCGGAGCAGAACGCCGGGTACATCCTGACGGACAACCTGCAGGACACGAGCGTACGCGCAGGGCTTAGCTTGGCCGGGTGGAAGCCGAAGAAAGACATGTACGCCCAAGCGCTCGAGTGGTGGGAGTGGGACTGGGAGACCGCGTGGCCGCCTGAGCAGAGCGGCTTCTTGTACGGCATCACGGGCTACAACCTAACCTACTACCAGTTCAGCGACGGGAACAACTTCGTCTGGGACCAGCGCGGCTTCAACTCCTTCGTCATCGGGGAGGCGCGCGAGTTCCTCGAGGAGGACGATCCGAGGCTTCTGTTGAAGACTGTGGTGACCTCGATCTCGTATGGTCCTGAGGGAGCTATTGTTAAGCTTCAGGATGGCGGGTGCATCGAAGCTCAACGTCAGTTAACGTCTTATTCATCCCTCACCCTTTTTGAACAATTCATGATTCGATTTCTATGCAGATACTAGCATAGACATCTAATTACACGGGAAATGATACTAATACGCGAATACAGACGTCATCACAACGTTCTCGCTAGGAGTGCTACAAAACGACGTCGTCGAATTCGACCCCCCGCTGCCGCAATGGAAGCGTGAGGCGATCGAGCAATTCCAGATGGGAACCTACACCAAGATCTTCCTGCAATTCAACGAAACGTTCTGGGACCGAGACACGCAATTCTTCCTCTACGCCGACAACGACTCCCGCGGCTACTACCCCGTATGGCAGTCACTCTCGGCCCCGGGCTTCATCGAGGAGTCTAATATCATCTTCGTGACGGTGGTGGGCGGGAAATCCTACAGCGTCGAGCAGCAAACCGACGAGGAGACGAAGGCGGAGGTTATGAAAGTCATCAGGGATATGTTCCCCGATATAACCATCCCGGATCCTATCGCCTTCATGTACCCGCGGTGGAGCACGGAAGAGTAAGTAGCAAGCAACATCGTATCTGTGCCAACTCCCTGACAGACTTATGGCTGACCGTTCTCGCAAAGATGGTCCTACGGGTCCTACAGCAACTGGCCCGTCGGCATGACGCTGGAGAAGCACCAGAACCTTCGCGCCAACGTGCACAGGCTGTGGTTCGCGGGCGAGGCCACGTCGGCGCAGTACTACGGATTCCTCCACGGGGCCTGGTTCGAGGGCCGAGACGTGGGGATGCGCATCGCCGGCCTGCTCGGCCACGGCGGGGACTACGAATGCGACGATAACTCGACCATAGGCTGCGGGTCGATGACGGCGTACGAAGTGCTCCACGGGACGACCTTTGACGACGAATATAGCGAGGTGAACGGGTGGTTGGCGAGCAGTTTTTTGACGTACGGTTACGAGGAGTAGATTTTGTATTGGCGCAAGAAGCCATGTTACTTATATTCTTTCGATAATGGCCGATCGTGTTTCGGTATCTATCGTCTGTCTTCTCAGAAGCACGTTTATAATCTTCCCAACATTATTATTAATAGTACATACCATTCTTTATTAAACCCAATATATCATGCGCTCCTCCCTGAATATACTTGGTACACTCATCTCCCCTCGGCCCAAAACCGATCCAAGACTTCCTGCCTCACCTCCCAAGCCCAATGATGGCAAGTCTGGTGAACGACGGGGCTCACGTCTCCCGCGGCCCCGTCGCCGTCGTCCCCCTCGTCAGCGACGTTCCGTATGCCCATCCGCACGTACTTCTTTAGCAGCGCCCTCCGCCAGCGGCCCGTCTCGCCGACGCACCTCCTCCACCGGGCGACCTGGCGGTCGTCGTCGGCGCAGCGCCTGCCGAGCCAGAACCGGCAGTACCACTGGAACCAGCCGCGCACGTCGTGCGCGTGCGCGATCCACCCGGCCGCCTCCCACGCCTCGATCGTCTGCCCGCACGCGACGCCGTACCGGTTGACCCCCGCGTCGTACGTCTCCCCCGCCAGGTACCGCCGCGCGTCGAGCCCCGCTATCCAGGAGCCCGGCAGCTCGCGCCAGTCGTCGCTGACGGTGGCCCGCAGGTGCCGCGAGTATAGCGGCCGCCAGTACGTCCCCCCGAAGGCGCCCTCGCGCATGATGGCCTCGGGGGACTTGTTGGGGGTGAAGGCCGGGTGCGATGCGAAGTGGTAGGTTCCTTCAGCGTCGCGGGTCGGTGGAGGCGCTGTCGGAGTCCACGAGGACCAGCCGGCCATCAGAGCACTTACATCTTGTTCCGGTAGCTCCTGAAAACTGCTAGATTCAGATTGCTCAGGGGCTGGTCTTTTAGTCCGATTGGAATTTGCTGTTTGGTTCTTTCGAGAGTGAGATCTTGACGGTGTCATGTCATCTTGGATATTCTCGTCATAGGATGGTCTTTTCGGCGCGTTTGCGAGTCGCGCTGATATTCGCGTGGGTTGGCTTGTGTGAAGCTTGCGACGCTTTGCGACAGGCCGCTTCTCATCGCCACTTTTCTGTTCCTCTATTTTTGCTGAGAGTCCAAGATCTTTAACAAGGGCTTCGTTGCGCTTGATATTTCGAAGACGACGGGCTTCATAACCATCCATTATAGCGACATAGACTGTCGTGGTAGACTTGCACTTGTATTGTTTATTTACATTTATTGTCGTAAATATTGATATTCGTTCAAAGTGTTAACTACGTCATCGACTTCATCAATAAGTCCTTCAATTCACGTTCGTACCTATGTACACTATATCCTAATAGGTATGACGTGCAGCGAAATAGTGCAGCTACCGTGAGTTCTAATTGGTTTAAAGAACTTCACTATATTAAGTTATAGTGGGACTAAATTATAGTGGTAGGAAGGCGAGCATTGAATAGAGTAAAGTAAAAATAGCTCTAGCAAGAACCTCGACAATGCATCGGACCTTCCCGCCATCGCACAGCATCGTCCTACCACAATACTGTCAAGATGGGTAGGTGCATGGCGGGGTTCAGGAATGTACATACATACCTGTAGGTACAGTAGTATTCATTATCCAATAGGCTCGTTTTCCACGATGGAGCTAACAAAGCTTCTCTTAATTAAAGTGGAGGATGGATTGAAATTTTACACATTGAAGCTACTGTGTGATAAGTACCAGGTACCATATGTCATGTACTTGCACATGCTCGTTATGCATGTAGCATCTACAGAACCTTGAGTTTTACGTCTTCACTTTCTCTAACAATTCACTTTTTCTAACAATTCATTTTCTAATAATTCACTTTAACAATTCACTTTCAACTACGATTTTTCTTCCATTCTCAACTTTCAGCATTCGACGATTATTATTTAAACATCACATTCCCCAGCACATAATTCGGAATCTGGTACCTAACATTGTCATCAAGGAAAGATCAATACTCCTTTAACAACAATTGATCATCAACTATTTATTCAACATCTTGATACAATAGATGTTCTATCAAACCGTATCCAGAATAGAACTCGACTTCCATCTTCCTCAACAACAACTAAAAATATAATTGTCTACATCTTATCAACACTTTAATTCTTATCCAAAGGAATTTGGATCGAATGTTCGCAAGTCGCATTGACTTGACTTATCACAATATATAAAGTCACAACCAACATCGCCTTCACCATGTCGCGCCACTCCTCCGACAGCACGGTGAACGAGAGATTCCCGAGTATTTCGGGTACCCACCTCACAGCAGGTATCCCGATCATACAGTTACCGGAATCTCCAAATGGAACCCGAGTACAACTTCCGGATGGCACAACTGCCTCCTCCACAGAGCACCAAGGGGGCAATATCTCCCCCATGTCCTACAAGTCAGTCACCAGCCGACGGATGACTTTATCGAACACTTTTAGGACAGTGGAGGAATTTGAAGATTTCGACGGTTCATGGCGTCCAGGTGCCGAACAGGGTGTCGACCCCACCCAACCGGACGGTGGCCAGGAGATAATACCCGATCTCCACGCCGAGTGTCAAATCACAGTCGTTGACTTCTCTCAAGAACACATCCAGATCCACGAGTTGAAGAATGACCAACTCGTCGACTTTGTCAAACACCCTCAGCCTAGATGGGTGAAATGTCGATGGATCAATGTCAATGGTTTGTCTTGGGACGTCATCCAAGCCCTGGGTCAATACAAAGACCTCCATAGACTGGCGATTGAGGATACCATGAACACAGATAATCGCACCAAAGCTGATTGGTAAATATTCCTATTCTATTAAATTAATGTACAATAGCTAATTGTATTTTACAGGTACCCCAATCATGCATTTATTGTGCTTCCGTGCCAGAAACTGGTACGCTTAATCGACGATGACGAAAGTGATGACGGCCACGAAAGCGTCAGGAGCAGCAAGAGACCTGGGTGGATTAAGAAAATCTCTAAGACATACAGGAGATGGGCAAACTTACCCGAGCCTAGACGCGTCTCGGGACCAACTATACTAGAAAAAGGCACGCTGCCATCCCTGTCGCAGTCTAGCCACCGCCCTCCCCGCTCCACCCGTCTCGCTCGCCAGTCCATCAGCAACATCAAGGCGTTCGACCCAAGGAACCAGCGTACGTTGCAGAGGTACCAAGCCTCGAAAAATGCTGCCAGGACTGAATACATGGAAGAGCACTCGCCTCTAACCAGCAGAGGTGTAGCAGTCATGGCCGAGCAAGTTTCGATGTTTATTACCTCGGACAACACGGTCATTTCCTTCTTTGAGCAGTCCGCCGACGATGTTGAAAATCCGATCCTAGCCCGATTATCAAGTCCCGGTACAATCTTGCGCCAAGCCTGCGACGCATCTATGATTGCACAAGCAGTCATTGATGCAATAATTGATTTGGCCATGCCGGTGATGGCTTGCTATTCGGATGTGGTGGACGACCTGGAGCTGAACTTCCTGACGGCTCCCAAAGTCCGGAACACTCAAGAACTCTACATCATCATTACAGAGGTCACGAAGTTGTTCAGGCTTGTCAATCCCCTGCACTCTCTGATTAATGGCCTTCGGGACCATCAGACGACGTTAAAGCAGGAGGACGTCAAAAGGGAGTTACAGAATCCCTCTGGAGGTGTCATCATTTCGCCGATGACATATACTTACTTGGGCGATGTGGTAAGTTACTTCATTAAACACTATGCCTTCGAGCACTTCTATTCATTCCAATATCACCCTTAGCCATTTGAACTTATAGCTAACTTGACGTAATATAGTACGATCATTGCGTCCTGATCGCAGAAAATCTGACCCAGATCAGAGAAACTGCCAGGCAAATGATAGATTTAACATATAACACCATCGCCCACGACCAGAATGAGAGTCTAAAACGGTTAACGAATGTCACCATATTGTTCATGCCCTTGACATTCATCACCGGATTTTTTGGACAAAACTTCTCCATCTTTCCCAATGTTGAAGGAGGGAATATCAACTTTTTGTACGTTTCACCTTTACGATAAATCCCAGAGTGCTACAATTCACTAACAGAAAATAGCTGGTGGGTCGCAGTCCCGACCTTAGTCGTTACGATCCTCCTCCTGATGCACAAGACTATCTTCAAGCTGTGGAATCGATTCAAGCAACGAAGGCAGATTCGCAGCATGAAGAAGCAGCACCAGCGGAGGATAGATCGAATCAGGATTAGCCGAGAAATGCATTCTCGGAAATCACAGTGAGAGGCTGGGACTTTTTTTTGGAATATTATGAAATATTTATGATGATGATCTGGATGAGTGTGGAACGATCGAATATTGGAAAATGTCTTGTTGTATACCTAGTACATAGAAAAACAAGTGTACATCTAAATGATACCCTGTACTTTGGTTTTGAGTCTGGAAATCAATCGTTTCTTCTCAATTTGAATGTACTCTTATAAGTTTGTGAAGTATAGCATGATCCTCATAAAGCTTTTGCTCCCATATTAATGTTGTGCCCCTATCCTTTCGTAAGTGGTCGCTATGAACTCGTAGGTTCCCCTATACCTAGTCATGAGCATTTCAAAATCTTCATCTTGAATATTCTCGATGGTTTCCCATGATCTGATTTTTAGATTCTTGACAGGCCATGTTAATAGAAAGCACATCTTAATATCAAGCAGCCACTTCTAGTAGTACCCTTGACATGTAAGTCAAGCTCAACATAACGAATTCGTACCTCGGTCCTTCTGACATCAGTTACATACCGCTACGAACAGCTGAACTTGAAGGTATAAAGTAACTAGGTTACAGCCTACACAGAGTTAACACGACCGTATGGAGGATATTTTTATTAATAGCTATAGTTAAGTAGTCCTTGACGAGGAAGCCCAAGATTTGGATACCTGAAGTTTCGAGTACAGCTTGTAAAACGTTGCTAAATAAATGAAAAAGCTTCCCGCGCAAATCTCGAGATACTACCCACGCCATTCATACTTTTCTTGGTCTGGCATTCCGTAGCTAGCCACTAGTACTATACACCTGCATAGAATTCTACCTTACACCCTAGAAATTCACGCGTAGACACAGCCAGATGTTTTTCTTTTCTTGCCAGCAGCCTTCCATCACGCGCAGTCCTCTGTGAGCCGGTCTGTCCTGCCCTCGGCCCTCCGCCGCGACTCATACTGGGCCATCTCCAGGGCGGAGAACAGGCACAGCATGACGGCGCGGACGAGGCTCTGGCAGGACCGCTCTCGCCGGAGCTGCCTGCGCGCGGGGTCCATGATGTAGTCGCGCAGGCGGGCGTCGAGCCGGTACCTGTCCATGCAGCGCCGCCAGGAGGCGTCGTCGCCGCCGGCGCGGCCCTCGAACGAGTGGACCACGGCCCCCATGACGAACAGCATGAAGTCGCCCTGCAGCTGCCGGGCCTCCTTGGCCCGGCGCGGCTGCGCCAGCCAGAGGTCCCAGATCTCCGCCCCCCCTCGTCGAAGCCGACGTACGCGATGGTCGCGCGCGAGACGATGCGCGCCGGCACCGCGCGCGTCGGCCCCGCCACGTCGGCGAAGTCTAGGCTGCACTTGGGCTGGCAGCTTCCCGCCGCCGCGACGACGCCCGGGCGCGTCAGGTAGCGCTTGTGGAGCAGCCGCATGCCACGCTCGTCTGGCTCGGTGACGTGGCCCATTTCCAGCAGGTACTGCTCGTCTCGGGGGTCGAGAGTGGACATGGTGAGTGAAGCGGGGTGAGCTTTGCTGTTGGGGGTGTGTTGGGGTGCTTGGGGTTGAGAGGATTAAGAAACAACGTAGGGGGAAATCTAGGATAGAAGGACTACTTTGCTTTTATGGTAGGGTAGGTTATATGTATACCTTGGGTAGATTGGGTATTTGCCTATATATCTACCTTATATGTGAGCGTATGAGTCTTCGCCACTCAAGCCGGGTGATGGTCATGTTTATATAATGACGATACACGTTTAACCCTTGTAGGAGCCAACGGTGTTCCTAAACATCAAGGCTTCAAGATGTGTTACTTTGAAGATACATGGTCGTATACGACTGTAGGTTAAAGCTTGATGAGAATCATATGCTTTCGTAGGTTGAATGTGATGAAATATGGTCTTTGTTTGATTTGAAAGGTAGATATAGGTTAAGAGGTAGGTACCTATTATTTTAATGCTGGTTACCTGTTATTTATACTGACACATACCTAGCCTGTGTAACTGTCTTAGCCCATTACGGTTGCCTATACCGCTATCTGTGCCAAAAAAAACAAACTACGCTAGAATTGGTAGTATGTATTACTAATATTTTTAGCTTGGTACTTTTAGGCCTTATCAAGCCGGCTAGTGGCCCCGATATGCACATATCTAGGCTTTTAGTGAATAGATAAGATAATCGATAGCTTATAAAAGGGTATTATTCTTTTAATAAAAGGAAGGTCTATGAAAGATACCTAGGTACTTGAAGTACCCGAGCTGTACTTCATCCAATCAACGTACGTAAAAATCGTCGATCGCAACTCTAGATCTTTCAATTCAAATCATTAAGTAATAACTATAATAACTTTACTTAAACAACGTGAAATATACTGTTATTTATGAATAATCATAACTAATAGAATGCGATTCAAATGAATATAGTTGCATGAGTAGAAGCCTTGAAATGATTGCTCTATAACCTGTTGAAAGTTGCAGCTATACCTATTGAAAGTTGCGGCCATACCTGTATTATGAGCTTACTATGTATGGGGTACCTGCGTACTGGTTTATTACCTAATCCTAACCTTAAATATAACCTCAAATCTAACGTATCTTAGGTCTATTCTTCAACATCATATAGAATAGTCATTATGAAAGATATATTGGTGCAACCAGAATCATTTGAATTGCATTCATCTAATTAGAAACGTTCTCAGAATTTGAGGGATCAAGTTCCATTTTGGTAAAGTTATTACGATTATTAGTAGATACATAGTTGAAGTTGAAAGATTTGGTACGAACTAGTCCTGTTTTGATTGGACAGAATTATGGGCCCTCTTTTTTTTTTTTTTTTCAAAAATATTTTTTTTATTTATTTCATACATACCTTTAAGCAAATATATCAACTTATTAGACATAATTGAAGATAATATATGCAACTATTACCTATATGGTATACATCTTTCGAGTATAAGATTAAAAGTACTGCTATAAATTAGATTATTTGAATTTACCTCTGGAAAACTTCCTATTTGGGTAATTAAGACCCAAAAATATTTTTTTGGCACAGATAGCGGTATAGGCAACCGTACCCATTCTTAGTCTTAACGTAATTAACAACTACTATCAAATATGTCTAATATGTCTACTCTATATCAGTTCACACGTATGATTCCGTATAAATAAAATTAGTTGATATAGTTTTGTATGAATCCCAGGTCTATTTTCATTGCACCAACTCTCCCCTTCCCCCCCCCTTTTTACAGTTGATTTTATTTTTTCTATACCTCACCGAAACTTCTTTATAAACCCATCACAAATAATTCGATTTGTACAAACTACGTACGACTCATCCTGCTTTGTTAGCAACAGCGATGACGTACAAAACAATAATAACCCCTGCCAGCTGCGTGCCAAGTGAGACAACCCAACCGTCAGCCCGAGAACCGCTTATTAAGTCACTGTAGCGCCCCGGGGTACAAAGTGACAAGTGACAAATAACAAAGTAACAAAGTACCGACGCGGCGACATCGTCTTCTAATCCCTTTACATCAACAAACACGCCTCGGCCTACACGTTCGCCGGCGAGTATGGACACTCACAACGATGCGGTAACAGCTATCTCCGAAAGGTTGCGGCAGTTCTACGCCAAGCGCCAGCCCTTCCGCGTCTACCATGGCGCCACGAACAGCACCCGCGTCTCGGAGAAGAGCCGCGACAACACGGTTGACACGAGCCGGCTCGACCACGTGTTAGAGATCGACGTGGCTAAGAAGACGGCGTTGGTAGAACCGAACGTTCCCATGGATGCCTTACTCGCCGCCACCACGACGAAAAAGCTACTCCCGCTCGTCGTCCCGGAGTTCCCGGGTATCACCGTCGGCGGGGGCTTCAGCGGCTCCGCGGGCGAGAGCAGCTCCTTCCGCCACGGGCTCTTCGACGCCACTGTGAACGAGATCGAGATCGTGCTTCCGGACGGCGAGGTCGCGCGCGCCTCCAAGACCGAGAAGCCCGACCTGTTCTGGGGCGCCGCCTCCGCCTTCGGAACCCTCGGCGTCGTCACCCTGCTCGAGGTGCAGCTCAGGGACGCCGGCGCGTTCGTGGAGCTGACGCACCACCCCGCGCGCAGCTTCCAGGAGGCCTGCGAGAAGATGCGGCAGGCGATTGCGGACCCCGCCGTCGAGTTCCTCGACGCCATCGTCTTCTCCCCGACTTCCGCCGTCGTCTGTTCCGGCCGCATCGTCGACGCCCTCCCCGCGGGGTGCCAGGCGCGGCGGTACCTGCGCCGGCGAGACCCGTGGTTCTACCTCGACGTGCAGAGGCGCGTCTCGCGCGCGGGACCCGCCGCCGTCGTCGACCACGTCCCGCTGGCCGACTACCTCTTCCGCTGGGACCGCGGCGGGTTCTGGGTCGCCCGGTACGCGTACTCGTACTTCCTCACGCCCTTCAACCGGCTCACCCGCCTCGCGCTCGACCGCTACATGCACGCGCGCGTCATGTACCACGCCCTGCACCGCAGCGGGCTCTCCGACAGCTACATCATCCAGGACGTCGGCATACCCTTCCCCCTCGCCTCCGCATCCGCACCCGTCTCCGCCGCGGATGAGTTCTACGCCTGGGCGCACGAGAACCTCGGCATCTACCCCCTCTGGCTCTGCCCCATCCGCACGCGCCGCGACGGGCCCGACGCCGCGCACGGTCTGCACGCCGACTTCGCGGACCCGAGCCAGGCGGAGTACGGGCTCAACTTCGGGATATGGGGGCCGCCCGCGCGACGGCGGCGCCGACCTGCTGCCCCTGCTAGCAGCAGCAGCAGCCATGACGGCAAGAGTAAGAGCAAGAACGATGCCGACCCCAGCTCGCGGGAGGAGGAGGACGAGATGGTCCGACTGAACCGGGCGATAGAGCGGAAGGTGCACGAGGTGGGCGGGAAGAAGACCCTGTACGCGCAGGCGTTCTACACCGAGGACGAGTTCTGGGCGGCGTACGACCGCGGCGCGTACGAGGCCGTGCGCGCCCGGTACCGCGCCGCGCACCTGCCGAGCGTGTACGACAAGGTCGCCGCCGGCGCGCGGCCGAGGGCGATGGAGGGGTCTAGGATGCCCGCGCGCCTGCGTCGCCTCCGGCCCTTCCAGGGTCTATACGGCGTCTACAAGGCCTGGCGCGGCGGGGACTATTTGCTCCGGCCTGCTACGGAGAAGGAGAAGAGGGGAGGGGAGGGTTCGTGAAAGACTTGATGTTAGGTTGGCGGGGCATAAGATAGGGAAGGGAGAAGAAGAGTTTACGTGTTACAATATTATACCATATATTAGATATCGCACCAGGAACAAAGGTAATGCACTATTAAATACGGGGTTTGTTATATTCGTTATACATTCGTTTCTACGGCGTTCAAGCGTAGCCTACTATCATCCGCAATCTAGAAGTCTCTCCCAGTCACAATCTCCCGTACTCGTGCAGATAATCACATGTCCTACGAAGAGAGCTTGACGACGTAGGCGCCGCGCTCGATCGTGTTGATCACGATGTACCCGCTCTTGAAGTAGGGGTAGTGGCTCCAGGTGCCCTGGAACTCGACCTGGCCGCCGCCGTCGAACTCGTCGTCCTCGGGGTAGATGTCGAAGTAGGCGACCTCCTCGACGCCGGCGCCGGTGGGGTCGGCCGGGATGGACGAGACGTCGAGGATGTGCAGGCCGCCGCCGTAGTTGCTCTGGTAGGCGTAGTCGCCGTTGACGAACTGGTTGTGGTCGATGCCCTTGCGCGACGCGCGGTAGTACCCCGTCTGCTTCGGCGCCTCCAGCGACGACACGTCCCAGATGTACGTGATCGGGTAGCCCGGCTCGCCCAGGCCCGCGTGGTCGTACTCGTCGTACTCGTCGTCCAGGAGCAGGTAGTTCTGCCACTGCTCGTCCAGCACCCAGCCCTGGTGCGTGTAGCTTGCGCCCTCGTACGAGGTCCGCGATATGATGGACGGGTTCGCCTTGTCCGTCACGTTGTAGATCGTCAGCGTGTCCTCGTTGTACCCGTAGCACACGTCCTCGCCGACGTACTTCTCGTCCGGGCCCCGGTAGATGAGACATTGCGCGTCGTGGACGTAGCCGTCGGCGGCGGCGCAGCCCGGCGACGTCAGGTTAGACAGGTCGGAGAGGTCGATGAAGATGAGTCCTGAGGCGCAGGCGGAAGTGCGGGGCTGGGCGCCGGAGGCGACGGCGTAGCCGGCCTCCTCGTTGGTCTGGACTGTGTGCGAGCGGCCGGAGGGGAGGTCGCCGAAGAAAGAGATGTCGTCTTCGTTGTTGAACGTGACGGGGCTGGCCGGATCGACGTCGAGTAGCTTGGCCATGTCAAAGACCTGGATGCCGTGGTTCTCGGCCTCGCTGCCGATGACGATGTAGCTCTTATAGCCCTTGATCTCGCGCCATAGCGAAGGCTCTGCCGTCGTGTACTGCGGCAGGCGGCCGAGATACACCAGCTTGCCCTCGGTGCTGATCTCGGCGAACGCGGATCCATCGGATTGTGCGATAGCCACGAACTCGCGGCCGTCCGAGCTGGTCCAGCCCCAAGAGCCGGCGCCCTCGCCGACGGTGCTACCGAGGTCCGCGTGCGACTGGAAATCGTACAAGTCCAGCTTGCTGCACTTGAAGTTGTAGAGCGGGTCGTCTGCCACAAGACTCGCGACTCCGTTCACGCAGGGGACTACGTCGACGGCGGCGTCCATACTCTTGTATTGAGTAGAGTCGAATAGACCCTGTTCTCTCCGGCTATCCCAATACGCCTGGAATGTTTATTAGCTCTATAGTTACGCGATTTGATATGGCAGGTTGTTTCTTACCATCTTAGTCGACATGATATGCTCATGTCGAATGCCGCTGTCAAAGATCTCGGCTGCCAGCTTCTCATCCGGCGGCATCTCCTTAGCCGCTGCGAAGCTCGAGAGCGCCGCAAGGGCGACTGCGTTCAGAGCGTACTTCATCTTGATGAATCCCTGAGTGACACTGCGGTTATAGATCCTCGCAATTTGCTCTCAGGTGTTAAGGACGGAGGGGGAGAAGATCAATAACGGAACCGACGTTGCCAAATGACATGGCCTTTAAATATTTGGCGAAGCTGGCTGCTATGATGATAGGGGAGCTTGGGTCGAGAAGCCGGTCCTGATAGCGACGTTCTATCGTATACCGACGTGGACGTTCGCGCTGGGGCAAATGCATCACGAGCGTAGATACTGTCGTCACATCCCAATCTACCAAAATGGGTAGGTGGTGTGCCTGTTAATATACGAAGAAACGCGGCATCGCTTGAGCTCTGAGTTTTATCCTGGCGCCCTCGTCTGCGCCTAGACCTTGGCGACCGATTACACCATCTTGCGATAGATGGTTATAGAATAGCGGTTAGTTGGCGGTGTCCCTATTCGCCCAGTCTTGTCCATCCCCTAGCTTAACCAATGACTTGGCGTCTTTCAATCGTATAGTATATGATGCATGAGGAATAGCAGCTTGGCTCTTTTCCACTATTCATATCAATTGCCGATAGAGGTAGGAGAGTCATCTCAAGATCCCTCTCCGTACTGTTGGAGACTCTTGGCGGCTCCCTTGAACAAGATTTCGTGACCTCTATGCCTTGTTAACATAATTTATATGGAGTCAGGACCAGTCAGTGAGAGGGGCCTAGGGGAGATAGGCACAGGGCCTTGAACGGGGATGGTTATATCACATCGACTACGCACGCCATACGTGCATTCAATTTAATAAAACTTTGGACCTAGGTCGCGATCTGGCGGCTAGCAAGTGGTTATCGTCATTGACGCAATGGATGAGTAGTAGCAACATAGTCAGAAAGGGCCGAATTCTCCTTGACGCCCCTCTAAAGATTGCTGATATGCGGGAGTCATCTATCGGGACATAGACCGACGATGATCGTTCAGCCTCCGTAGCGAGGCGGCTGGAGAGTCTAATCGACGAAAGTTCCGACGGATACCTTGGAAACACATCTAGCCCGTTGTCAGGTTGCAGTTGGGTTGTTCTATGCTGGTTTATTCGAATGCGAGTCTAGTCGGGGCGATCACACCCAGGGTTGTCCAACCAATCGATTCTGGGATTCTAGGGGCTAGGATCCCATTTCAGGAAACTCTTCGTCTTGCGGTCGGTCAAGACAGCAGACGACCTGATCGAGAACCCCACGAGAACAGCTTCGGCACCCTGCGATGTGTGTTTGCTCTTCAAGATCGTAACATCTCCAGGTTACGTGAATACCAAGAATCTGAAGCTTCTAGAAGGAATCTCCTTATCACCTACCTATTCTAGATTCCGCCGCGTTAAATTTTGTCTTTTCACCTTCTCCGCTCTCTAGAGGTTGAGGGTCGGATAGATGTAAGACCGCAAATTCGGACTTAATCATATTAGCGAACATATTTCCTACAATATTATAGATTACATTGTAGATTCGGTATTATTATACGAAGTTGATCGTTAACACCTAACTACCTAATTGTAATAACCAAGTTGCTTGACGCATATAAGCACGTAGCTAGCGTCAAGGCTTGTTAGAAATCAAGTTATGTCTTAGTTTATCAGGAATATTTGAACCTTTCAGGTGACTATGCTATGTCTACTACCCTATTTACGAAGGATTATTGAGAAGGGCCTTTGTAAACTTGCTGTTATATTGATTAAAGAAATGATGATACAAAAGTGAGAATAATATCACTCGAGAACTAGTTGCGAAGCGGCACCCTTTAGGTAATATGATGCTAGTACATGGTCTAATCTAAGTCTAGATATCAGTCGTAACTTATAAGTCCAGTCAAATTCTTCCCTCAATTCATTCCCTATTCTCATCTACATATATTCGTCTAAATTCTAACCATTCGATTATTCTTGACGCGCAAGCCAAATCCCTGTTTCCCCTCCATCCTCTTCATAATCGTCTTCATCCATATTACCATACACTTGGTGTGCAGCCGGACGCCATTCCGCTCGGTGGTTAGGACTTAACCTGCGTCCTTCAAACCAAACCCGCCACTTTGCCCTCGCGTTATCTTCAGAAGCAGGTTGGTACTGGGCCAATACCTTTCCTCTATTTGAGTTAAACTCGACTGAAGACCATATTTCTCATTAGCATATGAGCTTAACGCATGAAAGTTGGACGCGGATCAAGTTACTCGGGGCTTACTTACTATCATCTACATCCGGTTCTTCGTCCGGGTCAGCGTCATCCGGATTCGCGGGAAGCATTGGAGAATACAGGACTCGTTCGCACTCCAACTGATAATCCGCAAAAATATTCCGCCTGATTGCCCTTGAAAGCAGCCGATTTAGTCTCGGATACCGTTCTGTCTGGTCTTGCGGTCGTTCAACTCCGTAGTCAGTACTCCCGTACTCTGCCATAACCATAGGCGCGAAGATAAAGACACGAGGGTGCGCCTCGTTCGCCATCAAGGCTCCCTCCCACCTTAATTGGATCATGGCATCGAATAACGGTTCAATGGATCTCATCTCGAACATAGCATCGCTCAACACTGCATCACTGTCCATGAATCCAGGATCCTCCCAAATATGAGCCACGAAAGCCCCACGCCGAGATACGGCCACGACAGCGGTACAGCCGAATAATCCGGCCAGGGCAAGCGAGGCAGGTTCTGTGGCCCATCTGATTGTTCTGGCTTCGATAGACACATCATCGCCCAGATACAGTGTGACTCTCTTCATGGTTTCGGGATGGTCATCGTCATGGTATATCCGCCCGCACTCGCCCGCCATGAAGAGTCTTCGGTCCCCGCCATAGTTTGATGGCCCTGCCCATTGGTGTGGCTCGGGATCGGTTTCTCGCTCAGGCCACCGCTTCGATATGCCTCGCCCGCTGTCGCGTTTACCCAACGTGGTCCGGCACAAGCCGTTACATGAAGACTTGCTACAGACCGAATACGTCGGTATAGCTCTCGCTTCTACTGTCCTCGCGGCGGTAGAGCTTATAGCACTGCACCCGGTAACGGTAGTATAAGCAAAGGTAGTGCAAGGCTGATCCTGTGTTTTGTTGCCATATTGTGTGCAAAAGATATCGTTCCGGGTCTTGGTGAGTGTGTGAGTGCAGGTTTCTGAAGTATAATTTAACTCAGTTACGGGCTCGTAAAGTTCTAAAGGGCCTGGGTATCGTGTGGACTCGGCATTGGATGGCTGTCGAGCCAAGGTTGTACCGATGGCACTGAGAGCTAATGTGATCACGAAAGACCACATAGTTCTTAAACTAGCCATAATGTATGGATGTCGAGAGTAGAATGAGTTAGGTACGCTTGTGTAAGCCCATCGTATTCAACGTCGAAATCACCTAGATATAAGTACCTACTCGTGCTCATGCTTAGATGTCAGGTAACCATACCAGTCGACATATCACAAACGAACCTCCTTAGGCCGAGATGCCACAGAATCTGCCTATAAATAGGAAATGGAGACTTAGACATGGTATTTCATACCGAACAGAATCAAAGCGGTGTTCTCGAAGGCTTATTTTAGAATGCAGCTTTTATTTTTATTTTCAACCTAACATTGCCATGGGCTGTCGTTGTCGTCGTTGTCATTGTAGTATTCTTATACGTCTGAGTGGACGGGGGCCCCTCTCCGTAACCTCCCGAGGTGTATGGGACGTGACAAGCTCTAAGTTAAATAGTTATTGGGGCTCTACTGTATGCAAATTCGAATATACCAGTACTGCTTTGATACTAAGCCTTGTCTCTGTGCTCAACTTTACCTGGTTAGCGAACATTGCTATGAGAATGAGAGAAAAAGCCTGTTACTACTACATAGCTCTTTTTACAACTTTCAGAAACGCCTGGTAATAGTAACGGTTAATATAAAGTTATAAAGAGGTACCTGGGAGGTGGTACGTGGGAGTTTTTCAAGTTATCGTTAGTATTACATAGTTAGAATAATATATACAAGGTATCACTCTTAGATTACTGCGCCGACCTGTTCCCTGGACAGGATCTACACCTCTTGAATTAGTCTCCTGGAGTTGAAGATTTCGAGACGTTTTCTGAAATCATTCTTTAACCGTGACTAGTAGGACAACATGTCCAGGGGATGGGGTGACGCGTTAAGAACATGATCACTAACACGGTATGTGTACCTCCTACCCTAGGTCTAGAGCAGAATCAATGGCCGGAACAGAAGATTTCTAACCTATTCACAGAAGTTCTAACACAGTTTCTATGAGCTAGAGGTACCCTTCAACGTTTTATTTGGTTCTTACGAGAGAAGAGAGAATTTTATACCTACAAATTTCCCTAAGTGGGCACGTCACGAATCACAACAGCAGTCTTAGCCCCAGAAATAGCTAAGGGCATATTAGAATAGCTTCCATCGTGTGTGAGTTCTGGAAAACAAAAAACTCGACTCTGATAACGACAACTAAACTAAAAATAGATGAGCCACCCATTCTCAGCATCATTTATCTCGGCATCATAAGGTCGACCTAGGTATATACCTAAAATAGAGCAATAACTACTTACCTTGTCCTCGTATAGAGCCTTCTATCATTCACCTTGTCTCCAGCGTATTAATACTGGATACGCTTAGTTTATTTAGTCCCTCTCGAAGGTCGGCCCTCGGACACTAGGTCTTAATTTTCCAAAGCCGATGGGGCTACTGTTGCCTACGAAGCTTTGGGGAAAAAGAAGGAAAGAATTTTGTATATCATATAAAAAAGGTATCCATATAAAACCCCCTGTGAGTAGGTGCTTTGCGAATTAAACGAGCTTTTGTAATATTTAAACGTACCTACACACCAAACGTGCCGCCTCGTTTCCTGGACATGCTTTCCTAACCGGTTTAAATAAGCTAGATATTTATGATCTTAGATTTTAAGAAGCGTCAGGGGGACATGTCACGAAAGTCGAAATCATGCTAGGTACCTACCTAAAGGAGCTCGTGTAAGAGAGGACTACGGCGAGTTAAGTGTAGCGAGTAATACCTTTTCTTTACTTAAGGTACTCGTAAACAGCTAAAGTCTCCAACAATTTACCTTTTAATCATCCAGTTAATATTTAAAACATGAAGTAACTTATTAAAGAAAGATAACTAACCTTTTATTCAAATCAACTTAGTTTAATTTTTCTCATTCGTCCAAGTTAACATATTCTTTTATTCTATTCGGTCCAATTAAGTTTACGAAAGTCCATAGTACCTTTTTAATCTACAAGATGTTCGGAAGAATAATACACTACCTAATGGAAGACTTGGAAGTACACATACGACTTTAGGTACTGATATACCATAGTAAGTTGGTACGTCTAACAGGTATTCTCCTTTAGAGGTCGAAATCTACGGGGTATTCTATACCTAATTGATCGAGGTAACATTACAATTACGTGCCAAGATGTAATTATGCGGCGGAAGCAAAGTATTCTTCTATGTTGAGTTATACGAGACAGTATTTTTCCATTCCCTAGATCCGCTTTTTATAACCAGAATCCTTGTCAGACATAAGCTGGAAAATAAATAAGGTTAATTCCGTTCGTTGGGTGGTATGTTAGAGATTTTACCGAATATTCTTTCTACGTAGGGTGATAAGGCATATAAGTCCAGTCAAATTACTACGTAAGCCAGGTAAACCCTGTTGATCTGATCTGATCGAATTTAATACGATCAAGATGTCAACGATAAGTTGTAACTAGAACCCCAAAAGGGTGTTGACGATACCATCGTGTAATGCAGCTATATGTCACAATGCGAAGTTTAAGGAATTATGATAGCCTAGAAAGTTTAACCGTTATATACAGTATAATATTAGCAATGGTCTAAATAGACTAAGAATGTTGTCTTCTGTCTTCTATAATGGACGTAGAGTTCTTATTTATTTTACATTAACCAACTAGGTATCCATCTCTCCCCAGGATCGATACCCTCTCTTCCTAGAATACGTGTCTTCATAGTACAATCCTTCGTTCTGATGCCCAAGAGGTTGGTATTACACACTACTAGACCAACCTTCTAGTAATACGAATATTTATTTATGTCTTCCTCTTAGGGAACTTCCGGTACAAAATCCTAGGAGATATCCTTCTGGCATGTACCCATGGCATATGAGATGTGTGGAATACTTCCATAATAGAAACAGAGCCAGAGTTTTACGTGCTAAAAGTTCCTCTATCCCAGCTGTCATTTTTTCGAGATATAAGAAAATCTACCACTCTTACCGTATACCTATATGATATATTGGTTGAAGTGCTTAAACTTGAAGACAATAATTTGTACCTCGTATTATTTTACCTGCTTAGTGCTAGTGTTAGTCAGCCAAGCCTCTTACCAAAGAGAAAGACCTCTACGGAGCTTTTCTTATAATGATTTGGAATTACCGTTACCATCGCCTGGCATGTTTAAGAGAAAAAGACTAAGAGCCAAACCTTGGCTGTCCGTAGCGGGATTCGAACTCATTTGTATGTGCCGTAGGAGTAATATGAGGTAACCAACCATCTAATGAAACTCTCTAAAGCTAAAAGGCTTAAGATTAGGCCCACGACGGATGGTTATCGCCGGTCGGGAAAAGTTGAGTCCGCGGAGGCGAGGTTCAGAATCGTGTATACTAGAGCTTGCCACGCCCCATGCCCCTAGGGAGCTTGCGAAGATGGGCCCACGTCTGTTCGCTTAAAAGTTAAACAACCGAACAACAACAACAGCAGCAGCAGAAGCAGCAATCCCCGGGTATTTTTACGTGCTAGGAACCATGTGCCGTAATACAGCGGAGTGTCCAGCGTCCTCTGAGAGAGAAATCGTCTGAGAGAAGGTAATAAGTCTTAATAATATACTTTAATCGGTACTAGAGGAATTTTTGCTCTAGTATAAATAGGAGGCTACGCCGTCGGCGTAACACAATGACATGCCAAGGGTCAATTTTAGTCTCTATAATGGTACCGTATCAACTGTCATATATTTACTAGTTTACTCCTCCGTAGTTGTTGTTAATTTGTTGGTATCGGCTTATGTTATATAGACTAGGATATGTTGACATATACCGTACGAGTTCTCTTTTGGGGACGTAGAATCTAGATTCTTTCCGAAAACTTCCTATTGCTACCTAGGTACTCCACAAAAAGTACCTTATAAGTTACCTGTTAACAGTTAGCTACCTGACTAGTACCAGGTAGGTATATGTTCTGGAACACAGACTACAGCTCCTGTCCGAAATCTACCCCGGTTCCCGGAGGTGATCCGGATGCCAAGGATCGGTTAAAAAAGGTGTAGAAGAACGGAATGCCCGGTCTATATGGTGTGTATCTAGGTACTATGTAGATAGGTCCCTGCAGACAATGTGCCCGCCACAGGCATCAGCTTTGGTGGCTAAGGGGCAGGGACTTACAATTTACCTGGTACTGTACCTAATGTAAGGTTATTTCTACGTACATACCTACTACGTAATAAGTATGTGTATGATGCCCTGCCAAGAATTATCTACATCGTAAATGATTCCTTTTCCATTTGTACAAAACCTTCGAATTTTAAACTGTTCAACATTCAATAAGAACTAATATGGTGTCATGTGCCTTGAATTCTGGAATATCGTCAAGCTAGGGAATTGCTGTTACATAATATTCCTCATACTTATGCGCGCCGAATTGGTAGACGATCATTCGCGGAGATTATTCCGAGGCTTTCATCGTGAGCTAAGGTGTCCATCTACATATACGTTGTAATAGTACCCAAGGACGTTACACGTATCCCCCCCAGCTTGCTCGGTACCTGACCGAAGAATCACAGCTGAGAGGTACATGCATATTACCTGGGATACCTATGATCTGTAGCCTGTAGGATAAGGCATGTAAGCCTTAGTACCTAGATCCAGGTCATAAGTTCTTAGTTCATGTAGGTACAGATAGGTGCAGGAAGACTTCGCAAGGTAAGAAAAGGCCGAAGAAAAACTCCGCAGCGGTGACACGTACACAAAATTCCGCGTCGCCGCCGCCGTTGTTGCTACGACCGAATTACCTATCGGAGGCACGCCGATCGTACTACACTCGTACAACGGTTAACCTTTGCTCATCGAACCTTGGAAATGGACCGCCGAGGGCAAGAGGCCTCGGGGCCTAATAAGCGCCGTCTCCTTCCCATTGCACCTGCTCCGGGAGGAAGTTCCGGACAGGGCGCTACAGCCGGTACGGAAACAAGGGGCAGAAGACAGATCACGGCCGCATGCGAAGCTTGTCGAAAACGAAAGTCCAAAGTACGTATGAGAGGTGGTAAAAATATATATAAACATACCCCTATATATATACCATATATATAATATAACTCATCATTGAGTATACCCTCGTTTGGAGTAACGTAGTACACCCGTTGCCGTGTACCATCGGCTAACAACATCGATCTTGCCCCTGGCCCGCAGTGTAACGGTGAACGACCGAAGTGCGGTCTCTGTGTAAGACACGGATCCGAGTGCCGATATTCCACGGGCCCGGCCGAGACTCATTCCCAAGCTCTCAAGCGAAAGCATAGCGAGTTACAGACCCGCATCACCCCCTACGAAGAATTGTTCGGTCTTCTGAAGACCAAGTCCGACCCCGAGTCTCTCGAAATCCTGAGAAGAATCCGGTCTGGCAACGATGTCGGGTCTATCATACGTCACGCGAGGGATGGTGATCTCCTCATCCAGCTTTCCCTTACCCCCGAAGCCCGCCGACGATACGATTTCCCCTATATAGCTGACATGCCCCCATCCATCCTCGTGCCGGATAATCTCTATCTACGCTCTTTCGTCTACGAGACCACCTTCAGTGCTCCGCCTTCTCATGGCTTCGAAAACGAATCGCAGCGTGAAGGCTTTGGCGACGATCGATACCTCAAGCCCTATCACGCGGCCCAAGTTGTAGACCCCGACATCTCAAATATCAATATCGCAAAGTGGACCAACGTAACTTCAGACAACCAGCTATGCAAGAAGCTCTTGACGTCGTACATCTACTATCAACACGCCTGGACCGGTGTCTTTCATATGAAGTATTTCCTCAAAGACCTGGCTTCTGGCCGTCCTCGCTTCTGCTCGCCTCTGCTGGTCAACTCCGTGCTCGCAGCTTCATGCGTAAGTCCAGCACATGTCTGATCCTGGAGCGTTGGCAAACTAACACAATCTCACCCAGCACATGTGCCGCGACATCCAGGACCGTAATAGGTTCTGGGTCCCTCAGGCTCTTGGCTACCAATTCCAGGCCGAAGCAAAGAGGCTCTGGGAAGTGGAGAGCCAGAGAAACGTTAGCAGCTTGACCACGATTCAAGCCGCTGTCATCCTCGGCATCGTGGCGCTCACCACGGCCATGGACAAGGTCGGGACGTCGTATCTGCTGCAAGCCATGGCCATGGCATCTAAGCTAAACATGTTCGACGCGGACGCGGGGACGGCAGACGTGAATATGAGGCGGGTACGGGCATTCACGGCATGGGGGTTATACGCTTGGCAATCGTATGTATTTTGTTCTCCTTTTCTCCCAAGAGACGACGATATGTGCATAGATACCATCTGATGCTGAAACAAAAAATCTAGGTGGCAGCGTTTCTACTTCGGGATGCCCCCTCACATCAGAGACGCCCCGGCGTACCCGTTGCCAGACCCTTCGGAGGACCGCGAATGGTACGGGGAGCTGTGGATCCGGTACCCGCTGAGCCAGACGCTGTTCCCCGTGAACATGGGCGCCGTCATGAAGGCCAACTTCGAGCTGCGGAGGCTGATGGCCGAGATGGGGTCCGAGCTCTTCGTGATAGGCGCGCCGCCCAACATAACCGTCGAGAAGGTCCTCGAGTGCAAGTCCCGGCTGGACAACTGGTTCAGCAACCTCCCGGAGCCCCTGATGCCTACCAAGATCGTGTACCCGGACCACATCAAGATCCAGTAAGTGACCTGATCCTCTCGCGCTCGCTCCCTGCTACCTTATTTTTTTTTTCGTAGCCCTCTCGCTCACCCGATTCTCAAGCGTCGAATACTACGGCATAATCATCACCCTCGTCCGGCTGCTGCACCTCTCCGGCGTGCCGCCGGACATCACGTGGCAGAACATCATCACGCACGCGGAGGTGCGGCTGGAGACGCTGCTGCGGCTCTACTACCTGCGGCACAACTACGAGTCGTACGACCCGCTGCTGATGCACTGGCTCATGTTCCTCGGGGACGCGACGCTGCAGAAGCTGGACGACATGGGGGGCGCGGCGCGCGCGGCGCTGGCCCCGGCCGACCTCGAGGCCCTGCGCTCCACCCTCGTCCTCTGCGCCAAGGGCCTCTACGACCAGCGCCACAACTACCACATCGCCGTGCTCGTCTACCGCCTCCTCCGCGACCGCATGCGCGAGTCCGACCTCGACCTCCTCCGCACCCACCTCTTCTCCTCCTCCGCCGCCGCCGCCGCCGCCGACGACGACGACCTGCCCCTCATGACCCAGTACATCCAGGCCCAGTGGGTCGCCCCCGTCATGGGCCCCGGCGACGACGCCGGCACCACCACCGACAAGCGCACCCTCGACTACCTCCTCCGCGAGTACGAGAAGCTCTCGCTCGACCGCAACGTCGAGGACGTGAGCGACGTGAGCGACGTCAGCAGCCCCGCGAACCCGAGCGCGCGGTGAAATTCGTGCTCTCGCCTCGAAAAAAAAAAGGGTGTGCTTTTGTGTAGGTAGATAGTAACCAGCGCCAACTCGTATCCGTCCATCACGTACCCTAAGCACCTTGGATATATAAACCATACCATCTGCTTATTTTCGTCCATAGGTACTTTGTAGTGGCTTACAAGCGACCAGGCCTTCGCGGGATGACAAACCTTTCGTATCCTTCTTGTTATTACCAAGGGTAAAAATCTAGCTACCTCATACCTATATCTACGACAATTCATGCGCCTCCTCGGTATTTATCACGCGGAACTAGGTAATCAAGTGGTAGAGATACCTATGGGCCACGAATTGACGAAAAAGCGGTATTTAAAGCCAGCACGCTGTTTACAATTCACGAGCATTCCAAAAAATTCACATTCGTTCTCCTATCGACTAGCCATGACTGGTTCAGATTAGAATATCCTAGCTCGAGCGGAATCTACGTTATCCGACCGAAGGGGTAAGGGATGGACGGGATGAAATATCAAGACAGGAACACGGGATTGGGATAGGTAAAATATATTAGACAATTACCACTGGTAAGGACTAAGTTGCCTATCTGGTATCTAGACTCTTCACTCTAGTAAACGCATTCTATTTACGTTTTAGGTACATTTAGACCCATGGCATAACTCCCATACTCGTATTCAAACCGACTCTAAGAAATCTTTAACGTCGTGACCATTCCCCCTACCAGGTACCTATGCACTTGTCAGCTAAGCAGCGATGAGAAACCAAGCTGATGACCACCATTAAAGTACAATGTCTAACCAAGGTCCCATCATTGCTAGTTAGCACCCATACACATCCCTTCATACCTAGTAACCATACGATATAAAAAGCATGCCTATGTTTATCTGAACCATACCGCGGGGAACAGATCAAGTAGATTAGCTCAATAGCTCCTTGATATCCTCGACTCTCTGGAGCCTCTTCTCCTCGTCTGTCATCATGCCTAACGACGTAGCACTAAAATTTGCATCATGTTAATAACCTCGGATCATTGCTATCTGGTAAGAATAGGGAAAAGGAGAAATGAGGCGCGCTTACATAAACTTTTTCCTATCCTGGACCTTTAGCATCCGTTCCTCGACGCTATCTTTTACGATGAACCGGTATACTTTGACTTCGTCTTCTTGGCCCATCCTATGTACGCGGTCGATAGCTTGGGCCTCGACGGCAAAGCTCCACCACGGATCCATCATAAAGACACGCTTCGCCTGCGTCAGATTGAGTCCCACGCCCCCAGCTCGCAGACTAATCAGCAAGATAGTGAAGTTTTTGGACTCTTTGAACTCGTTTAGTATAGCGGAGCGGGTTTTTTGGTTGGTAGAACCGTCGAGGCGGAGAAATCGCATGTTCGCTTTCGTAAGTGCGGGCTGAATAAGGGACATGAAGGACGTGAATTGGCTGAAGACTACCGACTTTATGCGCGGGTGTTCCTTACGTAGTTGACGGAGATATTTCATCAGTGTAACGACTTTCGATGAAGATTCAATCGATCCCAGGCGCTGCAGGCTGATCCTTGGGGTAGCACGAATCATCTCCGGGTCGTCATCGTGCCGAACGACTTCGAATATGTCGCGTCCGTTTATAGGCTCACGACAATTAAAACATTTTGGTAACTGATGGCGATCTGTGCTATGCTTTATGTAATCTAACAGACATTTTTTGCAAGCAGAATGCCAACAACCGGTTACTGCTTGTTCAATCATGGGTTCCTCTGAACAAACAGGACATTCGTTGACCGCTTCATCCCGAATCTGTTGGAGGACGTGGGCTCCGAAAGCGTTAGCGTCTTTCTCGTCACCGGTAGTCGCCGTAAATCGTTCAATTAAAGATTCAAGATCCATGTCATCGCTAAGACCAGCGGCAGCATCTGCCTGGATACCAGCAACCTCCTCGTCAGCGACAAGATCTTGATTCCTAACCAAGATAGGATGACAGCATGATTGACGGAGACGAAGGATTTGGGCAAATATAGTAGTGAATGCTTTCATGACTGTGCCTCGCTCGACGTTGGAGGATAATGTACGCTTGGCCTTGGTAAATATATACTCGTAGACAGCGCGCTCGGTTTCGGAGAGTTCGATCTCAACAATCTCCATGGACTTCGGGGGCAGTGGGACGAGGCTAGAACATATCAGTATGCTTCCAAACTAAAACTATATCGACAGGCTTACGGTTGACCTTCAGGCGTCTTCATCTCTTTAGTCCGCCTCATCACCAAAGGCTCCAACACTGTCTGTACCACGTCGAGAGCGCGCATATAATCCTTAGATTCGAATGGAACAGTGATAAAAGTTCGCCAGAACGAAAAGTTGTTCCATGGCTCAACCCTGAGAAATCTAACTAAGCTGAATAGATCCTCCAGGCGGTTCACAATGGGAGTTCCAGTAAGAACCCAGCGGTGTGTGGCCGAGAGTTGGTAACAAGCTTTGGATGTCTTTGACTGGCGATTTTTGATGGTATGGCCTTCATCAAGGATAACCCGAAAAAAGTCCAACGAGAACAAGCCATTGTGGAGGTATCTATTCTCGGGTTTGGAAGCAATTTGAGTGAACTCGGACAACACCACTCCATAGCTCGTTATCACTACATCAGGTGCGGAAGCGATACTAGCACTGCAGCAAAGTGCTCGAAGATTGTCAATCTTTTCATTGCCATAGTAAACGATTGACTTGAGCGTACCCTCTTTAGACGCGTTTTCTGCTTCGCTTTGCCACTGTGCAAGTAGAGACATCGGAGCAATAACAAGAGTGGTCTTGGGGGCATGCATGATACCAGACTTAGATGAAACCCTCGACAGACTGGTAGCCAAATCAAGAGAAGCGCCAGCACTTTGAATCACTGCCTGAGATTTGTGCGAATGAATAAGACTCAGCATCTGAATAGTTTTACCGAGACCCATCTCATCGGCAAGGATCCCACCCAAGCAGTGTTGCTCTTGCACGGGGAAATCCATGGACAGCTCACCGGAGTATGGATTCAGATAAAATTTAGATTGGCCATCCACCTGAGGCACCGCCTGGTCGTCGACATCCTTCGTTGGCCAGGAGTACTCTTCCCAGAGTGGATGCATCGAGGGCTCGCGAGTCTCGTTCTTCTGATCTTTCTCCTTAGCTAACATCCAATACAATGACTGTTTTTGATACGGGCGAAGAGTCATATTGAAGGTGTCAGCTGGCTCAGCTTCTGGTGTATCAAAATCGAACGACTGGGCCTTCCGATATAGAGCATCAAGCTGATCTTGCTCCAGCTCTTGACCATCTTCATCTTCTACCGGCGGAGAAGAACCAGGGGTGGCTGACTTGGCAATGTCATTGTTTTTCTTCTCGGCTATCTCAGCAGCATTCAGAAGATCCTGTCGCGCGTTTCTAGCTGCGGCTGCATTGCCTCTAGAAGGAGTGAGATTGATCTCCTGAAACAATCGTGCCAGAGCAACTTGACGTAGGCGCAGGTCCCGTTCCTCGTTCGTTTCCTTCTCCTCGAAAAGACCAGTTGAACGGTTGTCAGACAATTGAAATCCCGCATTCTGGAAGGCTGAATCCATCAGGAAACATCGTAATTGTATAAATACGGTATCGTTCGTCTTTAATTTCTCTGGCGCGTACACGCAACTACCTTCAAACTTGCAGACATTCTGGTCCATAAGCGAGGATACCCAATTTGCAGTATCCTTGGCCAGTCGCCCAATTTCCGTTCCTCTAACATCGGTGAAGCGCACTATAACATCTACTCGCCTAGCCGCAGCGGAATTCATTCGAAGAGCCGAGGAAGATGCACTCACTTTACCCTTGATTTTGGCCGAGTGATTTGGCGGCTGGATTTTTTGACGCTCAATCTTAACAGCATCGCCATGATTTAGCAAGTTTGTACCACTTCGGGTAGCCCACCCCTCTACGCCAAATGCACCAATATAACGTTTCTCGATCATGGATTTCGACGGCCGAGGATGTATCGACGAAGGATCAGGTGCCTTGGCGTTGTTGGCTAAAACGGTCAAGGTCTGAGGCCCTTGGGCACGGCGAGATGGCTTCCACGTTCCGTCAAAGTACATATTAACGGCTCGTTGAAGATCGTTTCCGCATTTTCTGCTAATGATTCCCAGAGCCTCAGGGTTGACCTTGGCTCCGACGATATTCTGGAATGTGTTCTCATCGAAGTTCGTTATATGGACCGGAGAAGAGGCATGATTCATTGAAGAGGTACGGGAAGCGCCAGCAACACTGTTGACCGTCTTCTCTGAGAGGGGTGATTTCGTGGATAGGCATACTAGGTTCGAATCATGTTCATCCTCTTTGTCTGGACTTGTGTTTGTGCTTAGATCTAGGTCTGGGTCTGGGTCTGGGTCCGGGTCTGCATCAGTAAAGAATCTTCTTCTCTTCGCAGGCGGTTCATCAGAGTTGTCGATCCTCATTCCGAGTTTTGTATTACGAAGATGAATATAAACAGCTCTACCGTAGTATATCAAGCAATTAAAAGTAGAAGGAGGGGTAAATATTAAGTATCTAGATTTATGAGAGACAGGTTGACGAAAGAAGAAAAGAAAAGAAAGTATAGAATTTGATTTGTAAATTGATACTTTTGATACTCGCGGTACCTTGTATATTACTACATGTATGTACCGTTGTAGAAACGCGCTTCGTTGCGTTGAACCGTCCTAATACATCTATCAATATAAACTTTAAAAGGGAAATTTAACGGGACGCGATTTCCTCAACGCGGGCTGTCATGTGACCGCGTTTCCATTTGAAGTTGAATTAGGAAAGATCAAGTAAACTCAAGACCCACTTAGACCCGCAGCATGATATCACTTTCTATGTACCTCTTATCGATAGAATATACGGAGTATTAATATAACTAATAGATATTTAAATATCAGCACCATTCAAAAATTTCTTCGCTTCTAAATATTATTTCCCGTTTTATCGAGCTCCCCGATGGATTCTTTCATATAACCTCGTTTTCTTATGTATCGTGCGATTCGGGCACGCTCAGGCCTTCGATGGCTTACGCATCAGTTGCGGCCATCACCAAGGTCTTATGTCACCGATGCTGATGTAGAAAAGGCGAGAGAGTACTGCGCTGCACAGTTGAGGTAGGACTTCTCACGATGCCTACTTATGCGATGAAAGTACTACTAGTAGCATAGCATTAATGAAAATAGACAGTCCGACTACGATTCTTATCTGATTCGAAATGTGCTGCCTAAAGCGCGACAAGATGCATACGACGCACTGCGAGCTTTCAATCTAGAGCTCGTGCGACTACCAGAGCTCGTTTCCAACCCAACCATTGGTCTTATGCGCATGCAATTCTGGCGGGATGCTGTCAACAACACCTTTGCCGGCAAGCCACCAAAAGAACCAATCATGATTCTGCTCCACAAGGTTATCTCGGACCTAAGGGAGAAAGGTGGTACGCCGAGCTCCATCAAATTCTGGCTGCTACGTCTCATCAATACTCGGGAGCAGTACATGGATAATCGACCCTTCACTAGCCTAGGCTCGCTGGAAGAATACGCAGAAAATACATATTCAACCCTTATGTATTCGAATCTAGCAGCGCTGCCCATCCATTCCATGCATGTGGATCATCTTGCCAGCCATATTGGCAAGGCGTGTGGCATAGTAGCTATTTTACGAGGCGTCCCGGTCTTGGCTACTCCCTCGCCGCCGGTGAAGTCGCCTAACGGGGCCAGCGTGGGAGTGGGCAGAAATCCGGTCTTACTACTTCCACTCGACGTCATGGCGGAGACGGGCCTGAAGGAGGAAGATGTGTATCGACATGGCCCTCGCGCCGACGGTTTTCAAGATGCGATTTTCAAAGTCGCCACCCGAGCCCATGATCATCTCATCACCGCAAGAGAGATGTTAAAAGAACTGCAAGCTGGTCAAGCTCCCGGTCATGAATACGAGCACCATGGCGAAGAGCAACACGAGTATCCTTTATCAGATCCTAAGAATGATGATACGAGACGGGACCTCCATCGAGGATTCGGCATCTTGTTAGACGGCGTCCCGGCTGGCGATTACCTAACAAGGCTGGAGGCCCAGAACTTCGACCCCTTCATGGTAAAAGCTAGTTGGAAACTCCCGTGGAGATTATGGAGAGCGATTAGGAGACAACAGATATAATGACTACATTTTTATCTGGGTACACTTTTGTAACTATATCCTCCTACATTGGCCGCCTTACACCCAAACATCCATCCCGGTCTCAAGGGGTACTCTCAAAGAAAAGCTCCATTACAGGGAAGAAATCCCCAAGGGCTAACTCTTCGAGATATTCATCGCCTAGCAATAGACATGCCATCTCGTTCAACTGCTTGCCGTACAGTGGAGAGTCCTTGCTCCAAACCACCTCAGTAAAGCTTGGTATCGTCGATAGAGCTTCATCGCGATTTTCATGGCAGTACTTCATTAACGCCTCGTCGTACTGCAGCTCATATTTAATCTTATTCCTTAGTTGATTACGGGTACGGATTATATCCGTGTTAGCACCGAAATGTAGCAGCATGAGGACTATAAGAAAACCCGGTGGATATTCATCAGTGTATGGCCAGCAATATACTGTCTCCTGTAATGCCAATTCCAGCGCACTACGGTCAGGGCTAAACTCTTCGAACACTGTTGGCAGTGTAGAGGATGCCGAAACGCCGGAACTTAGGATGAAATGAACCATTTCAAGACGTTCGTAAAAGATGGCACTACGAAGGTGACGGCTAGAAAGGTCACATTTTATGCCCGAGCTCAACAGATACTTCACAGTTTGCAAACACCCGTTCTCTGTTGCTCTAGTGATCATTTCCCCTGCTAGAGATGAACAGTAATCACTTTCCCCTGTCCCTGTGAACCAAGGCTCGCCCGAGAGAACTGTTTTCAAGATGTCTAGGCAGCCATCATATTGGCAGGCCGCGAGAGCAAAAGGGGAGGCCGGGAGTGGGGGCTTTGCGAATTTTCGGTAGCGCTCAAAAAAATACCTTGCTCGAAAAGGCACCTGCTCGGCAGTCAGCCATCTCAAAGCGCGCTTCTGTCTTCTAAACCTTTCCATAAATACATAACGGCGGTCGAAGTGGTCATCCAGGATAAGGATACACAGTACCGCAGAGGAAATAGCTATATTGTCCGCCGATGGAGGCTGGATAGCATCGTACAATCGCAGAATAACATTCATATCGGTGCCTGGATTAATAGCACACCATTTCAGGACTCGTGTGATGACTGACTCTCGGTCGTGCATGTTGAAGACTGGATGCTGCAATAACGTTTCTATAACGTCGAAGCATCCAAATTGAGCGGCAGCCCATAAGTCGCTATGCCGGACGTTAAGCCCGGAAGATATCATGAAAAGCGCAGTATCCTCTTGCTTAGCTTCACAGGCCGCACGGAACGCGTCTTCTTCAGAAAGTGAATCTGTGAACATGATATCGTCATAGAACAATCTGCGAGTTCCCCCGATAGAATTATTACTCAGCTCAAGTCGGCCTCTCAAATGAACGTCACATTCACCGAGCTCCTCTATAACGTCAATGCGGCCTGCCCTGGCGGCTGCAACGATTGGAGAATCAAAGCATTTGGGTAAGAATCCGGAGTGAAAGGCGGTACCCTCAGCGTACCACAAACCGTGAAGGGCAGGCCGAAACTGGTCCTTATATATACGGATAATCTTCCTAATTCCGTCGATACCCATACCTTTCTCGATGGCCCAGAGAAGGGATGGTTTATACAGCACGGTATAATAAGGCGCCGGCGTCTCTTCATATTCCTGAACGACGCGTCCCCATTTGAAAGTAGTAGGTGGAGATGGGCGACGAGTCATCTCCAGGTTGGGTAAGCTGGGCAAAGTTTCCTGCTGTAGCGCCATGTCTACTTTTGCAATTGTCGCTACGTCAATCATAGAATAGACGTATTTACAAGTACATGCGAGCTTAAACAACTGAGCCGGGTGTCTCAATCCGGCACCTATCTCGGTGATGATTTCAGGGGGCAAGGTGCGGAGACCTTTACGGGACCCCTTGCCGATCTTTGCTGAACCCATTGTTATGGGACGATGGCTAGCGATAAGTCAAGCTGTTTAGTCCGTTCGAATTCGAGTAAAGGAGGATCTGCCCGATACTTGTAACTCTACTTGCGAGGCATTGAGATCAGGTTTTATGATGAAGAGCCGCCGAACGTAATATATCTCTCTATTACAAGATTCTTGTTCTTTCTTCTTCCGAGTTTGAATGTTCTTGTTTTCACGTTTTTCTTTGTTGAACAGAGCCCGTTATTTGGGGTAATTAATTAACAAGTCTATTATCATCCACGTTTATTATATTTTTCTTAGAAGCTCCTAGCTATAAAACCAATAAATAGACGTCAATCTAGCCCATACATGTAACATTACTTGATAGGGTCTGTAGAATTACCCCTTAAATAGTGCTTATAAGGCAACATAGACGTAAAAGTTGACACAGTACCCCTAACAAGCCGGTTCATGGGGGCAATTAGAATCCGTCCAATGGAAGGTAATTCAAAATTAACAAGGGAATAATTCTAGAGAACACAATAATACCTTTACTATTTAGGGACATCAATGTAATGTTTCCCGTAGCAAGGTACGACGACCCTAGAAGAACTCGTAATTGTTGCGTCACAGGTAACGGCTATTACATCTTCTCAAGATCTCCACCTCGCCGAGTCAAGAATTTACCTAAACAAAGAGGAGGTTACCTCTTAGGCCGCTATGTTAATCTTTTTAACAGTGTATTCCCTTGTGTACAAGAGCCAAGGGAAACGAAGAAAGGAAATAGACATGAGTTCCACAGTACGATCTCACTGGCTTCTCTCGAATTGTAAACGGTATATTAGAAAATACTTTGCTTCATCCGTCGTCACCTCACTCTAGCTACCTATCTACTAGTAGAACCATTTTCTCTAAGAGGCATATTGATCACATTTCTAAAAAAATGGTTTCCAAAGCCAAGAGGCTGTCCCTCTTCGAGGAGGCGATGCAGAAGGTTTACGGACCCTATCCCACGAATACCTCCGACGCCTCGTCATGGCAGCCTGCCGCAGAGCCGGGAGCAGGGGGACATAAGGGTCGCTACCTCTGGACCGACGCCTTCGGAGTTATCAATTTCATCACTCTTTCCCGCGAGAAAGGGGGCGAGGACCAGTCGGAACGGCTCTACCTCGAGCTTGCCAGGAGGCTTGCCGACACGGTGCACTCCGTCCTTGGTCGCACGCGGGACGGGACATCGCGGCTGCCCGGCGCGACCGACGCGGGGCCGCTCGGGGGCGGCTTACGGATCGGGAAACTCGATGCGGACGGGCCCGACGGCGACGGCCAGTACCACCACTACCTGACCCTCTGGATGTTCGCCCTAAACCGGCTCTCTCTGGCGACGGGCGAGCGGCGGTGGAACGCGCTCGCGACGCAGCTCGCCAAGGCCGTGCACCCGCACTTCGTGGCGAAGAGGGGCGGCCGGGAGAGCATGGTGTGGAAGATATCGACGGACATGCGCCGCGTGCTGGTCGGCAGCAAAGGTAACCTGGACGACGTAGACGGGCTCGTCGTATATCAGCTTCTGCAAGATACGGCAGACCTGTTCGCTTCCTCCGGCGACAACCCCGACCTATCGCCGCAGTTGTCACTACACGCAGAGATCGAGAGTTACCGCCGCATCGCGGCCAGCCATCCCAAGTCTTTATCAGACGACCCCCTGGACCTTGGTATGGGTCTGTGGATTAGCCATTTCGATCGGGAGGCGGAATGGTCGCGCGACCTAGCTGGGGACGGGCTAGCCGTCGCGAAGCATCGCTTCCTTCCCGCGGCGCAGACGAGCCGCCGGCGTCCGTCCCGGCTTGCGTTCCGCGAGTTCGGCGGCTGCCTCGGGATCAAATGCTACGTCGACGAGCCGGGCGCGTCTTCGTACGCGGGCGCTGAGGCGGTGCTCGACGGCTAGGAGGGCAGAGTCTTCGACTCGGCGGACGCGGACCTGCGGCCGATCAACTTGGTCATGTATGCCGCGGCGCTGGTTCCCGGAGGTAAGCCTGTCCCTGATGTCACTCTGGTCTTTGTGTGAGAGGAGCTACGTAACTGAACTATGGTGCTACATTGTAGCGTTTCGTGACGGATATGTCCACTTAGAAACTATCACGACAAAGAGTACGAAGAGGTAGCTGTCAAGAGAGTTACGGTCTATTGCGTTTGCATGGCCCGGGAGTTTGCGACAGGTTTGCCACGGAGAGAATACTGTTTCAATACGTGGCGTGTTTGATGCTAAAATGTAAGACTTAAGGGGCTTCCTTCAACTATATTAAGATCGTTACATGTTATCATTCGAGTAATGGTTTAATTCTACGAAGCTGTAGTAAGCTTTTAGAGGTTATCATGAACAGAAACGAATCGCCAGGTTATATCTGAATAGTTCCGTCACAAAGAGAACTCGGCTATTTGGAGGTACGTAGAGAATCGCGTTGAATATCAATAATATATCAGATAAATAATGATTAATCTAATTCATACTAGCGCTTTACGGGTTTATAAGTGAAAATACTGTGGTAAGAAGCTATCGGGTTCTAAATCTCGTAACCAAGTATCAGAAGGACTAACATTTCATAAACTGAGCAGTATACGCCAGACAACGAGGGATAAGATGCCGGGCTGGAATGAAATGAGTAGAGCAGATGTCGGAAATGAGGCCATGAATTTCTTCGCGAGGAGTCCCAGATTCACATTCGAAGGTTTAGTCGGTGCTGGTATAGCGGGAGCTTTGGTCCAGTTCAAAGAGCATCGACCGGATGGGACGGTAGTTCGATACGTAGCCAAAAGATATTTCGAATCAGACGGCAAGCTTAAAAAAGAAACAGACGCTCTGGAAGTAAGTGGCCCGCTTTCCACACGGAGAAGATTGAAGAAGCCCCTATTGTAATTCTGAATGAAGTTTGCTAACGAGAGTAATGACGGGAAAATAGAGATTAAAGTGGTCGCCACATTTCGTCAACATGATACGCATAGTAGACAATCCTCTCGATCGAGAGAAATATGTCGTTATGGAATACTTAACACATGGCACCCTGAGTGACTTCCACCAGGCTCTGAGTAGGCTCGACATCGTGCCGAACCGCATTTTCTGGGCCATATACCTTTGTCGTAAGTCTAACACACATCGGAGAAAGACAGATTTCTAACTGAGATATCTATAGTCGCGCGAGCCTGCGTGGCCATGGCATACCCACCGCAGAAGCCAGCTCAGCCGTTCGAAAGGCTGCCGCTCGAAGAGATTATACCTGACCAGGTACCGGAGGACTTTATACATAATGATATACACACTGGCAACAGTAAGCGTCACCCAAACTTTCGGCCTATAGCGACTCAACTTGAGGATGCATGCTAACATGTTGGCAGTTATGTTTGGCGAGCTTGAACCCGACAGACATGATGAACATTCTTTTATTCCACCGCTGAAGCTTATAGACTTAGAGCTATCCGGCTATGTAATACACACCTTGAAACCAAATACGGACAGAATGGCTAGATATGACGATGAGATGAACTTCACTCCTACGTAAGTAACCCCTAGATCCTAAAGACGAGTCATCGAATGAGTTGATGCTTACCAGATATGCTAGTCCCCGGACGGAAATCAGATACCCAGGAGTAGACATGAATATCACAGCAATAGCATCGGTAAGTCCTAGTCCCGTCCATGATCCATTACACGAGTCCGCTTGAAAAGAAAGACTAACGAAAGGGGGGGTTGTGTATAGCTCATGGTCCACCTCATGAACTCTCCCGATGAAACGCTACTCGTAGATTCTTGCCGAAGCCTGATTCGGGGCAGGCTGCCCCGACGTAACATAGACAGAGATCTGGTATCTCTGATAGCCAGATGTCTAGCCATCCACCCTCGCAACAGACCGAGCCTGCAAGAGCTGCTCCAGACGCTCGAAGAAGCCGTCGCTACCAAGAACGAGCAGTACTACGCCGGCAAACCACACGGCGAAGTTGAGACGGATGCCTACATTACCCAGTTCTGCCAGCGCTACTTCAGCCTCAACGCCCCCACCACCGACGATGAAGGATACTCGTATTAGGCCCACTCTGGGGGTTTTGAGGCTTATGATAGGTTCTAGAACGTCGACGTAGCCAAATACGGAGCATGACGTCGAGAGCTTGGCCAATCTGGGGGCATGTAAATAGGAGGTAGGTGAGCGCACGTCACTGGATACCTACCTCGGTAATTAGGATATTAGGCTCTGGTGTTTTCAAGAGCCCTTCCAACTTATACGTGCAGAATATAGCTCCTGAATGCAGTCTTACTAGCGTGACATACGTATAACAATTACACTGTATCAAACATAATCTAGGACATATTACGTGAATACACCGTGACGGACTGAGTATGATACGAAGCGGTTAGAGACAAGCAGCGGTTTCCAACCGCTGCTACTATGAATCTCCAATATCCCGATGTCAGCGCCAACGAATATGTAAGGGGGCATTCGGAAAGACTCAGAGCATGTAAAGAGCCCGTAAGAAATATTATCTGAACCAAACTCCCTTACATCGCAGCATTGTGCCCTTTGCAACATGGCCCAAGGTTATAGACAGCGGCCTACTACGAGCGGTAGCCGGTAGCCAGAAAACACCCAGTGAGTTATATGCGCTATTTTACAAGACGAAAGTCCTGGCTTCTAACCGTGTGTGCAAGCGCCAACGCCGAGTTACTCATCCAAAAACTGTCGCTATCGTGGTTCGAATGAGAGTCAATTCCAGGCGCGGAAGTCGCGCGATCTTTCCTTGTTCGTATCCTTCCCGGCCGAACCGGATGGATCCGGGACAGGTAGACAACTCAGTGGTTGGTGAAATATCACGTCGATCGTGGAATTCATCGTACTTAATGAGTAATAATACCTCGCTGCTAACGTACCTTCCAGAGGAACCTTTGTGTAGAGCATAGATGAGGTAGGCAAGTGATAACCTGTAGCCTGTAGTAGGTAAAGGAGATCGAGAGGTTGATATTAAGTATTTTACCCCTGAGCGCTGAATAATGCCAGGAAACAGTCTCAATTACTCCGTACTTAGAGACGAGTAATATTAGATAACAGACTAATATAACGTAGTCTATTTCGTGCCCGCCCAACAATCTAGATTCCGGACCCATGGCCAGCTAAGCCCTACGGATCTTACGACAACTCCCCAAATTGGCAGAAGACGCGCGGTTTGCGGGGGCGCCGTGATGGACGACCTAGACCCCGGTTGGCTGCGACAGGAGCTGTGCCGCGCAAGCGATGTGAAACGGCCCCGGAGACGTCAGAGGTCGCAGAGTCTCTCGCTCGTCTGATTTCTACCTACTTGGGATGATGTTATCTTGTTCAGTATTAAACTGATCTTATATATACACAACTCCCTTGAATGTTCATCTTCAAAAGGATGCATACAAAATTTCACCCGCCCATCTGAAGCCTACCGAGTCGTGACTTCACATCTTGCACAACGTAGATCTGATAGATAATTTCGCAATCGCGGTGCTGAAGCTGTCTAATTCACTCCAGTCTCCAGTACAGTACCAGTATATATACCAGTTCTTTTCCTGAGCAGAGGAAGAAGAAAAAAAAGTAACCTCTCCGGGAGGAAAGAAGATAGACATCAGAATGAAAGACCGGCAAAGCCCAAAAGACATCTACCGCAAGCTCAGCGTCGTCCCCGAGGAGCAGGATCACGAGGACCCGCGCAGCAGCACAGACACGGACCTAGAAGCGCTCGACCCCGACGAGAAGGACTATCTACACGAGACGCCGGGGTCGCGCACGGGCGACCAGCAAGATAAGAGGAAAACGAGGAAGAAGAAGAAGAAGAGCGAATTCATGATCGCGCTGGAAGAGTACCGGTGGTTAATCGACACGTTTCTGCTCCTAGTCATCCTCTTCCTCCTCCTGGGAGGCGGCTGGCGGTGGCGGCCGCGGCGCGGGAGGGACCACATCTTCGAGGGCGGCGGCGACATCGCGCGGTTCGCGCCCGAGTTCTCGCAGAAGATCGTCTCCTTCTCGCCCGACCCGGCCTTCGCGCCCGAGAACGCGTCCGAGTTCTTTTCCGCCGAGACGAGGCAGAAGTGGCTAGATCTGGTGCCAAGTAAGTCCCACCGTGCGGCTTTAGGAAAGGGGGGAGGGGAGGAGAGAGAGAGCTAACAGAGTGCGTGCGTGCGCGCTTCGTGAAAAGGAGGCCTCGGATACCTCGTAATAGAGAACCCCCAAGACCACGATAACCTACCGACGCGGCTGAAGCAATACAAGGACCAGTTCGTCGTCACATCGTCCATGACGCACCAGCTGCACTGCCTAGTAATTATTCCCTCTTTCCACATATTTTTCCCCTTTTCCTTTTTCCCTCCTACTACGTTTACTTAGTCGTTAACGCGGATCCCTAGTACGCCATAGCGGAGGCATACTCGGCCCTGGCGTCGGGCGGCGGCCAGGCGCCCAGGGAGGCGCCGTGGCACATGAACCACTGCTTCGACTACCTGCGGCAGAGCATCATGTGCTGCGGGGACGTCGCGCTCGAGGGCGAGCAGACCACCTTCCCCGAGGGCTTCGACGGGAGCGACGGCTGGGACGCGAAGCACGTGTGCAAGAATTACAAGGAGGTGTACGACTATCTCGACAGCAACCGGGTCGACGACAGGTCGTGGATATAGATACGGCGTCCATGCAAAAATACAAGAGAAACACTCCCAAAAATGAAGATTCTATATTTTAGGATAGTTGTGTCGTCATCCAATATACCTGGAGTCCATCTATTCGCCAGTCGGGGAGATGTTGGTCACCCTATCCACATCCCTCCTAGCCGCCATTAATAGTAATGCAATAAGTGCTGATATGGATTTTCTTTCTTATATTAGGTACCTATTTTCTAGGTGAGAATTAAAACATTACATTAGCATTAGTATAACTTTATGCATCGCCCTTTGCCTATGTCTCCTTTATATGGCCCATAACATCTATAACCGAGAGCTAGGATCGTAGATGTATAGGGTTACCACGTCTAACTTATCAAACTTGTCTGGTCGAAAGCAGGCCTTGACCGTCTTGGCCTTATCCTTCTGGAAAATCTTCCTCAACCGAAGCTGGTGGGTGGATGAGTAGTACTCGCTGATGTGGAAGTCCTCCCCGACCTTCGGCTTCACGTAGGGCGTCGGCTGGAACTCGGTGACGTACCACGGGTCCCAATAGCTAGTTAGATCCTCGAGATCGATAGGGAAGTCCGTGGCAGTAGTTTTCTGATCGCGGAGCCCGAGCTGGCGCCGGTACTTAGCATCGATCTTCCGCTTAGAGTTGACGGCTCTGGACTGGCATAACTTCAACTCCAGATGATTGCACAGCCTCTGGGCATGTCGATGTAAGGCCGAAAAGCCCCTGAGACAATCCTTAGGTGTCCAAGACTGCTGCAGTGGCAAAGCGACGGCTGACGAAGAACCGTCGCGGTATCGAGTAGGCTTCTCTTGATTCAAGGATCCTTGGACGGAATAAGCTCTATCCCAGAAGGTCTCCCAATACTCGAATACTTGTTTCTCCCACTGGCGACGGAGAAAGTCGAGTTCGTTATGGTATTCGGCCATGAAGTTGGAATCTAGTGTACGCGTGCTTGGAAACGACTTGGTATGAATTTTGCCAAAGGATGGTGACCTGCTAGTTTGTGGCACGACAGCGTTTGAGCTGCACTGAGCAAGGAAGAGTGATATTTCATCCATTGTGATTCATAGGTAGTTGACGTATTATTGTGTAAGAGGAAGGTCTAGAATAAGATGAATGAAAGGTAGAAGGTATGTAGAAGGTATGTAAAAGGTATATTAAGTATAGGAGGTAATGTTATATAGAAACGTCGACGAGGACTATTATCGACATCATGGGCCGAGCGCAACAGGCGTTGAAAAGTTGAAAAGTTGAAACATTCTAAGAAATATGGATTTTATTCTCAACGATATTTTCTACCGTTTAACGGCTTCTTAAGTTGCGTGGAAGGGAAAGTGCTGCCGGGCACAGATAACTCTCTATTACATACTAGATACCCCTATCTAACGTTTTATTGGGGGTGTTCAAGACATGTTACAAACTTTAATATACCTAACATAATACCTAACATACATGTACCTACATGTATGTACCAGTAGGTACAGGGTCATGTTCAATGTTGAATCTTAGTGGAGGTTAGTTTTATTCATCTAAACTTGGGGACGAAACTGACTACAATCAACAACCATTCCGGATACAACCAATCTTGGAACTGGACCTTACTGTCTGAATACAACATAAAATTATTATAAAGACATATATGTACTAGATGCATGATTTGCCAAAATAGAATATCATTTATCATAATTAACAATTTTTCTTATACCTATGAATGAATCTTGAATCTTAGCCACATCTTATTACAAACTTCAATCTCTAAGCCAACAATTCAATGATCCCTTACTCTAGTCTGCAGTCTCCAGTTCTAACTAAGGCAACTCAAATTTGCAAAACCCTAGGGTCGTCTTAAATCAAGAGAAGAATTATTGCTAAGATTAGTAAACTTTAGTAGAAGCTGTTTCAGAGCTTAAATCTTCTTAGAAGTTGAAAGTATGTTTTCCTCCATATAAGTTCCAATGTACATGAAATTTAAGTGGATACAAACAATACATTATGTAAGGTTCAAGGTACGTTGGTACATACCGTACTTTATTAAGTGTACTGTGCAATTTTGGAAAGAAGGGTTTGCCCTACGTGACCCCACATCTTTCCAACTCCATCATTAATTCTCGACTAAATTCGATTCAACCATTTTTTCATCATTCCTCTTTTTCGCATACTGCCAACTTTCTTTTTCCCTTTCCGCATCAACGTCTATCCCATCAATCAATACGATCATAACTCCTTCAGCTTTTTTTCTCAATAAAACAAAAAGCACACCGGCTAAATAATCTAAATATCGCAAAGATGACCGGCGGAATCTCTGTTCGTGATGTCGATGTAGGTTTCTTCACCTTTCACAACTTGATGCTCTCCCTGCCATGAAAGAAATTGGCAAATATCGAGATATTCGTTCAATTCGTTCAATTCTGGGCACCTCTCAACGGTATCGAGCTATCGGTTGAAATCCAGCTAAGACGATGTTGGCGATTATTCAATACATACCCTCGTTATTATTGTCAGGAGCAGGCGTGAGGGAGTCGCAAGACTTCCGATGACGGAATATTTGCTGATGGGTTCGGTATCAAAATGTAGGCGCAAAAGTTCATCGAGGCGTATGCTAGCTTCTTGAAGCGACAGGGCAAGCTGCCCATTCCCGGTACGTTTAACCTTCTCTTCCCTTTTCCTTTGTTCATTAGATATTGGGAAATTGAACATGGAAATTTTAAACTTGAAAGCACATTGCTAATCCTCTCCTAGGCTGGGTCGACACTGTCAAGACTGGTCCTTCTCGTGAACTTCCTCCCCAGAACATCGACTGGTTCTACGTCCGCGCTGCCAGTGTTGCCCGCCACGTCTACCTACGCAAGACCGTCGGTGTTGGCCGCCTCCGCAAAGTCCACGGTAACGCCAAGAACCGTGGCACTCGCCCCTCCAAGCACGTTGACGGGTCCGGTTCCGTCGATCGCAAGATCTTTCAGGCTCTCGAGAAGATCGGTGTTCTCGAACAAGATGAGGAGCAAGGCGGCCGACGCATCACCCAGTCCGGCCAGCGAGATTTGGACCGTATGTCTTCATACTATACTATACTATTGCAAAGGAGTCAGCCAAGACTAAGACTAACTTATGCACAGGAATCGCTCAAACCACCGCGGAGGCTGAAGAGGGAGCAGAGGATGACGAGTAAACTTGATACCATGCGGAAATGATTCTTCTACTACGGTCTAGGTAGCATAGGTCTGGGCACGGCGTCAAAAATGGCCGAATGAATTGATTCGCGAACTTTGGTTTCGCATTTCCTCTTAAGAATCATGAAGATTATTCGTCTGATTCAAGTGATTATGCCTTTTTTTATCTATTTAAATGTGACCAAACACACTCCAGCTACCGAAGCGAACGTATGACTACGGCGTCTACCACAGTTAATAATAGATGATGGTATTTCGTGGGCCCTTCCCCTTTTTTCAATATTCTCCTTTGCCACCCGTTTTCACCTAACGCCTGGGATTCAAAATAGGAATAGGAACGGGTTTGCGCAGAACCGTGTTTCTAATGGTGAGAGGCTGTCGCACCCGCTGATGGAGCTGAGGCTGGGGTTGCGGTTGATACCTCCATTGCTGTAACTTGATTACGCCCGGCACCGAATGAGGATGAGAATGTTTCGCCTCTTGCTGTCGCGTCTCTTCCTTATTCCACTCTTCTCGCTTCTCCTGATCATTTCGCTGTGCCTGATTTTGTTCTTCTTCTCGGCTCAAGCGGTCATCGTGATCTTGATTATACAGGCCCGTGATCCGGGCTAGTTGCCGCGATATGTAGCAGTACTCCTCCTCGTCGCTTTGCATACGGATATCTACGTCTACGTTCGCATTGGTGGTATTAATAGTATTGCCGGTGTCCGTCGGCTTCGGGTAATGGTGTATGCTGACGCGGTTCTGCTCCGGCTCTCGCGCGCCGAGAGGCTTGAAGCTGCTGCACGTGGGTACTTCGTCGCGGGGGCGAGGAATGGGGATAGGCAGTGGGGGAGGAGGTAGAAGACGTGGTCCGTCATCCTTTGGCGCGCGGTTGAACTCGAAAGGCGAGATATTGCTGGTGTTGTCGCGATCACTGTCGGGCGTGTATGCCATGTTGTCGTTATCGCCACCGTCAACCTCGACGTCGTCACCACGGTTGTCATCGTCATCATCTACCAGATCGATCAAGACGATATCATCGCTGTCGACGGGAAGCTTTTCCCCTTCCATCCTCGTCGGTGGTGGCGGCGCCGCCGACGGAGGCGGCACTGCTGGGCTTAAGTGCTCTAATTGCGGCCGATCCAACCTCCCTCCCGCCATCGCTTCCTCCGCCACGCCCTCGTACCCCGGCCACTCGTAGACCGGCGTCTTCTTCTTGTACTCGGCCAGCAGCTCCAAGTGGTTCGGCGCCCGCCGCGACGGGGTATGGCAGGACAAGTCCTCGGCAGCTACCGCACGCGGCCGGCGAGGCGGCATGCCCCAGCGCTCGCGCGGCCGCGCCGGCGTGACGGGCACGGTTCGGTCGACAACCACATTCGAAGCCGGAGTCGTCACGCCTCGAGCCGGCGGCGGCGGCGGAGTCTCCGGAACAACCTCCTCCCCCTCCTCGCCGTCGGACTCCGCGAAGACATCGCCGAAGGTGTCGAACCGGGCGTTGGTCCTCCTGTCCTTCGTCGCCAGGGTGGGGCCGACGCCGACGGCGCCGACGACGGAGAAGTGCACGCCCGTGTACTGGAACAGCCGGTTGATGAACTTGAGACAGGTCGCGCACGGCTGCGAGTCGATGGCTATGAACGCGGCGCGCGCGTCGCCGAGCCTGGCCCTCTTCAGCCCCCGCAGGCGCGCGAGCGACCAGTCCAAGTCCGCGCCCTCCGGGTGCAGGCAGGCGTCCGCGCCCGCGCCCGCGCCCGCGTCGTCGCCGGCCGCCAGGCGCGTCATGCGCACGACGTACCAGGAGGCGAGCAGGACCTCGACGTGGCCGGCGTGCGCGCGGCCGCGGTGCTCGTCGGCCGTGACGGGGCTCGACCCGTTGTCGCGCAGGTTGCCCGGGAAGCGGAAGCGGATGAGCGCGGCGACGCGGTGCAGCGCCACGTAGTTCCACGCGTTCGTGTCGAGGCAGCGCGGCGAGCGGCCCGGCGCGCCCGCGCGGAACCCGCTGTGCGCCGCCATGAGCACTTCTCCTCCTCCTCCCGTCTTGCTGCTATTGCTGCCGCTGCCGCTGCCTACGCCGCCTCGCGCCGTGATCACTCCGATCGTCTTGCTCCGGTCGAGCGACATGTCCGTGCGCACGCGGAGGACGGGCGCGTAGACCACGATGTCCCGGCCCTGCTTCGCGAGCTTGTACTCCGGGAAGCCCATGTCTGCTCTCGGGCCTCGCACTGGAGAGAGAGAGAGATGGAAAGGCGGCCGTGATTAGTGTGTGCTTGTGCAAGAGAGTGGGGAGGGGGGGGGGGACAACGGGATAGGGCTAAATAAACGACGCGGCCTACTTACTCGCGTGGAGGACGCTCCGGCGGGCGGGATAGGCGAGGAGCTCGTGGATGGCCTTGCGCGTGTTGGAGGCGTCGGGGTGCTCCCGGCCCAGCCCGGCCGTGCGCAGGAAGAAGGCCCTCCGGCGCGCCGCCAGGCCGTCCTCGCCCGCGTACGACGAGGCGTGGAGGCCGTCGTGGGCCAGCGCGGCGCCCTGCGCGACGAGGAACTCGACGATGTCGAGGTGGCCCATGAGCGCCGCGAGCTTGCTGTGACGGGCGAGTCGGCGTGCTGCTGTTGGAAAGCGTGGGGAAAGGGGGGGACAGCGATGATTGGAAGGGTGTGTTTTCTAAGGATGGGAGGATGCGTAAGGAGTGACTCACATGGGCGTCTCCCGAAGTCGTCTCCATTCCGAACCTGCTTGCGGCTCCGTGGACGCGTCGATGGCGCCGGGCTCGCACGCTGACTTGACGGCCGCTTCGAAGTCGCCTCGGAGACAAGCCAGATGGAGTGGTTTGAGGCCAAGCTCGAAAGCCGTGACGTCGTTTTGCTCGTCCATTTTAAGCTGTTATTTTACGAGTATCTAGCGATCCTCCGAAAAAAAAAAACACAGATACTAAAATGGAGTACCGATGGGAGGAGTCTTGAGGAAAATAGTGAATGAGCGTGCAGCGAGTGCTAGAGACGACAGGATAAGATGGTGAACTGATAGGGGTAGTTTCGAACTAGAAGAGATTAACAAAATGTAAACCCCAGAATTAGTCAAGTAAAGAAGCCCGGAACCCAGATGATTATACTTTGATGTTGATCCCGGAGTAGAAGTCTTCGGCTTAGAAGACGTGTGATCTCTCCTACCTGTCTCGACGAAGCAAGTGCCCACCTATATACCATTAACGCTCACAGAGCTAAAAAGAAAATGGATACCTAGTATAGCATCCTATTAAATAACAGCCCTCGAAGAGTCTAAAGGAGGTAGACATGATGGAACGTCAGAGAATTCAAGCAAGAAGACAGATCAGCGAGTTTTATACCTCGTATCTAACAGCCGAGGAGCAAACATGTCAGCTAACTACGTACCTAGTAGCATTGTGATAGATTATATGATAGGTACCAGGGAAGGATCTGAATATATACCTAAGCTATAGGGGTACATCAAAGATTAAGATATACATTTAAAGAGTCTTGCGCACAAACTACCCACCTGGGACTACCTCCTCGGAAGCGCCGGTCGTAGGTTCTATAGCCGGTAGGCATATATCATAACTGATACCTATACGCCTTTTCTCGACACGAAACCGGAAGATACCTAATTATAGGTATATAAACATGTTTTTATAAGATACCACCTCGTAACCACCTAAATAGCACCAGAAGAGCTAAGAATATAAACAGTTATATATCCCTTATTCCAATAACATATCAGCTATATAAGGGGCAAGACCTACCAACTTGCCTACCTACATCAACGCATCAACACACAACCAACCACCAACCCCACGGGCCAAAAAGCCACTTACCTACCTACTTACAATACCCTACCCCTACCCCTACCACAATCCTCCTACCTCTTGTACGTACAACCCCGTCCTCCCCAAGCCCGTATCTACCTCTTCCCCCCCCCCCGCGCCCGGGCCCGGTCCCTCGGAGCCGAACCGATCTGACCCATCCCATCCCATCGAGGCCGTGCGGGGGATACAAAAGGACGCGTAAAAAGCAAAGAGCATAATTATAAAAAATAAAAATAATAATAAAAAAAAGGGGAGGGGGGGAAGGTGGGGTGAGAAGACACTTGAAATAAGGCTGGCTTTGTACTACCTTACCTACCTAACCTACCTACCTACCTACCCACATACCTCACACTAACCTACTATAATATAGGTACTTACTATGTATAAGAGCTATATAAGAGGTACCTACTTACCATATATACCTGGCGGATATAAGCATTAGGTACCCCTAGACATATAACAAATTCCAAAGACCCGCAAGCGAAAAAGAAAATATCTCCTATCCCGAAATATACCTAGGTACGTACGTCTATAAGTCAAAACAGTACCTACCTAACCTTTTTATACCTACATTATAAGCACGTATAAGACGCGAGAAATATACCACCCGTGACGAGAAGCTTACTCCTATCACTTCGCTTAGATCTTCTACATACTACCTAGGTACCAGGGTAAGCAAACAAGTTCAATACAAGTCACATGTCAACATTAATCACGAGCCCGTGAAGACATCACTAGTTTGCCAGGTAATAACGGGTTCCAGCTATTTGCTCTTCTCTACATGTCTTCTACAATGTAAGAAGCTAGCTAGTCGGCTTAGGTAGCGCGGCAATACGTGCAGTTAGTCGAATTTTTTATATGTACATCGTTTAGTTTCGTTCCCTTCCCTTTAATCATCCAAAGTCAACCTCTATGAACCCCATAAATAATTGATGGGAAAAGGGGGTATAAGAGCTTATACTTATGTCCTACGAAGCAACAGTGCTGGCACATTACCGTTATTTGTTTCTTTTATTCTCATTTCCATTCCCGTCCCTCCCCTTCCCTCCTGGCACCGAATATCATTGGAGTCTCGGTTTCACAGATGGACTATTTAACCCATTCTCACGCCCATTCTGCGAGAACGGCCATAAGTCCGCAACCTAACGCGACGCAACTGAGTGCGAAGAGCTGAACCTTGAGCCCTGCATTGCGCATGTACGAGTTGAACATGAACTCGTGAGCGAGCAGCTCAACCAGGCCGGTATAGATGAGGATTCCAGCACTAATAGAATCAAATATGCCGTTAATGATCAAGGTCTTCGGGCTACCTGGCTGCAGGGTCGAGCGCACCCCCAGGCCTGCGGCGATGGCTATCGGCGTTGTGATAGCGTACAAGAACCCTAATACGTACGGCATCCAGGCCTTGGACCTAGGCCACTGTGCCGTAGCCAGTCGCGAGCCTAGACCAAGACCCTCGAACGTTTGGTGAAAGACGAGGACGATGTACAAGACCGTGAACTCGTCACCGGAAACCGCGAGAGTTAGACCGATGAAGATGCTATGGAATATGACGCCGAATTCGAGGATGAACAGGCCAGTCATTTGCGTGGCAAAGGCCGCGTGGCTGTCATCGTGGTGATGCTCTCGCTGGTGACCTAGGTGGTCTTGGCCCCCGGGAGGATAACTGACATCTGTTGGCAAACTTAGACCATTTTCTGTCATATGACCAGCACCATTCTCCTTGTTGTTCGAGCCGGCTTCGATATCCCGGGTTGGCAAGGCTGATACCTGACTGCCCTTCTTAAGGACATCCAACGACGGGTCGACTCCGTTTGTTTCCGAATGGCTGTGGCCGAAGATGTCGAACTGGCTAGCGATGAGCTCGATAGTGAACATGACAAAGACGGTCATTAGACAGATCCCCGCCGCCCAGTCGTATTTGTTTATGGGGCCATCTGGGAGACAGGGTGACTTCAAGGCATCGAATGCTGGCGATAATAAGTGCATAAATGCCGTTCCTATGATGACACCCGAACCGAAGTACTTGGCGATGAAGAACGCGATTCCGTTAACCTTCACTTTCGAGCCACGAGCCAAAATTACGGGCAAAACAGCGCCGATCAACGAGCCGACTAAGATGACGAAAATAGAGGAGATCCGCAAGCCAATTCGCCCATCGTAGTCGTTGCCACTGTCGCAGTCAACTGTCACGCTGAAGCTGGAATCAGAAGCCGCATCCGATGAATCATCTTGTCTTGTCGAAAGGACAGCCTTTAAGGCTGTAGATAACGACATCTTCGACTATCTGCCGATTTGCTAGTTTATAAAGAACGTTTACCTGAGTTTCGTCTTATCGTCGTGTCGTGTCGTGTCGTGTCGTCGTACCGTCGTAAGGAAAGAATGTGAGTTTGCCTTGGCAATCCTCTACGAATAACTCTTATCCGGCTGTCAGACAGATGCCGTTGGAAATGGTAAGGCAGTTGAGAGAAATTCCCAGTGCCAACTTACGACCCACGATACCTTCGAGGCTGATGCCTTGTTAGCTAAGAGGCGAAGATAATGAATTGTCTCTTGTTTTGGGAAGGGCTACAATAGTCAAACAAAGTGGCAGGAGATGGAAATATAATGGGAACAAAACGACCATCAAGGTTAATACAGACTCCTTCCAGACTGGGTAAAATCAAAGAGAACAACGCTTTTGTACGGACGCTAACTAAAAGGGAAAAGGAAGGAAAGATAACACTAAAAAAACGAAAGGAGAATTTTCAGGGAAGTTAGTGTATCGTTAGACTCCAGGACCTTGTATAGGGTCCAGAAGAGAACCCTGATGGCTTATACAGCCCGGTGGGTTTAGCATCACACGATGTTGTTCCGACGTTTTCTTTTCTCAAACTTCCCAGGATGAGAAGGGATGAAAATATGAAAGTTGCAACTTTCGAGATTGGACGAAAAACCCCCCGACAAATAGAAATAGAACTTACCGATTAGGGAAAATACTTTGTGTTCTCTTGTTCGAAGATCAAGACTAGGTATTCAGAGCACCGCATCGATGCCGTACACCGGAGTGGACTAGGTCGTTCGTCCGATTTATATATACACCACGTCCGACTGGGAACACAGTTTTGTAAAGAATGGCGATGACAGTGGCAATGGGAGTGATAGTGACAATGATGGAGTCGATTTCGAAATCCACAGCACACACACACTTACCTAGTAGGCAGTGACGGGTAACAAATAAAGGCCTTACTGGTATCTGGGAAGTATGATTTGTTTTCCACGGTGTTCTAGAATATGGGATTTGGACAGTGCTGTTGTTAGCAAATGCATAATCTCCCAGTAAGTGAATGAAGTAGAGAAATTTACTAGAGGCTGCGGAAGTAGTTTTTGAAGAAGAAGAAGAAAAAGAATTGATGCTAAAGACAAAAACACCTAAGACTTAAAGACTAGAAAAAGCTAGAAAGAAAGAGATGATCAAGGAGGACCCGGGGTGAGAAACGGAGGGATGAGACACTACTAATCCGTAAGGAGTGGTGTTGCCAACGAGTGACCGTGAGCGGCGGTGGGGTGGGCCAACACGGGACTGGACTGAACTGGACTGGACGGGGAAATGCGACGGCCTGAGTTGAGATGAGGATGGTACGAAGTAAGAAGAATCAAGACCCAAACCCCAGGACCCGTATAAAAAAAAGAGGACATTTTATAAGTGAATATTGATCATTGATAGAATGAGACCAACATAACATAACATCTTTCACACTTATTACGTATAACATTTCTTAGTTTGACTTGTCTATATCTTTCACAGTATATTCTTCTAGTGTATGTATTGATAATAATAATAAAAAAGTAAGAATGCCTAGGATGGACATGTATAACATCATGTAAGTTGGGTAAATACAACGTAGGGGAACCAACAAGGACCAGAGAGACGAGGGAATTTTGGGACTATGGGACTTTGGAAGTGGAGGAAAGAAAAAAGATGAAAGGGAAGGGGAAAAAAAAAATCAAATGTCATGGCTCCTGCATATGGGAAGAATGAGAACCTTGATGGCAGGTAACGACTTCTTATTGATACTAAAAAAAAAACTTAAAAAAGATCCAAACCCACCGTACAACGTTAATGTAATTGTCAGCAACGCGGGTTCGCAAGCCGTTTTAGGAAGTGGGGTGTGGGCTTTTGAGTCTAGCTAGGGCTAGTAGGTGCCCAGGTGCCTAACTCTTACCTACCATATCGTACCTACCCTCATAGATTACGGATTACAAACACATACTTGGATGATCTCATAGGATACTTTCTATGCGAGAAGACGTAATTTCCTCAAATTGTAATATATGATAGCTACCCTTATATATCATAATGAGGTATATATACGTGACAAGTATAAAATACACAAGAGGTATATGGACAATGCAATAGTAACATATATCTAAGCCGTTAGAAATCAGCCTTATATGATATAGAGGTAGGTACCTAAAGTTCTCAAATATTTATATTATATAAAACGCCTAGACATCACTTTAGCCATAAGTAAAAACGTGCCATTAAAAGATCTGCATATGGACGGACCTTTTGATGTCGTACTATTGTAAATATTACCTCTACATCATACCGAACATCAATCGACATAACCACTTCGTGATCGAATCAAACCGACATCCATTATATCCCAACGTGTGGAATATTGATTCATGTGCTTCTTGCGCATAACATACCTCCTAAACAATATCAAACAAACATCCCGACTTATTCCCCAGCCCCCAAATCTTTCTTTTCTCCTTCGGTCCTGTCCTCGCTCACGACATTAATAATACGGAGTCGTATCATAAGAAGAAAATACCTATATCCTCTTATATCCACCATATGGTACGCAATAATATACATAATACTATGTACAACAATATACAACATAGTACACAAAATGTCTGAACACGGCTAATCCCTTCCGTGCATATAACGCCGTAGCTTGTGATACGTCCGTTTGGACCGTTACAACGTATATCTTGGAAAAAGATCCCACGAATGGCGTCCGCGTTAGTCTGCCGATCCTGGTCTATCATGCGAGAATCCCGGTCTAGATGTACGAATCGTACAATTCTGTCCATCAAGGTTCTCAGCCTCCGGTACGTATTTTGCTTCCGGGCTGAACGTCAGCCCCTTCCGCTAACCCGCACGTAATTCTCGTTTAAAACTCTCCAAACCGTCACGAATCACGAACCAACGCCGTTAGGTATAAAAAAATGATAACTCATTTAATCCTTACTTTTGTCTTAGTCATAAGACACTTCTCACTTGGCCTTTTATATGTAATATTCTCTTTAGATTTATAGCTCATATATAATACCTATATGATATGATGATATATGTACCTAATATCCATATGTTCATTATTCCACATGCACGACTGATAAGAGTCGAAGCATAAGACTAAGTCGATAGGACTTCTAAAAGTTGTAGCGACAACCAGCCACACGGAGCCAGTCAGGTGAGCGTATTTAAGAGTAGTGGTTCTAAATAAGTCTCTTCCAAGACGACCCCTTTCTTGGCGCCGGCTGTAAGGCTACCTTGTGTGATGGTTGAAACGGTAGCAAGAGTAGCTCAGGTTTCAATGGACAGGTAGGTACCCTTCTGGCAACGCAGCATCGTACCGAATTTCCCAAATTACATTCAGAGCATGGCTGCATGCAGGCGAGATGTTCACCGAGGCATCTAACTCAAATTAGACGACCTCCTAGACAGCCTCGCTGTGGATAACAGTAAGCGTATCTACTAATGTGTAAGATCACGCCGAGGGAACGTTGAGGATTTAGTCGCATTGGCCTGATTACCTTGATAACTACCAATGTGTCAGAACGGGGCCACCGAGGCCACCGAACACCATTAGCCGGTGGGGGAGAATGGCTTATAATCCCATCTTCTCTTCTGCTACTTGAGAGTCTTTATCAGTACGTGAATATCGCTGACAGTCTCCGTACGTTTCGACCCCAAGCACTCGGTAGGGGTGGCTTATCGACCACGGTAGTGACGAGTCATGATGACGCCACCGAATTTGGTCGTTCCGTCATACAGAAAACTGAGCATGTCCAGATGTTTTTTTAACGCGGCAGTCATCGGTAAATGTCTAAGTTTGTCTTATTCGTACCCTCACGATGAAAATTGAACCTCTAGTCCGAGGGTGCGGAAAGGTGAGTCGAGCCGCCGTAGATCGATGCTGCTGCCCAGACTAAAAAGCAAAGATTTAACCCGGCCTTCCCACAAAAGGCCAACTCGTAGATGCTGGTCTAGGCGCGCCTTGAGAACTCCCGAGTACTCTTCGTCTTCCCTATCGTTGGTCGGGATCGATTCCGGTTCAGTGTCGAAATCGTCTAATCTCCACTCCATCTTAGCCTGGAAACTCCGTTCCCTCCTCTTCGGCTGAGCCCCAACATCAATAACATTCGATGGTGGCGGACTCTCAGCCGTATCTAGAGCCAGGTGGGGCGTGTCTAGACTCTGATCTATTTTCTCTTGGAAATTCCTCTCGGGTTTCATGCTAACTGGTGCTGGCGCTTCACCCAGCTCTCCCTCGATAGACCAAGCTCCTTTTTTCCTCCAGAGCTCCATACCTACAGCCCAGTCACTCTCATAGCTATAGACGTTGAAGTCCATCCTGGTCGCGAGCGAACAATGGCTACCAGCCATGACTGCATAGCTCCAACTGATACTTCCCATCAAAGGATTAATCGTCATCGTGGCCGTCAAAGGAGTGCCTTTGTGCGTAGGCAGCGTTGCAAACCGCGCCCCAAGACTCATACCTCCCGATTTGTTCAACGTCCCGTAGTATAGTTCCGCGCCGGTACTAAAGCGACCATAGATGCGCTCTCGTTCGCCATTGCCTGCACCGTTCCCATTTCCGGTTACCGATGGCGCCTGCGTGTTCAAAGGCACGACATCTCCGCCGAAGTTGTACAATCCGCGAACTCCGAGTAAACCACCATCGGAAGATGCAAGGCCTTCAACTGAATAACGTCCTTCGTCATACTGCACCATGCCCAGCACAGTGCCCCCATTCCGTAGTTTCTGATCTGATACCGCACTCATCTGCAGTTGTAATGTGTGCGAGACCCTTCTGACCACCAGGGCTTCCAGCATGGACGCTGGAAGGTAAAGTCTCCCATAAGCAAGCCCATCCTTCTTGATAAGTTCACCTATTCCTCCCGTTCGAAGAGGCAGCTCAGCAAGCGGACGGTAGCTTCTCAAAAGCTCTGGTAGAGATATGCTCTCGCTCTGGGCGATGGCATTACGCAGGGGCACGGTCGAGTAAAGGTACGATAGGGAGCCATCGACGATACCGACAGTGCCGAGTTGATATGAAGTAGCGAACTGAGGTGTAGCGAGGGAAGAAAGAGTTAGGTGGAGGCCACGAGGAGTCGGGAAGTTTAGAAGAGCATCGAAAGTAGCGTTGAGGGAGGAGTAGCTATTATCGCGATTCCAGTCGGTTGCGGTATAAAATGCGGACTGGATATAGTCCATGAATTCCCGCATTATAACAAACACATGTCTGGTGTCCAATGTCTAACAAGCCAAGGATAGGCAAGTTAGGACACCAAGGACGGCGTTATAGAAGGCGGTGGGTTCAAGACCGGGAAGATGATGATCGGATCCAGAAAATGAATGAACTCGGAAATAATTGGAAATTTCTAGCCTATGACATATTGATATGCATCTAAGAGATGTACGGTTGCCTAAACGGCGAACTGTGCCAAAAAAATATTTCTGGGTCTTAATTACTCGAATAGGCAGTTGACCACAGGTAAGTTCAAGTAGCGTGCTTTTGAGTAGTACTTTTACTCTCATACGCGAAAAATGCATACCTTATGGGTATTAATTGCATATATTACTGATATTTTCCCTCTAATAAATTGATATATTTACTTAAAGGTACATATGAAACAAGAAAAATTTTGACAAAAAAAAGAGCCCCACAAGTCCATCCAATCAAAAACAGGTTCAATTCATATCAAATCTTTCAACTTCGACTATTTACAGGTATGTACTAATAACCGTAATAACTTTACCAAAACAATATTTGATACCCTCATATATAGATTTATCTCTAATTAAATGAATACAATTCTAATAACCCTAGTTGCACCAGTATATCCCTTATAATAATTATTCTATTTGTCGTTGAAAAATAGACCTACGATACGTTAGATTCGAGGTTATATTTAAGGTTAGGATTAGGTAATGAGCCGGTACGCACGTATAAGCTTGCAATACAGGTATACGGGTAACCGCAACTTTCAACAGGTTATAGAGCAATCATTTCAAGACTTCTATTGATGCAACTAGATTCATTTGAATCGCATTCCCTTAATTATAACTATTTGTAATTGACATTATATTTGACGTTGTCTAAGTAAAGTTATTATAGTTATTAATGATTTGAATTGAAAGATTAAGAGTTGCGATCGACGATTTTTACGTACGTTGATTGGATGAAGTACTACAGCTTAGGTACTTCAAGTATCTAGGTATCTTTTATAGACTTTCCTTTCATTAAGTGAATAATCCTCTTTTATAAGCTATCGATAATCTTATCTATTGACTGAAAGGCTATATATGTATCTACCGGGGCCAATAGCGGGCTCGATAAGCACCAGAAGTACCAAGCTAAAAACATTAGTAATACATACTGCCATTTCTAGCGTAGTTCGTTTTTTTCGGCACAGTTCGCCGTTTAGGCAACCGTAAGATGTCTCAAAGTCATAAAATTCATAATGCGTAACATTTGTACATATCAGGTATTTCCAGCTGACTAGTACGGAGTATTTAGCCGACCATTTACCCGTCCTTAGCAGTCTCTATCACCCCTATGTAGCTTATTCCGCTGTCTCGAGTCTCCGGTGGCCGTCCATTATTAGGGTAGTTACTCCAGTCATTTATACCACTTACAACATTAGACAGAACTGAACCATATAATTCAAAATTACTTCTTTCCATATTTTATATTTTATATTTTATATGATATTGATAATAGAACTTGGTCATCTGGTTGACAATAATTATCACTCATAAAACAATACGGCTCGATAAAATATACCGATTATAAGCCTAGTTCATATAGAGCTAGAGATCTCAAGTATTTGGTGTCGCGTTAATACGGGATAAGAATCTCTCGTCTTAATATAAAGATTCTTAACAATCTATAACAGCCTACGACGAGCATCACGGCTTATAAGTTCTACTACTCCGATGAGAGGAAGAATTCAACCCCCCGAACATTACGTACATTGCTGCCTATTGATTAGTATTATCCTCGCGGAGTATATGACTTATTACCTTATAATAGAGATTAATTCAAAGAATCAAACCCACAGTTCCGATGTCTATAAATACCCAACTATTTCTGCTCATATTGACGAGAAGACTTATGTCAACACATCCCAAAGCTCGTATTAACGGCTACGTACAGCATACTAATATATAGCCTACTCTATTCACCATGACCGAACCTCAAGTCTGGCTCATTACAGGAGCATCCCGGGGACTGGGGCTCCATCTGGCCAAGGCAGCACTGAAAGCTGGACACAGAGTCATTGCATGCTATCGTAACAAGACCAAAATACCCACTGCCTTCGCAGAAGTCGAGGCTCTTGGCGGAAATTGGCTACAGCTTGACGTAGCGGGAACGGACGTCGAAGCTCAGATCCTGTCTGCAGTCACTCAATATGGACGAATCGACGTTCTCGTCAACAACGCTGGATATGCAATCCTTGGAAGCCTCGAAGACACGAGGTAAGCGAAACAAAGTAACAACGATCAATGGAGGAGCTAAAACTATTATATAGCGTCGAGCAGATAGATAGGATCTTCAAGACTAATTTCATCGGTGTCGTACGGACGATCCAGGCCGTCCTACCATCTATGCGAGCGTGTCAGTCAGGGACTATTGTGAATATCGGCAGTTCAGTAACTCTGCAGCCTTCCCCTGCTCTTAGCGTTTATACGGCGACTAAATTCGCTCTCGAAGGTTAGCAATTTATCCCTCTAAGCCACAGTATCATGTTGTATATGCATCAGACTTAACATGTATGAAGGTATCTCCGAGTCACTTCAAGCTGAGTTGGCAACGTTCAACATCCGTACAATTCTCGTCATACCTGGAAGCATCGCTACCGACTTCCGAGATCCATCTGGTACAGGTGTTCAATGTATGTAACAATGAGTTCTTCTTCCTTCCATCGTAATCCATCTAGGGGATGGGACTACCTCGCGCAGACTTGACTACTACGTCAGGTCGATGAAAGCCACTCAAATTACTCAAGAAAAGTAATGAATTGACATTTCTTACTATAGTACCCCTAAGTGATGCCTATCGAGGCACTGCTGTCCAGGGAATAGGGGACTTTCTAATGTCACCAGAAACAGCCCATATAGGTGCTGATCCGGCCGAGATGGCACAACGGATCATCGAAGCAGTTGATGGTACAGGTATGATGGCTGGGAAGAAATTAGGTCTCAGACTTCCCCTCGGAAAAGATACGAGCAATTCTCTAGAAGGCCGAGCAGCGCTGTACAAGGATTTATCCCAAGATTTGAAGGATGTGTACGAAAGTGTCTAAGTACGATTTATCTAAGACACTTGTACACTCTGTTAATTTCAATTTGACGGTTATTATACGACCAACTACTCCATATACGTCACAGCGCACGGAGAAAGTTATCATATGGTAACCCAAATAAGATAGCATCATTCATGGCCAGTAAGAGATAGCAATATACAGAGATGAGGATGCGGGTTAGGCACGTCGTCCACGACGTCCTAAGCATCCGAGCATATAAATACATGCGAAGGGGGAGAAAATAAATCTCAAAAAACCCCGACTATTTTTTTTCTCATCATCCCAAAGGATCTAATTTACCTCCTATCCCGACCGCCCTTCCCTCTCCCGAAACGCCGTTTAATGGTGGATGTAAAGCCGCGAGACCCGTCCCGTGGGTGGAGCTCTAACACGAGCACGAACACATACACGACGCGGCGCTCAACGTAGAGGATAGGGCCGAAGACAGGGCAGTGGACAGGCCAAGGGGCGCGTTAGACGACGCGATCGACACCACCGGCCCGGCCGACACCGCCGGCACGGCAACGGACGCCGACTCGACAGCTTGGTCGGCCGGCAACGTAGAAGCCGTAGCCGCCGACGCGGTGGAGACCGACTCGGCGGCCATCGTGAAGAACTGGGCGTCAGACTGGACTGACGACGCGACGTATGAAGCGACGCTCGTGGCGGCGCTCGTGGCGGCGCTCGACGCGGTGGAGGAAACAGCAGACGACGAGCCGGACTGGACAGGCGACCCGGCGCCGATCTCCTTGACGACCTCGCTGATGGTCATCATGTGGGACCAGTCGGCGCTGTCCTCGCCCAAGCTCCAGGCCATGGCGCCGCCGAGGTTGAGGGCCTGGATGATCTCGGTGCCCTTGCGCTTCTCGAGGTCGGTCGAGTCCCAGGTCCAGAAGAGCTTGGCGTCGGCGTCCCAGTACCACATGCCGCCGGCCTGGTCGTCGAGCTTGCCGTCGGCGAGCGCCTTGCGGAAGGACATGCCGACGTCGATGCCGTCGCAGTGCCCGTACGCGCTCTGGCAGCCCATGCCGCAGTAGTCCGACGTCGTGCCGCACGAGTCGTACTGCGAGCAGCACGCGCCGCTCGCGCACGACGTCATCTTGCCCAGCCCGCACGTCCCGTCCGTCGACGTGGTCAGCAGCGAGGCCGCCGGCGGCGTGTCCACGTTCGCCTTCTCGAAGGTCATCGCGCCGGACGTCAGCGCGTCGCTCCCGTCCGCGTTCTCGGCCGCCACGATCGGGCACCCCTCCGGCTCCTCGCACGTCGTGCCCGGCGCCGTCTCGAAGTACTTGGCGTAGAAGGCGAAGCCGAGGTTGAGCTTGGCCGGGTCCAGGCCCAGGTCCAGGTACCGCTTCGCCGACGCGAGCGAGTCGACGACGGAGGTGTGGTGCGAGGTCTCGTTGTCGCGGCGGTTCATTATGTCGTACGCCATCAGGTTCACCATGTCGACGGCGGCGAAGATGGCGGGGGCCTGCGCTTGGGTGAAGGCGATCATGTCCTCCGCCTTGGCGGGCACCGCGATGGAGAGCTCGCGCGGGGTGATGGCGTTCTTGATCTCCTGCAGAAAGAGCGGGTACGACGTTATCTCGCCGGTCTTGTCCGAGTTAGGGTCCGTCTTGTAGTCTGCGCCGTTGCCGCCGGGGTACTCCCAGTCGATGTCGACGAAGTCGAAGCCCTGGCTGGATAATGTCTGTGCTACGCTCTGCGCGTACGACTTCCTCGTCGCGTCCGTCATGACGCCGGCTGAGAAGCCGGCGGTGTCGCCCCACCCGCCGATGGCCACGCCGACCTTCGTGCCGTCGTCGAACAGATTTCGGACGTCGGTCAGCGGCATAAAAGGTTCGTAAGTGCCCCCGCTAGAGAAAAGAGAGGAGTTGGCGAAGGCCATGATGACATGGGTGATACCCGCTGTCGCGTTCTTCGGCGGTAGAATAGATTTATGATACCTTGCAACAATGTTAGATCGAAGAGGCGACGGTGAGGATACAGGGGAACATACTGGTCAAAGTACATGACATATCGTAGATCTGCCATGGCGAGGCCGGCCATGGCTAGGCCGCTTAGGATTCCGGTGTTCAGCTTCATGATGGTAGTACAATAGTTGGAAAGAATGCTGAAAGGAACTGTGGTCGAAGGAAGGAATGTGTAGAGTTGAGGATATCAGAAACCCAAGAGTTCATGTCCCCTTCGCCGGTTTATAAAGACGAGGTCGAGCCCATCGTTACGGACCAGCGGCGCATTGGGGATTCACTACCCCTAGTCCCTGTTCCGCGGCTCGATGAATGATCCTCCGCTACGTATATCATTGAATGTCTCAAGTTGTTATTATTGACTGTTGGACATGCTTCACTATACTATACGTACCGAACAAGGTGAATTGTATATGGCGTGGACGAAATCTCCGTGATCGTAGTTAAATCCACGGTACACTAGTAACGGTAAACCCACGGTCCATCCAATCAACGATCCGGCTACTCTTAACGAAGCTATGTCGGCGACCAACGTCATGTCTCATCTTGCCCAACCTTCATGGCGAACTTTTTTAGTCAGGGGCTCTAGCCTTAAGCTACCGGCTGTTCCTGAGTATTTTTATCCATCTGCCTACGACTACGTACCCACCTAGCACCAAGCTTTGGGGTCGGGACCCGGGGGCGAATTTAAGAAGGATGTCAAGTTCATTGTGCATTGATAAATTACATGTCGTAAGCGACATTTTCAATGCATGTTGAACCTGCAGTGAGCTTACGGGCACAAGCTACCATAGGCTATTGAAGAATATGCAGTTAATCATCTATTGTATGTTTGTTAGTTGAGTGAATCGTTTGTCTTTCCTCCTCCGACCATCCGTGGCGGGGAGATCTCACGATACCCCCATGTAAAATGTTTTTCTAGTTACGCCATCATTTGATTGTTTTCCTATTATCCTTTAGAAGATGAGTGAATGAGCTATTCTAGTTAATTACATGCCACATAGGATTCGGTATGTTAGGACTAATACCTAAGAATAGCTTCGGCTTGACGTAACGAATTCTAATTCCTTGTTACAGGCCAATCGAGAACGTAGACGGCTTAATGTTACCTTGTATGTATATATATAGAGAGAAGGTTACCCAAACCTAGGTTCTGAAAATACCAAGCATCGCGCTAATTGCCATTGTCCCTTGTTGGCTCTTGATTTTGGAAACTTAAGCGGCGAGGTACTGTAAATTCTCGTGGCCGTGCCGCGTGCCGCATCGTTACATTTGCGCTACAGATTTAAGTCAAAACCAACTCCTCGAGCCTAACATCTTTATGGGTTAACTATCACCTAACTGCTACACAAATTACACTTAAGACGTCTTTCAGCTCAACGGCTCCAAGCCAACCCCAGCCATCTATCGAATTTATAGTATAGATCCCCATATCTTGGCTTATTACACTTTAGGAGGTAGGATATAGGAGAAGTGAAAGAGCCGGGTTCAATTAGCCATGTGCGCGGAAGCTAAGTAGAACTATAATCTATAAACGCCAGTCACTGATCAAAATTAAGGGGCAGCCCTTTTGAAGATCTATACTACCACACGAATCACTATCTAGGTAATAGGGACTAGCTGGATCATTCCTCCTACTATGGCGACGCACTAATGAGATGCATATGACTTGTTATTCCCTTCAGATCGTACCTGATCCTCACTACCCAGACCGAGAATCAGACGTAACTACTCTAGCATATGAAGGGACAACCACGAAAAAAACGTGAAAGGTTAGCCTGATACGAGATAGGCCTCTAAGGCTGATATATATATATAGACGAAAGAGAGTAGGTTGGTATATAACAGCAGCAACCTAATGCCCGTCGAATAAACGTCAAACATACTATATCCCTAAACGATACTGATCTTCATTAAGCGCCATATCGATGCAACAACCTTAGGAACTGACTGCTTCTAACCTGGCCAGGGAGGTATTACGGCACGGCACGAAACCTGAGAGATTATCGTTGTTCCACGAGGTTGGATAATCGTATCAGTATTACTAGCTATTAAATTACAGAAACTCATCAACGATTATCTCAACTATTTTGTTTGTGAAATTATAAACATTTATGAAGGTATTTTAGATTTCTAGTAACAATCTAGTGATGTTACTTGAAAAAGAAGCGATACAAACGTTGTTGGTATGCTCTATCTCTATAAAAACTAAGTCCTGTTTCTTATCCCTTGCGTTTTCCTTTACCCGCTGGAAGCCGCGGGTTAGCCAGTCGGTCTATTAAGAGGCAGGTTTAGACGGCTTTTGTTTGTCCGACAGCGGAATGATCGGATCTCATGGTAGATCGTCTACGTTCTATTTAATACTCGCCACCTGCTCTTAACAACGGTAGCATTCTACGATATAGTAGGGGCGGGTAAAATCACAAGATAGATAGACTATAAACTGATCAAATATTCACTTACTCTTCTGACGTCAAGTGTTTATTCGTAAATAGGAGGTAGAGTATAGGCCACTATATTTAACTGTCAACTCTCTTGTTCAATCGACGAATACTTATAGTGGCTTGCACATTTATATATCATAGTACATGTCTGCCTCAACACTACCTACCGCTAAGCCCATTTAACAAGCATCATTCAGAGTTAAGCAATGTTCGCAGATGAGACCACATATCCCCGCAAACTTACGTTTGAACGACATCTCTCCACTGCTGATTAAAGAGGAGCCCGTACACGATCTACTTGGATATTTATAGAACATAACCGAGGCTTTTGAACGAGAAAGCATCTGGGCAAGAATGATATATAGTAAGGAGAAAAACGCCGGTGCCTCGGTGCTATATAATTAACATCGGACATTAGAGGGCTGATATATAACGTCGAGACTGACGAGAAGGATTGATGTTTATAACTGAGGCTGAAATTGAATTATTTTCTAGTTCGCCATTGTTATGAGATCTACCACCTATAGGGGGTAACAGTCATGTCGTTGTGCAAAGAGCTCCAACTTACCTGCTCATAGTGCGATTTACATACTTTGAAAAAATTCTCCTTTGCTTGGTCTGCCTTAGGTGTATCCCGATATACTCGTACCTAAGACGACTGAAGCTTCCGATAATCATGTGCGGCGATTAAGAGTCAATATTATCGGGGCAAGCTGGCTGGGCGGATGCGGAATAAGTCGACCATGCGAGATGAAATCTAGACACTACATAGATGAAAGGTAGTAAGTACACCCTGCAAAATAGAATCAGGAGCTTGAGAACTGTTGCTGTACTCGTAGTTTCTGTTATATGTCTATAATGACATTATACAACTATCAGGTAGGTAACTCCTATCGTTGAGTTACTACCAGTCTATGGTGATCATGTTGCAGGCTGCAAATATCCACTGTCGAGAAAGATTAGATACATCGCGGGTAACCATTTATTCTCCTGGAAAATTATAGTGGCACTTATAGATCTTACCCATTCCCCGGTTCGTCTCGCAGAATCTGTTCTAGTATCAACCCACAATTCTAGCCGATGAGATAGGAGTCCGGAGAATACCTACTTAATATCGTGCTCTGCAGCACGCCAAGATAACTATGTCGTATTATTTGGATACCTACTTTCCTTACCACAACTAGAATATAGCCAATATGGCGCTCAACCGAGACTCGACCTGAACGACTTTTTTAAGTGTATTTTCTATTGCTCTGCGTTGCCCATCGCAACCAAGTCTAAACAGTTGATATTTAGTCAATAGTCCTTTATGTTTATTATTATTTAATAAGAGTATAAGGCTTGTCGCAGCCTTGCTGACATGGATGGATATCAAGAAAGTAAAGGATTAAAAAGAGATGTCGTGTTAATATGACAAGATATAATAAATACGGGAATGTACAACATGAAGAGTCTTACACAATAAGTTGACGGAGACACAATTGAGCATGAAGCCGATGGTCATGAACTTATAGGTAATATTGCATTATTGATGTAACTCGACAATTGGCTGACGGAATTATTAAATTCTATAGGTGATACAGCCGCACCCGAGACATGCATGATCCTTGACCTCGATGCGTGATGTTATCAATTGTATTGATGTAATTCTGCGCGTAACGTATACAAGTGCATATGTATCCATATCGAGCATGTATAATATGCATATGTATGTAGTAGGTACGTTGTACGCTATTCAGGTACAAGCTAGTAGATTTCGTGTGTTTTGATTGGAGCTGGACTGTGCTTATCGATAGGAATATGAGGGAAATCTCGAATGGAAGTGGGGCGAAGCTGAAACGGGACCTTTGAATTCGGCGGTTGCTATGGTGATTCCAGCTACAGCGCTAAAGAAAGAGTGGAGAAAGAGATTGACAAATAATAGGTCGCGCTCGTTGTTGATTTTACTTGAGATAGTTTACTTTCCTTTCCCCTCCATTTCTCCATTTTAACTCCTACGTACCTACATAACATGTACATTTTACCTACCAAACTTGAGCGCTCGCTTTAATCGGCCTCTTAGATTGAGACACATCATCAAGTCAAACTACGAAATCACTTGCATTTGATCCTCTGCACATACATACATACCTCATACATACATAACATCCTATTTCCCGACCTGCGCTGTTGCGTATGCAAAACGCACGAAATCTCTTTGGCGTGTCTTGATCGCCTGCGATGCGCCGACGCCAACACCAACTGATTTTCACAAGCTTCCACGACCTTCTGGGTTGATTGATCGGGTCAAGGCGTTTAATTGCACCCTGACTTTTTTCCATTCACAGTAAAAAAAAAACCAGCAATCACGGACTGGCCAATGCGCCATTCGTTGCGAACTATTCTACTCTCATTAAACAAAACATACCACATACCATATCTCATCTCTATACTAATATAGCCCGTCATCCGCCGCCTTCTTCTTCAAGATGGATGCGAGCTATCTCTCCCAACAGGTCAATACCATAATCGGCCAGTTACATGGCCTATTTGACGAGATTGGCGTTGCTAGCCATGATCGCGAAAGTAGAGAGGCGGAGGTACGTGTCACGATGCCAAGTCGCGTCCGCATAAGCTAATAGGGGAATCCTGCAGCTGTTCTCAGCTCTCTCTGAGACTCTTAACAATCAGGTGAAGCAGGTAACAGCGGAGAAGAAGAGTCTAGTCGAAGAAGCGCAACAGATCATTACCTTAATCCGTCAAATGGAGACATCGCTCGACGGCTCTAAATCTCAACATAATTATTCTACCGAGGATGACGATCTTCGAATTACCTTCCCCCTTACAAGATGCCTGACGGCCTTAAAGGAGAAGCATTTGCAAGTAAGCAAGCTTCATCGCGAACGATTCGAGCAAGTTAAGAGTGAGTCCAATCGCTGCATCATTCGATAGATCTCGGGAATAGCAAAGAATACTATGTGCTAATATTTTCGCAGAACTCGCTCAAGCACTAGAGTCATATTCCTCCCACCTCGAGCCGACATTTATAAAGATTGCTCTGCCCCCCACAGGACATAATCAATCTATCCTAACCACGTTTGATCTTTCTCCTGCATATGTCAACAAGCTAGACGACGAGTTCACCCGCGTATACGAAGAGTATACCCGACGAGTATCTACTGTCAAGGCTCTGTCAGAGCAGACCATTCAGCTGTGGGCCGAATTAGGCATACCTCAAGCACAGACGGACGGTGCTATTGTCAAGTATTATCGCGACGCACCGGAGCAACTCGGCCTACACGAAGAAGATATATGCAGGCTCCGTGGTAAAAGAGACAAGTTAGCAGAGGAGAAGAAGAATCGCGAGAAGCGTTTAAGGGAACTGAAGTTGTCTGTCGAAGCACTCTGGGAAAAGCTAGGCGTAGAAGAAAGGGAGCGTAAGGCGTTCTTGAATGGAAACCGTGGTTGCGGTGTTCGACAGATCAACGAGTTCGAGGATGAATTGGCAAGATTGAACGAGCTCAAGCGGCAAAATCTACATCTATTCGTGGAGGACGCACGCTGCAAGCTCCAGGAGCTATGGGATGCATTATACTTCTCAGAGGACGAGATGTTGGAGTTCACGCCGGCTTTCTCTGACGTCTACAGCGATGCGCTTCTAGAAGCTCATGAACGAGAAATTTCTCGACTAGATGCGCTCAGGGAACAGCGAGAGCCTACACTAGCGTTGATCGAGAAACATCGCACTCTTGTTCATGACCGAGACGAGCTTGCTGCATCCAGTCAAGATGCGTCTCGATTAATGATGCGTGGTCAGAAAGGAGAGAGGCGAGATCCCGGCAAATTACTGCGCGAGGAGAAGATGCGAAAGAGAATTGCGAAAGAGCTTCCCAAAGTCGCTGCGGAACTTGCTAAGTTACTGGAGAAATGGGAAGATGAGTACGGCCGTCCGTTCCTTGTGCATGGCGAGAGATACTTAGATGTCCTCGAGCCCGAACCTCCTAGACAGGCCCCAGGTCCGAGATCGAAAACTCCCGCAGGTCCACCGCCATCAGTTAGTAGACCACAGAAACCGGCGCCACTCACTCGTAGCAATAGTACTATTAGCAGGGCGGCTGCCATCCCAAGGTCGAAGACGCCGATCACGAATGGCAACGGCACGATTAAGAGAGCTCCTGGTCCGGGTCATGTGTCAAAAGACTCGAAAGGTAGCCCATCTAGGATACCAGCACGTGTTCCCTTGTCAAATTTGAAGCACGGTAACAACTCTCCCGAGAGACCGCGGCCTGAATCGCGATCTCAACCTATTATACGTCCTGGTTATCCGCTCGCACGCGCACCTCCTCCCAAGATGAGGGATCTGGGTCCGTCTCCTGATTTAGAGACGCCGGTGAATATCTATCGAAACCCTGGTCTTAACTCGAGTACCCATGTTCGAGCCGTCGAGCCGGAAGATGTGTACGATGATCGAGCATATGAGCAAAATTCGTTTCAGGCTTACAGGAGATCTCAACCACATCGAGATTCACACATGTCTATGCGCAGCGAGAGACTTTTACAATCTTCCTACCCTCAAGCGCCTCCGCCGAGACAAATCTCGAACACGTCCACGGTTGTGACCGGATCAGAGAACTGGGAGACATACGACGACTACTCCGAGCCGGAGCAAGATGTGTCCGATACCTACTACGCCAAAGTGCGAGCTGCCAAAATAAAACAACTCACGCCAGATGAGACATACTCCCATCAGCAAGAAAATCAACTTAAGCGACAACGGGGCATTCCCCCTGCAATACATTCCGGGCATGTTACGATTGATGCCGAAGGCAATCGCATCATTTCAGGTAGCGAGTGGACTGACGAAGATGCCTACTAAGCATTCGACCGCTCTTCCTGTTGTATGATAACGAGCTCCAAGGGATTACGCAAACTCGCCGCCACGATTCATTAGGATACCTACTTCTCTCATAATCTACTAGCAACGTCTTTTTTTTTTCTCTCCTCGGGAAAGTTTCATATAATATCGCAGGTCATGTCGTAGTACGTTTCCTGCTTGCATAAACGGCTTCCCATTCTGATTCTTGTATTTTTTTTTCCCATTTGCATCCGAGTTTCGACCACCGCGAAGTATGAGAGGAGAAAAGTCTTCTGTCGACAAGCTTGACGTTTACCGAAACCAGTTAATAATATAGCATCCGAGTTCCTATGCTCTTGTCGGCTCTGAACCGACTCTAGATCTGCATACTCTTTCGTCGTTGGGGCATAATCGGAAAGGGGGTCGAGGACGAAGGCGCAGTAAGCTAGGAGGTGTAGGGACATCGGAATAGGCGTCGGTTCATAAGGCGTTCGAGATAGGGAAGAAAGTGACGAGTGCGTCGAGGTTCATATTCTGGGTTTGTAGGCAATTTCGGAGGGTAGGATGATTATTAGTGAAATAAATGACCGGCTTGAGGTCGGATCTTCTACTTAACATGATACATTCGTCCGTACATATTAAACTGTTTTTTATTTATTTTTTATTCCATGAATACCAGGCACCTCTTTGACGTATCTCATCCATGTACGGGCTCCATCAAGAAATATAAATACCTACGTACATAAGGTAGGTTACACAACGACGTACTATATGCATAGAGGTGATAAACATTGCATAGCAAGGTTCATTAAATGCGTGTACCCTGATCAGATGCGGGTTCTGTACATACACTACAACATGTATGTATCAACTAATGTAGATATTTTTGGATCTGAAACCTTATCAGATCGATTGTTTCAGGCTTCAGCCCTACCTTGGGACCTCTTTCCCCTAGTCCTTACATAGGAGAACCCCCTATCCTTAGGTAATCCACCAAGGACTAAGGTTAAGTTTTACTATGTAAGGTAACATGGTTTAATCCAATTCAATTCTCGAAACTTCAATTTTCAACATTTCATTATAAAAATGTTTTTGTCATCCCCATTATCTTTGACGTATTATAATGCCTATCCAACATTAATAATAATAATATATATCTTGCATAAATGAACAGTTATTATCCTACACATCCGAGCAAGGCCTCATGAGCGGGTCAGGGACCCTCAATCGGAGCCGACTACCGCCGAATCCTCCCGGAAGTCAGGATGACTCTTCACACAGCGCCGCCTTGAAAGGTGCTTCTCTTGCCTTCCAGAAGGGACAGAAGGCCACGCCGAAGAAATTGCCTGGAAATGTCTCTTCTTCTCCTCGAGATATCGATAGCGGAGCTCTTATCGCAGCTACCTCAGCTGCCTCAGCCTCGCGAGATCATTCCCGCGCAGTAAGCCGACAGACGACAGGTAACAGCGGCCAGGGTACGAGTGGTGGCTCTGAAATCGAACAGCGGGCGATAAATAAACCTATAACACAACACCTACAACCGCCCACACATCGCAGCCATGGCGCTTCCTCTCCCTTGAGCTTTATCAGCAACCAAGCTACGACAGATCCTCGTTCTTCTCCATCCTTCATAGCTGCGACCCTCGCCGCCAGTAGATCCGCAAGCCCTGTCCACAACCAAACAACTCAATCACACTCATACAGCCAGCAGACTATTAGACGACAGCGAAAACACAGCATCAGTACCAACAACAGCACGTCCAGTTCAGTGATAAGCCTTGACTTGACAACAGATACGGCGTCGATTCCTTCTACAAATGCTCTGATATCGATGTTTGAGAAAAGGCAAGATGATACAGATCCCGTCAAAAAAGGTGTTGAGGTGTCAGACATACAAAAGCCGATCGGAGAAAAGACTAAGCCTCGTTCTCCAAGTCCTCCTGGGGGTGTGAACCCCATCATTAAGAATGAATTATCACCATCAAGACTAGCTAGTTCCGTCGCATGGGAAAGAGCAGCGTCTCCTACGGTATCAATAGCTAGTACGGCTAAAGACGAATCTCGCCAATATCAAGTTGTCGAGCCAAAGAGGCGCCCCCCTACTCCTCCTCCAGCTAGGAAAAGCAAACACTCCATACCTACGCAATCCGAGGTTCCGGATTCCAAGAGAAAAACATACGCTTCTCCGCCATCGCCTAAATCTATTAGCCGGGCTGATACGGTCATTCTGGCACCTCGTCCAAGACGATCTGCTTCGCAGAAGATATTGGTGAACGATATTCGGGCGCAAGATGCTGTGCCCGAAGGTCAAACGTCACCACCTTCCAGACACAAGCCACAACCTCGAACTTACTTGCGTAATGATACAAATCCGTCGTTGTTAGAAGATAAGGCTTTTCGAAATTCTACATCGTCTAACGACACCTTTGTCTCCGCTTCTTCGGTGCCGTCACCCCAATCCGGTTCTCCAAGCCGAGGCAGATCCCGACCATCAAGCCCGGATACGACGCGGTCAAAGCGGCCCCCATTACGACAAACACTATCCGCTACGACAACGACATCGACCACCGCCAAACTCTCCCCGATGGGACATGTGCCCCCGCTCCCCCGACGACATGTAGCTACTCCAAACATACCCCTCGACTCTCTCACCGACGCCATCGTAGCAGGCTCCCTCGCATCAGCCCGCATCACACCGTCCACCACCCCGCCGCCTATCAAACCGCCGTCCCGCAAGCAGACGCCGCACATGCGGCAGACGCTACGCCAAGCGCCGGAGAAGTCCGACGAGGAAGAGCAGCGCCGGCGCAAACCGCACGTGGGACGAAGCGGTGGCGGTGGAAAGCACAAACATCACGAGGGCGCGCGCAGGCGCTGGCGCGAGGAGATTACGCCGAGGGAGAGGAAGAGGTACGAGGGGGTCTGGGCGAGTAATCGGGGATTGTTCCTGGCTCCTTCATCGACGTCTACTGCTACTGCTACTACTACTACTACCGCTGCTACTAATGCCCCCTCTTCCTCTTCCTCTTCTTCCGCCCCCATTCCCATCCCCTCTTCCTCCGCCGCTCTCGCGCCCGTGATCACCGCCGCCGCCGACAGGTCAGAAGAGCAGGACCTGATAGCCAACGTGGTGGTGCGGGACATCTGGTCGCGCAGCCGGCTGCCGGCGGACGAGCTGGCGGAGGTGTGGGACCTGGTAGATCGTAGGGGGCGGGGGTGCTTGGACCGGGCCGAGTTCGTGGTGGGAACGTGGCTAGTGGACCAGAGGCTCCGCGGCCGGAAGATCCCGAGGAAGGTGTCGGACAGCGTGTGGGGGAGCGCGAGGGGGGTGAGGGTCCCGGTTGTCAAGGGGAAAGGGAAGGAGAAGGGGAAGTGAGGTGGAGATCTTTTTGGTTTGTTTTGGTGATAGGAAGTGTGTGTGTGAATGTTAAGTCTGAACAGGATGGACAAAACCGTCTATCCAGATTCTATATCCGATTACGGGAAGAGCCCTGCAGAGCGAGAGGAAGTACGTTCGATTAGGTATAGAATGGCCTGGATTGATACCCCCGTGTAGGTTTAGGATATAGTTTTAGGTTGTATTGGGTTGTTAGGTATAGGCCATTTAACTAGATGTTTCGTGGCAGTGGTATAGTTATATATATATATATATATAGTATATATATATATTAAGTATAGGTATCTAGAATCTGCGCTTGTCTTTGATGGTGTAGATTAAGCGGTGTGTATTCGTACTTATTAGGGATACCGGTATATATAATTTATGTAATGGTTGTTACCACGATGTCAATAGGCAAATACCTAGTTAGATAGATCTGATGATACGACTTCGACATCACTATAAGGTGCTCTCTTGAGAAATTCTTCAAGGGGCTTACATACCAGGTATTCAACAGCAGTGAGGACATACTAGAGGATGTATCTACGACTTAGTTGTACCAAGAGTACCTAATACAGAGCTAAGAATATCAAGTAGCTCTATCTAAGCACCTCAGAAGGTACACAGGCATAACCGGACTACTACTTCTTATCTCTCCTCATCATATGTTATGTAGATGCAAAGTAGTCCTTAAATTGTATTAGTAAACGTAGCTCACGATGAACTCTCCTCTGAAGGGCGGGACATCAGTAGATGGTTTACATTAATCATTCTCATCTCTGTGTAAGCATGCGTGTCATTTTCATTAAGTGATTCATAATATGTGTCTTTAGGTATATTATTTCTGTTCTTCAACTGAGTACATACGTTGTAATATCTGTCCTGTCTTAAATAATGATTATTATTTGACAGGCGGGAATACCTATGTCTTTCTGATCTTACATAATCTGCATATAAGTGGCGTAATTCTCCATAAATATCTTAAGTCATGGTTGGAAATATAAGCCACATCTGATCACTCACCCTGTCACGCGGACTAATACCAGTGGCTAAGTTATATACAAGTGTACATGTGTACATACATAGATGTCAGCGGCCGGCAGTTCCTGAAACAGCTGGTCTTTGCGTCATGTTAGGAAGCTTATTGCCAGGATGTTAAGGTTCCAGAAAGACGGCGCTTGTGCAACAATAAGTATGGGACATGGCTGTAACTAATCTTATTCGTCTTTATTATTACGAATCTTTTTTATTATTACATACGTTGTATGCGTATGTACCTTATTATTATGGTTATTACCAAAAGAAAACAATCACCGAGTTTACAAAACTTTATCGAATTCTGATTTTTTATTCTTCAACTTTTTTTCTTTTTTTTTTTTAATTCTCTCAACATTCGTCTAACTAGAGTCTTTTATATCTTTCCAATATTATACTCGCACCCATACATTTTTCCTTTGTGACAAATTTCTTCTCTACGATTCCGCGACTTCTACGATCTCACAACATTGAAGAAACACAACACGTAAGCTGATTCGCTGGTCTTGAAAGCTGTTGCTGTAACCACAGAACCAATAAGTCAACCCAATAAATCAACCCAATAATCCAACAATCCGTAACCCAAACTTGTCTCCAAATCGTTACGTACCCGTAACCCGCTTCCTGCATTAAACAAGAATCCTGAATCTTGTTGATCACTTGAGGCGGGCAATCCGCGCTTCCCTGCTTCTTCGCCTCATTGGTTACCGGTTACGGCTTCTGATCACTTCCCGTTTCTTCCTTTCCGCTTCTTCCCTTTCGCAATACCCTTTCGCAATACCCTTTTTTTTTTTTTTTAACAATCTCCGTTTCCAAAGCTTCTCTTCCCCAAACATCCAGAAGCCTGCTTCTTTTCTTCACTGAGTGAACCCTGACCCGACTTTCCGCAACGTGTCACATTAAAGCTTTTCTTGTCACTTGCCCTTACTCGGGAATGAATCACGTCCTCTTCACTTGACTTTCTCAACTTATAATCATACCCTTCCCCCCCTGACCTCACGATCCGGATCCGATTGCTCGTTGCTAATAACACGTTACGCCTACTTATAATCTGATCTTAGGCTAATATCTCTAATCTAATACTTGTCAAGATCGATTTTGGCATTTTCCTACTACGCGTTTTGGACTCTTCGCGATGGCTGAGACGGCAACTCAGTGCCCTCACGAACCACCGGCCATGGACATGTCGGGTCGTGGCGTGACTCTCGCTTTTCCTCCCTCTGCGATGGCAACGTCTGCAAATACCCAAGCCAACCGTTTGCGAAGTCAACTTGGCTTACAGGCAGCCAGTCCTGTTAATCAGAACGGAAGTTTTGAGTTCGACCGCGTTCTCAAGTCCGGATATGTCCAGAAGCGAACCCAAAAGACCAAGGTAAGCAACCTATTATATGTCCGGAAGAGGCGATGTGCTAAGCGACGGTCTCACGCAGGTTTGGAAGTCCGTCTATCTGGTCCTTCGACCTAGTGCTCTCTCGATCTACAAATCAGACAAGGAAAACAAGCTTCGACACAAGATATACACTTCAGAACTCTCTGCCGTCACCCTTCTCAAGGACCCCAAAAATAAGCGTCAAAACCTCTTCGGTCTGTTCTCACCGGCGAGGAACTACCACTTCGAGGCCCCTAACTTAAAAGATGCGCAGGAATGGGTGGATCTCATGAGGAAAGAGGCGAGGATTGAGGAGGAGGAGGAAGAGATGTTTCTGGCGAGTCCCATCGTGCGCCGGCAGACTTTTGCTCCAGTCAGCACGCCGCAAAGGAGTTCAGGGATGAAGCGGAATACGCTGCTAGATAATGAGATGGTATTATCAAGTTCCCCCGAGCCTCTCGATTCGACGGCACCGAGATCCCTGCCCTCGACCACTACGAGAAGACTTTCGCACAACGATTATTCGGGGCTGTCTGGTAATGAACTAGCTTCGCACTCGGACATATCCGATAACGAGGCACCACGAACGCACGGCGCGTCCATCGAGAGCCTCGCCGTCCGGTCGCCTACCACCTCGGGCACCCAGATCGAGTCCGGATCGAACGATCGTCCGATGTCGGGTAACAGGAACGGAAGCCAGCTGAGCGGTCTTAATATCGAGAACGACCCGGATCGTATCGTCTGGCAAGGTTGGCTCTGGTTCCTCAATAGCAAGCGCGGTGTCAAGCAATGGAAGAATCGGTGGGCTGTTCTTCGGCCGCGGAATCTTATCCTCTACAAGGACGAATCCGAGTATAAGGCGTCCTTTATACTGTCCCTGTCAGTCATCGTTAACGTCGTCGACATTGACCCGGTCAGCAAGACGAAGCTGCATTGTTGCCAGGTCATCACGGACGAGAAGACTTACCGCTTCTGCGCCCACGACGAGGAGACGCTTGTGCAGTGTCTAGGGGCTTTTAAGAGTCTCCTCTCCAAGAGGAAGGAATTGGAGGCTCGTGCAGCTGCTTCGGGAAACGTGACATCCCAATGACCAGACTGATCTTGCCATACAGAACCATTGTTTTGCTTTGCTTTCTTTTTTTTTTTTTCGTGATACCCTTAGGAGTTATATGATGGGACCGCATCTGAGAGGTGGAACGGTCGGGCACAAGAGCGACGGCACAAGACTTGTCTCGGTGCTACGAGCTAAGAGTGCGGACGGCCGCACAAGAGGGAAGAGATGTCACCTCTTGACGACCAGTTACGATACACAAGCATATTCATCCTTCCCCCCCGCAGAACAAAAAAAGAAGAAAATAGGCATGCTTTTACAGCACGATAATGACACAAGGTTGTACAGACTCATGTTGTTAGGTAGTCATCAGGCATACGCTATTACTATATTATCTAATATAATATAATAACACAGTTCCCAAAACAAAAAAAATATAACCCAGATAGATCTACGCCGGCGAGGACCATCTACGTACACAGTAGCCCCCCGCGAACCCGTGCTCTCTCCTAACGACTGCGCCGCGCTCGGTTCAGCTCGGACGGGGTTAGCTGGGCGCCTTAGACCCATAGCTTTCCCGTGTCCTCGGTGGGAGGAGGTTAGACAGTTGATATGACGGCCCGAAAGACGTGTAAAAGTGACTTACGGACATATCCGCCGTCGCCAGATTAGGTACATACCAAGTACCTACCCCTAATGGATCAGATGTCGGAGTGTTCAAGCCATGGTCCGTCCTACTACCTAAGGTACTACCAGGTAGCTAGCAGTTAGGTAGGTACTAGATCCTTAAGCACTTGCCAACACAGGCACCGACAGGCCCAAAATAGCGTCGCCGATCGCCAGCGGTCGGGATCGGAGGGGAAAGGGGGGGGGGGTTAGATCGAGGCTATTACCTAGGTATTCCTAGGCCGTGCCTGAATACTTAGGTAGGTATGTTGTGGGCGGGAATCCCGGGTTAGATCACCCAGGGTCCGGAGAAGGATTTTGCTTGGGCGAAGAAAAGAAAAGGGGGGGGAGGGGGAGGTAAAATAGATAGGTAGATAGATGTCTGTAGGAGCTGGGAGATAGGGAGATGGAGAGGGAGAGGAGAGGAGAGGATAAGAGATAAAAGGAACGGCTGATTATCGCGAGCTTTTTCCTATTCTTGTTTCTTATTTCTTATTTCTCACCGATGTACAATCCTAACCCCCGTTTTTATTTTATTTTATTTTATTTATTTTTTTAATCTTGGGTACCTTGTGTTGTTGGTTTTTTGGTCCCTTCGTGATGATCGGCGGTTGAGTGATACATGACGCGCATGTGAGGACATATGCGTACAACAGACAAGGAACGAGATGAGGAAAAAGAAAAAGAAAAAAAAAGGGGAAAACGTCCTCTGATAGATCTTAATCTCGTCAAGTAGGTACATTACAGACTCGCATCGAACGGTTAGAATTAGGTTTATCACTGGCCAGACGTGTGCAGGTCGTCATCCGGAACCCGTCCTACCCTATCAGATGTGGACGAGCAGGTGACGCGATTTTAAGAAGGGGGAGGGGAGGGAAAGGGAGGACGGCGCTGGTCCAGTGCCGCGCCCGGTGGACGGAATGGGAATGGAGAGGTGAAGTTCGATGTAACGATGGCTGAACTATCATTCTTGATGTAACCACCACTACTTACCATTATTTACCATCGTCACCAACGGTAATCTCTTTCTTTTTTCCTTTTGTTTTTGTTTCTCTCTCTCTCTCTCTCTCTCTCTCTCTAACTACCTACCTTATTCATGAACGCGTGCATATGGCTTCTTCTTCTCTCCCCTCTTTCCCCCTCCTGCCGTTGGTATAGGGAAAGACACGGCACCTACTTTTACCATCGTCATCCCAATCCGCCTCGGAAAATTAATTCGTGATCGACCAACTTTTTTTCAAGTACACTACGTTGTATATGAATAGGTATAGAACAGGGGTAGTAACTCTCCTCTTCCCTCTTATAGAAGCAAGAGAGGAAAAAAGAAAGAAAAGCAGCCATAAACTTACAAACGATAACAACTTTTACTTTTTCTCCTTTCCTCTCTTTTCATCTATATCTGTTCTACTTTCCCATCCTGGCCCTTTTCCCCGATATACCCCGTTTTTTATCCCAACCGTCGCCAGCAAGGAGCGCAGCCGGCACACGGGCAGATAGACGGTAACGCAACGCAACCATGCCAAAAAAGAATAATAAATCCCGTCCGCCGCAATTCGTAGTAAACCATCCAATCACACGTCTCCGTCACGCGGTCCCCTATAAGACGGATATCCTTGTCTTAAAGGGGGAGGGGGAGGAGAGAGGGGAAGGTACGCAGAGCAGGTAGGTAGGTAGATGCCGTTTATCACCCTCTACATGGGGTATAGGGGAAGGGTTAGAAAAGCTTGTTTTCCTTCTCCGTTACATTGTTTTTTATTATTTTTATTATTTTCTATTACTTGCAGCTGTCAAATCAGACGGCGCGTCAGGACAGGACAAGCCCCTCATATACCTGGTATGGGTTATATATCTCAGGTAGGTAGGTAGGTAGGTAGGTAGGGGTAGTGCATACATACATACGTACGTACATACGGTACGCAGAATCGATCCGCGCCGCCCGCTAGGCGAGGAGGGATTTCGTCGAACTGCTCCTGTAGGTATGGTATACCTATTGGTGTAAGTGTAAGTATGGCGTGTAGACCCGGCAGGGCGCTCCACATCCGCGCGCGCGCCGCCCGCCCTATACCTAGTACGGGAGGGGGCACACGTATGTAGCGAAGCGAGAGAGAGCTTTGTGGTCTCTAATGGGAAGAAGAAGAAGAAGAAGAAGGGATGGAGGAGGAGGAGGGGTGATGGTGGTAGTTATGGTAGTGCCGTACCTGATCTTCGATCTACGAGGCACGCTCTCTCATTGGGTCAGACACGCTCGCCTTCTCTTCCTAGCATGAAGGCGGTCTTGTCTGCATCGGCGCTGGAAGGTCTCGGCCTAGACCGATCTCGTGGTGAGCGTTGTGTGTACCACCTATACGTTCCCTCGTCCCAAGGGGGGGAGGGGGTGTGGCCTCGCGCGCCGGGATATCATCTGTTGTATCAGGAAGGTCAAGTCAGTAGGTCGGTATGCAAGTAAGTCAGGCTCTTTTATTTTTATTTTAGACCTATCGCCCTGTCGACGGGCTAGCTGGCTTGCCGGGGCAGGGTAGCTGGAGCTAGCCCTGTCCATATCGCTAGTGACAGTTACTCGGTCGAGGGACGCACGTCACGGTTGACTGAGACCTGGCGGTGACGTGATGTCCCTGGACCCGCGGAGGGACCACGCACCTTTTCTTCGTACTCCTTCTCCTCCTCCTCCTCTTCTGACCGTCCTAGCCGGTTGTTAAATACAACATGAGTTCCGCCGCTTCTTCTTTTTCTTGGCCTCCGGTTCCCGTCCAGCGTAGAGCTAGACCTCGTCAGAAACATCGCCGTCGACGACTCATCTATCTGACGTTCTAATCATCGCAGAGGTACCTAGCTAGAGTAGCCAGCTGAAGCTCTGTGTGAAAGCTTACCCACTACCTCGTCACGACATACGTAAGGTACTTCAGCCTAATACAACCGAAGCGAGCGACAATAAAGTAGCACTCCGTCCGTAGCCAGCCAACCATGAAGCCGGCCACGCTCCTCGCAGCGCTCTGCGGCGCGGGCGCGGCAGTAGCGCAGACGCTCCCGCTGTCGACCTCGTCGCGGTGGATCCTGGACGCGACGGGGCAGCGGGTGAAGCTGCGGTGCGTGAACTGGGCGGGGCACCAGGAGGCGAACCTGCCGGAAGGGCTGAACAAGCAGTCGGTGGACTACATCGCGGACTTCATCCAGCAGCAGGGCTTCAACTGCGTGCGGCTGACGTACTCCATCGACCACGCGCTCGCGCCCGACGTGCTCGTGTCCGACTCCTTCGCTGCTGCTGCTACTGCTGCTAACGTCAGCGCCGACGCCATGACCTCCATGTACGCCAGCGTCGCCCAGAACAACCCCTTCGTCGACGGCGCCACCACCCGCGACGTCTTCGCCGCCGTCATCGCCGCCCTCTGGAAGCGGAACGTGATGACTATCTTGGATAACCACGTCAGCAAGGCCAGCTGGTGCTGTGAGTTTTTTTTTCTTTTTTCTTTTTCTTCCTTTTATTAGTTACTATGATGCTTCAAATATAAATGAAAGGGGGAGAAGAAAAGAATTAACAAGGACACAGGCAGCATCGACGACGGCAACGGCTGGTGGGACGAGGGGTTCGGGTACAACGACATGAACAGCCGGTACTTCAAGACGCAGGACTGGCTGAACGGGATCGAGGCGATCGCGAACTGGACCAAGTCGCAGCCGGGGGTGATCGGGATGGGGCTCCGGAACGAGGTGCGGGAGTGGCTGCTGCAGGGGACGAACGGGCGGGCGGACTGGTACAACTTCATGACGCAGGGGGCGGAGCGGGTGCACGGGGCGAACCCGGACCTGCTCGTGATCATGGGCGGGACGCAGAGCGCGACGGACCTGACGCACATCCGCCTCAACCACACGATCGACTGGACGAACTGGGCGGGCAAGCACGTGTGGGAGTGGCACGCGTACTCCTTCACCGTCACCTTCTACCTGGCCGAGTTCAGCTGCGACGCGCTGCAGCAGGCGTACGGGCTCTTCGACGGCTTCGTGCTCGCGCAGGGCGAGGCCTACACGGCGCCGCTCCTCCTGAGCGAGTTCGGCTTCGGCATGACGGGCGGCCCCAACGAGGGCCTCAGCGACGCCGACAACAGCTACTTCCAGTGCCTGCGCGACTACGTCACCGGCAACGACGGCGACTGGGCCTTCTGGGCCGTCCAGGGCTCCTACTACATCCGCCAGGGCGCCGTCGACGCCGACGAGAGCTGGGGCCTGCTCGACAGCGACTGGAAGGCCTTGCGCAACCCGAACGTGACCGGGTTGCTGGCGCCCATGTTCAACGTCACGCAGGGGCCTTGAGGCGTCTTCTTTTCTCTTTCTTTCTTCTTCTTCTCTTTTATTCTTATGCTCCCCCTTTTTTTTTTCTCCCTTATATAAATCTAGCCAGTTAGGTTGGTGGGCGTGTGTGCGAGGTATGTGTACATACAATAGGCAGAAAGGGAAAGGAAAGGGAGGGAGACCTGTGTATATATAGGAGGCAATCTAACGAATGGATAAACGGGAATGAGAAAGGATCTTATAATCCTTATGCATGCAAATATGGCTATACCTGAACCTCGGGGTCTAGGGACTTACGTGGGCGACTATCGTACTTGCTTTATACCTTTCTCATTTCTCTTTCCGGGGAATACTCGTTGGTCATGAGATTGATACGTAGCTCCACGTTGATCGGCCTGGTACCTAGGTGAGCATGTAGATGGACATGCGCCCTCATATATGGGCATGTATGAGAGTAATTCTGCTGCCTAAATATTATAATCACGGCTTACTCATAACTAGTAGGTAGGTACCTATAAGGTGTCAATGAAGAGGGGTGTTCTAAGGTGCGTAATGCTGCGCTGACCTACCTATGCATTAGGTAGGTACCTTGTATTGTTTATTGCGTAAAAGGGATTAGGTATCTGAAGGCTATATTGATATATTCCTCTCTAATGTGTAAGAGGTCACGTACATACGAGTCCATATCGAACGTCCCGGCTATCTTGGTATGAAGCACTCTTTGTAGGCGAATGGCATGGTTATAACATTAGGTACCTAGATATCCTTCACATAGTGTGATGCAGGGGCGTTATATCATATAGACACTCATATCGTACCTACCTACCCTCCATACCGCCTAAACAGATGAAAGGTCGATGTCATGGTTAGACGATAATAGGGTTCTACCCACTACCTATATTGAGACATGTTCGCGAGATGGTGACAGGTAAGCCCGCTTTAGAAAGGAGGAAATGTAGGTCGACTGTGATAAATATTCCTAGATTCGGGGCTCTTTCGCAGTCATGATTTGTCTCCTCGAACAGAACAAACCTATTTATATCTAAGTGGATTCTTCTGTCTGTTTACACCGTAGAACATGTTGGTAGAAGCAACGGATGGGTCATGCACATTACCATGGTTGAACTGTGGCCATCGAGTAAGTATTCACACTTATCTCCAACATACCAACTTACTCACCTCCAGAACTCACCTCCAGATGTCAGGAGGTATATACCTAAGTTATGATGGAACGAAGGTCAGAGGCAGACAAATTTAGTAATAGCGAGTCGTTGCACTCAACTACATGTATTAGGTACACGTACGATCGAGATCCCTTGAATGGGAAGATACATTGTCATTATAGCAATCGATCACGATATCGTTCAGCTCAAGATGTGCCTCGCCTTCTTCATCACTCTGATTTGGGTATGATCTCCAAAAAAAGAGACTAATATAAAATCAAAATACTTTTTGAAAGACAAAAGTCCATGCTCCAGTTAGACTTGTACAGCCGTTTTACCTACACCGTATCGCCGCCGTCCGTCGCCTATGCCATGTCGCTATTTATCAAATGCCCTAGACTAGAGTAAGTGCCAAAATAGTAATTACTCGAAATAAACTTGTTCGGTCCAACTTATGGGAGGAAGTAAGCTTCGTCAAATGGCGTCGCCTCCGCGTCATTATTGCCGAAGTACATCATGTCGTCAAACGTACTGTCATTGACGCCGCTACCGCCCAGATCGAAGATATTACTATTATTATCGAGATCGAACAAGTCGTCATAGTTGGTGTCCGCCTTCTCCGCTTCCTTCTGTGGTTTCTGAGGTGCCGGGATGGCGTTTTGTGCACCTCTCGCGACTGCTCCCACGTTGGCGTTACCAGGTTTGGCATTGTCGTGGGATGCCATGCCATTGGCCCCCTTCTGCGGTGCAAACGTCGCTAGGTCGAATTGGGGCATTGGAGCTGGAGGTGCGCCTGACACTTCAGTATTTGACGGCGCAAGGGAGAACTGCATATCCGTGAAGTTCGGTGCCTTGCTTCCTCCCGCCGAGTTGACATCACCTCCAACTGTGTTGGCAGTCATCGGCAAGGCATTTAGAGGTCCTTGAGCTTGGGCTTGCACCGCTGATATATTCTGAGCCGATCTCGCTTGTTGGCTCATAGGCGTTGCAAGTTGAGGTTGGCTTGCGACGGCTAGTCCTACGGCAGACAATTGGTGAGGTTGGGGCCGTGGGATTTGTGGTACAGGTACCGGGGTCACTTTCGGGGGTTGCATGGACTTTGGCATTGATTTGGGCATTTGTTTTGGCGACGGCCTCATGTCGTTTTTAGTCTGAGGAGCCTTTCCCGGTGGTCTTACAACGCCAGGTGCAACTCGCGGCGATTGTTTCTTTTCACTCAAGGTTAGGTCGACGACATTGGTATGTGTACCCATGCCCATGCTCATGCTCATGCCCATGCCCATGCCCATGTCAGTAAACGGAGGAGCCGTCTTTGTCTCATGCTTAGGAGCAAAGACTTGCGTGCTCACGGTATGAGCTGCGGAAGACGGAAGCTCCGTCATCGGTGCCGGTGGCGCAGCAGGCTGCGGAACAGGAGCCCGGGCTGCGCGTACCTTCTCTAGATCCCGTAGAACAACAGCCTTAGCCCTAATCTAAAATTACCCAATGTTAGTCTTAGATGTACAAGGGATTATCCATAACGACAGAGGGCATACATACAATTTCACCTTCGATTTCGTCAAGAGCATAATGATAGGCCGTCAAGGAGTCCGAGTTTTGAATTCGTAAGGCGTTGGTAGCGCCGATGACATTCCTTGGTCCATCTCTAGTACTGGTTCTCAGTTGCTTTCCTGTCTGTACCAACTGTTGTTCTATTGTTAGGTACATTATTTTAACCGCTCTGGATGTTAGGTGCGTAGAGACAAATTACTTACAATTTCCTTGAACATCTGTTCCAAGGTCTGTAAAGGATCCGACTTTTGAGTCGCCATCGTGAAATAAGCTGTACTTATTTATATTATAGCCTTGAAGATTAACCGAGTCGAGAGGACAACGTTGAATTAAAAGATTGTTTAATATGTATTTTATAAAGGTACCAGAAATGATTTTGATCAGGATAGTTAGATGTTGACAATGATTTGGGAGGGAGAGTTGAATTGGGTTGAGGGAGTGATAGATGGTGGAAGGAAAGTTGAGAAAATGAATGTAAGTGAATGTAATCGAAGCTTGAGTTAGACAATGTACCTAGTCATGTGATGTCTAAAGTCACATGACTGATATGTTAGATATGCTTTTGAGCAGTATAGGATAAGGGTTTAGGTTTAGAAGTCTGTTTGTAAAAGCTTTTTTGGCAAAATATGACCATGTGTGTAATGTTTATTTTCCCACAGCTTGTCACTTGGAAATGTACTGAAGTTTAAAATGTACGTATCCGCCCACCACACACGCTTAATAGGCGGTATGTGGATACTCACGCTACCATATCAGATTAAGGTTACCGTCTCCAAACACTGTGCTATTTATACCTTTATTGAGACAAATGTTTGTCATCAATTGTATAACTAGTTATACCTTGTATGTATTAGAGAGTATTACTTTAAGAGACACAACAATTCTATATTTATTTATTCTACCTATGAGATCATAATAGCAGGTACATACCTCAAGTTTTAATTGCTATCTAAATAATTATCTCCTTATAACAATCTTGTATACAGGTAGTTATGTTTATGGCTTTAACCTGGATTGGTTACATCTTCGGCATATCATCAACAATGGTAGCCGAGCTCCTTTAGATAATTGAAGGTCATAAGATACAGTACCGGCACCTATATATGTAAACTGATATCAAATGGCCGTTATAGTTCCTAGCTATTAAATGACATAATTTGACAGATATAGTTTGTTAAATAGTGTAGTTACATGTAGGTATACAATGTCAATGGTATTAGAATTAGAGCTGGCTTTTAATAAATAAGTACATATACGAAGCTTTAATGTTGGAAGTACCTCTTAAAGTAGGTACTATACACATTGATCTCTTCACATTCACAGATACCTTCATGTACTGTACAGTGCTTACATATCCATATAAAAGGGGCACGTAACATCTTAGTGGTCAAGACATTGGTACGCATTGGACGTCAATGATGTGATCTTCTCCGTACAGATCAACCAATTCAGTTACAGAATTTAATTTCAACATGGAAGAATTGATATTGATGAAGATTATGCGTCCAGCAGAGTTGCACTACAAGTTTTATGTACCTCTTATGTATGTACTGATTGCAACAGATGTACATGCATGTACCTCAGATCCTACGTTTCTAAAGAACATGTACGTACATTTTTAAAGTACCTATTTCAGTGCTGTTCTGTGGTAAGAACATTGAACGTTAGAACATTGAAGACATCAATACATGTATGTACATGATCAAACTTTGTGGCTTAGCATCCCATCTCCATTATCTCCAAAGCCTTATGTATGCCTAGAAGCTAGAGCTGCTGGGAACTTGGAAGGAACATTGAAGATCCGCATTGATGATTAAAAGCGTACCTGAAGTACTTACAAGGTTATACTAAGTAATAGAGGTACTAAATATCGTTACCCGGGTAGGTATCAAGGAAGAGACGGGTTAGATCCACTTATTGTCAAGGCTTCTCCACCTATCCATCAAACTCGTCTGGAAAAAAAAAACCCAATCCGCCGCATCTGCTGGACCCCGTTTGTTTCCTCTTCCCTCCTCCAACTTTCCCTATCGTGTGCAGAATATCTTCACATATCGTCGGTGCTGTGTGTTGCAATTCGGGGGACTCCTCCTTTCAAGGTAGTTTCCTTTTTTCCTCTTCCTTCTTCATCTTTGTTCCCGTCCTAGTCTCTCTCATCGTCTTTTATTTTTCCCTCTCTTCTCTCTCTCTTCTCTCTCTTATTCTCTCTTGCTCTCTCTTGCTCTCTCTCTCTCTCCCCTCCCCCCTCCTCTTCAGTCGGGGTTCAACTTTTTTTTCTCTTTAGTACCACGTTTTTTTTCCCCCTTATTGTCACCGGCTGCTTGAGGCGTTGCATTTGCATATCTTTGCTGCTCCGCCTTTACCCACACACCCTGTCGGCACAACGAAAGGTGAACGTCACTCTTGATCTCTACAATCTCTTCGGCGGCCCTTCTCATCCTTAAAAGTTGTGAAGAGATTCGAGACTGCGCGTTTTCCTCTAGAATCGCATTGTATCGGCGTCCTATTCTTGATTAGGAACTCCATCCGAGACCTCTCTCCCTTTTGAGGATAAAAACAAACCATCACGTCTCTCTATCTCGTTAACATTGTTGCGCATTTCCGCCTACTTTTTTACACGATACCGATAGATTCCTCTTGATCTCAAGAGTGCGCGATTGTATTCAGAAAAGGAAAAAAAATCCCCTTGCCGACAAGAGATTAATACTTCAGTACCCCACCTCTCTTCCTCTCTTCCTCACTTTTTTTTCTTTCCTTCTTGTTCATGACTTGAATGAAGCTACGACTTTTCTCAGATCGCGCGAGACATCAAAGAGCCTTCTTAATCTACAACAACGTACACGCCTTGTCTTGACGAAAATTCAGCTTCGTTTTATTTTCCATCTGTCGTAGCTGTCATAGCATTACCAACAATCTACATACCAATCGCATTTTATTTTTCGACGACAATATTTTCGTAAACCGTTCATTCGCAATGGCAGACGCTCCCGCCGCTTCCCAGCTACCTCCTCCGCCGCAGCCTAATGCTGGCGCACCCGGCTTCGATGGACAGAATGGTCAAGCTAACCCTTCCCACATGCCGCCTCCTCCCCTCCATATCCCACCGAACACCAACCCTATTCCCACCGCCATCACCTCCCCGATGTCTGCCGTTGATAAGGGTTCGGTCATGTCCCCGAGTAGTGGTGGCCCGTTCGCGCGCCGTGCGGCACCGGAGCCCAATAAGCGCGCCTTGTACGTTGGTGGCCTTGACCCTCGTGTCACGGAAGATGTCTTGCGCCAAATCTTCGAAACCACTGGACACGTCCAGAATGTCAAGATAATCCCGGACAAGAACGTATGTGTGCTAGGATCTGCTTATCTACCATAAATAGTGAAATCTTCCAACGCGCTAACTTCACAACAGCAGAAAGGCTACAACTATGGCTTCGTCGAATACGATGACCCAGGTGCAGCTGAACGGGCTATGCAAACATTGAACGGTCGACGCGTCCACCAATCTGTAAGGCTACTTACCCCGGTGGCGCCGTGGAACCTAGCTAACACATGCCTTAGGAGATTAGAGTGAATTGGGCCTATCAGTCCAACACTTCCAATAAGGAGGACACGTCGAGCCACTTCCATATCTTCGTCGGCGATCTTTCGAACGAAGTCAACGACGAAGTTTTATTACAGGCATTTTCGGCATTCGGGACCATTTCGGAAGCTCGTGTCATGTGGGATATGAAGACAGGGCGATCGCGCGGCTACGGCTTCGTCGCCTTCCGAGAACGTGCAGATGCTGAGAAGGCTCTCAGTTCGATGGATGGCGAGTGGCTGGGATCCCGCGCGATTCGATGCAACTGGGCCAACCAAAAGGGGCAGCCTTCGATGGCTCAACAGCAGGCGATGCAGGCTATGGGCATGACGCCTACTACCCCATATGGTCACCATCATTTCCCTACCCACGGGATCCAGAGCTACGACATGATCGTCAACCAGACGCCGGCTTGGCAAACCACCTGTTACGTTGGTAACTTGACCCCATACACGACCCAAAATGATGTCGTCCCGCTTTTCCAGAACTTTGGCTATGTCACTGAATCTAGGTTCCAAGCCGATCGAGGGTTCGCCTTTATAAAGATGGATACTCACGAGAACGCCGCGATGGCTATCTGCCAGCTGAACAGCTACAACGTTAACGGACGACCCCTGAAGTGCAGTGTAGGTTGAAATCCTTTGACAGTACAGTGAGGATGATGCTGATAATATGATAGTGGGGCAAGGACAAGACTCCTAACGCTCAGGGAAGTGGAGGGGGATTTGATCCTTCGCAGCAAGCATTCAGTCCCCAGAGTGCTCAGGCGTCCGCGTACCCAGGCACCCCCTCCACTTTCTTTCCGCAGTACGGAGGTAAGTCATCTACCGCACTATTCCTATCGAGGTTTTGGTGCTTATTTCTATGTGTGTAGGTCAGTATGGTGGTCAGCAACAGGCGTACGGTGGCCCGCCGGCCCAGTCTCCCGCCGGCTACGGAGCGCAGCCTATGAATTATGGCGGACCTCCGAGTGCTGGTGGTTATGGTCGCGGTCAACAACCGCCCAACCAGTCTTGGACTCAGCCGCCGCCGACTCAGGGATTCAACAGCGGGTATCCCGGATACCAGGGCTAGTAATTTTATTGAGAGGAAGCTTATTTCTTCCGTGGGAACGTCTGTGTTGAATTAGGCCCTTGTCAGATGCGCGCATCGGCCGCATTGTCTCTATCCTGGTTTTGTATTGCTTGGTATGCGGGCACACCTACCAACATGATCCGTCTCTAGGTATCTCGGTGGGACGTAAGCTGTGCCAGTTTGGGGGTTTTTCTCTTTAGATCGATGCATTCCAGTTTCTTCTTCCTATCTCTTCCTGTTTTCTATTCTTCTCCTATTACCGCTTTCTCGTGGTTGTGATTTTAGCTCGGTTTCTTCTAAGCCATTTTAGGCCCTGCTTGTCGTTTGGTTCCGTTCCGAAAAGAAAAAGTTTCTGGCATTTCCTTAAACGCTTCTTTGATACCTCTAAGCATTTGTTGATATGGGCACAGCGAACTTTTTTCTCTTTCCACGTTAAGGCTTGACGAAGTTACGGCCGTACTCAACTTCACCCCTTTTCTAAGGCTATGGGAGCAGGTATCTTGATGGCCCGCGGGGAAACAAATATTTTCTTCTCCCAATTAATCGGGGGAAGCCGAGGTAGGAGAGGCTCACCGTGGTGTGCCTCTTTTTTCTTTTCCTTTCCTTTCTTTTTGAACGGATTGTATGTAGTCCCCATCTGAGCGGGCCGGCTATGGGTAGGCGGAACCGAAAAAACAAAAATCAGGCGATTAGTTTGTAGATTTTACGAAGCGAAGATGCTAGGTAAAGTCGAAGCCTAGGTACCTAGATATGTAGGATGGTCTTGATCGTGGACACGAAAAAAAAAGAGCGCTTCTGCAACCCAGGGTATCAACAGAAGAAGAGGATAATCTAGGTACGTTAAGCGGCGGGTTCCTGTTTCCTAGTGTCTTCCCCCGTTTATTTTTGACCGGCCTTAGTATCTCTTGAAAAGGCTTGTGATGTATGAAGCTCTTGGGGGGAGTGTTCGAGGAAGTAAAATTATGTATTACATACATGTATGTACGAAGTAGGGTTAGCTAGTAGAATAGTAACGAAGCTGGGAAGAATAGGTAGGTAGTTGATATTGAAGATATTCCCATCAACACTTGGACCAGACTGAGACTCTGGAGCATGGATCGTGAAATTGCCATGTTACGGACTGGGTTACGTGGTTTAGGACATAGATCATCATAGTTACCTACCAGGTATAGTTAAATAGGTACCTACTGGTAGGTTACATACCGGTAGTTACTAAGTAGATGCATGTGGAGTGAGGCGTGTATGGGGTATGAGATATGTAGGTACCCACTACCGGTAGGTAATGCGTAAAGATGGAAGACAACCTGCCGATACGACATGTCAGTTGGAACGATACGATATGATAGATAGATCCGACCGACATACATCTATCTATCAGGTATCTATCTGTCTGTCTATCTATCTATCCATCCATCCATCCATCCTATCTTCTTTATCCCGTCCGATCCCTCGGCACCGGTCCTCGGCCTCGTGACGCACGCACAAGGTATGGGGTAGATGAGGATCGAGATGGAATAGAAGCTTATCTTATACCTAATCTTCAGCCCGAGAGAACGGGATCGTTGAAAAGGCCCTCTACTACCTACCTACGTACTTCCCTTTTTGTCCTTCTCCTTTCCTGCCCTTGCTTGCTTGCTTACGTAGGTATGTATGTATGTATCTGGTGGCGGCGTTTAGGTCGCCATTGTTGCCTAACTTTGTTCTTTTTTTTTTGTTTTTTTTTCTTAGATACTAGTATTGAGGATTTGGGGATTTAGGTAGGGGAGTGGTGGGGGATGGGGATGTGAGAATGAGAATGAGAATGAGGACTTTTCTTTTCTCTTTTGTGTGCTTGAAGAGAGGTAGGAGGTAAGCTTGCGAGTACCTATGTAATTATAGTAGGGGGTAAGGAGATAGGTAGGTAGGCATATAAGATGACGCCGGCCCGGAAGCCGTCTTAGCACCGGCCGGGCCGGTTGAGGTAAGGCAATGATATCCCCTTCCAGGTATTTACTATGTACATACCAGGTACACTTACATCAGTACATTGATGTACTTACATTTAGGTGCTAGAAAATACATGTATATATCGATAATATTCGTAGCTTAGGTAAATCTCGGACGAACGCGCGACATAGCTGCCGTCGGATAAGCTCGTCGCCGGCTTCTACTTTGGACTGGACGGTCCTTCGTCTCGCCGGTCTGGGTCGGGCTGATCTCATATCGAATGGATTGTGTGTATTATAAGGTAGGTACCTATGTTATGTATGTGATTATAGATGACTTATAGTAGGTACCTACCCCTATATATATATATATAAATCAGACCTATGAGACGTCTCCTATCCGGCACGACCTTGCATCTCGCGTTCCGTGGGCTGGTCACTGGTTATGTTGCTGTCGCTGATGCTTTTATCTCTCTCTCACCTTATTGTCATGAGATCCAGGAGCTCTAGAACGAAACCGGGATGGAGGGAGAGAGAATGTCTTCGCGTTCTGTAGGAGGTACCTACCTGTTATGATAACATCCCTTCTTTCGAGAAGGCATGCATCCTGATTGTTTTGATTGTTTACCTAGTAGGAGGCATCTTTCTTTCTTTGCTCGAAGTGGCACTACTAGTCTACAACGGTATACTAGGTACTCTACCATTGATATCAACAAAGCTGTCTGTGTGTGTGAGAGAGAAAAAGGGTTAAAGTCGATCTCGAGACGGGGCCGCGTCTCTGCTTTGTTGGTCAGTTTCGGTTGGTTTCGTCACATCGCATCATTTTGTCGACGCCGGATGCTGGGACTCAGGTATGTCAATTAAAAAAAAGGATTATATAACGTGTACTATGGACTATGCATGTAGTATGAAGGGTCTAGGATATAAATACCTAAAGTTACCTCGGCGGATAGGACTTGGTTCGTCACATCTTGGCCAACTAACTGATAATAATCGCCTATAAGATGTCCTCTCATATATGTGAGCCTGGGTAGACTCTTACGAATATTGGAAGTCATCCAATAATCAAGATTACCAACTTAAATGTTACAATCCCCCCATTTCCTACGTGCAATGGGATATTAGTATAAAAGCACGAACGCCTTCATCCTTTTTTTTGTAGTATGGAATGCTGAAGACCGAACCATCGCACAGATGGTACTGTAATTATATGCGTACCTCATATAATTAATGTAGATAAGGGGGATAGGGTCAGGTAGTACTTCAACTGATGTATGTAGGTATTATACATTGACTGTGTGTAAGTAGTATATATCTGACAAGGCGCTAGTGTAGTGTTTGTTCCCATCTAGTGTATTGATGTCGTATTTTCGCGTTTTGATACATTACCGTGATCCATAGCTGACCTTTCTTTTTTTTTATTCTCTCTTTTTTGTTTTCCTTCCCTTTCCTTTCCTTTTCTCTCTTTTTAGCACAGTCTTTGATCAAGAGACTAAATATAAAGAGATTGAACATGTTTGCCTTGCTGTCAGGTACCGTAGAACCACATTACCGCATTTGAACGGGGTTTTTCACATGTTAGGTATGTAAGCATGCTTATTGAGGTAGGTATATAAATATATGTTCATATTTATACGTGTGCAATCGCAGGTATTTCCGTATAATATATAATTCATATTAAGAGCCAAGATCATTTTATTCAACAAGATATAAAAGAAGAAGAGAAGAAAAAAGGTAAAAAGTGTTCAACGTCTGCATCGACGCCTATTGTGTTCCGTGCTACATGTACATAAAGTGGGTATCATTACTATATGTATCTGTGTACGAAGCACGTACCGTTAGATCACGTATCTGATTTTGAGTACGAAGTACCTAATAAAAATAATATGGGCATTCTACATAGTACGGAATACTTTCGAGTGTTACGCCTAGGGACCCTAGTGAATTCAGTGCCTTAATTAGTACCCAATCCACCCAACCTAAAATATCAACCTGTATCAATGTACCTAATATACCTACCTACAGGTACAGTACCATAACAGCACTAAGAACAAAAAGTCAATAATAGATGCTACATCATGTGTCAATTGATGTACATAAGCGTGTGTGTATGTTAGATTCCCATGTTTACGAGGGGAAGGTGCGATGCAGTAAAATAATACCTAATAATGATTATAATAATAATAATAAATTAAAATTCAGGTCTACATACTGGTGTAGGTACCCAAACCATTGTTATAAGGGTACTCTATACTTATTCTTACTACTTATGTTACCTAAGGGTATCCTTACCTCCTACCTATACCTACATGTATATTCAACTATGTAGGTACCTAACCTTAGTATCAATTGATGCAAGTATGTACAGAAAGTAGAGTAACAAGAAGTTGCTCGCCTTCCCATACTAAGGCTTATCTTGGTCCCTCCATCAACTCTTTTCGGACTCGTCTCACACACTTTCTTGTCCTGACTGACGTACCCGCCATCCAATCCCCAAAACCTCACGACACAAATCTGCTTCGAACGTATTATCTCCTCTTTTTTTTTTCTCTATCTTTTTTTTCTTCTTCTTCTTTACTCATCTTCTTCTTTCCTTCCTACTTGCTTTACACTTATCACTTCCTAAACTCCCTATCTCGCATATTCCATCCAATCCTACTTGGATCACCGACTTATCCTCAGTTCTTCTACTCAATCATCGCGGAAATTCCTAAATCCTACCCTTAACCATCATTCCAAAGTATCAGCCCTTTCTACCGTATATCGCATTTGGGTACAATCACAGCTCTTCACCCGTACAATCATCCTTGTCTTTCCCCATTTTCCCTCATCCTTCTTTTTTTTTTTTTTTCTTCTACTTCTCTCCTACTTCTGGTTCTCTGGTCCAAACACCTCGATCCAAAATCGGTAACAACGTCAAAGCGGTTAGCCAAAGCCCGCATTCTATGTCGTGAGCCTTTGCTCACCATCCTACTCCGCTAATGCGCTTCTTCTGACCCGGACCTGGGAAGGACAATCGATCAGATAAAAAATTCACTTGGCTGGAACTGGTCACATACCTGGTACCTACACATAATAGTATCTATCCTTCAATCTCTTCTATCATCTGTACTCGAAACAACGGACGACTCAACTCTATTCGCCATCCTCCCGGCGTGAGGCCGCTGTCGCACTCTTCGTCGTCTTTACCGCCCGAGCGCCATGGATCAATGGCAGGCCTATTCGGACACCACTGGTGGTCCTCGAAGATTCAACGGCGGCAATCAGATGACTCCGGGTAGGGAATATGCTCAGCAGTCTGCTCAGGTTCAACAGCCTGTCAGTTTCAAATACGATCAATACCAAGGACCTTTAAATCCACATGTCTCGCAACAGAGCGCGACTTCGCCGATCACCACCCCGCAGCTCCGCGACGGAAACGGTGACGTTTCTATGCAGGATGTTCACGAGTCTTATGGAGGAATGAAATATCCCATGCGTCCGCATCATCAGTCGCATCTTTCTGGTAGTCGATCTGCCAATCTTCATTCACCTTCCGAGCCCTCGGCTGCTGCTCAAAGATATTCGCCCATGGAAGTGCTTTCGCCCACATCGCCATACGCATCCAAATCGGCGGCGAATCAGGCCCAGTTCTCTACACCACATGCCCAGCGCCAGTCGCCTACTCGAGCCGATTATCAGACGCAAAGCCCTTATTATAACCGCCCGAGCTCCCAGCTCCCTCCTATCACTCCATATGCTAATTCGCAGGAAAACTACACGTCTGCTGTTCCGCCGCTGGATGGCGCCTATGCTAATGACCCGAAATCACCGAGGAGAACGCTTCAGCCTACCATAAACATACCGGTGGAGAAACGTCCAGTACCTCAGTTCAAAAAGATTGGGACCGTGGCCGAGTTACGGCCCAAGGTCAATGCTCAGCCGCCTTTCCGCCGCGCAAATCCGGAGGGTGGTTTTATAAGTGTACGAAGCCCTGTTCTTGATATTAAACATTATCCTATAGATCTGGTGATTCTAACTACTTGTCCCTCGCAGCCTCTACAAGCTCTCACTGTTCACCTGCCGGCGACGTATCGTATATGCAACCCCAACTTCAAATACGAATCTTCCCGCAATCCTCGTCGGGTGTTGACTAAACCAAGCAAGGGGACCAAGAATGATGGCTATGATAATGAAGATAGTGATTATATCCTATATGTCAATGATATACTAGGTTCGGAGGAGGCCGGACACAAGTGCGTCGTGCTCTTTAAGTCTCTTAAACTTTTACTAAATATCGTTGTAGAAATCGATATCTTATACTGGACGTGCTTGGACAAGGTACCTTTGGACAGGTCGTCAAGTGCCAGAACTTGAAGACACAAGAAGTCGTCGCTGTCAAGGTCATCAAGAACAGGACCGCGTATTTCAACCAGAGCATGATGGAGGTCTCCGTTCTGGACCTGGTAAGGCTAGACTATGGTTGACAACTGTCGCTTTCGCTGACGATTGCTACGTAGCTAAACACGAAACTCGACAAGAACGACGATCACCATCTTCTTCGACTCAAGGACACGTTCATCCATAGACAGCATCTGTGCTTGGTATTCGAACTTCTAAGCGTCAACCTCTATGAGCTCATAAAGCAAAACCAATTTCGAGGTCTCAGCACAACTCTCGTACGGGTTTTTGCACAGCAGCTACTCAACGGCCTCGCTCTCCTCAACAAAGCACGGCTGATACATTGCGACTTGAAGCCCGAGAATATCCTGTTAAAGAACCTCGAAAGTCCAATAATCAAAATTATTGATTTTGGTTCGGCCTGTGACGAGCGTCAAACGGTGTATACGTACATTCAGTCGCGGTTTTACCGATCGCCGGAAGTTCTGCTAGGTCTTCCTTATTCCTCTGCAATCGACATGTGGTCGCTCGGCTGTATCGTCGTCGAGCTCTTCCTGGGATTGCCTCTGTTCCCTGGTTCGTCCGAGTATAACCAGGTCTCGAGGATTGTCGAGATGCTCGGCAACCCTCCGAACTGGATGATTGAGGTTGGCAAACAGGCTGGCGACTTCTTCGAAAAGAGGCAGGACGAGTTCGGCCGAAAGACGTATCATCTGAAGAGTATGGAGCAATACTCGCGAGAGCGTGGCACGAAAGAACAACCTAGTAAGAAGTACTTTCAAGCAAGCACGTTACCCGAGATCATCAAATCGTACCCGATGCCGCGAAAAAATATGAAACAGAGCGAGATAGATCGAGGTAAGACCGCATGACTGCTGTCCCGATAAACCGACGCCTCGGTATAGCTAACGTTTTATTTTTAGAAATGAATAGCCGAATCGCTTTCATCGATTTCGTACGAGGTCTACTGACGATCAGCCCATTAGAGAGATGGTCGCCGCAACAAGCGAAGCTTCATCCCTTCATCACCCAACAGAAATTTACGGGACCTTTCGTACCACCGATGAATCTCAAGTCTAGCTCTCTCAACCGCTCTCCAGCTCCAGGAACGCAGCAGCAACAGCAAGCTGCCGAACTAAGCAAACAAAGGGCACAGCAGGCGCAAGCGCAGGCTCAGGCGGCTGCTCAAGGAGCATACACTATACAGACTAACCAGTACGCAGCTTCCGCGCATGGCCAGCCTTCGATCTACCAAAACAATGGCATGTACGCCCCAGCAGTCAGCCACCCCGGCAACCACCCCGGCGCGCCGCCGCCGTATAGCGCCCAACAAGCCCCTTACGGCCAGATGGTCATGAACCAACCACCCGCTCAGATGCCACCCGCGAACTATGGTGCCGTCCCGCAGCCGAACTTATACCAACAAGCTACAGTTCGCGCGGGTCGCCAACGTGCGTCAACGATGGATCAACAGCAGAGCGGTATCCCCGCGGCTATTCAGAGGGTCGCTAGTCACCTAGATCCTAGCCAACCTATAAGACTACAGCCGAGCCCAGCATACTATCCACCGCCTGCTGATGGGATTGGCCTGACGGATCCCGGAGCTGGCAGGGTAGCTGGCAGGAGAGACAGCAGATCTCAGAGAGGTAACAGGAGCAATCGTGACTTCATCCGCAATCTGGAGGAGAGGACGCTCGAGGAAGGATTCATGGGGAGCGGGGGTCAAAGCCCGTGGGCCTGAAGAGGACCGTTGTGAAGACGTCCCGACAAAAGCAGATCCGCGAACATCAACTCAGACTACTAAAGCTAACATGAACTGACGATGAGAGCCCAAGCTCCCGTGTGATTGGCAACAGCGACATTACCAAGTGAACCCGTTCCTCAGACGTTGCCATTGGTTCTTGGGGGAAAGCTTACCGGCGCGAAGTTTTACATGCGTGTATGATACCCTCCCACAGAACATAGGGTGCGACTTAGATTGCCCAAAAAGCTTTTTTTTTCTTTTTCATATCCCCTCTCTTATTTGCTGCACACTACTGTCAGAAATTGATAATATTTCGGCCTTTCATCGTGTTGGAGAACTCGCTCCCCGGTGGTAAGCTTCTCCTTTGATAGCGTCTAGGGATGATTCGCGGGAATACGATACTACGACATAGCACGATTGCCTGGCTGGGTTGTACGAGGGGGGGAGTGTTCTCATTATATGAGCGGACTAGGAGCGCAGATGAGAGGTTGGGAGCCCTTCATCCTTCCTAGGTCGGGCCCCCTTTTCGTACAACTTGAGCCATGCTAGGTTCCGTATTTGAGATTCTATCATCTCCGAGGAAGGGCCATGACGGTGACGACCAATGCCTTATATCGGAGGGAGGTGGAGGTAACAAAAACGGCAGGAAGCGGGCGAATCCGACCAGAAGTTTCAGAGACAGATTCGGACAGGAGGACGGAATGACGGATAGGGATAGGGATGCGGCCGTGTTGATTATCCCCCCTCTTTTTTTCACCCTTCTTCTTCTCACACTTGATAAAACAAACCTCTTGTTTTTACGTTACTATTGTTTCTTTTTATTTCCAGAAAACATTACGGCAGGGAGGGTGAGGATAACAGGCGGACAAGAGAGAAGTATGTGTGTGTGGGGACGAGTGTGTGTGTGTATGTCAAAGTTACGAGGCAAGGCGACGGTCGGTGAGGTTTCTCGTATTGCTTTTCAAAGGCGCGGTCCTTTTTCTGTGTGTACGTACGTACGTTGCCTACGTCTTAGGTCGCCTATGTGCCCATGTGCCTATGGAGTTTGAGGGTCGGGAAGGGAAGTAGGTAGGTAGCACAGCCAAAGTACAGACGTGGACTCGACTCGTACGGGTAGATGTGACGTGTCCCGGTTCTATCGTAGGAGGGGTGAAGAGGTATCCAGGTAGTTAGTTGTCTGGGTGTACTTATCTGGTAGATAAATAGGTATCGTAAGGAGAGGCGCGTAGGCGAGTTGAGTACTGGTGTAACTACCGTACTCAGGTAAGATATCTAGGTAAGGTACCTGGGTTATGGTAGATCTGTGTTTATGGCTATATGGTATGAGGATATATTATGGTGTTTCTCTGTAGGTAGGTAGTCAGCGGATAGCTTATATGTGTGTATGTACGTGCTTGGGAGTGGGTAGGTAGGTAGGTAGGTAGGTAGGTAGGTATATTGACAGAGAGGTATTAGAAGGTATACTGGTAATACTAAGGAAGGAGAGCTTGAAGTGTGTGTGCTTGCCTAGGTAGGTACTTACCCAGGTAATGCTCGTATGGTGCCTATGGTGTAGATGTGTAGGTATGGTGTATGGTGTATGGTGTATGGTGTATGGTGTATGGTGTATGGTGTATGGTGTATGGTGTATAATATAGGTAAATGTGTGATGCGTACCTAACCTACCTAACCTACCTACTCTCCTACCATCTCATTCTACAGGTGGGATACCTACCTACCTACCTACCTACCTCTCTTAAACCGCTAAGATTAAGATGTATGATATATATATATATAGTATGGGTATAGGTAGGTAAGCATAGTATGGGTACAGGTAGGTTAGGTAAGCATAGGAACATAGGAATATAGGAGTATAGCACGCTAGAGATACAGTTTCTACGTTAATGCTTTATCTTACCTAACCTAGCCAAAGTTAGGTATTAACGGGAGATACGAAGTATAAGATTGTAGGTTAGGTACCAGGTATGTACCTAGGGGTAGGTAGTCATGTAGGGGTATGTAGGTATGTAGAGAGGTAGGTATGTAGGTATGAAGATAGGTAGAGAGGTAGAAAGGTAGGTTACCTACCCTCTTAGCCACCAGACGTGTACATAGTGCAAAGAACACCGACGATGACGACACATTTCTCTGGTAAACACACAGTTTACTCACGACGACACAAGGCGACCAAAAAGGAAACAGCATGCACATCACATCCCTTCTCTTTGCGTGATCTCTGGCATTAAGAACGCGCGCGGGTATATTATCGTCTAGAGAAGACAGACCACCAAAGAAGCACCACCACCACCACCACCACCAACAACAACCAACGACAGAATCCCTGCCCTTCTCTAGTGAAAGGACGCAGGAGTACATATCCTGTCCATTGCCCCCTCCTCCCCACCCAAACTAACTCAACTGCCCTACTTGATTTTGATGATAGCACTCCCCGCCTCCCTTACCCTATTCTAGGGTATATACCTCTCGCCGTCATCTTTTCCATCACATCACGACCTTGCACAAAGATTGATGCCACGGGAACGGGATACGTAGGAAAGTAAGAAAGTATTCCTTCATCTCCTCCTGCACTACCGAGATTCCGCTCTGTTTTTCTTCACTGAAATCTCTCCTCCCATCTATGACTATAGCAGCAATACCAATTGATCGCAATATCCCCCCGTCGCATAACCATTAGATACGACGACTACTATGGCCAATAGTTGCGGTGAGCGTCGTAAGTATCCTGATAGTCGTTTGTCATGGCATCGTCTTCTGATCCGTGTTCCTATCGACCGGACCAGTGGTTTCTGCCTCGACGGTTATCACTACCATTCGTGTTGTTGGTGTGGCTCTGGGGGACAATCCTGTCACTGTATAGGGCCCCGCTCGGGTGGTCATCGCCGGAGCCGGTGTCCATCGGATCGTCGAATCCCATCGATCCGTCGACCAAGACATTATTCCCGCTCAGGCGAGTCTCGTGGTCGCGTTGCGCACGGGGTCCGGTTGGTGTCGCTGGTCTACGGGGACCGCCGGGCCTGAGGTAAACGTGGAGAGTCCTGCCGTCGGCCTATTGAACGAGTTAATCCATATTCCAAAGTATAACGAGAGGAAGACCTACCGTCTGGTTGTTGAAGGTCTTAATGACCCTGTCGGCCCCCTCCTTATTCTCAAAAACAATCTCAGCTATCACGATGGGAAGGGTCTTCACAATGCGACAAGCGCTGATCAAGCCGCCCACAGGAGTCATGGCACTCTCTATATCGGCCGCTGTGGTTCCCGGAGCAAAGTTCTGGGCCATAATAGTAAACGGTCCTGCCAGACCCCTGATAGACATCCCCTGCCTTGAAGGTTGCACAAAAGACGGTATCATCGCGTCTAGTTCTGTTCCAGGCCAAGATGATGTGCGCTCGAGAGCATTTTCGAGGCGGGCCGCACGATTGGGGCGTACATTTCGGGGCGTGACTTTGGGCTTAGTGCCTGGCGCATGGATTCGAGACGCGAGAGAATTGGAGGGTTGTTGCGCCTTCATGTTCTTGCCACGAGCATTGTGAAGGTCATGAGTCCATTCAGAATCAATGCCGCCTGTCGGTAATAGCGCGCCGGATGATACACGCTGTATAAAGAAGTATATGTATTAGCACCGAATGCTGGAGGATATAATATTAAAAGTAGTGAGTTAAAAGAGAGACGACATCTTCATACCTTTTTTACTCCAGCTCGGCTTGCTAATGAACCAGCAGAAGGTGCGCTAGTTCGGCGTTTGTTATCCTTCTTGAAGATGCGCGCGGCGAGAGCTTCGTTCTTCTTGCGCTCGCGGCCTGTAGAAATCAAATGTTAGGGCTCGATGAAGTCAAGTTTGAGGAAGATGACTGGATGACTGGATGACAAACCGGCATTGATTATCTTCTCAAACTCCGTCGCATGTTGATTCCCCATGGTTGGTTGGTGATAGCTCGACTCTAACGTCAAGCTCGAGCTGAGTGCTATGTAGCGGATGAGGACTACAAGGCGGCGGCGATGTCCCGGATATAGGAATAAAAGAAATGGCTATTTATTCGGCGCACTTAATTATATAACTGATAGAAAGTTTTGTAAGTTGATATAACTTCAGTGCGATGTTGCAAGGAAGAGAGAAGGTGTAGATTAGAAGAGGTAGAAAATGATTGAAGATGAAATTCCGGAAAAAAAAAAGAAGTTTGAAGTTTGAAGTTTCCAAGAGCGCGCAAAATAAACTTAGGTACACGGGTACAGGGATTGGCGCGTCTTTTCTGTGGCGTCTACGGAGTATCAGGGGTACGTACTTAAACTGCATATTCACATGTACATACCTCTTATCATGTACCTACTATATACATAAAATTATGTAAACCGTGGGGTCTGCGGCTGGGCGTGATCTGGATCTGATCCGACAGGATCCACTATCTTCAAATGGATACTACAAGGTACCTAGGTACCTAGGCTATGTATCTCCTTATGTAATAACGTTTTCAGGGTACTGTACAGAACTGTTTGATTGGCCATAAACCAAGCGATTAGGGTCAAACGGCCAAGCGCAACCCGCACAATCTATTCTTCTGTAAAGGAAAATTATCGGCTCTCGATTTTCGACTACATTTTTTTAATTTTTCTTCCATCATCCAAAAAAAACAACCCTCATCTCAAATCTTCCCTTCAACATCACGAATTACGCAAATTAGACCAGCACAATGGGTCGCGTGGTATGTCTATTATTCTTATTCTTATTATTATCATCATCCTATTTATCTCGTTTGAGTTATCATTATTAATCAATCATGATCAATAGATTCGTAACCAGAGAAAGGGTCATGGCGGTATCTTCAGTAAGTCTCGCGACGCCATCTTTTTTTACATTTTCCCTTTAGCAACTCTCCTTCGATTGTAATTCAACAGATTGTTTCTTTGTCTCGACACAAATTACACAATCTATTCCTACTCACACTTCAATTCTAGCCGCCAACACCCGTCTACGAAAGGCTCCCGCCAAGTTCCGATCTCTCGATTACGCCGAACGTCATGGCTACGTACGAGGTGTGATCAAGGATATCATCCACGACCCGGGTCGTGGCGCTCCCCTCGCCAAAGTCGTCTTCCGCTCTCCCTACAAGTTCAAGCAGGTGACGGAGACCTTCATCGCGAATGAAGGCATGTACACTGGCCAATTCATCTACGCCGGCAAGAACGCCGCTCTGACCGTCGGAAACGTCCTACCCCTCGCCTCCATGCCCGAAGGTACCGTCATCTCCAATGTCGAGGAGAAGGTCGGCGACCGAGGTACTCTGGGCCGCACCTCCGGCAACTACATCACCGTCGTAGGCCACAACCCCGACGAGGGCAAGACTCGAATCAAGCTCCCGTCAGGTGCCAAGAAGGTCATAAGCAGCAGTTCGCGAGGAATGATCGGCATCGTCGCCGGCGGTGGTCGAACCGACAAGCCCCTCCTGAAGGCTTCGCGTGCCAAGCATAAGTTCGCTGTCAAGCGCAACAGCTGGCCTAAGACCCGTGGTGTTGCCATGAACCCTGTCGACCATCCCCACGGTGGTGTAAGTAGAACCGGATCGGGTGATGGAGTTGTATTATTGATGATATACTAACGCGGGCTTGTAGGGTAACCATCAACATATCGGTAAGGCTTCTACGATTTCTCGGTACGCGGCACAAGGTCAAAAGGCGGGTCTCATCGCAGCGAGAAGGACGGGTCTTTTACGTGGTACCCAGAAGACGAAGGAGTAAAATGGGTTCTCCAGGTCATGGTTTATCACGGCGGTTGGAGTTTTACTTGCTTGCACTTTGCATCTTCCTAGGTACTGGCGAGCTACGACATGAGATAGGCTCAATGGAAGTACCCGGCATCAGATTCTTTCTGCACATGCTTTAGTAATATCTGCTTTGCGAATCTTGGTGACAGCTACATGTTGAGAGTGAAGTGACAGGTTCTTCCTTTAAAAGGGGGGTTTAAATCCTACCGATGGCCACGTATAAGTACAGTTATGTATGTGTACGTGTGAATAGTAGTAAGTGTTAAGTAATAAGTGCTAAGTGATAAGTGCTAAGTAATAAGCGGGATCCTTCGTTGCAGACGAGGAGCTATGGGGATGACGAGATGAACGAATGGAATCGTATCCTGGTGCTACGCTGTATGTATTGTACAAAGTAGAAGTAGACATCTTATATCCTTATCCAAAGTAGGGCATAGCATCATACGACCGGGCTCCGCTTCCCGTCCCGGGACTAGGGACTATAAGTTATTGCTAGCTCGATTCGATAAAAAAAAAAGTATCATCTAATTCCTTCCAAAGATTTTGTCTTTTATATGATAACTATACGATTACCTACCGCTGCTTCCTCTTATATATATGCGGACTACCTCTTCTATTAATAAAAGAATAAGTAAGATTTTAGTCATACCTAAAAGATGCCGTTCCCCACATCCTCCTGTCTTCCCTCCGGTTTGATCCCTCGGACAATCTTGAAAGCGTTGCGGTCTTATCCAAACCCCACCTGCACTTTTTGCACTTACGCATACAGAGCCAGTGTAGTTTCCTATTCCTGCGCTATCCCGCTCGCCTATAATAATAAATTCTTGCCCCGCCAAAGTAATAAAAATAAGAATAAAAATATTAACAATCATCTTTTTTCTTCCTCATCCCCAAAACTTCTTCAACCACAATCCCTCGTTACTAGGAGTCGACGTTCGTTGTCCACCATGGCCGCTCATAAGGAATATGCACTCCTTTGCCTGGAGAATCCTCTTCTTGGTATGTAATTTGTATATCATTAATACTTGGACTCCCGCTTACACGTTAGTGGCTTATTATCAGATATCCAAGCCGTAGGCACGGCGGACCTACTTAAAAAGTACAATCTCAAGGACAACGATGCTATCCTAGCTTCGCCCGAGCATATGCCGCTCTACGACGAGCTGTTAAACAACTACGATGCTAAGCTTATTGCCGGCGGTGCAGCCCAGAACACGGCTCGCGGTGCCTCTTACATACTCCCTCCTAACAGCGTCGTCTACCTCGGTGGTGTTGGCAATGACAAATATGCCGCCATCCTACGAGATGCCGTTAAGCAAGCTGGTCTGAGGGTTGAGTACCGTGTCGATCCCAAGGTATCCACGGGCAAGTGTGGTGTCGTCATCACGGGCCACAATAGGAGTCTGTGCACAGATCTCGGTGCCGCCAACCATTACGATCTCGAGCATCTAAAGAGCCCCGAGGTCTGGAAGCTCGTCAAGAACGCCCAGTTCTACTACGTCGGCGGCTACCACTTTACCGGTACTTACACCTCCCCTTTCTCTAACCGCCTAATTAACGGAAAATATGGATAAAACTGACGAAAAATACTTCTAGTCTGCCCCCCGGCCATCCAGGCCCTTGGCGAAGAGGCCGCTGCTAACGACAAGACCTTTGTTGTCAACGTCAGTGCGCCCTTCATCGCCGAGTTCTTCAAGGACCCACTCGATGCCTCGTCGCCGTACTGGGACTACGTCATCTGCAACGAGTCCGAGGCCGCCGCCTACGCCCGCTCTCATTCCCTGCCCGTTGCCGAGACGGACATCCCCGGCATTGCCAAGGCCATCGCTAACCTCCCTAAAGCCAACACGAAAAAGCCCCGTGTTGCCGTGATCACCCAGGGTACCCTCCCCACCGTCGTCGCCACCCAGGGCCAGGATGAGGTTCAGCAGTATCCCGTCCACACCATTGACGCTTCCAAGATCAACGACACCAACGGTGCCGGCGACGCTTTTGCTGGAGGCTTCGTTGCCGGTCTCGTCCAGGGGAAGCCCCTCAACGTCTGCGTCGACATCGGCCAGTGGCTCGCTCGACTGAGTATCCAGGAGCTGGGTCCTTCGTATGTCCACCCATACATTCAACCCCCTACATCCCTACACATCGAGCCGACGTAGCTCCCTCTTCACCTTATTCTAGCAAGATGTGTGTGTAACTAACCCGGTCGACAGATACCCCTTCCCCAAGCAGACCTACCAGCCATCTTCGTAAACTACGCCTCTTTTTTTTTCTTTTTTTCTTTGTTTCTAGCCCACCGCGAACGACATAGATCGTCCGTTACCGATACCGATACCACGGTGGGCGCCGCCCAACCGACAGCTTTGACGTTAATTCAACTTTTGCGCAAAGGGTCCGGCGTTCTCGGCAAGACGGTGAAAGGGCAACGGGTTGTCTTGGGTTAGGTAGAAACGGCATCGCATATAGTTATATACATATATACTTAGGCTGTAGGAGATGGCGGAAATGAATATCGTGTGTTGCATTTGCAGAAAGGGGAAAGGGAAAGGGGAAAAAAAAAAAAAAAGCCAAAGTCAAAGAAAAAAAAAGGAGAGCGAGAATTTGGATTTTTTGTGATCATTTTCAAGGAGAAGAGAGCAAAGAAAAGAAAAGAAAAGGGAAGGGAAGGGAAGGGAAGGGAAGGGAAGCATGCCGCCATCTACCGGTGGGGTTTCAACAACTAGAAGACATAACTATAAAAAAAAATAAACTACCTACCAAGGTAGGTACTTATCATTTACTTTATTATATTTGTCTCGTTTTTGGTACCTGGTACCTATTTGTGAAATGTGTGTTATGGCTTTAGTACCTATGAAGGGGGGTAGATATACCTATACCTACCTACCTACCTACCTACGTAGGTAGGCAGGTACCTTCTAGGTACCAATATGGCGATGTTCTCGTAACGGCTAGGAAGAGGGCCGGTTATTGTTAGAGCTCCTCCTGTTAGGGGTAAGGGTATGTGGCTTTGCTAACCTACCTACCTACCTACCTACCTCTTACCTAGGCACGGTACCATATAAGTGTACCTACGTTGGACGAGTCGTAGGGGGTTAGGGACGGAGGGGGATTTACACCTGGTTTACCTACCTACCTGGTAAGTTACCTAAAAGTAGGTAGGTAGCAGTAGCTATACCTCGAACGGAGACCCTGAGAGAACTAGAGTATTTAGTACATGTAGTAGATAGATTGGGTACCACCTATGCGAAGGGAAGCGGTCGGTCACAGTACAGCACACGAAGGAAAAAAACAATAATAACAACAACAACAACAAACGTCGAGTCAAGTCTACCAGTTCAAGGTCTTGTAGGTATGCAAGTCGAAATTCAAGTCGGAATAAACTAACTAAATAACGGTTACCTAAGGGGAAGGAAGACAAGGCCAGGTTAGCTTAGCTACTGGTAGGTACCTAGGTGACTTGCAAAGAAGTGTACCTAGCTAACCCCCCTTAAGTACCCCCCTAAAATAACTACCTCTCCCTTCTTCTTCTTCTTCTTCTTCTTCTTCCTCCCCCTTTATCTGCAAACATAGTGAGCAAGCAAGCAAGTAAGTAAGTAAGTAAGTAAGCAAGTAAGCAACTGAGCAAGCAACTGACTACCTCCTCCTAGATAAGACGACGCGTGTAAGGTGTTTTGGGTTATTAAGGGAGGTAACCTGATAAATACCATCATCAGATGATCTTGTCTGTCTTTCCGTCTCCTTCCATTTGTAGGCGCTGTTTCCGGGACATATCTTCCACCCTCCCCCTTTCCCGTGGACAAAAATTTGTTTGGTTGAAATATATCCATCAATCTCTGCCCTCGAGTCGTTCCTTGCTGCATATCATCCATCTGCATATTCTGTCTCATTAACCTGTAATTTGCTTTGCTTAGCTGGGCCTATAAGCACCCGGTAGAGCTTGAGGTAGAGTAAAAAAAAAACAATATGAACAGTCGTCTCCTTCCTGCTACAAGGAATGTTTCTCTTCTCTCCCCTCCCCTTGCTTTTCCGCCGTGTCTGGTTCTCGCTAACCAGTCAACAGAAGACGCTCTTATTTTGCCATGATTTCGCGAGTCTTCGCAAAAGAGGTAGGGAAACACGAATGGAGGTGCTCAGCGTTGTGTATACTTAAAAGTGAATTTCACTTCCGACCTATCGAATCGAATTTTGGGATTGGAAATCAGGGCTTCTGCTTTGCCTTTTCTCCCGACAACGCGGGCATATGGCTCTTTCCCGTGGCTTCAACTACTTGCCCCAAGCACGTTATCGCAGCCCTCCCATGTAAATAGGAAGGCTCGAGACGGGCTGTGACTGGCAAAACCATCGGATGTCTGAAAACACTGACTTGCAAGAGCTTAGGCACGAATCCCTTCAACGAAAACGGGGTTTCTTCAGAAAATCAACATGTAATCGTTGTAAGTAGCTGACGGGCTATAGGGCATGGTGTATCAAGGTGGCAACGAAATATTATTACTTAGGCCGCGGCTTGAAGTCTTTATTAAACATCGCATTGTAAAATATTTGATTATCGTAAGCGTCCTTCTCGCCGTCTGGGGCACTTCTGACATTGGTATGTCCCGCGCCGAGTCGACCCAAGACATTGCTGTTCAAGTGATTGCCATTAGTAGGGGCAGCACCAGGAGGTCCGCCCGGGAAAGCGGCAGGGGTACCACCGTAGAGGCTGCTCGGGTGTGAGAACAAAGTCGAGCCGCTTCTCGTAGGTTCCTTGATCCAAGGAGAATGCTGCTGCGGCAATGTACCCGGTGTCAAACGATCATTCCCCAGCGTCTGAGTTACTGGCGCCAGGAATTCAGCCTCGGCGCCGATAGGGCTCGAGGCACCCGGTAAGCGACTCCGGGCCTCCGATAATTCATCAGGGTTCCCAGCTAGCTTGAGTGGCCATGTTGACCCAGAGGGGCTTTGTGGATGAGAAGTTGATGTAAGCTGACTGACCGTACTTTCTATGTAGTTCAAATCCGTGTTGTTTCCGAGGTTTCTCGCACGGGAGAAGCTAGTTTCGGAAGCGTAAGGTGAGGGCGACATTCCGGACGTCGGCCTCTGATAACCTAAATAGGGACTAGTGCCCATACGGCTTGCGAAACTGTCCGACGGTTGCACGCTATTAGGAGTCAACCCATGCTGTGCATATAAAGCGGTAGTCAAACTATCAAGAACAGCGCTTCGTGACGCTTGAAGCGAGTCGCGAGAGTCTTTGCTTTGATGACTATGCGCTGTTGGGGATGGTGCAAGTGCCGGAGCGGTGTTCGTGCTGAGACCATTTAGATAGGAGGACGACCCGAAACCATCTAGTTGGCCGTGAGCACTTCTGGGTATGTAATCACCATTGAAGACCAACTGACCATTGGGTTGACTACCAGGACGATGAGGACTTGGCTCATAAAAATACTCCCATGGAAGATTTGGGATGGTTTTGGATACAGGAGATGGTTGCGAGGAATTCGTAGCGAATCGGCCAAAAACTTCGTTAGCCGTAGTAGTGTTCATACCATAAGTCGTATCACCTTGTGTTTGACTTGACTGAGGTCTGCTGTCATCAGTCGGATCCAAGAGCTTGTTGACCATATTAACCATCTCACTATCTCCACTTAGATCTGTGTCGAAAAGTGAACATGGGGGTTGCTCCTCAACAGATTTCCCTTTGTCGAGCCGATGTTGTGGCTCGAGGTCCGTGGCCGGACTATTGCCATGTGACTGTATTGCATCCATCGGATCGAGAACAGGAGTGCTCATGATCTTCTTGTCTTTCTGCGCCGAAGCTTCGGGCTGGATTTTAACGTCGCCTAGTTTGAGCTTATCTAGCATACGCGACACGCTCGCTTCGTCTACGGAAACCCATTGCGAAGCTTCATCGGCGAAATCCCAGCTCTCGACATCTCGTCCCTCGTGCTGTTTAAGACTCATGATGAGCGGGCAAGTTGAACTACCTGCTAGAAGGACACCACAATACACGATTTCTCTGATACGCCAAATTGCTTCCGTGTGAGGCTGGTATCGGCGACCGACAGCTATTTGGCGAGGCTTCCGAGCCTTGTGCTTCTTCGGCGCATTCGAACTCGGCACTTCTACCGCCTGTATAAATAGGGGAAGGTGTCGATCGTTAAGAGCCTTGAGCCCAAGCGCTTCTATATCCTCCGGGAGTAGATATTTAGATGCCGAAACGGCAGCGGCTTGGTCGATGATTGCGTTGAGCAGCGTTAGTGTGTTAGCGAGTAGTTTGTATACGTCGCTCGCAAATGGTTCAAGAAATTCTCGATAGTTGTTAATGTCGGCCCTATAAACGTATATCCACGCGAAATACACGCGGACAAGAGGAAAAAGCCTCATCGGGGGCTGACTGAAGCAGATAGGGCTCTCGGTATCGCTGTCGTCCTCGCCTTCATTCTTGGAGGCGGGAAATGTGCTAGATTCATTCAACAGTCCCGTTTTCAGAACTCGCAAGATAACTAGAATCGTGCGAATATTAAATCGTAGTAAAAACTGCGCGGACTGAGAGCCTTGAAGAGTCCAAGTAACTGTTAGGCACAGTTAGCACGCTAGAGCACTTATATTCGAGATATTATTCAGGAAGATTCACCTTTCACTTTGTCGAGAGCAATGTCATATGATGCGACATTGATAAAGATCATTTTGCGCAGGATAGATTCGTCAGAATCGGACTTCACGGCCATCTCTATGCGGTGTAGCACCTCTTCTTCCAGTTCTGACTGCTGCGAAAACGGCTCTCCTATGAAATAATAAGCGTGAAGTCGAAGAAACCAGTTAACCATGGTCTCGGATGGATCTTTGATGGGTCCCTTGCGGGCCGTAGAAGAATTCTCTAGACCCTTGAATTCTCGTTCGAGATTTGTGATTGCTAGCTGGTGTGGTTTGGTGATGCAGATAGAGCGATGGAAATGATAGACAATGTCAAGATGCCGTCCTTGAAGTTGGCAGAGGACGGCTAACTGGTGATGAGCAGAGCCGTCGTCGGGGTCGATAGCATTTGCCAGGCCGTAATATTCTAGAGCCTTGTCGAAAGTCGTGTTCGAGTTCGTAAGCTTTTCCGACATCTGGCATCGGTACCTCACTAGGTCACCCAGATGAACCAGTGTGATTTGGCATGATTTCAAGATTAGTGCGCGCAGCTGAGACGGGGGCGTTGGGCCGGTAGAAGAAGCCTTTTCTGGTTCGACGTCCGTACCATGAGCGATTTGATGCAACTCCGGAATGTAGAAACGTGAGGACAGTTGCTGTATGTAAACACGGTAGAAGGACTGAGATGTTCGTAGGAACGCCCGATATTGCTTCTCCAGCTTCCGTCTCACGACGACCTGGTTCTGCGCCAAAAGGCGACTCATGACTTTTCGGTACTCTCCATTAAGAAAAGTGTGAGCCTGCCATAGAAAAGGCTCGACATTTTTACCAGCTGCATATTCAAAATCATGGGCGATGACATTCATACAAGCTAGACGAAACCTACGAGCGGTACGATCTTAGATTAGATGCCTGGTAGCAGAGGAGATGGAAGTGGGAGGAATAAGATCATACTCAGCCATCGTCTTCTCAACCTCTTCAAAGCGAGAGGTAGTATTCGCAGTTCCACGCTCCTTCTTCAGGCTTGATATCTTGGTCATGATATCAGAGCGGATCTTCTGGGCATCCCTAATCACAATATCAGTCGCCATATTGATACCAAGAATCTTTTGCGACCATATAGTTATACGTACACCCAGCTTGCTTTAGCTTTGTCTCTTAGATTCTCCATCGTGGGCGTAGATGGCGCACGGTTATGAGGAATAATCGTAGTTGAGGCGTGGTAATGGGGGGAAGAAGTAAAGCCCTCAGCGCCCGGGGGCGCGAAGGCTGGTGTTATCGACTGGGAAACTGTTGCGACAGCTCACAGCCGGGGAACAGGATCACACGAACTTGGGCCGGGACTGAAGATGCGGAGGAGATCCATAGCTCGACAAGCGGGTAGTCAGGATAGTCAGGATAGTCAGGCTATTCTTTCGTGCCGTAAAAGATTGGGCTCGGATAGCTTTCTCGGGGAATGATATCGGGAACATTTGCGATTAGTTGGGAGGAGAAGAAATATCTCTTAGAGATCTCTATGTAGACTTTTTAATATGTACAGGCTATTTGATCTCTTGAAAAAGTTTGATGAGGAAGAAGTGTAAATGAGGTTGGCGCAGACGAAGGCGCGAATAGATAATACGTCTGCGACAGATATGGGAATGATATAGTTTAGAACTAAGGGTTGTTGATTGAAGTTAAGGGAATTATTGGTAGGGATTGAAGGGAGATGGTGTAATATGGTATATGGTGTATGGTGTATGGTGAATGGTGGATGGTGGATGGTGTGTGGTAAAGAAGGTGAATTGATGAATGGGTTTAAAGAGGAAGACAAGGTGAAGTGACTGGATCGGTTCATAAACTTGTAGATCATAAAAAATGCTGGGAGGGTCTTCCGGCGCACGCTAGTAATGCGCTAAAGTCATGCTAAATTCTGCTAAAACCTGCGAGCCTGCCCAAGAGAATTATATTAGGTACTTGTGCCTTCCATACATACCTATACTATGTATACATACCTCCTATACCTGCAGTGGTAACTTCTGCTTAAACTTTGTCTCTATGCATGTGGTATAGAACATTTGAATGTTATAAAACTGGAAGTAGCATACTGCCTATAAGTACCTACACAGTAGTATATACATCAATAGTATGCAAAAAAAAAAAAAAAACATTCATCTAACCCCGGATTAGTTCATGTTGTTCATGTTCAAGGTACAGTACTATAGGTACAATGCAAGCACGAATTACAGTTCCACGCCGCAAACCCTGTCCTAGTGTAGTGTCCATGGGCAGATCAATCCGATCACTGGCCGGGTTCAGTTATGAAATGGATCTTTTGTTCACTTTCAGGCTTCAAGTCTAAATTTCCACCTTTTTTTTTATGTTTTTATGAATTATTACTATTACGGTTTATGGATTATGGAATATGGATTCAATAAACTCCAACTCACTTTCGGTTTATTGACCGCCTCCGCTTCCACCAACTATACTTTATTTAATAAATAAAGCTTCTTTTCTGCCACTTACACGTATTTGAACGTATTACCTCTACATAGTACCTATAGTAATTATTCAAACTCGGAGTTCATCATCTCAACCTCTTTAACTTCAACCATCTATTGTTGCTTTTTTATACGTTTATAGGTGACACAAAGAAATTCCAACGATCAAGTTCTTTTACACTATAAAGGAACCTTGTTATTACTTAGGTATTGTTTTTTATACAGTATATATTTGAACCCATCCGAACGCCTATCGCCAACGATAAAGAGAAGAAGAAAAAGCCCTCTATCGTCAGTATCCTCGGATCAGCTGGCAACGACTTTTCGTCCACGTTTAATGTAAATTTGCCCCCCAAATCTTCCGCTCAAAAAATCAAAAGCCATATTATCAATATGAAGCGCTCACGCGAGCCTGAAGAAGACGAAGAGTCCTCCTGGCTGGAGTTCGACTTTAGTTCAGACAGGACGTCGGATGGCGCGAGCCCTCGAATTATAGAAAGACTTCCGCCCACCAAGATCGCTGAGCTTGACGAGTCCGCCGTCGAGGAGGAGGACGATACTTTTACTATGAAGTGCTCGCTCCCGCCACACCGAGACGTCATGTCCTTCAAGACGTACGCCGAATATGAGGTGCATCACAACAAGACGCATACGAACCGATGTGTAGAATGCGGGAAGAATTTACCGTCGAATCACCTGTTGCTGGTTCATATCGAAGAATGCCACGATGCCTTCGCCGCCGTAAAGCGAGAGAAAGGCGAGCATACCGTAAGGAAGCTCCTCGAAGAAACTGACTTACACGTAGCTAGCTAACGATATTTGTTGTACAGTATTCATGTTTTGTCGAGGGCTGTGATCGGAAGTGTAGAACTCCCCAGAAAAGACGCAGTCACCTGATCGATAAGCATATGTATCCGAAGAATTACTTCTTTGCAGTCACTAAAGAGGGTGTCGACGGCCGACAGTCCTTGTTGCTCGAGGGCGGACACCGGCGACGGAGTTCTACGGAGAAGGTAAATAATCAAATCCCGAAAGCTGTCTTATCTCCGGCCAAACCTCCCCCGGCCAGCGCGCCAGATACGGAGATGGATCATCTAGCCGGTGCTATGTCGGCGTTGCAGTTCGTCCCTACGAGCATACGATTTGGCCACAGGAAAGGGAAGACAGGTTTCTCTAAGCAATGACTTAGAAATATAGATGAAAACGACGAAAGCATGATGATACGATATTACGAGTATGAGCCCGACGATCTCATATGAGGGAAAAAGCATATTCACAGATAATGTTGTCCGAATGAACCTCTGATCTACTCCCTCATCTCATCGTTCCTCAGAGTCTGTGACATTTTCATGACATCATGCAGTAAAAAGACGAGTTCGCCTGTACTCCGCATAGGTATAACAATGCCAGAACCCCGTAAAGCAAAAAACCAAGCCTCGATATAAATAATATTAAGACCCGTATCTCAACGCGTAACGCCGTAGTAATGCCATGAACCCCTATCGGAAAGTGCGTAAACTTAGATCCCATACCTCAATCGCTCGACGCGCACCCTCTACAGCCGCAGCTGACGCATTGGACGTCCTGCTCGTCTTTCAGCTGGGCCTTGGGCACTCGGCAGACGCACGTCGACTGGAAGTTCGTCTCCTTGGTCTGGATGCAGCGCAGGCAGCACAACTAGGAGCAGGGCAGGTTGATTAGCAAATACACCCGAGCACATACTTGAATGAAAAGACATGGAATTGAAAAAAAAAAAAAAAAAAAAAAAAGAATTGCACACCTTCTCGTAACCCTGCTTCTTCCACTTGGCGATGAGCATGGCGTCGGCGTAGCCGTTCTTGAGCAGCCAGTCGTAGAGGGGGCGGTCGATGGCCTCCTTCTCGTAGTAGAGCTCGTAGACGTAGCGCGAGCGCTGGTGGGCGATCTGGAAGATGGGCCACTGCGCCTGGTGCTTCGGCACGTTGCCCGCCGGCGCGTTCTGCGCGTCCTTCATCTTGATCGCGAAGATCTCCAGGTCGTCGCGGATGTCCTCGAACCCGGCCGGCGGCCGCCGAGACCGCGACGAGGAGCCTAGGGAGCGGATGGCCGGCATTTTTTTTTTCTTTTTTTTTTCTTCTTCCTCTTTTATTAGTTATTTTTCTTTCTTTCTTCTCGGGGAGAGCGATTTTTGGTTCCCGAGATGAAGCTCGGTGGGTGGTTTTTATATGGCTGCTCGTGATGGTGGACTCGTAGAGATAGATGTGTTTACTTTTATATGGTAGACTGTATGTAGTGGGGCAAGGCTGAGAACTAGAGAAAGTAAAAAAGACGAAGCCTTGAATTAAGACCTGACGTTAGAGATAAGATAATAGCTATAGTTATTTACTGTTAATTGCATATCTGTGTACCTTCTACCTACCAGTATACTTTATGTACAGTACAGCTAATGTGGCTAATGTGGCTTATACATGACCACCCCGGGGTCTCCACATTTAGACGGTACAATCAGTTTCAAGAGTCTCACAACTTTAAAGAAGTCGAAACGGAACTTCGATCTTCGATCTTCAAGAACGTAACAAAGGACTATAAATATCGCACCCGTCATGGCGGTGACACCCACACAATTCGCGCGGACGACGCGGACGTGTCAGTACTATACCCCCTCATACCAAGTAACAACATACTCAAGTGCAATAGCGGCCAATTGGAGCGATGCGAAACGCCGAGTTCTCGCGGCTTATAGAGACTGGATACGAGCGGTACAGATTCTTCCCGGATAGCGAGAGGAGGAGATAGGAGGAGAGAAAGAGGGTTGGGGATGAAGGATGTATGACATAGGACAACCAGTTAATACAAAACTTTCCTCTAGGCTCCCGAGATCCGGTCCATGTATTCGGTCCCCTTCCCCGTCTCCGTCATCCGCACGCAGATGCGGCAGGAATTCGAGCGTCACAGATTCGTGAACAAGATCCCGGTCGTCGACGTCCTCCTCATGCAGAACAACGCAGAATATCAGGTTAGTCAGCTGACTTTGCGGCCTGGCATATAGAAGCAGATAATTAGGCCTTTACGCGAGTAAATAGTACTATGAGGGAGACTCTTATGCATCTATCTCGAAGGCGATGCTGACAACGAGCCGCACGACAGGAAACCATGAACTTCTGGAAGCAGACTACGCACGTCATGGCTTACTTCAAGACAGAGAGCTTCCGGGGGGCGGACAGGTTGCCAAATAGCTTCATGAAGGGTTTCTTAGAGGCAAGTTTCTCTATCTATCACGGCGTGTCTGGTTAAGGAATTATCCCGCTAACAGCCCCTTAGGGTCGCAACTAGATGCGGATATCATCCCACTATATTGTACATAGCGAGACCACAAGTCAAATTTTACCACCTGAGAATGCCCTCCATCTTACGCCGAACGCCGCAAATGCCGTATCAGTACTGTGATGAGATGATATTGAACATCCTATACTTCTTTATGCTGCTTGTCTCCTTCTGCTTGCCTCTTCTCGCCTCGTCGAAGCCTGTTGCGAAGTACCTTCGAACCGTTCCCGCTCTTCCCAGAACGTTTCGCCAACGATGTCGCAGAGGTCTTCTAGGTCTTGGAGGCCCTTGGCCAATGCCGCGGCGGCGGTCGTCGTGTCTGCAAGCCATTTAGCACCGAAGAGATAAGAAAGAATTGGCGGAGGTGCTCGATTACCGTATGTCTGTATTCTCAAGTTCATCTTATCCTCTGAAGGGTGAGGAATGGCGTACGCGCAGAACTCCACGTCCGGGCTGTGCCGATATTTAGCTATCGTGTTCCTCAACGAACAAATGATATTTTCGGGCATCGCATTACTTCTTCATGATAATGTAGCGCAGAGCGTTGCCCAGAGTGTGACCTTCCTTGAGGAACTCGAAAGACGCGGCCGTCTCGGACGAGCCAGGTAGCTGTATTTAACGGCTCGTTAGTGATTTGTCTTCTCCAGATCAGATAGCAGACTCAGTTAAGGCAAACCCACGATTCTGACTCGCTGAAGTTCCTCCTCTTCCTCGGACGACTCCTCGCCCTCAGACTGGTCCTCCTCCTCCCCGGGCACATCGCCGTTTTCTTCCTCTTTATCGTCGGCGGGCGGCTGCGCCGAGGTGGGAGCGTCGTCCATGGGGTGGTCTTCTACCTCCTCCTCCGGCGCATTGTCGCGAGTGCTCGTTCTTCCGGGCATCGTCTATGTCGCTGTGGTGATGCGATATGTACTTATAATGATTGACAAGCGACTAGTCCCTAATGAAACAAAGTTTTATATAAGATCACTGACGAAATAGTGGTACGGATGAGGATAAGAATTTCGGTGGGGTCTTAAAACTTCGGTGCACAGTCGACGATAAATTTCAAGGTGAGATGCAGAGAGATGGTTTTTGATTGGCTGGAGGACTGTATTATGTATGTATCCATGGATATGTACCTAGGATGTAGGTACTGTACCTAGGTACCTTCAACCACCTGCAGGTGGGCATTGAAGTCTAATTATGTAATACAAATACAGTTTATCTACATAAAACGTATTACGGATTACGTATATGTATATAGTGGTACATACATATTCCATAAACCCCGAATAAAGCATTAATGGACCGAATCTTCCCCATATCCTTCATCTTACCTCCTTCTCTTAACCAACGATTTCTGTGAATCTTTCCACAATGACAATACAACGTAAACGCAGAACCCGACATCTTACTAAAGCATCTAGACTTCTATAAGAGAAAAATAGTTACGAGACGATGTCTCGCCTGTGACACACCAGCGGCCGTCGTCCGGGATACCGCTCAGCCAGAAGGCGGAAGCCGTGGCGGATCTTCTCGTCAAAGGAGTCGTCCCGGCCGGGGTTAGCAAAGGTCGCGCAGGAGCCGTCGACGAGGCCCGGCTCGCGGTCGACGAAGATGAGCTCTTCGGAGTTGGCGAACCTCTCGCAGACGTCGTCCATCATCTCCGGGACCGTCTTGATGACGAGGTAGTCGCTGCGGCGCTCCCTCGCGTCGCCCGTGAGCGCCCTGCCGACGGCGACGCGGCGCACCTGCGCGAGGTGGTACGGGTGCGCGGCGCGCATGAGCCGGTTGAACTGCGTCGTCGTCGCCAGCGCCTGGCCGAAGGAGAAATACAGGATGTCCCGCCACGGGTCCACGTAGATCGTGCCCGTCTCCGCCCTCGGCAAGACCCCGAACATCCGCCGGTACCGCCGCAGCCCCTCGCCGCGGGACTCCCTGCACGCGTGCAGGATGGCCGGCACGGGGTAGCGGCACACGTAGATGTCCTCCGCGTTGCGCGATGCGGTGTTGTACCCGATCTCTATGATGCGCGGCGCCGTCGAGTTCCATACCTTGCGTCGAAGCTCAAGCGGGAGCTGGGGGAAGAGATGCTGCTCTGTTCGTCAACACACCTTGTCCTTGGTCCCTCTCTATTTCTCGAGTTTCATCAAGACGTACAAAAACCGGGGCGTCAAGGTCCCCCGTAGCGGACTCGTCGCGGGCGGGCGTAGACATTTGTGTGTCCTAGGGCAGAAGTGGTGAGCTTTGACAAAGGTAGCGTGTAAGCCCGTCATACAGCAGCTACAGTAAGAGGGGGAGGGTTTTAGTTTTTGACATGAAGGTAGGTACCAAAATAACAAAAGGATTCTCCCCGGAGACCTCTGTCCCTCGCATGACCGAAGAGACCCCCACACGGACCTATCCGTTTCGATCTAGCTCCAGATTCGAGTAACGCAAATAACAAGCAAGAGCCGCGAATCCCTTTCTCACAAGCGTAGTGGCGGGTGTTTATGCTCGTCCTAGCACAAAGCGAGATTATTTGCTTCCTCTCCTTTAAGCGCTAGCATGATTATGTCTGTCTCCTTTCCCCTAAGAAACTCTGGCTTATACTAGTGGTTGAGCAGCAGTCGCCGCTAGCCAGTAGTAGTCTTTGGAATAGATACCTCATACTTCAATAGGTACTTAACCTAGCCTATACACAACTCTAAAGGGCGTAATAGGAGGGCTTTGAGGACCATTCAATGTAAATAAACTTGGTTAGACACTAATAAGCAACCATTCTGTACCTACCTACCTATAAATGTCACTCACCACCACCTAATACCTGGTAATGGGTTATATAGTTGTGCATAGGTTCGATTCCAATGAGTGCTATTGGTATCTCACCATCAAACCCGTTATCTCTAATATTCTACAACGTACAACAACCAAAAAAAAACCGCCCAGAAACAGACAGAAGCATGGCAATGACGAAATAATCCTAGAACCCCCCCCCCCCCCAGCCCTTTATTACGTACATGTAGCTCTTTAATCTCCGCAGCACGTCTACCCAGCGTCTTAATCAAGTCAAGTAATTACTTGACTTGACTTGACTTGACTTGACAGGACCCACTTTTTTTCTAGGTCAAGTCGGTTTTTTTTTTACTTTATCAGGTCAAGTTAAGCAAAATTACTTGATACCCACTTTTATATGAGATATTATTGGTTTCTATTTTTGGATGGAATTTTTCTAAATAAGTGGGGCTATTGGAGGTGGGTCCGGAAATAAGATTAATCCGGACCGCCAAGTCAAGTCCGAGATTTTGCCAAGTATCTTATCTAAGCGTAATTACTTGAGCCAATCAAGTCAAGTCAAGTAACAGGGGTTACTTGACTTGACTTGACTTGATTAAGACGCTGCGTCTACCCCCCTAGCAACTCCAACAACCATCCGGGTCGATGCCGTGCATCTCGCTTGCACGCCTGCGACAAGAGCGCAGACAGACAGACAGACAGACAGACAGACAGACAGAGACAGCCAGCCAGCCAGCCCGCGCTCATGATAGGCCAGCTATGCTGTAACATAGCATACCTCCATGTCTCCCTTCCGGGTAAGTACATCCAGAGCCGTAGAAAGACGGGGGCAGAGATGGCGAGTGACGAATGGAAAATGATACCTCCCCGATGCCTACCTGCCTACCTGCCTACCTACCTACCGGTACCTAGCATTCGTAAACAAACGGGGCAAAGTCCTTCCCAATTTCTACTAGGTAGCCAAAGATCTTGATTCCAAGAACGCGTTACGGCACCTTAGGTCCTGGGGAGACGCTATGTTATTTCGGGGGTGGTGGTACCTAGCAGGAGGGTGACAGCGCGTTGCCGCCCAGCCCCCTGATTGGTTCCCGCCCTCCCCATCATCTCCCATTCCCCACAGGCCATTAAGCGCCCGCCGTGGTCTAAATTTAGGGCCTCGCGCGCAAGGGCTCTGGTCCAATCTACGACGGCCTAGCAGAGCAGAGTCGCCGTGAGATGTCCCAGATCCGGGCTCGTCACATGCGTCTAGCGTGTGCGTGGGCGCTTCGTCCCTCGTCGTCCCTGCCGCGCAGGAGGCGGGGGATGGTGGTTATAGGTATACGAAGGTGTCACTCGGCCGTGCTATCATTAGCACCTCGCAAACCAGAAGCGCTTTGGGGCCATGCGACTAAGTCTGGACGGGATATAGCTGTGTCTGCTATAGCTGGGTGGTCGTTGGCGTCTATTCATTCATAATCGCCCCCTTCCGCATTCACGTCGGGCTGTAAGTTGTTTCTTCGATATCTCATCGAAGGTGCTCGTCTCTGGATTATCTGTGTCTTCTTCTTTTTTTCTTATTCGTTTCCTTTCTCTACTTCCTTTCGTTGATCATATTTATTATCGTTCCCTCGGCATTCTGTGAAGGTTGAAAACGGATCATCGATCGTACCCTCTCTACCCGTCTCTTTCGTTATCATGTCTTCCGACAACAAAGGCCTGGCGTCTACGTCTTACTCCGACATCGATCCTCAAGATCCCCTCTACCAGAAATCTATGAAGAAGCTTCGTCTGGTCAATAGCGTTTACGTCGGCCTTACTGCATTCGCCTTGCTCTGCGGCTTCACTGTTCTGGGGACCTCGGCCGACACCGTGCACGTCTACAATGAGACTCATCTCTCACAAGATTTCCACTTACCATTATGGCCTAAGCAGTTCGATCTCCGACCCACAATAGCACTCGTTGTTAGTGGCAGCATTATAGTGGTTGCCAATGCTGTGTCACTGCTGTTTAGCAAAGTCAAGATGGTAAGTAATATCTCTCTTCTAGACCTGTTTAGTCGATGCTGAGAAAACCCGAAGCTTCGTAATAAGACGTTACTCTATCCGTCTCTTTCACTCATCGGGCCTTTCGTTGGCTTTGCCGCTGCCATGATCAGCATGATCTTCTTCTATGCCGTCAATACCTCGGCCACAGAAGACACACTACAGAGCTGGAGCTGCCAGTGGGGATCTGCGAACATGAGCGCAAGGCCGCATTTTGGTACCTTGTGCAACGAAAGCCGGACAGCCCTATACTTATCCGTCATACTGGTACCGGTGGAGTTGATCGCTTTCACCATCGCCGGCTATCAATCGATCCTGGAGAGGAAGATTGTCGGTTTCATGCCGTCTCGCAAGTCTGGAAGTCCCGTGCCGTCGGCGTAGGACACTGTCAGGTCCTAAGTGATCCTGGTTGGTTCTGAACCTGCATACGGCCGCACACTTACGGCCTTCAATGTGGCGACAGTAGCTCGTGCATGTAAGGGAGTTTGACATTATTCGCTCTAGGGGATAGATAAGACATGCAGGAAGGGTCGCGGAACGAAAAGTGAAACCGGGTTGTGATGATAATCTGTATAACAGTCTGTAATAGGCCAGTAGGGAGAGAAGTGGGCAGCGCAATACATCTTTTTCTGATTCGATGCTGCGTGTTGACCTTCTAGGTCTCCTCGCTAACTAGCACTATATATCAAGAACGGAAGAACAGAATGATTGGCGCAACAGGTCGGATCTCGGTAGCTCATAGTAACACGGTTTCGATACACCTAAATTCGGAATTTCCCGGTTATGTTCGAAGAAGGTGATAATAACAGGAACACATTGGACAGTGAATCCGGATATGCAATCATATATTAACACAGCCATCGTGTAGGCGGAAAGCTGCGGCTCTGAGTCTGCATAGTGCTTGTTTGCGATAAGGAACTCCAAGTCTCCAACTGTAGACGAGGACAATATCAGGTTTATATATAGACATCGTCATCCCTAATATAAGACCGGGAGATCAGCGCAAAAAGGGTTGTCTAAACGGCTTATCTGACGATTCGATGGGAAGTGCCAATGTTGATCTAGATTCTGATCCCCACGTTTTCCACCATGGAATCCTCTCGTCCGCAACATGATGTCGCTGTCCTAATTATGATCATTAATTCATAACCGGATGCAAGAGACCAGAACGGGTAAGAACATAAAGTTGCACATGTGAAGTTGTACGTCCGTAGGCGTCGATTGCGGCGTCCCGCGTTCTACCCAGATCCAGCTTGTCATATGCACCGTGTTACAATCATCCGATAGTAGAGTGTTTAAGAATAGATGGACGTGAGCTGGGCTATTTGGGGGGGAGGACTACATGTGTGCCATTGTGTGGCGATAGTGTAAGTGTATAAGTATAAGTATTGGAGGTTGTTATAAAATGATGAAGGAAAGAAGAGTTAAACGGAACTTTGAGAATTCCACTATTTATTTATTTATAAACGCCCACGTAACTTATCGAATGGACGTTCGAACGTTAAAAGGTAGGTATATAGGTAGCCTTGGAGGTACCTCGTGAAATCAAAAGTGTGATGTACCTGCTTTTTGGTAACACCCGTACAATTAAGTACGTTGGCATACCCGATAAGAGGTACATGTAGCCTATGAGTCGCCACTGGGGAGGAAGGTACAGTATGTACCAAGAGGGAAAAAAAAAGGAACATTTCGGAGTGATCGATTGTTTAGTGGCACCTGCCTCATGCATACTGACGACAACATACTTTCCAATCTTGCTCAACAATCAAACATATTGAGAAGTACATACTTGTACCTGTTATCTCTGCGCAGAACTCTCTGCTCAGGACTTATACATGTACATGTAGTAGTCTATAAATGTATGTATCTTATGTATAACGTTAAATAAATGTTGTAAGTCGCAAACGACTATATCTAAATGATACATAATGTAACCCGCGTGCCCACATGTTCACTTTCCTCTTTCCACCATTCCATCTTGATCCTATCCATTGAAAATATTAGGCCTAGATTCAACATAAAACATCAATTTTGAACTGTTCGATAACATCGACATCAAATTACCTACCACACCCTCACAGATAAGGAAGAATAAGAATAAGAAAAAAAAAAGAAGAAAAAAAAGAAAAACAAGAATACGAACTAGGCTCGCTAGCGGCCATCCATCCCGTTCTATCATCCCGACTATAACGTAGAATCCTTCAACCCACGATCGCTTATTTAGTGGATGACGGGGGTTTAAAGATAAGGCATTATGCTATAGATTGGTAACCACTTACCAAAAAGAAAAATAGAGACTCGTCTCCACGTCCGTAACAGCTCAGGGCCGATACGAATGCAACATGCGCTAAGTTAATGCAAGACACTTGTGTTGGAAGTCCAGATTCGTCAACGAGCCACACCACCCTTTTGACGGTACGCAAGACAAGACGACTGTTCACGCTATTGGATACCTGAATACCGGTGCAACCATGGCTCGACCAGAGTCTTTGCCAGCCAGACTTCCTCGTATAAATCAGCCCTCTACGGGCGACAGCAGTAATTCTTCTGTTACTGTTTCCAATACCTCTTCCGCCCACAGACGAGGTCAGCCTTCAAGACCGTCCAAAATCCACATAGTCGAAGGTAACAAGATGATGCGTAATATCGATCGCCCCCCACCTGGTGATCCGACGTCCAACAGTCGCAAGTCTCAATTACACCCAGAGCTCAGCAAGAAACGGAGTGCATACTTCGAAACCGAATTTGCTGCAGCGAATCGGGATCCGGACCCGATCCGGGCTCGCATACAAAATGAGGCCATTGTCATGGCAGATCTAAAGACTAACGTCATCGTAAGCTTCCGTCCCCGTTCCTCTTTATCTGCTCGACTCATATGCTAACGCGGATACCGTAGATCAAGGACGAATTCTCTTTTATCACAGATCTTTCGTACCATCTTTCTAACAGGTATCAGAGGCCCATATCCTCTATTGCCATTAACTTGAGCCATGGTTGCTGCATGATGTTCGGCGGGTCCTTCGACCCGGCGTACACGCTGACTATTCACGCGCTCCCGTGTCTGGTTCAGCCGATTACGAATAAGAGAAACGCTGTACTTATTCAGCGACACATTCAAGATACGTTAGGTGTTATAACGTCGAGGGGTTATGTGCGCTTCGTGGCCACCGCCGAGGAGAACGTTGCCATTGGGGGCAGGACTGTAGCTGCTGAAATAAACGAATCGAGCAACACCACCGCCGATGATAAGCCGCTTGAGTCTAGGAAGAGCGTCAAGTCAAATCGGAGAATTGGGGTTAGAGTATGTGGTCTTCCCCGTCCTATCCCCCTCATCTCCCTCTTTCTTGGGGGCGAGACCCAGAGGTGGATTATAGGATCAGTAACTAACATCATCGCAGTCGTTTGGGGGCTTCAAGTCAACTTCTATGACCGACCTCGCGAAAGTGCCCACGCCACCGCCAAGCGCCTCGGATGAGACCACACCCATAACGACCATTCCAGAAGTTCCTCCTACACCACCCGAGGACAAGCTGGGGGTATTGGTCGAGCACAAACCGATCAAGACGGCGCCACGTCGTAAAAGTCTACGATTTGGACTGTTTAGTGGAAAGACGGCGGCCTGATAAAAGGTCCAAACTGCTGAGGCTGGAGAGTCATGAATTGACATGGCCTTATGATTCCGAGACTACGACTTGGAATATATTTATTTTGTTTCAGCGTCGCAATAACTTGTGCCAGAGATGGCATGAGACGGAGCCTAGCATGGCGCACATCGAATTGCATTTGCGTTCATCGATGAAAGGGATGTTGTATTGGAGTTAAGGGTGGATAAAACACACAGAATCTATCCCACCGACCATAGTATTATTGTTTAATCCTCGTCATGCTGGTGTGACGGATCAGAATTAGTGTATAATGGATCGAGCCGCGAGGTTGTGGTATGCGAATACCTGTCTGGTCTCATTTGATAGACGGTGGTCTGAGGGATATGTTTGTGTAAGACAGACCGAGTCGGATGAACTTCATCACCATTAGAACTTGTTAAATACATGTTTGTGTATTAGGTATTATGGTATGAATGTATGTGGTCTGGTCTGGCTGGTCTGGTCTGGTTTTGGGCAGGAATTAAAATGATATAATTATAAAATTTAATGGACGAAGTTTTATTACCTAATATTATATATCTACCTAACGCAGTATGGAGGTAATAGGTTAATAATTCTTATGTATTCATTCATATATACTATTAAGTACATAATTGTAACCCGGTTAAGTGCTAGCCTTCGAGAGTGCCAGGTGCGAGAGGATGGATCTTTATGAGGTTGACAGCTGATAAGAGATAAAGTGCCAGGTGAAAGTAACTTTCTTTTGCTTGTCGTCCCCTCATATTTCGATTTCCTCCACCTTTTTTTTCTTTACCAACACTTATAATAATAATAAACGACCGTAGTTACTTACTTACCTATACTATTACTCCTACCTACATCTCTTCTTTATTCTTTCCATACGTACCAAGATTAAGCAGAATCCTCTACTTAATATGAATCTGGAGCGACACGGTGTTCAATTAATTCAACTTAATTCCGGAATTTCAAGTGTCACGTTGAAATCTGGCAATGGTCATTAATATTTAGTATTGGTCAAGCAAAGCAAGCTGAATCAATGATCAGCCTGACGACTAACATCTAATACTCGATCGTTTTACCGAAATATCGTACCGAACTTGTACGCGTTTATTGTTTCTCGACGCTATTTTTTTATTTTTATTTTTATTTTTCAGTTTGGGAGAAGAAAAACCCCCCCCCCCAACCACTCAAGAACGAGCACGACATAAAGTCATCATAATTGGTACAACGACAGATGTGAGTCAGCTCGCGCCAGCCCTGTTCCCAATCTTAGCCCTGTTCTTTACTCAGGCGAATGATCAGACGAACTCACTCATCATACCTTAGTATAGAAAGCTGACTCAGGCTTCCTCGTCTAACACGCTGGTGTACAACTTCAGGCGGATGAACAACTCACCGTCAAACCCGGCTTGTATCTCTTCTATCTCTGTCGTCCATGCTGTCGGGCCTTAGGGGGAGGATAGGGTTGCCCGTGCATTTGGTTATCTAGCGTAACAGCTAGATCTCGGGGCTTCTGTCCAGTTATATTCTCATCATGGAGGTGAGACATTGGCTTTACTTTTCTGAATCTTTCTCCCGGCTATTTCCTTGCTTATGGATCAAAATGCCAACCAAGTTACTATTGCCCAGTGGCACAAGAAAACAAAACAAAAAAAAAACACCGCCGACGGATGCCCGGGTTAGTCAGGAACTTCTACTGGTACCCCTAATTGGCTTTTTTTTTTTTTTAAATATATCTTCCTTTTTTTTTGGCCAAGCCGCCTCTGACGCACAGTCATGAGATGATGTGCAATGGTCAGACTGGCTCTAAATATACCGTTGTCATTTCTATCTTGACTTCCGCTAGGTAGACGCCGGTAGACGTCAAATGATGGGGTTGGGGTTGCGAACGGAGGGATTGCTATGACTTGATTACCGTCTATCCGACCGTACTCGGCGATATCCCCGGGCTGTTTGATTTGTACCACGGTGAGGTCAGCGGTGGATCGTCTCGCCCCCTTTTTGCAGATTATTAAGAGCAACATTCTCTGTTTCGATCGAGCTGAATGCTCCAAGTTCATCCTCTCCGTTGTGAGGGTCGATATATTCGCCCTCTACCTCACCTGCATGCAGCTACCCAGTTGTCGCAGTCTTTGACCGTTGCGATATCACGTTTATCTACCCGGGATAGCGGATTCGGCAAGCTCGTTTGCAGATTGGGTCGTTGGCTCACCTCTGAATGTATCAACAAGTTACGGACAATGAATCTTGAGAAAATTGAAATCGTTTGAGACTCGCCAGAACTAGCTTTCCTTCCACACCATTCGGCGGAGATGAACCAGAGCGGCATATTATATCCGCAGGACGAGCACGTCTGCTCTATTTAGCTTGTTCCTTGGTGTATTCAGGCTTGGTAGCTCTTTAACAAGCGTTCTCTCGTTCCGCCTTGTTTCGTTTAATCTCATTCAAGTGGTGTCGTCATGTCTTCTCGTCTTCGCGGGTTGGACATATTTGACTCTGAAGATTCCTGGGGACACCCGCTAGGGACGGGGTCAACTCCCTCTAGTATCGCGCAGCAGAGTCTGACACGTGTGTATGAACAGGACCAGAGACTGCGCAAAAATGGGCCAAAGGCGCACGAGCAGTCCCAAGATCTGTTATCGAAGGGGAAACCTAGGTTACTCCTGATGGGGCAGAGGAGGTAATTTACTATATATCCAAGGTCGAGTATTGGATAGCTGGACTGATTGTGTGTAGGAGTGGCAAGTCGTCGATATCCAGTGTGGTGTTCCACAAACTACCACCGAGCGAGACCCTATTTCTGGAGTCAACGGCGCGCATCCAGAAAGACACGATGCCGTAAGGACTTAGTAGCTATCATACCCATCAATTTCCCTTTCTGACACGATTTTTAGGTCTTTTATGGATTTCCAAGTGTGGGACTTTCCTGGTCAGATTGACATATTTGACAATCCGACGTTTGATATTGATGCTATGTTTGGTGAGATAGGGGCCTTGATTTGGGTCATCGATGCTCAAGATGACTATCTGGAGGCAGTGGCACGCCTGAACGTGACTATACTGAACCTTCAACGAACATTCCCAAACATCAAAATCGAGGTGTTTATCCACAAGGTAGACGGGTTATCGGACGACTACAAATTAGACATCCAACGAGACATTACAATTCGAATCCAAGATGAACTGTCGGATCATGGTTTCGAGAATGCTCCGGTCACCTTCCACCTGACCAGCATCTACAATCATAGCATATTCGAGGCATTTAGCAAGGTGATCCAGAAGCTGATCCCCCGGCTTGGCATACTCGAGACGATGCTCACGAACCTCTGCCGCACGTGCCGTTTCGAGAAGGCATACCTGTTCGATGTCTTGTCCAAGATATACATCGCGACTGACAGCGAGCCTGCGGACATGGCGAGCTATGAGATCTGCTCTGACTATATAGACGTCATTATAGATGTTACGGAGGTATATGGAAGCTGGCCTCGAAGCCAGAAATACCGCGAGGCTCTAGAGGGACCTCCGTGGAACCAGAAAATAGAGGATCAGGTGGCCTCGGGGTGTGCTGAGAGCTGCATGGTGTTGAGCGACGGGAACAAACCGATAATACTACGGGAAGTTGACAAGTACCTTGCGCTAGTTGCTATTATGAAGGAAGACAGCTATGACAAGATGCCGCTTGTCAACATGAATGTTGAGGTTGTCGTACAGGGCGTGAAGGATTTCTTCGAGATTACAAATCCGAAATGAGCACCCCAGCGATTGGGTCGGACCCTCGGCTCAACGCGAGATTATTCGCTGCAGGAGCAGCATCTATCTTATCGACGTGCCCTCTCGAGCAGAGGCTGATTACGAGAATGTTCAGAGCTACTATTCCGAGTCCACGACGACCTACACCGGCTCCTCGGACGGATGGCCAAGCTCCGATTAACTTAGCATTCATCGACTAGCTTAGTTACTTCACACCCACAAATTGAATATGAAAACATTATCGCAATTTGATATACTAGACAATGAAAGTACTCTAACTAACACCGCAAACCCTTGAGTGAGTCAATGCATATATAAAACGTTATAACCGTGATATGGCCAGTCACATCGTGCTGACGCCACCCACTCCACAAGATACTTACCTCCTACCTACCTACGTACCTGATATCTAGAGCGTGTATAGGCGTATATACACGAGGTCAGACCACCTACTGCCAGACACCCTATATAAATCCCATCCTTCACCAAGCGGGAATCCACAAGTCTGACCAACATGGGCGCATACCGCGGCGACGAAAATACGGAAACGGGATGCAAATACGGGTTTCATTAGGTACGTAGGTAGGTAGATTGGTGGCCTTGGATGTGGTCTGCGACATGATATACCAGGTAGGGATAGGTACCTACCTAGGTAGGGGTAATGATATAGGACGTAAGGTAGGTAGGTAGGGTAGGTAGGTAGGTAGGTAGGTAGGTAGGTAGGTAGGTGCATGAAATGAAGACACGACAACGTACGATTGATTACCTACATACAAGATCTAGATTGCGGAGAAGCTCGGGGTTTCCCGTCCGCTGTGGCGGCAGATCGCTAGTATTGTGTTTTCTTTTCTTTCTTTTTTCTTTGCTTATATAGGTACTTACCTACCTGGTAGTTCTCTCTGTTTTTTTTTGTTTGTTTATAGGAGGGATGTTATACCCGTCTGTCTGTCTGTCTGTCTGTCTAGGTACCTACAGGTATGAATAATATCTCTTAGGAGGTAGGTGTAAGGTAAACCTCCTAGTCCCATACCTCACCTCTCATCGGTTATAAAGGACGCATGTACCAATACGGTAAAGGTAAAATGCCTACGCCGAATATACATAGCACGATTAGGAGGTATACAAGCCGGCAACACCCATCCACATATTCCATTTCATCTCATCTCATCTCATCTCATCTTTCCCATTCCTCCCCTCAAATAAAACCACCGAGACATCACGGCCAAAAGAAAAAGAGGCAGGTACCTAGGTAAATGAATAAAAAAAATAGGTGTTAGGTAAATTAAATCCATACAGTACTCAAGGTAGGTAAGGTAAGGTAAGGTACCTCTCTTGGGAAGTAAATAGGTACCTAACTCTCCGTACCTGGTACCTCATCCACCACCACCCCCTTTTTCCACCACCAATCAAGCCCCCCCGTCCAGGGGATACCTCGCCGTGAACTTAAACACCTTCAGCCCGCCCACCACCGCGTCCGCCATGGCCGCCGCGTCGCCGCTCGCGTAGACCCCTCCGTCGCCGTCGCCGTCCCCCGCGCCACCGCTCGCCGCGGTGCCGTTCGTCCGGAACCCGCTCGCGACGAGCGGCGCGCTCGGCGCGCCCCCGCCAAAGTACGCCACGGGCTTCCCGAACCGGAACGCGTCGCCGGCGATCTGCAGCGGCCGCAGCGGCGGGTACAAAGGACTACTACTGCCGCTGCCGCTGCCGCTGCCACCGACGCTGCCGGCGAACAGCCCCGCGGCGTCCGCGCCCGACGTCACGACCAGCGCGTCGAAGTCGGTCGCGTCGGCGGCCGAGTACGTCTTGTCGACGCCCTGCGCGAGGGTCTCGGCGACGACGACGACGGTCAGGTTCCGCGCGGCGAGCTGCTGTCGCAGGGAGGCGGCCTGGTCGAGGGCGCTGGCACTAGCGGACGCGTTAGCGTGGGCGACGGTGGCGAGGACGCCGACGTTGAGGAAGGCGACGGTGGGCAGGGTGGCGTTGGTGATGCTGATCCCGGCGGTGGTGTTGTCGTGGTAGAAGGTGGCGTTGGGGGCGGGGGGGTCGAGGCCGAGGGCGGCGGCGACGCGGGCGGCGACGTCGTCGCTGATCTGGTTGAGCTGCGCCAGCACGTTCCGCTTCACCGCCGCCGACTGCAGGTGCGCCGTCTCGAAGCGGACGGCGTTGACGAGGAACTGCTGCTCCGCCGGCGTGAGCGAGTTGTAGAACAGCCGCGGCTGCGACCAGTGGTCGTCGAACGTGGACGGGAGCCCGCGGACGAGCCCGCCGGCGACGCGGCGCGACGGCGCGTTGAAGTACCCCCGCCCGCTCTTCTGGCCCGCCTGCTGCGGGAAGCCGTCGTTCAGCGTGTTGGGGGTGTCTTGAAAGCTTAGGTTAGAGCGCAGGTCCCGCACGAGCTTCTACGACGTGCCTTGGAGCGAAGGGGATCTTCTTACAGGCGTGGATGTTCTTGTGAATCAGGTTCTGGGCCGCGCCGTCGCGGTTGTTGTTATGGATGGGGACGAGGGGCCGGTTGATGGGCAGTTGCTCGAAGTTCGGGCCGCCGTGGCGGTTCAGTTGCGTGTCTAGGTAGGAGAACATGCGACCTTGCAGCAAGGGGTCCTCGGTGATATCTACGCCTCGTACGATGTGTCCGGGTTGGAACTGCATATTTTCCTTTAGCGCCTTTTCTTTTCCTTTCGTAGAAATCCCGTGACAGCTCGATTAATGAAGCCGGTGATATGAGATAACCTACCATAATCTGTTCCGTCTCTGCGAAGTAGTTCGTCGGGTTGGTGTGTAACTTCATAACCCCTATCTTCTGCAGAGGCGCGTACTCCTCGGGGATGAACTTGGTGGGGTCCAACAGGTCGAATCCAAACGCCAGAGCCTTGTCCTCGTCGACGATCTGGACAGCAAGTTCCCACTCGGGATAAATGCCGGCTGCGATCGCGTCGAAAAGGTCCTGTCGGTGGGCATCCGCATTCTTGCCGGCAAGCACCTGAGCCTCCTCCCAGTATAGACTGGCCCTTCCCTGCTTCGTCTTCCAATGCCACTTCACGAACTTGGACGTACCATCATCCGTGACGAGTCGGAACGTATGAACGCCAAATCCATCCTGCAGAAGAGTTAGTACTAAACCCGATCAAGGTCTCTGATTTAGACTGACCATATGCCTAAAGCTACGCGGAATACCAAACCCTGCCATAGCCCAGAAGAGTGTATGAAGTGAGCTCGGCTGCTGGGAAAAGAAATCCCAAGCCGCGTCGTGAGCGGTAGCTGCTTGAGGTATCTCACTGTCCGGGCTCGGCTTTACTGAGTGGATGAGATCAGGGAACCTGATAGCATCTTGAATGAAGAAGACCGGGATGTTGTTTCCCACGATGTCTTGGGGACATTAGCTTAAGACCAGGATAAGTGAAGGTAGCAGATGCGTACCAAAGTTGCCTTCGTCAGTATAGCTTTATTACTGATTAGCAAAGCATCACAAGCCTGGAGATAGATTCTTACAATCTCGTAGCAAAGCCGTGTACGTCGCGAGCTGTATCTGCGCTTCCACGCGACCCCGCTACCGTAGAGAATCGCACAAATACTGGAGTTTCTTTACCGGCCGTGTTCAGGAACGAGGCAGCTGTTATGTTGCTCCAATCGCCATAGCTTGTGAATGTGCCGTGAGCACCGGCACCTCTTGCATGAACTTGAGGCAGAGTTAGTCTAAGTATACGATACAAGTCTGATTACAAGGTAATACCAGCTCGTTCCGGAACCTGCAAAGCTATCAATATAAATCCTATAGTATCGTCTTACTATAAACCGTACGCCAGTAGCCCAGAGCCCTCACGCTGCGGCAGGCCAGGTACGGAAGGAAAGTCCCCTCGACTTACTCTTTCGTGATCGAAATGCATGATCTTTTGGCGGAAGATGAAATCTTCTAGCAGGGTAGGCCCTCTGTCGCCAGCTCTGAGGCTGTCTTGTTCCGGAATCTCACCACCCACGTCATCGGTGAAGTACCCAGTGCTGTCATCAACCATAGCACCCAGTACTGGGTCGTCTGTAGGTTCTCCTGCTCGAGCGTGGAGAGCACCTGGGTTGGCAAACGGGCAACCACCGGCGGAGACGAGTCCCAGAAGCCCCAGAAGGGTGACTGGTGTGAGGAAACGACCCATCCTGTCTTGTACTTCGAGTGACCCAAGCCCTTTGGAATGAATGGTAGGGGAAATGGGAAAAGGGTAAGGGCAAAGGTCTCAATAGGTATATATAATAGAAAAGGCGACTCCGAGTAGATAAGGGAGGGTGTCGAGGGGCACCCTGAGGTGTTTATATCGGACGAGATAAAGTAGAAAGTAGGACAAGACGCACATAGACCTACCGGCTCACCATATCGCTTGAGGCTCTGATACAGGAGCAGTCGACCGTAGGTAATCAGATTTGGGATATTATAAATAAATATCCCACAGCTGCTTATACAACACCCTTTCCACGCTCGGTATGTTATGGCCAATGATCACAATAACCATGACCATGACTTTCACCTTCCACATGCAGGCCAGCATCGTCTCCACAATAAGAGATCGCTTATAGGATGCTGCTGCCAGTAAGGTTAAAGATGATTACAATCCAAGCTCGGATATAGTTAATATGGTCGAAACCCATGACTTATTAGATTCATTGTGGCTAGTAGCGAATCGAGGTATGCTCATCATGATATGGTACAGTATGTATACGGAGATGCCCATTTGGGAAGTGTTGATTTGACATCATCCGCGGACATGGGGCGAGGGAACAAGTGAACAAGTGAACTCTTAATCGTGCTATAGTGTAGATGAGAGAAGACCAACAAGGGCGTGTAAGGAGATATGAGTTGATCGAGAGTGGCACCTGTTGCATGACAGGGTATCTAAGGAAGGTAAACGACCTAGCCACTTGGCTACGTGATATCTCGCGGGATATTCCTATTCCGTTGGAAAGGAGTAAAAGAAAATCTTTGCTAGCGTCATGTCCCCATCATGCGAGTTTTAACAAATATTTGCTAATCTCACGAGAGCCATAATGATTGCTTAGGGAGCCTTTCCAAAAATGATAGCTCCCACGTTGGGTGCTTATGAAGGGTTTCCATATGAAAATATCTCGTGCCAGTCTTTGATTAGGGAGAGGAGGTCTACAACTATTTTAGAAGAGAGAAAGAGAGAAAAAGAAAAAGAGATATACGTAACGCAAAGTCATGGCTAAAAAAAAGTCCGTTTCTTTCCCCTCATATCAAACTATCCTTTAAAGGATACGTAAAAAATATAAAAATAAAAATAAAAAAAACCACCTACCATTCTCAAACGCCCAGTGCGGTAGAAAGGGTATATCTCCGTGATGCTAAGATGTCATCTGCAACTAGAACCTAATCACGGCTGTCAGGTACAGTAACTCTTTGCATCTCATGTAGACGTGATCCAAATGTGCGGGGGGTCATCTTCAAATTAAGTACCCTTTACTTTGGTACAGATGCGTGTAATTCCTAGACCAATGATGACCCGTCTCCAGAGCTAAAAGAGGATAAAAAAAGAAAAAGTAATGACAGGTCGGCCGCAGCCAAGCCAATTCTGCCCCCTTGGACGATCTTGACCGAAGCCAATCAGCAGGATTATTCAGATTCCTTACCCCCCTAGCAGATACGTAACCCAGGAAGGGACAATATAGCAGGCAACATATTGCGTTACATCAGGATATTGGCGTCCATGGAAATAGGGTAACGGTTACATAGATATGTAAAGAATCGGTGTAGTGTAGTGTGCGGTGATGGTCAAATATCAAGCAAATCAGAACTCACTTACATACGGTATGTGCTTAGCACATAGGTTATAGACTACGTTCACCTCTGGATGGGTGGATGGCTGGATAGTATAAGGCCAAGACTACTTGAATACGCCTGGTTGGATCAATACAGCGGTTCGGGTGTGACGAGATACTTGGATTACCGCTGAGCGCGTCAAGTTAAGACCTGAGGAAGCATCGGGAGGTGGATGAAGTCGGCGTTGGCTCCCGGTCCTTGTTGCTGCGAAGACGGACGATACCCCCTGTAAACATGACGAAAAATCCGGCACCTGCATGAAATTAAATAGAAGCATAGACGGGTAGTAAAAATGGTAAGCTAGGCACTGTAGGTGCGTGAAGGGCTGGAAGGTCGCAGGATTAAGGTAGCAGACGTATGCCGCGGTTGGAAAGTCGGGACGGGTCTGACTATCCGGATCCGCCATTTGAAGCAATGATTCCCACGTGTCTCATTCGACGTATGTGACTATTGGTTACTTTGCGGGATAATAAAAACCGACTGCCGAGTATAGGTAGTAATGAGGATGGATGTAAGTAAGAGGTAAGTATACTGCAGATTATAACAGTAGACGTCGTCATGAAGAAAGGAGTGTTAAAAGGGCCGGTCAAATAATTCCACATTCCTATCGTTAGCCTTAGACAGATGACAAGAGAGAGAGAGAGAGAGAGAGAGAGAGTAGCTTAGGTACAGTTAATGGATGTTGATATGATTCCCGGTGGATGATTGTCGCAGTTATGATCATGTTCGGCTCGTTCGGTATGCTTGGCATGTTCATCTCTCACTTGATGGTTGGTTCCCCCTTTTTTCGCCTTTTTTTTCGGGCTTATCTCTTTTTTTTTCTCATTCTTTTTTCCTCCGAGATGTTAGACGTGACCAACCGACAAGAACTCATTATCATCACGTATATCTGTACTCTGTATATTGTTATACGTAAGTACGGATCCATAGAGGAAAGATATTTTTAACCCGGGTCATTTTATTCCCGAATGACAAGATGTTAGGTATGTTATATGTGTTAGTTATATGTGTTATATGTTACGATGCTTCATGTGGGTATTGGCAAATTCAAGGAAGAAGAAAAAAAGGGGAAAAGTTGAAGATGTGTGCTTACATACACACTACCTCCTTACCTACCTAGGTAGTACCTCCTACCTAAGAGGTACCTAACATCAAGAACCTTGGAACTTTGGTAATGAATCTTAATTCAGTGGAGCCGCAATCGACATTTTTGTATACGTCGTACGTAGTACGTACAAGTATCACAAAATAAGGTTCATAGGATTGTCAAGGTCTGATCATTTTCTACTACATAATGACATCCAAGTTGTAGGTACGTTGATACTTATGTCTCCACTAAATTATTCAACGGTTCGTGGGGTTTGTATGGTGTCCGGTTTATGCCCGAGTTTACGAGGGTTATTGTCTCTGGAGATTTTTTTACTAAGGCGGAGATATCGGATTACTTAAATAAGTAATTTTTGAAACGGAAATTTCACTTAAATTTTACATATATATAATAAATGAAGAATATATGATTTATTAATGAAAAAATTTCTATATTTTAAATTAAATATTTTTATTTTTATAAAAAATTAATATAAAAAAGAAAAAATGAAATAAAATAAAGTTTTAATATAAATTAAAAATAAAAAAAATTTATTTTATATTTTTATATGAGTTTTTATTTATTTTTATTTTTATTTATTTTTATTTATTTTTATTTATTTTTATTTTTATTTATTTTTATTTATTTTTATTTTTATTTATTTTTATTTATTTTTATTTATTTTTATATTTTTAAATAATTTAATTTAATAATATTTTATAAGTTTATATATAAAATATTATTAATTTAATACGGGTTTATAAAAATGTAACGTAATTATATATAAAATTATATATAATATTTAAAAAAGAATTTTAAAAAGTTTTTATTTTTTTATTTTTTAATTTTTATTAAATTTTTATTTTTTTATATAACGGTATTATATTTATAACGTGGTAAATAATAATAAATATATATATATATTAACACGGTTATATAAAATAAAATAAATATTTAAATAAATTATAAAAATGAAAAAAATAAAAACTTTTTAAATATTTTTTTCTTTTTAAAAAAGAATTATATATAATTATATATACGGTTACGTTATATATATATAAATGTAAAAAATTACATTTATAATATAATAATATTAAATAAAAACACCATATTATATTAAAATATAAAATTAAACTTTATAAATTAAACATTTAACTATTTTTTTTTATTTTTTTTTTATTTTTTTTAAACTCCTCGTTTATAAAAAACTTTTACCTTTTTTTTATATAAAAAATATAAAACTTTTTTAAATTATTTTACATTTTTTTATATTTTTAACAATTTAATTTAACACCGTTTTATAATAAACTTATATTATATATATTAAATATAAAAATAAAAATTAAATATTTTATATAAAATTAATATAAATTTATAAAAATATAATACAATTATATATGATTATATATAAATTAATATAAATTTATATATATATAAAATAATTATATATATAATTTTTAAAAAAAAAGATTTTTAAAATATTTTTTCTTTTTTTTTTTCTTTTTTTTAATTTATTTAATTTTTTTTTTTTTTTATATAACCGTGTTATATATATATAAAATAATGTTAAATTAAATTAATAAAAAATATAAAAGAATATAAATGTAGGTTGGACAAAGTGGAATAATAAAAATCAAATAAAAACACAATGTTATTAAAATCCTCGATGATAAAAAAAAAAGGAATCTCTATTTAATAAAAGGCAGGATTAAAATCCATTTATGCCCCTCCATATCACGTGACTGGTCTGTGCCCCAGTCACGTGATCTTGATTAAATACATAATTACCAGTGTACATTGGTATTAACAATAAAATAATTTAAAAAAGTTTTATATTTTTTATATAAAAAAATAAAAGTTTTTTAAAAATAAAAATAAATAAATAATTAAAAATTTAATTTATAAATTTTAATTTTAAATTTTAATATAATATAATAATTGTATTTATTATTATTATATTATAAATATAAAATTTTATAATAAAATTATATATGATTTTTTTTAAAGTTTTTTTTTTAATTATTTTTTTAATTTATATTAAACTTTTATTTTTTTATATAACCGTATTAAAAACGTATAAACCACCTCGTTATATTAATTATATTAATAAATATATTATTTTTAAAATGTTATTTTTATTAAAAAAACATATATAAAAAATATAAAAATTATATATATATTTTTTTAATTTTTTTAAAAAGTTTTTCTTTTATATTTTATTTTATTTTATTAAAAACGTGAACTCGGGTGTGTGTTCCCGGGACGGGAACCTCATGTACCATTGTGCCAAAATCAGAATTTTGAGCTGCTAATCCTAATTGGGTAATACTACTAGATTTAGAGGTTAATAGGACGGTATGTTATGCAATTTTATAATATAAATGAATAAGATTTTGTATTTTAATTTATTGAAATTTATTTAAATATTTGGTTATTTAATATAATTATTTTGTAATTTAAATAATTTTTCTAAAATAAATATAAAATCTTTATAATTAATTATTTTGGTTTATTAGATTTTATAGAATAAAATTAATATTGTTATATTAAAATATCTCTAAAAATAAATGTTATAAGTCGGGTTAAAAAAAAAGCGTTAAAGTATATTTATAAAAATAAAATATAAATCATTTAAAAGATTATTTTGATAAATCCAAACCACTACTTTACAAATCGATTTTTTTTTACCCCATAGCCACATCGAGTTATAGGTAAACTGGTTTGTGTGTATATAGCTGTGGAAATAAAAAAAATCGATTTGTAATTTATGGTTTAAAGTTTACCGGGTTAAAAAAGGGTAATTATGTTAAAGAAAAAATCGTTAATATAATGAGATATATAATCTTTTTTTATATTATATAAAAATAATATATTTATATTATTTTAAAATATTATTCGGGGTTAAATATAAAGATTAAAAAACTTTATTTAATTTTTTATTTTCTTAAAACGTTGTTACGGTATATAATAATTGTTTACGGAATGATCTTTTTGTTAAATTATATCATAACAAGTAAAATTAACTTAAAATATTTAAAATATTTAATATTTATTTTTTTTAACGTAATAATATAATAATTAATAAATTAATTAATTTAAAATTTTAATACTAAGTATTCTTTTGATAATTATACGTTCGACACTTTTTATATTAATTTTAAGTTGTGTGGTTGTTAAATAATAGTTGATTGAATTTGTACCAATTGTTTTATAATGCGGTATTTTTTTATAACGCGATATAAGCGATATATAATGCGATATGTAATGCGATACGGGCGATACGTATAATACGATATAATATATACTTATTAAAACTAATTAATATATGTATATTTAAATGGATGATTATTTATAATAAGTTGTTAAATAGGTTGTTAATGAATAAGTTAATGAATAAATTAATAAATAGGTTAATAAATAATAGGTTAAATAGTAAGTAGGTATTTAAATATTTATATATTAATAATTATTTGTTTAATATAATCTTTGTTATTGCCTCATTTGTTTTTAAATTAAAGTTCGAGAATTTGATTTACCGGGATTAGGACTAATTAAAGAGTTTTAAAAAATGTTATGGTTAGAGTGGTATATACGATATAAAAGAATAAAAAATTCTCGAACTTTGGGATAAACACCGTTAAAATAACTAAAAGAACCTTATCTAACAGGTATTTATATGTGTATATTTATTAGGTATAACATGAGGTTCCCGTCCCGGGAACACACACCCGAGTTTACGTTTTTAATAAAATAAAATAAAATATTAAAGAAAATATTTTTAAAAAAATTAAAAAAATATATATATAATTTTTACATTTTTTATATATGTTTTTTAATAAAAATAACATTTTAAAAATAATATATTTATTAATATAATTAATATAACGAGGTAATTTATACGTTTTTAATACAGTTATATAAAAAAATAATTAAAAAAAACCCTTTAAAAATTATTTCTTTTTTAAAAATTACTAAGAGGCCCCCCATTGCCATGGAGGCATAAGAACCCAAATTTTTTTTAGCCATACCTACCCCCTTATCGTAAGATTCTGATTGGTTAATGTTAAAGACCTTCGGCTATATAACCCCATTATTGTAATACTTTAATTAATTCATAATAACACATTTACAAAGCCTCCTTGCCTTATAGCCTCCCTAATATAAACCCTTTAAACAAGCCACATATTAACCACAAACTAACCACAATTAATAAAGGCCTATTCCCTTACCATAAAGTCTCTTTTTTATAAAACTAACCCTTTTATTGGTTTATCGTAAGACCCCCTTACTATAAAGCCAACCCTTTTATTAGTTTATTGTAAGGCCCCCCTATTATAAAGTTACCTTATTGTAAAACCTTTATTGGTTTATTATATAACCCCTTTCGGCAAATCTTTTTACCATATACCCCCCCCTTTATAAGGCTAACCTTTTTATTGGTTTACTATAAAGCCTCTTTGCTGTAAGGCCACCTTATTATAAAGCTTTTATTAGTTTATGAGGCCCTTATATTTTATTAAGTTATTTTTATTAGCCTCTTCTTAAATCCTTTTGGCGTGAGGCCTTGCCGTAAAGCTACCTTTCTTATTAATTTGCTACAAGCCTCCCCCCTGTAATAAAGCCCCCTTTTATTGGCTTATTATAAAGTCCCTCCGATAAGGCTCCCTTAATATAAGGCTATATATTAACTATATTGTAAGGCCCCCTTTTTTATTAGCTTATTATAAAGCTTAATATCCCTTTCTTATAATACCACGGATTAACCGTAACCAATAAACGTTTGCCCTCCTTCCGTAAAGGCCTTTATCTATCAATAAGGGTTTTATAATAAAGTGGTTTTACGGGAAAACCTATATTAAGCCACGTATTAGTTATACCTAATCAAGATTTACCCCCTTACTGCAAGGCCTTTTTGTTATAAAAGCTCCTTCCTTTTTTTAAGGTTAACCTTTTTATTGGTTTATAACCAAAACCCCCTTACCATAAGGCTATCTCTCCTATTAATCTATTATAAAGCCCTTTTATTGTAAGGTTATCCTATTATAAAACCCTTATTAACTTATATTAAAACCCCCTTATTATAAAGCCTCTTTTATTGGCTTATTGTAAAAACCTTTTTAACAAGGCCCCTTTACCATAAACCCCCTTTCGGTAAGGCTACTATTTTTATTAGTTTATCGCAAAACCCCCTTATTACAAATCTATTTCTTTTATTAGTTTACTATAAAGCCTTTTTTTTTATTGGTTTATAATTAGGTTTACCTACCCTAAGGCTACCCTTTTATTAGTTTATCATAAAGCCACTTTATCGCAAGACCATTTTATTACTAAGGTTTTATTAACTTATATTAAGGCTCCCTTGTTATAAAACCCCCTTTCGTAAGGTTAACCCTCTTATTAGATTATCGCAAAACCTCTTACTATAAAACTACTATATTGTAAACCTTTTATTAGTTTATTGTAAAGGCCCCCCCCGGTAAAGCCTACCGTAAAACCTCCTTTCTATAAGGCTAATTCTTTTATTAATTTATTACTAAATCTTTTTATAATAAGGTTCCCCTCTTATTAATTTATTACAAAGCCCTTTTACCTTTAAGGCCTTCTTTTATTAGCTTATAAAAAAACCTTCCTTTCGATAAGGCTCCTTTTCTATAAGGTTAACCTTTTTATTAATTATAAAACCTTTTATTACGAAGCCCCCTTTATTATATTATTTTAATTAGCTTATTGTTAAACTATATATTAACTATATTTAGTAAGGGCCTACCTTCTTGCTATAAAACCCCCCTATAATGTAAACCCTTTTTATTAACTTATTATAAATTTCCCTTAGCGAAGCTTTATCGTATTATTATCGTAAGGTTTACCGTAAAATTATCTTATCGTAAAGTTTTTATTAGTTCTTACTATAATATCCCTAATAAATTTTCTAACACTACAAAATAAAATCTAAATTAAATAAATTAGCAAAGATTTAATAACATATTTCGGATATTATAATATTTAGATTTTTTAACCAATCATATCCAATCTCCACATGTTTAATATAAAAATTATTTAAGGCTTAATATTTAAAAATATCTTAATAACATTATATCCCTAATTCCTATAGCCTATTAAGCTTAATATAATATAATCATAAATTTTAATGCACCCCACAAATATCTAACAAAATAACAAAACTTTTCCTTAATACTATAATATTTAAAACCTTTTATCGTAAAACCCTTTTATTTTAACGCCTTTATTGGCCTATAAGGCTTCCTTACCTTAAGACCCCTTCTTATTAATTAATTGTAAAGCCTTTTGATAAGGTCCCCTTATCGTAAGCCTTTTATATATATACTTACCCTTTTATTGTACGTTTTTAATTAATTAATTACAAAGTCTTTTTATCGTAATACTTTAATTAGCTTATATTAAAAACCCCCCTCTTATTAATTTATAACTAGGTTTTTTAACCGTAAGGCTAACCCTTTTATTAATTTATTATTAAATACCCCTACCTTCAAAACCCCTTTTTATAAACTCATTATAAAGCCTTTTGTTGTAAAACCTCCCCCCTTTTTATAAAACCAACCCTTTTATTGGTTTATCGTAAACCCCCCCTACTATACAGCCCCTCCTATTGATTTATACCCAAAAACTTTTACCATAAAGCCCCCTTTCCTATTAACCCCCTCCGCCAAAGCCTTCCACAAAACTATCCTTTTTATTGATTTACCGTAACACCCCGCTATAAAGCTACGTATCAACTATAGCCAATAAGGGTTTGTTTTTTCGCCATAAACCGTCTTTCTCCATAAGGCTAACCGTTTTATTGGTTTAAATATAAGGCCCGGTAAGGCCTCTTTTCTTATTAATTTATTGTAAATTTTTACGCTACCGTAAAGTTACCTTATCGTAAAGCCATTATTAGTTTTTATTAAAACCCCGTTATAAAACCCTTTTTTATTGGTTAATTATAAGGCCCCCAGCGAAACCCCCCTTTTTCTATAAAGTTAACCCTTTTATTAGCCCCTTAGGTAAGGCCCCCCTATTATAAAGTTACTTTATTGCGAAGGCTTTATTAACTTATATTAAAAACCTCTTATTATAAAGCTACCTAATAATAAAGCTATCCCATTACAAGATCTTTATTAACTTATACCAAAAATCCCTTAATTAGATTACTCTTATTAACTCCTCGTTAAGTCCCTTTACTTTAAGGTTATTTTAATGTAAAACCCTTATTAGTTTTTATTAAGACCCCTCCGCTATTAAACCCCTTTTTATTAACTAATTATAAAGCCTCCCAACAAAACCCCCTTTTCTCTACAAAACTAATTTTCCTATTAACTTATTGTAAAACCTTTTACCTTAAGATCCCCTATCGTAAAACCTTTATTGGTTTATTGTAAATCCCCTTTCGGCAAAGCTTTAAAGCTAGTTTATTGCGAGACTTTTATTAATTCAAATTATTGGCTTAAATACAAAGCCTTTCGTATATCATTATCACAAAAACCAGCCTTAACTAAGCCACACATTAGCCACATCTCGTCATGTACAGATACTTGCCTAATTGGGCGAAAAATCTTAGCTCTACATAATAACCCAAAAAATTTGGGCATATATAATTTTATTATAAAATTTTACATTTATAATATAATAATAATAAATAAAAATATTATATTATATTAAAATTTAAAATTAAACTTTATATATTAAATTTTTAATTATTTATTTAATTCTTTTTATTTTTTTTTAAAAATCTTTTATTTATAAAAAGTTTTTATTTTTTTATATTTTTTATTAATTTAATTTAACATTATTTTATATTTATAACACGGTTATATAAAAAAATGAAAAATTTTAAATATATTAAAAAAATAATAAAAAAAATTAAATTTTTTAAAAAGTTTTTTTTTTAAAAATTATATATAATTATATTATATTTTTATAAATTTATATTAATTTTATATAAAATATTTAAATGTTATTTTTATATTTAATATATATAAATATATTTATTATTTTTTATTACGTTATAAATATAATACCGTTATATAAAAAAATATAAATTTAATAAAAATTAAAAAATAATAAAAAAAAACTTTTTAAAAACCTTTTTTTTTAAAAAAATTATATATAATTTTATATATAATTACGTTATATATATATAAATTTATATTATAAATTTATAAAATATATTAAATTAAATTATTTAAAAATATAAAAAAATATAAATAAATATAAATAAATATAAATAAATAAAAAAATAAAACCAAATTTATAAAATTTAATACGGGTTTATAAATATATAATATAATTATATATAAAATTATATATAATTATAAAAAAAAATTTAAAAAAGGTTTTTTTTATTATTTTTAAGTTTATTTTATATAACCGTATTATAAATAAATAAAATAAAATAAAATAAAATAAAATAAAATAAAATAAAATAAAATAAAATAAAATAAAATAAAATAAAATAAAATAAAATAAAATAAATGAAATAAAAGAAAATAAATGAAATAAAATAAAATAAATGAAATAAAAAAATAAAAGAAATAAAAGAAAAAAAAGAAATAAAAGAAATAAAAGAAATAAAAGAAATAAAAGAAATAAAAGAAATAAAAGAAATAAAAGAAATAAAAGAAATAAAAGAAATAAAAGAAATAAAAGAAATAAAAGAAATAAAAGAAATAAAAGAAATAAAAGAAATAAAAGAAATAAAAGAAATAAAAGAAATAAAAGAAATAAAAACTTTTTATTTTATTATTTTTTTATATAAATTTTTTATAAAAATAAAAATATTTAATTTAAAATATAGGAATTTTTTCATTAATGCTTCATATATTTTTTATTTATTATATATATGTAAAACTTAAGTGAAATTTCCGTTTTAAAAATTACCTATTTAAGTAATCCGATATCTCCGCTTTAGTAAAAAAATCTCCAGAGACAATAACCCTCGTAAACTCGGGCATAGATTCAACTTTAACCCTTAATTTCTCAACGTTTAAACGGTCGCGTATAATTAATTTTGAATAAGCTAAATGTTTTAATTAAATAAGATTAAATATCAATCTTTTTTTTTTTTTTTTTCAAAAAAAGATAAGATCTAATTTCAAAGAGGTAGGACTGTTACCTAGTACGTATGGCTGTTAATATACAGCTACTAAGAGGCCCCCCATTGCCATAGAGGCATAAGAACCCAAATTTTTTTTAGCCACACCTACCCCCTTATCGCAAGATTCTGATTGGTTGATATTAAAGACCCTTGGTTATATAACCCTATTATTGTAATATTTTAATTGGTTTATGATAATATACTTGCAAAGCCCCCTTGCCTTATAACCCCCTTAACGTAAACCTTTTAAACAAACCATATATTAATCATAAATTAACCATAGTTAATAAAGGCCTGCCCTCTTACCGTAAAACCCTCTTTTTATAAGGCTAATCCTTTTATTGGTTTACCGTAAGGCCCCCCTACCATAAGGCCAACCCTTTTATTAGTTTACCGTAAGGCCCCTTTATTATAAAGTTACCCTATTATAAAGCCTTTATTAACTTATTATATAACCCCCCTCGACAAACCTCCTTACCATATACCCCCCCCTCTATAAGGTTAACCTTCTTATTGGTTTACTATAAAATCCTTTTGCCGTAAGGCTATTTTATTATAAAACCCTTATTAGCCTACGAAGCCCTTATGTTTTATTGGGTTATTTTTATTAGCTTTTTTTTAAGCTCCTTTGGTGTGAGGCCCTACTGTAAGGCCACCCCTCCTATTAGTTTATTGCAAACCCCTCCCTATAATAAAGCCTCCTTTTATTAGCTTATTATAAAGCCCCTCCGATAAGGCTCCCTTAATATAAGGTTATATATTAGTCATATTGTAAGGCCCCCCCTCTTATTAACTTATTATAAAGCCTGATATCCCTTTCTTATAATACCATAGATTAGCCGTAACTAATAAATACCTACCCCTTTTCCGTAAAGGCCTTTATTTACTAATAAAGGTTTTACGATAAGGTAACTTTACAGGAAAACCTATATTAAGCCATATATTAGCCATATCTAATTAAGGCTTACCCCTTTATTGTAAGACCCTTTTACCACAAAAGGCCCTCCCTTTTTTTAAAGCTAACCCTTTTATTAATTTATAATTAAAACCCTTTTGCCGTAAGGCTATCTTTTTTATTAGTCTATTATAAAACCCCTTTGTCGTAAGGTTATCTTATTGTAAAGCCTTCATTAGCTTATATTAAAGCCCTTTTATTATAAAGCCCCTCTTATTAGCTCATTATAAAAACCTTTTTAACGAGGTCCCCCTACTATAAACCCCCTTTCGGTAAAGCCACTATTCCTATTAGTTTATTGTAAAACCCCCTTATTATAAACCTATCTTTTTTATTAATCTACTGTAAGGCCTTTTTTTTTATTGGTTTATAGTTAGATCTACCTGTCCCGAGGCTATCCTTTTATTAATTTATTATAAGGTTATTTTATTGCGAGACCATTTTATTACCAAGGTTTTATTAATTTATATTAAGGCCCCCTTGTCGTAAAACCTCCCTCTGTAAGGCTAACCTTCTTATTAGATTATCGTAAAACCCCCTACTATAAAGCTACCATATTATAAAGCCTTTATTGGTTCATTGTAAAGCTTCCTTTTGGCGAGGCCTGTTGTAAAGCCTCTCTTCTATAAGGTTAACTCTCTTATTAGTTTATTACTAAACCCTTTTATAATAAGGCTCCCCTCTTATTAGTTTATCGTAAAGCCTCTTTATCTTCAAGGCCTTTTTTTATTAACTTATAAGAAAACCTTCCCTTCGATAAGGCCTTTTCTCCGTAAGGCTAACCTTTTTATTAGTTATAAAGTCTTTTATTACGAAGCCCCCCTTATCGTATTATTTTAATTAGCTTATTATTAAGCCATATACTAATTATATTTAGTAAGGGCCTGCCTTCTTACTATAAAGTCCCCCTATAATATAGGCCCTTTTTATTGGCTTATTGTAAATTTCCCTTAGCAAGGTTTTATTGTATCATTATTATAAAGTTTATTATAAAGTTATCTTATCGTAAAACCTTTATTAGTTCTTATTATGGTATCTCTAGTAAGTTTTCTAATATTACGAAATAAAATCTAAATTAAATAAATTGGCAAAGGTTTAATAATATATTTCGGATATTACGATATTTGGATTTTTTAGCCAATTATATCTAATCTCCGTGTGTTCAGTATAAAAATTATTTAAAGTTTGGTATTTAAAAATATTTCGATAATGTTATATCCTTAATTCCTATGGCCTATTAGATTTAATATAGTATAGTTATAAATCTTAACGTATTTTACGAGTATTTGATAGGGTGATAAAATTTTTTTTTGATATTATAATATTTAAAGCCCTTTACTGTAAAGCCCTTTTATTTTAACGCCTTTATTGGCCTATAAGGCCTCCTTACTTTAAGGCCCCTTTTTATTAGTTGATTATAGGGTTTTTTGACGAGGTCCCCCTATTGTAAGCCCTTTATACATATATTTATCTTTTTATCGTACGTTTTTAATTGGTTAATTGTAAAGTCTTTTTATTGTGATACTTTGATTAATTCATATTAAAAACCTCCTTCTTATTAATTTATAATTAGGTTTTTTAACCGTAAGACTAACCCTTTTATTGGTTTATTGTTAAGCGCCCCTACCTTTAAAACCCCCTTTTATAGGCTTATTATAAAGCCTCCTATCGTAAAGCCTCCCCCCTTTTTATAAAGCTAACCCTTTTATTAATTTACTGCAAACCCCCCTTATTGTATGGCCTTTCTTATTGGTTTATATTTAAAAGCCTTTACCGTAAGACCTCCTTTCTTATTAACCCCCTCTGCTAAGGCCCCCTGTAAAGCCATCCTTTTTATTGGTTTACCGCAATACCCTGTTATAAAACCACGTATCAGTTATAATTAATAAAGGCTTGTCTTTTCGCCATAAGCTGTTCCTCTCCACAAAGCCAACCGTTTTATTAACTTAAATACGAGACCTGATAAACCCTCCCTTTTATTAATTTATTGTAAATTTTTACATTGCCGTAAAGTTATTTTATCGTAAAGCCATTATTAATTCTTATTAAAACCCCCTGTTATAAAACCCCCTCTTATTGGTTAATTATAAAACCCCCCGGTAAGGCCCCTTTTTTTCTGTAAAATTAACCTTTTTATTAGTCCTTTAGGCAAGGCCCCTTTGTTATAAAATTATTTTATTGTAAAGGTTTTATTAATTTATATTAAAAATTTCTTACCATAAAACTACCTAATAACGAAGTTATCCTATTGTAAGATCTTTATTAGCTTATATTAAAAATCCCTTAATTAAGTTATTTTTATTAATTTCTTGTTAAGCTTCCTTATTTTAAGATCATTTTAATATAAAACCTTTATTAGTTTTTATTAAGACCTTTCTGTTATTAAACCCCTTTTTATTAATTAATTATAAAGCCCCCTGGTAAGGCCCCTTTTTCTTTACAAAATTAACTTTCTTATTGGTTTATTGTAAAGTCTTTTACCCTAAGATCCCCTGCCGTAAAACCTTTATTAATTTATCGTAAATTTCCCCTCGGCAAGGCTTTAAAGCTAACTTATCGCAAGGCTTTTATTAGCTCAAATTATTAGCTCAAATGCGAGGCCTTTCGTATATTATTATTGCAAAAACCAGCCTTAACTAAGCCACGCATTAGCCACATCTCGTCGTGTACGGATACTTACCTAATTAGGCGAAAAATCTTAGCTCTACACAATAACCCAAAAAATTTAGGCATTAACATATGGCTATTATGCACGGGTTATAAAAATCTTGATATCTACATAATTTATATTAGAATAATTTTATAAAAGATAGTTTAAATATTTATATAAGGATATTTTAACAGACGTATGCATATATCCTATTAGGAATGTATTATCTCATCTTATATGAAGTGTAAGGCTTGTGCGCACACAACTACACCTTACCTATTTAGGAATTTTACAACCTAAAAATCTGATTTTGGCACAGTGGTATAAACCGGACACCATAGTTTGGAATCTTTTCTCCGTTTTCATCCTTTTCTTTCCTTTCCTCATCACACACACACACACACCACACTGCACCACATACACCTTCAGCTCTTCATTCACACGGAGCAATTAAGGAATCATATCCATTACACTCCCACATCAACCTAAATACAGATAAGGTATTCTTGATTCCACATTAAAATTATATGCAAAATGCTACTAGGATCTTCTACTTCATACTGGACGATCTTGTCGTAATCGACAACGACTACACTATATTCCATGATTCCAAAGGATGAATCCCCTCTTGAAGACAATTAAGCCCGGATCACATCGTCCATCAACACGCTGATGATGTATTTGTTCTATTCCAATCCCTTTTTTGGATAGCTGATGTCTCGCTAGCAACCTCTAGTGGTATGCCGAGCAGCATGTATGTCGCCATCAAGGGCTTACCCTCTGATCGTGGCAGCATGGATCGTGGCGAGTCGTGACCAGGTCATTATCCTCATCCTCGTACAATCACCGCCTATCCCGGACCGGTGGCGGTGGCCGGAGATAGGTTAGATGTTGTCTATTACCGGCACCGTAAGCCACACATACTTAATTTGACCCAGATCCTCCAAATCAATATATTGGGATTCCACCTTGGCGTTCCTCCGTTTCCTAGACGTTACTCTATCGACCTCGAGCTTACTTTTATGAAAAAAGCCAACTTAATTCCATATCCCGTACTATGGCGCCCTAGCCTCGCTGATTAGCTCCTTTCTAATATGCTCGTTACGTATAGGTATTACGTGTTGTCTCAGCCAGTTCTGGGGAAGATCTAGTGAAATGCTGTTTACTTATCCATCGGGATGATATAACTTTTTTCTTTTTCAAATAGTACGCACAGCAGAACGCACCATTACCGTCACAGATCAGCTAGATCAGGTTTCTGTCTGTCCCTTGAATATGACGCTCTCTGTACTTTGTACAATCCAGGGCATCTTTCAAGTATGCAAGTAGACTTGGATTGGAAACCTACACTCCGTATGTTTGCCTCGTGGCATCATGATATCATAGTCTATATGCTACATATATAGCAAATATTACTTGCTTAATCTTGGCATCCTACGATGGTAGGCAACAAGAAAGATGATCGACTTCTATATAACAGTATCCCAACGCTGCGGGTTTGACAGCTTCGTGCAGACGCTGCTGGCCTTTAACCGGTGAACCGGGCCGCGGGCAACCTCCGGTCCCTGTGGTATCTGGTTGGATAATTCCAAATACCGCACCTAATCCAGAAATTTAATATAAAAGCCTGGCCCCTGACTGAAGAGAGTCATCCATCAAACGGACCGACAGCTTCTCACGGACCAGATTCTGCAACGCAATATCTCGATCCTCTCACGACGTCTCTGACTATATGCTTAGAAATCCCTACGCAATGATGACAACTATCTCCCTGCCTGCCTGCTCTGGTATATACGATGAAAATCTTCGTTGGTTTACGACAGCCGATCAAGTTCAAGCTTGAAGCGTCCGAGAGTTGCCGCACCATGTCCGATGGGCTACCTAGGTTGAGGCAGCATGTCCCGGGACGGGAGCTGCACGATGAAGATAAAACCGAGAGCTTTCCAGAAAGCTGCTCTTTTGATACGTTCAAGTTCCGTTGCTGTATTATCCCGGCTCTACATATCGTCTCAATGTCTATCAGATCGGGTCGAGCTAGCTCCGGTCGAGATAATTACTAGGAGGTGGGTAGCTATCCGTGTCGTGATTTCGCGCTCATGTTCCTACTCCAATGCGCTGTTCTCATCGGTAGTACTAGAGGCTCGGCGGCTAGACTAATCTCGATTGTGCTTTAAACACGGACGCTTTGCAGCACGAGGCTTTACCCTTGTGTCTAGTTCGTCCCTGAGACAATGTCTGTCCTCATTTTTTCGAATATCGTATCGTTCTATTCTACTGCAGATAAGAGCAGACGACCCTAGGATATTCAGGCCGTTGACCTGCCAATGAATTCCAAGGAAGCCTGCTCCGAATGGTTCTGGAATAGTCCAGCCATGGCTGCGCAAATGTCCAACAGTTGACGTTCCACCGCACCTATTCTAATGTTAAGACTAAGACATGAAGGACTTGAATCTATTACTACCTGGTATCTAGGATGGTATCGAAGGCTTAACGCGTGAGATGCAAGCGAGTATTACCAGAAGCAGACGGTAAGCCGACAGTAGATCGTGTCTAGGCTTGGCCTATACATACCTACCTGAAGTCTAGCACAGTATACCACGAATTTCTCAGGAGTAGCCAAACCTAGACACGAGCAATCCTAGAGTCGAAGTTGAATGGAATAGGTAATAGACAATTCAGGCGGCTGATGAACTAGGCTTGATCATATATAGACCTAGAACTATATCATGTTAGCTAGGTACCATTAATATAGAAATGGTCGGTGTTTACTATCGCCTGTAAAGACATAGAACTGAGACATATATCCTCCTTAATCAAGTCTCAGAATCATGTTACCTACCGGCACTATATAAAACCGCCACGCCCTATTCCAAGCACATCAGCCTAACGGTTAACCTCTAAATTTTGTATAAGCTATCGCTTACGCTTGGTTTGGATGAAGGCATACTTGCTAGTTTGGCTCTCAAATACCAGGTAGTTACCGGTAGTTCTACGTGATCGCCACGACTAAATAGGTACCCAATGGCGAAGTCAGACATACCAGCTAAGCTCCTACAAGCCAGCCTCTTGTTTACATACTTTCCTCCAAACTGACGTTACTAGTGTTGCGATAAACCAGCGGGTATGCGGTCAAAATATAGACTCTACGTACCCTACCCCTAGGTAGGGGTTGAAATGCATGACATATATCTTCCAGGACGTATCTGAGGTAAGCGACACTTCTGCTCCCATATATCCCTGGTGGAGGCCGAACTCGTCATGTCCAGACATCGCTCGTACCGAAGGTACTAAGTCTGTGAGGTATATTGCAGACACAAACCCTCGTGGTCTGACGGCCATACCGTGTAAAGGGGGTTGAGTAGGTAGGTATCTCGCAACGTCATATCCCGCACAGAACTTTCTCGGTCAATCATGAGGTACACTCACAAGCAAGATAGGCATCATAGTAGTACATTTATGCCCACCACGTACCTAGCCTTGACATCCCCTGCAAGTTGGTAGAAGGTATACGAGCACATTAATAATCATTATCTTGAGCTCATTGCTACAGTGTAGAAAGCACGAGGCTTAACACCAAGATCAGGAGGTAGTCCAGAATCTATCACCATAGCTTCTATACCTAGGAGAAGGGAAAATGACAAGGGGCTTTCGGCATATCACTTATGGCTCGCATATACCTACACCTAGGTACCTAGTCATCCGTCCACTCTGCCGTCGTAGTCCTGATTACCCCTAAATTAGATCGGGTTGGCACCTTGGTGGTAAAAAAAGCGAGTGACACGATAATGCGTGAACCCAGGCACCGAAGAAGCTACCAGGGCGGACAAGCTCGTCCAAACCACGCCCGCCCGCAAGATGTCATTTACTATAACCCACCGCCGGATTTCCTACCGACTCCCCCGTAGCTCTCCGCCTCGTAGGTAGGGTACTCGAAGACCGCCTTTGAAAGACTCCCTGCAGCGGCCCGGAGTATGTCGTCGCAGTGCGGAGATGTAACCGACGTATGCCTCCCTCCTACCTCCCTGCTTTATGCCTACGTAGGTACCTAACCTAGGTAGGTAGGTAAATAATTAGGCACGCAAGACAGCCTCACAGCAACCCATACGTACCATTCCTTCCCCTCTCATCCCACCTACCTACCCTACCTTCCACACAAAAAGTCCAAAAAGAGATACCGCGTAGATATCTCCATCCCCGGCTTCTACTGCCTATAGGTACAGGTATGAATAGAGGTAAGTTTATAGGTAGGTAGGTAGGTACGTCCGACCTCACATGACCACCGCCCCATGCCGGCGCGACGCACGACATAAGCACGTCGCATGCGGCGGGCGATCACGTGAGATCTCCCCCCTCTCTCTCTCTCTGTGTGTGTGTGTGTGTGTATATACAGAACGAACTATGAGGTACCTAACGGTAGGAGGACGAAGAAGAAGAAGAGGTGAGAGGGGGAGGCCGCAGTATGCATGCATACTTCCTCCTCCTACTGGGTACCGGTCGGTGCCGGAGATATGTAGGTAGGTAGGTAGGTGTCTAAAAGGTTGTCGAGGCGGGTATATATAGGTACTCTATACCATATATATATATATGTGAGTAGGTAGAAGACGACATCTGCTTACATACCTCATACCTACTTAATAGTAGAAGGAGTAGTATTGTATGATGTATACCTAACTGGTAAGGTATAACATACCTATATACCTACCACTTATATAAGCTCGTATCTAGTAGCTAAGGGGGCAAAAGTAATATACAGTATACACGCTACACCTATTATATCTCTCTCCTGCGTATTGCCTTAGAGGTATATATATATATATATATATACCTTATATAATACAGAAGTCCATCACCAAGCTTACCTCCCCAAGCCCCCGTTCTCGCGCGACATCCTCGGTGTACATACCCCCCCTCGCCATCTTCGTGGTCGTATGAGATCTAGCAGATCCTAAGCTAGGTACTCTACGTAGGAGCTGTCTTTGAGCGAGCACGCTTACTTACTTACTTACTTACTTACCTACCTAAGGCATTGATTGTACTTACCTCTTGCTTCCTGCCCGACTGGGGACATATATTACATTAGGTAGTCGTAGGTAGACATACACACACACACACACACACACACACAACACCTATTCTATGTACATCCAAGACGAACAAGTCCTACGCACACCTACCTTACATCCCTAGAAACGACAGGGCTAAAAAAAAAAAACATTGATTTCATAGTAGAAGAGCACATCTCGTTGCACTGCACTGCACTGCGTAGAATTCCACTTCATCTCAAAAAGGTACCTACATTAGCAGCTAAGCCACCCCCCGCGAAGCCAACACCCAGTCGGCGAGCAAGCGATCATACAAAGACATGAGGTAAAAGAGGACTGTTTTTTTTTTCTTCTTCTTCAGCGCGGCAGAGAAGTACCTATATGAACCTTTCGAGACCTTCTTCCTTTAAAAGCTTCCCCCTCTCCCCTAGGGGCTATTCCGACATAAACTCCTCCTCAGCAGGTCCGAACCTCTTTCTCTCTGTGAATGCGTATCTGTGTGTTTTATCTCTCTTGATATACCTTCAATTCTGACGCCTGAACTCGTGATCAAATCATGCTCGTCGTCTTATCCAGACGACGACGCAGATGTCTGTGCAAAGTGTATGGACATCCCTAATACCAACGACTCCTCTCCTAAAACACGACTATGCACACAAACCCCCTGACACCCGATCTGCCTACTAGACGAACCAATCAATCTTCCTCGTCGCCCTCGGCATCCTGGTCCTCGTCTTCGTCCTCGGCCTGCTGGCTAGATCGGCCGTTGGCGCCGCGGCGATCGGTGCTGCCGCGTCTGCTATTCTTGCCTTGCTCGTCTTCTTCGATCTCCTCGTCCCTGCCGTACGGGTGCTCGCGGTACAAGTTCATCCAGGCTCGGATGTCGTCGCTCGGGTCCTCGACGACGATGTCGAGCTGGTCTACGTTGCGCTCCAGGGCCTCCGCCTCTGCCGACACGAGCCCTATCGTGCGGTTGATGGTCTTGGTGCGCTGGGGCTTGATAACGCTACGTTGCATGACGGGGTAGTAGAACACGGCCTTCTGGTCGATCATATCGTCGTCGTTGAACGCGAGCACTACCTCTTCGTCGTACTTAGTCTGGTTGTTTAGTTCCAGCTCCTGCGCCGTCTCGTACGTCCGCACCCGCGGAAACATGAAGCTAAGCTTGCCATGGCTCTCGTGCGTGTATAGACCATCGTCATCGCGGTCTATGTTCTCAATGTCGAATTTCTGTCGGAATTGCTCGGACGCGTCCATGTTCTCGTTGAGGAAGAAGTCGTAATCCATCAAGTTCTGCGGCTTGGGGACGTGCTGCGGGTTGCGCTCGTGGGCCTGCATGGCCATCGCGAAAGCTGCCTCCTCCTCTTCCGTCTTGCTAATGGGCTTCAGAATACCGTTGAGGAGGCGCTTGTCGTAGGCGCGGGATGGAGGCACAGGGTTATTAGTGAACTTGAAGGTGACGTAGGCACCCGAGTCGGGGAAGGCCTCGAGGTCGGGAATGAGGGGATAAGCATCGACAACCTTAAGATTACGCTTGGACGGGTGTTTAACCCGGCTCTTGTCTTTCAGATTGGCGGCGGTTGTGGCAAAGCTCTGATCTATCTTTCGCTTGATGTAAGCGGGAGAGTCGAGGTCCGGTTCGGGCGCAGACCGCTTTAGGGGTCGCTTGGGCGCCGGTTTGTTGCTTCGTAACGGGCCGGTGCCTTGACGAGCCTTTATAGTAGCAGAAGAGATGTACTCCGTACGACGGAGAAAGGATACGTTAGCATCGGCATGTTTTGGTTGGCCTAAGCTGTCAGGACCTCGGAGAAGAGCTCGATCACGGGGGTGAATAGGCGGTTGCTCTGCAGGGGCCTGAATGGCTGCATCTGAGGTCAGTTGTGTATATACGTCATAGCTTTTAAGCTCTACTCACAGCTCTCGTCGCCATCGAAGATACGTGGCATTCCCACAAGGTCCAATGGCATGCCAAGTTCCGCATCAGCTTCGATGTTCAGCGGCTGCTCTCTAGCCAGTCTTGAGGCGAATCCCGGCGCGGTATACTGACCGCTGGCGAGGCCGGTATTGGAAATATCGAGGAGCTTAGGGGGATTTGAAGGAGGAGGTAATGCATTGGAGAATCGGATTCTTGCAATGAAATCCTGATGAATGGAACGATGTTCGCCGTTGCGCGACGAAGCCATCGCGATAGGGATCTATGGGATCTATGGGCTCGGTGTAGGATAGAATGGGGAATGAATAAAATGTATATTGTAGGTGCGCGAGTAATGTCTTTGAATGGGTTCTCGATATTATTCTTGATAATATCGAGAATATCGAGAATATTGAGAATATGGATTGTTGACGAGTTCGGAGTTGTACTGAAGAATTGGATCAATGATGTATAAGTTGAAAGAAGTTGTATCCGTAGTTATTGTTATTTGCTGGGAAGAAATTAATTGGTCGCAAGTTGTTTAAAGTCGGGCAAGTTTTAGACTGTAGGTACATACATTGCAATAAGTGCTGCGCGCGTCGCGACCTAGATACATATCTTATCATTTGTATGGGTTAGATGCATGTGCATGTGCATGTGCGTGCTTTACTGTGTAGAAGGATGGGCTGCCAAGGAAAAAAAGGGTTATCTCTAATTTATCTCGACAGACACAAATGGAAGTTATACACTACCAGACCTTGATAAGCACAACAATTGCACCTTTGTACATACAGGTACATCAATATCCTTCAAAGCAAGAACTTTACAAACAATGAATGATTCAAGGTAAGTTTAAAACTGAAAATGATTTTATTAAGTACGTCCTACACTTATTAAGTGTAGGCAGATTCTTCAGTATAATATACTGTACTGTTAACGATCTCGGAAAGATCCAACCCTACGCCGGCCTTCCCTCATACCTCCCTAACCGACGAATATTCCCCCCTCCGTTCCATTTTACATGCATCTCATACGCAATGCCTGTACCGTAATTTGTACAATCAACCAACGCAAAACATACACTCTGCTTAAGAGTAGTTCATGAGAATGCATAAAAAACCCCCTCTATGCTTTTCATCTAGACCTATCGTAATCTTTTGTCTAGTATGGCGCCGGGACGTTCTGCCATGACCAGTATTATACACTTCCTCGGCCCACGCTCACGAGGTGCTGCTCTTGCCGTACTTTGCCTTGCCGAAGGAGAAAGGAACGTATCTGTACTTGATCATGTGTTGGATTTGCTTGCGCACTGTACATCAAGTCAGTATAATAGGTAATCGGTTCATGATAATCCGCTCAGGCTCACTAGTTAGGACGAAGAGGATGATCCAGTACATAACCAACACGGGCCAGAAGACGGGGACGTTGAAGATCTCGAACCAGCTACACACAAACGCGATAGCCACGGCGCGGGTCGCCTCGTGCCAGAACTTGAACTCTGGAAGGCGTCGGATAAACGGTCGAAACTCCTCATCCTGCTTTGTCGGCAGACCACCCGCTGACCCATCCTCCATTTCATTGTCCAGTAGATCGCTCGAAGGGTCGAACTTAGGCTGCAAGAAAGCCAGGAAGAGGTTTAGAAGATAAATACCGAGCGCGTAGGCAACTAGGGGTTTTGTTAACTATCGATCCATCATCGTACTGAGAATCATGGGAGAGCGCTTCTTACCGATATACCAGCCCTGTGCTAGGAGCACACGAAGAAAGAAGATACCTAGGAGCACGCCTGTGCTAATCCATCTGTTGAGGACGAATGGCGTCGACCGATCTAATAAAGCTTGGTATTGCTGCATGTCGTTAGAACTGATCTCATAAACATGTAGTTGATGGCGCGTAAAAGAAGACTTACTCTCTGAATCTTGGATGTCTGGGCCGTCACGGCTGCGAAAGGGGTCTGTTCCGTCTCGAGATTATCCATGTTGCCTAATACAATTTCTTGTCCTCGATGATAAGGTGAAATACGATGATGCGCAATTGATTTCTGTAACTGAATTGTGACTGAGATAGGAGCGACGATGCGATGATGACGATGGTGCGATCGTGATTACGTTTAAGTGTTGACGAGGTTGTCGAGGTACACAGAATATACGTGGAAAAGGATGATGAATGATTTTTGGTTGCAATTTGCAAGTCGCGACTTTTCGATGCGATCAACCAGGGGACAATGTGGCAGTTTATGTACGTAGTAGGTACTTACATAATTAGTTACATACATACTACAGGTACCTAGCCAAGACTCAAGGGTATCACCAGCCGCAACCATTAGCCACGTATTTGCACAGTACAGTTTGAAGGAGGTACGTTAAGTTACCAACTTACCACCCATTGGTTCTAGGGCCACGCGTACCTTACTCGGGAGCTATTTAGGCCTCCTTAAATACATATCTACCTAGGTACACAGTAGGTACGGAATGTATTCATATACAACATTGAACGTAGGGGTAGAGCTTATTCATTATCCTCGGCCAGCTTCGGTTCGGTGACATCAACGCTCTCATTCAACTTTTAAGCTATCGATTTTATTTACAACCCTCTTATTTATACTGAGGCCTACCTATATGGCTGGCATATCTTATACACCTTATCGCTAATATAGAAATTGACTCTTATCATTCAATTCATTCTCCCTCGTTAGAAGATAAATCACAGAACTATCACTACGGCTATTCTTCATAAGCTCACTCACAATGAACACACTACGGACCTTAAGGCCAATGGCCTCGCGTTTACAACCATGCACGCTCCCTAAAATGGTGCGCCGGTTCTCTACTCCGGCTACGAACCCGAAGTCTTATGAACACTTATTAGTGTCAGTGCCTAAGCCGGGCGTCGGTCAAGGTGAGGTGACGGCATCTTGCTGTGAGATTATCCATTAATTAATTAACCTGGGTAACATTCGCCAGTGGCTCTGAACCGGCCCAAGTCCTACAACGCCTTGAATTCTCAGCTTATGAATGAGCTGAATATGGCCATGGACGAGTTCAACACGTCAGATACAATCTCTGTTATAGTGTTGACCGGGTCTTCTAAGGCTTTCGCTGCCGGCGCGGATATTAAGGAGATGGCACTCTTCACCTTCTCTGAGGCGTACACCAAAAGCTTCATCGAGTCGTGGTCGCATCTGACGACGCAGGTCAAGAAGCCCATCATCGCAGCCGTGGCAGGGTACGCGCTCGGCGGCGGCTGCGAGCTCGCTATGATGTGCGACATCGTGTACTGCACAGAAATGGCCAGCTTCGGACAGCCGGAGATCAAGCTCGGCACGATCCCAGGAGCGGGCGGCAGCCAGCGGCTGACGCGAGCCATAGGGAAATCCCGGGCGATGGAGCTGATCCTGACCGGCGAGTCGTTCACCGGCGCGGATGCGGCACAGTGGGGGCTCGCGGCCCGAGCCTTCCCCAGCTACGATGCGCTCATGGAGGGCACTTATAAGACGGCCGAGATTATCGCCGGCCACTCGAAGGTTGCCGTTCAAGCTGCTAAAGAAGTAGTGAACAAGAGCCAGGACCTGCCGCTACGTGACGGAGTCGAGTATGAGAGGCGTGTGTTCCATTCCCTCTTCGGCAGCCAGGATCAGAAGATCGGGATGACGGCCTTCGCGGAGAAGAAGAAAGCACAGTGGAAGAACGAGTAGAGGGTTGTTTATGTCGAGAATTCGTATGATATATGAAAAAAAGTCGGATTATATATGATAATCCCTGATCCGTATGACCTTTTCTCTGCCTTTTTGCTTTTCACCCTTAGCATACATATGTATCTGGATAAGTTGAATATCTACCTCCTAAGGTACCCTAAACGATACTGATATTAAGTATTGAACGGCATAGCGCATGAACGCACCTATATTTATCATAAGCATCATGAATTCTATTCGAGTACTTACCTAATGTTGTCTGCAGCTGAGCTGAGCGTCGACATGGATCTATATTTACATCGTACGGGAATCGATATTGACTTAACGGTAGGTACCTACTATATAGATGGCGGGGTTTGTTCATGGTTAGGTACCTATAGGTATGCATGGGTATAGATAGGGCTGATCAGGGGTCTCGACTCTCGGTCTTTACCAGGTTTTCCCCAGCGCTTTTTAGAGCTTGATTAAGTCTCATGTTATAATGCATATATACATGTACTTGTGAATACCTCCATGTATAAGATACATAGTATCCCTGTTAAGAAGGAGGTAGGTATTTACATACATAGTAGTATTATTTTAGCTTCATATTCGACTTTGACAGTCTCCAATAACTAACACTAATAAAATATTTGGGAAGTCATGTGTCTATCTTAGAGTTCATCTGGACGAGAATTTAATGGCCAGTATTCACCTCGTGATCATCTAAGACATTAACTAAGTGTAGCTATACATATGCAACTATATATTATTCTATCTAACCACACTCTAATCGATACGAGAACTTCCAAGTTTATGTATATATGTTGGTGAAGTACAACGTACATGGATACGAGGCATGGTTATATGTACATATGTAGTAATTGGCTATATACATATAGATATATCAGCTACCTGTTAGGTAACCGTTCGACTCGGATATAACCTCTATGTACATACTAGATTTATAATAAGATTTATAGTAAATTCTCTCCGTCTCAACTTTAACTTTATTCTCTCTGCCACTGCACAGCCTTCTCGAATAACGGTGCTGACATGTATGGTAAAGTACAGCTCGGACCTCGGAAGTCGCGGTCAGACGCACGATATGCAGCCGATTCCTACGCAGACACGGCAGTATCATGTACATGCATACCAAGGTACCTTATATCCATGGCAATCCATAGATCTAGATTCTACGATAACATAATCGAGGTATAAGTACAGATCATTCTACCTAATACATACATAATATACATTTTAAAGAGCATTCAGATGCGTCCAAATGCAACGTATGTAAATAAACATTTCAACTACATGTACCTACTACGTAGTTAGTTACCTACATACAGTTAGTTACATAGTTAGGTATTATACTTTTACGACCCGTACGACTCTACGGATAATTCTTCCGTTAGCCGCTTTCGTTATAAACTTACCTAGTCTTCACCTTTTCAACTATTTTAATCTCTTACCTACCAACATACTTATACCTACGACAACTAATCACCTTTTAGAAGGGACTTCTCAAATTATCTAAGGTAGGAGACGACGTGATGGGTTCTTCTAGACCCGGCGTCGACCTAGAGAAAGAGTTGACTTGCTCGGTACGTTTTACAGCTTGAAATATGAAAAGGAATCATGGAAATGACAAGGCTGGACTAGGAAGCTAAACAACAACTTGATAGATCTGCACCGACATTCTCTACCAACCTTTAACCCTCCTCGACTGTCTACATACCTTCTGTGGTTCTTGTCTGAAAGATTGGTTTACGTGGCAACAGACCATAGCAGAAAACTCACCTGTTCCGCCAGTTCCTGGTTCCCCAAGATTCACATGCCCGTCTTGCCGTGCCCCTGTTCGCGATACCCGCCACAATGCTACCGTCACCACCTTACTCGACATGTTCCTGACCGCAAACCCGGACAAGGCTAGGTCTGACGATGAGAAGAGAGAGATGCGCGAGAAGTATCAGCCCGGTGATAATATTCTACCCCAGGTGCGGTTACCGGAGAAATCTCTGGAGGAAAGGCGTCTAGAAGAGATGGAGAGGCAGATGCTAGAACGGGCGCGTCAGATAAGTTTACAAGATGTTGGTGTCGAGTCCGCTGAAGGATCCAGGGCGAGGCGCCATCATGGCCATAGCCGTTCCGAAGATGCGAGGGGTAGGTCCGACAGGGATGGTGCGCGAGATCGCTTTTGGAGGGACGACGAGCACAGACGCCGTCCCGACTCGAGCGCCCGATTGCAACCCGACTTATCTTTGGACGACCGCCGACGTCAGCGTAGCGAATCCTTACGACGCTCTCGTGATTCGTCTCAGATTAGGAGGAGACAGGTTGAGCACCAAGCTTCGATAAGATCTTTAATTAGTTCGTCCGATGTTGATTCCCGAGATATAGAAAGAGAGATAGAGGAGTTTGCTCGTCAGATCCAGGAAGAAGGTCTTCTGGACGGGTTAGATTTAGACAATATCGACCTAGCCCAGAATGACGAACTGAGTCGAAAGATTACGGAAGCATACAGACGGAGGCAGAGGGAACGGATCCGGACCCAGCAGCCCCGTAGAAGTGATCCTGTTATTACTACATCTCACCGATCCGAGCATGCGCGGTCTGCCTCGCGACCTCCCCTGGCGGATATCCCTAGACCTAGCAGCCGGCCGAGATCAAGTTCAGCGCATAGCAGGCCATCCGCTAGCCAAAGCCAGGCAGATGATCGCAGTAGACCCCCTATTACTTCAACCCACCTCGAGGTTCGTGCCGATCCGGAGAGACGGCGAAGGAGGAGGACGTCTAGCGACACTAGAAGTGCAACCGACCCCGTACGACCAAGAACAGCAGATGCTAGGCCAGCAACGAGGTCACAGACCGACCTGACTCAGAGACCGCAGAGTCCTAGTGCATCATCACAACGCCCCTCCATTTCTGAATCGAAAAGCACTGGAGCGCCTACTTCAAGCCCAGTTGTACGCCCAGTGTCAGGTGAGGGCTCTCGGTCTAGGGATCTATCTTTTAGCGGGCGAGCGTCCGCTGCTCAAGTTCCGTCAGCGCCCTCGCCAGAAGTGCAATCTGATGATTCTAGCAAGGGACGTTCTAAACGAGCACGACGACCTTCAAGCGTTGTCGCCGCACAACCTCCATTGCCTAGTCTAGGACTTATATCATCTCCCTCGCATCAAACACACAGCCAACGTGCACGATCTCAGTATTACCAGGAGCCGTCGATCACGTGCTCGCGATGCAGACGGGCCCATATCGAATACGAGCTTCACTATAACTGCTCGAGGTGCGCGAATGGCGGGTGGAATATTTGTTCGAGCTGCTATCGTGCCGGAAAGGGATGCGAGCATTGGTTCGGCTTTGGATATGCGGCTTTCAAAAATTGGGAAAGAATCGTCGCGGCCGGTAATGAGGGGCTTGAACCGCCGCACATGTTGACTTCGTGTCGATACAGGCAGCCCAAGTATGTGCCGGGCGGTGCGGAAGGACGAAGGACGATTACGACGGACGATCCGGCTAATCGCTTAGAAAGCGGTATGTTCTGCATACGATGCTTTTCCTGGGCCAACGAATGTTTCTGGCGCTGCGAATCCTGCAACGAGGGCGACTGGGGGTTTTGTAACAACTGCGTGAACACGGGCAAAGCTTGCACGCACCCGCTTCTCCCTCTAGCTTACGTCTCTCCCGTGACGAGCTCCCAGACCCCACCGGCTAGTCCGCGACTACCTAGGCGTCCACGGGGTGCGACATTCTCCTCGGGATCTAGTGCGATCAGCCTTGGGAGTTTTAAGTCGTTGACTTTCACCACGACATGCGAGATCTGTCAGGGAGCTATTCCACCCACGGAGCGCAGATATCACTGTTTCGAGTGCACCAGCGCGCTTTCGGCAGATGCACGTGCGGGCGAGTACGACGTCTGTACGGAATGCTATGCTGATCTTACCCATAACAAACGCATATCTGACGAAAATGGTCGCACTGGCTGGCGACGGTGTCTAGAAGGCCACAGGATGGCCGTCATCGGCTTTACGGAAGGGTCCCTCGGGCAAAGACGATGCATATTCCAAGACATCGTCGGAGGCAGGAGCCTGCGCACAGAGCCGTACGAGGGGAACAGCGTCCCGAGCGAGGAGCAATATCAGCAAGGGGGATCCCCTCCCCTGCAGAGATGGAGCTGGAAGAGCTCGAACGGGTCGCGGCTCGAGAAGTTCGTAGCCGTGGATGTGGCGGCAACGGCACCGGCGCTTGGCACGGAATTATTCCCTCCCGACGGCGGTGCCGGCCTGAGAGCCGTGGCCAAGTGGTCCTGGTATCCGCAGCCCGGCGTCACGGACGAGCTCCTGTTTCCAAAGGGAGCAGAGGTCAGGGAGGTCGAAGACGTCAACAGCGAGTGGTCATTTGGAAGCTACATGGGCGCCGAGGGGCTATTTCCCGCGTCGTACGTAAGGGTTATCGAGTAGATGACGGCCACAACGAAGACTACCTCACTACCACAAAAAAGGGGGTCGACGACGATTCTATAAGCAGGGTGGAATAATTGGGGATATACGAAGACAGATAATTCGCATCTATTCTTTTGTTCATCTATTTAAGTACATGTCATAGGTTGCATGGGTATGTGTGCGGTAGATGACGAGTTTGATGATACCATTATTTTGGGTCGGGGGTTCTATTGATGTTGTCATGTTTGAGCGATGATGATCATTGATGGGTTATGAGATTGGTGCGACTTATATACTATATATACCTACCTACCTACCTACCTACCTACATATCATATATGTCTAGGTTGCGTATTTGATGTTGATGAATATGATGATGTTGGAAGGAGATTCATGATTACCTTATCTTTGTGTAATTGTTATATAGTACTGTACCTATGTGTTTATGTGTTAATGCTAGTATAAACGTCTTTTCCAGGTAGTCTAAAGACTAACGGTGTGCTGTAACTTACATAGTATAGGTATTCGTATATCAGGAAGACAATAATAAACGGTTATCGATAGAGACGGGTAGATTTGCAGGGAAGCGGAAGCCGGGATGACGTGCTTTTTTCCAGGACCGGCTGGCTGGCTGGAACCGAGCCGACGGGATCTAGCCCCTCCAAAGTACCTAGGTATTACTCCGTACTAGGTATTAAAATCTGGTGGTACGTAATAAGACGTGCTACTTTTGATCGCAGATCTTTTTTTTTATTTAATTATTTATTTATTCATTTCTTTTATTCATAACTAGTGTATTTATTCCTCATACCACCTCTCCAAGCCAACTCCATTCTTTATTTTTTATTTCCCTCTCTACCGTGCTACCATTATCTTAGGTGTAACGGGATCAGGGTTAGGAGGATAGCAGAGAAGGGGATTTCTTTTTACGTGAAAAAAGGAGAGAGAGAGAGAGAGAGAGAGAAGGGGAATATATATAAAAAGAGAGAAATCTATCATATATATATATATAAGGGGGAAGATCGACAATGTTCCGATTGGCCGTGCGACGTATGGCCACGACGGCGGCGCGTGGAGCTGCCGCCGCGGCCCCCGTCCCTGCTCGGGAGCCGAGTCGGCTCACGCTGGAAGTCTCGAAGGCGCAGGGCATCGCGAGGGGGTTGACGGGCGGTACGTTTCTTTCTCTACTTTCTCCCTTTCGTCCTGTTCACTCGTATATTATATGATCTCCTCCGTCACACGTCTTCTATGTATTATCTCTAGCTTTAGGGATGGGGAGGGGAGGAGCATGACAAGAGAGAAGAAGAAAAAGAAAAAAGAAAAAGAAAAGAGAAAAAAAAGATACCCATACTAACGCGCGCCGCCGCAGCGATCGGCAACACGCCGCTCATCCGGCTGAACGCGCTGTCGGCCGAGACGGGGTGCGAGATCCTCGGGAAGGCGGAGTTCATGAACCCGGGGGGCTCGGTGAAGGACCGGGCGGCGCTGTACGTCGTGCTGGACGCGGAGGAGCGGGGGCTGCTGCGGCCGGGGGGCACCGTGGTGGAGGGGACGGCGGGGAACACGGGGATCGGGCTGGCGCACGTGTGCCGGGCGCGGGGGTACGGGCTCGTGATCTACATGCCGGACACGCAGTCGCGCGGCAAGATCGACCTCCTGCGGCTGCTCGGCGCCGACGTGCGCCCCGTCCCCGCCGTCCCCTACGACCACCCGGACAACTACAACCACCTCGCCCGCCGCCACGCCGACCGCCTCGGCCCCGGCGCCGCCGTCTGGACCGACCAGTTCGACAACCCCGCCAACCGCCGCGCCCACCTCGAGACCACCGGCCCCGAGATCTGGGCCCAGACCCGCGGCGCCGTCGACGCCTTCGTCTGCGCCACCGGCACCGGCGGCACCCTCGCCGGCGTCACGCGCGCCCTCAAGACGGCCTCGGCGGGCCGCGTGCGGTGCTACCTCGCGGACCCGCCGGGCAGCGTGCTGCACGCGTACGTGGAGTCGGGGGGCCGGCTGCCGGCGGAGCGGCCGGCGGGCGGCAGCATCACGGAGGGCATCGGGCAGGGGCGCGTGACGGCCAACCTGGCGCCCGAGGTGGGCCTGCTGGACGGCAGCCTGCGGGTGGGGGACGGGGAGAGCGTGGCGACGGTGTACCGCTGCCTGCACGACGAGGGGCTGTACCTCGGCGCCAGCAGCGCGCTCAACGTCGCCGCCGCCCGCGAGGTCGCGCGCCGCCTCGGCCCCGGGTCCGCCGTCGTCACCGTCCTGTGCGACGGCGCCTACCGGTACGCCGACCGCCTCTTCTCCCGCTCCTGGCTCGAGTCCAAGGGCCTGCTGGGCGCCGTGCCGGAGGGGTTGGAGAAGTATGTCGTTCTGCCGTAGGTTTTTTTTTTTTCTTTTTACGGGGGAAGGGGGAGGGGGAGGTTGGCATAGGTAGGTAGGTAGGTAGGGGAGTGGAGAAAGGAAGTTGAAGAGGTGGCTGTGGAGGAGAGGGGAGGGGATAAAAAGAAGTCTTACGTTATGGTTATAAAACCCGAGTCGACGATATAAAGGGCAACTTAGATGAGATATAGCGAAGAGGATGTGTATAGTTGTGATTGTAACATGAGTATGTGAAATATTCTAGCATAGCAGAGAAGAACAAGACAGAAGTACATGATGGAGCGAGTCGCCTGAGATGTACGGCTTCTTTTTTTTTTTTTTTTTATATGTTACCTGTTTATATATATATATACAAGTACAAGTACCAATGCCGGAGGCTGCTACCACCATCACAACGGTATGTGATGGTATGATATCGCATCGTATGGTATAATAGATCATACATAATTTGTCCGAGCTGGTCGACATATTCCGGTGATCTGATATCTGACCTCTGACCAGCCTTACCGTACCTATGACTCTTTCGCCGTATCGCCGTACAGCTTTTGATACACCAACTCACCCCTACACGTCATTTTCTCTAGATTATTACGCGCGGCCCGCATCTCAGAGAGCTTGTCGGCCTCGACCCGCGCCTCGGCGACCTCGGCGGCCAGGACGTCGCGGCGGGGGCGGAGCTTGGCGGCAATCTCGGGGTGGGAGGCGTCGAGGACGGGGATAGCGGTGTCAAGCCCGTGCAAGAGCGGCGCGGTATAGGCAAGGTATTTACTAGGCTCGCGCAGGTATCCCATCAGATCGTAGGTCTTAAACAATTCCTGGGGCTGTAGATCGGCCAGTTTCTTGCCCTCGGGCCATAGTCGCACCACGTCCATGGCGCGGTCGACGAGCTTGTCGACCACTTTGGGGTCCGGATCGGGCTTGGCGGCTAGCACGGCAGCCAGATGTAACGGAGCTAGTAATACCATAGGATCACGGTACAGGGGAAGCTCGTCTTTGAGTAAGGGTCTCTTAGGCTTATGGCAGGGTTCCTCCAACAAGTCGACGACTATCTCGGCCCAACGCAAGGCCTGCGCAGTTTCTTCTGTATCCCACGATGCGTTGATGGCCTTGAGCTGGACGTGATGCAAGACCTCATTTACCTTCTCGCTACTGTCGAGGTGGATGCTCGTGCGGTCGGCGGAACGAGCGCACTCGATTAGGTCGTTGATATGACCCTTACACGCAACGAGGCGTATGACCTTGCAGTAGAAACTATGAGGAAAGCGACGGTTGGCGTAGGTGATTCCCTCGAGAAGCGGCCTAAGGTTAGAGAAGTCGTCGGCGGTATCGAAGAGGGAAAGGGCATTTATGACGCTACTACGAGTCTGGGGCACATCGGTTTGAGGGTTCTGATAGCGGAACTTGAAGACCTCGCCGTCGATTTCTATGATGACAGGATCTGATTGTAGCCTCTTCTTGTACTTCTCCGAGTATAATTTCTTGCGTTGCTCGCTCGGGAGATAGGCCGGTAGGATGATCTGGAGCCTGATCGTGTTTAATTTCTCGTCTAACTCGGTGGATGAGGTTGGGGTAAAATGTGCGATGCCGGCTGTATTCAAGATAGAGATTGTTAGGAAAATGATGCATTCTATAAGAAATATAAGGTATAAAAGGTATTAATATATACCATTTCGTCGTGTAGAAGACGAGAATGTCCGTTGCGTAGATCCTATTATTCTCCTCGTAATAGATTCGAAAGCGCAATTGGTCGCGCAGAATGCGCTCTGCGTCAATTTCCTCGACATATATCTTCTCTTTACTCTGTAAGTATCGGTTTTTTCATAGGACGTTTAGTTATATATGTCGGTTCTTCATAATATGTGTTTTAGTTGATTGATGAATGTAATTTTTGATCTTTTCAATTTTGAACTTTTTGCGATTCGAGATTGAAGATTGATAAGGTACCCACTTTATTATTTCGTTATCGATCAATGTCTGTGATACCTACTACGTACCTTAGGTAATAACACAGCCGCAACAAATATTTCCCCTCCGATATCGATAAATTCCATTCCCGAACTACAAATAAGTTAGACCCACAATTTCTACTGTTCAATTCTTCGATTTCTTCAAGAAATTCCGTCAAAATCTTAACATCGTAAAAGGGGAACGCAAACAATATGATTACACAATCGGCGCGGCGGCCCCTGAGCAGCTGGAAGGCCGTCCTCCGACGTGGTCGCCAGCACAAGCAGCAACAACAACAACAACAACAACAACAACGACAACAACCACAATTATTCCGCACTATGGCGACCGAGATCACTCCCACGTCCGACGCCTCTTCTATACCTCCTCCTCCTCCTCTTCCTCCTTCTTCCTCTGCCACGCCGGCGAACCGAGAAAAGGCCTCCGTCCGTACGTCCTCACGCACACATATAAGCATATATATACGAACCAAGCTAACCAAAAAATAAAATAAAACAGACATCATAAAATCCAAGCTCCCTCTCCGACCCATTCGCACCGCCTTCGCCGTATACCCGCGCGTGCCGTCGGCAGCCAAGACGAACCCAAGTGCGCTAGAAGCCTTCCACGCGCAGCAGCAGCGGCGACTAGACCGGACGGGGGCGCGAGCGGCGCTCTTCTCGAAGCGCAACCCGGACGCGGTGCGGGCGGGCGACGTGCTGCAGGTGACGACGCGGCGGGCGGGCGAGCCGTTCGCGGGCGTGTGCCTGTCCGTCCGCCGCGCCGGCGTCGACACCGCCATCCTCCTCCGCAACCACGTCAGCCGCGTCCCCGTCGAGATGTGGTACAAGGTCTACTCCCCCAACGTCACCGGCATCGAGGTCGTCTGGCGCCGTCCCAAGCGCGCCCGCCGCGCCCGCCTCACCTACATGCGCAAGCCCAAGCACGACATGGGCAACGTCGACCACCTCGTCGCCGCCTGGCGCCGCAGCCGCAACGTCTTCACCACCAAGGGTCGCGGCAGGGGCCCGGCCGCTGCGGCGGCGGCTGGTGGGGCTGGTGCGAAGGCCGGTGCTAAGAAGCGGTAGGAGGGATATTACTGATGGCGGGATGCTATTTTCACGAATTACGTACTGTGATCAGGTGATAGTCTGAGTTGGACAAGACTCTTCTTCGCTCCGTTCTTGTCTTAGCCGACGACAAAGAAGTAGCGGCGGCCGCAGGAAAGCGGGAAGAGGGAGAAAAAAAAAGATAGAAAGGGTCCCGGGTACGCGAGATTTTCCGCGTACGAGAGAGCGGCGAAGATGCGCGTTCTCTATACAGATGTACCATATACGTATAAAAACGAATGCACGCATATAACCTATATCCTACCTGTCTGCCTAACCTACCTACCTCTTATTACCGTACCAAAATCCTCGCGATCGGCATGATTCGGGGCTACGACAAGTTAACGTGGGATAAGTCCCCAGAGTGAGAGTAGTAGTTCTAGGTATGAAGTATATCGGAGTAATATACTACGAGATATTATCCTGAGGATTAATACGTAGGTAGGTAGGTAAGATGTAGATAGGTAGGTAGTTTAGGAGGTAGGTATGTGGTACACTCTTACACTATCTACATAACCTTAGGTACGGACGAGCAAGGAGCACGTGTATAAGCCAAGCCAGCCCTCCCATCCCACTTTACTTTACTTTACACTACTTTACTCTGTCCCTTCTTCCTGAGGTAGGTAGGTAGGTAGGTAGGTACCTAGGTAGGTAAGGTACCTAGGTAGAGAGGAGTACCTATGCCATGCCATGCCATGCCATGCCATGCCATCCATTCATATGGTACACCTCCTTTAATCAATCAATCAATCAACCAATCAATCAATCAATCAAACAGCCAGAAAGAAAGAGGTGAGAGAGAGAGAAAGAGAAAAAGGGAAAAGAATAGGAGAGACTCGATATTTTCTTTCCCCTTCCATTATACCACATACGCGCCCTTAAAAAAAAAAAAAAAAAAAAAAAGCTATTCCTATCGCCTAGTTTCCCTAAACCCTTACTTCGCCCGTGCTACCTAAACGCCACGCTTATCGTGAGGAACTATGCACTGCTCTGCTCTGCTTTTTTTTTTTAAAAAAAAACAAACAAACACATATCCTTTCCCTCCCCATCATAGTAAAGTAACCATGTAGAGGCTCCCCTAAGGTTGCCGGCCCGTTATAAGAGTAAACTGACAAATTCCTTCTTCCCTGCGTCTAATCAAGTACGTGATCCGTACCTCGCAGTGGAACAGTAGGTGTCTCCTACCTACCTAGGTACCTACCCCAATCCCAACCTCATCCAAGCCTGAGCTGCCGTCTCTAATATGGTGTATGCCTGTACCTACCTAGTCGGGGTCTAGCTTCTTTACCCCCCCTTTTCCCATTCTTTTTTTTTTTTTTTTTTTCGCCCGCCCGCCATAAGATTCCGTCGCGTTTCGGGAAACAGAATGCGTCGCGTGATATGCAAAGTGAAAAGTCATCCTGTGCTCCCGAGATACCATTGCACCTTCGGCCCCGTACGTCGCCACTAGGGGTTACGGAACATGATCGGTGAACCGCTCCGCCCCGTATCGCGGCGATGACGAATACCGGGCGTCGGCTGCGACGCAGGTCGCATGCGCCCACCGTCCGCAGGAGGACACTCCGGTCCCGTAGCCTTCTCCGAGCCTGCCGCATCTCCCCTCCACTAGTGGGGCAAGGCAGGCTGGGTGTCAGCTCTCTTCCTGTATCGAGGAGTCTGGTCCTGCGACTCGCTATCTTCGTCGTTTCCGGGATCCGTCATGTGCTTCTTCAAGGTTTCCATCCTAAGGAAGCCTAACGAGTGCTCGGACTTTGCTACGGAGTGGTGCTGCACAGGCGGGCCGGGATGGAAAATCCCCGACAACACATGTCTCCTGTCTACGCTGCGACTCCGACCCCGCGACACGCTCGAGGGCCGGTGGGCATTCTGTGCAACGGACAAGGCGGAGTGGCGACGTGACAATATATCCTCGGCATCTTCAGCCTCTTTGCGGTTGAGATGTTCACTAGGAAGGAGGACAGCCCGATCAAGCCCGTAGGGCAGACCACGGTGACGACCACGAATCTGCATCGCAATGACGACGAGTTTTCCGAGGACAGTGAATTGGGAACATAACGAGGCATTGATACCCGTGTATCCCAGGCTAAGCCCAACCGTACCATAAGCACTCACAACTTCGAAGAGCACGGCAAACATGGAGAAGTCTCCCGCCATAAGACGGGGACCTTCCGTAATGGTGAGGATGAAATAGCCAACAAATATATACCACAGATCGAACGAAAGTTGGCGACGTAAATGGGTTCCCACGTACGACATGTGGCTCTGTTCAGAGTCGTCCGCTTCGTGGCCCGTGCTATAAACTCCGAGTGATTTCTCTTCGTACACGTTCGTCCTACGAATCGAGATTGCTACGGGGAAGACGGAGATATACATCATGATAAGGTATGACGTCTGGACAGCCGGGTGGAGAGCAGCTACGTTGACGCAGGAGAACCCGGCGGTTCTCGTAGCCGCAGCTTGGAACCACCCATCGAGAAAGCGGATGTTGAGGGGCATACCAGTAACCGTTTCGCCGTGGAGCTAATTAGATATTAGTTTAGGAGAACGCGCAAATTTCATCAGGCGCTACTTACATCAAGAATGATGAAAAGGATCAGGTCCACTCCGTTCAGGACAACCAAGATAAAGAAGAGCCACCAAGTGGCATTGGACGGGAACAAAAGCGTAAAACACCGGCGCGGGTGGTCTAGGAGGAATCTTAACTCCTCCCACAGACCGGATCGCCGAGGCGCGACCAGAGAAAATAGCCAGATCATGAAACGGAGCATGATAGGGAAACCCGTGTTTCCGAGGATGATAAGAAACGACATGACCAGAAGCGGGAAGATGGCTGTGTTGAACGAGTTCATGCTGTCAGGGGTAAGGGTGAAGCCCAGGTCCATGAAGGCAGAGTTGGCTGTGAAGAAACCCCACCATACCCTGCTCTGGCCAGCAGCGTCAATGATCTGGCCATAATAGTCGTTGTGGTTGAGGATCCACGGCACCAAGGTTATTATCCCAAAGATCGTGTAGCCGAAGAAATAGATTGTGACTACAGCGGCTAACGTCTTCAGTGACCGATATTCGATACCACCCAGCTCCTCTCTCTGCTCTTCGGTCAGTCCTAGGAATGCGGAATTTCGACCCAGAGTCGGCTGCCAGCTCAGGTACGGCATTGGGTCTTGATCCTTTTCCTTACCCTGGGTTAAGACGGACTTGAGGCGATGCAGGGGGTTGATTCGAACAGACGACGTCCTAGTGTCGCTGTGGTGGAGCTTGACCCCCTCCATTCTAGGCTTTCGGACCTTCAGCGCATCAAGCGTATGAGCAGCGGCGTGAATATCGTCAGTTAACTCATCCGACGAATCTTGTTCGTCTCTGGGCGGCCTCATAGGCTCCTCGATAGTTATGGTCGGATGGCGATCCGGAAACCTCGAGGGTGAAGCCAGCCGACGAGAGCCTTCGACACTCGACTCCCTACGCTGACGAGCCGACAGACTAGGTCCTTCGACGCCCTCCTCGTCCAATTCCTCTGGTACAGCTCCCTGGTCGGCATCTCGTGGTCCGGGTATCCTAAGCACGCTCTTATCAGACTTGCGCTGCCTCTCCAGGATGGAGTTGTGTCGTGGATCGGACCGTTTAGGAAGGGAGGTTGGGGCGACAGTTTCATCGTCTGAATCTATCGCATCGCTCCTCTTAACCTGATCTGAAAATGTGATTTGTGGTTGAGCCGGCCGGGAAGGTTGATCTTGATCTTGATCTTGAACCGATTCGTCTTCGGAATGAGATCTACTTGCGAACGGTTCGTGATTGGTAGCTCCTTCAATGGTGTAGTTGTTTAATAGGATACCATCATTGGTCATTCGCGATGATTTTGCGGTGCCATGCATCACGGTGATATGCCGGCCATTAACCCCCTTCTCCAGGTCCGGGGCCCTCGCTTTTGCCTTAGATCGCGATTGGGAGACAGAAACTCGTCGTGATGTAGCTTCTTTTGCAATGTGCTGAAATCTCTTCTCGAACCAATACAAACGCAGGAAGACGACGGAGGAGTTGATGGTGATGGGATTGCATAGCATGCTAAGAAAATAAACCACCAACTGCTGGAAGGTGTTAAGCAGGTTAACATCAACAGTATTCAGCCCCGCCTGCGTGTTGGCACCGCTGGAAAGAAAGAGACTGTCAATATAAGCCAATCGGCCCTCAGCGGAGACGAAGAGCAAGATAGATCCTATAATGGTCCATCCGATAATCCAGAAATCTTCTTGGCATTAGCTGAAAAATCAAGCATGTAACACACCGGGGGAGATGAGACGTACAATGAACAGTGATAAAATTGAAATGAGGATGTCTAGAGAGAAAAGATGGGCGAAGAGCCTGGATGAATTCCAGAACATGCTCACGAGTTTGACCCATGATGTCTAGGGCGATGCTATGTGTATAAGTGTTCTTGCTTTGCGTGTCAAGGTCAAGCTCAAGCTCAAGTCAAGTCGATGGGGAGAAACGGATGTTAGAAAACCACGGAAGTGTAGACCTGGCTCGTAAGGTCAATGACGGGAGCACGGGATCTAAACATAATGATGGTTTTATCTTTCCGAAGCTGTGTAAGGTCAGTCAAAGTGATGCATGGAAGGTGTTAATGAGATATGTGCGAGCTAGACACGGTGCAATCGAGAGCAGTGCCAACTGGAGACGAGACAAGCTTGTGGAAGGTGATATTGAGTGGACCGGAAGCCGATAGGGAAGTGTTGGGTCTCTATTTAATGTTTGTGCAAGTGGTCTGATATAAGCAATGAGTGAAGAGAGATGTAGTAGTGTATGTATAGGTTCAATACAAAGGGATGCTAAGACAAGACCTCGGAACAATGAGGGCGATTGAATATCCGATATTAGACTGATGGACACCGTATGAAAATAGGGAGAATCATAAACCAAAAAATACATAAATAAATAAATGATAAATGAAGCCGTAATGATTATTGGATTTGAAATATGAAATATGTGAGACAAAGTTGAGATTTCTTTTCAACTTACCTCCTTCATAACAATATCATGGCTCCTCAGCGATTGCGATTACGAGAAGAATTCTGATTACCAGAAGAAATGATTGTCAGGTTATCGAGACTATTGAGAGGATGTATCCGGAGAAGGTCTTTATTTTATTTTTATTTTTTATTTTTATATACTCGAAAAAAACAAGACGACGAAGATGATGAAGAGTCGAAAAGATGAAAGAGATGAAGGAATTGGTTGATGTAAGTTGAAGAAAATCTAAAGAAGAGCTTATTTCGGCTCAGGAACTTAAACTTGGACCTCAATGCCGGGATTTATTTTAGTACACTTACAGCTTAGGGTAGGTGCTTTGGGTGCTCTCAGTGCTGGTTGCTCTGGATGTTCAGGACTTTTGGTAAATGACGGAAGACGGGAAAGAACCTTAAACGAGAGAGGCGATAGTAAATGCACCTTCCGTTGAGGCACGACTCGTAAATCGTTTGCTTAAAGTGGATCTAGTTCGTCACTTAGCCCGAACTGACTCTTTTTTTTGGCTTCTATTCTTCTATTGAAGGTTACTCTATGTTACCATGTTACCGTGCTACTTCCTACACTTTTTTTCTTTTTCATTTTAATATTTTTTTTCACGCGTTTCGAGTGAAAAAAAAAATTATCATGCTATGGATACGGAGTATAAGGACCGTGATAAGAAGAATGAAAAAAGGGGGGCTTACATTGGTTGATGAGCAATGGAGTTGCAACCAAGGGGTTGAGGGAAAAAGTGCCAAGACTTTGTCGACAACGAGACAACAAGGCAAGGCCTTGAAATTTTTTGTCAAGAGGGATTTGCTTTTCTATCCCTACACCTCCCTCCGTTCTGTAGGATGTAGATTTTTGGTCCGATTTATCACTTACCGGTATGTATCCACTATGATCCACTCTTATAACATGTAAGAACATACCATATATTATAAATTGAAGGTACAGGTTGTGTGAGTTTACTTACATATTGTCGTTGTTTGCTCGTTTATAAAACAGTTAGTTAGTTACAAGTCTTTTTCTATTTTTTCTTCTATTTTTTTCTATTTTTCTAAGATGAGGATAAGTAACATTCTTTGATGATAAAGAGCTTATATTTAGCCATGGATACTGTGGAAATAATATGGAATTGATATTATGGAGCAGATTAATATTCCCATCCCAACGGAAGTGTACACTACGCCGTAAACCCTAGTCCTTGCTGATCCGAGATTGATGATGTACATACATAACATTGACATATAGGGTATGGATGCTTGACATGGGAAGGGCTGGGAGGGTTGACTAGGATCCTAAGGATCAACTAACGGCATGTCTCGAATCGACTGAAAACGTGCTACAGCTTAATACAGTACGTATCATATATCATGTATAATATATAGTACCTGTAAGCTTCTTTCTTCCCACTTTTCCTTTTTTTCCCTCTCTTTTTTCAGGTGGGCAAGGATCAAGGCTGTTCGACCGGCTAACACAAGCTTGTTCTAGCGTAGCCTTTTTAAAGTACACTACTTACATCTTACATACTTACAAGGTATATAAGCAGTACATGCCTATCAAAAATAAAATACTTACGTGCATATAAAGTGCAGAAAGTGCAGAAGATGGAGAAAATACAGAAAGTAGGTATAAGAGAAAGCCGGGGTAGACTAAGATTGTAAGGTTGAGCCCGTCGGCAAGTGGTGCGACGCAAGCGATGAAAAGGCTAGAGTGAGCTCTTCTGCAAGCTCCGTAAGCCTTGTTGCGTACTTAGGTACTCCGTTGCTACTCTGTAAGCACCCGGCATCTTATCCATCTGAATCAATTCGGCCGCTAATGTTTTATACGCCGTGTCCCCGAAGGTTCTAGACTTCCTCCCTTCCGTTTCGTGCTTATAAGAAGCGTCGACGTGGTCCGGACAAGTACTGCGTATGTGGCCTCCATCTGCGGAATTTGGAGATGCTCGAAAAGTTCCGGAAACCCTCTGCGGATCGTAAGTTGTAACATTGGTACATTATATGCTATATAGGTGCCCAGGTGGTAGCATTGATATTATACCCCTATGTATGTACTTGTTGACTTATTTATGTTATATGTATGTATGTACGTATGAAGTATACTTATAGTGTACTGGAGTAATTGATGTACATACATACATACATACCTGTACTTAGCCTACTGTAGGTTTATATTTATAATGCCGGGGGGGCTATAATTGGCCGGCAGCCACTCCTCAACATGTGATTACTTGATATCTAAGAACAAATAGCAATGTTATTGTTCGGTGATGATGTCACACCTATGATGGGGAGATACCGATACGGTCTAAACGCGTATGCGTGTAGCTATAAAAGTGCATTAACGCGCAGACGCTAAAGCTACATACCTAACATTAGGAGGTAGTTACATAGATATAAGAGTGAACATACATAATGCTAGATGACCAATATAGAATAATACATCAGTACACTGTTTCTCCCTTCTCCAATCAACGATGATGGCGGCCCCCAAATATTTGAAATCCCAGGACCCTTCGCACAGGTCATACATATCTACCGATGGCGGTAGAACGGGTCAAGTTTTAAAAATTCGATAGCTCGTGCACCGACATTATAACATTGCTACCTAACTTGAACATCAATACCTCCTTTAGAGGCTTAGATGGTACTGACAGGACTGACAGGACTGACAGGACTGACTTGAAGGTATCACCTCCAAGAAACATGCATACGGAAGATACTACTCGAGATAAAACCCCCCCTTCCTACATCTATCCCTCAACCAAATGCGACCCCAATCGGATTTCGCGAACAATGTCAGCCCATGTCATGTACTATGTAGGTAGTGTTTTGAGCAAATTTTAAATAACTCCCCGTAGCCACCACATAACCCACCATTCAGGTCGCATCTGATACGTAACACTGCAGCTATGATCCGTGGGATGGATGCATCTGTCCATTGTGCTGGAATCACTACAAGTATGTACCTCATTACATTTCATACCTACCAATCTAGGTACTATCAAATAGAGTCAACGTACCGACGTATCGAGCAGTATCACCGCATCACCGCATCACCGCAAAATACACCTCCCCGTCGCACAAGTGCAACCTGACCAGCGGTGAATATCAGCCTTCGTCTTGGGGTATATTCATTTCCCTCGCTCCTTCGAAATGTGCCGTTGACGCCGCCACCTATTCTCTCATCCTTCATTTTCCATACCCGGATATTATACACGGTATACGAGCTACCGCATCCCCTATTAGCGCTGGTTTCGGAGCCTTTCCTTTTCCCTCGCTATCTTCTTGAAGAAAGCGTTGCTCTGCGCCGGCTTCTTCTTCAGCGCCTTGTTCGCTCCTTTCCTCTGCTCAATGTAGGCCATATCTTTACCGCCGCTGAGGTCTTCTAGCTCGCCAGCTGTGCGCTTGTAGCGGGGCTTCTTCCTCCTCATACCCGGCGCGTAGAAGATGTCATCTGCAATATCGTCGTCATCGTCCGCTCTTCTCGACTCCGTGTCGACCACAATCTTCTGCAAAAGCTCGCGACGCTCCTTTGGTGTACTGAATACGAGTTCCTCCATACGTTCCATGCCGGTGAGAGACGTGATCACTTTAAAGGAATATCCTTGGTCCACCAAGAAAGCTTGACGCTTGGTCGAGTAGTACATCTCAGGTGTATCCCTGGAGACTAGCGAGTAGAAGAACGCGTTGAAGCCCTCGTCTGACCTGCGCTTCGCTCGAAGGATGCGGCCTAATCGTTGTGCTTCTTGACGACGAGATCCGTAATGCGACGATATCTGTATCAGACATGTAGCCTCCGGAAGATCAAGAGACGTGTCACCAATCTTTGATAGGAAGATGGTTTTTACGAGAGGATTGTGCATGAAGTTTTCTAGCACTATTGTCCGCTCCTGGTTAGATGTAGATCCACAAATGTACGCTTTATTCAAGGCTAAGGCGATCTCCTTGAGTGCATAGACATTGTCCGAGAAGACAATGATTTTATCGCCTCTTTTTTCGTGGTAGTCGATGAGAAACTGGCAGGCCTGGATCTTGCGCGGATTCATGACGTATAGATTTTGCTGAAGACTTCGATTCTTCTTTTGCCTATTGAATTCATCAAAGAACTCGGCCGTCATTGGACACCAGACTTCCGCACACTGGACTTTAGCTATATGGCCCTGCTCCGACAACTCCATCCAATTTGCTTCATATAGCTTTGGTCCGATTAGGAAATTCAAGTCCGAAATCTTGTCATCTTCTCTGAGCAGCGTCGCTGTTAACCCAAGTTTTGCATGGCTCTTGATCGAATGAGACACCTTGCGGAAGATATTAGCGGGCACGACATGGACTTCATCCAGTAGCATGAGACCCCATTCTCGACTTGTCAGGAAGTCCATCATCTTCTGAGAGTCGTGAGCTCTCTTTTTACCAGAATTCGTCACCATCGGATACGTCGTTACGATGATACCCGTGTTGCCAGGAAACCTTGACTTATGGTCTGACGTGAAGAGGGCAATATCCTCGGGTCTAATATTAGACCATTTTAGAAACTCATTTCGCCACTGGTTAGCGGACATAGTACTCGTGCAAAGAACGATAGTTCCCTTCTTGATTGTGCATGCAGCAGTGATCCCAACTAAGGTCTTCCCTGCGCCGCAAGGCAGCACGATAATGCCGCTCTTTGCGCGGCCGTTACCAAACATCTTGCTTAGACTCTTCTCTTGATAACTCCGAATCTGCGTAGCTGGTCGTAGGTCGATCTCGAGGTTCGCATTGCGGTCGTCGTTACGAAAGTCGTACTCTTCCAACATAGGGTATTGAATTTCTAAAGCGCGCTTCTGGACAACCTCGATCTGGGTATCATAAATCTCAAAGGCATGTACAGCCTCTTGGTTATCATCATCGTCATCTTCCCTCAAATTATCATAAGGATTCTGAGTCTGGTTCCCTTCAGCTGTCTCCTGCTGTGGTTTCTCGCCTTTGTCAATCTGTGCCTGTTGCACTCCCGCGGCGTTGGATGTTCCAGGGATTACAAGGCCAGCCATAGAAGGGGCACTGGTCACTGTCTCGGTGCCCTGGACGCGACATGGTCCGATAACTTCGTCCTTCAGGAGCTTTTGTAGGACTTCAGGGTCGGTACTTTCAACGAAGTACTTGGTATCTTTGATAACCAACTTGACTTTGCCGTAACTAGAAGCACAGCTACTAATGAAGCCTATGATCGATTTCGGAACAATAGTCTTGGAAAAGCGCTCGAGGGTGTTTATAATGTCTTTAGGCTGCAATCCAACGGAAACGGCAGCATATAGACTGTGGCTGGTAAGGGCATATTCGTGGATGAAGGTTGGACGCGACAAGGGCTCGGCAACGGTGATGAGGAAATCTTTGGCCTGATCGGCTAGAGGACTAAAGTTCTCGAGAATTATTCGCCCTCTCTGGGGATCTATCCAAATAGGACGGCTCTTGAAATCAGGTTTCAGAGGTAAATATGAGAAGTCTCGCCTGCCATCTCTGAAGAATCGTCTTGACGTCCAATCTTCTTCATGTGACGTAGTGCCCTGAAAAGTAGCGAGCGAGAAACGATCAACGACTTTCTGTAACTGTTCTTCGTTTTCGACAGGTTCCTCTGGAGAAGCTGGATCATCGTCACTATCGATGGATCGAGGCGTAGAGGCACTAGGTGTCGATGTAGTCGAGGCCCTCCTCGACTTAACAGGACCTGTAGCATCTTTAATAGTTTAGCATTATCAATCAATTATCAGTCAATTAACTATGTCTACAGGTATGAGCATACTTGCTGCAGCTTTTCTCTTGGCCGGCATATTGACGGCGTGGATGCGTGATTGCGTGGTGGAGTCAATGTTGAAAGTTGTTAAGAAAGAAGAAATGCGAAGCAAGAAATAGAAAGAGGCGAGGATTACTTATGATACATGTACTGTAAGTACTTAAATCCCGGTACGTATGCCTGTGACAGTACTGTAACGGTACGTCGTTCCAGATAAAACTTTAGTGGCATTTTAGGTAAGTACCGGATATGTATGGGTAGGCACCTCCTAGTGTACATACATGTAGTACAAATGGTAAAGCCACAGGAACGACCGGGGATGGGAACGGGTTAAGCCAATCGGAGAATTTCTAGGTTGACGTAATGAAGAAAAGGAAGTAAGTGGGGCACAGTACGGAGCATATTATCGGTGAGAATCATAATAACTCTCGCCGCCTTCCAAGTTTGTGAGTAACCACCCATAATACTGCTTAGACCGCCTTTAATAATACATCACTTGCATTTCATTCATCTCTTTTCTGCCGGTTTAAAAAAAAAAAAAAAAAAAAAAAAAAGAAAAAGGATTCTCCCCACTAACAAAATTCACCACTCATCCTTCCAAAACAAATCTTGATTTTGAATATAATCATTTCATCATTTTCTAAAAACTCCCAAGCCGAAAGCTTCCCTCTGATTATTTCATCACAAGTAATAATTTTTATTATTTTAATCGTTTCTGTAATCCAACTTTTAAAGAAGGGAAAAGACTTTTACTTACATCACCACTTGTGAACGGAAACATTGGATGCAACATTCACCCTCTTTGATTCACACTTTTCAAGTTTTCAAGAAACATTAATTCATTTCACCCGAGCAAATATCTCTTCAAACTGCTATCTATCGATAATAAATCATAACTCAGTCAGTATGGCAACTCATACTGCTATGGCTCAGGGCAGCGATGCTTCTGTCCGAAATGTCATCGAGCAACGTATCGGCATCCTTCATTATGTTTGCCCGAAGCAACACGGTTGGCATGGCCAAATTCGTACTAGGTAAGAGATGAACTATTGACTCATAGTTGGTGACTCAATCCTAATATTTCCCAGATACACGGACTTTCAAGTCCATGAAATTAGTAAGGATGGCGAAGCAGTTCATCTCCATAGTTTACAGCCAAATTCTCTCGAACCTGCAAGAAACGTAGGTCTATAAATAAATTAGCACTCATCGCCGCGAATTATACAAACAGTAACAGTCATCTAACATCCATATAGAACACTTCTCGTCAGCTCGCGGGAAATTTTCAGCCTCAGCAAAACACATCTATGACTACTTTCGGGAACCATACATCTCAACCCTCAACCAATTCATCGCAACCAAAGTCCGGGGAAACTTCTACCACGTTATCCGAATCAGATCGAGCTCTTCTAGTAGACCTCATCAGTGAAAGCATCGCGGAGGAATTGATTAGCCTATACGACAAATCTAACGAGGACAAGAGAGACCAATCCAAGATCTTGGACTTTGTGAAGATACCTGTGATATTGAGCAAAGGCGAAAGATCTCAAGTTCACTCAGTATGTTTCATTAAACCTCCGGGATCGGACAGAACTAATAGTGCTTAGGAAATTCGTCGCATCTTCGGCGGCAAGTTCGATACGACTACCGACGCCGATGGCTCTATTAGAGTAACGATTGCGGGTAGAGGTAACCGGCAATGGGGCAATCGCTCTAGAAGTGATTGGGCTAGAAACCAGGGCCAAAATGCCGGCCAAACCCAGGACGGCAAATTTCTGCACTTTACACTCTACAAGGAGAATCGAGATACTATGGATGCTATTGGACAAATAGCGCGCCATCTCAACCTCAAACCTTCCTACTTTGGTATTGCCGGTACCAAAGACCGCCGTGCTGTAACGACTCAGCGCGTCAGTATACGAAGACGCAATCCTCAATCGCTAGCATCTCTTAATAACGACCGAATCCACGGCGTGAAGGTCGGTGATTTCAAGTTTGATCAGAATTCTATCCATCTAGGATGCCATGGTGGAAATGAATTTGTGATCGTCGTTAAGAACTGCTACTTTCGCGGAACAGGCGACATAACTTTCGAACAGAAACTCGAAGTAGCAAATACTACTGCAAATGCCGCAATCGATCAGATAAATCAGGATGGGTTTATCAATTATTATGGGACTCAACGATTCGGCACGCATCAAATCGGAACTCAGGATATTGGGATGAAGATTCTTAAGCAAGATTTTGAAGGCGCCGTAAAATCTTTGCTATTTTTCGACCCTGACTTGCTAAACTCCTTCGATTCGGTTTCCCCAGAATCTATGCGACGCGAAGACGTTTACCGCGCGCGGGCCTGCTCTATATTCCTAGACAAAGGCGACGTACAAGAGGCGCTCAAGTGCCTCCCCCGCCGATGCCACACTGAGTCGGCATTGATACGTCATCTTGGTAAGCAGCCTAGAGATTTTCTCGGGGCTCTCCTTTCGATTAGTCGGGGGATGCGTACAATGTACGTCCACGCTTACCAGTCTCTGGTGTGGAATTTCGCCGCAAGCGAGCGTTGGCAGCGCTTCGGATCTCGGGTGATTAAGGGAGATTTAATTCTCACCGAGTCTGAGACTTCTGCTTCGGTGGGAGCCCATCAAGACCAGGTCGACGACGAGGAAAGCATACACCTCGTGGACGCGGCTTCTGTCCCTGAGGATACATGTGGGCTGAAAGCACATGCGCTGACGGAAGAAGAAGTCAGCAGCGGAAAATACACCATCTTCGATGTGGTATTACCTTCTCCTGGTTGGAGTGTCATATATCCAGACAATGAACTTGCGGAGTTCTACAAGGACTTCATGGCCAAAGAGGAGAACGGGGGACTGGATCCCTACAACATGCTTCGGCGCCAAAGAGATTTCAGCCTCCCCGGATCTTATCGTAAGCTGATGGGGAAGTTCATCGGCACACCCAGCGCTTTTGCTCGAGCCTATCAGGATGACACAGAGCAACTTATACCGACAGATCTAGATCTCATTCTAGAGCGCAAAGCCAAGGAAGAAGCAGGCCAAGAGGCCGCTTGTCAAAAAATGAGTGACGCTGCATCAAAGTGGCAGGCATTTGCCAACAACGCGCACGAGATCGATCTCCAGCGAGCTCGCGTCAGGGACGAGAGTTTGAAAGCTGAGAGAGACGAAGTGTCAGAGATCCGGATAACGGATACCTGGGTGCAGACCGGCTCGGTCGATGGAAATCGCAAACGAATCAAGATTTCCAAACAGACAGACGAGATGGTGACAAAATTCAAAAATGGTATCCTGCAAGTTGACGAGGATGAGATGCAGGGAGAGAGCGCACGGACTGAAGAGCAAGCGCCGAAAGTTGCTACAGAGCATATCAGCAGCAACGACTATCAAAACATTGCACAGTCGTCGGTTCCCGAGTTGCCTAAAGATATCAGCGGCGAACATGGAGTAGACAAGCTGGAACAGCCGACAGATGCTACTGTTAGTGGGGATACGCTTGAGCCATCCTCGCCCGCTCCTACTGGCGAGAATAAAATCGCAGTGGTCGTTCGATTCTCATTGAACACAAGCCAGTATGCGACTGTTGTCCTTCGGGAACTCCAAGGAATGGCCCCTGCATCCGATGATGCAGTTCCTTAGAGCCCATAGACTTAGACTTTCTTCACATATAAGATAGCTACCTAAACTAGGGGGGCTAGACTAACTTGATCTCATTTTATGAGATGTGGATCATAGTTATGATTAACGATGCGATGGGACATGAGATTATCGGATTCCTTCAACCTGGCTATGGTGCGTATGGCGTTTAACTAGGAGGTAGATACCCAATTGTTATTACTTGACTTCGGTAACTTCTTGCCCATTCCTGTGAACGTATTGCGTCTTAAGTTAGCCTCGTTCTTTTGCCCATCGTAGCTACGATCAAAGTTTCTAAACCAAGCCTCCAGCGTTTAACGATGATCGGGAGACGACAATTCCTCGCCAGCTCTCGTTGTACGGTTTGATTCCAAACTCTTCGTAATAGAGGTAGGAGGTAGTCAGGAACTACGAATACCTACTATGTCATGAAAAGGGGGAAGGGGGTATGCAAGTAGATCGTCATTCCTTGTAAGTCACGTCCAGAAACTTTCTTTGTTCGCGGCCACGACAAAGCTCTAGGCACACATAACCTAGCAGGGGCATCCTTTGGTCGAGCCAGCCCTTGGATTTCTTTTATAAGGTAGGTATATATAAAACTCACCTTTGACACGCGTCTGGCCTGACGATCCTAAAAGAGGTAATGTCAATAAGACTCGACCTGGGAATATTTCGCTCGTTTTATCCTTAGTATACTCCTCCTAATATCGCCTCTCCTTTCGCTCTTAACGTCATTATTGGTATATATTAGGTACATAGCAGATAGTAACGCGAGACCCCCCCCCCCCCATCCTTTTGCAGATTTTGTCGTAGATTTTTAAGATATACGGTCGGGAGGATCAGGAACGGACGGACCATTGTATTGTATTGTATACTGTATCGGCCTGCGACAAGTATGAATGCGAGGATGAGCATGCTCGAGCGGATCGCGAGGTACAACCAGAACAGCCGATCTCGACCGGACGTGCCGAGGCTGAACATAAAGCCGAAGCCCGCCTGCGCCAGAGACGATGCGAGGGACGGCTCGTTGTTTAGTCGTCAGCGGGATGTCATGAACCAAGTAGGGAGCCTCCTGAATTGATACGATGGCGAGCGTTGGGTCGGGTTCCTGATCGCGTCTCGTAATTTACAGATCTTAAGCCCGACGATTCGGCATTTCAGTCTGGATGGAAGCGGTAGCTCGCCGTTTAGGAGGTCATCGCCCATACGAGGTAAGTACTCACTCGCTACACCCGCCCAGAAATGGCCACACGCGTACACGTTCACTGACAACACCATCCCCCCTCCCAGCCCGCGCCAAGTTGGTCTCGCTAGCGTCCGACGAGCCGGGCGAGCGGGACTGGGACCGCGCGTCCCTACTAGAGCTGTCGGACACGATCAGGGCAGGCCTCCGACACGACAAGATCGCGGGCGCGGAGGCGGAGAAGCTGAGCGCGTTCCTAGAAGCGGCGCTCCGGGACGAGGAGGAGCATCAGCGGAGACGCCCGTCGCTGGACTTCGAGACGATCGAGTACGCGCGGCTGGACAAGCTGCTCGCGGAGATGCTGCACTTCGCCGAGGCGGGCGGTAACCCGGCGACGGCGGCGGCAACGGCGGCGGCGGCGGCGGCGGTGGGAGGGGACGGGAACCTCCCGCTGCGGTTCCGCGCGGACGCGTCGCGCGCCAAGAGCCTGCGGCGCGCGTGGCGGCGCCGGTTCCGCGAGCAGTTCTTCATGATGGACCAGCACCGCTGCGCCGTCCTCGTCCAGGGCGGCCGGCTCAAGGACGTCTCCTTCGACAACTCCCTCGACTACGACCTCGGCAAGTGGCAGACCAAGGTGAGCAGCCCGATCTCCGAGCTAGAGGGGAACCTGCAGTTTGATCCGGGGCAGTAAGTTTCTCTCCCTTTTTTTTTTGCCTCCCCTTTTCCTTCTCTAGGATTTTGGTTGTTGCTGTTGCTGCTGCTGTCATTGTTGCTGTCGGTTTTTGACAAAAGTGTGTGTGGGGGGGGGAAAATAGTTGGTGGTTGAATATAACGTGCGCGGAGCGCGACGGCATAGTGGCTAGCTCGCTCGAGACGCCGACGAAGGGGCGGTACGGGATCACGACGCTGCCGCTGCTCACGGGCCGGGAGGAGCTCGCGCGCGCGAACACGTACAGGTACGTGCGCGAGGGGAGGGCGGCGGAGATGCACATCGCCCTCATCTCCCAGGTCGGGCGACAGATCCGGGTGCTCCGGGGGTACCGGTTGAAGAGCATCCTCGCCCCGGAAGCGGGACTTCGGTATGATGGGCTGTGAGTTTGGTCTTGTTTTCCCCTTTCTTCTTCTTCTTCTTCTTCTTCTTCTTCTTCTCCTTCCTTACCGCGTATACTTGATCCAAGACGGATTTGCGTGGGCTGCTTACTTACTTACTTACTAACTCACCCTCAGCTTCACTATCAAGCAGTACGGGTGCAAGCTCGACAGCGGGACGAACGTGTACCGGCTGGAGCTGACGCTGGAGCGCGTGGCGGGGCAGCGGAAGTCGCTGGAGGAGATCGAGAACGTGCCGCGGCCGTCGCAGATGGACGACTGGTGCCTGTACGAGAAGCTCGAGGGCGACAAGATCAAGCTCCTGCGCGGCGAGCCGAGCTACCTGGAGTGGAAGCTGAGGCGCCAGGAGGAGAAGGTTGACAGGGAGGAGTGGAGGCGTGCGAGGCTGTTCAGGGCCTCGGTCTCGAAGTGAGTACCTAGGTGATGCACTGGGAAATAGGGGTTGAGGGGGAGTGTTGTTAGGGAGTGTGTTTACTGGTGTATGCGTTCATGAGACTTGCGTATAGTATTTCAAACTAGCATTTCTACATGTTTTGGGACTTCTTGTTGAATTGTGTATAAGTTACGGATCATATATTAGCATTGTGATGAGATATGTTTGTTCATGTATATATAAAATAATAATAAATATGATATGATGGTGTTGTGTATTATACGGTCCTATAGTCTATAGATAATAGGGGTAGGTACCAAAAAGAATAAGGCGAATACCGAGGTAGTATACCTAATTAGCTAATAAGTATATTTCACTTATAGGGGTCTTGACGAGGGTCCATATCATTATATCCAGTCATTTTCATATATCAAAGACTTAACGGTATATCACCAACTTTTTCATGCGCCCCATTTTTAATCAACGGCCGACGAACAACTTTTAAACATTTAATACGGACATAATAAGACTTAAATACCATTTTAAATCCCATCGAAGCAGGTCAACTTACACAATGGGCCCGAAGAAGAAATCCGATACCAAGTCAAGCGATAAGAATGCTACCGGCAAGAGTGCTGGTGGTAAGGGGAAAGATGATAAGAAGGACGAGAAGGTAAAAGGTGCTCAGGCCGTCGTCGTTCGGCATATCTTGGTGAGTGACCTATATTTATATCTAGTTGCCTCTCACTCCTATTCTTTAATCTTCATAGTGTATAGTAGGTGTAGCGAGCACGTAGACTGACAACCCGTTACGCAGTGCGAGAAGCACGCCAAGAAAGAAGCCGTCCTAGCGCAGATCAGCACCAATCCTACTCTGGATAACTTCATCGCCGTCGCTAGGATCTACAGCGAGGACAAGGCAAAACAAGGTATGACTTATACGAAGCACACAGGGCGGTTCATGATTAATGGCTAACTTGAACAAGGTGGTCTCCTGGGTTTACAACGGAAGGGAGCTCTGCATCCCGATTTTGAAGAGGTCGCTTTTGCCCTCCGGGAGAGCAAGGGAAACGATTTGCATATCGGACAGGCAAAGACGCCTTTCGGATATCATCTAATAGTAGTAGAGAGCCGGAGATAAGAATCACCCCTCATCTTCATTCTCACTCTGATCACGCTTTCAAATTAGTAGCTGGAGTAGCATTATTCACAGTCGAGAGGTCAAGCTTCACAGCCGAGAGTCGTGATGCAAGTTTTTCCTTAATTCCGATGCAGTTATGGGTACCCCTTATTTTCCAGCATCTATGCCGGCCAGAGAAGCTAGTAGAGTACATGCGCCCTAGAGTTGACAGAGGATGGCTTGAAATCCATCCTGACCCTATGTCTATATCATCGCGCAACGCCCGTGAAGATACCTCCCCCTTTACTGCTCGGTCTGGAAGTAGTTGAGAAGAATAGATCGTTCCGTCGACTCCTCACCCCAATCCTTGACCACTACGCAAGAGCAGTTGACAACCTTGCGTGCATTGCCTTCTCGGTCCAGGACACCTACGGATATCATAGTCAGTTTCAAACCAGCACATCTTAGGGACCGAATAACTTACAGAGACCTGCCCACTCGCCCAGTTGCTTGCCATCGGGAACCTTGATTAGGGGAATCTTGTGTTCGGAGCATAGGGCGATAACTAGCTTCTTGTACGCCTCCTCTTCGCAGGACTCGTTGAGGACACACATGTGAGCTTGACGTCGGTCGAGAGCCTTGGATGCTTCGCGTAGACCTCGCGCGAGACCGTCGTGCATGAGCGCAAGCTTTAGAACACCTTTGAGAGCGTCAAGGACAGACATCTGACCCTTGGAGGCATCGGCAGAGACTTCAACCTCCTCGGGGACTTCGGGCGCAGAGTTCTCTTCTACGTCCGACTAGATTTGCAAGGGAATGGTCAGCAATTTTGTTTGCGCGCACACGATGGAAATTGGAAATTGGACACGAGATTCAAAGTCGTCGCAATTTTATAGTGTCGCCCTGTGATAATTTACATGCTAAATTAATAATTAGGAAAAGCTCACCATCTTGATTATTACGATACCGGTGCGATCCTCGAAGAGTGTTTTTTGTTATGTAGAGATGTGAGAGCGAGTTTGGTGGAAGGAAGATGTCGTGCGAAAAATGAAAATATAAAAAAAAAAGATCTAAAGAGTTCAAAGTAAAAATGGAATGTACCTGAGGGACTGGGGGGGTGGGGGAAGGGTGGGTATCGCTTAGGGTTAAGTGCCGAAATTTATCCAATTGGTTCTTTAGTCTCTAGGTCTACTAGAAAAGTTCGCCCACCATAATTTCTTACAGCATAAAAAAGAGAGAAAAAGGAAAAAAGAAGAAAAGTGGAGACTAAAGACGCTAACAACTTTCCAATTTTCCAACTTTTCTTCTTTCCACTCAAACTTCATTTCATCTTTTTTTTTTTTTTTTTTTTCCTCCGCACAACACAACACAATACATTACAACCCCAACCCAACGATAATTGATCAAGTCAAGCTTCGCGCATCATTCACCTTCGTTTTAGACCTCCATAGAGGTATGTTACTATATCGCCATGTCGTAGATTGACTTATCCTCCCCCTTCCCCAATGCGCCCTTCAAGAAGCCGGAGGAGGGCAATCAGGGACTCTGCCATCGACCTTATCGACCTTCGCATCGTAATGGCCGAGTCGGGTCTCTGATACGCCTCTCCTCTCCAGTACTGAGCGGGTAGAACCCTCCCCAAAATGGCACATTGGGGAAGGGCACTCTCCATGCTCGCGGCTTTTGAAGGCTAACCAATCCTTTAATGTCCAACAGATACCTCACCTCCTTTTCGAACGATCTGAGAATCTCGCAAGAACACCGCCAAGATGGTTAAGACTTCTGTTCTCAACGACGCTCTGAATGCGATCAACAACGCCGAGAAGACCGGTAAGCGACAGGTCATCATCCGACCTAGCTCCAAGGTCATTGTCAAGTTCTTGACTGTCATGCAGCGACACGGTACGTAACGACTCTTCCTCTATTTCACCTCACCTGAACCGGCACTTTACATCCTCTATATCCTCTCCTCTACATCCTCTACATCCACGGTCTACAACCTCCAGTATATTCGGCATGATAACTGGATAACGGTCTCAACACTCCCTACGACCGAAGTCTTTTAAGTTGCCGATAGATCGATCTTATATAGCGAAGGGATCTTACACGTTTCTCTGATCATACCCGACATGAAGTCTTACGTTTAGTCTTTCGCTACATTAAACTAACTTATTTCCTGCTTAGGCTACATTGGCGAATTCGAAGAGGTTGACGACCACCGATCCGGCAAGATTGTTGTGCAGTTGACCGGCCGTATCAACAAGTGCGGTACCATCTCGCCCCGATACAATGTCCACCTGGCCCACCTCGAGAAGTGGGTTGTCAAACTGCTGCCTTCCCGTCAGTTCGGCTACATCATCTTGACCACCTCAGCTGGCATAATGGACCATGAGGAGGCTCGACGAAAGCACGTCTCTGGAAAGATCATTGGCTTCTTTTACTAGGCAAATATAAAACAAAAAAAAGGAGAAATGAATTAAGGGAGACAAATTGACGAGGGCATTTTCGGCGTTGGGGCGGAATGGATAATGACCAAGCTTCACGCTTGATTTCTTTCAGCCAAATACACCACAATACCACGAAATGCTACACAAGTTCAACCCTGCGCCTCTATCGTGTAATTTTGATAGTTTTGTGTTGCCAAGGGACTAAATACGATGTGTGATCTACACTAGATGTCGGGAGCTCTCCGTAGAAAATATTACTTGGCACCTTCAAGTTGCTCGAGTGTATCCATACCTCCTAGTGTAGTACCTACCATTAGGGGTACATGTACATGTAGTGCGCTGGTAAGTATGATGGTACGTGGTAGTGCATAACCTCTACATGTACATACGTAGTGTAGTTACGTGCGGTACTACCTACATGTAGGTAGGCTAAGGTTCTGAACTTCCGTGTTCTGTACAACGGTGCCTAGGCGATCTCTGATTGAGTTTAAGTAGAGTTCTGTCATCCCATTTATTTTGTAAACACTGATGCAACCAAGAATTCGTGCGTGATGCATAGAAAATTTAAACCACCAAAGTGCGACTTTACGAGCTTCTTCAATATTCGGATACGATATGATACGATACAATTCACGGTTGCTATGTGCATAGGTCCATGATATCTTTATGATATATTTGATGCTACCTGTAGTATGTACAAGCATATTACTGGCAGAGACGCACTGTGACGCGTCTCCTACGCATCGATTGATTAAATGGAATATTTTAATTGGATATCAAAGAAATAAGTACCGGGGGCTACTGCTGCGTTATGGTGGTAACTACCTGCTAAAAAAGAAATGATAATTAAGATAAAAATAAAGATAAAATAAGATAAAATAAAATGAAATAAAATAAAACAAAACAAGGAATGGAAAGAACAATCCTAGACTCACAGCATACATTAAAATGAAATATTCTCCATATTTCCTTTTTCCTTTATACACACATCCTATCAAGAATTAAACCCTTCCTCTTTTTTTTTTTTTGACCCACGATTAAGTACACACACATACGTACCAATGTCATTCTTTATATCGTTATCATTATCTCCTACGAACGAACCTAATAAACCTCAGTTGACGACTTTGATCGTCCCAACATCGGTTGGGATTAGGGCGTGAGAGAGAAAAAGAAACGAGAAGGGGAGAGAAATGAGGCTGCGCCAGTTGATCTTGACCGGCGGACTCGTCTTCGTTGGAATCTGTGTTATTAGTCTTTTCCGTTTGTCGCCTTCTGGAACGAATCTCTCGGATCTTAAGTCTGGTGCTCTGTCGCAAGGTAAATATGGCGCTGGAAATGATGGCACCAAAGCACCGCAACGTCCACCCACGGCTCCGGTCCCCTTCGATCCTAAACCGAAACCTGCTCCGTCCGGGTCGCATCCCATGTGGTATTTAATCACCCAGGCAGAACAGGAATTCGAGGCTACCAAGGCGCGCCAGTCCAAGTCGCTTAAAAGTGCTGTCGCAGAGTACCGCAGGCGGTACGGGATTCCACCACCCCCTAATTTCGATAAATGGTACGAGTTTGCGCGGGCGAAGAACATCCAACTTATCGACGAATTTGATATGATTCACGAGTCGCTGACGCCCTTCTGGGGGCTGAAGCCCGCTACTATACGCGCGCGCGCTAAAGAAGCCCTCGGTTTCGATAACGCGCTTCTGGGGATCCAGATCCGCCACGGCAAGATCACACACATTCAAGGGGGAGGCGAATGGCAGCGCGAGGCTACTGCTGGCATGATGGGCAAGTTCCTCAAATGGCTGCCCGACATGGATCTATGCTTCAACCTGCATGATGAGTCGAGAGTCATAGTGCCACACGATGATCTGACTCGGCTGGTTAAGAGGGCCAAGGATATTAATATGCCCGCGGCAAACAGCCAGCCCAACCCGAGGAACGAATTCACGGCGAAACCCAAAGGGTTGAACGACGGAACCAGGTTCGAGGAAAGCAAGCTAACGCGGTTTAACGTATTCGCGCATCAACCGACCTGGACTCACTCGAGACTCTCATGTCCCCCGGAAAGTCCTTCTCGGGGGTTGGAGGAAGATGAGAAGAAAGACGATATCTCTAAATATGGGTTGGGAGAACTGGGCTTCATTTACAACGTCACGGCCATGTCTGATATCTGCTACTCACCCTCGCTGAGCTCGACGTTTGGTTTCTTCGACCGTCCAAACGCGTACAACATCGTCCTTGACTTATTTCCGATATTCTCGCAGTCCAAAATCTCGTCGTATTCCGATATCTTATATCCGTCACCGTGGTACTGGTTTGAGAAGGTAAGCTACGATGAGGCCAAGGACATCACGTGGAGCACGAAGGAGGATAGTCTGTACTGGCGAGGCTCCACGACAGGTGGCTTCAGCCGGAACGGCGGGTGGCGGCGACAGCACCGGCAACGGTTCGTACAAAAGATCAACGCGGCCGACAACGCCAAGATTTTAGCGGAAAAGGGAGAACAGTGGGAGACTAAGGTAGTGCCCCGCGGCGACTACAAGGAGATCATAGATGTAAACTTCTCGGGAGTGGGTCAGTGCGATCCGGGTGACTGCGACGCGCAGCAAGAGTTCTTCACGATCAAGGGGCACGCGGAACAGCAGGACGCATGGAAGTATAAGTACCTGCTGGATATCGACGGGAACGCGTTCAGCGGACGATTCTACGCGTTCTTGAAGAGCCGAAGCCTGGTGTACAAGTGGGCCATCTTCCGCGAGTGGCACCTCGAGTGGCTGAAGCCGTGGGCCCACTACATCCCGCTCAGTTTGCAGGGCGACGACTGGCTCGAGGCCGTACGGTTCTTCGGCGACGGCAACCTCGGCAAGAAGGAGGCCGAGCGCCTCGCTAACCAGCAACGCGACTGGGCTAACAAAGTCCTCCGCCATGAGGATATGGAAGTCTGGTTTTTTAGGTTACTATTAGAGTATGGGAGTTTTTTTTCTTTGGCTCTATGCGAATTACCTAACTTATATGAAGACGGAAGTTGCTAACATAGAAATAGATACGGCCGCGTCGTCGATGATGACCGTGCGAATATTGGGTTTACGGTGGATGCGCCAACCAGCAATACGGGGTCCGAAATACCAAATAACCCGCGAGGACAAGAAGAGAATAGAGCGAACTAAAACAAATAATGCGATACGTCGAGGGGGGGGGGGAGGGACGTGCTACATAAAGCATAGGTAGAGAATTTGGCCGGACTGGCTGGCGTGCTGGCGTACGGTGTGGTTAATTGTATAAACTAGCATGGTTGGAGTTTTGTGTATACCTGTCCTTGCATCTTTTATACTTCCATCTCCCGTTTTTTACCTTTTGTACCCGCGTCTACAGACGATGGATTACATGTACCTACCTCGGAACACAGAGAAGGGTGGGAGGGAAAGGGGAAAAGGGGAATTGAAAGGGGGAGGGACGGAGAGTTTCCTGGCACAGCCCCCGTCCCCTTATTCTTTTGACTACCAACGAATGAATATATAGGTCCGCTACCTACCTACACTTACTCAGCATGAGGGGACGAGATGTACGAGGGTGGTATCTTTTCTAGTAAAGCACTCGAAAGGATCGATGTTGACGATGGTTTCTGGACTTGAAGGATCTGTATCTATTATATACTGGATCATGTCTGGAGGAGGGTCCCTTGGCAACCTGTATGTCTAGATAATGCAGAGATATGGTTCTCAAGGGAGGCGGTTGAAGATGCATATACGTGTTAGTCGTCTGGATTAGAAGGACTGTTGGTACTTGTATATGTAGTAGTGTGTAAAAATCAAATGTATAACTTATAGATGAGTAGTAGAAGTAGTGATGTAGATATTTCATATATTTCCTTTGATTGAGATATCTCTGAGAGTTCTGAACATGTTTATGTGAAAGCTGATGGAATAATCGGGTATTTATAGAGGATAAACATCAGTTTTATTAGGTATTCAAAATTCGAGTCTTTAATAAGAGGATAATAGGAGGTATCTTTATATTCAATAGGTTTGCTGATAAAAGTTGCTATAGGTGTAGAGAGGTATGTATTTATTTAAAGAGGCATGCGTATACAAGAACCCCCATATTTCGTTTAAAACATCAACCTGGAACTAAGTACATTGAATCTTACCTAAGCTTTAACGGTCTTCGGGGTACATTCATCGCGTCTCGTAACGTTAATTTTATAAATTATTCCTCCTTCACAACACTCTCCTCTCAACACCCTCGTCTCAACACTCTCGTCACACCTATTCACACCTATTCACACCTATTCTTCGCCATGGAGTCGACAGCTATGGATCTCGACCCGCCTCCTGACTCGTCGCCTGCAATTGGTACACCGTCTACGACACTAAACATTACACGTACCATTGGCAGCGGTCTGCCTAGCACCTCGGCTGTCGTAGATACCGTGTCTACTTACAGACCTACCAAGGTGAATTTCCTTGTTCTATCGCGCGCATTGTCTGCCAGAATAACTCACAAGAATTGCAGCTCTTCAAGCGTAACCATGTTAAGGATGGGCAATCACAGCCATACATCCTTAGCCTCGACTACGACGACCCCGGCGAGCTGCTGATGACGTCCGAGAGCGACGAGACGATCCAGATCTACAAGGTTAGGGAGGGCCGTTACGACAAGCAGCTCCTCAGTAAAAAGTATGGCGTCAAGCTAGCAAAGTTCACACATCATAGCTCTAGTATAATATACGCGAGCACGAAGCAGAACGGTTCGAGCCCTATTACAGACCAACGAGGAAATTTACTGAAGCTAAGACTCTGCCCACAGATGCTATCCGCTACCTGACAACCCATGACAATGCATTCATACGCTACTTCGAGGGTCACCAGGACGCCGTAACATGTTTAGAGATGCACCCGGGAAACGACGACTTTATCTCATGCAGTAAGGATAACACGGTGAGGTTATGGAACGCCAGTACAAAGAACGAGACAGGGATCTTGTACCTAAGCACGCCATATCTCACGGCCTTCGACCCGAGCGGGCAGGTGTTCGCCGTAGGGTCACCTAGCGGTGGCGCCATCCTGCTCTATGACCACCGCAATTTCGATAAGGCCCCCTTCGCCACCTTCGACGTCTTGGAGGCGTGCGCCGCAGCCGACACTAGCAACGCCATGCAAGGCTGGACCAAGCTCGAGTTCGCCAACAACGGTCGCTCCATTCTGCTGGGCACTAAGGGTGCCGGGCACTTCTTGCTTGACTCGTTCGACGGCAGTCTCAAGGCATTCCTACGGAAGCCCGAGGGTGAAGGTGGTAATGGTAGCAGCAGCAGCAGTAGCAGCAGCACCAATAGCAATACCAATAGCAGTGATAGCGAGAGATCAGCGCCGGGCGAGGCACAAGTGGCGAATGGAGGGGGCTCGAATGGTACCAGTGTCGAGAGTAGCGGCGATTGCTGCTTCACTCACGATGGACGGTTCGTCATGGGCGGTACTAGCAAGGGCGTCGTCGTATGGGACACGCAGATGCAGATCAATGCGCCCAGCAAGATCTTGGAACCGACCTATGTCCTCGATGATGAGCGACCTGCAGCCGTGATCGCCGTCAACCCCCGATTCAACATGTTTGCATCAGCGGACAAGGACCTAGTGTTCTGGCTACCGGACCCGCATGCTTAAGCGGCGCTTATATCAAAAGTTAGAAGAAGGACGGAGAGGCGATATGAAAGGAAAAAGGAGGAGAAGGGAGCGAGGTTACGGTCGGCTATAAAAGGAAAAGATACCCCCGTTTGCGTTATGGACATTTGGAAGGCGTATAAAGAGCTCTTCGTCTATGTGTTCTTCGGTAGTCTCCTTGCTTATTAATTTAATGGAGTATTATTCTGAATGAAAACAAAATAAAAAGGTGGTTAAAAAGAGTCACTATAAATTGTTTAATGAAGACTTGAGAGCATAAGTTGGTGATGTTTAATATACAGATAGACTCAGGGGTAAGATATTATGCAACTATACATATTAATCCCTGAATGAGACTCGAGCACATATGCACCTAAGAGCTCCCCCATGGTATCCACCTTTATCCACCTTTACCCACTTTATCCACCACTAACTCGAAATCACAGATTCTCTCTCTTTCAAACTTCCTCCAAATCTCGTTCAACCCTCGTCTAAATCCATCTCGACAAAACGCAAAGGTGAAAAAAATAGCTAGACTTTGCAGTATTTTAGCCTAATCCGACGACAGCGATACTAGCTATTTTATCTATTCATATCTGAAAGCTAAGGAACGAACGGCACGTATTTCTTTCGCAGAGAATACGTCACATCTCGACTTGATTTTGCGAATTTGCGACTTCGAATTTATCAGAGACGCTGCGCCTCGGGAAGCAACCAACGAAGCAGAGATAAATATGACCAGATAAATATATACATAGGCGAACATAATAAAAAAGAGAGAGTGAGAGAGAGAGAGAGGTCCCTAAGTGACGGCAAGAGAAGAGGAAATGCCATACTACGCTACCAGTCAGGAATGGCTGCACCACTCGACGCTATTGATCGAGGCGCGGCCTACCACCGTATGTTCCCCTACTTTCTTCTCTCTTCTCTCTTATCATTCCAACCCTTAGCGCATGTCCTTCGCGCTCCTCTAAAAGGGGGAGGTAAAAAAGAAAACTAACCTCACGATAACTTCCAGACCCGCATAACAACTAAATACCACATCCGCAAGCCGAAGCCTCGCCGTACCAAGAAATCGGCCGCCGCCGCCACATCCACTACTACCGCTGCTCCTACTACGACATCTACTACCACTACTGCTACTACAACAACAGCGGCACCGAGAGGCTTCCTGACGCTCAAGACGTACGACCCGCACTCGGGCACGTGCCTCAAGTACCGCACCGCCAAGGCCGCCGAGGTGTCGCGGCTCATCCAGAGCCTGGGCCGCCCGCTCGGCGCCCGCATGGCGGCGCTGCCGCACCCGGAGGACGAGGACGCGGTCATGGTCGATGCGCCGCCGGCTGTCGCTGCCGCTGCTGGGGAGGAAGGCGGCTCGGCGCCTGCAGTGGCAGCGAGTGGAAGCGGGAATAAGACACAAGGGAGCGCGGGGGGAGCGAGTGGCGGTGGTGCAGGAGGAGGAGGAGGCGGGGGAGGGGGAGGGAAAGGGAAGGGGAAGAAACGCGGGAAGAGATGAAGATGAGAGGGAGAAAAGGTAGGTACCCTAACCTATGAAAGGAAAAGAAATAAAAGAAAAGAAGGAAAGAAAGTAAGAAAAGTATAGGAGAGATTCTTTTTAATATATATCAAGATGACCAGGACTTTTTTTTTTTTTTTGCTTCTCTTACTTTTGTTACCCCATGAGTTGGGGTATCGTAGGTACTCCTACGCATATCCCCGTATATATATATATACCTTCTCGGATGTAGGAGACGACGTGAGATCTAGGTAGGTTACGTACCTACCTACTTAAGGTACATACTTAAGGTAGGTAGGTAGGTAGGTAGGTGTCTCAGGTACGGACACTTCTAGGTAGGTAGGTACCTAACAGGTAAGGGTAAGAGGTATATACCTACCTACCTAGGTACCTATAGCCAAGCGAGGAGATGAAGAGAGGGGTTTATTATCGTAAGTAAAGCCATATACCTATAGGTAGGTAGGTATGTATGTACCTCTTTATATTATATATTATATAGGTATTATAAAGGAGGTTTGCTACTAACAAGAACCTATCGTGATACTAACGTGATACTTGACTTGATTTGATTTGACTTAATCTGACCTGACTTTGAGGTATATTAGAATATCTGTGTACCCTAACATTAGGTAACCTACCTACCTACCTAGCCTTTATATGATTGATCTACCCACCTACCACCTACCTAGTAGGAAAGACAAATAGATACCTTCTAACCTAGGAGGTATTTATCTCATGTATTAGCTACCTCCTTCTAATACCCAATGAATGAGCGTTTATACCTTGACACCATACCATACTATACCATACCATAGGTACCTAGGGGTAAGTAGGTAGGTAGATACGTCATCCTATCTTCAAAGCCTCATTCGTAGTATATATACCCATATATATATATATATAAAGCAGATGGCAGTTAGCAGATATCTTAAATACCTCTTACATCCCAATCACAGTCGCGCATATTGATTCATTCCTAAGTGTTTTTTTTTTATCTTTTTGTTATTCTCCTATTCTCGTTTTTACTTAACCCCCCCCTCTTGCCCCCTCTCTTGAGCCAAGTAGACAGGTATATAAGAGGTAGGTATATGTAAGTTACATTTTCTACCCATCTCCGTATGTATCGGAGGTTAGGGGAGGGGGGAGACAAGGTACTACTACCCCTAGCTAGCTAGCTACCTACTCTATCTACCTACCCTACGCCAGGCCATGCAGCAGCGTCTTCACTCCAGTCCACTCCACTCCACTCCACTGTCCCATCTCTCATCCCCCCCCAATTCCTTTTTTTGTCATGTAAGGTGGGGTGGGGTATGGGGGGGCAGCGCATAGCATACATCACGGTCGTCCATTCTTAGCAACTTAAGTCATCGCATCTCCTTCCCTTCTTCTTCTCTCCCCTTTGGGAGACCTTTTTCGTTTATAAGTGTGGGTTCGTATATTTTTTTGTTCGTATAATTTACCCCCACCCTTCTCCTGGTTTGTTTTCGTGATATACGATCTTGACGGAATGACGTGTCCCTTTGTCCCATTTCTCCCTTATCCGAAAAAAAAGACAACAAGTAGATAAAAAAAAAAAGAAAACGCCGTTGACACCTTGAGAGGAGTGAAAAAAAAAGGGTAAATGGATAGAAAAGACGTCTGGGAATCCAAGCAGCAGTCGAGCTTCGTAGTTTTTATAATCTGCTAGGGATGTACAAACGTGTGCCGAAGAGGGAGGGTAGAGGGGGTACCACCGCAGCAATCGCTCACTGTACGGTCTATAATAGGTAGGCAAATTCCCGTCAACGTAGACTTCTCTCCGCGATGATTAGAGGAGGGGAAAACACATGGGAGTGGTGTTTATAACTGTCTACGCGGTGCCTGGATCTAAGTGGCAATGAGAAGATAATAAGGGGAAGGGGGTATCGAGGGTGATAAGAGACGTGAGAAAAAGGAAACGGTAGAAAAGGGAGAAGAGAGGACGGGCTTAGAAGTCCTCATCGAAGGTGAAGTCGCCTCCGTTCTCGCCCTCGGCGGCGGGCGCGGCGTCGTCGTTCTTCTTGGTGCTCGCCATGACACCGGCTTTCTGGTAGTCGCCGACGCGCTTCTCGAAGAAGTTGGTCTTGCCGCCGAGAGAGATGTTCTCCATGAAGTCGAAGGGGTTGGTGGAGCGGTACACCTTGTCGTTGCCGAGAGCGAGGAGCAGTCGGTCAGCGACGAACTCGATGTACTGCTTCATCAGGTCGGCGTTCATGCCGAGCAGTGCGCAGGGGAGGGCCTCCGTCAGGAACTCCTGCTCGATAGCAACGGCATCGGTGATGATCTTCCGGATTACGTCCTTGCCCGGTCGGTTCTTGAGGTGTGTGAACAACAGACAAGCGAAGTCTGTGTGCAGACCCTCGTCACGAGAGATCAGCTCGTTGGAGAAGGTTAGACCGGGCATCAGGCCACGCTTCTTGAGCCAGAAGATCGAGGCGAATGCACCGCTGAAGAAGATTCCCTCCACAGCAGCGAAGGCAATCAGACGCTGGGCGAAAGTAGACTTCTTGTCAGCGATCCAGTGCAAGGCCCAGTCGGCCTTCTTGCGAATGCACGGGACTAGAATAAGGTGGTTAGTCGTGTTAAGGCTTCACTACGGACTATGTGGGCAAGACTCACTAGTGTCGATGGCATTGAAGAGATGAGTCTTCTGGGCAGGCTCCTTGATGTAGGTATCAATCAGGAGAGAGTATGTCTCGGAGTGGATGTTCTCCATCATGATCTGGAAACCGTAGAAGCATCGTGCCTCAGGAATCTGGACCTCGCCGCTGAATCGCTCGACTAGGTTCTCGTTGACGATACCGTCGGAGGCGGCGAAGAAGGCTAGGATGTGGGAGACGAAGAATTTCTCGTCATCGGTCAATCGGTTGTTCCAGTCGTGGAGATCCTTGGACAGATCGATCTCTTCGGCAGTCCAGAAGGAAGCCTCATGCTTCTTGTACATCTGCCAGATCTGTGTCGCGTCATAAATTAGCTCTTTGTCGCGTCGGAAGCCACTTTACGCGTCGGACGCGTCACTTACCTCATGATACTTGATAGGGAACAGAACGAACCGCTGAGGGTTCTCCTGTAGGATAGGTTCATCGGCCTCTTCAGCCTTAATCGTAGGGGCAACACCAAGCTTCTCCTGTGTCTCAATGGATTGCTTCTGAGATTCGACCTCGTCGGCGACAGCACCGAGAGGCGCGTTCTCCTTACCAGCGGAGAAGTCAGGCTTCTTAATGGGAGAGTCCATCTTCAAAGCCTCCATAGCAGAGGCAGCCTATAAGAAAAGGATATGGGTTAGTAAACATGACTCGAGTTAGAGTAGATGGGAAATAAAAGAATGGCGACAGCGTGTGGCAAGACGGCGTACCTTCTTAGAAGGAGTAATGATAGAAGCCATTGCGATGAAAGTAAGAATAAATGATATATCGTAATTGATGACTTGCAGTGATCAACGAGTCAATTGATCAATTACGTGTCTAAGTGGAAGATGTTCTTGGTAGATGGGATGCAAGACAGAAGAGCGTGTTGAAAATGCTTCGGGTCCAAGATCTTTTAAAATGCGTCTTGCGCCAAATCACGTGTTACGTACTAGGGAGAAGTTTTTTGACGCGACGTAAACGCGACAAACAAACCCTCCGCCCCTTTTTTTTTCCTTACTTTCTTACTATGTAATATTAACCTTTTTTTTTAACGCACGTTGCTCCTAACATGCCTGACATTACTTGTACATAGTACCATCCGTACTTACACTTATGTAAATTGAACACATGCATTTAATACATGTAGGTACATACATGTATGCACTTAACATAGTACATGTACACAAAATACATAGGTACGTACCTTCTTTAACTTCCAATTATTATACTTTTCCGCTCAGGAATCCAGGGATGGCTCGGTCAATTCGGTCCAGCTTCAAGTCTCACAAACAGGGATCTTGACACCAACTAGATTATCAGATCACTATTATCAGACATGTACTGAAATGTACTGTGTAGTACTGACCCGAGAAAGGTATAGGTTAGGATCCCTAATCCACGTTTCTGAGCTGATTCAGGATCAGGTAAGTCGTCCTCTTAAAAATGCAGGTAGCCTAATATCGGCTTTATCGGACTACGAGTGTATATTTAATGTATTCTACTTATACTACACATATGTACGTACTATAAAGTCAATACCAACATGTACATATTTATATATATATATATATAAGTAAACATACACTTGTAAACAATAGTACGTAATTAACGTCCCTTCAAGTTCTACTTATATAAATACACATGTATATTTATATATCATCTCATATTTGACAAGTTCATTATCATCTTACTATCAACATTATCACTATCAAATCAATACGACCTTCAACCTTCCTATCGTGACATGACATTATCTGTTCTATTGGTATCTCCGTCGTTTGTGACCGCTAACTCCTAAACTTGCTATTGCCATGCTCCCCATGTTCGATCCGAAAATATTCTTGACTCACTGTCGTCTAAAGTTGCTCAGTCAATACGTAATGATACCCGGTGTTATATTCCATTGTAGCGTGACGAATGAACAGCCCCTCCGAGCAATTAACGCGTCTAGCCTGGTGTCGTGTTTAATTGACTTCACAGTACGAATCCGTATTCGATCCTGACGAGCCTTAGTGCGGCCTGCCCATCTCCACGTCGGTTGGACGAGATCTCTGGCTGCCTAGGCCGAAAAACCCCCTGCCTGTGCCACCTCGTCGATCATCATAATCCCTTGCTTGAGCAGGCTGCGAGACACCACTTTCCTGGGGGCGATGATCCGTCCGTGGCTGACCAGTCGTCTCACCACGACGCGTAGCTCCGGAGGACGCGTGCTCAGGTGACTCGGAATTAAATCGATCGAATTCGGTCGCATCGCTAGGGTCAACGTCCGGCACCGGCAACTTGCTAGTGCGCAGATTCTTTTTGCCTTTGTCTCTCAGGTAGTTCTCCAACGCCACCGCATTGCGCGTGTTGGCGAGTATGAGACCGTCCGCGATATCTCCGACAAAGGGAACCAGCCCGGCGACGAAATCGATGACGACCACCACGTACATCCAGAACAGTACGCCAAACGGTAGTCCTCCCTCGATCTGCTTGCACGTACGGATAACCATGAGCGCGAGGAGCGCGTCCACGGCATCTCCAGCACTTTGATAGTCAAACTTCGTTAGTACCGTAGCCCAACTTGTCTTTTTGCTAGGACACTCACAAGGGGAAGAGGCCGATGACGCTACCCCAGCCTAACTTGACACCCAAAATACTACCAAAGTTCATATCCAGCCGGTATGCCCTTCTCTTTACTTTGGTTAAGATTTTTGCATCGTGTTCCGAAAGGCCAGGCGGTAAGGCCTTACGGACCTTCTTGAACTTTCCCGTTCGTGTACCGTTCAGCCTCGTCGCCGGGACTTGCTCGAAGTATGGATCCTATTATTTCTCTTGTTAGGGACGCTTGTAAATTGTAACCGTTGGGTTTCCCCAGAAGATAAGAGTCCTTGAGCCTCTAATATGAAGAAATTGTCATGCTGCTTACATCTAATCCGAAATGATTTCCAGCCGTCTCTTTAAGGACCTTACTAGACATCAACTTGGCGAAAGCAGACGCCATATTGATTCCTGTGCCGAAGAATAATAAGACCTGGATAGGTAGAATATGCGCCCTGAGAGCAAGGGTATCGAAGTAGAGGGTTTAAAAAAAAGAAATGGCTTCAAATGTGCGATTGTCGTAGGTTTTTAAAGCGACGAATGATCAGTGCATTAAGCGCTGGCTTCGATTCGTTGGTTGACAAGACTCACTCGTAGCGTAAGTACGGCGCTTCTTCTTAAAACATTCAGCAGAACAAAGTGGAAATAAGGGAAGATAAAGAAAATATATTTATCAAGAATTCATATAGGAAAATCTATTCAAGTAGTGTATGTTATCTTAGCAGTGCTCAGACCAAAATTCGAGAATTTGTTGTTCTTTTGTCTTTGTATGTATTTTTTAGCCATAGGATTTTTTTAAACTCTCTGATTGGTCCTGACCCCTATAAATTAAATTCTTAAACTTTGGTCTGAGATCGAATGGTTGTAAAAATAAGACTTTATCACCTCTTTTTTATCTATTTATTAATTTAATTATTTAATAACCTATTGTAAGTAATCGTCTATTTAAAAATACATATACTAATTAGTTTTTATAGGATTATATTGTATTGTATGTATCGCGTGTATCGCGTTGTTTATTACGGGTCGCGTTGTTTATCGCGTTGCTTATCGCGTTGTTTATCGCGTTACATATTGCGTTTTACTACTGCAAAGACGCTAACCCGATCAATTATTACGTAACGATTACGTAAGTTAGGATTGATATAAAAAATGTCGGACGTAAAGTTATTAAAGGAGCATTTGGTATTGAAGTTTTGGATTGATTGGTCTATTGGTTGTTATATTATCGCGTTAGAGGAGATAGATATTTTAGGTTAAATTTACCTGGCGTGATATGGTATTAATAAGACGATTTTGTAGACGGTTATTATAAGTTACTATAACGTTTTGAAGAAATAAAAAAGATATATAGGGTTTGCGATATTTTATATTTAGTTCCGAACAATATTTTGAAGTGATATAAACATGTTGTTGTTCTGTAATAAAGGAAAAGGTATTTTTGTTGTTATTTTGAACCCTTGTAATAACAAAGTTCTCTGTGGGGAATGATTGAGGTTTAGATTATGGTTTGAAAAATATCTTTTTTTTGTCCCATTGTTATAAACGTTTGGGCCCTGATACCTGTGGCTCAAAGTGGCTAAAAAAAAAAGATGTTTTTCAAACCGTAGGCTGAATTCATTGAGATAAAGTATATGCACATACGTAACTTTCACTATCATGGATAATTGTGACGTTTTTTTCAGGTTCTTTTTTTAAATAATTTCTTGTTGATTTGAAAGAAGCCGAGGCATTGGTGCTGTAAGTAGGTATACCTACCTCTTATGTTGACGTAGTATGCGCTAGATACTATTATAGATTAGTACCTGTTAATGTACAACTCACAAAGAGTGATGATGTCACGCTGCAGATTGCATGCTTCGCCCAATTAAAGTCGATTGATCTGCCGGTAATCTAATGCGCGCAACATTGGATCCCTTGCCCTAAAAGCAAGAGTCTCCATTTTATGTGGCTCATTACATCTAACTCAGCCACCTTCCGCCACACCTCTATAGGGGTTCCAGCTGGGAATATTAATGAAAGATTCACCTTCACCTTCATCTTCATCTTCAAAACATTTCATGTGACAGACCTGAGGCCTCCAGACGTTTGACGTTTGACGACATTGATATGCGTGCATCAATACTCTATTAGATTGTCAAATCCAGGTTAGGATTATTAATATATCATGTAGGAGGTACGAATAGGCAAGGTAATGTGTTATTTAAATATAGTATTTTACTGTTATACTGTTAGTTACCTAGGTCCTAGGTAGTCTTTATGAATTATTTGACCTAATCCAACTTTAATTCGTCTCTACCTATCTAGACGATCTATACTCTAACCTTGGACAACGATTGAAGACGTTTTAGTCAAGAAACCCACTCAGTTATCCCTGATATATCCTGATCTATGCTGAACCTTTTACCTGCTCTCATCCTTTTTTAACAGATTAATCATTAAGTCCGCCGGTCTCATCTTAGACCATACCTGACACCCTCCCTAATGTACCTTTTGCCAACCTAGATATTGTAAGAATCAACGCGCTGCCGATAATAATTGTTGATCCTACCCAAATCTGGGCTCCAAGGTATGCGCCTCCGCTAGCATCAATAATGGCACCCATAGTCGGAGGGCCAGCTAGAGTAGCGAACCCGCAAATGGCGAACACCATCCCTATCCACGTTCCCATCTTCCTCACATCCTGGACAAAGGTGCTGGCGGCGCTCGAGAAGACGCCTTGGGCACCTCCGTTTACAAAGCCCATGACGACAGAATAGACATACATGTCTACTCGCGTACGGACGCCTATCCACCCAAACGCCATAATCCCCAAGGCAACGCAATTAAGGCCAAAGGTATTGACAGGACCAAAGAAACGATCGGCGACGAGTCCAAAGAGAGGTCTTGAGATGACAGCAACTGCATTGGTGATGAGTACGAAGTTGATAGACTCCACATCACTTAGACCGATGCTGTCCCGGGCGAACGAGTTAATCTGGGAAAAGTTTCGATCAGTATTCGACTCACAAGTTGCTACAAAAGCGTAAACGGCGCATGACTCACATATATTAGCATTGTGAACAGGGAAAAGTAGATGAGGAACGCGCCTGCGGTGAACATGACGTATGGTACGTTCTTGAAGGCACTCCAGTCGATGATGGGCGCTGGAACTCTCAATAGCTTGCGCGGCCTCAAGATGGCGAATCCGATGACTGCTAAGCATATGGATATGAACCCGCACATCCTGACTGCCCACGGGAAGCCCAGCCGTGGAGTGAGGAACTGGACGACGGCTGGGAACAGTATGGCGCCCGTGCTCGACCCGCATCCGTTGAATGCGATGGCGAGCGATCGCTTCTTCTTAAAGTAGGTGGCGACGTTTGCAGTCGCCGGCATGAACATCAGTCCACCGCCGATGCCGGTGCAGAATCCTTGCGCGAGCAAGATTTGCCAGTACTCCGTCGCCAAACTCGTCATGAACATGCCGAATATGCTTATGATGGCTCCGACGGCGTACAAGAGTCGCGAATAGCCCGCATCCGCGAGACGGCCGGATATCATCCCTACGAGAAAGCACAAGAAAATCTGTATCGAGCCTATCCACGAGATCTGAGAGCTCGGTAGGTCGAGGTGCTGCTTGTAGTATAGCTGGAAGACCGAGAAACCCGTCCCGTAGCCCCAGGACATCATGTTGGCGACGTGGGCTGGGATGACCTGGGACCAGGCGAGGAGGCCGCCATCTGGGGGCTCATCCAAAGGTATAGTCGCTAAAGAAGAGCGTATCCGATCTGTGTCTTGCCCTATCTGGATCGAGGAAGTCTCCTTCGACTCCGGCTGGGAGCTCTCGCTTCCATATTCAGCTAACTGGACAGTCATAATTCTTGGTTGCAACCGAAAGCATCGAGCTTTTCGAAGGAGAAGAAATGAATACGTAGAGGATTACGATAGAACACGGTTTACCACACACCACATAGAAAACTCACGAGCGAAACTCTGCGGTGGCGTCAAACCATATATATACCATCCCAGCCGGCCCACGACACAAAACTCAAAAGTGATAGAAATATTACGGGTGCTCCGACATCGCCAATCTGTTTACGTTGTTGCTCATGCAGTATAGAAGACGAAGAAAAAAAAATGGCAGCTCCACCGCAAGGGGTGCCATCGGGGAGATATGATAGACGGCAGACATATTCGTACGTCCGATCGTGGAAGAAGGGCAGAGCAGCTATTCCCGACATCTCGAAGCCAGCAAATGCCCGGGCCGGAACGGGAGCGGAGCACCGAACTTCCCCTTGGGCATCTGAACATGCCTGTGCCTCTTCTCCCTCGTCCTACCACTAAGACAATAGGCATCTCGATGATCGAGGTCGCATCCCGTGCCAGGAATCAGGATGGATAAATGACAAGGAAACGGTACTCGACCACTGTGCCATTCAGAATATGAGAGCAGTCATAAGGTGTGAACTTGTATGCAACGGGTTAATATGGGATACTATAAAAAAAAGTTGGAGCGCTTTGGTCGCTCCGACGCAATGCTACGATCCTGGTTAGGCGTCAACAACCGGGGAAAGCATTAATCATCTACCCATTTTTTTTCTCTCTTCCATTCCCTTTCCCTTTCCCTTTCCCCCCTTTTCTTCCTCTCTCCCTCTCTCTCTCTCTCTCTCTCTCCCCTCAGCGTTCGTCAGGCCTCTCCGACGATCTACGGTGAAGCGCGTCGATAAAGTTCGGGCAGCTCTCGTCGTCATTGCCGTCGGTTGCCTTAGCGGTATCGGAATACCTTTACCATAGTATATGCAACATATGAATCATCACCCAGATATTTTACAACATACTGTGGATTCGAACACAAAAACAAACAAACAAAAATAATAGTCAACGTAATAAACTCTCCTCGCTTTCTGTCTCTCTCTCTCTCTCTCTCACTGTGCCGGCCTTTATCTAATACGGCGATCCGATCTAACGGATCGACTAATTCATGAAATATTCAATAGCGTAGCGGGCCGAGACTTGTTTCTTTTGTTTCTTTTGGTTTTTTGGTTGGTTGTTAGGAGGGATAAGGGTTACGTGATAGGCTAGAGTAAGAGATTGTATGTTATCGTGCATGGTACATCATAGCAGACCGCTTTCTGGCGTCCGATATTCTTATTTCTATCGACTTATTCGGTATCTCCCCCCCTTTTTTTTTATGTGTGTGTTGAGAGAAAGGCGTGGTCCCACTTTTTGGGGGAAAGACCTTGGGAAAAGGGTTTTGGTTTAACGCCATTACCTAATAGAGCCAAGACGGAGTACGGTAGATTAGGGCGAAGGAAGGTTGGCTGGAGTGTACATATCTATAACAAGGGGGCGTGTGCTAATGTACGTATCTGTCTATCTATAGGTTGATAAGGTGCAGATTTGTCAACAAAGTCGCGTGGTCTAATGGTTATGATTTCTCGTTCACAATGATGTGTTCTTCAAAGTCCCCGAGAAGGTTCCGTGTTCGATCCACGGCGTGACTATTGTCTTTTTTTAATCGCCGCTTTATAGCATTATAACTTGTTTAAATGTTTACTGTTTTTTGTTTCTTTTTTAATGTTCAAGTGCTTAACTTCCTAAGTATTGTTGTTTTCTCTTAATTTAGGTTATGCTGGGCCTCGTTTTTATCACTTTTATTGCACACTATTAATTTTTATCTCACTTAAATAATCACTCGCCATGAGGCATATCAACCTCTTCGGCGGAACTAAGAAATATTCAAAGTTGAGGGCGACAACGGGCTGAGAAATCCCGCCTATGAATTGATGAGTATAGATGCTCGTCTATACTTACATAGTATGTATAAACCACGTCACTTTAGGGTATAGTGCGTATATGACTGAATCACTTCTCTCTCCCCCTTCGATCATACGCTATTTGGTTCTTTAAGAGGTCAATAATATAAAATAAATATAGCGTGCAGTCAAGACTCCTGACGCAGCAGTCCGTCCCCAAGAGACAGACAGTTGTCACAATTTTGCCCGATGCTGCCATGCGGCCGCTATGCTATGTCCTATATAACCTAGGTACCTTATATATATAAATATCCCATCCTCTCTAGGTGCATTCTCTACTTAATATATCTAACTCGTAGAGGCACATATGATACTATATACTCATGGCTCTCTCTTAGCCTTTTTTCCCCTCTCATAAACGAGGTATACTGGTAGACTGTCTACCCTTTTGTTAAGTATGAGTGGCGCGAACCATGCTACCTACTAGTAGCATATTGCATTTACGTGGCGGGAATAACCACGTCACGTACCTAATTCAAGACGAGACGAGACGAGAGAAAGGGGGGAAAAAAGAAAGAAAAAAAAGAAAAGACGGCTTCGGTTCTCCTTGCCCCTTCGTATACGAAGCGACAACTCATAGGACATCTGGCGACGAGGCGTTTTGTGTACGTGCGTGCGTGCCTTTCTAATATATCTCTTATGATATAGGATAGGGGGTTTAGTTATGGAGTGTGTTAAGTAGGGAGGTCCGTAGGTACTGTATTATACGATCGATAGCCTGGTACATGCCTACATCCTCCTATACGTAGGCTTGATGTGCGCAGATGTCGCCTGTCTAGGTAGATTATCTTACATACCTCATGGCACGCGCGTAGGGGCGGTGGTATATACGGCACGCGCCAAGGACTCTGACGGACAAGACAGGGCAGCGCATGGCGAAGAGGATGGGCTTGGGGATGGGGGATGGGTGCCGCCTCTTATTCCCAAGTCACGCCATCGCGCGCGTCGGGTCTCGGCTCGCGGCAGGAGGAAGCAAGGTCGCGCAGGACCGAGGGTCTTGCCTTTTTTTTTTTCTTTTTCTTTTTTTCCTATTGAAGAGACGGGGGTTAGGTAGCTAAGCTCAAGCTGCTAGGTAAGGGTATATATGTATAAAGGAGGTATATATTTAGGAGGTAGCAGGCGCCATAGCTGCTGCTGCGTTCTGCAAGCCCCGCGCGCGCGCCGCGCTGGGCTGGACTGGGCGGGAAGCTACATGAAGCGGGAGGGAGAAGGAACGGGGGAGAGGGAGAGGCCGACTTAGAGCCCTGGCGCAAACGTCCTGCTGGGCAGACGGAGGTTTCACCTGTCCTACTGCCGTCGTGTCGAGGGCATGGCCGAATAGGGGTACCTACCTGTACCGATTGCTACGTGTGGATGCTGGTATATGACCTCTACGATATACTAGGTTGCTGCACATATACATGTACCTGCTAGGTATATGACTACCTCCTATCGAGTTACGTACCCCCTTAACCTACCTACCTAGCTAGCTGTAATACTCAGCCAGCTGGCAAGTTATATGCGTTCCCCTTTCCCCCTTCCCCCTCTTCCCCCCGGTAACCTCCCCTGAATCCTCCTTCTTCTTCTCCCCTCCTCCCCTCCAGCGCTGCAGCTAGCCGACGACAGCTGTGCCAAGACACTTCTGAGATGTTGCGGTGAAAGAGGCGCCTGGCTAGGGTTTGGCGAAGTTTATGACGTGAGCAGATTCCGCGGGTCAGATCGCGTGATCTTTGTATATAGATGGGGCTAGGAGGCGCATGGTATGTGACGTGCGTGTGTGCGTGCGTGCTTGGATCTGACATCTGTGTGCTATGTATGTACATATGTAGGTAGGTAGGTAAGTAATGTAGGGGTAGTCTGTAAGAAGTGTATACAGCGGGGGGAGTGACATCACGCTCGAGCGAGCAAGATGATGTGCTCTGCGTGCATGAGGTATCCCCCATGAACTGACCGGGACATGGCCGGCAAGTTAGGCACCTAACCTACCTATGTGCTCCCGGCGCGGCCCTACCACTGTTTACCTACCACCAGCTTTCCTCCTCCTCCTCCTCCCCTTTCCTTCTCCCCTTCCTCCGCCCCTTTTCCCTTCTCCGCCATGAGCGCGGTCGCACAGATGCCGTATCGCACCCTATGAGAAGAGGGAGACGGGCCCAGAGCGTAACGTTCGCAGCACCCGGTCAGAGCTGGTCCCAGCAGCGAACTGGAGGGGATCGGTGGTTCTGATATATTGCGAGAGAGAGACAGCATATTTAGCGGTGAGACACCGCGACTGAGCGAGCTCGTCACGCACGGCGACACGTCGCCTCTGTCACAACGCAACGCCGACCGAGGTCGTGCTAGCTACGACGTCCTAGCTGGCTCATCCCTCGTAGCGGCGGCTTGGCATTGTCGGATTTAAAAAAAAAAGGGGGGGAGGGCAAGGAATAAGGCGATTCGAACGAGTCTAACTCTCCTCCACCCGGTTGTCGTCGGAGAGAAGACCCTATCAACACTCGTCGTCTGCTTGACAGGGTAGGTAAGTGTGATGGTGACTTGGGTTGTCCCTTGTTTGGGTATCAAATTACGTACGAGCACCGGTTTTACATGCCATGGGCTCGCTTCTCGGAGCGCAGATCGATTATCGAGATCGAAGCGCCTTGGATATGTCCGACCACCTCATCTGCTGCAGTCCCGTCTACTTTGGGAAGCCAGATCCTCTCCCGTCACGCACGTTTTCTTATAGGTCTAGAATATTCCTGCTTCGCATGGTAGATCATTAGAAGATAATATAGGTACGGAGAGATCTTTTTTTTTTTTCGTTCACCTATGAGATATAATAACAAGAATGTGCCACCAGAAAAAAGAAAAATAACCATTTTATAAGAAACATGCGTCCGGGACGTTATGCTCGTAGTAGAAAAAAAAACCTAGCTTCCCGTTTTATAGTTACGTAGAGTAATGTCCTCCGTTGTTTACTTCATATGAAGTACGAATTTTTCACGTAACATTGTGGATGGTCACGATAATTACCACGACGCCTGCTATGTCAAAATGAGAGGAGGAAAAAGAAAGGAGATAAAATAGAAGAATAAAAGAAAAAAAAGTTACGATAACCGCCGCTACTGCGGTGCGACCACATACTTTCCTTCGTAAGCTACCAGTAAGCCTACCCTGGCTTTCGACGGCGAGATATTAAACGTCCAATGATATCTCGTCTTCCTCCCAGTCGTCCCAGCTCGGCTTATCGTAGCCATTCGGTCGCGCAGGCCTCACGTGGCCGATCTTGATCCCATCTACCTCCAGCGGCTCCCTCGGCCAGGTAATTATGCCGCCGAACGCTTCGCTGTACGCGCTCAGCATCATGTCGCTCGTGAACAGCGTCGGATGTAAGGACCTGATGCTTGCTAAGGCCCGCTGGCCCACTTCGTCGACAGAGTCGTTATGGCGCAGCTCGAAGAAGCGAGGATCGTGTTCGCGGCGCAACTGGTCCTGAACTTCGGCCGGGTACGTGCCGAGGGATAGGACGAATATGTCGTACTGCGACAGGCTCGTCCGGCAGATCCAACTGCCGCCCTGTGTAGCCCTGCGATATATACCCGCCAGTGCGGCGACTGTGCCGACACACCCCGTGCCGTAATCGGACATTGGAAAAGGCGGGACGACTGGCTCGTCGAGGCCCATAAATCGGCCTTGCTCCCACGCCACGCCCGTGACGCAGTCGGCGATCTGCTGCCAGCCTGGACGGCCGGACCATTCAGCGCCTGTCTCGACGCCGCCGAAGCAGTCCTCCGCGACGTAGACGATACCCCTACCGCGCTGCGCCGCTTTTTCTGCAAGATCCTCGGCACGATAGCCGAGGTTTGCGACGACGCCTGGCCGGTACCCGTCGATAATCACGTCGGCTGTTACGAGAAGAGATTCGAATGTCTCAGCATCGTCTGCATTCTTGAGGTTCAGGGATGCTGTGTGCTTCCCGGTGTTGACATCTAACTGGAAGAACGGGACGTCTGGTATTTGTGAAGATGTGATCTTTAAGACAGATGCGCCATGCGCTGCGAGGGACCGGCCGATGGCCGGTCCTGCAATCACCCGACACAGCTCGATAACACGAAGTCCCTGCAGGCACCGGCTCGGCCCATTTGTGGTGGGCTGTTCCGTAAATGGGACTGGTGGTGTATCACTACTTCCCAGGGGCTTTACCGTAAATAATGGGAGGGATGCCGTCGCTTTTCCATGCGCCGTCTTCTGATACTTCTTATTGGTGAGAACGGGGCCACCAGCCTGGCGATTCTCTCTATTTAGCCTTTCCAATTCAGCTCCGGACAGCCGTCTAACCGCCCCTTCAATGGTGTCGATACAATCGTGATAATCTGTCAAGTCAGGGAGGTACGCGGGGAGACCTATCATCTTCAGAGTTGCGGAAGCTTCCAGGGAGCCGTGTATATGATAGTATTCGCCCGGGTTCCTTGTTTCGTATAGGCCTGCGGATAGGCGACGATATAGATTTGACTGAGCCTGGTACAAGTCTGTGTCTGAGCGTCGGGGTCAGGACAACGTCTCCAAGGTACACAGAATAGGGGTATCTGAAAGTACGTACCTGGGATTCGCTCTTTTGTTTTGGGATTAGATTTGTCCAGGCCGTCGATGTTGGTAACATACGTAGACATCAAAAGGGAGACTACCCGCTCCAGGGCGATGCTGATCACTCTTTCGCGTCTCGCCCACCGAAGATCCGCAACCGCGGCGGCAGCGCATCCCTCCAGCGCTTTGATTGCTGCCATAGCCTCCTGTTCGCGCAAAGGGCATGGGAAGCACGCAGCATCTCCCGTAGGAGAATATCTTAAGAACCTAACATGCTCGGCGTATTGTAGGAATTCCTTTGGGACCTCCCCCTTAATAGATTTCCAGAGATGTTTGAAGACATCCTTTGCAGCTTCACTTACCGAATAGCGTCCGGGTCCTATCCGGACAGCAGACTGGGCCATCTCTGGTAGTCTGATAGTCATTGTAGTGACAGTGGTGCAAATCATGAAGACAAGGGTATGCTCATATTAAAGACAAGAACTAGGTGAGCATATTGCGTGGCTATTTAAATAGGGAACTCTAGCATATGCGGATCACAGATAATAATATGTACATCGCATGACGATTGTGATTCATCAGATTCGAGACAACTGACCGAAATGCATTCCTAGTAAGATCGTGACTAGAACATACCTACAGGTATATAAGTAAAATAAAATTTAGTCTGTGGTTCGTAAAAGAAACATAGCCGATTAGGTCTCCACGAACGATTCAAATGACACCAGTGTACATGTCGCTACGGACATGTAAAATAAAGTAAAGACAATAGTTGAGCAATGTGTTACTGACGCTAGGGGTCGATTCGATAGCTGATACCCCGGAGGCCAGATATAGGCTAAAAGCTCTAGTGATGGAATATGGATAATCAAGTCTATCGGCATGTCAACTCGGGCACCACAGCCGATGACTCGGACCTTGTGGGAGTAAGACTGTCGAATCTCATCCGTTAGCAAGAAAGCACAGATACCTTTCTTCCAAATAGTGTCGGAGATTAAGCGAATCTAGAAGGCGACCAGTGTCAGAGGCGAAGAGCAAGACGAGGTCTTGAGCTTAGACATCTCCAAAGTATTTTCCGAGAAGCGAGTTAAGCACCCCCAAAAATAGACAAGACCGAAGTATATTCGTAGTGCCCGAGCGCATGATACCATCGTCAGAGGATTGACGTCGGCGGTTTAGGAAGATCCATCCGAATTGGAATAGGGGCAGTTCCGCGTCGAGTATGATAGAATTATGAGCTCTTAAGCATGTGATATCAGAGAAGACCCAATTTGGAAGAGCTGCATGCAGATTGCAAGTACAGGATCGAACTGCCACGAGAATCGTGAAACTGTACTTTGATAATATGTATGAACGTCAAGCTGTTGACAAGTCAGCCACATAATATTTCGACATAATGACGAAGAACCGGGTGCATCATCCGAGAGAGACAAACACCATGTAGTCACGCAATACAGACATAAGCTTCAGGACTTATAAGTAAGAGCTTAAGAAGTGAGAAGGTAAGGCGTTGAGTGATATCTAACGGGCGTCAAGTAACATGCTGCTTTCAAGGAAGGAAAAAAAAAAGAGATAACTATGGATCTCATAAATTATGTGTCTTAGATGAGAACTTTTGTAGGGAAAGAGAACGAACGGTTATGCATGAACGGTAAAAATGACATTTAAAGTATAATGTGTGATGTGTAATATATTCTTAATAATAATAATATATATAGGGTAAGTACGATGTAGGTCTTGAGGTAGGTAAGCAATGAGGAAAGTTTTTTTTTTGGTAGTTGAGGAAAGAATTGAGCCGCAAAAAGGGGAAACTTGCCTTAAACGTTAGACGGTGGAGACTTGGATCAGTGGTCCACGGTACTGTATGTACCAGACATGATACAGGCATGATACATGTATCCCGTGGATGCCACGATAAGTTGCCATGTACATACAAACCTACATACATACGCTAGTGTATAGCGCGACGGGGCAGGGTACTCGGATATACTTTCTATAATACATCAATCTTACTCAGTTACACCATGCAGATACCCACCCTTGTCCATCTTTGTATTTAGTTATACGCAAGTATAATATAATGCTTGATCCGCCGTTCTTAACCCTGAACGACCTTGTTATTTAGGTGCATTACCCGATAACTTTAACTGCTATCTGACCTAGAAGACACTACAAATGTAGAGTATCGTACCATGTACGTGGTAAGAGATACATACTTTACATACATTGATTGTGTTAATGTATATACCTAGTATAAGTGGTAACGACTTCCTGATCTTCTCTTTTTATACTACATATCCTATGTACCCATACTGTAGCCTTGTGCGGAGTACGGAGTATTACGTATGTACCTCCATAGATACTTTGACTTATACATGTAATACTAGAAGCTAGCGTAAACTCTTAGGGGGAACATGGGAAGTTGGGAAGTTGGGAACTGCTAAAATCTTGGAGGAACCAATCTTTAAACAACTCTTCTACAACGTTTAACGATCCTATCTAATTATTCTTCAGCAACCTGCACTCAGCACTCAATACCTGTCACACACCCGCATATGTACCCTTAAATGATCAATCCCTCGTCATATTTCAGTAATCATTTATCATAAAAACGAAAAGAAATAAAAAAAAATAAAAATAAAAAAGAAGGAAAAAAGAAGAAATAAAGAAGATCTCATTCAAGATCGGTGACGAATCCAATAATTGGAAGCATAACCGAGACATTTGCTATAACTATATAGTAGAACAGAACACGGAGTTGACCAGTCACTTTCTAATTATCAAACACAGGCATATCTATCTACCTTATTTTACATGGTACATACATAATCTGGCGCCGTACATGTCCTGGCAACACCTGATAGATGGATTATAATAGGATAAAAGTAAGAGAAGGGGGAGAAAAAAAAAGAGAGAGATGATAAACATGCCGTTCTTAGCGTCGGCGATCTACCCTTGGGTTCCATTTCAGATCTCAGCTGTATGAAGAAGAAAAAAGAAGAAAATAAGTCCGCACTCCTGGATTCGAGTATAAGTTACATGCTTTTCGAGAAAGTCCACGTTGGAAGAAGAAATAAATAAGCCGCCATCTCCCGCATCTAGAGGCCGTGCTAGAACGCCACCCAACTGCTAACGGAGTCTCACTTGATTGATCTACGGCCTAGCTGCCCAATCACGGCTTCTACTCCTTCCCAGCCCTGCCTCGATTTTCCCATCGCACTCATGGGCCAGCGAAAGTCAAAGGCGGTCCAGGCCGCCCATTGTCCGGCTCAGGAGGGAGGAGGCCAAAAGCCGGTCCAGTTGGAGTGCATGGCTTTACCTTCGCTTCCCCCTGAGAAGAGAAGAAGTAATCTAGCAAGTCGGCCCTTGCATTCTCTCCATTAACCTAAACCTTTCCATGATAGCTTTTTCTTTCCCTTCCCCCTTCATGTCCATCTCCCGCTTCCGACCCGTTCCGTCGGTTCCTAAGACCATCCTCCCTCCCTCGCGTCCTTTTTCAGACAACTACTGTCGTGGAAGATCACCTATAGCACTCCAGTGAGCTGCTACTTGTGTACAGTTTGTACGCTCAGCTATAGCCTGATCTTTCTTCTCCACCTTCCTTTGCCGCGTCTGCCGTCTACGCGTCTACCACAGTCTACCACAGTCCACCACAGTCTACAACAGTCTATGGAAATCTACGACGGTCTTACCGGATAGCTCCCGTTGCTCATGTCCTATGCAGCTCAACCTCTATACCTCTCTACTCTACCACCGGATAGACGAACAATCAATCACTTCTAACAATCTGACGACTTTAGACCTGGGCCCCGTCTGTCTCCCGATAGGGCTGGGCCTGGAGACTTGTCCGTATCCGAGACCGACGTTCTAGTGCCCGTAAGACCGGCGCCGCCTTCCCGAGGTTATCGTTTGTTTCTTTTTTTTATTCTGGTCCTGTCCCATTGTCCGACTTATATCTTGTCATCTTGTGGCAAAGCGTCGGATGGCGGATGTGACCTGGATCATTTGTGGCTCAATCCATCATGACACGACCTAAGGTTGACCCCGATAAGAGGCAACGTACTGCCCAGGCATGTGACTCTTGTAAGCGTAGGAAACAAAAGGTCAGTCTATGGAGATCATCTCATGCTTTTTTTCTTCGCCCTTACTTTCATCCCTTTGACCCTAACTCAATCTATCATCCTCGCACGTGAGCACGTTAAAGCCTTTCAACATCGGAAATGCGGACGAGCAAGGGAGACATAGTGCTCGTCGTCGGGAACGGTTGCTTCCTCAGGGTTTTCGCTGGAATAGTTCATAATATAAAACGACTGCGACGTGAGCTATGCTGCTGTATTTGGTTGATCCTCTGGGTCTCACAATGGCATCCATGGTTGTGTAGCCATCTGTGAACGGGATAGCTGAAGAACATCATACGATTTCGATGGACGTCAAATTTTGCGGTGTCTATCCTTGCTAACGCGAACGTGGTTACAGTGCAACGGCTTGAGGCCATGCAGCACATGTATGAAGCGAGAATTAGAATGCTTATACACGCCGACAAGCCTAGAATCCGCATCGCAGGAGTCTCTCGGCTCCCCGACTAAACGTCGAAATATCGAGACTTCGCCAAGAACGTTAAAGTCTGCCCTGGATCCGGGCCAGACCATCGCGGCGCATATATCTACATTAGCGTCGCCGTGGAATCAACCGACTGACGCATCGGCGATGAGCTTGACAGAAGCTGAGCCACATGAATCGGGACAGAGGAAATTCCGAGAGCCAGCCCGCCACTTGCTCACGACTAACGATCGCGAGTTCGACTCGCACTCTCGGATCAGCAATGCTAGTGGTACTGGTGAAGATACTGAACTTGTGTCTTTACCTAGAATGCTCATGGATACAATGGGGAGGTTAGGTACGTAAGTGATACCACACAGCCTTCCTACTGGGGAACCACCTGTGCCTGTCTCTTTTGAATGATCATTGCTACGTATTTATATCCCATCACAATGTATTATAACAATTCACCAGGAAGATCTGAGAGTGGGACGTAGGGTTTTCATCAATCATGAATTCAAGCTAGGGCCGGTTTTGGGGTCTCTGTGTTTCTGTCTGGCCCCCCTCCCCCCTTTTTTTTGTTAGATTGTGTGCTAAGGAGATAATCAATCAATCCTGCTAATATATGACATAGTATACGTTGGCGAGTCGGCAAGTCTGTCTTGCCTGCAGTTGATTCGTATGATTGTTGAAAATGTCTCCGGAGCGTCGCCTTTCACCGATGATCCCCAAAGACATAATATACTGGAGAATGCCATTCAACTCCCACCTGACGCAAAGCCAACTGGGGTTCTCCCAGATAGGAAAACGGCCAATATATTAGTAGACTCATTTTTTACCAATGTACGTATACAGTCGATGTGTTGGCCTGGGTTGACTCAATAAGTTGCAGACATCAGGCCTTATCGAAGTGCTTAATAAAGGAGACCTCCTCGAGTCGGTGGAGGATTGCTATAGCAATTCTTGTATCAGCCAACCGCTATTATGCATCCTTAACCTAGTATTTGCCATTGGCCTCGTCATTGCTCGTCCACCACAGGGAACGGATGAAGCGGCCATAATTCAGACTCTGTACTCTGCGCCCGTTAACCGCGCAGAATTGTTTTTTCGAAACGCTAAAAATTTCTGCGATCCATTGTCGGGAGTCGAGCATGCAGACTTCTGGACCGTCCAAGTCCTCCTCTTGATGTCTCTCTATATGCTGGCGACATCTCAGAGGAATGCGTCGTACCTTTACTGCGGTGGGCAATAATATTCCCTCTTTTCCAGGTCTTAACCTGCACTGGCATCAAAACTGTCTTATATTTTCTCAGCGTTTATCTGAGTCTAACTATGGTAAACAGGGATGGCGGTTCGGTCCGCACTTGCGTTAGGCCTACACAGGGAGGAAAGCATGCCGGTTTTCCCCCCATCTGACCACCCCCTCCGGAGAAATGTGTGGCGGTCCCTATTCGTCCTCGACCGCTTTCTCGCAGTATGCCTCGGTCGTCCCATAGCTATACCGGAAGAGGACTGCTCTGAACATGCGCTTGGACTCCCGACCGAGCCGCGGGCCGACGGACGGGTTGTGGGTGCTGAGCTACACGAGCACAACTCTCTGGCACTAGATGCTGCGGTTAAAAGTTGCCATGTGATCGGATTGACGCTGAAGAAGATCTATTCTGATAGAAAGGTATCAACTGTCGTGGCGCAAGAGATTGCCGATCGCCTTGAGAACTGGGAACGAGAATTACAACAGCAATTGCATTACCAACGGATAAGCGATAGTGCGAACGGTTTAGCACAATCTGTTGCCACGCTACACATCAACCTTCTTCACTGCCACTCGGTAATCCTTCTCACGAGACCATTTTTCTTGTACCTTGTCAAGATGGGTTGTCTCAACTTATCTAGAAGTACTCAGAGGCAACCCCATTTGAATTCAAAGCTAGAAAGGTTTTCTCAGGCTTGTGTTGAAGCTTCTCAGCGCACAATAATCCTAGCCCGAGTTGCTCTAGATGCGCAGTACTTGCCCCAATGCAATCCTTTTGTAATGTCAGCCCCCCTTTGCTTGAGGACATCCCTCTAAAAAACGAGATGACACTAATATCCCCTACCATACAAACAGATATTTTGTTTTCTCAGCCGCGCTTATCATCTTGAGCAACGAGTTTGCTGCCTTGTACCATAACCCTGAAGCAGATAATTCCATTCGCAGCGCTTTGCTTGTTCTCTCGTACTGTGGACAACGGGACGCTCAGGCTCAACGGGTCATGGATATCATCGAGAAATTCAACAACGCAAATATACATCGGTCCCCGACGGCTAAGAGAATAAGCCTGCCTGGTCGAAAGATACCTACGGTATCTACTATTTCTCAGACAGTTCGGCATAATCATATGTCACCATTTTTCGGCAGCGTCAAGAGCGAACGGCAAGATATGTATATGGGCATGTCGCCTACGAAGGAGCGACAGAGGCTAAGTGTTTCTACCACAGCCTCGGAATCTACCATGCGTTCTATGATGCCACCAATGCTGCAGCAACCTAGCCCGGAAGGTAGCGTAACTTTGAATGGCGGCGTTTCAACAGCTAGCATGGCTCCCGGGATGGAATCTCTCGGTGGCGATCCTGAATTTCACTTTGATACGTTATGGGAAGGCCTGCCATGGCCATCACTGCCCCCTGCTAATAATTTAGATATCCATTCGCCTCTACACTCGGTCAGCTCTTATGCGCCGTACGGTCTTTCTCATCCGCCAATAACGCACGTTAACGGCCTGAACTCTCAGGTCCCGCCATATCCCCCCCACGATTTTCATAATTAGGTAATAAATGTCACTCATGGACGAGTCTGAGCCGCGCCGACAGCAACGCGATAGCAGACGGGGTACACGCTATTAGGGGTAGACTTTTACGTTAGGTACAGTACGAAGACCGCCCGCGGGGCTACCAGGTCATCGTATTCTAGCTAAAGCAGCAGCTGGGTCTATATAGAGGAAGCTCATCTACATTCGCTGTAATACTTTGCCGACGAGCTGACGGAAGAGCTTCGAAGGGAGCTTAGATCCAGGGGCTTGGAAATATCTTGAGAGACTACGCCGACCTTATTTACATATATAGTATCCCAAAACGTTTCCGTTATCAATACTTCCGCCACTGCTGCTATCTACTATCAACTGGTCGAGCAGGTCTCTTTGTTTTCTTTTTGTCTCCCTCCCCCCCCCTTTTTTTTAATTCGGCTGTGGAAAAGGGCGCATATATCACATCAATAGGTTTCTTCCTCCTTGGGATTTCATATCATGACGAGATACCGCATGCTATAATATTACATGTATTTCCATATATTATATATATAATATATTCTTAAGTCCAAGTTCTTCTCCTTTCTTACATGGCTTTTGAATATAACACTTTTTTCCTTACTTTGATACGAGGTAAATAAGATGTTGAACTTCGAAGGCCACGGCCGGGAGCGGATATTATGAATGGTCGTAAGTCTTGCAGTGCTCTTGATCGTTTAGGTTTTTTTTTTTTTTTCTCGTGTAAACAAAAAGATTCATGTTTTGTTTTTCACTGTTGATCTACGTGCGTTCTTACTTGGGAACTTGGCCCGTGGATTCATGTAATGACCATAACCCAGGGACTCTTGGAAGTGGTACGGGACTTATTAGTTGACGGGGGGCGGTATGCCGTTGATATCATCATGTATCTCTTTTTAGTAGAAGCTTAAAAGGTACCTAGGGTATACGGATAGAGGTTGACTTCTTAACAAGTAATTGTGTCATAGGATAGAAACACAAGCAAACTATGCATTAGGTACCTATCCTATACTCTATACAGTTGAGACATATACTATTAACTACGAGAAAATTGTGTTACTGTTTCCTTGAATCTAATTGGCTGATTCTGCTTACTAAACTTCATCCCTTATGAGATATATAGGGGTTAGGTATTGCGTCTTTTATAATTCCTCGTTCAATTACATATAATTAAGGGGAACATGATTAATTCATCTAGGGTGTACAAATAAAGACGCAGATAGGACGATTCAGTCAAATACATGACCTAGGCTAGGCTTCAATAATGAGATAGGGGTATCGCTTTAGATACCATTATGTTTTGTGATATTCCTCGCATAACTACATGATAAATGCACTGTAGTTATCTATAATACAGAATATCACGCTTCTCCGTACCTAATGATATAGTCGCAGGTGACCAAGGCAAACTATCTCTCTGACATATGATGATTATGCTCAGTACGTAAGTCGACCGATAGGCTGACCACGCTCCCACGGGAAATCCTTCAACAACTAGCGTACCGTTGCTATTCAGCTTTGCCGATTGCATATGTGCTTACCCTCCCTCCTACGAATTTTCAATAAGAGCTCAGTTGGCCTCGTCAGATAGGGAAGAAGAAGAAGAAGAAGAAGAAAAAAAAAAGACTGGGGAAATAAGGGAACCCGGGTCCGGAGAGGTTGGTGTATTATGGGGCGATCCAACGTTCGTACATGGCAGGGAGGAAACGGCCAATACTTACCATGTACGCGAATATGTGCGTCATAAAGGAAAACAAAAACTCTGGGAACGGACGATGAGCGTACGGGTGACTTGGAAACGTTGGCGCGAGCTGCGTCAGCCGCTAGTGACGGCGGGCTATGCATACCTCATACATACCTACTTACCTACCTCCCTACCTACCTACCTACGTACATACATGGTGTAGCTTTCTCGTCTTTCTGCTCGACATCAAGTCATGCCTACGAGCAACATAGATCCTCGCGTCTCTGCGCAAAGGGAGGGGGGGAGGGGGAGGGGAGGTGTCGAGGAGTGCCGGCCCGACGTCTCTAATTCGTCGATGGCGTGGCCCCAAGCCTGCCCCCCGGTCTCTCACCAGCGACGAGAGATCTTCCCAAGAGGAAGATCCCCAACGTGCCAGCCGGCCGTCACACGCGTAAGACGGCACGTACGTATATGTCCCTCCTGGACGAGACGTCAGGGGGGGGGGGGGGAGGGAAGGCGTCCTCGAACCGGGTTTTCTGGATGCGAGATTGGCACGGTGACGTGTTACCACTGCTACCGACTCTCAGATCATCATCTCAGAGCCTCTCACGCCATACACCCTTTCTAAGGAGCCGTATGTCACGTAAGACTTAGGTAGCCTAGAGAGTGTGTGTGTGTGTGTGTGTGAGAAAGAAAAGAGAGATAGGGAAATAAAGAGAAAGATGCTCTTTTTTTCTTCCCCCTTCCCTCCCTCCACCCCCAGCCTTCGATACGGATATACCCGCAGTCCGGAAGACACGAGAAAATTGCTGCCTAACCACCGGCGCTGCCGGCACATTTTCTGTCTTTCTTTTATTTATCTAACTTTAATTTTTTCCCTCCCCGTCTTAGAGGGGGTGAGAGAAATATCCAGTGTCAGTGCCAGTGCCGATATCTATCGAGATCGAAGTTGCGGTGTAGAAAAAAAAAACCTAGAAAAAAAATAAAAAGTCTTGGTAACGAAGGCCAAGAAGTCGGGGAATATCCGTGGGGGAGAAAGGGATGTGAGGAGAAGGGGAGGAAAAGGGAAGCACTCGGAGGGTAAAAGAAAAAAATAAAATAAAACTTGTCAATACGCGGTGAAGCGATGGCGGTTTATTTTCTTCTCTTCCCGCACTTCTGCTCTGCTACGTGTGACAAGCCGGCGAGAAGGACGGTGATGTCGCCTGCCTCTCTGCCTCTCTGCCTCTCTGCCTCTCTGCCTCTCTGCCTCTCTGCCTCTTCCTCTCCTCCTACCCCTATCCCTCTCCCGCCACCCTTCTCCCCATCGCGAAGAGCGACGATAGAAAAGCCGTAGAGTATCACCACGACCACAGCTCGCCCCCGGGCGGTAAAGCATCAGGTTCGAATTGGGGCCTTCGCGGATGGCACATGCCCCATCCAGATACCGACGAGAGACCTGCACCGCCTCCCCGAGGGTATATGTAGGTAGGTAGTTACATGGCCGAGGCCGGGAGAGGAGGGAGGCGGGCGACTCGTCCTCGGCGGCTGCGGAATACGAGGCTTCAACCTATCCGGCGTACTCATTGGGCTGCCTACTTCACGCTCGGCGGCTGGCGTCGACGGAAGATAGGATCGGGCTTACAGCACGTGTATATTTATAATTTCTAGATACCTATCTACGATACCGCTACGTACGTGGGTCGGTAGCTAGATACAGACTAGATAGATGGATAGGGGCTTGAGTACGTAGACAAGAAACAAAAAAAAAATCACGTATTTATCAAATCGGACCGACGCCAGACCGACCAAGATACTCCCAGCTACAGAGCTCTCTAGAATGAGGCGAGAAAGCAAGATCCGCGAAGAAATTTGGTGTTGTCGTCTGTTGTTATTTTCTTTCCCCCTCCCCCTTCTTTTTTTGGGGGGAAAAAAAGCTCGGCCGAAGACCGTGCCCGGCTGTCATCTTTCTTGGTCTTGATCGACGGTTTATTATTATTATTTTTTGGTTCGTCTTCTTTTCTGGGTAAGGCCCAAGGTCTGATCCCCTATCGTAGCGTATACCCGCATTCCCCAGCTTTCCAATTCGTTCAAACAAAACGAGAAAGGAAAAAAAAAAAAAAAAAAAGAAAAACAAAACAAAGCTCCGGTATTTGCTGATCTCGACCAGCAACTTTTGGTTCCAGGGGGGCTTATCGTTGCCGTTTCTGGTGCAGTGCTGCTTCTTTGCCGGTCAGGAGACGGAATCCCCGTTTGTGGTAAGTTAATGGGTCTTCTTGTATGCGTGTATGGCATGGTGTGGTATGGGTATCGAACATCGCTTTTCCGCCGCGGATGAGTTAGTTAGCTAGCTAGTCAGGTAGACAGACATGCCCCGTGTCGTCGTCGATACGGCATACCTACATGCGAACGAGCAAGCCTACCCGCCTACCTACGTGACAGCGAGCCTGGATCGGGTCTCAGCGGCCGATGGGGAAGAAGGGGGGGAGGAGTTGGGAATGGCCGGGTCTGGCTAGATAGGCGCTATACGGAGATGGACACAAGAGAGACGGGACGGACGGATACAGACGAGCAGGAAGGAAGGGAAAAGGAAAAGGAAAAAAAAAAGGGGAGGGGGGTGGACGATAACTGGGAGAAGGAAGAAGCCTGCAAAGAGACGAAAATCACTACCTAGCCTATCTGACAGGAACACGCCGCGATGCCACCTACGTACATACATACATACATTGTCATAACCTACCTACATACACACTTACATATCCTAACCTGCCAACAAAGAAGAAGAAAATAACAACAATAATAAAGGAATCCCCATAATGTCCGCTTACATACTCCGTACTTGTCTATGTAGGTACCCCATACCTCTCTTTCTCTTTCACACACACACACACACTCTCTCTCTCTCGCTCTCCCCACAGTATCCCCATCTACGCTACGGCAGTAAAGCGGCGAAAGGGCCGTGGACCCATTGCCATGTGGCCATTACAAATGTACCGACCTGCGCTGCCGCACTCGAGCCCCGAACCCTGATCTGCATATAAATATATGTTATGTATTCCGTACATACATACAGTACCTACACATACATACGTACCATACATCTATACCTGACATACCTTGCACTCCACATACATCGCATACGTACCTACGTATGCAGTCTCTCCATTGGACGCCGGACTTTGTATAGGTAGCATACGAAGAAAAAAAAAAGGAAAAAAGAGGGCGGGTGTGGGCGAAGACCGACGATGGGGAAGGGAGAGGAGGGGGGAGCGGGTATTTGCGTATGTGGGTACGGCGTGACGGTCAGGTAGACGGATAGGTTAGGTAGGTAAAGTAGGTAAATAGGGTAGGTAAGGAAGGTGACAAGAGTAGGACGAAGGGGGGAGAGCGAGAGAAATAAGCGTACGGAGCCGAGTTCGTTCGAATAGAGTTGAGAGCCAAGCTGAGCCAAGCCAAGCCGTGCGTCGAGGGACGAGGAAGAAGCTGTACGTAGTATGTTGCATGCGTGTGAACGTGTGTGTGTGTGTGTGTGTGTGTGTGTATGAGAAAAGAGAGGAATGGAAAGAAAGAGACGAGAGTAGTGTGTATATAGGATGTACATACTTACATACATACCTACATAATATATGCAATGCATGTATATATGGAATGACGCGGGTTTGACATATGTACGTGCTCTCGGCAACAATACCGAGAGCCCTTCGCTGACGTATGGGTATGGGGTGGCTGAACCTGTATCTATACGAAGGAGAAGACGAGAGGTTCCGCTTTGGGGTTGGTGGATGTCCTAAAGTAATTCCTCCCCCCCTCCCCCCTTTTTTTTCTTTACTCTTTTTATTTTATTTTATTTATTTTTTTCCATTTGGTTTGTCCTTGACACGCCTGTCTCTTAACGTGGAAGAGGCTGCTGTTGTAATATCCATAAATGCTAGCCACATATGCCAAACTATCCCACGCCATGCCATGCGCGTGCGGCGTTGGCTGGGGAACCTATTGTGGTGACTGGACGGCGGTCGAGGCAACGTGAAGAAAAGATGTACATACCCCCATACAATACATACCGTAGGGAGTTACATACATTAGGTACATACATGACCTACCGAGCTAGGCTCGCTACGACCCTACCCTACTAGGCCAACAGCAGGACGTTATCGAGATCTGTAAAACGGGCATAGGTAAGCAGGGTCACGTCTAGTGGTCGTCCGCCGGTAGTCCAGTATGTAGTCTACATGATGGGGTTGCACGCATATGGTTTATTTATTCCCAGATTCTACTCAAGTCTGGGTCGGACCCAGCCTTCGCGTCCCATTCGGATGCCCCGTTGCGTCTACGGTATCCAGATCCTCTCGTTTTTGCCAAAGTCGGCCTTGTGTCACGACATGGAGCATGGTTTCAATAGTAGATTTTGAACCTTTACTGGGTTTTGTTGGCTGAACTGTGCTGATCTCGAGTATTATCTTCTAGTCTAGCCACTTGTTTAGATGCCGTATTCGTTCTTCTCATCCCCTCCACCCCCCCTAGGTTTTTTTGCTTCCACAGTGGGAAACGACACGATTCTGTACCGTCCTTCCACGATACGTTAAGCTTGCTGACACCCGTTTCTGTCCCTGAAATTTTGAACTCCGTTGAACAGCCTCCCCTTCCCCGTAGTATAGTCATACGACTCGAAAAGGAAAACGAAACGGCTCCTTCCTTTGCATCTATCTGTTCTTATATTTTATATCAACTTGTGTAGATATAATTTGCTGGGTATTTAGGATAGCCGAAATAGGAGGCATACTGGCAGGTTTCTGTAGTGTGGAAAATCGCAATCTAGTATCGAGTAAAAACCATCCAAAATACAACCAACAACGTGAAGAAAATAAAACGCCTTAACACCTGCCTAGTCCAGCAGCAAACTCCGAAACCCTGAGTAGATATATGAACCCGCAAACCTCCAAGACCCGATTTCCCGGTTGAGATGATGATGAATCCGTGTACGTCGCGACTGGACAGGACAAAAGAAAGTTGTGGCGGAGGGGGAGGCATTCGGCACACAGGCTGGTACTGGAGAACCCGCAGACCCGTGGCTGATCAAAACAAACTGTATCTGTTCCTGACACCTAACCATGTAAAGCAACAGTAATATGAAGCTTTTCCTTCCCGCCCGAAGTGTCGGTTGCCCGAGCTATGCGAATATCTCTAGTGACCGTTTTTTATCCAATGCTCGAATATGTAGGTCCTTAGAGGGCTCCATGCGTCCCTGGCGTAAGGAGTTAACATTAAAAACTAAGTATAGAATAAAATATTTGCTTCGTTAGACGAAAGTAGCGAGTGAGAATTTAAAATGTGAAGTATCATGCTTAACGCTGGCCTGGATCATGTGGCGCGCTGGGTCGTGTTGCCCAGCCTGTCTCGTATGATTCTCGTTTGTAAGGTGGGAAGCTCTGCATTGGAGGGCCTGAGGTAGGCGGACCTGTGCCTGGCGTTCCAGCTGGCTGGTCTAACCGGAGAGGAGGTAGACGTGACGTCCGCGCCATACTTGAAGGAGTTCCTGGTTGAGACAGAGGAGTATGGGTGGGTTGGGACATTGATGGTAAGCTGGCGTGAGCGGTGGCGTACGAAGGGCTATAGTCTAGCTGGGAGTCCGTTCGACGTCGTCGTGCTGCCCGCTCTCCTGTTACAGGATCGGCAGATCCGTAGGATGGCATTGGCAAAGTAGGCGGATTAGAGGCAAGGGGGCTCCTTTCTGCGTAAGACCCGCCACTTCTTGTCGAAATGGGACTCGGAGGTCCTTGATAGGCGAGGTCGCTGATTGCGGGAGTTCGATAGACGATATCGCGAAGTCGATCTCGATCACTGCGGTACCGATCTCTCTCACTTTCTGCGTCCTGTTGCCTCTTTAACAGTTCACGATTTTGGCTTTCTAGCTCCTGTATCCTTAATCCTTGCTGTATTTCCTTATCCTTCTTCCTGGCTCGAAACCGTGCAGAGGCACCGGCGTTCCTTTGTCGCTTCTCGTCGGCTTGTTTTGACCCGTTATACATGTCTAATGGCACGATCAGAGGCTCGCCACCAACGTTCATAGCTGCATGTCCATCCATCCCAACTATACCGCGAATACCTCCTGGACCTGCATGAACTGCGCCTCCAAGCATGCTCGACCACCTCGAGTCTCCTGAAAGGGAAGGTGGAAAACGGGAGGTTGGAGGGACAGCCGTCTGGTACGGCGGAGCTGGTCCGAAAGAATGAGGTCTCATCTGAACACCCGAGCTTCCTTGAGGCTCTTGGCCGGGTCCGCTGAACTGACTGGCAATTGGTTGTGAAAGAGGTCGAGGAGGTGTAGTCAATGATGCCAGAGTAGTCGGGGTACCAACCCCGGAATGATGAACTCTCCCGAAATGTGGGAGCAGAGGCTGGGGTCCACCAATTCGAGGCGACTGAGGGCGGTGCCCTGGTGTGGGAGGATCGGCCGGAAAGCCTCGATGTGATGCAGAGGGAGGAGGAGGATAGTAGTGAGCTTGGTGGGGATTCAAGGCGTGAGGTGGTGGTATGTGACCCGTAGTACTGACTCGAGGTGATCTTGGGGTCAAGATCCGCCGAGTTGCACTCAAAGGATGGGGTTGCGCTGATGCAGGTGAACCGCGATCGGCTGACGGTGGCCCAGATGGAGGATGCCCTCCAGCCGCCGGGTTCGCGTGCTGCTGGCCCGTCATCCCATGCCCTTGATACATTAAGGGCCGCGGCGCGGTTGGACTAGATTCGAACGCTGAGCCTCGTATATTCGGACTCGGGTGCAGGGAATAGCTGGTAGTTGGTCCAGATGCTGCCGAAGAAGTAGTCCCGGTCGGGGACGGTTGCGTTTCCGCCGGGTTCAAAATATTTCGTACACCAAAACCCCTCTGAGGCAACGACTGCGTCAAGTCTCCATTAGTTCGCGGGATACCACCACTTTCTAAGGATCCGTTGTTAGCTGCCTGGTTGCTGAGTCTCCGGTGATCTGACTGTAGAGAATTTGGAGATGTGCTCGTGTCTGTCGGAGGAGACCTGGACGTCCGAGGTGAAGCAGATTGTGACGCAGGGTCTCTCTGCGACATCAGATCCGGTTCCCCTACACGCAGGTGGTCCAGGGGACCCAGACATTGACCGCCTCTACCAGACGCGAGATGATACCGCTTGAAATCTGCTCTCGTTTCGTTACTGTCCAGTCTTGCCCCACCAGATTCGCCGTCCGTTTCCTCGCTGCTGCTCAGGCGACACGGGTGAGAGCCCAGGTCCCCGTTGCTCGGCGTGCGAGAGGAGGGTTGTTGGGAGGGCTGGCGAGCGTTGATGCTTTGGACCGCCACGGCGACAGATTGATGAGTATATATTTTGGTGGACGGGTTTCTGAAGGCGATGACGGCTCGCTCCGCCCTACACCTGTTGCTAGAGTAGCTGCAGAGGCTGGCGCGGACGTAATGGCTCGAGATATTCCAACTGGTCTGCAAAACTTGAAATTGATATATGGTGTGTGCTGCTGCGATATTCGAGGCCACTCCTAGCTTTTCATGGATATTCGAAACAATATCACTCAAAGCTAATATGTATGTCCGTGAAGGTTCCAGTTGCAGCTCAGGTCAGAGTCACGAGGTTGTCCTGGAGAGAGGTCGAGATGAGAAGTGTCCAGGTCCGGGTCAGACGTTACTCAAGTAGAAAGAAATGGCAGGTGAAGGTTCTGAGAAATACTTCCAGACATGTGGCTGGAATTAAAGAATGTATTATCAGCGGTGGCCCAACGGGAACTTAGGAATAATGAAATTGTGGTCGTAGCCAATGACGATGAGATGCAAAAGAGCGGATCATTCGTGACCTGACAGAAAAGCCCTGCATCAATGAATGGTCGAAGACGACCAACGCTAGAGCAATGGGGCCTGAATGGGCAGACAAACAGCTACTGCAGAGTTGTACTTGTAAAGAGATGGTATGGATGCTGCTTGGGACTGGATACTTACAAGTAGGATGGCGAAGGAACGCCTCAGTTCTAACCAAATGGAATCCGTAGGACTTTGGCTCGACTTCGTGGTGGTTATTTCCACAGCGCTTGCGTCAATTCACCGACAACCAAGCTACCTAAGTATTGTATGTAGGTATGTAGGTATGGATGTATGGATGTATGTATGTATTGTGCTTTGGGATGCAGTAAGCTCAACAGCACTTACACACACCTGCCGGCCAAGACCTCCGAGGGGGGGGAGTTAGTATTGGAGTATCGACTTGTTAGAATATGTATGAAAATATGTAGGTATGTATTGTACGGTTTAGAGGAAAGATGATGGCGGAATGTAAGCATTCCGAGTAGTCGAAGGGGGCAAGTTTGTACTCTTGGATCGGTTGCCACGAGCAAAGACCGCCTCTATTCGATTTTCTTTTCACATCCAGTCTCTTGGCGTGAGATGACAACCAAGCTCCCATGTCCGCTCTTATCATCAGACTTGGTAGACATGGCAGACATGGTAGAGACTACACTAGACAGGGCACAGAGAACATAAGAAAGGGTGGATCTGGCATGGATGATTTTGGGACCGGCCGGGGTACATGGCGCTCCAGGGGGGCCATGTTCGGGTCGCGTTGGTGCTGCTGAGCACCGGCAGGGCTTAGGAGTTGATCCATAAACCCATACCTTGATGGTATTATGGACTAGAGTTTAGGAACACCCCGTACCATGTCCCTTATGTTTTTTTTAAAGTAGGTAGTCTTTGTTACCTTGTGCCACAGGATCTTGAAACTAAGGCAGCATCTGTCAAGGTATCATTAATGAACTCCTATGTTATTAAGCACTTGGAGCAGTCGAGAGCTCAACGAGCTGAGAGCTAAGCAGCCCTACTGATGTCTGACACCTGCAGCTTAGGAGACATGCGAATCATGAGGTATCAACCGGGAACCGTCAACGAAGCTGACAAAATAGCCCCATGGCCCACTCGAAGCTACGACTCTGGTAAGGGTAGATAGACGTTCATTTGATACAACTTGTACAACTTCGAGTGGTCTCGCATGTAGCGTAAAGTCGAAGCTCTCTCACCGGTATATAGTAATATCCTTCAGCGGTCGCTCACCTTGGTCCTTGGTGAGCTTCCCCGGTCATGACGCAGGTTGCTCAGACCATTGGTAGCTAGTCCTCGACGAAACGCCATCTGTCTACAGCATTAGAAACCGGGACAACGGCAACGGATGAGGGTATCGTCGACCGCAAGTTGCGTTACTACTGCATGCGGCTTGCCAGTCCCTGTCGTGTATAATAGTAGGCCGGAGCAAACGTGCTAGAAGGGGCAGAATTGCTGTACACAGTACTGCAAAGTCTTGCCCCCCTCCACCGTCGATTTGTTATGGCTCGTCACGGCTCATCACGAATAGAATGGATTCACAAATGGAGATCTCAGGTGGAGTCATAACATGACTGATCAAGGGTTTAGAAGTCGACCAGGCGGGTGAAGACCGCTGATTCGAAATCGCTCTCTCTAAGACAAAAAAAAATTGGTGGAAATGATCGGCCAGTAACAGTGACCAGTCAAGAAAACGTCAGTTGGCCCCCCCTTCAGATCCAGTCAGTAATTGACCACGGACCAACGATAGGCGGTCGGTTTAAACCAGCAACTCCGGGAGATGCTGGATAGCGTATAGGCCATGATGATGATGATTATTATGTATAATCACTGCTATTGCTATCGATACTGATACTGCAACTGCTGCTGCTACTGATACTGCAACTGCTGCTGCTACTGATACTGCAACTGCAACGACAGCAGCAGCATATATTGAACGAGTGCGGGATCTATGCCAACTGGTCAAGCGTTGATGGACTGACAAGAATTATTTGCGTAGTAGTATATAGTAGTATGTAGTAACATGTAGTAACATATAGTAACATGTACCTAGTAGTATGCTAGGACAACCGAGATCGACCTGGGAGATTGGCGGTCAGTACCATAAGTCGTCGTCGGTTGGTGACGAAGCGGAGGGCTTCACTCCTTTGTGTAGGTATGTACGAAGTAGTAGTATGTACTGTAGATAGCCACATAGGTGAGCTAGACCAGGTTAGGCTAAACATGAACAAGGTGATGATACTACACAGTACAGAATAGATATAGAATAATACGTAGCCATTGGGGGGGGGGAGGGTATTAAAGTAATGCAAGACTGAGCTGGTATTGCTGGCGGTTCTTGGTAGGGTGCGTATATGGATTATTGATGGTGTGAGAGTGTAAGATGGGATTCGTGTGTCTGTGTGTCTGTAGGGTTCTACTACTATGTATGTACATGTATGTATGTAAGTTCTACCTGTACGAAGTTTGTGTAAGAAGTATAGTACCTACAGTATACATGTAGTATAGTATGTACATACCCCCTAAGTAGGTACGTAGTATACATATAGTCGAGTATAGCGTATGCATGTAGATATATGCATGTACCATTATGTATGTCAGAGGTAATAAAACTGGAGCAGGGAACCTTGGAAACCTTGGGAACAATAGCGGCATACGACCCTTGGAAGTTACTATCTTTTACTTAGCGTGAATCCACCAACGATGCTTTGAGGTTAACCATTTGGCTGACCCACGACCGCGGAAAGCGGGAAGGACCCTTTTCAACCGACCTGCCTTCCTAACCCAGCCTTTCAATGGCCACCAAAGGTCACTATATTTGTAGTGTATGTAGTGTATGTACAAGTATTACATATGTAAGCCAAACCTTATAATCAATATATGCAAGTGCAAATGTCCAGCGAAATAGACTATATTATGTACTTACTTACCTAAGTACCTAGTAATACCTTACATTGTAGGTAGACCATGACCACTTGGTGCATGTATATATGAATTATAGTACATAGTTATAGGTAATAGATTCTACCAAGTATTCTATACTTTATACTTTACAGGGTCCTATATGAGCGTGAGATATGTACGATGCCTACCTCCTAAGTAAGTATCTATTACCGATACTACTCAAGATCACCCGGATACTTAGAACGGATAAACCCGTCTCAACACACATGTACACTATTATGTACGTACTTGAGATTTCAACATGTACATGCATGTATAGCACTGCTACATAGTAGTACATACATACATACATACATACATAGTATACTATCAGTAGAATGTACACAGTAGTGGATGTATACTACGGTAATCTCCAAAGCTGAATACTTTATTTTGAACTTTTGCAACTTTCCAAACCTCGCCGCCGACTTACATGCATACAGTACTTCCTACACACACATACTTGTGTTTCTTATACCTTACATATACGCACACGAATATACGAGATTCTTTCCACCTCAAACCTACATACATTTACCTTATACATACACACACATACACATACACATATAAGCTATCTATATACGGTACATCAAAATACCAAAGAATGGTCCATTGAATAGTAAATCATGACTATTAAGCGATCAGGTACCAACAAGCGGCCCGGTTGCAATTCCAGCCCAACCGCCAGAACCATGTCTCAGTAACATATGTGGTAACATACATAGTATCTCAGTAAGTAATAATGGCCGGAGCCACCACGCTGGCCGGCCATGTCAGCATGACCAACAGCCCGCAGAAGGATCGCCGACGCACGCAGACGCAGACGCAGACGCAGATGCAGATGCAGACAGCCAGCTACTCTGTACTGCATTGCATACCTCCTACCTACTGTATTTACCTCTTAATACGTAGCTTCGTTAGCCTGTCGTATGCGGGGCGTAACGCATTACCGCCTTTCTCTCTACCACTCGTTGAGCTGAAGCAATACTTGCAGGCTTGCATCTACATCTATCTGCATTTACATTTGCATTTACATGTCAACATTTGCATACTGACCTACTTACATGGACCCTATTCACGTACGTTACGTCTAAAGATGGACTTCTTCACCTGCCTCCCAAATATGTTAGTGGGTTTTGTGCCTTGGGCGTAAAGACAACACATCGTGGATGAGCTACGTGAGCTGTTACATACAGCTCATAAATCTGGATCGTCGCACCGACCTTTTCGACACGAGAATTTTAGCTCCTCGTCGACTTTTAACTCTAATACCTAATCTCTCTTCCACGATGCTACTCGATTTCTCTCCTTTTCCCTCTTGTCTCTCTTCTTTTTTTTTCTATCAGTTGGAAAGCAAGGGGTAAATGCATAATCACCTTTAACTAGCCTGTCATGTCAGGGGGGGGGTCCTTGGCATCTTAACAAGTTGCCCGAGTCCGCAAAAGCATCACTACTAATTACATAGTATAAGATATTGACGAGGCTGTGTTTTTATACAATGAGGATGAAGTACCTTTGGAAGTACTTCTAAGCTCTCTCACTACATTTACTGAGATACTAGATGAGCATACATATTCCGAGGCTCGGGCTGGCGAGCCACGACATTTTGCTTATGCATACCAGGTATGCGCCATGATTTTATATTAGGCCGTCTATGATGTATGAGAGCTGCAAGTTCTACAATGGACATGGGATGGTTCATGTCGCTGCCGTGTGATGAGACCACCGTTTGATCCCAGACTCCCCAGTCGGCATGCGTACATACCTGCGCGCAAGATGGTATAAGGTAGGTTACCTTGGCCCTGTCACCTGCGGCCGTATATGCGGCCAAGGGAACGCACCTACATATGTACACACACCCACGCGTGCTGAGTGGGAGGAGAAAGAAAAAGAAAAAGAAAGGAAAAATCCCTTCGCACGAAATTACTGCATCTCGTCTGGCGGCTCGCAAGCGCAAGGATCCTTCTTTCGACACTCTCAACCCAGCAGCCTGGATAGACAGCCACGTTCTAAACCATGTCAGGTCTAGCAACACAATGAGCTGGGTGGCTGATGTCTTACATTTCCGAATCGAACATTCCTCACCGACCAGGGATGGTTTCTGAGACCTCGTGGCAATGTGGATATCCGCACTTTCGTTTGTAGCTGTCACGAGATATGACGATACCACACACGACAGCAGAAAAAGCAGAACGGGGTAGTCTAGGCAAGATGGACCCGCGGCTAGCTACCATGAACTGATGATTTCGTGCAGCTATGCATTTTATTAACATCCAATCTTACTACTTTAGTCCCATCGATACGCTGCAATCTCCATTTCGAGATAAAGTGATGGCCGATCAATCACATCTTAACCACAATAGTAGTGTTCCAGATGAATGATTATGGACAAGGTAGTCGAATCTGCTAGGGCAGAATTCAAATATAACCTTATGAATGAGACAGAGGACCAACGTCGCAACCTCATATTTTAGATGACCTTGTCCCTGTTCCTAATTTGCTTATAATATGCCCTCCCCCCCCCTGGATACTCCTCCTCACGCCGCCGGAGAATATTACGGCCGGGTTCGTATTCAATGCAGGAACAAGGTCCGAGACATGGCGGAACGAGGTAAATTACGCGCTTCATCTACGGCTATCTCGTTTTCTTACATTGGGCTTCTGCAAAGAATGCTTTGTTACATGTCATCTTCGACTATTCTCCAAAGATAGCTCAGCTCAGCTACCTATTCTCTAGCCTGCTCCAGTCGAGAACCATGTCCAGGAACAAGGTATACTGTAGACTACTTACGTACATATATATATATAGGTATATATATAGGTACAGATACTAATGACTTGGATACATAGTATGTACTGTACCAAAATCGTGGCAGCTTGGGATGGCACCATTTGCTTTAATCAAACCCAGGCTTTCGATATAATTGGTACTCAACAAAAACAAAAAGAAAAAGAAAAGGCGAAAGAAGATGCCTGTCATACGCCACAAGCCGAATGACGTTCCTCCAACTACCATACTACGCTATGTACGAATTAATACCCGATATCCGAATGCTAAATAACCAATATACAATATGTAGATCATGCTAGTCATACGATCTCACTCGAGATATCGAGAACGTACAGCAAGCACATCATAGCCAGTCGATAAAGTCATTCGCGGACTTAGCCAATATTGCGACATCTATCATAAGATACGGATCCATTTCGGGTTCAGTAGGTATCCAAATATGTGCATTCCATTGTCATCTTACAACGGCAACATGATCAATTCTATCATTTCTGGGCCCTCACGATCATACAATCTACGATATAAATCGTGTAGCTATACCCTGTGTAGGTGTGTTGTAAATAAGAAAAAGAAGGTAATTTTCACCCTCATTTAAGTTAACCCAGCAGTTCGGACCTAGTCCCTTCTCTACCGAGCACTCCGTATCCATACCTGGATCTGGAGATTGTTCTTTGGGGGAGGGAGGGGGGGCCGTTTTTTTTTTACTTCTCTTCTGTCGCGTGTTTTTCTTCCTAGAGATTCTGGAAAATGTATCATGTATGGCATGCAGAGCGCAGCTGCGGCTAATACCATAGACTGCAGCCTAAGTCCCTAGGGAGCCCCGGGGAACAGGGGTCGAGAAATTATCACAATACTCTACAGTAGCGTAAGTACGGGGGGGCTGTCGTCACGAAAATGGCTTCGTGGCCAAGCTACGCCCGGCTCCTAAGGGCCTTACCGTTGGGGACATGGTAAAAGAAAAAAAAAACGAGCTGTCACTTTAATACCTGTACCGTCCGTAATCACTATAGGATGTACCTAATAATGTAAGGACAGGGAGGGTAATGAATTCTCGCTAACCTCGCCAGTAGAAGGGCGAACGAAATATCGGACGTTTTAATATGTGGTAAGTATGTACACTACACTATGTGCATACTATGTAAGTGCCACACATATAGGACCAGGTGATCACTAATATCCCAGGCGACATTTGCATCAGCGGTGAGCCACCAATCCACTCACGCAGCCGGGATACCGTTTACAGACATTCAGTGTTATTGCTATTAGAATGTAGAAGCTACAGAAACAATGGCGGTTACAATTATGGTAAGTATGGTATTTGTGGAATATAGTAGGTTACTACGCTATTATATACATGGAACTAGCACAATTTAGAAAAGTCGGATACGACTTCACGACCTTGTGTACATGTATGTGTGTGTGTGTGTACGCCCTCATGTCTCGTCGACACATGGCTAGCACGCCGTCCCCATCTCCAAGACCCCCACAGTCGAACAGCGCTGGTGGTACTACGGAGGACATGTGGCAGCCCCCCCCCCCCCCCCCCTCTCCGACTACGCTTACTCCTCCTATAATATCGTCATTATTATCATCGTCATCAATACCGATGCAGTGATACGTAGATTGTCGAGGATAATCGCTACCAGACATTACATACGCAAGGAGATCTGCCCCCTTTGAGGTATTATTACGGAGCACGGAAGCCTTTATGGAAGGTTCCCTACATACATTAACCTACCCTATTATGTACATACGCTACGCTATTCCCGTCCGTATCAACCCTAATCCTGGATTCTGGATCCCGGAAGAGCTCGACCGGGAGTCGACGGTCAGACGGTGTACGAGATGAGCGGCCAGCCAGCCAGCCAGCCAGCCAAACCAGCCAACCAACCAACCAACGCATCGGCACAGAAGCTTGGAATGGAGCCACCCATCGCTCGTCATGTTATTACACTGGCCTCATAATAAACAGTGCCTAATGCCGATGCTCTCTTCCCATCCTTCTCCTTTCCTTCGATAATTTCCTTCGACTTCCACGACAGGGTATGCGTGAGATTAATCTTTCTAGAAGACTTACTCGCATCAATCTATGATCATGTGGTTGTACAAATTTTTTTCCCTGTCTCTCCCCCCCCCTTATGCAGTAATACTTCTGTTATTATTGTAATTATTATGATCTGTGCATGTAACTACCTACTAACTATTGTGCTATGGAATATTGTGTATGTATGTAGGTATGTAGTAATAGTAGTAGCAGTGGTAGTAGCCGCGGAACGGCTCGACCGCTCTCCCTTTTCCATGATCCTCTCTTAGCTCGTCCAGCTAAGCCGTCCTTGGCCAGATCCATCGCCGTCGGACAACGAGTCCAGGTCCCCATCTCTCCCCCTCCTTTAGGAGAAAAAAGCACGGTTGCTCGTTGGATTCTTGATAGGGTGTGTCGTGCATACGCATGACGCACCTAACACCCTGGAAGCTCTGTTGAGCAGCAGGAGGATCAAAAAAAAAGGAAGAGGGAAAAAAAAAAGAGGAAAGGGAAGAAGGGGGGAAAGGAAAGAAAGAAAGAAAGAAAAAAAACTAGAGGGCTGGTCATCGTCGCAAAAAAGGAAAACTGGTTGACGATGGATGGCCTACACCGACAAATTTTCAACATGCGTATTCGCACATACCTACCACCATGTCATGTCATGCCTTGCCTCCCTCCTTTTTTTTTTTTGTTTCGTTGTTTTGCATGTCTTTGTTTTGTTTATTTTCTTTTCCACACCTGCATCTTGACCCATCTCTCCCAGCCGCGCTCTACCTACGACCAAATAGCGGCTTACACGCGACCTTGCTGTCGTGGATCCATGCGATTCGCAAGAAGCGGTCACCAACTCAGAACGGCGTCTTCTAAATACGGACTCGACGTGCCTTAGCTGCAACCTAGCCCTCATAGCCTATTGTCTACAGTTACTCGACTAGGCAATCGCCGCACCCTTTTCGGCATATACGTACGACTATGATGAAAGAAAAGAAAAAAGCGATCCACGTATGTGATGTAGGACCTAGGTATGTATGTGCATGTAGTAGTAGTGTATGTATGTAGGTGGGTTGGGCAACACAGCACAACACGACACACACACACACAAAGGCGAGAGAGAGAGAGAGAGACGTCGCGTGGCTCCATGCCGACCCTCGGGCTTCCTTAGTCGTACCGATTAAGGGGTATCCTCGAATTATCGCCACTGGCGCCTCGACGATAGTTAGAACGTAGCTTGCTTGCTTTTTTGTTTCCTTCTCGGACGGTGCATACAAACACCATCTTCGCGGCATGGATGCCGGAAAGCAATCCGTGCCCTGATCATCAATCAATCTTCTAGTGAGGTGCATCATCCGCGCGCGACCTTTCCGCGCCTTCGTCACGTTCCGGCCTGCGCTCCGAGCGAAGACGATGTATACCTAGTGGTGCTAACGATGTCCACCTACGTAGCCCGAGGCACATACAAGGTATCCTGCTGCGATAGCTCGTATGTAGGTAGGTGTAGCTAGCACGCTTAGAATTATGTACACGAATATTGACACAAGCGTGCAGTCGTATTCGACAGCGGGTCATATCCATCCGCCCATCAAGCGACGGGGAAAAAGCATCTCTAAGGGGAGGAAGGGAGGGGCGGCCAAATAGCCGCCAAGAAGAGCATTCGACGTCGACGCGATTCGACAGAAGGACCTAGCCGAGGTGTTCGGCCTCTTCTCGCGGCTACCAGGGCCGCGTTCCGTAGATGTCGCGATAGCATCCAAGACTTCTGCGTCTAAGGTAGTTTCGTCACAGCGCAAGCAAACTAGATTTTCCTTTTTTTTCTTAACATCGTTCGTAACAAGAACCAGGTAATACACGGCACATCCAGTTCCTGCTCGCCGGTTCTCGTGGATATTGCCGTCTGCGTCTAAGCCGGCATCCTGGTGTTTGATACGCCAGGACGTAGTTGCTAGTGATACCTACCTCTCTCTGACGTCCTATCAACTACGGTCTACGGACTACGGTTACATACCTAGCCACCAGGTTCGGACTACGGACTAACTTAGCGATATCAAGCTGGGGGCCGAGCCGGGTGCCGCCGCTTATTAGCCTCAGCCGATTCGGCGCGAGTTTTCTTCCATCCTTCCAGCTACGCTTTAGCCCCCCCTTGCTTGGCTTCCGAGACATGCATACCTCATACACATACAAGTCACTCAACTTTTTTTCCCCCCTTCCCCCCTTCCCCCCTTCTCCTCATCCAGCAACGCTAAAAATCCCCCCCCTTTCCCCCCCCCTAAACCCAAAAAAATAAGAGTAAGGAAATGAAAGAAACAAAAAAAAAACACAACCAGTCGCCCGCTAGAGAAAGCTAAGTAAGCTAACCAAACGCAAGGGAGAAACCTAGAATTAGGTACTACCTACCCTCCTCCTTTTCCAATTCCAAATAAGGCCTGGAATTGTGTTGGAAGAGCGAAAGAGGAAAAAGGAGATAAAAAGAAAAAAGAAAGGCAAGAAATACACCTACCTACCTAACCTAGCTAGGTAGATATACGCCAAGAAACTCCCCAGACCGATCTTCGGCAGTAAAAAAAAGAAAAAAAGAAAGAAAAGAAAATGTCTACGGCCACAAGCCAGGACGAACAGCCGCCGCCGCCCCAGCAGCAGCAGCCGCCGCAGCGGTGGCGCGCCACGCAGCCGTACCTGCGGACGCTGCGGTGCGAGCTAGGCGAGGGCCCGTACCACGAGGCGGGCACGCGGCGGCTGCGCTTCGTCGACATCAAGGCGAAGCGGGTACACTCCGTCCGCCTCATCAACGACTCCTCCTCCTCCGACGACAACAACGACGACGGTGCGGACGCGGACGCGGACGCGGACCGGGACCTCGAGACCGTGCAGCTCGACGTCCCCGTGACGGTGACGGCGGACATCGCCGGCGTCGACCCGCGCGACCGCTTCCTCGTCGGCCTCAAGTACGGCCTCGCCGTGCTGGACCGGCGCTCCGGCGCGTACGAGTACGTCTCGCGCTTCGCGGCGGGCGGCGGCGGCGGCAGCGGCGTAGACAACGAGCGCCTGCGCAGCAACGACGGCGCGGCCGACCCCCACGGCCGCTTCTGGCTCGGCACCATGACGGACTTTGGGTATGACTTGCAGCCCGAAGGTAAGAATACCTTTTTAAAAAAAAAAAAAAAAAAAGATGCGATTTTTATTTTCTCTTTTCCTCCTGGATTATTAGCCCTCTCCTATTTCTCTCTGTCTCTCCTCGGTCCCTTACCCTCTCCCCCCCCCCTTCTTCACATCGGTTCCCCCCAGGTAGGTAAGGGAAATATTGCATGATAGCAGTCCGCGGCCGCGCGGCCTCGTTACCTATATATAATATATCTCATACGCTTAGCTATCTCACGTATACTCCGTATGATATGTACTACGCTACACGGCATACCTCGCATCGTACGTATTCCTCAAGGGTCCTTTGACCGGCCTGTCCCTGCCTGTACCTTACGAGCCTGGATGTCAGCACGAGAAAAAAAAACCCTTAAAAACGCGGCCCTTAACTTAGCACATCGTCTCATCTGTCTCTCCCCTGTCCCTCTTTGTCGCCCTTCCGCCTTCTGGTAAAGCTTCCGACTATTTACTAGGTAAACACTGGAGCACTGAACCCCATCAGCCGGGGTTTTTTTTCTTTCCCCTTCGAAGCTAGCCGTGCCCGGTAGATGATCATATATACCTTGTCTAGGCTCCTATTGCAACTACCGTGGACGAGGAAGACCCGAGCAAGCAGAGCAGGGAAACGTCCGGTCTAGTCTAGTTTAATTCAATGTCGTGTGTCTAAGAAGATAGTCGCCAAAACTGCTACGCTATATCCATAACCTTTACCTTATATATATAACCAAATCTAGTTATCTCGCACACGTATATACCTCCTACGCGATACTAATAAGCTAATAAGACAACGCCCAGGGACCCTCTACCTCTTCACCGGACGCCGCGGTGCGCCGCCGCAGGCGATCCGGCACCCGGTCACGATTCCGAACTCGGTGGGGTGGTCGCCGGACGGGCGGACGCTGTACTTCACGCACTCAACGGAGCGCGTGATCCTCGCGTATGACTACGACGCGCGCACGGGAGCCGCGACGCCGCGGCGCTCGTCCTCCTCCGTCTTCTACGCGCACGACGGGCCCGGCGAGCCCGACGGCTTCCGCGTCGACGTCCGCGGCTGTCTCTGGCAGGCCGTCTACGGCGAGGGCCGCGTCCTCCGCATCGACCCCAGCGGCTGCATCATCGGCCAAGTCGACCTGCCCACCAGGAACGCCACCTGCGTCCAGTTCGTCGGCACCCAGCTCTTCGTCACGACGGCGCGCATGCAGGAGGGCGAGGGCACCCCGGAGGAGGTCGAGCTCTCGGGCGCCCTATTCAGGGTCGACGTCGGGGTAGAAGGGCTGGAGCCGTTCTTATTTAAGCTGGATGAGACGTCTTGACCTGCGGGTTACGAAGGTGAGCTTTTGAGGCTGTGAGTACCTAGCTGCGGCAGTCAATACGATCAAGAACGGGAAAACTCTGTATATGGAACACATTACACATGGCGGATGAGAAAGCAGATGTATATACACGGAGCTAGTAGAAGATCAATAAGGTATAACTATATTTTTGCATGTAGGCATACATCAACCCTTGGGCTTCAACGCATACATGCGCACAGCGTAAAGCTCGGAGGGAAATCCGTGCTGTAATTCCGTCTTAATTATGCGGAATCCCGCATTCTCGAATATTCGCCTAAACGATTCATCTCGTCTGATACGGCATTGTTAACTTGAGATATATTTGCGGAAAGTAACAGAAAGGGAATGGAGTCATGAAAAATCCTCCAAAACTTACCTCGTAACACTGCTATCTTCCGGGTCAAATACGTCTTGGCTGGATCTGTTGATATTTTCTTTTAAAACGACGAAGCCCTTCGTCTGACCGTCCTCGCCAACGCTTAGGGCTGTGCCGCACCGGCGCAGGTAAGCCTCGAGCTGCTCATCTGTTAGGTGGCCGACACACCACTGGTTCCAGATTAGGTCGTACTCGACCTCCCCGTCTGGCCGCCACTCCTCGAGCCCGACGTTATAGATGCGGCCTACGCCCGGCTGGTCCTCGAGCGCGGCCGTGAACTTGGCAATGGGCTCGATGACATCTACGGTCTCCGCGATGTCGAGGAGCATGCCTTGCGTTATGCGTCCGATCCTGTGAGCCTTTTAGCCGAAGCCTATACACATGCACACGAGTGCTACTCCTCTTATCGGCTTTCCCACTCATACACAGGCGTCCGTACCCCTATTCATAGACCGAAGGGCCACAGCGAAGAAATCACAAGAGGGAAGAAAAAGCGGCAGAGCGAGGGAAAAATAAAGAATAACAAGACGGACGGCCCGGTCACGTACATCCAGCATAACACACAAACTTGAAAAGCCCAATAAGGAATACATACCCAGCGCCCCCCTCCAACGCCCTTCCTACACCCTTACGCCCCTTTTCACGGCCCAGGCCAAGCTTGGCCAGGAAGCTCCGCGACCCTCGGAGGTCGATGCGCGACACGTGCGGGTACCCGCCCAACATGCCATTGACGTCGGCCTCGACGCCCGCCCAGTACCGGCGGCTGTCGTCGGGGCGGATAAGTGAATCCGGCACCGCGTCTTCCGCCGCCGCCAGCGAGAGTAGTTTTTCTTCTCGCTCTTCTTCCGCCCTCTGCTGCGCCCCGGCGGGAGACATCTTCTACACCGCACGTATCTCTGAAATGCTATGTCTCTCTATGGGATACCTAGGTAAGTGATAGATATACGGTAAAAGGTGTAGGTAGATGATAAAGAGGGTCAGTAGAGTAGAAGAGTCTGGGATATACGAATACGTAATGTGCTGTAAATATATCACCATGCGCTATTTGTTTACTATAGAAACAAACAACAGAACAAAGGGTTTAAAATATATTCAGAGACATACTTAGTATCATCCAAAGTCGTACCGTGTATAAAATCGACGGAAGGTTGGGGGGAAAAAAAGACGGGAAAGAGGCGTAAAGTTGCAAACGAAGAATAATGTTATAAGTTATAACTTTGCGTCACGTGTTCTGGCGTCTCCTTAATCGTCCCTTTTTTCCTTTTTTTTATACTAGCGGGCGCATATTCGCGCGCGCGCGCTCTTTTTGAGTTACCCCTATGTATAGGTACCTAACCAATAATCTACATATCTATCTCTTATGGTATCAATAGATTATGTATGTATGTATATGAGGTAGGAGGTATGTATGCTACCTCATTCTTATACATCAACAGTCGTGTTACTCGACGCGCGACTGCCCGACTGGAGGTTACATTATGCAAGGTTTTCTATCTGACTTTTGCCTTAGTGTAGCAGGTTGTTTCTGATTAGGCACATAGCTACGTCATAGCTAGATGTTGCTGGGTAATGTGATGTAACGTCAGGGCCTTGCGAGATGCAGGTATAAAAAAAAGGAGGTACTGTAGGTACTTTGGAAAAGGATGCTAACGGATTTTCTATAATCGTACATCCTGTTTAAACTTGGCATCCCAACCTTCGTTCCTTCAACTTTAACTTAACATCATCATACATATCTTATGACATTTTTGTTACTGGTACATAATATTGACAACAACTGCTTATAATATCCACTTATACGGAATACATCACAACGACATCTTTTTTATTTTGGTCACAACTATGCATCATATACAACATACCGATGTTTTATATATATTTACCAACGAACAAATACTGACATTAATTAATCGTGACAACCAATAGAAGATTATGTTACATATCCGTCCATTGCAAGATCCCATACCCATTTCCCATCCCATATATACTCATTCATCAAGAATCATAACCACTTCCCTCAACTAATCCTCTTTACCATATTTGGCACTACGTTTAATAGTAGCCGCCGCCGAAACCGCCACGGTAACCACCGTAGCCACCACGGTAACCCCACTTCTCTTCGGTGTCAACGTCTCGCTTGCCCCATCCCCAACCCCAACCCCAAGGGCCGTATGGGTAACCCCACGGGTAGTACTTTTCCGAACCCTGATTTGCCTGGTTCGCCTGGTTCGCCTGGTTCGCCTGGTTATCTTGGTTGGCGGTGGCAGCGTCATCTCTCTTGGTGTTGTGCTTGTTCCAGCCGTAAGGACCCCATCCGTATCCTCCGTAGCCTCCGTAGCCTCCATAGGGGCCGTATCCTCCCCACCAATCTTCGTTGGTCTTGTCAACGTCTGCGTTCTCATCTGCCCTCTTGTGGGCGGGGACGTTGGGCTGTTGCTGAGTTAGTACATATGTTGATAGGTTACGAAGTGTAGAAGAGCGTCAAATAGACGAACACTGACCTCAGCAGCCACATTCGCCTCAGGGGTTGGCGCAGCTAGGACACTGGGTCCGACAAGCAGAAGCGCTGCTAATAATGACTTGTGAATCTGCATGATGTGTACGACGGATCGTATAAATGTATGATCAAGAGTAAAGTTTCCAATATCGGTATTTTTCAGAAGACGTAAGAAGTCACTTAGCACTCTTTGGATAGTCGTGACACAGATGAGACAACATTTTCGAGGAGAAACAATCGAGCTTCTTATATCCCCATCTCTAGCGTAGGAAGACGCGCTTGGTCGGGACCCTCGCCCTTCGTAATCAGCTCAACTCGATGAGAAGAAGGTTTGAGTTTTCCATTGACGACAACGATATCTTGTCACTATGGCGTTATGCATATGTCCATCGTCCTCAACAGCCCTTCTCCACGCCAACACCAACACCAGCACCAACACCAACACCAACGCCATGTCGAACCATATGCGAGGCGGCCATGCCCTTTCGCACGGCATGACGCGATCCTGCGTAAGGTTTCGCAGGGCTGATGCTTGGATTACCAATCGGCCTCGGGCGCCATCTAAGGAGGCGACTTGCTCGCGAGATTGTGGGGGAGGCGCGTAACGAAAGGCACATATCCCCGGGTCATCCAACACCTTAGACTCGTCCCGTTCATCTGCTCTCTCGTCCTGGGTCGTGGGACCGTATCTGCCAAGATACCAAGACCAAGGCCGTGGGCGCCCAGTGTCGAGAGGGTATTAGAAATCGACGGTACGACTTTTCGAGCGTAAGGGATTAATAATTCACGAACAAGCTTTCCGATTCATCCGTCTACAAGTTTTTTTTTTCTTTCCTTCTCTCCCTTCCAATCGATATGTGGACGATATGTAAACAAGTTGTGGACAGGTGAAGTCATCACCTACTTTCAAGGTTCGCCCGGAAGTAGGGAACACTGGGGAAGACCCTGTACCCGCGCGAACTCAAAAATATCACTTGGGACTCTCCTTCGCCCTTCGTCTCCGGGAAGCTGGGCTCATATACTTGGGGACCCGCTGATAACTCGACTCTACTGCGTCAGAGACTGTGGCACTTCGTGGAGGAGGATGCCAAGTCTACCGACAGATGGCGGACATCTACGAGGTATGTGACACATCTCGGATCGGGGTCGACTAGATAGGAAACAGGAATTCCAACACGTCTCGCCCCCTAAAAAAAAGAATGTCGTCAGTGGAACAGATATCACATTTCTAGTTCGAAACTTTAGCATCTGCTCCTCGGGTTTAGACTCCTCACCCCCCTCTTCCCTGTCGTCGTCTCCAGTTCGCGATTCTCGAAGCCAATCAGGTTGGCCGCATCGTCCAGTTTACTTGAATCATAGTGAAGCGCGAATTAGCAAAACACATTCCTAGTAGGAAATTTACGAACATGACGATCTCGGGCTTAGGAGAACAAAATCCGGATATGACCAGGAAGCAACTTTTTTCTTTTCTGTTCTTTCTTTCATTCTTTTTTAGAATTGAGTCTATATCATTAGTGGTTTCTGGAGAATAAAATACGCCACGAGAGGGTATCAATCCTGGTCTAGGAACAAAAGTGCTGTTCATCTTAAAGCAGCCAAAAAAAAAAAAGGTATTGGGCGTGAGCTAAGAATGACACCCACACCGCGAATGTGTAATAAAGCCCAGTTTGCAGACCGATACCTCCTTCGGATCCTATTAGTTGCCAATTTGGTTGTCGAATAGCCCACCTAAAGTATTGGTAAATTCGATTGGCTTTTCCCAAAGCTAGTTTTCTTCTTCTTATAGCACGTAACCGTTGGCACTGACGCAGTTCCATTCGCGGACACCCATCCCTTCCTCGAGCTCGACGCACCACCAGAGCACCTCCTTGGCCTTGTCCAGCTGGCCGCTGTCTTCGTGGGCCCTGGCCAAGGCAAACCACGCGTCTGAGTAATTCCATCCTGTACCTAGCTTAGTGAGTCCAGATAGTAATCCGTAAGCCCTGTCCCGAGCAGCAAGTCGATCAACAAGGGGTAGAGAGACGGCTTTGTAAGGAGCTGGTAGCTCCTCTTCCGATGGGCCGTTTGATCCCTGGATAGAGGAAGTCTTGTTATTTGACGGCGTTGAGTCTAAGCCGTCGAGCGCACTATCCCCAAGTCCTAGCGGTGTCGATGGTAGCGTCGGGGTCCTTCCTATTCCGTGAGAGCTAGTTTGTGCTTTCTGAGGACTTGGATTTGTAGAAATTAGATTTGTTAATTGGCCGTCCGGCAAGACAATACTGGGTATTGCGGGAGGTGGCAAAAGAGTCTCGCCATAGATGTCGAGGAGAATGTTGGACAATCCAACGATAGCTGAAGGGTGATCTGGGTAATGCATTAGGGCTTCCTCGAAGTAGTCCCTTGCTGCGTAAGGGGCGTCTTCGGAAAGGGCTAGATAGCCCATCTGCATTTTGTTAGCAAACATGATTTGGACGGATATTCAACCACATACCTCGGCCTGAACATCACCCCAAAGTTCCTCAATGGATTTTTTCCCTCCCCAACCAGGGTCCCGCAGAGATACAGTGCCGTTGGTGTCCTTGGCTACTTCATCTTCTAGAGCCTCTACCAATTTCACTGCCTCGTCGATTGCACCTTTAGCGTCGCCGTACATGTTGGCGCGGCGGTAAAATGCGGCAATCATCAACCATACCTTGACAAGTATGGTTTGCCTCTGTCGTTTGACTTGTTCTTTAGGAAATTGTACGGCGGGCAGTGTATTAGGTGATGAAACCGACGTTAAGACTAATCCGTCAGATCCTGCCGCCGATCCCTTGGTAGACGCCGAGGAATCGAAACGAAGTAGCCCGCGGCTTTTAGACAGCGATCGCTGTCGGGTAGAAACATCACTTTTGCTACTCCACGCGAAGAAATCTACACGTTCTTGTGGCGTCCCGTCCGGCATCGGTGTGTAATAGTCTTCACCGTCTACGACAGATGGGGCGTGAGGCGTACCCCCGCTAGCAGAAGCTCGTCGTGGTTGGGCACTCGGTTCTCGCTTTTTTAAGCTATTTCGCCTCGACGAATCGCTACCTCGTCCGTGGATACTCGATGATCTTCTAGCACGTTGAGTATCTCCGCCTTCGCCATTTTCCTTGGTAACTTGTATAGTGGGAGCAGTGTTGACGGTGCTAATGCTTGTCTGGGTGGTCTGCGGTCTCTCTTGCAAGATAGTAGAGTTGGTGCTCTCCGCGGTGGGAGCTCGTCTTCTGTTGCGAGGCACTCTCTCCGATTTGTTACCAAATATGCTACCGCGAATACTTTTGATCGTACCAGCCGAACTTTTTGGTACCTCCATCGTGGACTTCTGAGCTGCAAGTGGCACTTTAGGTTGGGAGTCACCAAATAGTCTTGTATATAAGACCATCAGTTCGTGACTTGCGTTGACTGCAACCTCTGGCCCTTCTAGTAGTTCTAGAAGACAGAGCTGTGTCATTTTCACTTCGATCATGCTTTCTTTCTCGACATCGTCCATTTCATCGACGAGCCCCCTTGCGTGAGACTTTTCGTTCTGGGCCTCTACCTCATTAAGGTGTTCGCTTCGAAATGTGCCCTGTATGTTTTGGGAGCCAAAGAGTATTGTTGGATCGTCAAATTGTTCAAAAGCTCCTTCACAAGCCCTAGCAGCCATTATGAAATCCTGCCTAGCGCTCAGGAGAAGAGCGAGAAGGTGCCACAGGGGGATTAATGAGCGTTCCCGCCAATATGACATGTATCCAGCGGATCGTTCCGCAGTTTTTCTACTTGACATGAGTGCAGCCTTGACGATGTCAATGGCTGCACTCAACTCCCTCTGCTCTGCTAGTAACAGTCCGAGCGTGAATAGGGTCCTAACATCTATTGGATTTCCGTTCTCCGGCGACAGGGATTTTTGAAAGCTTCGGATGGCCTTGGATTGAGTTTCTGTTCGTATAGATGCATCGAAAGTTGCTCGAGACCATTGCGCTTGCGAAATACCAATAGCTTGCCATGACAGGGCATACACCCGAGACGATATTCGTGGGTGCAATATGACGCCATTTCCGTTCTCCTCGTCTAGTGTCGTGATATTATCCTGCTTGTTCGGAAGAGGCGCCGGAAGTTTCTGTAGCATTCCTTCCAATTCAACTCCTAACTCGTGAGCCTTCTCCGCAGCCTCTCGAAAGCCATATTTACAGAGAGCTATTATCGCTTGGGATATAGTTTCCAGGACGGTCGCGTCATCATCGAGGTTCGGCTCTGGATGACCTGTCTTATCAACACGAGCTTTCCCTTTTTTAACAATCTCCAAGTAGGAATCGAAGGCGCGGAAAGCAAGATCGAATTCAGCAACGGAGAGGTGAACCGTGAATAGATAGCGCAATATGGCCGTGGAATGGAATGTTTTCGTCGCAGCCCGGTAAAGGATGTCTAAAATCCCACGACTGAGGCCCTCTTTCCCGCCAGTTCCAAGGTCTTGCTCATGCCAACTATAACCACTTAGTATACTCCAATTTTTCATAACGGTCATAGCAAACTCTTCCACTTCTTGTCTTTGTTCGTCGGCTCGAGGAAAAGAAGTTTCACTTAAGAGCAGTCCTTCATAGGCGGCTTCGACCTTCTTCAACTCCACTCGAAGCTGATTTCTAGCAGACGCTTCGTTAGTAACATCTACAAAACCTGTCGGAAACGGCAGATCTTGCTGTAGGATCCCAGATATGGCGGCGTAGTATTCGTTCCACACTCTCCTTCTTGGCACGGCTCCCCGAAATCCATAGCCACCGGCGAGGGGAGAGCCTTGGGCCTTAGACATTTCCCAATACTTGGCCCAAGAACGGAATGCCGCCAATGAGTTAGCGTCTTCGAGACTTTTCTCTCCTCTTTCAAGGGCTTGAGCCTGTAACATGCAGAATTCGGTTAAGAACAATTCGGCCCAAAATCGTAACTGTTTACGTCCCTTTTGATCGGACCACAGATGGGAGAGAGAATCCAAGGTCGATTCGAAGATTCCAAGAGCGGCGACTCGCTCATTACTTCTTGCGAGACAGTTGGCCTTCAGATAGGCGGCCTTGAGAGAACATACTCTCGTCCATTCGGATATACTACCCGGCTGTTCGAGTTGGGCAAGCAGTTCGTTCTCTAGATCTTGCGCAAACCGAGCAGCGGCTTGGTCATACTGACCAACAGTCCAATAAAGCCATCCGACACATACCTGTGCCTGGTATTTGTCTTCGAGGTACGAGGTCTCGGCTTCGATGGCACTAAGTAATCTGGGTGCTAACTGTGCGACGTCTAGATCTATGGAGGAGACGGCGGTCGAAGGTCTTGACTCGGGCTTATGTTTCTGGGAAGCTTTGACAACGGCATGTTCGATCTCGGCGGTTGTTGTGAGGCCTAGAGATATAACAGTATATCAGTGACGGGTTTGGATGGGGGAGAAGCGCATCTAGAATCATACATAACTTGTCGGTGGCATGTTTGCGAACCTTTCGTACCAGCTCTGGCACATCATCCCATTTCCCCTCACACCTTGCATCCTCTAATCGAACTAAGTATTGCGTTACTTTGGCCGGTCTCTATGTTTTTTTTGGTATCCCATGTGAGTTACCTTCCAGGTATATATAAGTTGCTAAGCATGGGAAAGGGAAGGCAACCCACACTCATACTGACGATCAAGGTCTGAGCAAACGCGCTAAAGTTATGAAATAAGATTCTGAATATTATATCATATCGGTTGTATGATATAGCTCTTCTTTATCCCTCACCAACGTCATAGAGGTTTTGTCAACTTCATATGATCTATATGAAGTAGGATTGTTTAGGACTTAAAGCCAGGATCAAGTTGTATTAAAATAGTGGTAAAAGGGGCCTGAGAGTCGTCGCGGCTAACAAATTAGGCCTTTAAAACTTGTCTTGGCGTGCATGAGGGAAGTACGTCACAACCCTGTTAAAAGGATATGTTTAATTCATTTAACAGGTACGTTAACTTACATATGCAAATATAAGACATGGGGAGACACGGCCCTTGGAGTTGATTGGGGGATTGGGATTGGAATTGAGATTAGCTAAATAGACCCGCTAAAAAGTTTATCGATAGGAGAAAAATACTCTTCAATGCTCATCCTCAAAATATCAATTTTACCTTATCCATGTACATACTTACAATGTCCCATATAGATTTTCTTCAATATGATGAAATTTCTACGTGGTAGTAAAATATTCCGAGAAAATAATTATAAACCTAATGAATTAACTATTCTAATATCTTGAAAAAGAACACACATCCACGCCTTCAAACGCAGTTTTCCGAAGCCAGCGAGCTCAACCGGAGGAAAGACTAGGAAAGACTTATAAGTCATGGCATTGGCTGCACTCCCATCTGAATTACGCAGTCTCTGCCGGAGATTAACAGTAGCCAAGACAGAGGAGCTTCCAACTCTTTTACCTTCTCTCCTAAAGGACTTATTACGGTGCCAAGGACCATTATCAAACTCATCCGACCCAAAATCATCAGAGAGGTCCGAGTCAGTAGTACTCGTACATAAACTAAAGACTCAAATATCGACGCTCCTAAATAGCAGAACTTCCCAAGGTCGCTTTGTTGGAATTACTCTGGTAAAAGCTGCCGTAGAGGTTGGCGGCTGGGAATGTCTTCGAACAGCGGAACCATGGATTCGGGGACTCTTGTCTATCCTCCAAGTGAGCTTTCACAATCTATGATACGATACGGTAAAGGAACTAACAAAAAGTAGCGAAAAGACCCTGTCATTATCAAGGATCTATGCATTGTCACTCTTGTTAAGATATATTATCTGATGCATGCGTACCCGACCCTGGTACGGGAGATTGTTACACCCACTCTTCCTACTTTTGCGACGGCGTGCCTCCAGATCTTAAAACCTCCCGTGTCTAGCAAAGCTGCTAAGATACCTGCTAGTCTCATCGAGACTATATTTGAGGCTTTCTCGACTATAATACCACTTTTTCCCACTACACTACGTCAGTTTGCGTCAAAAGTTAGGCTGGAGACACGATCGTACATCGCTCCCACTATCTCAGATGGTGTAATAAACTCAGCGTCGCTAAAGACAAGCAGTCGACGTCTCACGATCAGACTACACATGACAGCCGCAAAAGGGGCGGATTCTACCGAATGGGTAAAACACTTAGAAGTCCTCATTAAGACGTTTCACGCCACCGCTTCACAGGTTTTTCGAGCGGTTCTCGAGAACTGGGAGCCAGTATCTGATCATATACCAGACCCTATACAGACGGCAGACTTCGGCAAAGAGCCCCAAGGCGGTAATATTAGTTCAGATCAGTTGCCTCCTTGGACTGGAATTTATGCAGGCAGCGAAAGAATGATCGGTCTACTCGATTTTATCAGCGAGTACATCCGCTGCTGTACAAGATCAGCAGTCACCATTCCAATTAGCGCGATCATCGACATCGTCACAAGGATATCATCAATCATGCCACCGATCCCAGGGAAGAAGTCCGCGCCCACTCAGATGAATCCAGCCATCGGTAGGGAGGAGAAAGACGATTTATGGTCTGTGTTTCCAGACATTCAGCTTGCTTCTATAAGGTTACTATTTACTATGATACAGCGATTAGAAAAGAATCTCGTGCCGGTGGCCCAGGAATCTCTCGAACTGTTACTACGAATGTTCGAATCAAGCTATCGTCTACCAGAGATCCGTATGATGACCTTCACTCTAATAAAAGAGATACTTCAACTCTGCGGGCCAACAATGGCAAAGCTTACTGTTGAAAGCTTAAACTTGGTCATTAGAGCGTGCTGTCGTGACCTCCTGGGGTCCGGAGGTCATCTCAAGCAACCTCAACAATCGACTTCGGTGCAAGACGGACTAAAGTCCAAATCTAATACTCAAAATGTCGACGCCTTTCTAAGCAACAACGTTCAGGATGAATCTATTTCCGTATCATTCAATGAAGACCATGTCTCGGCGGCTGCAGCGCTCTTAACCACTCTTTTCAGCCATATTCCCCAGAACCATCTTCCTTCGTCCCTCCGCGCGCATATGCTAAGGACCGCAATCCTGTGTCGAATCAAGGATGCTCAAATGGCGAGCGTACTGCATCCGGCGCGAGACAAGAGCGGCAGAATACCGCAATCAATATTACCCTACCTTACTCAACAGTTCCCGCGCGACGAGAGCGTTGAAGTCCTACGCTTCAACTTTCGGCCCATGGTCACAGGGTGTAGGAATAACCTGCTTGACGTCGGTGACACGCCAATGGAAGAAGATTCAGAACAGATTCTACCTGAGGATGAATTGTCGTTCGGTCAGCCACTTCAATCATCTTCCACGAACCCTCTAAATCTCTTCACTACGACGGCCAAGCCTGCCGAATTTCCAACCCACGCTTCTTCCTCATCAAATACTACGAACGCTCCGAATCTGTCTTTCCCGAAGACATCATTCGACACAGCCGTCACATCCGAGGAACATGCGACTGTCGTTCAGCCACTGCCTCCAGTCAACTCGCTGAAGCGGAAAAACGAGGACTCAGACGTCCCCGTCTCGAAACGGGCCGAGACCAACGCTCAGACGTCAACCAGCGCGTCAATACCACCCGCAATCAACACGCCAAGCCGGACACCCACGACGCGCGGCGGCGGCGGCGGTGGTGGTGGGGGCGGTGAGTTCGAAAAGGACGAAGCGGACAGCGACAGCGATGACGAGAGCGCCCATCTAAACATGGAACTCGACTCGGACGAGGAAGGGAGCGCTGACGAAGACGGAGAAGGGGAAGGAAGCCTGGATCGATGACGAATAGGCTTCCGCCCCCCGAAACTCTGCCTACCCGGACGCGTCGCACTCGGTATCTTGGCGACAGCAAGCCGCCTCGCTCCGGGTAAATGGATCTCACATGGGCTTTATATACGCGCGCACGCACATACCCATGCACACACATATATATATATATAATCTATATATAATCTGTATATCTAAGTCATATAAGCAGGCGACAGCGACGACAAGACGCCGTATCTAGGTAGATTCATATGAATATATATTAATTGCCCTACCACGCAGATCCAGAGACACGTGGATAGAGAAAAAGAGGGGAGGGGGAAAGAGAAGGAGAAGCCGCGTAAGCGCGTGGTATTATCGTGTAATGGATATCACTCACAGTCTCCTGTCGGGGGTCTGGATAGGTACTGCTCACGCGACCCGGTCTAGAGGTAAGTCAGGGGGGGGGGGCGGACAGGTAGGACATTGGCAGACGTGGTTTTTATTCCGTGTTTGACTATCTCGACGCCATCGTGGCTTCATAGCCTACCTTAGGAGGTAGGCATTATCCTCAACAGTGCTACATAATCCCGAAAAGCTCCGTGGCACGACTGATGTGTAGATAGACATACGGTACGGCTCCGTCTGGAAAGCAATGTACGAAAACATGACTTGTCTTGGGGTATATGATCCCGGCAATAGAAGAACAAACATGAGAGAGAAAAAAAAGAAAAAGAAAAAAGAAATCCCTTCCCGAAAACAACATATGTAGACCTACATAGCAAGACTAGCTCACTAAAGGATGGATAGATGGATGGATGTAGGTCTCGATGTCCAAGCTACCTAGGCGGCAAAAAAGCGACCTAGGATGAGCCGAGCAGAGTTCCTCATCTCTTCCTCCCCCCCTTTCCAATCAATGCGACGTGGTGATGATAGTGATGATGATGTAGGCCTTTTCTTCTCCCCCGCGTCTTTCGAATTGCGTAGGCGCGGGATGTGACCCTAGAAACGCCGTCTACCTTTTTTTTTTGTTGCGCGACCCCTATACAATTCAACCGCGAAAAACGAACGCCATATCCTCATGCGCCATTGTAGCTGGCTAACTATTCACGCCACTTCCCCCCTCTTTTTTCCCTCGGCAATACAGGTTTCGTTCCCGTGGACTCGTTTCGCAACGCTCGATCTTTTAATCTCTAAGCCATGCTCGCCTCTTCTCTTCCTTCTTCGCGCGGCGCTTCTCCTTGAACTGCTTCAGTTCTGCCTTAGTCGGCTTCTTACCTGAGCGCTCCGCTTTCAGGCTTCGTCCGTCGTGCGAGTTCGCCGCGGCATCCACGTCGAAGAAGGCGTTCATCTGTCTTCGAGACTTGGCCTCGTCGTTGTGCCGGTCCGGGTTCTGGTCGTCGCCTTGCCATCGCCCGGTGAAGCGGTTGAAGCTGCCCATAGCCGCGTAGGCGTTTGACGGATCCATTGACTGGTCCTGATTGGCGGCATCATTTTCGCTGCTCTTCGCGTACCACGCGTTCGGGTCGTAGTCGCCATGGATTGCCGGATTGTAGCCTCCGGCCGGTAGCTGTTCATCCTTGGGAAACTCGGCGATAGCGGCGGATTGGCCGGCTTGGGTCTGTGATGCGGGAGCGGTGACGGAACCATTCTGCATTAATCGAGGGTTTTCCCAGGTAGTCTGGTTGGTGAACCGGTTGTGGAAGAAGTAGGCCTGGCTGGCCGCGTCCCAATGGAAATCCCATCCATCATCCTCGGCCGCAGGAGGGGGCTCGTTCGGCAAAGGAGGGTCGTTTGGATCGGCGACGATAATTTTAGTAGAAGGTACAGGTGAGGCTTCGCCAGATTCTTGCGACTGAGATGACTGAGGCGATTGAGGCGATTGAGGAGATTGAGGCGATTGCACTGACTTGGTCGATGATTCAGGCGCGGCGCTGGTTAGACGTTCAGGAGATTCGGGTCTAGCATGATCGTGATCACCATGATTTGCATCTTGAGACTCGGTCTGATGGTGGGACAGGGATTCGTGTATGATGGTGCTATCCTTGGGCTGATCAGCAGCCACTTTGGACGAGCCAGGCGATGTAGAAGGCGCTGACATCTTTCTTGTGACCAAGATTCTTTTGAAATTTGTATGTTTTTCCCTTTTCTATTAAATTGTTAATGAGCGGTTACGACTTAGTCGATGAAAAAGAGTCGAAAAGGATACATTCTGACTATAGAGAGTCACAGTAAGTGCGTCGTTATTTAGGGGGGTTACCACAATTGGATTGATTCTGAGACGGGAACCAGGTATAGATTCTAAGTGTATAATGATTATTAAATGATAGTTAAGTGAAACTGATGATAGTAAGTAAAATGATGCATTGTCGAAGCTCCTTGATAATTGACGGGGCGCGTCTTCTAGAACTGTCTTATCGGTTATCGGAGAACGGGTTATTCTTCGGGAAAACATCCCTGGTCTACAACTAACAGGGATTCTCGTTGTCATATAGTGTATGGGATCAGGTCATGAATAAGTATCGACACATATAAATTACTGTGAACAAATACAATGTCTTGGCTATAGAGTTTGATACCAAAGCTTCTGTCTTGGAATGTATGTATCATACGTAAATATTATACGAAAATACCTCTTTACTACGAAGGTCCAGGCCAAAAGTTTCGCACATCAAAAAAAAGAGTCTAGCACAGTGCTCTACAAAAGCGGGTCAAAGATGCGTACAGGTAGTATTAAGGGCTGAGCTGCCCTGTAAACTTTATAGCTTTAATAAGTACCTTTTTCATATAAATATTAAGATTTCAAATTGATATAATTTTTTTTTTTATTTTTAACTGTTATATAAACTAGAGCTGCTCTATTCTAAGGATATATCAAGAAAGGAAATTTATAAAAATATTTCAATAATAATTACTTAAAGTTGAATATTTAGGGATACTTAATGAAGAAAGCAAAATACTGTACGAACTTCTTAGATGTACTGTAAGCAGTCTCTTTTTTGATGTGCGAAACTTTTGGCCTGGACCTTCGTACATATGTATCATGTAATGAAAATATCAATCAATGAATGCTTGTCGGTTGTACATAAATGCATACACAGTACGTAATACTTACTTGATACTAATGGTATCAGAGGTGGATCAGATCGAATGAGCCAATGAATTTAACCAGTTGGCCTCAGCTACACAGTATACCGACGTAGGTATAGTGTACTGTATGTATACATATTCGTACTGTATTATGTACATAATGTATGTAGAAAAGTACCAAGTATTAATCCCAGGTTTTCTTCACATCCAAGCTCTTAACCGTCGATCTTCCCATCTTAGATCTTCTCAACCTAACGTCTGTGCAATTCGGATAAGCCTACGACAAGTTCAAGGCGTTTGCGTTACATTCGGAATCTCGATGATCAGCAACAAGATATCAATTGTCTATTTGTATGACTTTCTATTCTTTTTTAATTTTTTTTTTTCATTAACACGTACTCAATGTTCAAGAAAAGAGGTCAACGACAAGACATAAAATAGATATAATTTATATACTGTTCCTCCACCTTTATTCACTATAGACACAGAAACGAACGAAATATGGCTGAAAGACTGGATGCATCGACACTGGCCAATTCACTGCCCTTACATGCTGTACAACACACGTGTATGGCTATTAAACAAAGAATTTACGCATCTTGACTCCACCTTTCAACCTCTAAGCCTCGCTATCTCTATTTTTATGATGACCAACCTCTCTAACTATGAGGGAACCCATAGAAACACGAGCCAAGCTTACGGCCGTCCTTCGTTCTTGACTCTCGCTTGGCCAAATTCTATACCAGGGCTTCATCGCAGGTGTTGCAACAGCCAAGAAGCTGTGGAGAGCGAACATCGTGGATGTCGAGAATACACAGTATCTCACCGCAATACAACTGACTGACACCTCATAATGCCACCCAAACACCAAGAAATTTTGAGTTGTTGGTAACAGATCTACAGACATGACGTGATCTATCATCCGTGATCCGTGATCCGTGATCCATCTATTAGCTAGGTACCCTTCAAGACACATAAGTTTGAGCTAAGTGGCTGTTCAGTTCTTGCGTGATGACCCAACTTTGACCTTAAATACATAAACACCTTTACGGATACGCCGCAGTGTCGCATTCATCATTTATCCAACGGAGGCATCCAGCCGCTATTATCCAAATTCACACAGGCTAGAATAAAAACTTACAGCATTTCAACTGTGCACTGGTACCTTTACTCTGTCGTTGTCAACACTGTATTTCTTCCACCCTTCTAGTGCTGGTGTTTTCAGGTCCATTTTCATCCCATTTACCATCCATCTTTTTAACGGAATCATCTTCCGTACCAAGACACAACCAGGGTTGTTCCTTTTTTTTTGCCCAGACTTAGACGTTCGAACGATCCGACTAAACCATCTCTCTATCTGTCCTCTGGTGTGTTCATCTAGTCATCTTGGAGAATGGTTCTGCCGACATAATATTTCTGACCTCTGTTCTCTTCTCCTTAAGACCGAGACCCTTTGCTCCTCCGGGTCTAACTAGTCAACCAAACCTATAATGTCTTTTCCCCCAGATATACACGATCCCGGATATACGTAGGTCGTTTTAAGAACACATTGTTCCTAACTGAAGCCAGCTCTTATAAACCCGGCACAAACCCCGACAGGTTTTAGCCTCGCGTGGATATATGAAGGGAAGGATACAGGATAAGGGGCATCATGATGTTTTACTCGGCAAGATCTCGACCGGCCATGGTCATCTTCGGCCTCGCTCCGTTACTCACAGCCGCTTTTTCTGAAGTTAGCAGCGATCAATGCGGCTGCTATCTTACCAATGGAAGTAGTAGCAACTACTTCATGAATCACATGTTCTTTGATTTCCGGGATAAGTTGGAATATGCCAAGGTTCCAGCTCTCATCGAGAGCCCTACTGCGAGTAGCCAGGCTAACGCGACCAACGATTACCTCCTCTCCGACGAATGGACGGATAACTGGACTTTGCAGAGTTGGGACAATGCCCAGTCTCTCTCCAGCAATGACAGTGATGCATCAGTCCTCATGATTCATTCGCCTAATAATGTATATATCGAGCAAAACAAGGATCAGAATGCCGATTCATCCACATATCTTACCATGAGGACAGCACGTCTAAAGGGTTTCCAGTCGTCAGCCGAGTTCGAGTCCACGACTCTGAACTACCACTTTTTGTCGGTTAGGATGTATGCCAGGACGATTGGTGCTCCGGGTGCGGTAGCGGCGATGTTCACCTACAAGGACATCAGTAATTCCACCCAACTCACATCAGTTCAAGAATCAGACTTAGAAATCAGAACATCAGACCCGACCACCCAGATTCAGTATACAAACCAGCCCTCTTATACATCCGTGGGCGCCGATATTCCCGAAGCTACCCGGAATGTCACGATCCCGGAGAAGCGGGATTGGACTGAGTGGGCTGTCTATCGGATGGACTGGAACCCGGGAACGACAACGTGGTACATCAACGGCGATGAAGTGGCTTCCATCTCCTTCCAGACGCCACACGATCCCAGTATACTTATATTCAACACCTGGTCAGAGTATGTATTTCGAGGAATCCATTCCCCCCCTACTTCTCTTATTAGCCCTTCCGGTCACTATACTATTTTAAGAAACCCTCGAGATTTTCCGAGAATAGAAAACAGTAACTAACAAGTCACAGCGGCGGGTCCTGGACCGGCAACATGAGCGTAGGCACAGAGGCCCACCTCCAAATCCAATGGATTGAACTGGTCTACAACACGACCGACACGGAGCCGTCATCTCGAACGGCCAGAAATACGCACAAGCGGGCTATAATGCCCGACCTCGTCATGAGGGACGACGACCAGTCCTGCGCCAACGTCTGCAGCATCGACGAGACGCAGACGATAGGCGCCCCAGTACTTCTACAAGGCGGTGCCACGAGGATGCTGAGCCGCAAGGGATGGGTCGCGGGCGTGGTCTCCTGGGTTTCGGTGGTATCCATGGTTCTGGTGTTTTGGTAGACGGCATCATAAAGATCTGGGGATTCTTATTTTTTTATCCTACGTACGTCTTTTTCTATATCGGGTTCTCTTTCACTATAGGTAAAAAAAAAGACAAATTAAAGCATAGGGGGCTTTAAAATCTTTTATATCTACCTAGGTACCTACCTAGCTATCTATCTATTTACCTACCTCACTTTGGTATGCGTTCGGCGACGCTCGACACCTCGTTCTTCTATCGTAGCTTGTAGAAGCCCCTGCACGGGCACGTCTCATAGGGTGCTAGAATTAAAAGCGATGTTGCTGTATACCTTGGGTAGGTAGGTACCTCCTACAGTTGCATTGCTAGGTTGTTCACACTTACTATGACATCCTTACCTACCTACACCACTGGGGGTAGGTACCTTAGGTATGTAAGGGGTGGATATGGGTAGGTGGTCCAGAGGATCCGGGATGTATGTAGATCGTCGGACGCGCGGATTTATAGGTACCTAAGTTCCAACGTCAGTTACACCTACCAGACGCCCTATCCTTCTACCTGGTCTTCTTACGTTAGGATGTAGATATAGACTAGGTACTTAAGATCTCCCTTAGATATACATGTATATAGGTATGCGAGGGGGGAAAGGGGTAGGTACCTAAGTATGCGAATGGGATGAGATCTTGATGCACAAGCACAGCGTAAAATACCTAGTAGGGGTAGGTACTAGCATAGCATTCATAGCACGGACTTAGCCTCCGCGAGAAGACGTACGCCCAACATTGAAGTCAATAAATATCACATCCTATTACGCACCTTTTCTAAAAAAAAAATAAGAATAATAATAATAAAAAAAACTTGAACACATTAGATCAATACCCGTAGGTCATACTAATGACAATATATATAATTGCTAGCCATTCAGGTATAAGGTAAGTGAGGTAAAGTTAGGTAAGGCGTATATCATCTATCCAACGCGTACATGCATGATTCCCCATCTCGACGTTACAGGCTCTATAAGTACAGTATTCCCTTTTTCCTTTTTTTTTATACCGCTCCGGCCTCCCCTCTAAGCTCTCGTGCATACCAGGTAGAGGTAAGTATCAAAATACCGTCGGATGCGTCTAGGTAGGTAGGTTCCTTATATTTCTCGGTATAGCTGGTCCCCCCTCCACCCTTCCTAGATCACAGGACTAGCCTGCCGGGCTCGACTTCCAGGACGGACTTGACGCGTTGCAGGAACGTCCTCGCGCGCTTTTCCTCAGCCTTGGGCACGGTGAGAGTGAACACGTTTGCGCCGGTCGAGATTCCGGAGCCGGCCTGGAGCGGCTTCTCCGACGCGGGTCGTTTCTTGGCGGCTGCGGCTGCTGTAGGGCCGCCGGCGAGGATGTCGATGATGTCGACCGCCTGTGTCTTGGGCTTGGGTGCGACGCCGGTGAAGGAGGAGGGGGGCACGGCGGAGATCTGCGGGAGGTAAGACCCGCGAGAACCCCTGGGCCCGGCCTTGTCCAGCCCGAGGACTTGGTTGAAGAGCTCATCGGCCGTGGGCTGGTAGTTCGCTGCCAGCGGTAGGTCGTCGTTGGCTATTTCCGTAGCTCGGGCGACGAACGTAGATAGCGGTATGAAGGTGTTCAGCGTATTCTCGATCTTTTTCTGGGCTTCGATTACAGTTGCTAGGGATATAGGTAGCGAAACTATCAGGTCTTCGGGAATAGGCACCTCTAGTGCCACATCCTTCTCTACCTTTTTCGGCACTTCCTTAGGAGCTGCAATCTTGATATTGGAGAGGTCGAGGTGCGAGTTGTGGTCGAACCGCGCCTTGATCTCACTAGGTCTGCTAGCAGGTGCGCTGCCGAGATATGCGAGGACATCGCCCTTGAGCAAACGTCCGCTCGGACCCGTGGGGGTCATCTCGCTAATGGCCGATTCGTCCAACTTGTGCTCTTTTATCAGATGTTCGACGGACGGATAGAGAGGGTATTTCTGCGGAGGGGCCTTTTCTCCGGGTTTCTTGGGACTGCTGGCCCTTTTCTCTGACGAGGCTGGTTGGGGATCGGGTTGCCGCGACGGCTCCTCTTTCTTGGCTTCTTTTTGCGCGGGCTTCTCGTCGGCAGGTAGCTCGAGCTGGCTGATGTCGTCACCGGACTCCGCAACAACACCAATTCGAGCACCAACTTGCACATTCTTGCTTCCGTCGCCCTGCATTATTTTTACGAGGATGCCGTCGTCTTGCGCCTCAACATCCATAGTCGCCTTATCTGTTTCGATCTCGAGCAGAACATCACCGGCAGCATACGAATCACCTTCCTTGATCTTCCAACTTGCGATATTTCCTTCTGTCATTGTAGGAGACAGGGCCGGCATGGTAAAGTTCTGAGCGGCGAACGAAGCAGCACATGTGCGAAAGCCTGCGCATACTCCCGATTAATAACTAAGGCAGATAGAATAGAAATGGCATAGAAATAAAAGTGAAATAAAGGTGAAATACCTCGAGTGACGGCATCTTGGGCGACCCTTCGGCTCACGAACCGTGTGGATAGACGAGTGGCAGTCGCGAAAGATGCCATTGTTCGGTTCGCGAGAACAAAGGATATGAAGCTCAATTGAGCTAAATATTTATTGTTTATTCTTCTTAATTACCTGGTATCTGTTGAAAATGTACCGATTCGAAGCTTATGAATTAAGATATAAAATATAAAATATAAAAAAATAAAAAAATAAAAGATGAGAAGCTTGTTGGGGAATTTCCGGCCTCAACCGAATCGTAATCGGAAATCTAAGGAACGCTATAAAGTTTTACCGTATCCATGAAACCCCCCGGACCCTTAATCCTTGACCCTTGACCCCCGACCCTGACCCCGATATTGATCAGAGGACCCACTCCAATCGAACGTCGATCCTCGAGCATTGAAGAGCACATGTAAGAAAAATACTTTTTTATCGATAAGGAATATATAACTTGATAACTCGATAATTTGATAACTTGAATAACTAAGTTCAGAATTTATATTTAAATCCTCAACAACATTAACACTTCATCACTTACATATTATATATCTCTTCAAGTCATGGTCATGAGATATCAACGAATTAGCTCCTTATTATATGAATAAATTAAAATCTCTCAAATGACGATACCAATAACAGTATGTAGGAGCTGTGCGCGTCCTATATTCACACTCCATCAAATATCCTTCAAGCTCCAGACCCTCAGATCGTCAACACAAACGGCCTCAGTCTCGCGTTGGTCTCAGCTAAATTTCACTCGGATACGGCGACAACCGTTCGCGACAACCGGCGTAAGAGCTGCTATATTGCCAAAACGAAAGCCTCAGACGCCTTCTAAACCTTCACATTTAATCGTTGCGTCACCAGCGAAGAACCTGCCGTTTCTAAGCTATGCACAGAAGCTTGCGGACAAATCGTCCCCGACGACCTTATACGAAGCGGCGCCTCAGGTTGTCTTCTTAATCTCGAGCTATACCGCCGGCTTCTTCTTCATGGCCGCAGCCGGCATCAACGCCATCGTAAACGTCTACTACATCCCGGAAGGGGTCCATTGGTTCGCCCCCGTTACCTTTGGGCTAATGAGCCTCATCTTGGCCATCTTCGGAACTAGGTTTGCTCTGCTGCCGGCGGGCGTCATCCGCACCATCAAGGTATTGCCGGCCCGGAAAGTTAAGGCGCCGGATACGGGCTCCGCATCATCCGTGCCGGTGCGACTCGAGGTCGAGGTGCGACGCGCCGTGCCCTTACCGTGGATTCCGCTACGGCGCTTCCAGGTCGACCCGGACGACTTTGTCATGAGAGTTCCCTTGCATAACCCCAAGACGGTCCCTTCGGAATACGAGAAGATGCTTCTGAAACAGAAGGAGGAGATCCGCAGAAAGCAAGAACGCGAACATGAAATGAACCACATAATGACCGCGCCGTTCCGAGACGCGCGCAAGTTCATGTCCATTTTATTCGCTAGCTTCCGCCGTGGTCTAACAGGGGAGGGGTTTGCACCTGTCACGATTAAGGGGGTTCGATACAAGCTGGATATCACATCGGCATACGCACTAGAGGAAGGACGCGCTCTGGATAGGATCGTACAGATCGAAGAATCAGGTAACCCTTTCTATAAACCAAGGTAGATATGGGTCGCCAATTTATAGGGTACAAAGCATTACACGATCTAGGCTGAGCTTTTAGGTCTTAAATGCTAGATTTCTAACCCTCCGTCGTCCCTTCGTACCTTTCAGAGAGAGAGCGGTGTCAACAAGACCTAAGCGAATCAGCCGACTAATTGAGTGTTGGTCCCATACGAAAATTAAGAAGAGGCAGACCGTATAATGTAGGGGTCATACTCATCGATCGAGATGGAATGAAATAGATTTCGCCTATGAACACAGTACATGCGTACGAGTTATATAGGGGAAAACTATGTACGATGTTACTTGTATATATATATAGGTTTTTAACTGTAAGAGATCCTAATTATATGAACACGGATACTCACAATACCCGCCCGTCTCGCTTCTCAGTCTCAATCTTATGTCTTCGATTCCATAACAAATCAACATTCTTATATTAGTGACTCCTGATAATCTGCTCATGAGAATACACCCTAGCGCGAGATGAATGACTGGTCCGAAGTGATAGATCTAGGATTTGGTTCTAGTTGTAGTCTAATTCCGGTGGCTGTGGATAAATGTGTGTATAATACCGTAGAGGGGGCGGATTCTGCAGAGTTGAGCTGAAACTCACGAGAGTCGTAAATCAATCTTTAAATACCGATATATATCTACCCAGTCATGCTTGGATGAGAAAGGGTTCCAGCTATCTTAGATACCTACACGTATATTCCATATAAGCACCAGTAGCTACCCCTGAATCTATAGCCACCCTATCTCTCTGATCATCCGCCCTATCTCTAAGGTAATACTGGGTTGTATCATTTATTTAGTCTATGTAGCGCGTGCATATATACATGCATAGCCAGACATGTAGCGAAGACCTTGATGGCGGACTCACGGGGCTTATTTCCTGAACAACCACAAGCCAGCCAAAATTCTCCCTCTGTCTGTCTAGGTACCTACCCTACGGTATATGGACATATACCTACATAAACACCAGAACCGTAGCTAGGCCCCTGAGTACTGAATCCAAGTACATAGGTAGTTTTCGGTTGTATATCTACGGAAACTTCTCTATGCATTGTTCCCTGGTATATGCCTCCAACGACACGAAAACCATCGCATGACAAGGCTTCCATGTACGTAGGTATAAGGGGACTCCCCTTTCGCCTCCGCCTACCTCTTTCCATCCCCGATTCGTAGATCATGCGATCCTTCTCATCTACGAGATCTCACCGAGCCGCTGTCCCACGCAATCAGGACCGATCGCCCGTCGAGCCATCCTGGCCACGCCATAGCCTTGTCACGATAACCCGTCGCAGCCCGGTCCGACGGGGCGTCCGGGGCGCACTTCTTCCCCAGCACCATATACCTACCTACCTACCTCTTAGGTACCTACATTATCTAAATAACCTCGCTCACGCAATAGCCAGTCCCTGTGTCGCTTACCTCACCTACCGACTGGATAGTACGTGCTTTCACAAAGATATCACGCGACCAAGATGCTTCGAGCACCCCATAGCATACCTACACCCCAGCGTCTAGACCGCGCGCCGTGACACAAAAAGGGGGGCAGCGGGCAGCGGGATAAGTACATACATACCTACCTACTTACCTACACACCACCTCGAGCACCTGGCACACGTAAGAGATAGCAATGGCCTGAGATAGGCCGGCGCTCGTGTCTCCGCCTGGGGTGGGACAAGGTGCTCACGCAGTCCCTACCTACCTACCTACCTACTTACCTACCTACCTACCTACCTAGGTATTACCTTAGGCACATAATACTAGGAAGTACGCAGGTAAGTAAGAGCGTGCGTACATCACACCCCTATCCCTTCCCCCCCTTATGATTCATGAAGCACTTACCCACCCTGACCATATCCTCCCCTTACGTACCCTCTCTATCCCACAACACAGAACAGGCGCCGCCGTTCATACCTACCTTAGGTACCTTAGGTAGGTAGGTACCGCCACCCCGTAAACGCCCTGCGAGACCTCCTGTGTTCATTTGTTCTCCGCGCTTACCTATCTACCTACCTACCTACCTACCTGCCTACCTAACGTAGTACGTATCCTACACCAACAATTAGTTCAGCTAGAGAAAAGGTAGGAGATACCCTAACTGCACCTATCTTTACAGGAAGGAACATGTAGAATCTTATAAAGTGTTGGTAGGTAAGGACCTACCTGGTACCTAGGTCCTACATACCCTGAAGAGAGGACCTATAGGTACAGATAGGAGGTATGAGGTAAGTACCCCTAAGTAGGATCTAGGTATGTATGTATGTATGTATGTATGCACGTATGTACGACTCCCGTCCCACCGGGACGGGCTATAGATCGCGTGATCGCAGCGCGTTCGATGGTATACTTACCTACTTGCCTCTCGCATACTTAAGTTAGGTACCATATATCCATATAGAAGGATAGGTACTTTCTATAGGTAGGTATACATGTAGTTCCTACAGCTTATACTAGACGGACGTACATATTACGACGACACGAGCAGAAGAGGTCATTATACACGTATATAGTATGACAGTCTAGTAAAGGTTCTCTACTAAATCATATTATTCTAGCTATGTAAATGGATACAGATAGCAGTAGGAGGTAAGTAAGTATCTATCAGCTAGCAAACCACGCATCGCCATCGACCGATCCTTATCGTCGTCATGGCTATGTTATCCCTTACAAGACGGGAACCTGCGGCCAGAAGAAAAAAACGCTCGCTCACCTGTCACTAGTCTCGAAGACATAAAAGGTCGTGGCACAGAAGCCCGACTCGGCAGCTTGCCGACAGCGGCTTCTCGCAAGTTGTCAAACTGTCGACAGGGGGGGCATCCGAGCGCCACGGGGCTCCGTCGCAGAAGTCGATTCGCGACACTACGTACACGACATCGCGCACGCGCGAGGCCATTTTCATAGGTTACCGGCGCTAAGTTTTCGACCTGTATATTCGAATCAAGTCGCCATCTCGAATTCAGCTTGCTTGAGCTGAAGTAAGGAGTTGGTTTCGAGAAACGAGGTTAACTGATTGATACGATGAGAAAAGAAGAGATTGACCAAAACGCTTGGTCACTCGAGTGGAAGTCGTGAACTCGGCCGACTGGTTTCCAGGCTTGTAGGACAAGCAGCGGGCCACGATACCACATGTCCCCCGTGCGGCCGCTGATTTGAAGATATGAGGTCTAGTCGAGGCTGCTAAACAAACCCATGACTGCGGTCAGCCGCGCATGTGCAAGCTCGTCGGTGAGTGGTCAGACCGGATTCCCCACGCGATCGAGGTTGAAGATCCCCAACCGGGAATCCTTGCCTCCCCTCATGTATTGGCCATGGCCACGCAGCCACATCTAGTACCAGGTAGGTACCTATATAACATAGTGGATACGTAGTCTATGCCCATGTCGTGAGCTTTTTGTGGTTTGCTTTATTAGAATTTAGCCGATATATAAAATGCGATTGGACCGACTATCGCCTATCGCCATTAAGATGATGGTTGTTAAAGATGTGGTGATACGCAACATGGTGTAATGAATCTTTTTTTTCCTTCTCCTTTTCTTTCAAAGTTACCCTTCTTCTCTCTGCGCTACGACGCACGCTGTCACTTACCAGGACGAATGAAGGGGCCGACAAGTGTTTAGACGACATTTTTCAGGGTCTTCACCGCAAGATTTGAAATCTGCAACGGCGCGGCGAGGAAGAGAGATAGAGATAGAAAAGATAGATAAGACGATAGAGGGATCGTCGACATGGGGTTCCCTACACTACATTATCTCAACATTTTCTTCACAGAAATTAAAATTCTGTGATATCTCCGATCCTGTCGCGTTATTCGTAGGAAAAGAAACGATCAGAGTGGTTAGATGCAGTGACTGGTGTGCCGAAGGATATGAATCCTGCAAGCTCCGAAAGAAAAAATTTTTTTTTTTAAATTTTCATCTTTTCAAGAACGAAGGATGGGTAGAATAGAATGGCGAAGCGGTGAGCATCGAATTGGCGTATGGTTGTGCGAGACGAAGAGATACGACGTTGTTTGGAATGTTTGAAGCGCCGGGGCTGCGAGGCAAGGCAGGTAGGCAGGTCATCCGTATGGTCTTCAGGGTGTATGGTATGGGTTGGGGGTGTCTTGTTACTGGTCAGTTGACCTTTTTAATTCTTTCAAGAAGAAAAAAAAATAGGAGAGTGGGGGAAAGAGAAAAGGAGGGGGAGGGGTTGAAAAGAGAAGATCATCGTCCTTTACACTGATCCTCGTTTCCTCGTTCTTTCTTGATAGATTTCTATTTTAGAGTTGGTGTGGTTGAACGACGTAAGAGTGCATATACGCTAGATATTCTTTAGGTATAGCTCTTGACTGCTAGGCAACATATTACTATCTAAAAGTGGTCCGTGCTAATTTCGTATCCGTACTTCGTAGGAGAATGGAAGGCGGAACAACCGCAGATAGCGCCGTCCAGTACTCCGTACCTCTTAATAGTATATCGTCTATGTACATACATGTATGTACATAATACACATGTAACATCTATACTCATTTCTCCTTTTTCCTTTCTCATTTCTCATAATCAAAAAATAATAAAATACAAAAACAATAATAAATGATCAAGTTGGAGATCGAAAATCAAAATCACCATATTACCCCATCATGTCGATGACAAGCATGAATATCACATCATCAATCGAGATGTCCTCCAATTTTTTAAAATACCACCTTATATTTCTACACTAGTATACCTCATTCAATCCCTCACCTTAGGAGAACAGCTTGGAAGGTCGTAGCCTTACGTACTGCGGCTGGTTGCTTGACGTCCATTCCTACGCTTCGGCCTATCGTTATGATTGTTATTACTTAATAAGAATAACACTACCCTGGGCGTTGAGACGTCATGCTTAGCCGCAGCACTTTGTTACGTGCCAATAACGCCTTCGCGGCTACGCACTTGACGTCGTTCGGACTAGGCGTACGTCTGTCACAAGACCGGTGAGGCTGTTCTGTGATGGAGACATCTACAAGTTGTTGGTTAACCCTCCCCTTCTTGATCTATTGACGGATAATATAACGAGCGAGAGGGAGAAGAAGCAGAAGAAAGGAAAAAAAAAAAAAAAAAAAAACTTCTTCCCCCTCGACGGCACGCGAAGGATGTGTTCCTAGACCTGCAGATGCAGTCGTAATAATAAGGATGGTAGTACGGCCTGGTAGAGGATATGGCCGAATTAGGTCTTCCGGCCTCGAATGTCTCGTCGGGAGGCTGACCAGTGAGGGAGAGAGGTCCGGTATGCAGTCTTGGCAGGCAGCCATGTGCTTCTTATGCTGCCTGTCTCCAAGAAAACCCTCCAAGTTCGTTTAAGGTTGCCCGTGTCCTTGCCTAGGTACGCATCGTGATAGGTAGAGCGACATTGGCGTCCTCCACCGCTTTCTCGCCCTTTCTTTTTTTTTTGCTTTTCCTTTTTTTTGTCCATATTGAAATTTCGATGTTCCTGCAGCGCGACTGATTTAGTGACTGCGGGTAAGATAGAGACGACTCGGTCTCTGGATCTCTACTCCTCCAGTTAAGCTAATGCAATCTATGTAAGTCAAATTTAACTGGTTTCTCATGATTGCGGAGGGCGTTGGAACCGAGGCCATCGGTCTGGAATCGTGGGGTCATCGCGTATAGTTTACTGTTCTATGTAAGGACAAATGCATTGTTGATATAACATGACTCATAGTTATAAGAATAGGTAGTCAACGACAACGTCCTAACAAGCTATCGTAGTAAACATGATTCCAACATCACGATTTAGAGCGGTGAGACTAAGAAAACTAGGTAAATAAAACATGTTTGATGTAGAATAAGAATACTTAGTTATAAGAGAGGTAGACTGCGAAGCGGTGTGGCTATTCGATGCTAGTTGCCGTGAGGTAGTCGTCCTCAAGATTGAAGTGAAGTTGCTGAAGGAAGATATACTGGATACCTAGAATCCTTAAGATGCTAGCTCCTCCCAATATGGCACATACATATGTAAGTCAACCAGGGATGAGGGAAGTATAGTCACCCACACGATCAGTAGCGCATACGACAGCGCTATCGCAAGCGGCTTCTATAAATGATATACATGATACATTTCCTAGAGGATGGAAGGGCTTTGAGGGGGCGGGGAGTCGATGAAGAGATACAAACGCACATCATACTACACTACTAAACGTAAGATCTGTCCGTCATGCTCGTCGTACTCATCGTAGAGTACCAGACTTATTCCGTGAGGGACTCGGTCGAGTGTTGTTGTATATTGTATGTGTATGTGTGTGTGTTGTCCCACGGCTAACGACAGAACGGTACGGCACGTCATAGCCAAGCACATGCTTTTATGGTTTTGAGGTTGATCGAACGAGCATCGTTGCCACGAGGGACGAGGGACGAGGTTGATAAGAATATAAAAAAAGGGGGGGGAGGGGGGAAATCGTTCTATGTACATAATAATCTACATACTTTGATGTCAACCAGGTAAATCCCCACGCCGGACCTTTTTCTTTACCCCTCTCTCATCCACATGGTGTTATCCCCAGACCATTCTATTCCATTCCGTACCCATAGCATATCCGTGTACATATTCGTGTATTCTTGTATTCGTACCTATGAAGGACGGTCAAGATAGCTTCGGCCACCCAAGCCGGGTCATGGTGGGTATCACGCCACCAGGACAGTCCTTGGTATCATTCACATTATCTGAAACATATGTAGGAAAGCGACCACGCGTTCGTGGTGATCATGCTCGTACGTATCTGTACTCCGTAGATGTAATTGTACATACCATCTTCAATGTTAGTTACCTGTAAATGACAGGGACCGTTAACCGTGCCGCGGGGAAAGTTCGTTTCCAAGTAAAAAAAAAAAAGACGGCGTTATTTCGAATAAAGTCACGCCTATAAACGGCTCACGATGGAATCGATATGGCATTGTTCTTAACCGGTATCGGCTATGACATAATTGTTCCCCTAAATTCCGGGAGACAAGTTCGAAAACGGTCCAGGGGGGGAATAAGTTAAGTCATCCGGGATGTGGTTTATTTAGCGTTAGGTTACTATATTTGACATATGATATCCGATGTTGGAAGTAGAGAAAGCATACTAATGCTATGTTTTGGCAAGGGTTACTGATATAAACCAATCACGAATAACAAGTCGTTTCAATGTTCGACCTATTATTTTTTTTCTTTAAAATTTCTTTTTTTCGGACGGGGTTTATGGAAGAAAAAAAAAAGCCAACATTAAAACTTATTCGCTAATGCGATGGCGAAACGCTCCGAAACAGAATCTTCGGAATTATCGAATAACCAAGTGCGATTAAGTTCAAGTAGACGGATGTTTTATATGGTATCTATAGGGCGGAGGCTAGCGTGTTTTCTTAGTTTCAAGGCGTTTAATAGGCGTTAAGGCTAAAGACTAACATGTCTCGGTGTTGGAAGACTGAAGTGGCCGATGTATACTCCGTATCATATTACCATTTCCATCCGAACTTCTTCCGTCATGTACCTAGTAAATATACAACGTACCTCCTACATTATATACCCCTTATATAAATACATATAATAGATGAGCAAATCGACACTAAAAGTTTATCTTTCTCTACTATTTTATAACCCGTTGGCACAAAGGACGCATTCAAACTCGGAATGATGAGGTCGTAGTGAGATTATCTCTATTCCCACTCTACGTACGCGAGATAGGCTACCTAGGTCGAATTCATACCGAGAGTGCACAGACGATGGCATTTACACTACGTGACGGGCTGGCTCGTTACTATGAAGATCAGATATGAAAAGATGCGAGATGAAGGAAGAGACAAGGGACCCCATGAATGGACCCTTATACCCATAGGAGTACGACGTAATTATTAGATGGATAATCCAAGCAAGGTTGGCAGGGGTCCTCACCGGCAGCGCTAAGTTTAGTGCCAAGCCTAGCGCTCCCAGTGTGTACCTATGCTATGTATTAGCTAAGCTCGCCTGGGTAAGGACGTCGGATTTTTCCAGGGGTGTTTAAGTTGGAAGTTCCAGACGGCACAGCGCTTCGAATGACCTTATACCTATAATCAGCTGGTACGTAAAAGCCTGACGGCAGCAGCCTCGTGAGGTGCAAGCATGAGGTTTTCTGCTTACGGGAGGCGGTGGTTTAATTTATACTTAGGTATGAAAGTATGTATTTTTTTTAATCTTTCTCTAGGTAGTTATATGTATCTAGAAAGATGGTTGATGGTTATCAGAATGCAGTAGATAGTAAAGAAAATGTTTCACAAGAAAAAAAAAGGATGCGACGTCAGGGTAGGAGAAGTTTGATTCGACATGTAAATAAAAAAGATTGGATAGGGGTTTGTACTACGTAATAAGGAGGTATATGTGAGGGCCCTTAACTATAATATGCAGTGGCTTTCTATATTAGAAATTGCGTATGCGTAAGGTTAAAGCGATAAAATTTTAATATCAAGAATAGATTATCATGATAAGTGACGAGAAAAGATAAAATAAAATAAAGTAAAATAGAATAGAATAAAAGCACATATATATGAGTGTTTTTATATATCTATTGGTAGGTTTCCGCGTAAGAGTCAAGGCATATATTCTACTACTATCTGGAATAAGTATTCCTGAAGGATGACGAAAAAGATTGAATGGAACATAAAGGGTCGTAGGTAAAAAGTTCATGAATCCATATTGATTGAAACTTTAGTAATCTGTGGATGCTATGGTGATGTTCAATATTGACATTGGTGATAGGCAAGGGTCAAGTTGTTTACTACCTATACGTACCCCATAAGAGATAACGTCTACTACTATGTACTTAATATAACCTGGTAAGTACGGAGTAGTAGTTGTAGTTTCCTCAGATATCCGTACATGAGATTGAATAATTATTACTGTGTAGCACCCGCACACTTAGACCAAGAAGAGTCTCGAGCATGTTCTTTACATGGGGGACCCTTGATGGCAAACATCCCTGGTTCGTTGATACGCTTTGGCTCTGATTCTGGTTGCTGGGCATCGACAACTTTTTTCTTGACTTTTCTTGCTCCAGCTTCTGCGGGACCTCGTTCCTTCATTCAATCGTGATATCTAGTTTCTAGCTTTCTTTCCTTTCCTTTTTTTTCGTGCCCAACAAAGCAATTGGTTCGCCGTAAAATGATTTGTTCGGGCCAAGGCCGAATTTCATATCCAGATATTTCGGGATACTGTTCCTCGAAGACTGATTGACGGGACTATGTATGCATGGTGCAGAGTACTATGAAAGAGACAGCGCTGAGGACTATGCAGGATTTGTCTCGCCGCGCGTTGATCGATATCCTAGCTGGGACGGCTGTGAAAGTGACATTCCGTACATGGTTAGACTACCTCGACGGAGCCTAAGAGGGAGGTATCTCATGCGGTGCCCGGATGATAATTATATGTACGAACGGGGTGTGGATACAACTTGAAGGACTTATACATATTGATACTACCATGTATGATAACATGTAATAGTATAGTAGAAGAAACTTATAGAGACTAAGAGAGAACAATTTACATCTTTCTACACTTATAAGGCAGATTCGTACTATGGCCAATATGATAATTTCTTTGGTGTAGAAATGGCGCCCGTAATGTAATGCAGCTGTCAAACGGGACTGAGAAAGATGTCGTTATTGGCCGCGACCCATACGACCACACGATGATCTGATCAATTGTATGACATTTTTAACTGGCCAAAAGAAGGCCGGGTCTATTAGTAGCTGAATACTACTAACACCACTAACACCACTAATACTAGGGGTAGGTAGTAAACGAACCTACGCCCATCTAGCGTTCCGGCGTCAAAAATCTGTCTGAGCCGCTGTCCGCTAGGGCCAACTTGCGGAACTACACACAAGTAACTTACATAGTGTACAGTACATACATAGGGGGTTATGTACCTTGTAAGGTCAAAGTTGATAGAAGTTTCCTTATTACCAGGTAGTTAAACGTACATATTACTCAAGGGTATGCTAGGTACATGATGTAGAATATAAGAGTCAAATGGGTAAATGTCAGGTACAAATATAAAATCAAACTTCATGGATGTTCTGTAAGAAACATGGTGTGCTTTTGTGATTTCCAAAAAACCCCCACTGTAGCACTTACAGCAAGAGCTGCTAGAAATTGAGAAGCGCTGAAAATCAGAACGTTGTATCACCTAAAGTACCTAACGTACCTAGGAACATGTACATACTTGCTGACCTGTCTACACTGTACTGTACCTATACCTAACGTACATACATGTACCAAACTTTAAGAGAGTTCACGGTTTTCTTCTTGTACAGTACCTATTGTACCAGTACCAGACCCGGCACGCAATTTTGCCCCAGTTTCGCTTCTGTCCAGGTGGACACAGATACCCACACTTGACCGAACACACCCCAGCAGTCGTTACCCACCACCCCAAATTTGTATGGTTTTTTCGTACCGCACTAAGACTTGGCACTTTGCATGTGGGCGTAGAAAAAGGCAGTCGGCCAGACCCCATTGATCAATTTTATAATTTTTAGGTATAACTCTTATTATTACCTACCTTCCCCCCCCCAATCGCGCAACCTCATCTTCCTTCTCTTTAGTACCTACTTTTTTTTTTTTTTTTCCTTCTTCTTCCTTATTCAACACCCACGCCCTTCATCACCGGGTGCAGTACCGAAAAGTTGAGGGTAGGAGATTTATCTCATCGTCATCGTTGTCGTCGTCTTAATCGTCGTCATCCTTGTCGATTCTCCATTTAGTCCTCTTCTCTTCTTTCTTTCTTTCTTTCTCTCTCTCTCTCTCTCCATCCTCTCTCCATCCTCTCACCCCATCTACTTCGCCCTGGGCTCCGATCACCCCCCCACCATCCCTTCTTTTAATAATAATAATAATAGTCTTGCCACGCATTCCAAAGACAAACCTCGCTTTGGTTACAAAGGGTTAAAAGTTCTATGATAAACAAGTACGTATATTATCCTGTCCATCACTTACAATCCCTACAGTCTCACTTTAACATACCCAACCATTCATCAAGTCCTACAATCCCTTTAAAAACATACCTTGGGGTTGTGACGCACATACCTTGGATCAAGTTGTTTCATCGCTTAGTCTTTGACACTTACTCACTTACTCCTCATGTTGTGTTATCTTCATAAACAAATGCGCACTCATCTTCTCTTTCGAGGTAGCTCTGCTACCCTTTGCTGCTGTATACGTGGGTGTTCACGAAGAATCGATCTAACCAATCAACCAACCAACAACTTGAATTTCACCTAAGCAGTGGGCTGCAGACGTTATCACTATCCTAATTTCCTAATTTCACTACCGCTAGCTATTTGTTTTATTGTAGAAACCCCATCCAAACGTCTTTGATGAAGGCCGGGTTTCGACTCACAACACTAACGCATTCCCAATTTACAGTCTAAACAGGTTGTTTGATCATAAGAACACGGAATATAAGGTGGAATATCTTCCGAGTAGAAGAACCGGACGATCTTAGTTCTTGGAAGAGCTCGAGTAGCCATCCGAGACACATAAAAAACCCCGAGGTGTATCGAATATCCTCATTTCCACCTGTTACTCATGTCTCCCCAGCAGTAAAGATGGATTCAGAAGACGGGGAGCTGTATGTCAAGGTATGATAGTTCGCGGTACGGGTGCTTGAGTCATGTCGAAGCTAATATTTGATAGCGCTTGGCTGTCTACGTGCGGACGCACGAGAAGGCACTGGCCAACGCCTTGCAGTATCGGAGACAACCTGGTCCCCGGCATGGCCCTAGTCAAAGTATCTCCTCTATTCAGGACCTGAAGTCGTCGGCTCCTCTACCTGAACGCCCTTCGACCTCCGCTTCCACATCGGGTCCCCTTGCGGCGGCGCTATCCCTTGGTTCGCTAAGCTTAACATCGAATAGTGTTAAATCGGCTAGGCTGAGTCTGACGCCGCATCATTTATTCTACTTATTATCTCGCTTCGAAGAATTAGGGATACACGTTGGGCCTATGAAAGTGCGCCTAGAAAACTTACACGACACTTCAGCCTCGGCTAACTATGTATCGTTCTTGAGCTCTTCTCAACGTACTAAAAGCCGTGGTTCTGATGCCGTGTCCATACGTTCCGTCTCCAGTATCCGAACGGTCATGTCTGGCATGTCTGCTATATGGAATAGCATTGGTATAGGGTCAAGTATATCTGTTGCTCGGATGGAGAGGCAAAAGGCCGCCCTCCAGGCAGATCTTAAGTATCTATACTCCGCGTTCACCAAGATACCGTGCCTGCGACTAGCGCCGGACTGGAGGACGAAGCTGATTAAAGGATACGAAGAATTCCCTTTCGATTCGGCCGTACCCTTGTATGTCTTCAAAAACCTTCAGGCATTGGAAGTGAACGGCGTCGATTATAGGCAATTTTTTGGCTGGGACCGCGTGGCGGATCAGATTCGATCCCTGACCCTCAAGCACGCGAATATCGATGATCCAGCGGATGTTCTTATCGACATTGTGTTAGATGACATAGATAAGAGGCGGCGTCGGTCTTCCAAAGCCCAATCGTCCCCCACTGATGCGTACGCGCACGTGTTAAACCCAAGACGAAGTCCTACGATTTCGTACGCTGACTCGCATAAGTCCAGCGCCGGGGCGGAATATCCAGAGCGTCGGTACTCTGTGGCGGATATACGAGTGGGATCGATGAGCACCGAGTCGACTGAGAGCACGTCGGCTCAGGATTCGCGTCGTCCTTCGGCTTCTCGGATCGAGGCTGACGAACAGAGGCCTAACAAGTCTTCGCGACCTAGAAGCCATTCTCCTAGCCGCCCCTCTACGTCTCGTCACCACACGAATACGCCTAGAGGCTCTCGCAAGGTCAAGCGCTCAGGCTCCGGCAGTTCACAGTCGAGCCTGTCCGACTCTTGGCATAACCCGAGGAATAGCGCCTCTAACTTGCTAACTTTGGGCGTTCTACCAGCTTCCAAGTGGCGGTTTCTGAAGCATCTAAGCTTAGCGGACAACTCCCTGACAATCATACAAGCGTCTAGCCTTGTTCCCTTGGCCAACACCTTGAGCTCTCTGGATCTCTCGGCGAACCTATTTACGCAAATACCTGACAGTCTAGCTACGCTTACCGCGCTCCGGGCTCTAAACCTCTCACACTGCATGATTGATTCACTCCACTCATTGCTCCGAAATCCTCTACCAGCGATCACTGCCTTGAATCTTCGTGCAAATCGCCTTCAGTCTATTGCTGGTATTGAGAAGTTATTTCCCCTGGAGAGATTAGATCTTAGAGACAACCGCTTGACTGATCCGATGGAGTTAGCCCGCCTGACCGGAATTCCAGAAATTCGTGAGATCTACGTGGAAGGTAATCCGTTTACGCGGACTCACCGAGATTACCGACTTACAATTCTCAATCTTTTCCGCAGAACTCCGGGTTATACAGAAGACGTGGTCATTGATGGTTCAGGACCGACCATCTCTGAAAGAAGGTATCTTGTGGACCGTGTTGCTGTTCCAGCCGCTGTCCCTGTAGTGAAGCCGCCCGTTCCGGAAATTGCCGCTGTGGATGTGAGTAAGCCAGTCATTAGCTATGAGGCTCCGAAGGAACCTGCCGTTCTGCGTAAAGAACGACCGTCCCATCCTACACCTAAAGTAGTGGCGAGTGAGATCAACAGCCCAACGTCTAACAGACGTCGGCGCACCCCGAAACGTAGGATAGTTGACCTTGCTCCGAACGATCACATTGACACGGGCCCAGAGCAGCCAGTTAGCGTCGATGGGTCCCCTGTCGATGCGTCTGAGGTGGCCACTGAGTCGGAGAATAACTACCGTGTCTCTCATCCTCCCGAAACACCAAACCTGCCGTCAAGTGTGGTTTCAGAAACGAAATCGCATAGCACAGAGAATCCACCTGAGGTGCCACGTATCAATACCAGCACTGTCTTCCAGCCTCCTATATCGTTCCTCAGTAACGAGACTCCGGACTTATGGAAAGAGGCTCAGGATTGGAACGTGAATGGCGAAATCTACCGCCAAAAAATCGAAGCACTTCGAGATAAGGTTGGTAATGGCTACCTAAGCGTTCTTAACGAGGAGAGCTGGGAATCATCTCGGCCAACCTTTGTCCCCGGAGACTTCAGTCCCACCTCGACGATACGACCTAGCCCCGCTACTCGTGCCCCCAGCGCACAAGCAATACCAAGTGGTGGCGCAATGGGTTGATCAGGGCTATCCAAGTAGCCATATACATCTTCATCCCGGCTTTCCTTAATCACAGTACTACATACCCCTTTTTCGTCTTCGCGGCTTTTGATATACCATACATTACCCGGCTGTTTCTTGCATGGTGTCGCTCTATTCTTATCTGATTTTCAAAGGAGCATAGCGTTTCGGTGTTAGACGGAAAGGATTCATAGTTTTTTTTGTACTGCCTAGGTTTACGAATATGAACGGTTGGCTGCTTTCCCCTTTTTAACGAAATGCTACGGGGACGATAGAAGGCTGCCTCGGAAGTCTAGATGACGCATGAAGGGAAAGGACGCAGGTTTACTTGCGAAGAAAGAGATTTCAGAGTGAGCAACCTAGACCAAAAACCTAGGTTGGAATGGACAAGGCATGAGGTTACGTCACGGCATGTTGCCTCTTATATCCATATTTGCTATTTCCATCCTCGGCAGGCGTTTCGAGGTCATGGAGGACGGGGTCCACCCGGCGGCTGCTTTTCATTCCTCAAGTTGATATTCGCCTCTTTCCACAACCATTTCACGGCATATCATGGCGTGAGGATTGCGTCCGTTCTGCTTTTCAGGGGTAAGTGGAGTGAGGCTGAGGTGGCGGGTTCACGTGGAGAGGGCAGGTTTGCCTTTGCGTGGTAGAGGGGATGAGAGAATGGTTAATAGGGAAAATATGCATCTTCCGCCGTCTTCTGAAAATATTGTCTTGTCTTGAAAACCGCGTGACTGTCGTAACTTGTATGATGCATCACAAGACTCATAACGAGGCACATAGATTGTAGATACTATCATGATTTAATAATAACTTGCCTATCTCTGCATAGATACCTCTTAAGCAGGTAAACACGCAAGTCCTTCGCGAACGTGAGCATGTCTCCGTATCTACCTAGATGTAGGTACCTCTTTCATACTTGTGCGTACTGCCTACCTAAGTATATCTATCTATCTACCTATCTATCTATCTATCTACCTACCTACCTATCTCATCTAACGAGGGTATCTTAAGTAGGTTGCCTAGGTAGGTAGATACCCCTATCGGTAGGTAGGGAAATAGGATAAAGTAAAAGGTAGGAGGTAGGAGGTAGGTACTGGGTAGTGTGTGGTAGTCTGGGCCCATGATATACCTATGGGTTCTAACTAGGAGGTTAGGTAGGTACCTAAGGGGTACCTGGGAGTACGTAGTAGTAGCTTGGTGAGTGAAGGGTGGGAATATGCTGCGGCCATGTGAGTGTGAGTGTGAGTGTTTAGGGGTAGGTATGGAGATTGCTGCTGTAGAAAGGTACGTACGTACCTGAGTTACGCGGTAATGGTGAAGGGGTAGGACATGCTCTGAGTTCATGGGCCTGGGGTGGGGGGGGCGATAGGTTAGGTACCTATATGGCGTTTAAGTGGTAGGGGGTAGGGGAAAGAGGATGGGGAGAGGAGGAGGAGGAGGTTTGGTTGATTTGAATAGGTATACCTTCCTATTGTACTCGGATGACTGCCGTTAGTTATAAGGAATCATTGACTGGTCCCTATCTCTATCTCTATCTCTATCTCTATCTCAAAAGTGTCTAGCGTAAGTGAGGCTCTGTATGAAGGTATAAGGACACCGATGACGCTGCTTGAGCTTGCGATCAAAGGGATGCCATAACTCGGCGGCTGAAGCACAGTGCTCAGTAGGCATGAACGTGTTATAAGTCGCCGTGGACGTCGTAGGTCGCTTTACATTCAAGTAAGATGTGGTGATAGGATGTAAAGGACTTGTTTGGATACTGTGGATTAAGAAACACTTGCTGGGTTACCTTTCATGTGGGTACCTACCTACCTAATACGTATAAGACTAGACTCGGATGCTATGAGATGAAGCAAAACGTTTAGTTTTCTTAGAACAGGTAGATAAGTGTACCTCTTAGTAGGAGTGCCTTTCTGCCGACACAAGTCCTATATGAAGGACGGCGTACCCGCCTTAAACGCAGACAAATAGTTATGTCTTCTTAGGTAGAAACGGTAATTCACGGAATAGCCAAGTTAGCTCAGGGGCTACGGCGGCCAGGTACCATGTGACGTCGTTCTCGATGTAAATAGTTAGACGTAGTGTTTATGATGGCAAGTTATATGGAGCAAGCTATATCTCTGACGATGGAGATGTCGATGGCTTCTCCTGGAGGAGTAGAATAGTCTAGTGAGAACGGATTTCGGTCGGACAAGTCGCTTATTGATATCTTGGTAAGTAGAAGTGTGGTGTGCTGTGGTTTGAACAGTAGAGGACTAGTAAGGACCAGGCGAAGATATCGCGTGTATATAAAGATCTTGGAATGGAGATGCATACCCGCACAGCATCCCTGAAGTATATCAGAAAAGTCAAGGCCTGGTCACTAAGGTACATGTCTATTTAGTTATAAGAGTAAGCCCTACTACGAGTGAGACCCCTTTATTGTGAGCTCTCTGTAGATATCGATATGTGAGGAAGGACGGTAACGCACTTCCCTAGATACGCGTAAGAGAATGCTGGTCAGTACAAGTCAGGATCTCCGTTCGAGGATGGTAATCCATGGGTCTTCGGCCGAGCGCCGTATCAATCTACACAGGCGCTATGCAGTGTTTAGAACTGGGATTAAGTAGTGTTGGGAGGATACATGCGTGAGGTTTGCCATGTGCGATAACCCCTTAAAATAAGGTACAGACGTGCCATGCTAGGTTTCGTAGAACCAATGACCGAATTGCGTCGCGGAGGAGAGTAGTGGTTAGAGATAATAGTTACCCGTCTACCTTGTCACATAGTTGCATTCGGTTCTTCGGAAGCGATGACGTACACTTGGTGAAGTCTGGGGGCCACGAATTCAGAGTTGCAATCGTGTTAGTGGTGAAATGTAGGTTTCCAGTAATAGACGCTGATCATAGGATAGAGGTTTAGAGCTTCGCCCCGATAATATGGTAGGGATTCGATTATGTGAGTTGCTCGCGTATTAGATCTCTCTGTATGCTGCTCGTTTTTGGGGGTGTATCAACACTACTTATTTAGGCTTGGAAGCTTGGATGGTATGATTTGCAGCAGAACCATCCGGTATGCTGACCTAGTGATCTCGTGAGATCCTCGATAATTATACGGAAGTTAGAAACTTGGTAGCCTACCGATAGGAAATCTTCCCGATCTTGATCATGATTAAGGGGCTAGTGTTGATGATCGACCAGCGAACTCTTAGCCTTTATATGTATGCACGTCGGATCGGATGCAGCGACGAAACATTCCGATCAGTTGATTAATATAGAAAGGAGCTTAGAATATCTCCTCGTTCACCACGTACATGATGGTTGGATGAGTGAGTTTCAGGGGGTCCTGGCGTCATTGCTCGGTTTGGTGCTCGTGCTTCCCAATAGTCGATCTTTTCGCACCCCGATTTTCGTAGGTGAATTAGAACGATCTTCAATCTTCCTGGTGTCAAGTTAATAAGTCGTGAGTCCGCTACTTATGTTTAGAAATGGAAGCATTCTCATCCGCCGAGACCTAGTCTGACTACGTACATACAGATAGGGTATTGAAGTGACTTACCTACAATATCAATACATGTTAACGAATGAAAAGAAGAGGAAGCTATCTAGAATTTGATTCGATGAGAGGATAATTCATCCTTAGAGTGGTTTTTTTTCGGGACTCCACCCTCGAAATTATCGCAGGATCCCGTTCAAGGACCACCACAACGAATAACTCCCCATGAAAATATCGAGTAATGAAGCTGTAGGAATGTAATCGGTCAATAACAATTTCTCTCATAGACCAGAACGGTTGACATGGTTATTTGGGCTCGTGTTCTGCTTTTTACCGCTAACTAGAAGAATGCTAGGGATTTGTATAAAGGGGAACCTGCCAGGTCCTGCCTATCGCAGATCCCGAATCGCGTTGGCGTAGCTTTTCTTACACTAATGCAAAATCCCTTGTACTTGTTACTGCTAATAATCATAAGTGTCAGTGTAGTAGGAATACCTTCTATCGATGATACGTTAGATCTGGATTAGGTACTTAGCAATATTAAATACTAGATATCCTTTTCACGTCATTAGCGCAAGATAATTCTTGAAAGCTATTTGCATGAGATGCTGGCAGGAAAACGTGCGAATGAAGTGCGGTGAATGCCTAACGAGTAAGAAGAGATAAAATGCATCGAGAGTTGAGACCCTATGAAGTAGGTAGTACGCGGCGTGGGCCATAAGCCTAACGCGGTCGATATTATCGAGGCCAACACTCGGCCCAACTTATTAAGTACGGGCCTATCGTGTCTGTTAGGAACCAAGAGCGCATGAAACGAATGCTGATCGTTTCCGTAGGCGCGGGCCACGGTTGGGTTTAAAACTGCTGATAGTCGAGGTGGACTAAGAAGATATTCGCATTCTGATTGATATACTAGAAATGAAACTGGCTAAGATAGAAGAAGTGTAAAGAGGGTTTGGTTTGAATATCGCGATCTTGTGGTATTAATGGAGGGAGTATATATACATGGTAGGTAGACAGGTTCGAGACAGGCTCAAGTCCAGCGAAGATGTAGGTTGGATTGGGTTGAATGTGGTGTCATTGTAAAAGAGAGAAGAGTGGAAGTTGGCATAAGAGGGAACGAGGGTACTATGACTGAACAAGGTACATACTTAGGTAAGTGTAAGAATACATAATAGTTGTACATCACATCTTAAAGTAGAAGGGGGGGGGGGGTGCAGACCCGGTATGACGGCATCTGGGAATGGGTTGATCGGGAAAGATCTAGATCGGCAGGAACAAAGTTACGAGACAAGGGCGCTATGAGATGACTACTGTGTTAGCACATGGTTACTGACTAGGAAGGGGGTAACTGCAAGTATGTGAACCCTATTCGATTATAGGGCTGAATCTAGAAATAGAAGCTACTACCCCCTTGAGATTTTGATGGGCCAATGTGTTAGACCCCACCCCTTTTAGGATGTGTGTCTGTGTTTGATTGGTGCGCAGAATTGAAGATGTTCTCGAGAAGGTACGAGTTATGGTAGTCTTGTCTAACGTCGATACATGATAGATCTGAATCTTGCATGATTTTTCCATCTACTTATGTATAGTAGTTATCGCCGAATTGGATAAGGTTTAATTTTTTTTATTCTTTTTTATTCTTTTTCTTTTTAATATTCCTTCATGTTTAACTCTTTCTTTCTTTCATTCATTGAAAAAAAAGAAAAACAAAAAAAACCTTCCATTGACTGATCTATCATCGTATGATTGAATATAATACGATTACACACAAGTTGATCAAAAATACCAATAACATTAAGGTTCGTCTCAACGGTGATATCGGTGGAGTAGATCTACAGAGTATAAGTGGCTGAACCATAGATCCGGAGCAGTTTTTAGACAGGTGCAGCTGAAAATGGTCCGGGGGTGGAGAGGGGCTCTCCAAAGCTTACGTAATTGTGGCGCGTTGAACTTTTCCCTTTAGGGGTTAGACCCAACTTCTCCAGCCGACTTCACCAGCGCGTCCTGACTACTGACTTACTTTTCGCCATTTTCTAACGACTTCTCCTCAACACTTACTTATTTCTTCGACACTTTCGCCCAAAAAAGGAGTCGACCAATCTTCTCTATTAATTCTATTAAGTCTTTTCTTCTTTTTTTTTCTTCTTTTTTCTAATCTCCTCCTCAAATGCCTATTTGCCGACCTCAACCGTATCATAATCCCCCTCGCCTCCTTCTTGCGACGCGCTGATTAACGATCCGTCTTCATCCTTATACCTTTATCATACACCATTAAAGTATTTAGATACGATGGCGCCAAGTCCTAGAACACCAAGACAAACTGCTCTGGCGCGCCCGCGCGGTCGTCCCAAAGGTTCCGTCAACACAGTGCGACGCGTTCGCGATGGTAGTATCGTGGCCGCTACCGAACCCCCTCCAAAGCGACGACGATATACTGCTACTGGCCCTGGTAGCGTTAGCAGATTCGCTGACCAATCTGGCAATGACCAAGATGGTACGCCTGTCGGAGCTACCAGCCGTAGAGCACGAAACAGTTTACAAACCGGTGCGAACTCCCCCGCTATATATCCCAGACGCGAACGCAGCACTCGCACCCGTACCGCGACCCGAGTTCACGCGGACGATGAAATGCAGATCAGCTCTGCTGCTGCCGTAGCCGCTGCCGTCGTCCAGAGCGAAGGATACAAACCTAGAGAAGAACGTGGCTGGGAGGAGTTTCACCCAAACCTCGATATAGATACTACCTTCATGCTGTTTCATGCTGAGGATGTCGACGGAACTGCGAAGCCAATGCAAGATCTGGCCTCGTCGAGGACTATTGGCGCAGTTAATAATGATTCGGCTGGTCCGTCAAAAGATCTGAGTGCGGGGACTCCATCTCTCCTCAGTGTGCCTAATGCTACGATGGACGGTGCTAGATCTCCTGGTACACCTTCAACAACACCATCCAGACGACGTGGTGGTAGGCTACCTCGAGGAGACTCTCTATATGCTACTCGGATGGATCAGCAGATACCGCCCAACATACCTACCCCCCTTCCTATCAAGGGCCAGAATACCAAGGAGAAATTAGACTTAAAACAGCCTTCATACCGAAAGACCGACCGCATATTGCTTTTTGAGAGTAAGAAGTTCGGTCAGGCTCGGTACGTCGACAAGGCGATGATGAATATCGGATACCAAGAGAGCGACAATTTCATCCGACCCGATAGAAAACTAATTAAAGCAAGCGATGCTAATCTCGAAGATGAAGCGGAGCAGGCTGCTGCGGCCAAGGCTGATGGTGATACCACATCTCAGCCGACCAACGTGCTTGGTCGTGTTGAATATGACATGGACGAACAGGACGATATGTGGCTGGAAGCGTATAACGCGCACAGGAAATCTCAGGGCTGGAATCCTGTCACCCGCGAAGTCTTTGAGATTACCATCACCAAGATTGAAAAGGAGTGGCATGCTTTGGAGAAAAGAATCCCAAAGCCCAATCCTAAGCCGCCGCAAACCCATCGGCCTCGGTCTAGTTCCGCCGCAGCCGTAAATGGCGAGCCGCAGGCTGGGGAAGAGCAGGATAGCAAATGTGCAATTTGTGACGATGGCGATTGCGAGAATACGAACGCGATTGTTTTTTGTGACGGTTGCGATCTCGCGGTCCACCAAGAGTGTTATGGCGTTCCATTTATTCCGGAGGGTCAATGGCTCTGTCGAAAATGCCAGCTTATTGGTCGTGGGATCCCGGTCAGTTTTTCCCATAGGCCCGCTCTACGCCAGGCCTAAATTCCAATTCAAAAAGTATTCACTAACACTCATATAGACATGTATCTTCTGCCCCAACTCAGATGGTGCTTTCAAGCAGACAAATTCCTCGAAATGGGCACATCTGCTCTGCGCCATGTGGATTCCGGAGGTGACGCTGGGTAACCACACCTTCATGGAACCCGTCATGGATGTGGATAAGGTCCCGAAGAGCAGATGGAAGCTGACCTGTTACATCTGCAAACAGCAAATGGGTGCCTGCATACAGTGTGGTAACAAGGCATGTTATCAAGCATTCCATGTGACCTGCGCCCGTCGTGCCCGCCTATTCTTAAAAATGAAGAATAGTTCGGGTGCCCTGGACGTGCTCGACGGTAGCACGAATCTCAAGGCGCTATGCGACAAGCATTGTCCTTCCGAGTATGCTAGAGAGAATGACGTACTTCAGGCCACTAAGAAGGCGAAGAAGTTTTACAGAAAAACGATGAGCGATCGCATCTGGGCGAATAGTCAAGCCAAGGCTATGTCTATCGCGGCGTCGCATCGGAATGCGATAACCGAACACCCTCCCGATGAATCGCAAATGACGGGAGCGAAACTATCCGCCGTCCTCGGCGACAAGAAGGGACAGGCAGGTAAGTCGATCTGGAAGCTCCCGTCCGGAGCTCCCGTCATACCACAAGCCGTTTTCGAGACCGTAGAAGCGTCGCTGCAACGCTTCACCTTCCTCAAGCGTAAGGAGTTTGTAAGTGATGCGTGCCGTTACTGGACGCTGAAGCGGGAGATGCGCCGTGGTGCCGCGCTTCTCAAGCGTTTACAATTGCAAATGGAGACATTCTCCTCCATGGAGCTAACGCGGCGCAACTTCGCGGCCATGGGTCCCTCCGGCAAGACTCGATTAACTCGAAGGATCGAATTCGCCGAGGCTCTTATCAGGGACTTAGAGCAACTCAAGGTCATGTCAGAAGCAGTCGTCCAGAGGGAGCAGAGCAAGCTCGAGGCTGCCGAGATGGAACAGGAATTCGTCGACACGTGTTACTTCCCTGTCCACAAGATGCTTCCACCAGTTGTGGAGAAAGCCATCACGTAAGTTCAGCAGGCAATCGTCTACGATATTCCAGTTTGCTAATGAGATTTTGATCATTAGGCTGGATAAGAACTTGTTCCACGATGGATTACTCAAATTATCGAACAAAATCGACGAAAGATTCTACATCACCGTCCTCTCATTTACCCATGACCTCTGCGAGATAATCAACGCGGGCATCAACACAGAGCCCAAGTCCCAGGGCGAGTCCCAACAAAAAGCCGTTCCCTTTGCTTCGGTGGCGTCTAAGTCTGACTTCTCTGATTACCGGGATCGTAAGAAGCTTGGTAAAAGAATTCTTAAGTCAGTCCAGCCACAGCTAGAGACGGCGTTGCGCCTCGAGTGTGAGGCTACTCATAAGCCTTTTGAGAGTATGAAACAGGAACTGGAAGCGATGATGGAATCAAGCCTCGAACTGCGGCAGCAAGCTGTGAATCAAGGCAATACGGAGACTGAGCGAAGCCAGGACGTCATCATGGTCGACTCATCCGTTCCGGAAATTACCGTTGGCGGCCAAAGTGATCCTTCTGGTGATATAAGAGGGGTGTCAGACACCCTTACTACGGGTGGAGTTGGCGCCCAGTATGAAGTTGCCGGCGGGAATGGTAATATCGAAGTCAACACGTCCGGTCTCGACGCCGGTGCCGGCGATGAGATGGAAGGCGTCGAACCGACTGCTAACACTACATCTGATCGGGAGACACATTTAGTCGAGGCCAAGTCGGAGCCAATGCTTGGCGACGGCTTGCAGCCGATAGACACGCCACCTGCGACAAATGGCTATGTAGGTGCAGCACCTTCACTGCAGCCTACTCCTCCTACTCCCCCCCAATCAAACGGTAGCTTGGGGGGCCAGCCAACCGATCCACTTACCGACGGCGGCGTCGTGTGGTACTTGCAAGACTTTGATCCTGCAGGTACATCCGCGACCCAGGAACAGTGGCAAGGAAGGGACGCTGTGCGCAGCCTTAGTGAGGAGCTTAGCGAGATCGACGAGGACGAATTAAAGGGACTCGGCGTCGAGATCAATGAAGACAGTATCACGGCTTCACCAGCTAATACCACCGAAACTGCAGAAGCGGCTACGAGCGTCCCTAGTCCTGCAAAGAAAAGTACCAAACCGAAGAAGCGTAGGGCACCTTACAGAAGACGATAATAACGGATGCGGTTTTTTTTTAATCTTGTACGAATAAATGTGCTTTAACCTTTCTTAAAATTTTCCCTTTTTCTTCGACGGAATTCCCCCTTTACACTGTACTTACAAAGCAAAAGACCAGCTCGGGCTGGATCGCATCCTCTCTTCTTTTCTCTTTCCTGGTGACCTGCGATATCATTTATTCAAAGAGGAGGTTAATGCTTGGAGTTCGAAGGAAGGAGTCTCTGATGCCACTTTATTAGCCTTAGCGATGCGACGCACGGCGTTATTTCCCAGTTTCCTTTTATTACTTTGTTAATGAGGCGTTCAGGAAAGGGTCAGTCTCAGGAGACGTGCGTGGACCGTTTTTGTTCGCTCCCCCTCTAGCTTTCCTTATTCAGTGCTGGGCCTCTCGGAGGGCAATAGCAATTCGGACCCGTTGTGGCGACCGGTCTTTTCCCCTGGTCTCGGCTTCGGCCACGGCCACGTATATCTTTTCACGATCAATTCGAGTCCTTTTATCTTATAACTTACTATCACGTCTCCATGGTAAAAATCTCAGTATGTATGCGTGGATGAATGTCTCGGGTGCGTGGACGAGGGCGGTTATAGAAGTAGTTGAGTTAGCGAACGAGCATTGCTCATTGCTGGGCTTGGCCCTGCTGGCGGATTCAAGTTCCTAACCAATAATTCCTCATTACGGTTCTATAATTATATCATGCCTTTATAACTGCCAGCACGTGTGCGTGTTAGCAGTCGAAGTTGGTCTTTCTCTTTGAATGTGAAATGGAGATCCCGGTAGTTATATATATACCGTGATTGTACCGTGACGGCTCTCCTTTCTCGGTATATGAAACGTGCATAGTCTTATAGACTTAAGGGTGGGCTACCAGAGGACGCAATGTTGATTGTCCTGTCACTGGTACTAATCTGTCATTGTCATTGTATGGGTAATCAATCACCACGACCATCATAGCAGAACGAAATATTCAAGATGCAATATATTTAGGTAGGAGATAGGTGGTATAATCAGAGAGCCCGTGTGAAGTTGCACGGGATGTAGCAACACAGCATTACATGCTATTATATTTCCAACCTGTACCTATCTCCTACCTCTTACCTCTTACCTGTACCCATCTATAAGACTGGATATTAATACACTATCTCTGCAAAAAAAAAAAAAAAAAAAAAAAAAGATGACCCCTATTAGATGAATACGTTCACCTCGTTTCACACCTGTCGGACTAGATGTACGACATACACGACCCCAAATCCAGGCCCTGCCTGTCTACCTACCTACTGTTACATACCTACCTAGGTGCCTAGGTATGTATGTAATCCATCCTCTCCTCTTTTTAGCGAAGCCCCAGGTACCTGAAAAGGTGAGAAGAGGTAGTCTCGCGCGCGCGCGCGCGCTTAATACGATACGCGAACAGTACGTAAAACCTGCCCTACGTACCAACCCACCTATATTCCATCATCATCATGTACCTGTACCTAACCTACCTACGTACCTGTATACCTCCTACGCTATTAAGACGACTGGCTAGGGTACCTAGGTAGGTATCTGACCGGATGGGAATGACTTGGTTATGGTAGGTACCTACCGAGTAGGGGCACGTAACCTAACACCCCCCCTTTCTGCCCTGTTAGGTAGGAGGTAGGTTAGGAGGTAGGGGTAAGTAGGACCCCAGATCACGCGTACCTGCGTCAAGTAGGCAGGGCACCCTGTACTTACCTACCTATCTACCTACCTACTGAAGCGTTTTACCTTTTTTTTTTTGGGGGGGGGGTTATTCTTCCCTGCGGCCGCGCGGCGGTCTCTACTGGCTTTTACCTCATACCTGGTAGGTACCTACCTACCTTCATACCTACCTCCTAAATATATAAAGGTTTGCACGAGCTGAAAGGAGGGGGGGGGCGGTTCGGCACCTACCTACGTAAGGTACCCGGGCTATATTTAGAGACGACGTATGGGTTTTGGGGGTAAGGGTAGGGGTAGGGGTAGGGGGAGAGGGATATAAAAAGAAACGAGGCGGTTTCTTTTTTTTTACTCCCCTCCTCTCCCCTCCCCTCCCCTGGGACGAGGGGAGTGTAGGTAGGTACGTAGGGAGATAGGTACCTACCTAAGGTATATAGCCGTGTTTTTTTTTTATATTATAAAAGACACATGCCTGCCCTACCTCCTACTGGCTTGTCTGGAGGTACGTGATTATTTCGCGGGAGAGATGTATCGGTTGGGTACCTAGTAAGGGTATCTGGTAAGGAAGCTACCTACCTGATAATTTGAGGCGCGGGCTGAGGTTGAGATGGCGTGTATGCCTTTCTTTTGGGTAGAACGGAACCTGTGCATGAGAGAACTTACTAAGCGAGGAGCGCTGAACGAACCTTAGGCGACGGTGTTTGGGTGTAGGTAGTGTGAGACGGTAATAAAAGCATGATGGTATACGGCATAGATGTATAACGGTAGGTATCTAAGAGGTTAGGTAGTCGAGTAATACTTGTCTCTTAACGGTACCTTTAATGCTAACTACCTATATGGTATGGGGTAGGCGGTTATAACAAGCTGTCTAAGGTGTTTACTTATGTACGATAGGTAGACGATAGATGAAGTGATGTACTGTGTTAGTGATCAGGTGGCCCCAGGGCGTCGTATCCCTAGCATAGCCCAAAATAAACCGCCCACTAAGTCTGACCTCGTTCTACGTTGAGAAGCGCTTGTTTGTATGTTTATATATAGGTACATAGCGTGTAACAACAGATATAACATACTATCAGCCCGTGGATTTGATGTAGAGTCCAGACCTCCCCGGGGCTTTGCTAGCAGGTAAACCCATCATGACCCCAAAAAGGGGGGTATGGGCAAGATCCTCTTTTATAGGTATGACTATACGTTGCTATCACAACCATCTCAAGGTACGATGATAGGATATCACGTTGCAAAACGAGATATATCTATAAATTCATACTTCAAGTCGGACCTAGCATCTTAATAGTGGCACTGAGATACAAGAACAGCGGATGGACGTTAATGATGACCCAAGCTGGTCGAAAACACAATCTCGAAGGTATTCAATATCCTAATATCGAGGTCGGGGGTAGCCAAGATTTCTAGAATATTCAATGCCCGTTAAGAGTCCCAGCTCTATGCCCATATAATCCCCGTTTCGAACTTGTCCCTCGGTGTAGATGCCATATCTATGGTGAGAGCAAGCTTCTGAGACCTAGTTTCAGGCAGGTTAGTTACTAGTCATAGACAGCAAGATCTTGAGCGAATTTGACCATCACCATCTAAACATTGGCACTGAAACCCGCAAGGGCTTTGCTCGATGGTTGACACTCTATATTTGAACATCCGACACCATACGGTATACTCGCGCCTCCAATGAATAGAAAGGCTAAGAGAACAATGTCAAATGTCCTTAGAGCGAGGTATATCTTCGCAACGTCTCATGAGAGCTAGTGTCTTCAAGAGAAGAGGCCGGTTACGTGTGTTTTATGTGAGGGATAGCTGGACGAGCTTCTCAATAAAGTTACATAGGAACTTAGCGTTTTGTCGTGTTGTTTCGCAAGGCCGAGCTGTCATGAACTCGGCGACTGATTTCTAAATATAATTCGAGACGAATACAGAGCACGTAAATAGGAGGATACGTTAGCGGCTGGCTTAATAATCGCCTTTCGGGTCAAAGGGCGTGGTATAGTGCCGTCAAGCTCGCTGGTCGTTGAGTATGTGGCTACCTGCCTGGTGTTCTTCTGAGAGCAGGGCGATCGGAATCTTATCGACGCAGTTCAATCGACGACAGTGAGATAGATAGGTACTCTTCGGGAGAGAGATATGCCTCGTCGCCGAGGTGTGTCCTGGTTGCTTCGGCAGGAATCATCCCATCTACGGATGAGTGAAACAGAACTGGGATGGCTCGGACTGTGTCTGCTTGGAGGTAGGTAAGAGAATTTAGTCATTTGGCGCCGTAAGAGCTGTCACGAGTTGACAAGCTTCATTGCCTATTCGGCGGGAATGGATGACAAGAAAGTGTGATCATCGCCTAAAGAGTTTAAACGGAGGGACAGTTCTCATTGGTGATACCTATCTTGACGCGACCTTCATGCCACGCATGACAAGGCAGGCTATGGTGGATTGTCGATAACCGAGATTGCCCTTCTCTGCAATCACTTATTAATTATCGAGATGTAGCGAGCCTACGTGTCATCCAAATAGGATGCCGTAGATGTTGACTTGTCTCCGTCACCTTAACGGCGGTCTTAGTAAACGCTCGAAAAGGGAACATGGCGACGACGCTCAAACTAGAAACTCCCCCCCAATATATAAATTCACGCTATCGTAATGACTATGCGCTTTAGATCGGAGGAATAGGGTCGGTAGGGCCAACTTTTGCGCTACCTCGTCTGCCGGTTGACCGGACCTCGGTTGAAGGCTGACTTGCGAGAGTTATAACTCGGCTTGCTTCGCGGATAAGTTACCTAGGAGGTATTTATATGCCATTGTAAGCGAGCAAACAAATAATCGATTAGTAACTCTTTCCATCTCTCTTATTCTGAACACTACCTCTAGGCTCTAGACTGTTACCTATAACATGTAGTCCGTAGCGTGGGCCATGACATTGCATCTAAGTAGAGGATTCCTCGATAAAATGCTGACGTCAAGCGGACACTACTGAGATTGGATGCATGTATACGGCGTATATCCAATGACGACTAAGTACCTGAATCGCACCGACTAGGTAGTAATCATAGTAGCATGACCAATCAGCGATATCGCAACGAACCAGCAGCGATAGCGGTTATATTCTAAAGCTGCAATTCCTTACGATTCGATGCTAATCATGTGATTGACATACAAGAGGGCTGCTGTAACGGCTGAATGTGACGCCGTGACACTTTCGTCGTCCGAGAGCTCAGCTACGATGTCCCCACGTGCTGGGTACGTCGAAAAGCGAACCGGATACGACCATATGTTGTTGCACAAACCACCAATTCGCTTGTATGTCTGTTTTATTCGGTAGCGATGCTGTAATTCATGATCTGACCTGACCTATCCTGGTTGTGGTCTTGACATCTGAAAGAGTAACTGATAAAATCCTAGCTAGCCACAAGCAGCTGAGGATGAACGAGGTAGATCTAGAATCAGTTCTGGAACTCCTTGTCTCTGACAGAGATAATGTAAAGTCGAAAAGCTAGTACATGGTAAGAGGTCGATCTAGCAACTTTCGCTAAGGGATCTAAGCCATCGACCCGAAAGATGGTCCTAAGGTTCCCTTTGTAAACACGAACCTTGCTAGCATTAGCAAGGAAATAATTAAGGCTTTGTTAAATGGGTGTCTACCTAGGTAATTATTGCTTACTTCCGTGTTTCCTATTGCAATCGCACATAATCTGCCTCATATACAAGTATCTGTGCATGTACGTAGGTGACCCCTGAATATATGCACGAATTGACCGAAGAATGTACCTGCTGAGAATTGGAGGCCGCAGCGTGGTTGTAGTCTACATTATGACCGGCTTTGGAAGCAGAAATCTCTGATTTTGACTGCAGAATCGATTGGTAATACCTCAAAGTGCCGTCCGGACTTGTCCTTGGCAGTTTGAAGTTTAGCCAAACCATCAAATCTGGGGGAGAATGATACTTCCGCTAGCTGACAGTAACGTTGCGTACGCGCCATAGAAGATATAAACGCTTTCCTCTATAAGACTATAAGATTCGATCAAAGAAAAGATAATCTTCGAACGAGACGTTAACGACCTATTTTCAAGTGCCTAGAGAAAAAGATCGTGGGGTGGCCTCCCGAGTAAGAGACAAAGCAATTCTTAGTCTCGTGACTCTCGTCCGAGAAGTGACCACTGACAGGCTATCTTCAGAGCCGCGTAATATATACTCCCGATGATCTGGTAGAAAGCTAATATAGCTAGGTAAGTCAGTATCCTTCTTCGGATTAGTCGCTAAAGAAGCGCCTGTGGAATTTAAATCCAGAATTTTAATTCATACCGTTCATACCGCCTGATGATAGATAGCCTGTGAGAAAGAGATAAACTGGTTCAAGGAAGAGAGAAGCGGTAACGCGGACCTAGAGCATACCCCTGGAGCATATCTATAGAACCCAGCCTCGGTCTGCTTTGATCGATTCTCGAATCCCAAACCTGGAGTTAGCTGTGTGTTATGTAGAACATGAAATGTACTACCTTCGGTCAAGTGATGGAGGGAGGGGAGGTCTTGGAGGTCTTAGGTTAGACATCGCGGCAATGCCATTGTTATATGTACTACAGTTTACGGGATATGGAAAGGTAAGACGGCATCGTGATCAATTTTTTTTGTAGCCTAAATTTTGAACTAAGAGACGCGAAGTAAAGAGAAGAGAAAAAAAAAAAGCTAAGGTTGGAATTTAATGAAAAGAGAGAGAGAGAAAAAAAGATGATAATTGTAAGGTGTCTATTGTTAATTATGATTGGTTGTTATAGTTAAATGCGTTTGTGATTTGGTTTGGTAGCGGTATGGACCGAAATAGTGTATCTTGTATAGGTACAGTATATAGAGAAGGTATACAGTACTTATAAGTATTGGACGCATCAATTAGGGACATCAAGACATCAGGATGTACGCACGACTTCCAGGTACGAGTCACATTTTATGTACCCAACCAAAATTGGCAACCTCGACTTTCATATGGATATGTACTTTTTAAGATAGGTACGTATATGTACGAAATCGTGGTACCATGTATCAATTGGGTACATGACCTGTCCCTGGCTTTCGTACTTGGCTAGTATTTATTTAGCCAATCAGATCCCAAGATTATGAACCCCACCTACATTCAGTGTTTTAGGATAGGTACATGCAGGAATACATTAGGCATGTCCATAAAATGTACCGTACCTACCTAAATCATGTTAGGTACCTAACAATACGACCCTCAAGCAGAGCCGTACCTTCTTAGCCGTGCAATGGTAGCAAGCTTGGAGCTGTGGTCTGAACTTCCTTCAGCTAATAGGTACTGTACAGGTATATACATACAGTAACTTAAATCTACGGGTCCTAGAATGTACCTACTTGAGTTTTGCTGCCAACTCTCCCCACTCCACTCTGCATGTTCTTTTCCTAACAATCATTGCGAGTCTCTCTCTTGCTCTTGCTCTTGCTCTTACTGATTTGATTAAGCCGAATTCTTCTGACGTTTCCATCGGCTTTGACCCTTTTTCATCTCTTCCCTCTTCATTTTTTTTTTGCCCAGACCCCGCGACAACGGCGAAGCATTCCGTGCATACCATTTTTTTCCCTCTCCCCCCAACGACGAATCTGATTGCCGTTTAATTAGAAAAAAAAATATTTTCTCGTAGTCTATTCCTACGTGCATCCGTGGTGATCTTTTCAAAAAAAAAAGATATTTTAACTACTGTTCTCTACCAACAGGACCAACAAGAAATAAGCCGGGTTTCCCGCATCGCTTTAAAATCCACGGTCCAGGCACAGGCACAGGCACATTTGCCAGAGCCAGACCCAAAAACAGACGCTGAGTGTTGGCTCAGTCGCCTTACTACCACTATCTCACATACTTGTCTTGCCATACTTGCCATACTCTGCCGCTCACTATCGTTCACTACCATTCAATACCATTCTCTACCCACTACAACTTACTACCGCCTTCTCCCAAAACTTGCCAACTACCTACAATTCTACAACTCTGCACCTCTACACCAAACCTAACAAACCGAAGCTGAGAGCTGCGAGCTGCGCGCTTTGTGTCATTGTAACAACAAAAACAAATAGGCGTACATCCTATTATTACGACCCTTTTCGACAATTTTCCGATCGTGACGGACGAACCTCTTATTCCTTTACCAACTCTCTAAACATCTCCCTCAACTACTTTCTTACCGTACCTCACCCCGTCATCTGGTAGTCACCATCACCCCTCCTTCATCCTTACGATATCTTCTACAATCGGCGAGTATCGAGTCCTAACGGATATTACAATTACGAATTTCTTTCCGTCGCACAAATCGATTCGGACTTTACGCTTCCTATTCCTGCACTTTGCATACTTCTACATTTTACCAACCGACTTCGACCCTTCCCTAACGAAGCCTGCCATTTAGAACCGTCGCAGCCTACAAAGGCGCATAACAAGCAGGAGACGAAGCATTCTCGCCACCTTCCGAGATTGCAACTAAAATATTTTCATGCTAGCGTAACGAATTGCTGCTACAGTCTCTGCATCTGAATTTTAGTTGCGAGCCCCCTGAGCTTCTTGGGAAAGCTCCGTTACTTTGCTGGGATCACTTCATCGTGAGTTTTTTCATCTCCCTTTTTTTTTTTTGGAGTTCCTGATAATCCACCACGCCCCTCTTCCCCACTTGTCGTCACCTTCATTCAAGTTTATATCTGCCTCCTACTTCGACACCAAGGTCTTTCCTATTATTATTATTCTTACTGTTACAATCCTTCCACTTCTCCTTCTCCCCATCCCCCTCTTTACTTTTCGTAGGTGTCTTAACTACTGACACACCGTATTTTTATCAGGCCTAAGAAGTGCATCATACTCTGATATCGGGCCCCACTGTATCTCCCTTGATCCCCGGACCACCCCCCCCTACAACCCTAGGGCCCTGATCTCAACACATTCCGACTTTCGCAGGCCAACTACCTGGGCAGGTCAGGAACTTAAGATGGCGGATCAGCACGACGTAGATTTAGACTCCATCATTGACCGCCTCTTGGAGGTGCGCGGTAGCCGACCTGGCAAGCAGGTTCAGCTTTTGGAAAACGAGATTCGATATCTTTGCACGAAGGCTAGAGAGATCTTCATCAGTCAGCCAATCCTACTAGAGCTGGAGGCTCCTATTAAGGTATGCAGATCCTCCACTGATAATGCGGACCATCTCTATCTAAAAAAGAAATCGAGCCACTAACAGTAGCGTGCGTGTCATTCTAGATCTGCGGCGACATTCATGGCCAGTACTATGATCTCTTGCGCCTGTTCGAATATGGCGGCTTCCCCCCGGAGGCGAATTATCTTTTCCTTGGCGACTATGTAGACCGTGGCAAGCAGTCTCTCGAGACCATCTGCCTACTGCTCGCCTACAAGATCAAGTATCCCGAAAACTTCTTTATCCTCCGAGGTAACCACGAGTGTGCTTCCATCAATCGTATCTACGGTTTCTACGACGAATGCAAGCGCCGTTACAACATCAAGCTGTGGAAGACATTTACCGATTGCTTCAACTGCTTGCCAATCGCTGCAATCATCGACGAAAAGATCTTTACGATGCATGGTGGCCTTAGCCCCGATTTGAACTCGATGGAACAGATCCGCCGGGTCATGCGACCGACCGACGTAAGAGATCCTTTTCTCCCTTCCCATCCAAGCCTTTCTCCCTGCCAGCACATGCTCGAGCTGCCACTGACTAAATTTGTCTCAGATTCCGGACTGCGGTCTGCTCTGCGATCTGTTATGGTCTGATCCCGACAAGGACATCACGGGCTGGAGCGAGAATGATCGTGGTGTGTCGTTTACCTTCGGCCCGGACGTCGTATCACGGTTCCTACAAAAACACGACATGGACTTGATCTGCCGCGCTCATCAGGTTGTTGAAGATGGTTACGAGTTCTTCTCGAAGCGCCAATTGGTCACTTTGTTCAGCGCGCCCAATTACTGCGGAGAGTTTGACAATGCTGGTGCTATGATGAGCGTCGACGAGAGTCTCCTATGTTCCTTCCAGGTTTGTATCTTCCTCTTCCGCAAGCGTTATGTTAAAGAACCCAACTAACGACTCACCGTCCCCCCCAGATTCTCAAGCCAGCTGAGAAGAAACAAAAGTACGTCCATGGCGGCCTCGGAGGCAGCGGTTTCGCATCTCCAAGAAAGCAATCATCCAAGTCCTAAATCAAGTATTCATACGAACTTCCTCGTCTTCTAGGTTCGGCCGTTCCCGATAAATTTGCCCCCTAAGCATCCGAACCGTGCTCGAGACTCGATCCTCGTCCTCGAACAGTCGAACCCGTTGGCACTCCTTCCGCCTTTCCCCGGGCTCACACCACAGACCTCCGACCGCAACGGGTGTTTTGATAATGCTCTCCGAGAACAGAAACATGACCCGGCGCCTCTCGCCGCGAATCACTTGCCCTCATACCCTTACTTAACCTTAGGACGGACGAAAGAGACGATGGTTGTTGCTGTTGTTACACGAGAAAAGAAATAAAATCAGGTTTTTCATTTGGGATGGTTTCCATGACAGTCTTCTGCCACCCCGTACTCGGTGGCCATGGAACAAGGGGGGAAGAGTCTAGACAGTTAATTTGGTTTCCCCGAGACGTGAAACTTACGAATTCATGCAATGATCTGCTTCTGACCGTGTGCCTACTGCTGTCTTGCTGCGCTGCCCTGCTTCGTCGCCGAATGTACCACGATCCTCGCTCGTGTTGTGCCGACCCTGTATCACGTCGTCCCTTTGATCCATGACCATGGGGGCACCTAGTCCTACCTTGTACAAGAAGCTACCGTCTCACGACGGTCTAGGTTAATCGATTTCGCATTTCATCAATATACCCTACTTCGCTTCTATCCCTTTTCTCTCGAACCCCTCGATCTCGACCCCCTTATGCCCTCGCATCTACCTTTCTACTAACAGGCCGGTGCTAGCTAGCATTCTCCGATCCTGTCTCCTATTTCTCCTGCTACGTCTCAAAATAAATGCTGGTTTGTTTTTGCTCGTTCTGCTTTCACCATCCCCTGTAGCCTAGGGACTTGTATAAGATAGGATACGTCATTTGGTCGTACTTGGACATCATAGATACCAGGGATATATATATATATATATATGTAAGTGTATATATCAGTATCTCCTTGGGAGTATGGGTATCGACGGGATAGGTGGAAGGGGGGGGTGGATAGGAGGATAGGGGGTGTATGGTATGTTACCTACCTCTATACTATGGATGATAGGTACGGGTAAGTAGGTAGGTACCTAGGCAAGTAGATACCTACCTACCTACCTAAAGAACCTAGCATGTATCCGCGTGGGAAAGGCATCGTTACGTCTTGGAGATCTAGGGGCTGGGGACTGGCTGGGGGGGGTAATATACGGCGCTCGGGTGCGTGGACGCGTACCTAGGTACGTAAGGTAAGGTAGGTACATGTAGGTGCTAGGTGGTGTGTCGAGGCTGGAGATGGGTTTTAAGTGTCTCTCTTACAGGTAGGTTAGGTTAGGATAGGTAGAAAGGTATATATTTGTATAATGCGGTATCAATTATGTAGGTATGTATGTCATACCGGGAGGCGGTAGTTGTAGATATCTACCTCGTGTCTATGTAAGTATGTAGGTATGCAGGTATGAGATAGGTATGTAGGTGTGTAGGTATGTAGGTATGGGTAGGTATTTACCTTAACTTCAATGTTAGTACAGGGACTTATCGTACCTACTTTAGGTACATATGTACGTACGTACAGATTCCCCATCTAGATCCCGTCTACCCCGGATGTACGAGATCTCGACTTAAGACTTGAGTATATTTATATGTATATATATATATATAGGTAGGTGGATAGGTAGGAAGGTATATGTGAGTGCCATGTACCGAATATAATTGCCCCCCTTTTCCGCTCCCCCAGATTGGTGTACGGAGATCTGGTTACCTAGATATGGTGGCATGGGGACATCGTAGATCGTGTTACCGGGTGTACATATATATATATATAGGCTAGGTAGGTAGGTAGGTACATAGATACGTGTGTAAATGTGGTAGTTACAGTGTTCAGGCTAGGTACCTAGGTAGAGGTGGACGAGTAGATAGATACATTAGGTAGGTAGGTAGGTAGGTAGGTAGGTGAGATAGATCGTTTGAGCCGTCTATATGCTTCCCAGGTACCTACCTACCTAGCTAGCTACCTAGCTATTAGGTAAGGTACCTTCTAACCTAGGGAGGTATTGTCCTTCCCTTGCCCTCCTCCCCCAGGTACATTTTTCTTTTCTCCATCCGGGCTTATATTGTCGTTTCTCCTTGTCGACGTGAATGTACTCTCATGCTTCAATGATGTCGGCGGATACATGTCCTGTTCTTCTTTACGTACTACATGCAAGCGCGAGGAGACGTACTCTCTCTCCATCTCTGCGTATCTGTCCTACGCGCTTTACGTAATTACCTACTTACAGTCCTCGCAGTCTTCCACGCCTTGGTCCCCGGTCTCGGTCTCGGTCTCGGTCTCGGACCTAGGCTTACAAGCCGGTCCGCTGGGGCCCCGCGCGTCTCCGTCTCGGACCTTTTGCTCTTGCACTCGCCCCTCCGGCCGGTCCCGTGACTCAGCTTCTTCTCGACGGGTGCTACTGCCGTTGGTGGGGTAGTCCCTGTCGACGTGTCCGAGGTTCCGGCCGGGCTCGACGGCGTCGCGGACGCGGCGCTTGAGCTCCTTCGTCTCGGGGAAGCCGCCGTCGAGCTTGCGGTCCCAGAGGACGCGGTGCTGGGGTTGGGGAGGGGAAGAGGGAGAGGGAGAGGGAGGGGCGTGGAAATATATCTCGACTACGAAGGTCCCGCCCGTGGAAGGCTGCAGGGCTACCTCGCCTAGCGTCGTCGAGAAGGTCGAGAGGAGCTCTTGCGCGTACTGGGGGGTGGTGGGGGTTAGTTGGGGGTAGAGAGGTAGGTAGGAGTGATGTGGGATATGTCTAGTCTGTAGCGCAGATATGTAGTTCTAGGTGAGGTGTATTACGGGGGACTCAACATGACAAACCCTTTTTTTTCTTTTTTGACGGGATCTTGACGTATGTATATGTATATGTATATATATATATATATGCCAAGCAAGTCAAGGGAGACGATGGTAGAAAGGAAACAGGACTCACGTAGCTCGCCCTCAGCATCCATTTACACTGCGTACAGAAGCGGATGGTGACGCGCGGGAGCGGAGACGGAGAACCGAGCGAGGCGGGGCCCGGGGGTGTCGCGGCCTCGGCCATCTGGTTCTCGGCCGGAGGTTGTCCTGAGGATAAGTTCGGAAGCGGAAAGACAAGGAAAGACAAAGGGTTTGTTGTTCTTGGTCTCGAGGCCGATATTAGATCTTGCAAAGTTTGATGCTTGTTTTAGTTGCAGCTGGGAGCTAATGAAATGTTTGTATACACCAGGGCGCTTATTGTATGTATGATGTGTGTAGTAGTGTAAGGGGAAATGAAGTAAAAGGTGTATAGAATTTTGTTCGTCATAACTTCAAATGTTATATCTAGTTACCTATCTAATCTATGATGTACATATTATATAGGTTATAGACATACCCATATTGATATATACAGGTAATCTTGCTGAGCTAATAAGATCGGATAAAGTCAAATCGAAAGAAAAAAAATCCCCCCTCCAGCTGGAAACATTCGTTGTACGTTATAGGGTACCAGGTCACCGGTCTCGCTTGCTGTTATCGAACTTGGAGATTTTTGTATCGATGTACGTACAAAATCCCCATGTGTCTCCGTAACAAGGGAAGGGGGGAGCCATCGAGTTAAGCCCATTATATACCCACGCTGATTGGGTGATACCTTCCCAATCCTCTGGTTCAAGTCAACTCCATGGCAGTAGGCACCTACCTGTTTAGAATATACAAGGCTGTATCATATTCTTCTCATGTTCTAGAGCAGAACTTAATCTCGGTACATATTATATAAACTTGGAACTTTTCTTTTTTTCTTTTTCTGTTTCTCTCTCTTATTTTTCCTTTTTTTTGCTTTTTTTGATCGTCTTTATATTCTTCCCTTGTGATTCCCCAAAAAAATATCTAATGTTAGTTTCTCTCCTTATCCTCCCTTGGCGATCCTTCCTCTATGATAAGGTAGGGAATATTTTAAGTAGGAGAAAGAGAAAAGAAAAAAAAAAAAAAGATCGGGCATTCACGGATTCATAATCGCCAAGATCATGACTTTCCTTGGTAATAATAAATGATGACGACGAATAAATAACCTTGGTCCTAGGTCGTTATGTCGACGCCTCGCGTCTATTAAACCAACACCCCTAAATAACAAAATAATAATAATAATAAAAAGGGAAACAATTTGCCCATTGCCGCCTATTGCGGCTTACCATAACATATCCTCCTCCTCCTCCTCCTTCCCAGGACAAAATCGCTTGCAGATTTTAGTACGGGGCTTTTCCCTTAGCTGAACCTGGATTTCGCGACGTCGTATGCGAACCGTACATACCACGCACGCAAGTCAGCAGCGTCGGTTTGCCAGACCGCTACTTTACCTGCATGTCAAATTGGAGACGGTGGCCTTATCCGGTAGGTTTGGTAGAAGGACAAATAGCATATCCGGAGAGGTGGAGTCTCTGAGTACGTTTAGTGTAGGTATGTATGCCTATGCCTATGATCTACAGCTGGGGGGGAGGGGACCCGTGGAGAATGGGGGTTCCCGTCCCAGATGCAAGAAGCATCCCTATCGTAGGGCTCGGGAGACATGGCAATGACGAGAAGGAATGATGGCATAGCGCGAGAGAGTAAACCCTCTCTCACTCTTCTTTTCCCGCTATTTAGCCCAGGCCCGGCAAACGTAGATTTGGTAGAAGATAAAATCGTAACAAGGAAATATTGTCATTCATCGAGAGTCGATAGTCGACAAAGGAAACAGGAACAATACAGTCATGAACAAATAAATATTACATGTTGACGAACGTCTTCCCCAGGACTCCTTTTTGTCCTCCGCGATGGACTACCCGTCCACCAACTAATCAGCACATGAGAATATTTTGAAGAATGTCGAGTTGGTGAATTATCGTAACATGACCCGTAGTTATCGGGCCTTGGGTATTGTAATAAGTTTCCTTAAAATTTTCCTCTTCTTCTTCTTCTTTGATCCCTCCACCCATCCTCTTCCCTCTTTGTAAGAAAAAAAAAACCCCTTTCTCTGTCCCTTGTATCCTCCTAGTCTAGCGATGCGTGAGAATTAGGTAGTGCGCAAAAATATCGAAGAAGGCAGTGGTTGTCCATCGATGCCGAGGTATGCGACCGATAAACTTTCATCGCGACAGGATTTCTTAGATAAGGCGTGTTTTCGAACTGCGCCGTGTATTTCCTCAACTGGGCTGGTTCGCTTGTGGTGTACCGTTCTACATGACCAAGCAACATCCACCGCTCTGAGGAGGTGCGTAAGGGTCTTCTCCTCGGGGTACGGCACCCCACACCGACGGAACCATGTAATCTCTCGTACTATTGCAGTATGCGATAATGCTGGGTGTCGTGTCAATTAGACAATTCATCTTTTCATCCATGGCTGATCTCTCACCTCCTAGCGGCTTGCGAAACGGGGATACGCTCTCGTTCTAGATCTTCCCGTAGCCTGCTATTGAGCTCGGTCAACCGTCGCAGTTTAAGGTCGGCCATAGACTGTTTATTTTTCTTGATTTGCGACGGGTCGCCGACATCTCGGGAAGTATACTGAGGCATCTTGATAATGGCGTCGGAAGAAGGGTTGGAGTTGGTCCTAAGTCGAGGTCCTAAAGAAGAAGATGATTGTGTGCTTGGACCACCTGCAGCGCCTCCCGAAGTCTGAGAATCGCGTAATTCTAATGAAGACATCATCTCAGGTTAGCAAGGAAAACGGTAGTAATTAACCATAATCATGATAAAAAATAAGAAGAATAAAAAGATAGGCCCGCTAAGAATTATGTCTCATCGCTAGTTCGCTATTTTGATTTTCTTCGCGAATCGTTGGCCTTCTTGTTCAATTCGCGGTTTTTTTTTTGTCTTCTTCTTCTCCTTTTTCTTCTTGCCCAGGCTCCATACCCCTATCGGAAGGGAGGGACGCAAGGAGGAAAGCTAGCCGAATTCCAATTCGTCCACCATAAAATCGGGATTCTCAATACAGGTAGTTGGGTGAGGAAGAGATAAAAATGAGTTAGACTTACAAAAAAAAAAGATTAAGGCGATCTTCAAACAAAGGGCGTGTAGGCGAAGAAGTCTACGAGCGACAAAAGGGACGCAACGTCAGGACGTGGTTGGTTCGTCGAGCAAGGAAACATGAAGGAGAGACTATGGAAGCTGGGGAAAGTAAGAAAGAGTTGGCTGGCGAGTTAAAGATGGTACGAAAGCACGGCGTAGCACCGGGTCAAAGTCCTACCCAGTAGATAGCTTAAATATGATTGGTTGATAGGAGACTAAATATGGAGTCTTTTCTTGCAGGCTGGGAAATTGGGGCCCGTTTTGAAGGGATGCCTCGCTAAAAGGGAGTAAGTTTAGAGGCACGGGCCACGGAAAATGAAGAGTTTACAGGCGCTGGCAGTGTACGCGGTACAGCCTACGGTCACTCCTTTTTTATTTTTTTATTTTATTTTATTTTTATGTTTTTATGTATGTACCTCGTAGTACTTTCAAAGTTTCTTAGGCGGCTTCTTAGAACACAAACATTCAATAGAACCGTACCTCCTATCGCCGTGGGACTCGCTTAGATATTTATACTAGAGGGAAATATTCGTAATAACAATAATAAATGTAATAATTAGTTACCTGCTTACATACATCGTTGTAATATGTCAAGTTGTAATAAATACATGCCTCCTACTAACGTCTACACTATTACCATAATACCCTAATTCATCGACGGCGGGGCTTTATTTTAATTTTCGATCTTTCGTGACATATGACTGGTGACTCGGATCCAAGGAAATATCTTCATCTTACCCGTTAGCATCTTTCACCGCGGAAAGATTTGGATAGTAATATTAGGAACTCCCCCCTATGTATGAAGTACGTCAGGTACGTCCGTAGCATTGAAATTACCATTCTCTGTAGACATCTATTATGTACATATTAGGTACCTCGATGCAGGCATCAGTAGCCTTCTAGGTAATCAATATTACTATGTACAGGTATGTATGTACCTATTCAATGCGGCAATGCAGACATCAATTGATGCAATACATTCACATGTGTACCTACTTCAATGTCGATTGAATTCAATCGTGCATGTGCGTACATATGTGCAGAGTACCAAAGTATCTGTATATTCTTACCGATCGTATGCGAAGAGCAGCGACGATGGTCTCCAATAGACTTAATACACATGTAGACAACTTTGAAGTAATACAGATTTTTCAGATTTTACAGGAGCGTCGGTACGACAAAGGTGGCTGTTAAAAGATTTAGGTACATACCTAGGTACCTGTAGGCCGTGTCATCCGGTTTGTTTAGTGTTTAGGTGTCAAGTAGGTGCTTACAGTTAGAGGGTAAGCAAACTTTATAAGGAGTACCTAGGTATCGGCAGGAGACAGACATGGAGGGAGTTGTCCGATGTAAGGTACATGTTATAGTACATAATGTTTCCCGATGCTTATAAACTCACCTTCAGGGCTTTGTAGGTATCTTATAAAGGGATTCTCGAGGTCATTTATGTCAATTATGTAATAGCTGCATGCTTGGTGTAAGCCCAGGTGATACCTAGGTACGTACATTATTTTCTACCTAAAGAATACCGCATTTTTTCGCGAATTTTAGATGATCGACGTCCACTTTTCCTAATACGCTAAACTGTTTTAGAAGGTCTGCACAAGGTTCGTTCTGACTTCAGTGGTTACGTAACCGTACTAAAAGATTTTCTCATTGGCTTTCCACCAATCAAATTTAATGGTGGAATTATGATCCGATAAGAACTAAGCAATTTTGATAGAAAACCTGCTAGAGCCTCAGCAATACGCTAAACCATACCTAGTATAGCGTGCCTTAATGAGTTTAGCGTATTGGGAAAAGTGGACGTCGATCATCTAAAATTCGCGGAAAAATGCGGTACATGCACCAGGTACCTACCTTCTTGAAGTCACATGCAGGAGTACATAGTACCTTCTAATACGCACGTATGTACATAACCGTATCCATCCATCTATGTGGTAAGTCCAGTGTAGATAAATCTTAAGTAAGCGAGAAAGCACCCTCTGTAAAATATATCACGTGAGTCAAGAAAATTAGCCCGTGCCCCTCGTCTTTTGCTAAACCCACAGAAAGTGGCACAAATCTAAAATCTTCATCGTCAGACTTCGCGGTTTTTTTTTTTTTTTTTTTTTACTTTCCATCTTATTCTAGCATCACCAATCTCCCCGATTTCTCATCATCAAGGAGATTGTTCAAGATGCCGCCCCCTCCTCATCAAAAACCTGAGAATGTTCTCAAACGTGCACAGGAGCTTATCGGCGTCAATCAGGCTCCTGCTGCCTTGAATCTTCTTCATGATCATATTACTTCTAAGCGTTCGCGAAATGTTCCTATCGTGTCTCTGGAGCCTGTGATGCTCCTCTTAGTCGAGCTGTCTGTCGAACAGAAGAAAGGCAAGCTTGCTAAGGATGCACTTTATTCTTACAAAAATATTGCCCAGAACACCAACATTAGCACCATCGAACTCGTTCTCAAGAAATTCATCGAGTTAGCGGCGGAGAAGGTTACGGAAGCACAGAAGAAGGCAGATGAACTTCAATCAAGCATCGAAGCTACCGCTACTTCCAGCATCGATGACTTGGAAGCCAGCGAGACTCCCGAGTCCATCCTATTGGCCACCGTCTCAGGCGAGCAATCCAGAGACCGCACCGAGCGTGCCGTTGTCACACCATGGCTCAAGTTCCTCTGGGAAGCCTATCGTACTGTCCTCGACATCCTACGAAATAATGCGAGGCTAGAAATCCTCTACCAGAGCACCGCTACTCAGGCCTTCGACTTTTGCCTCAAGTACCAACGAAAGACGGAGTTTCGGCGACTATGCGAGCTCCTACGTAACCATGTCCAGACTGCGGCAAAATACTCGAGTCAGATGCATGCCATCAACCTGAATGACCCTGATACGTTACAACGGCATCTAGAGACTCGTTTTCAGCAGTTGAATGTCGCGGTAGAGCTCGAGCTCTGGCAAGAAGCGTTCCGAAGTGTCGAGGATATCCACACCCTTCTCAACCTCAGCAAGCGGCCGCCCAAGAATATAATGATGGCCAACTACTACGAAAAACTTACCCGTATCTTCCTCGTTGGTGAGAATTACCTATTTCATGCTGCTGCTTGGTCCCGATATTATGCCCTCCTTCGGCAGTCGGCAGCTCTTGTGGCCACCGGCCAGAGCAAGAAGGTCGACAATCCATCTGCTACGGAGGCCGACCTTCAGAAGGCGGCATCTTTCGTTCTTCTATCGGCTCTTTCTATCCCAGTTATTAGCACCTCTCGATCGCGCGGTGCGATGGTCGATTTCGACGAAGCAAAGAAAAACAAGAATTCACGTCTTACCCATCTTCTTGGCCTATCTACCGCGCCTACACGTGCTGGCTTATTCCGCGACGCGCTTTCTAAATCGCTCCTTAAGCGCGCGCGCCCAGAAATCAGAGATCTCTACAACATTCTTGAAGTAGACTTTCATCCCTTGTCTATCTGCCAAAAGATATCACCAATCTTGACCAAGATTGGTGACGACTCTGACATGGAAAAATACATCCTACCTCTTCAGCAAGTCATCCTGACTCGACTTTTCCAGCAGCTATCTCAAGTTTACGAGTCTGTCGACCTTGCGTTTGTAGAGAGCCTTGCTAGGTTCCCCGATCCTTTCCAGATTACTCGTGGAATCATAGAGAAGTTCATTATGAACGGAAACAAGAAGGGTGATCTTTCCATCCGCATGGACCATGCTACGGGGATTCTCAACTTCGACAAGGATGTGTTTGCCTCTTCGAAAGCTGTTCATGCCGGCTCGGCGGCTGGTTCTGCAGAGAGCCCGGTCGGGTCTGTGCAGCGCCTCCAGAGCACTCCTTCGGAGATCGTCCGCTCGCAGCTAGCTCGGCTTACTACTACTCTATACACTACTTGCTTCTACGTTGATCCGTCTCGCCGACAACGTCTAGTAGAAGCACGACAGGCTGCGCTGACCCGAGCCAAGGCTGGCGCGGAGCAGGAGCATCGTGAAATACTTGCTCGCAAAGAAATTATCCAGAAGCGAAAGGAAGAGGCGTCCGAGTTACAGGCGAAGAGAGAAAAGGAGAAGGCGAGACAGAAGCGCCTCCAGGAGCAGGCGCTGGCAGAAGCTGAAGAGCGACGGTTGGCTCAGGAGCAAAAGGAGCGAGAGGAGAAACGCCTCAAGGATGAGAGGGACCGTGTTCGCAGAGAGGAGCTCAAGAAGCAGATTGCTGACCTCAAAATTGGACCAAATGCCATCGACATTGACCTCGAAAATCTTGACGATTATGATAGTAATCGCCTTCGCGCTATGAAGCTTGCACAACTCGAGCGGGAGAAGAATGATATCAATGAAAAGCTTCGCATTACCGGAAAGCGCATCGATCACCTTGAGCGAGCTCTGAGAAAAGAGGAGGTTAAGAAACTCTCTGAGGATTACGCCAGACAGCGTGAGCGTGACGTAGCTGCATATGAAGCCGTGAAGGCGGAAACACTTGAGCAGTCACGGGAAAAGCACAAGGAAAGTGTCGAGCTTAAACATCGCCTAAGCCGACTAATGCCCTACTATGAGTCGTTCAGGAGGTCTCTGCATGATCGTCGCCGCGATGAGTTTGAGAAACGCGCGCGCGATGCCGAGAGGGAGTTGGAGAAACAGATTACCACCCGCAAGAAGGAGTACCGTGAGCGTAAGCTACGGGAGAAGCGGGAGAGAGAAGAAAAGGAGAGGGCCTTACGAGAGGCAGAAGAACGTGCCGAGAGAGAAAAGAAGGAGCAAGAACAGCGCGCCGAGGCAAAGCGCCAAGAAATGGCCAGGGTCAAGGAGCAGCGGGAGAGAGAGCGCCAGGAGGCTCTGGAGCAAGTTGCGCTTCAGGATCGGAGGGCCGAAGAGGCGATGGCCAGACGCCAGGCGGAGAAAGAAAGAGACCGCGCACCACCCAGACGCGAAGCAGCTCCGACGCTCCGTACAGGCACCGAAGACCGACCCTCCGGAGCTCCACGCCTCAATCTCAAGTCAACTTGGCGTGAGCGGGAAGCGAAGAACAATGCCGGTGGCGCAGGTAGCAACGGACCCAGCCGTACTGGTACTCCGATGGAGCGCACGGACTCCAACGAGCGCCCATCTGGACCACCTCGGCTCAATCTTCCGGGGAGTAACTGGCGTGAGCGTGAGGCTGCTAAGTTAGCCCAAACCCAAGCAAATGCTTCAGCCGGCTCGAACCAAGGCAGTGCGGCGGCGCAAGCCCCTACCGAAACTCTTAAACCTTCTGGGGCCCCCGGAAAATATGTGCCCCGTCAACGCCGCGAGAGACAGGGTTAGGCATTGAAGGGACTGGCGTTTAGGGGATTTGAATTCAGTCTGACTCGCTTGTATCTTAGATGACTACGAAGAGAAATGGAATGCCTTCATAATTCGTTGAATCAGCAGAATACAGAGCAAGCTCGTTAATTTTACACATTTTATTTGCCCACCTCTGATTACGTACTGTTGCATATCGGCATACTCGCCATTGCTATCATATCACGACGTGAAAGTTTAATGTTTCATTTACTTACCTAGGAGTATGATCATATAGTCAATTAAGCACCAACTCATGGCGATACTTATTCATTTCAAGAAAACCACTTGAAGATGATGGTGATGGTAATTTTCGCTAACTCATACCAAGAAACACTAGTATCTGTACATAAATACAGCTGCCGCCGTAGTGATGGATGTTATCCCTGAACGTAGAAGTAATTCATCACAGGTGAATATTATCGCGACAAGATTTGCTCGGATATGGCCGCGTTCGTGGCCCAACTCGGTATAAGACAATGTATATTTATTTAAGTATTCAAACCCGCCATCGCTAAAATGTATCGTTCGCTTTGCAATTATATAAGCGCAGCCGGGCTCTGGGTATCTATGTAGGCAGGTTAGGTATTCCGTATATGGGGTAGGGGTATATTTCAATGCCTCTTTCCGTCCCTTTTCTTTTCCCCTGTCCTTTTTTTTTTTTTTACTCTTTTTTTTTTGGCTCTTTTTGCCCTCTCCCATAGGTTAGGTAGGTATATACAAACGCAGTATTAGTTTAGGTAGGTAAGTGTCTGGTATCGTAGGGGTATGTAAAAAAAAATTCACATCCATCTTTCTCCTCTTTTCTTTTTTTCAACTTTTTTTTTTCGTAGAAAGCCGTCCCGACGTCACCTCCAAGCCGGTGCCGTCCTCCACCTTTCTCTTCCGTCGTCGTCATCTTCCTCTCCCGCGCCGGCGTCGCGCGGGAACGGCTCGGCGCTGAGCTCGACGGGGCGCTCGTGCGTGGGCAGCTCCTTGACGCGGCCGAAGCCGGACAGCGTGTACTCCGTCTGCAGCTCGCTCACGGGGGCGCCCTCGAGCTGGGGCTTGTCCTCTGGCCTCGGGGTCTCGGCGGCGGCGTTGTTGTTGTTGTCGGGGTTATCGTTGTGCCCTTGTCCTTGCCCTGCTTCGCCGTCGCCGTCGCCGGCGGAAGAGCGCTTCTTCCCGAGCCGGAAGGCGACGATGAGGAGCGCGCTCGTGAGCCCGATGCACGACACGCCCACGCCCACCGCGATGCCGGCGATGGCGCCCTGGCTCAGGTCTCCCTTGCTGCTGCCGCTGCCGCTGCCGCTGGTGCCCGAGACGGAGCTGTTCGACGACGATGTGGAGGCGGGGCTCGACGTCGACGAAGAAGAAGAGGGAGAGGCTGATGCGGCGCCTGGCCAGCCGCCGATGGCGCCGCTGCTGCTGTTGCTGCTGTTGCCGTCGGCGGGCGTGACGCCCGCGTCGCTGCAGTAGCGGAGGAAGTCCGATCTCAGGGTGACTTGGCGTCGGTACGTTAGCCGTTATTCTCTTACCGTTATTTTTTTTTCTTGTTGTTGTTGGGGGGGGGGGGGGGGGGACGGAAGGAAGGAAGAAGGATAAGGATAGGGATAGGGATGGACGGACGAGAGTGGGAGAAGCGGAGGGACGCAGGCCAGCTGGTCCGTGGTGTTCCCAGCACAGGCTTCCTGGGCGCAGGGCACGGAGCCGGGGCCGACAAACCTGATGTTGTCGCAGAGGCAGGCGCTGTCGTCAGGTCAGTGCAGTTGCTGTGGCTGCTGATGGACTGCAGGATGCAGGACTGCGCCACACCTGCGGCATGTAGTCATCAGGTTGTGCGTCGAGGCGATGGCAGTCCTAATATAGTTGTCAGCGTGGAGAGGAGGAGGAAGAAGGAAGATGGAGAACAGAGCGTGTCATCGTGTGCGATTAGAGTTGCTGACGATGTCCGGACTGCAGCAGTGAGCACTAGGAGAGAAGAGAGGAGGGAGCAGGCTTTCGAGGGATTGAGGTCGTCGTTCAGGGGGCGGTGTGAGGGGATGTAAGAAGACATAGGGAAGCGGGCTATAGGAGGGTTGCGGTACATATGGCTTGACAGAGCGGTATAAAGGAGGTGGTAGATGACAGATGTCGGGAGATAGAGGGGACGGCGGAGGACATCAAATAGCATGGCGAGAAGAGCCCTGGCGCGAATGACAAATAGATGACTTGATATATGACATGCAAGCGCTGCAAGAGAAGGCCGGCGATGCCTCCTACGGCTTCTTATTCCGTAGGATCGACTAAGTGCCGGGGAGCGACTATTGTAGGCCATCGTAGTATCATGTCGAGTAACGCTGGGAAAAGGGGTATAGGGGCCGAAGGATCGCATCGCGCGACGGGACGGGACTGCGCCGTCTCAGTGCGGCAATCGTTAGCATCTTCCCACGCCTGATCGGGAAGGATAGGCGGCTAGGACCTCAGTCTCGGGACCGTAATACCGGTGGGTGAGGTAAGACCATACGGCGACGTCGTCGAACTAGTTCAGAGAGTGCCAGATTAGGTGGTCGCGCATGTAGTTGTCTCCTACAACCTCTCTTCTCCTCGTCCTTCTCCAATGAGGACATCGCTCACGCCGCGCTAGACCCCAAGAAAAGATGACAGGAAAACGACAGAGCATATCCGCTAGTTATGTGGCAAACCTCATAGAGGAATTGACCGATGAGGGGGGAATACAAAGAGCTGGGTCATCATGTATCTTGGGTAGCAGCAGGCTGCGAGGAGGCGGGGTGCGCAGCGATGCTATTCGTGGCGCTGCAGAGATTGCAGGATAGAGTAGCAGTCTGTGATACATTCCCTTTATTGCCATTTCTTCCTGCTTTGAGCGTTGGTCCAGAGAGATAGGCGCGGATGGAACGTTCACCCCAAGTCCTTAACTACCATGTACCGCCCCCCTACCTACTAACCCTGTTCGCGAGATATCACTTCGAAAATTGGTGTCAGATCATCGTATTTGTTGGTACTCTCGCTTCGTTCACTTTTGAGGTGTCTGGAAGAGATATTTCAAAACGTACGGGCTTATACCTGCCTGGTGTGTATTCATGGCGTTGCTAGGTATTTTGCTATATAAAGCACATACAATTTAGCGTCTCCCGTATGATATCTGTTCTGTATAAAAACGTACCCTCGTTTCATCTTGCCTGACATGTGAAAAGTCTGTCTTTTCAGTGTCGACCGAATGGCTTCAACGATTGCTGTACCCGTCGTCGATCTTAGAGTCCCGTTTGGTTCCTTCAAGCGACTTACAACATGGTCCTTCTTAGTCTTTTATTTAAGCCAGCCTCGTTACTACAGCTAGAGGTGTATATAATTAGCTACGGATACCAGCATTCGTGGCTTGGATAGGTACCATTAGTAGCACTGTGAGGTTTTTTCCTTAGAGCTTTCAGTCTTCTAGGATTATTCTCTGCTGGACTTAATATTTATATTTTCCTAAGTTCACTTCGCTCCTTTTAGCGACTTATTTTCTTGAAAAGTGAAAAGAACGTTAATGAAAGAATTTCGAAAAATATTTAATATATGTAGACATAAAAGACTGTTCTGATGTTATATATGCCACTTAATATACACTCTAGATTTTCTTGTAACTAACACGTAAGAGGTACTGTTCAGATATGTGTTGACCATTCTACTTAGGGGTAGGTAAATATTTGGGTGAGTGGTGTTCTTAATATATGTTTATACTTTTAAAACATATTACATTAATATTTAGCTTTAATTACTATATAAGGGTATCGTGTAAACTACCGGTACTAGGCTCTCATTTTCGAACATTCTGGGTACACCTTGAAGTTAAGTCATCTTATATAAAGAGGTCATATGTTACTACGAATGCTAGTTTTCGAGTTATTATATGGTTATGTACTTCAGATAAACATCATGACCATTCTTATGATGTGTCTCAAGCGGATAAGACATTTCTCATCCCTAGGCTAGAAAGGCGATATTATACTCTTAACAAATGACTCCTATCTAGGAACTATTCGTAAAATTAGACAAGAAATACTTTTGCCTAGCTATTTCCGAGATTGCATTAGACCCGAGTCTAGTTCCGTATGATGGTTCTTAGCATACCTTGACGGGTAACTCGGGGACATCTTTTTGACATGTTACATATCGAGCTAGATACCTAGATTTTATTAGTTATATCATGTTATATTTAGTTTTCACGGAGTTTTAGTTATATTATTTTCTCGTAAGTACGCTATCTATAACTACTTGTGTGACAACTTCATGACTCGTAAGGTTTGAATCATTCAACAACAATGCTTAGTCCGGAGGTTTAGATTGACATAAGAAGATAGAATGTTTAATATATTTTACTCAAGACGGTTAAAGTCCTGCGGACTCACTACTTTATCACTTAGCAACCTGGTATAAAACCAGCACTTAGAGATCTCTAGGTATGATATCGTCTCATATGATATATATATATAAGCCATACTATGTTCTAGTAGAGGACGTCTTAATCCACACTAATTACTAGAGCTTTTAGACTACCTCTATATTACATGGAACAGCCGAAGATCTAGTTATTGGCCAAGTATTGGGTCTATCAGACCACTACCAAGTCAACTTCAATAGGTATAACGTCTGCAGCCGTCATTAAAGCAGTAATAGTCGACAGAAAGCGCTTCATGGGACCAATAATCTGTCTAGCCCACTCGCAAGAGATTCACTCCACCAAATGTCTTTCGATGGGTGTTGATAAAAAAAATATTGACATCTATGTGCAGGCGGATGGAACGATACGCCATACAAATGCTCATGCTCATTGTATTCCCCATCGTCTACGAACACTGGCCCGGAACCCACAATAATAAGAAATCTGGAGCCAACACGGTAAATGTGGATTCCCGAACGTCCTCCGTGGGGGATATAATAGTGGTTCTCGAAAAGGGGGGCCCATGACGTTGCTTCACGCCTATACCAATCCCACAAGAGATATAATCGCAGTTTTAAAAGGAGCTTTGTTGAGGCCAAAGAGGTGTGTTGGCAGAAGACTCGGATAATAGATTTTCTAGAGGACAAGTTGGAAGTGTATGAGTTTATGATGGGGCGCGGTATCCTCGTTAATTATCCATCAGGTAACCAATCTGATCTCCGCGGTGCTCCTAAATTGACGAGATGGTTCATGCAAGACTGAGTTGTTCTCCTGCACCTTTCTGGACTGCCACGCGGACGACTCTAATACTGGGTTTCCTCCCCATTCCATCTGCTGATAGAGCTCAGATGAGGGCGGATTCGGAATCTAGACGCCGTCGTAGTTGTCATTTCTGCGATTTCTGTAAGTACTCAAAATCATGCATTTGGAGCATAAGCTCAGAAGAAGACACGAGTGATAGAGGATGACCGTTCTATGGACACATGCTGAAGTTCATTTTCCGGCGCATGAATCATGCTATGGATAATTGATCGTTGGGTTTGGTTTAGGTATAGCTACGAGTATAGTAAGTGAATGTTGATCTAAGCGGTTGGTTGACTTATGAAACCACATGTCCACGGGTATGTTAAATAAACATGAACTTGTATATCTCACATTATAGGATTGACATAATAACGACGGAGAAAAGTAAAGGAGAAAAATAGTTCAAGGGTATTTATACATCCCACATGGTTGATCGGCTCGGCCGAATTTTACATATATCCTACATACTTACCTACTTTTTACTTCTCCTACTAATAATAGATACGCATCCATTAACAAGTAGACGAATTAGACAACGCGTTAGCCATGCACATATCTAACGCAATGCGACGTTCCTATCTTGCGTACCCTTAAGGCTGCAAGGAAGATATATCTCAGTTTGGTATCTATTATTTCAACTCAAGCAACGAATCTCGAAACAACGTGAGATGTGCTATATACAACGATTCTCGGGCTCTGACGGGGCCGGCCCCCTTTTCCGAACTGAAATTTATCCCTAAGTCAGGGCCTAGCTCTTTCATAAGCCTCGCCCATAGGCCACCGGGGGGGTATTTAACACAAGAAACGAGGTGGCTTTCGCGCCCTCGTCTAAACAGTCTTCGTATATGCCGCAGACGACAGACAAACAAAAAAAACATTAACATGATATATATGACGCATTTATCAACATGAGACGCCCGGACGCCGCCGCCTCCTATGCTATGCCGCGCTATCCATGTATTTTCTTCTTCTCACGTCGCGAGATCTAATTCTCCCTTTTTAAAATGCCTTGTGTAATCGGTATCTCTCTCTACGAGAATCCACACCCCTCTCCTCTCCTCTCTCCTACCACACCGTATTCGCCTCGCCAAGTCCGGCGTGTATGTGTTAGATACTTTGTAGATACCTCAGGTAGGGCACTCCATATAAGTCCGGAAAAGCTTCTCTTCCCGCCCTCTCCCCAATCTCGTTATTATAGAGTAACCCCTGGTGCGTTTAGTATTATGGCACTTCTCCCATCCTCCTCCTCCTTCTCCTCCTCCTAGTCGCGGTACTCGTGTCCGTGGCCGGGGCTCGGCTGCGTAATATGCGTGTGTTCTCCGAACGAGGTATCGGCCGGCAGCTCGACGGGCTCCATGGGCGTGCCCTGCCTGCTCTCGTCGCCGCCCAGCTCCGACAGCAGCGGCACGTCGGACGTGCGCTTGTACACGTCGTCGTTGCCGTCGCCCTTGTCCTTGGCGCCCGCCACCGCCACCACCCCCGCCGGCAGCTCCTTCCACTCGCGCGCGCCCCCGGCCGCCGGCGAGGGCAGCTCCGCCGGCGCGTGCCGCGGGCTGTGCTGCGCGAACCCGGCGGAGGACAGCGGCGAGGGCTGGCCGTAGTACCCCGCGCCCAGGCTCGTGCCCGTGAGGTCGCTACTGACGACGGTGCTCGCGTCGTGCGACAGCTCCACGTCGTGCGGCCCCAGCGGCGAGGAGGAGGAGGAATGCGACGGAGCGGCGGAGCTCGGGTCCGGCCGGCGCCGTCGCGAGTGCACGAACACGAACCACGCGACCAGGATGAGCGAGAGGGCCCCGAAGGCGACGCCCGCGCCGACGCCCGCCTTGACGCTCGTCGGCAGCCCGGGCCCAGGAGGGGCGGGGCCGTCGTCCTTGTTGCCGGCGTCGGTGGGGGCGGGGGCGTCCGTCGGCGTGGTCGTCGTCGGTGCGGGGGTCGTGGACGTAGACGAGGTCGACGACGTGGCGGCGGCGGCTTGGGAGAGGAAGGCGTTCTTGGAGACGGCGATGGTGACGCCGGTGCCGGCGCAGTTGTTTTCCATCGTGTCGTAGACCGCGCTCAGGTCCGCCGGGCTCTGCCGCGCGACGCACGTGGCGGTGTTGTAGATGAAGTTCCCCTGGTTGGTGCAGAGGCACTGGTTGAGCTCCTGGCCGGTGTTGCCGGTGCACTGGCTCGTGTTCGCCGCGTCGGAGAGACATTGCTGCGAGCCCTGAGGGTAGGCGGAGAAGTCGTTCTGTACCGCCGCCGAAGTCCGCGGCTGCAGGGCGATACTGAGTAGCAGCGAGGTCGGGAGAGCCAGGACTCTCATCCTGCTTGGCTCTGGCACTGGCTATGGCTCCGGCTCTTGCCTGTGCCGGTACGGTGATGTTTAATACCCGGAGTCGTGATGGTTGTCATAAAGCGGTGACGGTTAAAGCTGATGGTTAGGGTATCTGGCCGAGGTTCGCGTTACGTTCGCCTTCGGCGGCGAGTGATGTCGCTGCGGCCGGACGTCAGAGGAATGTATGATTCGAAAAGGGGGACAGGAGGGGGGGGGGAGGGAAAAAAAAAGAGAAACAAAGGGGAAAAGCTGGGCAAGAGTCCGGTAAAACTTGAAGAGGCTCCAGTCAAGATCAGATCAGTGGTTGGATGGTAATAGCGTAACTTGTTTCTTGTCCCAGCCTCATCCAATTGTGAATGAGTAAATCATACAACTCATACGCGAAACTCGTACCCCTTATACATCATCTACATGGGCTTGCAGAAAAGGCTCCTCTAAAGGGTCGAATCCAGTTAAGATCATCGTCGTTAAAGAGCCATGCAACGGACTCCGTTTGGTTGTACGAAGTACAGGTCGTATTCAAGTATCCGCTTCCATGGTTGGGAAGAGGCGGTGCGATCAGCTCAGTAGGTATTCGATCGACAATAGGACCCCATGTACCCGTGCCCGTAAATGAGATCATTTATTATTCGTTTATGCTACGGCGGTCGGACTCGTTCCACAGCTCGGTACATGCCTAATACCATGATGGGTCTTGACCAGGAAGATAAATGGTTTAGTCGTATGGATATAATTTCTAGTGGCCTCGACTGAATGGTGATTAACTTGTAATCTCAGTGTCTTGAGACGTGTTTACTTGAAGCATAGTAGATAATCTTTACTATTACGTCGTGTATCGTGATGAGAATACCTAGCTATAGAATCGTTCACGACCTTATTATAAGCGGTCTATTAAAGGTACCCAATAAGGGGTAAGTAGTATACAGTAGGTTATATTTCGTTCTCGTGTGTCTTAGATGGCATTAGGGCTTGAGCTGGACACGGTAGAAGAGCGTCGTAGTGCAATGCAATGCATCCACCTCTAGGGCTGTCGCGAAGACGATCGTGATTGGTCGCTGGCGAAAGATTCTCTCGATTAATAACACTACGTGCGTCTTGGCTGGGTCGAGTGCGATCTATCCCGTGCATGCTATTGGTTGCAGAATATTCCTATCTGACGCTGATCGCTTCAAGTTGGTGTGGCTTCGTCGTTATACTTGCCTCCCTACGATACATTTTACGAGTGCTAAATTTTTATGAGCCAGCTTTCGACATTGTCGTTATCTACCTTGGCCCGTTCAAACTACATCTCGGGTGATCGTTGCAGATCAGATCTATTTTCTCGATGTAAGAATCTGTTTAAGATCTTCGACATAGAGCCCGTGAATCTGGTTAAGGTTGAAAGTCAAGGGTTTCTCAAATCCTTATAATTAATCATAATCTCGCGTTCATTGGCTTAATGAGGTATATTATACCGACTAGTTTTGGGCATAACATCAACTCATTCAAGGCCAATCGACTTAGTCTTCAGAGCATGCCGAAGCGCCTTCAACCATAGGAATATATGTACTGCATTGGGAATATCTAGTCGTAACCCACATCTTAGTCGCCAATTCTCAACCTCCCCCCACCATTCATATCGCAAATAAGAACGTGTACGCCTAGAGCACATGAGAGAGCAAATCCTTGGAGCTGGGATCCAGAGTCGGTAGCTCTTTATAAAAAGCAAACCCCGTCCATGAGGTCAGGCGGTCATATACGTGAGTATCTGCCTGGTTTTTTTTTTTTTAGAAGCCATCCCCCCCTCGTCACTTCCCGTGACAATAGAAGAGTCCATAACGACGGAAATTGAGAATCGTTCAGGTAGGATTTAAATTGAGGCGCAGGAACCGATGTCTTGATATCATACATAAGAACAAAGAAACGCCACGAGGGTGTGGTGTGTATGTGTTACGGCTATGGAACGGGAACTTTTTGGTGGCTCAATGGCTTCCTAAGTCGTCCCCGTTGATCCCATTAACAGGGAGTCTGTCGGGTGAATCTTGGGCGCGCTTGACACCATTTACTTGTGTCGTACTCGGCGGTTCGGTGGAAGGAGATAAATTTTCGCCAACGTAGTCCAGAGTCTCGTTCGATACCATGCTTCGAGGGGTTAGATGGGCCCCGTTGAGCACTGTCTGCTTTTGTTGGTCAGTGAGAAGATGATTTAGGCCTTGCTCCATACAAAGGCGAGCATAGTCGGGTTCGTCTGGTGTAACTGCTATGAGTCCGCCCCTCCTTGGGACTCGGTGTTCCGGGAATGGGGTTTTGCTCGGTTGATACTGTTTCGGCTTATCCTCGCCTACCATTTGCCCGTTTATATAGTGTTTAGATCGCGGCGCAAAAGGTCCATGTCTTTCAGCATCCGGATCTTGTTTCCATTTTGCTGGGGCGCTCCAAGTCGTAAGGGCAGATTCATGCTCCGGAAGCTCGCAATAGCAAATTGATAGCTTGACATTGTGGAGATGAGGTATAGTAGGGACGATGTGTAGGAAATCGGATTCCTACCAAAATTAGTTTTACTCGACTCTTGACTCGAACGTCATCCGTTCGAATGATGCCAACAACTCACTTTGACAAAAAACATGTCCGTCTCGAAGAAACATTTCGCTGCCTGGCCACGTAACTGTTCAAGTCTCCTGTAGCCGACCCTGCGAGGATCGCCGCCGTAATAATCAGGCAACTGTTCTCCTAAATGATAGAGCCTACCCTCCGTTAGGGCATATCGTTCTTGTTCAAGACGCCAGATAACTCTTTTGGCTATATTAGATACAGGGGCGTGATCCCAGGCCGCATCTTCGAATTGGTCAGTTGTGATATTGCTAAGGGTAGATGTTATAACTCACATCTGGATAGCGAGGTATCCTTCTCACCCAAAAGCAAGGCAACTTGGGTATTAAGCAGCCATTGCTCGCGTCCTTCCGCCTTGCCAGTTGCTTCTGGATTTATCGTGTCATACCTTACCCCTTGCGCTTTGGCAAAAAGCTCAACTATCTCTCTCTGCTTTGGATCTGGGCAGCCATCAAGCCAGCGTAGTAGAGGGGGCAATTTGGATAAGCGAATATTTTCCATCTCTTCCTGAAGTCGTTGCCTTTCTGCTTCACGCGCCGCGGCTTCGCGTGCGGCCTGCTCCGCACGCTTGCGTTCTTGTTCTCGCTCCTTTCGCTCTTCTTCTTCTCGAAGGCGCTGAGCTTCTTCGGCGGCCTCTCGTTCGCGACGGATCCTTGCTTCTTCTTCCTCTTGCAGCCTGCGCTCTTCTTCTTTTCTTTTTCTTTCTTCGTCCTCTCGTACCTTTCGTTCGTGCTCTTCTTTCTGCTTTTGCTCTTCTTCTAATCGAGCTTTTTCTTCTTCCTCCTCCTTGCGTTTCTTCTCTTCTCTCTCTCTCCGATCTTGCTCTTCTTGCAGACGCCTCTTTTCAGCTTCTTGTCGCTTTGCCTCTGCCTCCTTTTTCTTTTTTTCTGCTTCCTGGCGTTGTCGTTCGGCCTCTTTTCTCTTCGCTTCTTCGGCAGCAATGGCCTCTGCCTCGGCTTGTTTTCGCTTTGATTCCTTACGATCGTGTTCGAGCTGTGCTTCGCTATCTTCACTTGCATGTAGCTGAGGTGCGTCTCGCATGTCCACGTCCACACTTTCCGAAGCTACGGTGATGCTAGCCTTTTCCAAGGGGCTGGATTTGTCCAACTCTCTTCGATCGCGGTTTATCTTCTTAGTCTTGTGCACCTCCTTGCGATCAGTCTCTGATGGGCGCTGTCGCCGGGCAGGATCGCGCGACGGATCCCGCTTCTGCTGCCGATTTTCTGGGGAAGAGTTTTGGAATGAATGTCTCTCTCTGCTATCCGAATCCAACCTTCTTCTCTTAGTGGGGGCTTCGTTGTCCTCTTTGTCTCCAAGCCCATGACGAGGTGGCGTAACACTAGAACGCGGCCTTTTACTTGAGCTCTCGCCTATAGTTAACCTATCGTTAGATTCATCGCGTCTTATAGCCTTCGTTCGGTCGTGGTATTTTTCAGAAAGTCGATCTAGCCGCTTCTCTGGTGCATCATCGTTTTTTGCATCACCACGGTCAGCTGTAGAGTTATTGGATGCCATGCTAGCCCGCCGCTGTTTTTCCCGGTGTCCTTTTAACTCCTTGCCCGAAATAAGTTTCCTCCGCGGTTTCGCAGTTTCAGTATCAGAGGAGTGAGGAGCAGGGTCCGGGTCGATCAACTTTGACTTCGAAGGCTGGAGCTTAGGCACAGCGGGAGAAGCTTCGCGATCCGATGTAGCAAAGCTTGAGATCCGTTCATCCTTTTTAGGTCGCCCTGGTCCCCGCTTAGGCGAAGTTTGTTCTTCATGGTTTCCAAAGGAGAGCGAGCGTCTCTTTTCTTTCGGGCTACCAGATACTTTGGCTGAGCTGGCTTTCTTCTTAGAATCGGTATCTCGAGAGGGACTAGTCGGACGACGCTTATGTGGTCGAACAGCGTCTATAGTTGATTCATTGCGATTAGCACGTCGCGAGTCTGGGTCTAGCTCACGATCACGATCTCGCCTACCCGGAGACTTGGTTTTGGAGCCTTTGGGGGCCTTCTTATATTCGTCATAGGCGTTCTTCAACATGTGCTCTTCTTCCTTCCACTTAGGTCCTTCCCTACGCCTAGCTATCTCGTAATATGTCTGACCCTTAAAACGCCGTGTCGGATCAAAGTTAGAAGCGTTGAGTAAGAGCTTAATAACCTCTATGTTCTCACCACCTATAGCAGCTAACATTGGCGTCCCATGCTCCGGCGGCAGGCCCGGAACCGAGCGCGGGTCTGCATTCGCACCCCCCAGAGCTAGGAGAAGCTCGACAACAAAACTATGGCCGCCACGGGCTGCATTAACCAAAGCCTCAGGATCGTCACAACGTTCCTTGACCTGTAGCACCCGGGTCACCGTCTCATTATCACCTCGCGCCGCGGCTTGCCTGAGGGTTTTATCGTCGAGGTTCATATATAGCAGATGATTACTGGTCTTCGTCGACCGTACGGCACCACCGCGACGCTGAGCTGCTAACGTGCTGTTGCTGCTGCCAGGCACGGTGGGCGAACGACGTGGACTCTCCGGTCCATGAGAGGAGAGAGTGTCCGGTAAATCATGAGGCTGGTGGTCTTCGGAAGTTCGTCGCAGCTCGCCCACTTTCTCCTTCGCCTCTCTTAACGCAGCACGAATCTCCTCCGCGTTCTCTAGATCATCAGGCACTTTCTCCAACGGCTCGTGCCCCTCGGCATCCGCCTTGCGAGGGTTGACACCCGCCTTCAGTAAGAGCTTCACCACGCCAAGATGACCATTTTCCACAGCATCTAGAAGCGGCGTTTCTTTATCGCTATTCCGACAATCCAAGTTGCATCCCGCATCGATCAATAATTGGACGATCTGTTCATGCCCATTCAGCGACGCAACTTGCAAAGGTGTATTCCCAGCATAATCAGCAAAGTTAAGATCCTCGGGTCGCTCAGCCAGTCGCTTTTTTGCTACGTCATATTCGCCCTTCGCGCAAGCTTTAGCAAGCAGAGTCTGTCCGTGGTTATCAACGTGCTTCTTGTGGGCAGGCATTCTTGCCGGCGAGATTGTTGATTCGCCAGTGACAGGAGTTGCAATGCTCCTCAACTTCGAGCTGCGGGGGTGTGGACTACCACTCGCAGAAGAATCATCCGAATGGTAATCGGTCGATTGAAGAGGAGCTGGAACACGTCTTTTCTTCGTGCTAAGACCGTTCGAAGATTGAGATGGCAGCTGAGTGGAAAGACTACGTCGATGAATACGACTATGAGGTGAAAGCGATCGGTTTCGAGGAGCAGAGTATTTGTTAATGCTATTGTTGTTATTGGTGTTGTTGTTATTGTTGTTGTTATTATGTTGCAGTTGGCCGGAAGAAGATTTGTGGTCTCTTTCCTTCGCGTTGATCGAATTATCAAGACCCGCATCTGAAATACGCGGTCGACGAAACTTGCGCGTATCGCCTTCGTTATCGGACTCGCCTTTTGATGCCTTACGTTTCCCAGGCAATAACCTATCCACAGATTTCGACTTATCCTTAATGGGATATTTCGATGATCTCGATTTAGACGATTCTGAACTTGATTCTGTATGGAGATCGCCAGATCTACGACGTCGATGGTGTTGCTCGTGAGTATTACGACGATGGGGAGGCGGAGAGGCAGGAGCAGAACTGAGCCCACTCGATGCATCTTTACCCCGTGCTTGCTTCTCTTTCCCAAACGGTCGCTTCTTCCTTTCTAAGGCCAAGACAGCAGCTTCGGAAGGGCCACCATTGCGATCGCCATCCTTGTCACCCTTGAGGTACTTCCTCGGAGGTGGCAAGACATCGTCGATTTCACCGTCGCTCTTATCTTCGTGTTTAATCACCTTCCTCGGCTTCGAAGGAGAGATGCTATCTTTACCCGGCAGCACGATCGTCTCGGCGTCCGAGTTCTGGTCTGGTGCAACATCGTCGTCTTGCGCGTTAGATGAAGTCGTCGCGGGTCGCGAATCCTTAGAGATAGAAGAAGGTTTAACGACAGAAAGAGGTTTAGAATTAGTCGTCGCTATATTAATATTATTATTCGATGTCACCGTCGACTTAGGATCATCAGACTCGATGAGTCCCCGCTTCGGAGAGGCGGCTCGTTTCGTGTTTGCGGACTCGACAGCATTCTGCGCATCCATAGCATTCAATTCATATACCGAAACGTTATACAGTACATCATCATGGCCACTCGTGGGTGACAATAAAGACAAGATTTTTGATTTTTTGGTTGTTGAGGATGCTGTACAAACTTGGCGAAGATTGAGATGCTCTACGATAGTACGAGTACGAGTAAAAAATCGATCGGTCGCGAGCCAAACAATATGAAGGAGAAAAGAAGAGCGAGATCTCGGACAGCTATAGATCGAAGCTGAAAATCAAACGGGACTGAGCAAATATTTCTTGTTTGCTAATATATCGCTCATAAACGGAGATTATTATAGGTAATGACCGTCATCGATTGTGAATCTTGAATATTTTTTTTTCTTCTTTTCTTTTCGAAGGAGGATTTATTTTTTGGGAACAAATTTTGAATGACACAGAAAAAAGATGCAGCAAAATCAAAGCAAATTGGGAGAAATACGAAACTACCTTTTTTTTTCTTAGACTTAGTTAATAATAATGGACCTAAGTTGTAACCTTGTAACAATGTACCGTAGCAATTAGATAGGCAGATAGATATGTAGGCAAGGCAGGCAGGCGCAATGGTTTGAAGACTGGCTGGAGTACCAGAATACATCAATAAACCCAGAAAAGAGAAGGAAGAGAGCGAGAGAGAGAGAGAGAGAGAGAGAGAGAAAAAAGTAAGAGCACCTGAGAGGCCAGGCCAACAATCTGGAGCAAAGTGAACGGGGTACAGGGGTACTTGAAGTAAGCTAAGGTCTAAGATAGCCTAGTGCATTTCGTTAGTGTGGTGGCACTAGGACTCTTTTCCTTGTGTAGCCATAGAAGATCATCTTCGAAGATCAGTCTAACCAAGAAAGATCATATTTGATTGGTTAATAACTTGAATACAGTGGGTCAAGTGGCCGGTATTTCCGCAAATTTGCAGAGTTCCACTGAGGAGTCTTCGCCCCCCGACAGCGGCCTTCCCTGCTCACCCGTAAGTACAATAGGTTATATTATTTGCTGATATTACTTGATGCTGCTTGCCTTTTGATCTTTTCTTTTCTTGCCAGTTTTCAACATTATTATGTTACAACATTTGAGCATTTACTATGTAAACATTAGAACATTAAATGAAATTTATCTTGTACAATACCTACATGTACTTAATACATGTACCTATCAGATGTACTATGTACAACGTATAAACTTTTCCTTATGTATAACATTACCTAAGGTCATACAGTATAAGTACCTAAGTACCTACTTGCGTGCTTTCGCCCCTCATCTTCCCCCCCGGTTCCAACTTTCCACACTTTTCCTTTTCTTCCCCTAGACATCTTTTTTTATTTCTTTTAAAGAAAAAACTTCTCTGAATAGACAGGGCTTAATATTTATTAATTATCATTAATAAACCTGCACATCTGCACATCTCCTCCAATCCAAATTTATCTTGTTAGTCTGACCACTCTCCCTCTCCCTCTCCCTCTCCCTCTCCTTCTCCCTCTTCCACTCCCTCTTCCATCAGGCTTGCTCAACCCTCCCCTCTCTTCCTCTTTTCTGATAAGCCCATCCCACGCCGATCAGCTGTGAAGTCCATCAACTTCCCCATCTATCTCAAACGAAGGCGAAATCGTCTGATACGCAAACCCAGCCTTAAATGATTTTATGTGTCTGTGAATTATTACCACGTGCGGCCGGGTTTCGTATTCGATTATAAGCAGCCTACAATCTATCCGCTTTCTTGCACAAGCCTGCAGCGCCTTCAGACATCCCTACACTAACAGCTAATTCGTTAGTTTTCGACAGTAATACGAAAGCACTTTAAATAAATCCTCAGATCTACGAATTACAACAATCCAAATCTCCTGGTGGTGCTCATTTATCATGGCTGAACATTCGGTGGTCACTAACCCCTCTCATCCCAACCTCAACCTCAACCTCCCTGATACTCTCGATCAAGTGCGGATAACAACTCTACCCCCAGATGCCTATTACATTTCAGATTTTATCACAGGAGAGGAGGAGGAAGCCATTCTAGACAAAGTACGGCTGCGATCTCTGCCAAGGTAGTACCCATTTCAGCCATCGGCTGACTCGTGCAGATAGCCTCCGCGCCGAAACCACGTTGGAAACAGCTAGCTCATCGACGACTACAAACATGGCCATCTGATCTGGTAAATGATAGATTGATGGACGCTCCCTTGCCGTCCTGGTTAAGGGATCCGATCGTGTCGCGCCTGATATCTACTAAGCTCTCCCAAAATCCCGATTCGCCCAACATCTTTTCCGACAGTCCTCATCATGAACCGAACCACGTTTTAATCAATGGTACGTGTAGAGGCGAGCCTACGTCGAGTTTCGAAGTGTTCTCTTCCCAGCCCGCAGTACACTCATCTTTGTTGCTCATGTCAAGCTCAGCCGTTTGCAAAAGGAAATACGCTTCTAGACTGTAGGGTTCCATACTGTGACTTGAATTGTTAATGTCTATTCAGAATATCCTCCCGGCATTGGAATTATGCCTCACAAGGTAAGTTAGTATCATGGACAGGGCCGTCATGATGAACTACTCATTCCGGAATAGGACGGACCAGCCTATCATCCTGTCGTCTGTACTGTAAGCCTTGGTGCGAGTCTATGCCTCAACATCTATAAATCCAAGGATGACGGGACTCTAGACCCTCAACCAGCGTGGAGAATACTACAAGAGCCTCGAAGCCTCCTCATCACTACTTCCACCCTTTACACAGACTTCCTCCACGGCATCGCAGACATTACGGAGGATATCAAGCTCTCGGAAAGCACTATTGCCAACTGGGGATTATTACGATCGCCTGATAGCTTTGCAGCTGGTTGCAACATACGAAAGACGCGTACCAGCCTGACGTACCGAGATGTAATGAAAATATCCAAACTGGGAGGCAAACTTGGGATGTTCCAGAAAAGGTGATAAGTACCTGCAGGTTCGACTTCAAAATATTCCTGGTATCATTTTCCACTTTCTTCGGACCTTCTCGTGGCCAAACTTTTCGCCATACCATTGCTTGGTACCGTTAGCTGTGAGGCCAAGATTAACCACGACAACTAACAACGCGCACATCAACGTCCTATTGTACAGTTGACCTTTAGGCGCAGCCACAAGTGCTAGAGAAAGATATATGAAGCATTCGCATGTATAATGTGGGCAGACCAAGTATCGGAACAAGCCATTCTCCGGGAGTGAATACTTCTTCAGTCGAGACAGATAGCTATGACATCTATGCTGCATGAGCCATGAAATCAGGAATATAGGTAACCCAATAACCATGCTCAACGATGGTGTCTCGGTACTTGAGAACTTCCTATCAGACAACCGCATCGAACCTAGATTGTCACTGTTTAGAATTACCATAAAATAAGACAACGTCGCAATACCTACTAGTTCCTTCAATCCAGATGGAGATGCTCATGAAAGAGTAGAATGTAATGCCCAGCAGCCAATGAGCAATCCACATTTTCGAAGGTGAAGGCTTCATAATGAAAATTTGCTCGTACAGACGCCTAGTGCCTTGCAAACTCATGAGGAACCACACGATGATGACCTGGTTGATCGACATCGTTCTCTCGCCCGAGTCCTGGGTCCTGACCACAAAATCAAGCACAGCCCCACGACGAAGGAACTGGACCGCCCAGAAGATGGAGCAGACGACGGACACGACATAGAAATGAGTGAACCACGAGTGCGGGACTCTGGTCACAGACGTCACGCGGCTCACGACGGCGACGAGCGGTCCGCCGCCGGCTCGCTTCTCCTTTTCCTTTTCCTTCTTCTCGTCATCGTCCGCCGCCGAGTCTCGGGCGCCGTACTCGGTGAGAAGGCGCCGTATGGACCGCGGCGTCGCGGCGACGGCGGACAAGGCTGCGGCGGCGAGGACGAAGAAGGACTGGCAGTATGCTGCCGGGCTCATGCTGCCGGCACGTGCGAGTAGGTCTGCGACCGGCATCTTGACGGAGAGGATTTTGTTTCTTTTTTTTTTCTCTCTCCCTCCCCTTCTTCGTTGCTGGTGTTGGGAATGTTGATGGAAAGGCGGTCATGAAGTAATGATAGGTGTTAGGTTGTATCGACCTGGAGTTTCGTGAAGCTGGTTTTCTTTAGTGTTGTTTTTTTCGGTTTAGTGCATGTGTGGGTATTCGATTATGCGTATCTACTGGTTTCCTTGTTCAGCTTGGATAGGTACAGGTATCGAAATCATCGTGTTAAGATACGCTCTTTCCAATATGTACTTATTCATTACAAGCCTCGGTGGTTTTTATTCTATATTTACTTTAAGTTCTGTAAGATATCATTAGCCCTTTCACTTGTGTAATATTTGGTTTTTGGAGGCATGAATTAGGTACTGTGAGTTCCGGTTTGTAGCCACGACTATTGCCTCGTTTTATAAGGAGTGTTATTATCTTGCTACCTCTTAGCAAGCAACTCTTCTCATATCGTCTGTCACATTGACTTCTTGGGAGAACGCTGAGCTATTGTTCTTGTACTGTTGTGCTTCTATCCTCAGGTACCTAATAATTTCAGTCTCGAGTATGAAACGATTAGGAATATGTTGTATTTAATTGTACTCTCGACTGTGTTGAAGACTTCATGATAATGTAATTTGATACCATAAGGTATCAAGCAGGTAAAAGATTTAACTATATCGGTGGTTATTAGGATGGATATTATTCTTAATTTTATAAGTGTGACTGGTATTAATGCTCTTGATCATAATGAGAAGAGAATGGTTTCAGGCTTTCCAAGACTAACACTCGGCTGCTACGTTTAATAGAAGAAACCCCTAGAGATCTTTGGTTAGGTTCTGGTTGAACTCAGAGTTGATTCTTATAGATACCTACCTAGGTATTCAGTTGTGGAAGGGATGAGAGCATTTACTGCATCGAATAGATACCTGACACCGGAAAGAGGATAGGTTAGATCTGAAGTTCTTTTGAGATTTTTAGAGTTGATATTACACGTCAATATCATACAAAACAAATTAGCAATACCTGTTTATAGTATTAGAATGGCAAGGGATACCTAGGTAGGTTTTCGTAACTGTAGTTGATGTTCGGTTAGTTACCTTATAATATATTATGCTGTTAACATGGAATAAGCATTCTTTCCTCGACAACACTTTATAATAGTAACGTATGTAGATCATAGAAATTCGAGTTGACACATTAGGTCGTTCTATCGAGGCTCAGTGATGGTCAGGACATAGTTTAATCTCAAATGCTTCGCGGAGGAAATACTAATATATCACAGTCATAATGTTAGTGTTGAGGTAAGTTACTGCAATAATCCCACACAGGTAACCCTTCTACCACCCAGATATAATCTTCCCCCGGGATACCTTTCGTTATTTCATACATTTAACCATATAAGGTGTCTATAGCCGCCTTGCAATAATTTCCTCTTCTTCTCATTTGTGTATTCGGATCGTAAATAGCGTGACTGTCAACCCAGGTAGAGATATTGTAACCAGTAGCAAACTAGACGAAAAGGTGTTATACCAATATTGTAGATCCGACTAGGACCATTTCCATCCATGTACATACGTGCGTTTCTCGTCATTTCCTTCTCCAATAAATTCTTCAAGCTCTCTTTCCGGGAGATGTATCCCTTTCGGATACCAGTATTACCTTGCAAGGACGGACCTTGTACGCGACAAGACTTGGCAACACAGTTTGCAGAGCGTCACTCGGCAAATTCCATGCCGCGCGTGAGGTTGTCACTTCGAGTTAAGCATGCCTTTTACCTAAATTTAGAACCCATGTTCCGACCGAAGGGATGCCCTTTTTCGGGGTTTCTCCTTGGAGAAGTGAAGAACTGAGGCTCTCCCTTACGTCTTCCGCCGCCAAACCTCCTTGCATCCTCCTTGCATGCTGGTTCGACACGTAACTTCAAACCATCAGGTGAGGTATCTCGATCTCTTCTATACCCGTACGGATCCCGAAATTAGTTCTTGGACGTTTTCCACCTAAGTCTCGTTTTTTCCCCGAAATTTCTCTAAGAACTTAGTTCGAGACATTGTTCTTTCTCGGGTTATTATTCATATAGCCCTAGGCGCAGGATTTCTGTAACCATTGGTATACTATTGGCGTCTGATACATGCTACCGTACCTGGGAGACGTCGAATGAGGTTGTAGTATGGTTCTTGCTGGGCGGATAAAATAGGGTGAATAATAGCCAGCAAATCATTCGACCAACTTCTTCTACTCTTATGCCAGGATCAGGATTGAACGAGTTCCGGCAAAATCCCTTAGTTGATCTTCGTATCTGGTTGCTACCGAGCTAAACTGCTAGGAGATTTCATGAAAGCTCAAGATTTACTAGCATTCTTAGATATATTTTGTAGTATTCACTACTTTAGAACCCGAAGTATGACTTGCATCTATTGACTAGCCGTTGGACTACTTAACCTACCTACTGCGAACCATGGCCTTTGTAATGGGCTTAGAAGGTGTTGTATCCCTTACCTCTAATTCTCAACCACGACACCTGCAACGTACGGACTGAGTGACTTGCTAATGTAGATGTTGAATAATAGGTGGGAATACAATTGCAACTGCAAGTTTGCTACAGAAATATCAAAACGATACACAGTTTTCTCTTAGAGAATACGTACCTACCTCCTACCCAGGTATAAAGTATTTATATAAGTTTCTTTCGATACCTATAATACGTCTTATTACTAATTATCTAGTTGAAGGAACCTCGAACCTTCTGTTATTTCTTCTAACGCATGAGGTCTAGTAAAGATACAAACTGAAGCATGAAAATTTCCAATACAATAGTTTAGAGGCAAAGGCATTGCTAAATATCTAGTCGTTGTTAGATATGAGTTCGCATAGAATCTCTCAACGAAACCTTGTGTTAGCCTAGTATCTATAAATCATAATAAGATACGGTACATGGGAATATAGACAACAATTACAATAAACTTGATGTGTTTTCCGTAACAAAATTAATATGATTCCCTTATCATATACGGTACTTTATTCAAATATTACAAGCTTCAGGAAGTAATGGAAAAATATACTAAGAGTACCTCCTATTTGTACATACCTATGTAAGGGTACATACCTCTATAGTTGTTCTTATAACCCCCGATTATAAAACTAAGTTCTCAGTATAAACCCTTTGTCATTGATAATTATTTGCTTTAACAATTCCTTAGTGAATATGATGGAGAAGCAAAAGATATCATTAGGATTCTTTGTTATTCTGGTAGAGGCATGTGTAGTAAATTCGATATACAAATAGTCAGTTACCGTGTGTAAAGGATTGCATACCAGGTATGTATAATCGGGAAAACTACGGCGAATGAGGGAGCACAGACATCACAGATAGAAAAGGCTCTTTGCATGCCCCACAAAAAGGTACTTCGCATCGGCTCAGAATTTCTCAAGAACAAAAAATGAACCAACTTCAACACGGAACTGGAAGAAACTGACGAGAGGTAGTCATAAAGCTCGCCAACAAAGTAACATCGATATATATATCTAAGCATCTTACTGGACTTACAAAGATGTCTACGACGGTGGAAAAGGTAAGTTATGGTTATCCCGTATAGAGTTCCGCGGGATTATTAGGGGCTAACATGTTCATAGATAAAAGAGATCGAGGCCGAGGTAAGTGACTTTGGCTTCATCATATGAGATATGATATATTATGTATATCCCGTATTGAAACGATGGGATGGTATACTAAAAAGTTTGGGCATTTTGTGTAGATGGCCCGAACTCAAAAAAATAAAGCTACCTCATTTCACTTAGGTCAACTAAAAGCAAAGTTGGCTAAGCTAAAACGAGAACTCTTAACTCCTTCATCGAGCGGCGGAGGTGGTGGAGGTGCTGGTTTCGATGTTGCCAGGACTGGTGTTGCCAGTATTGGCTTTATTGGCTTCCCGTCTGTAGGGAAGAGCACGTTAATGAGTAGGTTGACAGGCCAACACTCGGAGGCTGCCGCGTACGAATTCACAACCTTGACGTCGGTGCCTGGCCAAGTGATGTATAATGGTATGCTATCAACAACTCCCCTCACTGCCATCTACCCTCTGTAACCCCCTTTATTTCGCCCCCTCGTTATCTCCTAACCTTGGTTCGGTTATGCCGGTTGGATCTCTGACACCTCGTGTACAGGGGCTCCTTTACAAATGATCGATCTCCCGGGTATCATTGAAGGAGCCAAAGACGGTAGAGGTCGTGGTCGTCAGGTAATCGCTGTCGCTAAGACCTGCCATTTGATCTTCATCGTGTTGGACGTAAATAAGCCCTTGACAGACAAACGAGTCATCGAGACAGAGTTGGAAGGTTTCGGTATTCGTATTAACAAAGAGCCGCCCAACATCACCTTCAAGAAGAAGGACAAGGGTGGCCTTAACATTACGAATACCGTACCACTGACCCATATCGACCATGACGAAATCAGGGCCGTGATGTCTGAGTACCGTATCAACTCAGCAGACATTGCGATTCGCTGTGATGCCACTGTCGATGATGTGATCGACATTCTGGAGGCCAAGAGTCGCAGTTACATACCTGTCATTTACGTTCTCAACAAGATCGACGCGATTAGCATCGAGGAGCTGGACTTGCTGTACCGAATCCCTAACGCGGTTCCTATCAGCTCTGAACATGGATGGAATGTGGACGAGTTGATGGAGGCTATGTAAATCTCAACCCCTTCTACGAATACTTTGTAAGCGCACACACATGGCTAATCTCCCTTCTTTTCCCCAAATGTAGGTGGGACAAGCTAAAATTGGTCCGGGTTTACACGAAGCCAAAGGGAAAGATGCCGGACTATTCAGCGCCTGTGGTGCTTCGTTCCACCAGGTGTACAGTCGAAGATTTTGTAAGTACCTCCTCGTCTCGGCAACGATGACCCGTACAAACCTGCTGACCGATAAATTTCAAGTGCAACGCAATCCATCGGAGCATTCTTGAGCAGTTTAAAACCGCTGTAGTGTATGGAAAATCCGTAAAGCACCAACCGCAACGCGTCGGTCTTGCCCACGAGTTGGCCGACGAAGACATAGGTACCTACTCAAACTACTTGGCGCCCTTTATTGTACGTATTGGTATATTGGATGCTAATCTTATCCGTCTTAGTCACAATTGTCAAAAGATGAGAGGCCCTATTTGAACAAGTGACTAGGGCCCTTGATGCCCTTGATGCGCCATCGACGCTTACAATTGATATGTACCATATCTACTCTACGAAAGGGGAGCTCTGGTCACGTCGACTCGGCACTTCCGAGCCCACGACTTCTACATAAGTAATATGATAGATGACACCTGGATGCACCCTCATCTCACGAAGCTGTTGAGCTACTTTTTCAGGAACGGGGGCGTGCGGTTGTCTGCAGATTTACGGATCAAGGGACAGGCCGTAGCCGATGCGGCGCACCAGTAACGGGAACGTATTGTTTGCTTTTTCTGGGAGGGTCCGATCATGCAAAGAATGATACAGTAGTTCCAGCAGGCGATTTTGCATGCGAAGATCTCAGAATGCGCACGTCCTGGCGTAGGAGAAGGAGATAACTGAGCTCTAGATTTCTGAGATGGGTTGTCATGTTCCCCTTTGCGGGGGAAAACCCACGATGTATGCATACTTACATACATAGTAAGCCGCATTTCTTTTTCGAATTTAGAATGCCCGAGCGTACTCCGCATACTCCAGAGACATACAAGGCTGCACAAACACCTTGCATCTGCATAACCGAACGGGCCTCAGTTGATGCGACCATGTCTCCGACGAGGCGTGGGGATGCATGAGCGGTGCCTTAGCTGTCCTGTCTGCTTGGGAAGACCGTTAGGGCACATCCTCTTTTTTATTTATTAGGTATCTCTTTCTTTCTTAATTCTTATACATACACTAGTACATCGGTCAACACATACGATGAACACGATACTATTGTTTCTGCTATCTCGTGCGCCACAACGCTGAAGTCCAACAATTTATTGCCGACCGCTGTCTTGGCCTTGTGTTCCCATCATGGCACCTTAAACGATCGGAATATTTCAACCACTCAACGCCTCAGCATAGAAATTATCCACTCCCTAAAATGGCCGCACGGCAAATTGGTACCTGCTTCCAACCTTTCACATCGCTTCTCTAGCCGCCGGCGGTACATCTGACAGTCTCCTTCGTGGAGAAAAGTTCTCGATCGTCTGGATTTTGGGGGTCATTAATGGGGCTAGAGAGGGCGACATTTTCCTAACCCAACTCTTTTTTTTTTTTTTTTTTTTTTCCTCAGAATCTTCTCATTCAACAGGTCGTTACCTTTTTTCGAGTGTACTTAGTTATTTTATTTTTAATGAGATTGCCGATTTCTGGTTCAGTATCCATCTACCTCATGGCTAGGCCATGCGAGACAACCTTGCCACTGCATATACTTAAACACACCCCCTTTTAAACGGAAAAAAAAGCTGGCTTGATGACAAATAGAGCTATTTTATCTTATTTCCCTTTATTCTCTTTCTAATTTATTTTTATATATATTTTTGATTCATTCATTCCCCTTCTCGCTGTCGCCATGTTTCGGGTTCTGGGCAATTCAAAGCGATTGAGAATGTTACCGTACACACACGCTCACATTAAACGTTGCTACTGTAGCTTTCTAGACAAATGCCGGGCTGTCCATCGCTCAGCAGCCTCATTTTGAGCTGTGGTAGCCTCGACCATCCTTTGGTCCATTCCCCTTAACGTCTGACAGCGAGGCGGAGGAATAAAACACAGGAAAAACATATCCAAGACAGGGTCTACGTAGTTGCGAGCCGGTTTCCCAACAAGGCGTTGCGCCTTGATGAGAATGACGCAGGCCGAGATGGCGTCGATTATCTGGTTTCGACCTTCTTCGTTCAAGTCTGAGACTGACTGCATGAGGCCCGATTCTCTAGCAATGTTTTCTTCTTCCCGTTTTTGAAAGCTTAGAGTTATAAAAAAAAAAAAAGGAGAATAAGTATTTGAGGTGGATGATGAATGACGAATAGCGAGGCTCTAATTTCGCAATAATTACTGTTTTCTGTTGCTTCGTGTCGAACGTTGTGCTGCGTCGGTGGTCACTAACACCGAGGTTTGCTCCTAATAACTTGTCCGCGTCGACCGAGAGAAGAGAGGAAAGATGGTACCTAATCAAACCAATGGCTGCTTTTACGGTAGACTTGAGCAGTACCTTCATACATGTAGGTACGGGTGCTCATTTTGGCAGCATGACGTTACTTCGATCGCTCAAGCAGGCGTCCAGGATTATGTCGACTCCACAGCCGCATCGTCGGCAGCGTACCGCAGGTCCCAGTAGGCTACGGATGATCTCGCGACCTTCTTTGGAGCGGGAATTATCTATGAAATCATCATAATACGGGAGGATCAACCGACTCTTCACACAAACTGCAACGGCCCATTAGTTGGAGTTAGAAAGGGGGGGGGTAGTAAAGGGGGATATGTTGAGCCTTGCATGGAGCCGAGAAAAGCTGCTGCACAGGCGCCTTGCAGGTTCTCTTTGCGTGTGTTTTGTGTGTCTTTATGTGCAAAGTATTTGTACCGTAGCACGAATGTCGGCCTTGTGAACGATAGAGGGCATGCTTTGCTTTTTTTTCTTTTCTTTCTCTTTTCCCTTTCTTATTTTATTTTATTTTTTTTACGTCGAGGACGCTAAGCTCGAACGAGGCCCCTTGCTTTCCTAGGATTCAAGCCTCTTCGAGAGAGTTAGGCATGGATAGGCCAGGATATAGATAGAGCTGACCAACTGGAAGATAGCCCGGCCCACGAAATAGAGGACTGTATTCGCTTGGACCTCCTGACCATTTATTTATGCCCAATCGCCCAACGGACCTCGGTGAAGGCCTCGCGTCTGACCCGGAAATTATGTCCAATGGCCATTTCAGGCTGCGCTTCTCAACGTGCTGTTGGTTGCTCTGCTAAGAGGTTCCAAGGTGGTGGAAGGTTGAGGATTGGTTCATGCCTTTTTTTTTCTTGTGCGTCGTAGTAGGTAATTCACTTCTGTTGGTTTGTGGATAACAACTCGCTTTCACGCCGAGCCGCTGAAGAACGACGACGACGACAATAACAACAACACTTCATACTGACGCGGCGAAACGAATGAGTAAGATTGGTAAGTGGAAATGAGGTTCATCCCTCTTTGCGTCTCTCTCTTTTCAACTACGTAGCCGCCATCTCACCAACGTTGGGTGTACGAACCGAGCCGAACCAGACCAGACCGAACGGCGAGTGAGTATCAGGAGGACCTGTTGGTCCCAGATATCCTCCCGAAAGGTTTTGGGGTCTTAAGTTAGATGCTACACAAGCTTGCTCATCGCGACGGCTTGATAGAATAACCCTCACCCGGCAAAGTGCTACAGGAGCATTTCCGGACGAGAGCTACGTCCAGGACTCGACGCTCCATCGCATTGCTGTAATTTACCACGAAGACCACGGATATTCGAAGAGCCTGATGGAAGCGATGCGTCGTCCCATGCTCGGACCGCGTATATTGTAGCACTTTATATATATTCATCTACGTGTAATATAGCTTCCAGGAAGAGTATCTCGTACGTCAGAAGGGGTCATGAGACCGTCGAGGCTTAATGCCAGATCTTAGCCCAGGATTTTTGCATGACATCGATCTATTACGGACTGCCATGATCTTCGTCTGTGATCTTCCAGCGAAAAGCTGAGGCGTGTCCGGTTCCGGCGTTGAGCGGTCGTCGACGGACGAAACGAAGGTGTGGAACTGGGGGAAGGGTAAGGCACGAGAGGTTAAGACCAAGGCCTGAACTGACAGGGTCGAGGAGCTCACAGACTTTGGGGGCGTTCCCGGTGTAATCGGCCTCTGGGAAAAGACAGGGGGGCCCCGTATGCTGCTCATCTCAATTTGACTTGACCAAAAGGTCGTCTCACAAAACGGAGATAATGGGCATTACGCACTACATACCACATACTACACGTTACTTACTACTTACAGTACTCACATGTTACTGATGCTATCGACATGCAGTACATGATTTAGGTAGGTAGGTAGTTATGGATAAAGTCGCAAAGATGACCCTCGCTCGGCTCGGCGGTCACAAAACGAGTCTTAATAACAATAATATTAACATTTACAGCAACAACAACAGCAACAACAATAATAACAGCCCCTCCTTTGTCATCATACACCATTTCCCATGGCCCGATTATGGCCGAATTAGTAAATACAGACGAGCTACCCTGCTGGGGGCCCTGAAGGGGGGGCGATGCCAGGCGAAGGAAGCGCGACAAGGCGACAAGGTGAGCTTGAAAAGGTACGCAATACGTTAGTATGGTCCGGAAGGAATGGCATCGTCATCAAAGTAATACGCGTCTTAGATCTCGGCTCGGTTTTTGACTGGATATGTTTCTAAACTGACTATCAGAGATGAGGGGCTTTTGAAGAAGCCGGTTGAGAGCTCTGAGAGATCTGGCTCGCTAGCGACCGTCAAATAAAAACGCGCCAGTCAATTACTTATGACGATCCGTCGAAGGGGGGGAAACGGTGGTAGAGAAGTTAGTAATAATGTAATAGTAGGTCAAGAGTGGCTCCCCCCCCCCTTGTTTGCCCTATGAAAAACGCGATACGGTCCGTCTTCTGTTATTGCATGGGACATGAGCGAAGTGGAACCTATCGACTGCATAGGTAGTGTACGCTCTCTGCTGAAAGCCCCTGTTGGAAAGTCCCTGTTACTTGGTCAGCCCGTTCAACGACGTGAGGTCCGCTAAGACTAAAAACGGACTTGGCGGGAGAAGACAGAAGGAGAGCCAAGACAAGACTCACGCTCTTAATGGGATACCTGAAATACATCCAAATACCTCATCGAGCATCTCTCATTCGAGCTTGCGGCACAGTGACGAATAGGGAAGCATATGCTGTCGCCGCCGAGTTACAAAGTTACCTTATATTATATGTAGGGTATGATATAAGTAATAGATATGTAAGTCTAAGTCTAAGTCTAAGTGTCGCGACAGGCTCTTTCTCTACTCTCACTACACTGCCTCTTGCTTCTCCCACATGGCATTGCCTAATTAACTCTTAACCCGGTTTTGACTAAAGCCATTCATCTCGACTATCGTGAGCCTAAACAAGCTGGACCGTGGTCGAGAGCACATCTATTCGCCACGGTTGATTCTCGTCTTCTATTACTCTATTATACGCATTCCTTGGCCCATTCCTTTCCAGATACTATTATTGAGATGGTTAGCTAATAATATCAACTAACGACCAAAATTCGACAAGAATAAGAGATGAAAAGGGAGAAGAGAGCTCCCCTTGGTCCAACTGTAAGTGGGGTCTTATGGGATTATTCACGACTCATAAGTCCGTACCAGTAATTCGTAGGTAATCCTTAACCCATAACCCATAACCCATCCATAATCCCCAACGAGGAACAGGCAGGATTTGGCTATCGTCCTCGTATGTACATATTCTCATCCAAAAAAAAATTCATGGTCTTCTCATTTCGATGATCACCATGCCCTAGTTCCACCTCGGGAGCATCCTGTACCCGCACTTTAGTCAGATTCGGTTGACCTGGACAAGCCAGATCGGCTGTCCACCCCCCCCTCGCCGTTCGTCTTCTTGTCCTTGTCAACGTCTAAAAGAAGCTTATGGAGGAAAGGGAAGGATAATTAAGGGAATTTTCTTAAAAATATCAAATTCGAATTATAATACCACATAATATAATCACGCTAAATCCAGAAAGAGAGAGAGAGAGAGCCAAATACTAGCACGGCGGGCAGTTTGCTACTACGTGAGGGATTGGATGAGGTTCACTCGAAGGATATCCAATCTGATAAAGGAAATATCATCTACGTTTCGTGTTCTGAAATTATCATCAGAACTTTGGAAGAAGCCTTCGTCTCGATTCTCTCGCATCTCATTCGACTTGTCTCATAAGACGCTGCTACGTTCCCGTCTACGTGTACGTACGGCTTGTCGACTGTCCCCCCCGGGGGGGTGTGGCGCTTTTCAGTTACTATCGTTGCTTTTCTAAGTACGGCCCTTGTCAATCCCCGTCTGATGGACATGGCTGTATGTATTCCCAGGATTATACATAGCTCTCCAGTTTGTGGTTTCTCTGACAAGAGAAAAAAGCACGGTAACATCGTGGTCTCTCCACACACAATGAAGATTCAACCCCCGGCTAGCCAGCCCTCTGCTACGTATGTATATATGTATGTACTAGACGCACATCCACGGGCCCAACTAGGTACATTAATTCATCTGTACCTTTATGAGTACGGACCCTCGTCCTGTCAGACCTGTCATACCACAACCTATCTTAGTTGACCTATCCCTCCCAGCGTTACCACGCACACACCCCCCTTCTAAGCATCTCTTGTTATTCAGGGCCCCGGACTCGAAGGGCACCATACGTATCCCTGCCGATGCATAGACTTACATATGTACTCTATCTATGTACGGTCTCCTCCACATGTTCTGTGTCTAGCAGCTAGCCCTACCTTTCCCGTGCATCTGATATTCCCATCTTGAGAAGGGCCTAGCTGTAAGACTGCATTGCGGCGTCTTCTACTAGGAAGGCAGACCCTCAAATCCCGTGGTCGAGCCGGTGAAAGCTTGTTTATTAGTCCTGCTTTGTGTCTGTTTGCTATTAAGCCATCCGCCCTCTACCACCACCACTACTACTACTACCACTACGTGCACTACTGCGTGCAACTTGTTTACTCCCTCCGGTCGTTTCCATTTACACTAGCGGCATAGGGCCATCGTCTTGTCTCGCTCCTCGATGCACCAGAAGAGAGAGAGGGAGAAGAGAGAGACGACCAAGGGGAAAGAAGAGAATAGGGAAAAACTAGAAACGACGCGGGAAACGAGGTGATCCTCGTTGACGAGGTGTGTAAAAAGTTTGGGTCATCTCGATAGCAACGGTAGGCCCCCAGATGTATGTTGGTTGGTTCTTTTACAAGTCGGCCATCTATTATTGCGCATGGGATACAACACCGCCATACAACTTAGCTATCTGAGTTGAGACTTTGCACCTTCTCACCCACACACTCTTCCTCGGGAGACTTGCCGGATAACCCTTTACCAGACCGCCTACTTTTGCTGCGGCTTCCAACAGCACACGAGGACAGTGAACTACGCATACAACAAAAGACTACGGCACACCTTACCTTTACCCCCCCTTCCTCCCCTTAAAGGGCCAATTGGTTGACTAAATCTGAGAATATGCATGTCGTCTTCCGCCCGTAAAAGTCGAGTTGCCAAAAAAACTGTCCCGGCAGATCCCCACAGTCGCCAGCGCCAATCCTACCACTCTGACAGATTCCTGCGGCTCGTTGCAAGCCCTACGTCACGGACACAGTGAGCGACGAGTCCGTTTATATCGTGACCATTAGCTGATGCGGGCTAGAGCCTACGGATCATATCAACCATCTAATATAGGCGGCTCACTTAGACGAGTAGTCATGCAAAACACGATGATCGGTTCAACTGGTATAGACCAGGATAACCACCTGGCTCATGATAACTCCTATTCGAACGAACCATGGGACATGAGCACCTATACCGGTATACCCATGGCCACAACATACGGCGGCGAATTTTATCTGCCACCAGCATCTCACGGACTGCCTTCAGACTCCATCACCATGGCTCCCCCACCTGTTCCGCACCAGATCCAGAGCCAGCAACACAACAACTTTGCGAGTGGGCTGCATCCGTTAATAATACCAACGCATCAACCTTCCCAAGTCCCGTGGCCTAGCCTCCGGACAAATCCACCTCAAAGCTATTCAGCACCACCCGTGCCGATCCCGCCAGCTTCGGCCCCGATGAGACAGCCACCAAGGTTACCGACGATTAATACGTCGCAGCCAAGGAAGACATTAACAGACGAGGATCGTCGAAACATGTGTCTCTTCCACGAAGACAACCCTCACGCTAAGCAGACAGAGATCGGGCAAAAATTTGGTGTTGAGAGAAGGTAAAGTTGATAGGCGTGAAAACCGGCACCAATCGCTAACGTTCCATCAACAGCACCGTGTCCAAGGTATTGCGAAGAAAGGAGCTGTACCTTAATCTGGACAGTCAGGGTGGCTCTCCTGTAAAGAAGACCAAGGGAAAGTCTCCGCCAGACATTGAGCGAGCCTTAGCAAATTGGGTTAGGGGTCAACAGAAGAAGGGGGTCGTAGTAAGCGATTCACAGATGGAGGAGAAGGCTAGAGTATTCTGTGCCGGCTCGGATAGTCCTGTCAAAACCATAACGACCTCCTGGATCGAAAAATTCAAGCAGAAGCACAACATCGGCCCCGGAAAGCTGATACGAAGAGCATCAGAAACCGCGATTCCCGACAACGCCCGGCTGGATACCGGCTCGCCATTATTATCAACCTCGCAGACTTCGGGGGGTATCTCACCAGTCTCGCCTGGCAACCAGACGGCATCGCCACAAATTTCTTCGGCGAACGAAAAATCTGAAGGGAAAGACCCCATTCCTGGCAGCTTCATGGACTTCGAGACAACGGGATATAGATATCCGCACTCACAGAGCTCTACATCTCTATCCAGCGCGGTCACGGACCCGCCGAGTTCTACATTTTCCGCGGGTGCTTTCAGCCCGACGTCGCAGTTCAACTTCTCCCCAGACCCGAATTCGGGTATGTTTGCCGACCGGAACCAAATGCAGCCGGGGAATCCCAACTTCCAGCGCCCCCGAAGTCAGACTGTGCCAGATCTTGGGGCCATCGAGTACATTAACCAATCACAACCCAGCGAGCCGCTCACACCCAAGTACAGCCAGGGCACAGCTCCCTCTTCGGCTCTTGAATCGCCAGGGCACGAGATTCCAACTGCGCCGTTCGGGGGTCTGGACTCGGCTATCTCACCGACGCCCCTACACCACGCGAGCAGCAGTGGTAGTCTAGCCGGCAGGTCAAGCTGTTCGGGAACGGCAGGAGTATCCGTGGCGTCGATGGGCTCTTCACCGAGCTCACCGACACAAGAAGACGCTAAGCGGGCCGCGGACACGCTCTTGAGCTTCATGCAGCAGATCAAGGCCACGGGCTTAGTCGATCAGAACGACTACATTATAGTACGGGGCCTCACCGAGAAACTGAAGCTACAGCCACAGCAATCGCAACAGCAGATGCATGGGGGTCCCCAGACGAGCTCAGTACCCCAAGGCTACAGAGGGTTGTCGAGGATACCAGAAGGCGATACGGAGATGATGCCAATTCAGTCGCCCCTTATTAAAAATGAGACGACGATGAGTATATGACGGTACTTGGGGTCGTTCGCCTGAGGGAAGCGCTTCTACGAGACACGTGTGTGCTGACTGTAGCTTCGACTCTCCCGCAGCCACCGGATTACTCTTCCTAGAAATTCTGAAGGTTACGTCACCATCATCGACGAAGGATTACGATACTACCTCAGAATCAACCGTCCAACTATCTAGAACGAGTATCTAAGAAGACGTCCTCCCCCGACTCCAACGTCCGATGAGCTATTTCCGTGCCGTACAACGAGTCAGGAAACCAGATGAAGTCGGCTACCTCTCAAGGAAAGACCACCCTGTCTCATCCCTCATGCGCTTCCAACGACCGCCTCATCCACACCAAGACGACCAAGACCATCACGATCACAGAGAACCGAGAACGTGCCATAAGACGCTCTCGAGAGAAGAAGAACAGCACAACCACAATTATACCCAGGACCAAAGACCAAGAACCAGCATTCCTTTCCGCCCAGGCGAAGAAGAAAAAAAAAGAACAGAGGGAAAAAAAGGGGGAAGGAGGAAGCAAAACCTCGAGCGTTTACCTAATTCCATACATACTATACATACATATACCATCATACACGTCATCTTTCTCGCGAAAGTTCTCTCGTTCTTCATTCAAACAATTTTTACATTATACCCCCGTCGCCCCACCGCGCGTTGTCACTACCACCATCACCACCACCACCACCACCACTAACCAACCAATCGACCACCGGATCTGCGTAGCTACTTATACCCGAATTCGAGCAATCGAGCCCCCGTCGACTCTGGATGGAAGAAGGAGAAGAGCAGGAGAAGGAGGAGGGAGCCGGTGGAGCCGGAGACTCAAAAAGGATAGGATAGGAAAAAAAAGGGGGGGGAGAAAGAAAGACGAAAAAACTCCAAAATACCTGCTCCTTCACCCGGGAAACGGCGTTGATGTATAACCGACTTATACCACCACTCCTACCGCCGCCGCCGCTACCGCCGTCCTCGCTCTCGTCCTTGATTCCATTTTCGCCGTATCTGTCTTTTTTTTTTTTTCTATTCGTCTCGTCTTGTCTTATCTGTCCGTCTGTCCGGCCCGGCAACAAAAAGACTATGAACCCGCTCACGCGAAATCTTTGTGTTTTATTTTTTATTTTTATTTCTCTTTACTACTAGTACAACTACTACTGCTGCTACTACTGCTACTACCCCAGCAAGCAACCAAGCAATCAAAAATATCAAGGGTGTTTTATGTTTGTTTTTTTTTCCTTATTTTTTATTACATTTTTTTTGCTTTCCTTTCAATTTTTTTTCTAGTTCTATTTCTACCTCTGTCGTTTCTCCTCCCCCCCCCCCCAATTTTTTGATTTACGGCTTGATTTTTTTCTTTTCTTTTTTTGAATGCTTTCTTGAGGCAGTTGGAAGAAAAAGGAGACAGAAAGAGAAGAGATATCCCCCCCTTCTATATATAAACACATATTCCTCGCGCGCATCGCGTGTTTGGGATGCGCGACGTATACGTTATTACACCGGAACGACGATGATGGAAGACGCCCGCCTTGGCTCGGACTACTCGCTATCATTCTTGGGGGTTTCGTGAAAGGGGGGGGAGGGAGGGAGGGGGGGACAGATACGGGAAGATATATATAAACACGCTCGTTTTTACTTGAAGGTTCTTCTGGCTCCTCGCCAGGATGACTGGGTTGTCGTTTTGCGGAAGGAGGAGGGCTCAACAAGGGGGGGAGGCGTGAAAGGTGTTTGGCAATCGTGTTGGTGTCTTGTACACTGTCTGTGTCCTGTGTCCTGCGTCTTGTGGTGATTAGGGGAAAGGGAGTTCGTGTCTTGGTTCACCGTTTCTTCTCTACATAGCAGCAGCAGCAGCAGCAAGCACTATCAGGCGTTCTTCCGGATCGTTATATTTTTTTTTCTCTCTTTCTCCCTCTCTAACTATATCATACCTACCATAGGCTATGCTAGGTCAACCGATAACTAACTAATTGAATCGCACTACTCTGGTCTTTTCCTCCTCCCCTCCCCCCCCAAAATCATCTTCCCTTCCTACCTCCCCCCCTTCCCTTTCTTCTCGTATCATCCATGGACGCATAGGTATATACCAAGGTATTCATTCCTGCCACCTGCCACCTCCCATCTCCAAATCCCGATCCGCAAGGGGAAGAACGTAGAAAAAAATAAAAGACCAGAGATTAAAAAGAAATCACGCCGTTCTTTCAACCCTGTATAATACAATTTAAACCAAACAAAGGTTCATACGACCCGGCTCAACCATACCACCACCCCCTCCCCCCCCTTTTCTCGACCACTGCTCTCCCTCCACCCAAACACCCATCCCCACGACACAGGAACCGAGAGGACGCGGAGCCAAAAGGCGGCGAGCCGTGGCTCTCGCGAGGATGGCGGAAACGTCAGCAGAGAACAGGTACTTACCTACCTACTTACCTACTTACCTACCTACCTCCTACCTTACCTACCTTTCCATACATAGTGTTACACCCTAGTCCGGCTCTATCCCGATTCAATGACCGAACAATTTATTTTTGGATTTCCTCTCTCAACCTCGGTACCTATACCTACCTGCTTCTAAGTACTACTACGTTTTATTATATGTACCTACAGCTTACGAAGAAAAGAAAAAAAAAGGGGGGGGGAGGGGGTTGTTATTTTTTTCACAAGCTAGACAGGCGAGAGTGTAAGATATGGTCGTATGTGTAAAATATTCGGTACCTATGCGTAGGTAGTAGATGAGCCTGGGTTGTCTACTGTAGTATGGTAGCCTGGCGCGGCTCTGTTGGCTAAACTTTCCGGAACCGCTCTGCTTCTTCGCTCTCGGCCCCCGGACCACCCCCCTTCTCGCCTGTCCTCGCTTCTGCTTATGTTGGAAAAGTACGTTGCATTGCATGAAAGGGGTGGTGGCACTCGATCTGGACAGGGCGGTGCATGAGAGGTTTGAAAATTCTCCTACATAGATTTTTTTTTCCCTCTCAGAATTAAGAAAATTTCCCATTTACTTTTGGCCTCGTTCTATAACGACGGTTCGGTTGGGTATCAATCATCAATTACATTATTTACGAATGGGAGGGGGACTGGATTGTCCCGCCTTCCCCCCCCTCCCTCCCCTCCCCCCTCCCATCCCTCCTTTAATTTAGTCGGTCTCCCCATATTCGATGACTTTCTCAGTCAATTCGGGCATGAGGCGTACAAGAATAAGCTCTAGAACGCTGTACAGCAGATGCTTGTTGCAATACGAATCTGAGAAGACGTCGAGGATGCCGGTCTCGATCTCAGAGAGTATCCTGTCCTGTTCGCCATCGTCCCCGTCGCACATGTCAGTCCGAGCGTCGCCACCGGCCTCGGTCGGCCGCACACCGGTGTCTCCAAATTGCCGCTTTGAACTTTCTGGGGTCAACGTTGCATGATTATCTCTAACATTTCTGCCCTCATCGGTAAGCCGCACGCGTGCAACTTCCTCTCCGGTATCGTTGGTATTATGTGCGGTGTTATTGCTGTCGGCGTTAAACGGTCCGGACCGCGAGCTCGCACTCTTTCGAGGGCTAGTCGATCTGGTGGACCAAGGCCAGGTACTGCTACCGTAATAAAGCCTGCCCACCCCCCTCGGAACAAGCGCCAAAAGCGCGTTAGCGCATCTGCGACGCAGGTCGCGCAGCTGCTCGTCAGATGAAGGAGGGATTAGGCTGGATGCGCCTGGAGCATTATTGGGGAAGACGGTACCGCGCACGGCTCGAAGGAGTGGAGAAAGACGAACAGGATCGAGAATGTAGACATGGATATGGTGCGAGAGAAGTCTGTGCGAGATCAGTACATTGTGAACCATGCACGAGGGAACATTAATAGAAGCTTCTAAGGAGAGGTGCGGTAGGGAACGTGGGGGGTTTTTTAGTGGTACAGGTGTGACCGTATGCGGCAGCTTTCGAGAGGGTTGGGGTATGCGATGTTGCAGTGGACTGGCTGAGACGAGGATTCAAAAAGAGAATCAAGATTTTCCAAGGGCATATCAATTTTGAACCGTTCTGCGGAATATGGCAGACAGGATCATATCGCTTCACGGCTAGGGGTAGCGGCAACAGCTTGTAACCGGACTACTATGTACGATGCTTGATAATGTGAGGCCGATCGCGCATGTTTCTACCATACGCAAACGGATAGGCGTCGTGAGGATTCGAGAGATCGATGAGCTTCTTGCCCGGAATAGAGAGCTCGTACCAGGGGAAGCAGGAGCTGCATGAGCCCTAGGGCCACCCATCCCCTGGTCGTATCCGATCGGGGAACAAGCACGGCGATGTGAGATGGTCACTTTGGGGCAAATATGCGAGGTCGAGGCCTATGTAGAGAACTGAGATCGGTTGACTTTGGATGACACATGTGGGACGTGTGTGGGACGTGCAAGATGGTGTATGATACCTGCACAACCCGGCACCAGGATATTCGACAGCCACATTGTTGCTCTCGGAAAGGTTTCGAATCCATCCTGGTCCAAGCTACGTAAGCTAATTCCGCCCCTTGGGCACTTGGACGATCACGTCTGACGGCAACCCCAGAGGTGAAAATAGTAGTCGTCACCGTCACTCCCGCCTGTCAAAGTAAAGCTTGGTGGTACCTTACATCACAGTGGATGAATACCTCCAAGTTACGAGACAGCTGAACATCAAAAGTACGATGACGGCCGTTGTTAAGGTGACCAAGGCAACTAGGCCTTAAGAGGAGGAAGGGTTGTAAATGTCCCTAGCTTGACATCGTGTGCCGGAGGCGTGTCCGTGCGAGTTGGAATGATGCCGGTGGGGGCTCCAGCGGGACGGAGCGAAAGGGAAAGTGAGTGTACGGCATCGTACAGAAAGTAGTAACTAGGGTTGGTGGCTGCTAGTTGACGATTGACAGACATTCTTTCTAGTCGAGGGCTGGAATCCCTGCAAGCTCTAAAGTTGGGCGCGTATATAAGGCTTGCGGATGGCTAAGAAGGTCTGCGAGACTCAGCCCCGCGTCGTTTATTGTGCAATCGGATGAAGGATATCTAAGGTTTACCCGGTCATTGGTCCATGGATGAAGATGACCCTGGAAGAATAGTTACAAGGATGCCTTGCTATGTCCCTGCTGAGTATCGGACTTTGGATGGCTGTCTCGTTTATCCGGTTGTAGAAGTAAAGGACCGGAAGGACGCATATGACCACATCCTCGACTTGAGGTTGTTCTTAGTATACTTTCGTTTCTCTGCCCTCGTCAAGCCGATATCCGCTTGTCCATGGAAATTAACGTATCTAATGTGGTGATGCAGGCGGAAAATAAATGCTCGTCATGTGCACTTGCGAGACGAGCCGTTTCTGAAAGGCGAATGGGTAGAATTTGAATCCAGTGACCTGACGCGTATGCGAGGTGACGAGATGGGCACTTCTGTGACAGAGGAGAAAAGGAAACTGATTCGCCTACCTATCGATCATCCCGTTAAACCCTGCTAATCTTCCAGGGCCTCTGAGAGCTCCCCATTGTGCCATGGACAAAGCTCCGCCCATCCAGGGCATGCGGGCGTCTATTTCGAGTAGAGTCCCAACACAAGACCAAATTTTGAATTCGGCGATGGGAACCTTTGCTGGCTGCGAGCCGACGTTTAGATTTGCTGGAGGGTGGCACGGTTCATATCGACCTTCATGATAGGTTGCATCTACCTGGCGGATGGGGATAGGGGTGGACCTTGGGGGAAGCGCTCGGGAGAGTATTATCATGTTAATCACGAGTCGTATCGAGTTTACTATAACGAAACCCCACTGGATTACGGTCCAGAAACTCTGTTGGAAGAATGAGCTATGCCTGCTCGTGATCGACGGAGCCGTCTTGGAGCTATCCTTTAGATTCACCCTAGACTCCTTGTCTCCAGGCCCAGGTGCCTGTACTGTGCTTCTTGCGCGTACCAACCGCGTAAGTATGATGAGACCTTCCCATATAAGCCAAGGCTGTGAGAGTTTGTTGACAATGAGATTGCCTATAATAAGTTCGGAGAATAGTTGACCAACCAGCGCTGTCAGACATCCATTCTCGAGATCTTCGGTTGGAAGTAGAAGAGTAAGAACGCCTTGTACTAGGAGTTGACGGTACGCTCCTTCGTTATCCGCCTGAGCCTGGATGCTGCCGCCCTTGGACTTGGGAACCGGCGACAGAGCAGGTAGTGGCCAGAGCGAATGATAAATCTCGCGCGAGTTAGCTTCAACTGGCGGTCGAATCACCGAATCCTTCGCGATTCGATATGCTGCATAGTGTCGTCAGCAAGGGGGCAACACGGTTTGGATATTAGAATGATAGCCTTGTCGGCCAGGCGAACTAGAATGGACATGGCAGCCAACCTCGGATGTGCGCATCAAGTAACTCCGGGAGCTCGTCGAATAACAAGCTTTCAAGATCTACCTTCCGCAGCCTCTGTTCCAACGCGCGAGTGCAATGTGCGATGATGTGGACAATTTCGGCGACGAAAGTCTCGTCTGGCGTAATCTTGGCATACCAATTTTGGACATATTCCTTGATGATGATAGCTATGAGAGCATACAGCTGAAGGTCCACATCATTCCGACTAGTCAGGGGTGGTAATAAATCATGAATAGGCGCAGGTGTGCTCCTCTCCTTATCCGTTAGATTCTGAGCACAGAGTACTCGGCGAATCAAGGCAGAGGTGGCCTTGTCGGACAGGAAGTCGGATGATATGGGACGCGTGGATCGACGAGATGCCGCGGGTGGTGGAGTCATGTGGTGTGAGCTAGAAGAAGGCTTGCTACCGGTGGAGGTGACGGACTCAGGGTTGGTGCTTGACGTCGCCGGCGCTTTTAAGCTGCCTGGAACTGGACCACCTTTTGGGGGGATAGGACCCGATGATGCTGCTGCCATATCTAACCGGATAGAAGGTGATTTATTAAGAGAAATTTTATCATGGTAAGTAGATTTGATTGAAGACCTGTAGTCAAATTGATGAAAGGCTGTTGTCACCTTGGAAAAATATAATCTATTACCGGTTCCCGTATTAAGGGTGCCTAGGTAATTAATACTTGTATTGTGTAAAGAGGAAACGTTCGTCGTGTCGCAGCTCTTGGAAGTGGGTTTTTTTCTTTATCTTTACATAACAAGTAATCAGCTTATCGCGCTAATTGCCGCCGTTTACTTGCTGCAGACGCAACGACCTTAATAAAAAACTGTTCCTGCAGCAATGACAACCGCGAGCTACTTAGTGTACGCTGCAGACCGTGCCATCTGTAATGACGTCAGCTTAGTATACAGGTACCTCAGCGGGACTCTCCGAAGCTTTTCTACAAACAAGGCGTACTGCATCGATGCAAGGATGACCATGTCTTATTTTCCCGGGACGCTGAAGAGCCTCATGATCGGGTACCAAGGATATTATTAGTGAGGTAGGTATAAGGCAAATTACCTCTGTCGATATATAAGTAACTATTGGATAGGTATAATACTCCGCTGGATACTTCGGTCATCTTCTCTTATTCCTTTGTAGTTTTTTACAATCAAGTTCATACAAAATCAACACTAGCTGTGAGATTTATCATCTTGTATTTCAGAGCTGCTGAGCGGGCTAGCGGCTTATATCATTGGTAAAATAATCAGACTGCTTTTATACGTGGTTGAGGCAGCTGCAATACAATCTTCATCAAGATCATATATAGCTACACTTGTCTTCGTACATACCAATATCCTATGCAGTATCTTTTGTCGTTGCCTCGTATCTAGAAGATGTGTTAGAATCATGGAGCTGAACATGTATGAGCGTTTTCCGTCGTGAAGATACGTACCTCTTGCCTCGAAAAGCCCACACTCCCCAGTTACCGCAGCTGACATCTTGGGGGTCTAGGTCATTAAGGTCCCATCGTAAACTTCTGAATTTGTTTTCCCCGGGCTCCATGAGCATGTCGAACTCGCCGCCGCAAGTTTTCCTCACCCACTCAATGTCTCTGTCCATGTCATACTGTGTGTAACCAGTCACTATGATCGGGGCCTTCGTCTCGAGGAGTAGGGGGACCGTTTCCGACCACTCATGAGAGCTGGCCGGATGACCTAGCCCTGGATGGAACATAACAAAGCAATCGAAATAAGGGTCATATGGGTAGAATTGGCCAGTTTTGTGGAGGGTATGATAGTAATCCACTATGGTGCTTATCTTCATCGTGGGCCACACACGGTCTTCTACTATAGCGCCAAACGGATTCGAAGGAGTTCGAGGCGGTAAGGGAAATTCATCGTCTCGATTTGCCATACTCTCAGGGCCAATGAAGACAAGGTGAAACTTACCCCGAGGAAAGAGGTGAGCTAGCTGTACCCAGACATTCCGGGGGAGGGATGATTCAGCACGGGCACCTAATACGAATATCCTGACCGGAGGCGCTTCAGGACGCAAGCCCTTGATTCCCATTCCGCTGCCCGTCTTTGGCGGGTGTAAAGTATATCGCAAAGCACTCATGCTCTTCAAACCTTCAGGTGTGAGCCTTCCGCCTTTCCTGATACTATAGGGACTGAGCTCGTGGATGATGCTAGCTATCGTCAGCGGATAGGTGAGTAGTCTCGTGACTTGTCGCATGCTTCGGTCGTCGTCAATTGCATTAAAATCCCTCGTGTAGAGAAAAGTGTCCCAGTTGGTCATGTTAACGGCGGCCTCGTCCATTTGCGGCCCTGCATATTCAAATTCGGGGAAGAATCTTCCAGAGCGAAGATCGTGATCATCTTCGTTAATCTGTCGCAGAGTATCGCAGATCTGCAGATGTGCTTCATAATCTTCGGCCCAGTGCTTCTCACTACAATAGACTGGGATCCCACAATCGGGACACTCGAAGTCGACGTGGGCCGGCGCTTGCGCTCCAGGTTTTGCGACGACAGGCGGGGCATCGGCGCTGGCTGGAATTCTGGTTGGATGATGATCCGGATGAGGGCAATATGCGTGTTGCCTTATGAAAGCAGCACGACGCCGTATTTCGGGAATAGGAGAGTTAGTATAAGAGTGGAAAAGGTCGTCAGGACGGAGTACGGGTGGTCTTGATCGGTCCTCGTATGATGATGCAGCAGATTTAGTAAATTCTGGTGAAATCGGGTCGTCGTCTTTAATTGCTTTTGCTTGTTGACCAAATAAAGATATAGACCTCGAGAAGTAATTGCCTTTCTGAGTGGGTAATATGGTACGTCTTAAACCTGTACCCGTACTAGGAGGCCCGGTCCTTCGCAAGGAGCGTGAAGATGACGATGCAGCTTTTGAGAATGACCTCGTCGCAACTGAGCGAGAAGCATGAACTGTGGAGAGTCTTGCGCAATTCCGGCAAGTATTAGATGCTGCCAGGCGCACTGAAGGCTCCATCATTCAGATTCCTAACGTGATATATCATATGGAGTATGCGACTTCAAGACTACTGCGAGTACGTATAATTTTGTGTAGCTTTAACATTTGAAGCTCAGAACATTGAAATTCTCAAGTTCAAGCGCAAATGACGACCAGGTACCTATGTATATTGAAGACTACGTTGCTCTTATGTAAGGCATAACTAGATTTTGACTGGTTGAGGATTAAATATTGTTCCGCTCTAAGAACTAACTCTAAACCTAAAAAGGTATAGCCTAAAATGCCGCTAGTCGACAATGACTTTCGCGTCTCCAATCAAATTTCATAGCTTTGCCTCAAGCTCCATCGACATTTAAAATCTTCGGAGCTTTTTATTAACAACGCGACAACACGATTAAACGACAACACTATCCTTAAAATTAGGTAACTTTACAATATCATATCATAACAAAAAAGGAAAAAAAAAGAAAAAAAAGAGAGAGATAGAGGGATCAAAAGAGTTTCGCAGGCTTCCTGCGTACCTCTTGCAAAAATGGCCACTACTTCTAATATGTTTCTTTATTCCTTAACAATTCAACCACCCACAACTATCACTCAAGCTATCCTCGGTCAATTTTCTGGCACTAAGGAACAACAGATTATCGCAGCTTCGGGTTCACGACTTACCTTGCTTCGTCCTGAACCTTCCCAAGGGAAAGTCATCACTTTACTTTCACATGATGTCTTTGGAATTATTCGTTCCATTGCTGCTTTTCGTTTGGCGGGAAGTAATAAGGGTAAGCTCTACACTCCCTCTCATTGTCAGCTTTCACTTAGTGATTTTGAAGCTGGTTCGGTAGAAATTCTCAGGTCGCCGTCTTGACATATGATCCGGTGTCAAGACGCTCGAAAGAAAACACCGTCGTCCATTTAGTATTCTCGCTGATTTATGTAATCCGTAGATTATATCATACTTGCCACCGACTCGGGACGTATTGCAATTATTGAGTATATACCGCAGCAGAATCGGTTCAAGCAACAAAAGCTCGAGACATTTGGAAAGTCGGGGGTGCGCAGAGTCGTTCCGGGGCAGTATCTGGCGTGCGATCCCAAGGGTCGGGCCTGTCTCATCGCGTCGATTGAAAAAAACAAGCTCGTTTACGTCCTGAACCGAAATGCCCAGGCAGAGCTTACCATCTCTTCCCCGCTTGAGGCACACAAGCCGGGAACAATCGTGCTCTCAATGGTTGCTTTAGACGTCGGCTACGCGAACCCGGTGTTTGCAGCGCTGGAGGTTGACTATTCCGAGGCGGATCAGGATCCATCTGGCCAAGCCCTTTCTGAGGTTGAGACGCAGCTCGTCTATTATGAATTGGACCTTGGGTTGAATCATGTTGTCAGAAAATGGCATGAACCCGTCGATCCCTCCGCGTCGATATTGTTCCAAGTCCCTGGTGGCAATGATGGGCCAAGCGGTGTCCTGGTGTGCGGAGAAGAGAATATTACATATAGACACTCGAACCAAGAGGCGTTCCGGGTACCGATACCGAGAAGAAAGGGTGCCACGGAAGATCCTCAGCGGAAGCGTTCGATTGTTTCTGGTGTGATGCATAAACTGAAGGGGAATGCTGGTGCATTCTTTTTTCTTCTCCAAACGGAAGACGGTGACCTTTTCAAAGTCACTATCGATATGGCTGAGGATGACGATGGAAATGCCACCGGAGAAGTGCATAGGCTTAAAATCAAGTACTTCGACACTGTTCCGATATCCACAAATCTCTGTATCCTGAAAAGTGGCTTCTTATTCGTTGCTAGCGAATTTGGAAACCATCATTTCTATCAGTTCGAGAAGCTGGGCGACGACGATGACGAGCTAGAATTTACCAGCGACGACTTTCCTACAGATCCACAGGCATCATACAAACCCGCATATTTTTATCCTAGACCAGCTGAGAATTTGAGTCTGGTGGAGAGCATCGATTCAATGAATCCGCTGGTTGACTGCAAGGTAGCAAACCTGACTGGAGATGACGCGCCGCAAATCTACTCTATATGCGGGAATGGTCCGCGAAGCACTTTTAGAACCTTGAAGCATGGTCTTGAAGTTAATGAGATCGTTGCCTCGGAGCTCCCAGGCGTGCCATCTGCGGTCTGGACTACCAAGCTCAACCAAACTGATCAATACGATGCTTATATTGTCCTTTCCTTCAGTAATGGTACTCTGGTGCTCAGTATTGGCGAGACTGTAGAAGAAGTGACTGATACGGGCTTCCTCTCATCAGTGCCGACGTTGGCCGTCCAACAACTTGGCGAGGATGGACTTATCCAGGTCCACCCTAAAGGTATCCGGCATATTATCAGAGGGCGAGTCAATGAATGGGAAGCACCGCAACACCGGTCCATCGTTGCCGCCTCGACAAATGAACGTCAGGTTGCCGTTGCTCTGAGTTCGGGTGAGATCGTGTATTTTGAGATGGCGGATGATGGGTCGTTGGCTGAATATGATGAAAAGAAAGAGATGTTTGGGACTGTCACATGCTTGAGCTTGGGTGAGGTTCCCGAAGGCCGGCTGCGAAGTGCGTTCCTAGCTGTTGGATGCGATGACTGCACCGTCCGGATCCTCAGCCTAGACCTGGAATCGACGTTGGAAAGTAAGTCTGTGCAAGCTTTGACCGCCGCCCCATCTGCACTCTCCATAATGTCTATGGAGGATTCATCGTTTGGCGGTTCGACCTTGTACCTGCATATTGGCCTGCATTCTGGCGTTTATCTGCGGACCGTCCTAGACGAGGTAACTGGGGAACTCACTGATACCCGCCAGAAATTCCTTGGTCCTAAAGCTGTGCGACTTTTCCAAACTTCGGTTCAGGGGCGTACCTGTGTCTTGGCTCTCAGCTCGAGAACCTGGCTAGGCTATTCAGACCCTATTACGAAAGGCTTTATGATGACCCCGCTGGACTACAGTGATCTCGAATGGGGATGGAATTTCAGTAGTGAGCAGTGTGAGGAAGGCATGGTCGGAATTCAAGGTCAAAATCTCAAGTAAGTGGTCCCCCTGATTCTATCCGAACTGAAGAATGATGAAAAACTGGGATCCGACGCCTTGGCTATGAGGTCTTTAATACTTGTATACCAATTGTTCCTACTGAACTTCCACTCGCCCTTCTCGTATAAACACAAGAGTTATAATCACAGGCAACCGCTAATAGCATCAGAATTTTCTCGATAGATAGGTTGGGGGACACCCTACTACAACAATCAATACCACTCACCTATACCCCGCGACGTCTTGCCAAGCACCCCGAACAGCCTTATTTTTATACCATCGAGTCTGACAATAACACATTGCCACCCGAACTGCGTGCTCAGCTACTGGCCGATCCTGGTGTCGTTAATGGTGATGCCGCTGTCTTGCCACCCGAGGAGTTCGGATATCCCAGAGGTCGTGGTCGATGGGCGTCATGTATCAGTGTCGTAGACCCGCTAGTAGAGAAGCGCGTTCTACAAACACTAGAATTGAGTGAGAATGAGGCTGCCGTTAGTATGGCTACTGTTTCATTCGCAAGTCAAGACAATGAGACTTTTCTTGTCATTGGTACCGGAAAGGATATGATTATCAGTCCTCGCCAGTTTAGTGCGGGGTTTATCCATGTCTACAGATTTCGCGACAACGGCAGGGAAATCGAATTTATTCACAAGACCAAGGTAGAGGAGCCGCCAATGGCGCTTGTGCAATTCCAAGGTCGGTTACTGGCAGGAATTGGGAAAACCCTCCGTGCCTACGATCTTGGACTCCGACAACTTCTCCGAAAGTCTCAGTCCGAGGTTGCGCCTCAACTCATCGTCTCGTTGCAGACTCAAGGTAGTCGCATAATTGTCGGTGATGTGCAACAAGGGGTGACCTATGTTGTTTACAAATATGAGAGCAATAAGCTGATACCATTTGTCGATGACACAATACCGCGCTGGACAAATTGCACAGCCATGGTAGACTACGAATCAGTGGCCGGTGGGGATAAATTTGGAAATATATGGATTGTGCGATGCCCGCCAAAGGCAAGCGAGGAAGCCGACGAAGATGGAACAGGTGCGCATCTGCAGCACGCACGAGAGTACTTGCATGGTGCTAGCCACCGTTTGAGTCCCATGGCGCATTTCTATACTCAGGATGTCCCTACTAGTATAAGCAAGACGAATCTGGTGGTTGGTGGACAAGATGTGCTTCTCTGGAGTGGGATACAAGGCACCATCGGCGTCTTCATCCCCTTTCTAGGTCGAGAAGATGCGGATTTCTTCCAAAGCCTCGAGTCACACATGCGAAACGAGGATTCACCCCTTGCCGGAAGAGATCATCTCATATACAGGAGTTATTACGCTCCTGTGAAAGGCGTCATTGATGGTGATTTATGCGAGAGGTTTGCGTTGCTTTCCAATGACAAAAAGCAGATGATCGCGGGTGAGTTGGATCGATCGGTCCGAGAAATTGAGAGAAAGATATCAGTAAGTCAAGTTTTCCGAACTCGTCATCACTCGGTCTTTTCAGCTTACATTTCATCAGGATGTACGGACTCGCTCGGCATTCTAAATTTTAAAGAAATAGTTATAATGGCGCTAGGAGCAACTTGGAGTCGTGTTGTGTTAATGAAGAGGTTCATCCGGATCTTAACGATTGGCCATGTACTTAACTCAATGGTCAGTATGATTGTCCATTAATAGTTCTCAAATTTCTAAAAGTATACCGCAGATGCGAAATTGTGCACCTGTTTATACCTATATCACCAGAACGCCAAACAGCTAAACCTGGATCATATTTGCACTCCAATCTTTCTATCCTCTATACCCCCTCCAGTTCACACTTCTGTTACTTACATACTTGGAAACCCCCTTACCTCTTCTTGCCGCTTCGACCGGATGTGTTCGCTCCCACTCCTCGTCAGCGAAGAAAGCCTCGATTGCCTTCTCGAGGTCATTGTCCGCCTGCTCTAAGTAGAGGACCGCAACATCATATTCGTGAACTTTACATGTCACCATCCATCGCCGAATCTTAGCTTTTCGTGCCTCCTCTTCCTCACCCTCGATGGGCCGTGGCGATAGGCTCACGCCTCCTTTGTAGTATTCACCAGGTATGATTACAGTTCGTCGCCCTAATATTAAGTGATCACTCGTGATATTATTCGCACGTCTAAGGGCGGATGCGGGGACGCCGTAACGAAGTGATAAAGATAGGACGGTATCGTGTGCATGATCTAGGAAATGTAGCGTATCTTCAACTGGCTTTCCAGAAGAATCAAATGGGATAAGTTTTTCATCTAGCTGATTTAAAGGACCTTGAAATGTAGAGGGCGTGTACGGCGGTGGTGGTGCTGATATGTCTTTAGAGGAGCCGGATGCGACAGAGGATTCGTAAGAAGGAGGATCCCTCAAACCCGGTGGGAGCTTCGTGTCTTTATAAGAGATTTGACAATAGGGACAATAGGTATTAAAACGGGGGTTTTTCTGCATCGAGGTCAGTCGACCTATGGACGGATACTTTTTTCGATCACGTTAGGAACGAATTAATGTACGTTACGACAGTTGCCGCATATCACCCGCCGACAACACTCAAGCTGCCGATCCTGGGGTAGAGGTTTTTCCGAGTCGCCATAACGAGGGACTTGACAGAGAAGAGTTGCACAGGTGCAGCAGGACTCGATAGATGATGGTCTGGACTTGGCCAAGGTCATGATGAGTAGGGGATTGGTATAAGGCGTAACGATACAGATATAATATACAGATAGACAAACGTATACACAAGGGTCACAGGAAGCAGGTTAATATAAATATGAAATATATATAATGTGATTTAGATCTTTTTATAAGAAGTACGATAAATAATACCTTGAGTGCATCAGAAGATTGTACCAGACATTAAGGGTGGTATGTACAGGTATAAGTATAGGTATAAGTAGAAGTAGAAGTAGAAGTATAAACGGAGGCGAATGTCAAATGTTAAGTTTACGGGTACACAGTACCTACATAGTACATAGTACCTACATGTAGTTCAACTTTCAAGTGGTTGCGACAAGGTGCAGGTGGGCACAAGGACATGGGCTGCTCATGACGTTAAGCTTATCGATAGGATAGATTAGACGCTCGAAGGCTTGCAGCTGAAAATCAATCTAACCGAATATGACCTAGTAAGGATAGTCCTAGTACCAAAGCTCTCGTCACCTTCATATTTCTGATGTCAAGGAAAGTTTGGAAATTATGACCCAGAGCCAAGAGGGAAATCGGTACCCATACCATATTTTATTAAAGGGAACTTGCCATATTCTTGATGGTCTTGATGTTGTTACCAATTGATTTTAGGATTAACTTTTAATGTTCTTTTTTTCAACTTTACAACTCTCGCAATCAAAGAAGGTCAAATTACAGCACGACCCAGACGACGACATCCCATGACAAGGCCAATGACAAAACGCTGGTCAGACAACGAAGTCATAACGAGATCTTTGTAGGCTTTATAGGCCCGAGGCCTATAGTCTACTACATTTTTAAATTCACTTGCAAAAAACAATAATTATTTACTATTATAACTAATATAACAGTTGACACTCATTCATATAGGTAGTCATCGTTTCTAGTATTGATGATCATACACATATAGCTCAATGCAATAATTACCTATTCGTCAAACTACCTCCTATTATCCTAAATTCCTAACTTCCTCCTTTGACAAAAAAAATGGCCACCGCTACTACAGCAACATCACCTACTCCGACACCTCCTTCGAAGAAACCTCCCAATCCTTCGGTTCCCGTTGCTCTCCACGAAGCAGGATTAGACTCGCCCTCCTTTAGAGCTTCCGCCCTATACTACGCCGAACAAGTAGATGCTATAGAACGATGGTTAGAAGGCTATGTTAGGACAACAGCTAAGCTATCTCACGACCTACTAGGTGTAGAAGAAACCATTCATACCTACCTACATAAGATTATACCACCTCCTAATATCAACGCCGTCGACAATGACTACGCTGCACTGGCACTTAAAAGGTTCAGCGAGGGTTCGAGGGAGTGGTGGATGCAGGTTTTAAGCACTGCTAGAAAGATGGACGCGATGTCGGTCGATCCGATCCGAAACTTCCTCCAGAGCGACCTTCGAAACTTCAAAGAAACTAGGAGGACGCTAGAACAGACCCAGAAAGTCTTTGATACTACTTTGGCTCGGTACGTAAGCCAGTCTAAGACGAAGGAGCCTTCATCGTTGCGCGAGGACGCCTTTTCCGTATACGAGACTCGCAAGGCCTACCTAAAAGCGTCCATGGACTTCTGCTTAATCGCGCCCCAGTTTCGTCTCAACCTCGACAAACTTCTCGTGCGGGTCTCGGGCGATCTCTGGCGGGAGATGAAGAGATCTCGAGATGCTGCTGGAAGCTTTGGGAAGTACGGTTACGAGATGGATCGGGTCAAGGGTTGGTCGAAGGAAATGGAATTGTCTGAGCCAACCTTCAAACGTGAGCTGCAGATAGCACGGCGTGATATCGGGGAGAGCACGTTGACGACACTGATGCCATCGCGAGAGATCGACGACTATAGCGCATCGACCGTCCCGTTCCTGGGATCTAGAGGGCCCATCAACGTTGCCACGGCCGGTCAGCCTGTTATGGCAGTGGAGAAACAAGGTTGGCTATTCTTGCGGACGATAACTGGCAAGCCATCTAGAACGAACTGGATTCGGAGATGGTACTACTGTCGGGAGGGAATCTTTGGTTGGCTTGTTAATGGTCCTCAAGGAGTCTTACAAGGTGATGAGATCGGTGTCCTCCTCTGTAATGCGAAGCCCGCGGTCGGAGAGGAACGCCGGTTCTGTTTTGAGGTCAAGACCAAGAACCAGACCTTACTACTCCAGGCCGAGACGCAAGCTCAACTCATGGAATGGCTTGAGATCTTTGAAGTCGCAAAGAAGAGAGCGTTCGAAGCGAGCGTCAGCAGGGACAACTCGTCCCTTCCAGGAGGTGTTGACCCTGCTTTTTCCATTACTCCCCCTTCGCTTCCCGAGTTCTCAGCCAAGACGTTCGATGCACAGATGGACGATGGACCTAGTACCGAACGGACCGGATCTTTACCAGTCCCTGGACCCGAAGGTAATCTGCTGCCTAGACCGAGTTTTGATATTACAACAGCCCCTCCCAAAAGATCGGTAACGTCACTCGCCCGCGAGGAAGGGGAGACGAGCCGAGAGCATGCAGCTAGGATCATGCAAAAGTTAGATCTTCATCGGAAAGCTACTTTTACCTCAGGTACGGATTTTGGGTCTGTGCCATCACCGGGACAGTCTGGTGGCATTGCTAGTCTCATATCCGCAAGCCATGGTCTATTGCCGGGGTATCCTGCCTCTTCTACCAAACAACAGCAAGGAGGGCCAGTTTTGTCTGGCCCTGAAATGCAACTCGGAAGCCTCGCACCCCCCACGTTGGCAAAAGCGCCGACAACGACTAATCTTAGTAAGACAGCCGTTGTCTATAGCGGTGACAGGTCCTTCAATTCAAACCCCTCTCAGACATTGCCAACAGCGATTCTAGCTAATTATTGGGGAAGCAATGCCTGGGGTCACGGGTCTACTCCCAAGACTACTAAGGCCGAACTTGATGCTGATGACCCTTTTGGGCCTAATTCGCCTACGATCAAGATGATTACAATCAACGATGGCGAAGAACTTAAAAGTCCAGCTTCCTCGCACAAGAAAGCCATCAGCATGGATGCCAAAATCAGCCACCCAAAGATTGCCCAGCCTGTTCCCGACAGCCCGCCGCCGGAGAGTTTTCCGGCCGAGTATCCTATAGAGCTCAAAACGAACTCGGCGCAATTCCGGCTGCTCTTCCCCGGCGTTCCCCTGGACGAGAAGCTTGTTCTAGTATTTAGAGCTTCCTGGACTAGTACTTCAGAAGCCGACCGCGATGTTCCTCAGATGGCTGGGAACGGGCGAGTCTACATCACCCCCGATCACATGTATTTCTACGGCCACCAAATGGGTCTCGTTGTGACATACATCGTCAGCCTCGACACCATCACAGAGGTGACAGCCGCCCCCGGCAGGGACTGTGATTTTATCTTCCTCCATTTGAACCAAGGCGAAGATGACATTGGATACACTCGCATAACAATCAAGACCTTCCTCGAGGATCTTGACCTCTTACATGCGCGTCTTAACCTCTTGGTTGACGACCTACAAGCTGAGGAGCCTATGGACCTCTCCGGACTCATCAAGGCGCTCATCAGTCTGGACCGAGAAGAAGTCGACAGGAGAAGTCCCAGCATGGATAGCTGGGAAGAAGTATCGGAACATACACCGATTGACGATGGAACTGCCGCGGGCAGAGCGGTTGGTCCCCGACACCACGATCATGCATATAAGTCGCGAAGTAAGGGTTTGCGCAAATCTCTCCCCAAGTCCCAACTTCCGACTCGTCCGGTGATTTATGAGCCCGAGGATATGCAGAGGAAGGTTGCCGAGCGGAATTTCGAGATAAGTGCCAAGGCGTGTTTTCATGTCTTGTTCGGAGATAAGAGCTTCGTCTTCCCCAAGCTCTATTTTGAGAGAAGGGCCCAGCACATCGCCCAGGGCCCCTGGAAGTTAAACGAGACTGGAAACTTGCACAGGCAGTTCCGTTTCAGCGTAAACTACACGACGCGACTAGGACGTTCAAGGGCGGAAGAGGTAGTTGATGAACAAACAATCGAATTGTTCAGCGATCACGTCACGTACGTCGTCACATATGTCAGAACCCCGTGGCACTTGCCTCATGCGCACGGTTTCAAGTTAGTGACTAAGATCGTCATCACTCACGTCGCCAAATCAAAATGTAAACTAGCCATTTTTACCAAGGTAGCGTGGTCGAGGCCGCCGGCTCTTGCTAAGAACTTGGTCGAGCGACAGGCGCTCGACGATGCCGGTCACGATGCGGAAGAGCTCGCCGAGGTCGCGACTGATCAAGTGCGGAAGCTTGGCCATCACAGTCGTACGAAGAGGGCGATCCAGGTGTATGGGAATGTTGGGCTTCAGACTCAGGTCGTAGTATTTACGCCAGGAGAGACGGACGTGTCGAAGAGGGCACAGATCAACCCGCGCACCCTATTTTCGATGCTCCTTGAAACGGTCCAGTCTTTCGCCGACAGCGTCTTGTCCTCTCTCATGATGTGGACATTCGCGGGGATAAAGAAATTATTTGACGTAATCACAGCACAGAGGGTTATCCTCGCCTTTCTCGGGTTAAGTATGCTTACAAATGTCATATTCTCATCTCAAACCACATCGACATGGTGGAACGAACGACGCGCGGCGAGCTTCATGAACAGAGTCGGCGTGACCCCAAATTTGGTGATGAGTAGGGCGATCTACATAGCAGACTTGGACCAAGCAGCGAGGAGCTCGGCGGCTCTGCCTTCGTGGCCGAAGGATAGTTACTGCTACTCGACTTTCCAGTCCATCGCAAACAGTACCGACGTTGATGCGCCATACGAATACGCCGGCTCGTCGCTCTCGTGGAGCTCGAGTCGTGCGACGGCCCGTCGGCTACGGCAAACGCGACAGAAGCTGGGTTCCTACAGACACGATCTACTAGTGGCGATGCGCATGGTCAACAACGTCGAGCGTGAGACGCTCCATGCTGAGTGGGAGAACTGGTTGCTAGATGAGAACCACCGATGCGAGCAGGTGGAAGCCGTACTTGCGGCCTGGAATAGTTCGGCAGACGGTGGTCTCAAGGGAGAGATACTCAAAGACGGCGAAAAGATTGGGCAGAAGGTACTCCAGAGTGAGGAGGGCAAGGATAAGGACGATGCGAAGCGCCAGAATCTACAGCTATGGCACGAAGAGTACTGTGGTAGCTGCAGAGTCGATCGTGACACACTGCTTAAAGAACGAGAGAGCTTGAGCCCGTCTTTGGCAGCGGCGATTCTATGAGAACCTAGGTAGGTGTTGGAAGACGGAATCAAATGGTGACTTGGAGAGAATACATACAAGGTACATACAGCATATATCGGGTGTGATAAACGAGGCGTACATGTATTCAGCAGGCTTCTCACGAAGTCAAAAAAAAAGGGGGGGAGGGGGAATGCGTAGACAAATATCTGGGATTGCCTTGTATCTTATTTATGCAAGTTTTGGAAGGGGAAGAAGAGTCAGTCAGACCTATTTTATTGTTTTGTTTACTTGCCGTGACGGACACTGGCACGAATACCCTAGGGAGGAAACATTGCGTATTCGGTGTTGTTTGTTATCACATCGCACCGCATCGCATCATATCACATCACATCACATTACAGGACAATACATATTTCGTATAGTTGTGAGATTGGGGATAGGAAATGGATATACATAATAAATTTTTATAGATGGAAATACGAGTATAAATCTATCTTATATTCAAGATTAATATTAAAATTAATATTGAAGCTATAGTATCAGTATTGATTCTATGTCTACTTGTATCAAGTAAGGAGGTATACCTGCTACCACTTACACAGGTACACTATATAGTCCTCTCCGAGTGACGTCAAGATCTTGTGCAGACCAGGATGAGCTTCCACTTTACGTAGTGTACCATATAATGTAAGTGCTACGTACGCACAAGGTATAGGTACAGTATAAGTATATCTGCATATGTACTGTAACGCTATCGACCAAACCTCGGTCCATATCGAATTTGTTAGTTCATTCTTAGTTCATTCTTAGCTCCATCATCACTTTTACCTCCTTTATTCTTTTACTCATTATTTTCATAATTCTCATACTTCGTGCTCATATCGGCACTTACGAGTAACTAAAGATTCTTTGGAATACGAAATGGAACTCATGGGTTCGCAATTATTACAGTCGTCTATATACTCCTAAATAAAAAGTCCTTCATTAGCTCTCGTTTGGAATACATACATCATATATCATAATATAAAGTACTTCTTAGACATACCTACAGATCTCAATATCTCTTATGAACCTCGATCCTACGTATAACCGGCATCTTTCCACACATCTCTCTCTCTCTTCTCTACTTGACAGAGCATAGGATTGATTATGCCAAACCCTCAAGAGCTCTTCCAAGCTCTCAGTCCTATCAATTGGCAGGATATTGCCCACGACCAGCTGGAGTCCTTCCTCAGAGATGTATTCGTCGACGCTCAGTCCATAGTCGACTCTATTCCCATATCCCCCACTTCCTCGCCCAAGGTCATACTTCCGCGCTCAGCCACCGACGCGAATCTGTCTTCGCTGCCTTCTAGATCCTCGGATTCGTCGACCCGTGCGGCGGAACTAGGAAAGGAATGGAAGGAGGTCAAGGTGAATCCTCGCGACAACCCCCTGGGACTGGACGTGTACAAATTATCCGCCAAGGACGGGAGGGGCGCTTGGTTCGCGAGACGTAGCCTTCACGACAGCCTCGACTTCGAAAAATGGAAGCTAGGTATGGAGAAGGAGCTCGACGAGAGCATGAAGGTACAAGGGAAGCCCGGCGATGGAAGCATCCGAGGGATCGGTGCCGATAAAAAGGTCGTGAACCGGAACGTGCAAGGCAAGGACAGGGTTCAAGGTAAGCCATCTTGTCCCGAGTGTCGCTTACTTAGGGATCCTCAAGGAAATTCGACAGAGCTTACGGGTTACATTAGTTTACCAACTGTCGGCGCAGTTCCCTGGACCGACGGCACCCAGAGACTTTGTCACTCTACTGCTAAGCTCAGACTCAGCTATAGACGCTCCCGGCACGCCTAGACACTTTATGCTCGTCTCGAAGCCGTGTATTCATCCGGAATGTCCACCACGGCAAGGCTTCATCCGCGGCCAGTACGAGTCCGTCGAGTTCATCCGTGAGGTTAGGGTGGATAAGCCGCTGCGGAAAACCCGCTCGTCGATGGATCTTCCTAGCGACATGACTGCTTCTTTAATGCGGAAGAGCTCGGGGAATCTTAGTAAAGAGGCTACTATTCGGTCAGCCCGGCAAGCAACCGAAACCGCATCAACTCAAGACGAAAACAGAAGAAGACGAGGCAAGACCCTTGGAAGCACGGACGTTGGAGATGGCTTAGAGGAAGATGACAATTACGAGATTATGATTGAATGGCTAATGGTTACGCGAAGTGACCCCGGCGGTAGCGTGCCGCGGTTCATGATCGAGAGGGGCACACCCCCAGGTATCGCCGGCGATGCTAATAAGTTTGTCAAATGGCTCACGTCAAAATCCATCGACCACCTTATTGAACTGGATGAAGAGGCGGAATCTGAACAAGATGCGCCAAAAGAAGAGGAAGTGCCCCTTAAAAATTCAGACTCGGCAAATCTCACGTCTAATCTTACCAAGCACCCAAATCCATCCCAACCACTAACTTCCGAACAGAAGGATGAAGCCGACGAACAGCCGGGCCCTCCCGGGGTCTACGGCATGATAGCAAATGCCCTGAACACCGCAGCCTCGGCAGCGGCCTCTCGTCTTCCCAACCCTTTCGGATCAGTCCAAGGCGGGGACACGCCCTCTCCGGGCCTCTCCGAAGTCCCGAGGGACGATGACGACGACGACGACACTTCGTCGCTCCGCAGCTTCCATAGTCTAGAAGACGAAGCGATCGACGAGACCGACAACGCGTCATCATCGAAGCCTGGGGGGAGCTCGACGCAGCTCACGCCCTCGGCTACTACTACTAACGGCGCCGCGCTCTCCACTGAGGCCCTGCCGATACGCTCCTCGCACCAGCAACACGATAAGGAACTCCGCAAGCTCGAGGAGCGCAAGCGCAAGGCCGAAGAGAAACTACGTCGAGCGCAAGAGCGCGCTCTCGCGAAAGTCGGCGGCGGCGACGACAACAACAACAACACTAACTCCGACAAGGCATCATCTTCGAGCACGTCCCTGCAGCAGAAAAGGGAGCAGGAGCAGGAGGAGAAGCAGAGGCGGCGCGACGAGGCGGCGCTGCAGAAGCTGCGGCAGAAGCACGAGAAGGAGACGGCGCGGCAGCGGAGAAGCACGAGCGAGCTGGGCAAGCTGGAGGCGAAGCGGGCGGCGGAGGAGCGCAAGGCGGAGGAGCGGCGGCGCAAGGCGCTCGAGCGCGAGGACAGAGCGAGCCTCGCCGCGCGGCTGGACAAGGTCGCGGCCGAGCGCGACGTCGCGCTCGCCCAGGCCCGCATCCTGCGCGAGCAGGTCGGCGAGCTCCAGCGCGAGAACACCATGTTGGTCGCCCGGTTAGGGAGGAGGAGGGAGGAGGAGAGGAGGAGAGGAAGGAGAGGGAGGAGAAGGATGGGGGAGGGGGGATAGGGCCGGGAAACTTAAAGAGGGCTTTGACGGATTGGGGACCGGAGAGGGAGCGGTCGTAAAAAAAAAAGGGGGGGGGGGGGGGGGTAAGAGTACTGAGGATGGAGCCATTGGATACATTCGTATAAGGTACTATTATAACGACGACGATAACGATGATGACGATGACGATGACGATGACGATGACGATGACGGCTGCTATTGGAGATAAGAGCTCGAAGATGACTCTTTTGGGTCTGCTGCTGCTTGGGGACTTGGATGGTACTGAGTAGGTAGGGGTAGGTAGGAGGAGGTAGGTAGGAGGAGGTAGGTTCCGCCTATTCCAACCCTCTTGTCTTGGTCCGTGGAAGACGTGCTATATAGGTACCCTTACATACCTACCTACCTCCTACCTACCTAAGGTACTACTCGGGACACATATACATACACATATACATATACATACACATACACATACACGTGCACATACACGTGCATAGGTTACATACATTACATACCTTACATACCTTACGTAGGTATATATATATATATAAGGGGAGGTACATAAGAGGTAAAAAAGCTGGATTCCAGGAGGTAAAGGATGTAAACGGAGAGATGTGTCATAGTATATCAGGTCTCTAGGTAACAACGCCATCGCAGTCACAGCCCTCCCTCCCCACACACATCCCCAGCAACAAGCCATGGACGCCCGCCCGCCGCGCCTCGGCCTCGAACCGCCGCAGCTCGTGTCCCACGCGCGCATCCCCCGCGCCCGCCCCCGCGCCCGCGAGTGCCGCGCCCGCGATCAGCACCCGCGCGCAGATGGCGAAGACCTCGGGCTTCGAGGTCCAGCCCAGCGGGCCGTCCCTTGCCGCCCCTTCTTCTCCGACAGCCTCGGCCGCGATCCGCGTCAGGCTCTGCAGACCTACGAGGGTCCAGTGCGACAGCGTGGCTGTGACGTCTACAAAGGAGGAGGAGGAGGAAGTACGAGACGAAACGAAGACGAAGGCGTCGCGCCACCGTCGCGCTTCCCGCACCTCGTCCACGTACAGGTTCTGCTCCTCGACGACGAACAGCGAGTCGTCGAAGCGCATGGCGCGGCGGAGCTGTGTCTCTGCAGGGACCCAGTCCTCGAGCAGCGCCGGCGAGATGAGGGTCTCGTGTCCGGTCATGCGCCGCGCGACGTGCGCTGCGAACTCAGCGTCGCCGGCGTACCGCTCGCGCAGTCGAAGCAAGAGGCGATGGCCGGCTTGGACGGGGACGAGGCGCTGGTTAGAGAGCAGAGGCGCCGCCGCGGAGGCTGCCGCGGTTCGGATCTCCTCGTCATCGTCGTTTAGGGCGTCGTAGAGGGCTAAGAGCCAGGGTAGGTGAGATGCGTCAGATATGGACGCCGTAGCGGAGGCCGCACTCGGTGAGAATGAATGTATAGCGCTAACAGCGGCCATACGGGTATCGAATGTCTATGGATAGGACTAGTTGTTAATAACACGAGTATAGTATAGTAATATTCAGACAGACATAGCTCGTACGTACCCTGTTTGCCATCCCTGCGTCGGCCATCGTTACACCCCAGGATCGGAGTTGCTGTTCTAAGGCGTCTCCAGTCGTCTCCTTGTACTGTGAGACCATGGCTGCCAACAGCGGCCCGCTTACGCGGATAATTGCGTCCGAAAGGCTAGGGTTCATCGGCTTCTCGCATAAATCCGACCAAAGCCGCGCAATAACTTCGTTTGTCGGTAGACGTCTTGATCTTTCTCCTGGAGTATCATGCATAATTGCGCCCATCGAGGCTGAGAGATTCTCGAGAGCGATTGTGCGCGGTTCTGGAGCATTGGTCTCGAGGCATGCTTGTATATACACATCCGCTAGGTTTGCTTGCGTTTCGTCGAGCGACGATCCATTAAGAGACATCGTTTCCAACATACTACACGCAACGTTAATGTCCTTTTCTAGGGCAATAGCGATAATTCGTTTCAAGCTATTGCTTCTTTCAGGAACAGACTGCCACAGAGCATGTTGCATAGCTGCTTGTCCGAGTCTAATGTCCAGCAGTGCTGATGGCGTCGTACTCTTGTCATATTGACTGCTTAGTTCAAGAACAGATGATAACGAGGTATTCTGATGTTCGGTGGTGGTTTCTTTTCCCATGTCGTCCTTCGTTCTGTACAGACTAGCCACAAATTGGACAATTTCGATATAGACTGCCCTTACATCTGGGACAGCATTAACAGTGCCATTTCTCGATGCTAGTGCGTCAAGAAGCTTATATACAGCACGAGAATTGTGGTCTGCAAGCCGTTAGTATCACAATCAGAGACAGGAATAGATAAGGCATAGCTACCTGATAGCTGATCAGGCATCACGTCGACAAGCCTCTCGAGTAAAAATTTCAGCGTCAGAAGCGTTCCATGCAACTTGTTTGCAGAACTTCCAGACCTATCCAAAAGATCCGCAATAGAATCAAGCCAACTAGGTTTGAGAAGGAATGAGCACAAGGTACGAGCGGATATTTCTCTTACGTGCCAAATCTGGCTACCCAGATACCACGAGATGATGTCGTAGAGTTTATCACGAAACTCCTCTGGCGGCCCGGCGCGACGTATGATGTCTAGCGCTGGGAACACGGACTCTGCTGTTTGCGTCCCTATTAATACCCCTTTTGATTGCTGGCCCATCTCCAGGAGATTCACGAGAAGGGCCGGAAGAGCTTTGAACTTATGATAAGAAATCTTAACAGTTCGTCCATCCCAACCTGCCTCGATTGAAGTTTTACTTTCACTTGTGCCGAAGAGGCAATCAATAAGACTTCTTAGAAGCAGAAGTCCGCAGTTTCGAATTGCCCATCTGTAAATGTCAGTTATTTAAGGTACATAGGTATATATAAAGGTAGGCTAGTAGTGTTTTATACTTACATCTCAGATTTTAGGCTGTTTGCTGCTAGTTGGAGACAGCCAGTGAGGTATGGTTCCGCCCTTTTGCTCAGATTGGAGCTCTTGAAGACGTCTTTGATGCAGTTCAGAGCATGTACTTGGGATAGGTTTGATCCGTCGCTCTCACACGCCAGCGCCGGTCGTTGACCGATATCTTGTAGCTCACGAATGACATGCTCAAACGATGGGCGGTCCGCGTTGGAAGAAAGTATGCCCACAATGAGAGCTGGGATACCCGCCGATCTTCGAGTTGTCGATGCTTGCGTATAAATGCAAGTCAAGGCCCCCTATTTAGCACTTTAGCGCGCATCGCTATGTTACGAATACTGGATCTTAATTACATTGTACCATTCTTCTAGCAAACTTGAAGCAATATTTGACTCATCTGGGAAATATCTCGTCAATTGGCAGCAGCTCGTAAAAGTCTGTGATACGGTTGCGAACGCGCCTCGGTGTCGCAAGTTTGACAATTCGTCAAATGTAAGTCTTCCAATCGCTTCGAAGTTTTGCCTCGAGGGGGCTAGGAGCCCATGTTCTCGATTATGGCGAGCGTTGTTCGCGATTACATGCATCAAATTACTAGGAAACTTAGCAATCTTCAAGACATAGAAGTCAACAGCTTACCTTGACTCATGGATGGCTCGAAAACTATAGCTAAGCAGGTCCTTAGTGTCAAGTCCTTCAACCTCTTCAAGTTCTTCGGGAAGGTGGCCTTCAGGCGAGTCGTCACAAAGGACATGGCGTACAGTCTGCCATATCCTCTGACAGCATATAACGATACGGTCTTGTAGCTCAGCCAAGATCTGAATGTCTGGATCAGAGAAGCTCATGCTTGAGAGCGAACTCCATATGTACCTACATTTATAAGCGTTCGTATTTGCCAGTGGTCAGTTTATGGTTCAAACATACCGAAGGGACGCAAAGCTCCCATGTACCGGCGCATGTAACACTGCTGTTGCCAGGTCTCGCTCAGCTGCTGAGAGTTTCGTTTCGAGGTTCGATAATACCGCGAGTGGGATTTGTATGCGCTCTTCCATATCCGTATATCGACACAGAAGCTCGAATGACCGGGCAGCGCCATCAGAGTGGTCGGCGCGGGCGGTTCTACGAGCAAGCTCATCTGCTTTATTGCAAAAGCCCTGAATCTCTTTGGCAGACGTCCTACCTAGCATTCCAGCCAATCCTTCTAATTCTGAATGTCCACGTTCAGGCGAGAGTGCCGTAATCAACGAAGCAGCAGCCTCCCTTACATCATCGAATGGGTCCGCAATGAGATCGAGAACGCAGCGGAACCACGTCGGATCAATAAGCGCATTCATTAACTCAGAAGAACCCGTTGTTGTATTTCCTCGGTATTGGACTGATTTAACAATAAATGACATTGCCTTCAGGGCGGTGATATGTCGCTGGTAAGATGCAGTTGGTGCTAGTTCGTCCTTGAGAAATTCCACATACCAAGAAACAAAACCCTCGTGCTTATGCAGCGTAGCATACAGCTCAACATCTATTTCGCATGTACGCTTCTCTAGTTGGAGACCCTTGGATTCTTTTTCGAGTAATTTAGAACTAGCTTTGCTCAGTCCTGACTTGATAGCCTTTTTTGAAATACGATCGACATCTCGCCGTAATGATTCGATTATATTCTGAATACGCTTTATCATATTCCTGGAATGGCCTAAAACGTCGTAACGCGTTTTGGGGTCTGGATCTTCGTGAAAGGACGGCAGGTGTCGCTTGAGTAACTCTAATGCTTCTGCTGTATACGGTTTTGTCGTAGACGGAGATGCTATAAGAACCGAAAATGCCGAAGACCGTGCTTCGTGGGAGTCATGGCAGAGAAGGCCTTCAAGTATATCAGCTTGAAGCCAGAAGGTAGCTTCAGGATTTTGTTTAAGACCTTTACATCGTTTAGTGGATATTCTGAAAGCTCCAGGAATCTGACATTGAAAATTCAACTTACTGTAGCTAGGCTCATCCACAATCCCAACTTTCTTTCCTGCTTCAAGCATAGCAAGCCAGAGCATTGAATTAAGATCCCAGCTATCTGTATCATTGCTAGTGAGTCTTTGCAGGGAGGAAAGGTGATGAAGGTATTCTAATGATCCGATCCGGTCCGACTTGAATAAGGAAACAAAGATATAAAGCTTAATTGGTTCGAGAAAGTTGATATTCGTCTGCAAGCCCTTATATATAAACATGTGCCACATATCAGGTCGATGTCTGACATCTTTGTCCTCGTGCCAAGAACTAGTGAAAATAGTAACTAGAAGTTTTCCTGATACAGGGCATACATAGTGTAGCTCCATCCACGCGAAAATCTTCGCGATGAAGGCATCCCAAAGGCCGTGCTCTCCTAAAGAGAGACTATGAAGCCGCTTAAAATACTGTAAGATATCATCTAGGTATAGCAGTTTCTTTTGGATAAAGAAGTCTAGGGCAGTCATGGCAGATTTTACCGACGGACGGGACGACTGCTGTGTGATCGTAGATACGGTGGTATTTAGTATGGTGGTCTTGATAAAGTCACCAACCTCTGGAGTAGGATTTTTTGATATAAAGGCGGCAAGAAAATCAAGTACGAGTCTCATAGAACGATGGGAATCTTGTTCATTCCATTCCAGGAAAAAGTCGAACAATCTCAGAGCAGTGTCTTTAGAAAAGGCGAAGTTTCGCACAGCAGGCTTAGCAGACAGAGAGCATTGCTCAACGAAGCCGTAAAGTTTCACGCAAGCATTCCCTGAATATTGTCTTGGGTTTGCAGCATAAAGAAGAAGCTTTTCGAAGATAGATTGCCTGAAAGATACATGTAAATGCTGGGTCAACTTCACAAGGTTGGACTAGACTCACCATAGCTGTAATTCTTCAGGTTGTTCTTCAAGCCAGGAAACGGCATGTTTAGGATTGAAATCAGTCTGACCGACTCTGGCAAGTACTGAAGGCTCCATCATGAATTCGAGTGATGATAGTGATAAAAGGTATGTTTTTGTTCCTTTCTCCCCCCCCTTTTTTTTGTATCATCCTAGTTCAAATGAGTTGACTTCTAAATTTGAAGATTCCATGGGTATCATGAAGAGTGAGATGGAGTAGATAATAATAGCCTCTCAAGGCGAACATCAGTTTTCGAGATTCATACATACAGTTATCTTCTTAATGTTTTATTAAAAAGAAACTTTGAACATGACAAAATTAAGATTGATACATCCTGATTAATAATGCGTATAATAATATCTTCTTTATGCAACTAACGAATTGTATAAGTTGCACAGAATTGAACTAGAGTGTTTTTTTCCTCATCTCTTCTATAAAGACTGGATGTATATACGCGCACGGTCCACATGACATATTCATTATGTACCGAAGTATTTGCTTACCCATGTAACCGCAATCGAAACTTTTTTTTTAGGGAAATAAAAATAAAAAAAAAAATCTACTTCTTACTATAGAAATAGAGCCTTGACAACTTTTCTCCTTGCCCTGGAACTGCGATTCCGCGATTTCGCAATCCCACATACCACAAGAAGCGACACTGTGGTAGCGTATCCCAATTCAATTAACATTCCAGTCGTCAAAAACTCGGATTTACGCTCAACAGCATGTCCATCTGGGATATGTTCACAGGACGAAAGTCCTCATCCTCGTCTTCGCAACAACCGTCATCTTCCATCCCGAGCTCCGCCGCGACACCTACACCAACACCAACCGATACCTTCACCTTCAACCCCCAAGATGTGCAAGGCACAGATGTTTTCCTAAAGAGTTCCGCATTTGCAGATCCCTCTGTACTACACCCTCTAGCCGGCTTGGATAAAGAAGGTCTGGAGTACTTAAGCTTAGAAGAATCAGCTTTATCGGATCTTCCCGGCGCACAATCTGCTATTCCTTCTAGGGGGTTTAGCGATGATTTATGTTATGGAACAGGTATCACATATCTCACCGCATTGTCAATAGGAGGCGCATGGGGACTTCAGGAAGGCTTAAGAAGATCTTCGGGACAACCGCCCAAGCTGCGCCTCAACTCGGTCCTGAATGCTGTGACACGGAGAGGACCGTTTTTAGGTAATTCTGCGGGTGTCGTCGCCATTATCTACAACTGCTTCAACTCAGCGATAGGCTCTATTAGGGGGAAACATGACTCTGCGAACACCATCACAGCAGGTGCATTGAGCGGCATGGTATTCAAGAGTACGCGAGGCCTCCGTCCAATGATGATATCGGGAGGTATCATGGCTACGATAGCAGGAGCATGGGCGGTATGAATCTATGGATATGTCTGATGATCATAGCTAACCCCTATCAGGTTACTAGAAAAGTCCTGCTCTCGGAAACTCGCCAGCACGAGCAACACCTCTAGGTCTAGCAGCGTCTGTCCAGTACGAGGCGCATTGATTCTTCGCTCGAATAGGTAACGGATAATGACTGTGTATGATATCGAGCGCAAAAATAAGACCTTGAGCCGTGCGATACTTCGATTTAATCAGATGAAAGAAGGCTTCGAGGTGATAGCGAAGCAATGGATGATCTCTCCTCCGGCCCAACGAGTGTATAAAATAGGTGGTTACGAGCATTAGAAAGTATCCATGGACATGGATAGGTACTGGAGGCGTTAAGTCAACTACATGATATGGAATTGAATTTCCAATTTTGAACGAGTCATGGTTTGATCGAAGAGATAACATAACGACTTGTGACGTTGAGGGGGAGGGATACAACGCCCTATACTGCCAAAGGTTTAATACCTGTAGTTGTAGGCATAGTGCATAGGCGGTTTCGGTTTATCTGTATTGTATGTACTTCAGGTACGGATCATTAGGTACGTATGTGGTACAATATAGCTAGGCTCTGTTCAACGTTCTTGCCAATGTAAATCAATACATATGTATACCAATGTATCATTTGAGATACCTGCCGTTTCAGAAAGTGTTGCAACTTTGAACTTTGAGGTTGTAAATCGTGCACCTTCCACAACACTGAAAGGTATTGGATATACCTCCAGCAGCAAGGCTGTAGTTGTAGTTGCCTACTATGTACGTACAGATCTAGGTACCTATGTGTGTATGAAGTTTATATCTGTTTGTGAACCTGAAATAAAGTAGAATGTAGGTATACCACATGCATACATATGTACAACCTTTGTGTTAGGAGATTAGGTACAGGTAGGTACCTCTATATTATTAGGTAACGTTCGTTTGACATGATGCACGTCTAAAAAAGCATTCAAGTGCATTTATGTTAGCATGGTACTGTACTAGCTGGAAGTGCATACATGTAGTAGGTGCTTCCCTTAAGGCTTTTATATATAAATTACAAACTGAAAACATTGAACACATTTCCCATTTTATAATCTTCTCACATTCCCTACTCCATCATTCCCTCTCACCAATCTTCTCACATTTCCTAACACTTTTACCATTGAGGGACCTCAATGACGTCTAACTAAATTGGTTAAGAAGTTTAACTGCCGCAAATGTCTCAGTTACCCTCTCAGCCATCTGAAGCGACCGATTAGGAGAAGGCGCGGCAGACCAAAGAGGAGCTGGTTGACAATTGCATCCAGTCATGGTTATCAAAAGCAGAGAACTTCCCCTCGCTGGAAAAAGCAATTCAGCGACAATATGAGTACAAGTTACAATTCACAAAGCAAGCCATGCTAGATCAGACCCAGGAGCAAAACATGAAGCAAAGCGAGGAAAAAGACAACGATCGAGATGACGAGAGTATGTTGTTACAGCACAAAGGAGGATATCGCTTCGTTCCACTCAACGATCAATCTTCTACGAAAGCTCAACACTTAGCAAGACACCACCGATTCAGTGTTCTTAAGGGAAACCCATCGCTTGCTAATGCAGTTAATCATCTGCTCGATCAAGAGATAGACCAACAACTACTACTCGCATTCGAGTCAGCTTCTCTCGATGACGTCCCTCTTGCATCCTCGCTCAAGTTCTATGAGAAGGTTTGTCAAATTCTTCATCATAGGCTTATCGTATGGTTAACGAACTACCTCCAGATCCATGTTTTGGCGAAATCTAAGCTCTTGAGACAAGAAACGGAGTCCAACACCCCACCAAAGTCTAGGCCTTCCTATAAGTATGAACCAAACGTTGAGCCTCAGGTGAAGTTGTCTATGCTCCGAGTCACAAGGATGAGAGCATTTCACCTAGAGACCTTTCTTGCCCCGCTATCACCTGAGTACTGTCTAGACTGCTTCCACGCCATTCTCGAAGAAGTGGCTGAGCCATTTTTCAAATTGGGTATTTCCAGTCGCTGGATATTTGACGACGAATTACATCCGGATGATCAACCCAAAGTCCCTATGACGAAAGCCGAAGTAGATGAATGGGATAGACTTTCTCAGATGGAGATGTACCTTAGCAGGGAAGAGGAGGCAAGTTGGTCCTATAGACTATCTGACTTTCCTGACAGCAGCTTTGGCAAATCACTCAAGGTGTACACTAACTGGCGTCCCGTCGATACCGATGACCAGTACAAGGAGATGTGTTCGCTGATCAAAAAGCGTAACATGTCTGCCATGTTTATACGGGTGAGTTTCTTGACATTGGTACAGGTCTGTGCAATATATCTAACATAAAGCTGGCAGACTTGGAAGATAGCCGAGGTAAAGTATCTAGCTAATAAGCGTAGTGGCCGAGGCAAACATTCGAAGCAAGACAGTCTCACACAAGACAAACACCCAGACGAGGACACTCGCGCAGACAAAGATCCTTCGGAACAGCTGCAGGACCCCCTGAATCAAGATGTAGATGAGGCGGTCGAAAATATAATGGTGGATATCCTTTCGGAATCTCGCCGCCAGGATTGATAGTATGCCCGAGGCCGTGATATTCGGCAGGGGTCGCACAATCTGAAAGGCAGACTCGGAAAGTACCAAGGGCAAGATGAATTATTCTCTTCTGCTTTTATACATGTCAGATATGATGGATCTCACTGGCCACCTCGTGTGTAAGATAGGGGTGACGGTAGGTAATTCGGTCATTGCTAGTAATTTACACTTTCGTATAATAATTTTAACCAGTCAAACGGCAGAGGAAATGTGATATTGCCAGAAATTGTAATATTGGATTTGATAGATGTATGATATGACATAGGGTAATACTATCCGAAGACCAGGAGGTAGAGAGTTGAAGCATACCTAAGGTTTGAAAAGGGGCTAAGGTTAACAGAACATGGGTAGAATTTGATACATTATGTATATCTGTAGCAAACATTTATAGGAGGTAGATCCAATCCAGTACACGGTATTAAATTGATGAAAGGGTAACCCCACGAATTAAGTGTAGTTCTTTCCTAATCGAATATGGTTATACATTTGTTGATTCTAATACATAATCAAGTATGAGCCGGAAGAACCGTGTTTACAAAACTCACCTTCTCTTTCTTTCTTTCTTTCTTTTCTACATACAACAAAGAATCGTACATCTGCCTCACACCAATCAATACTCTACCATCCTCTGCAACTTCTGGTTGTTTTCGACACCTTGAACTGAAGAACGTGACAAGAGTAATATCAAGATGTGCTTTCCGTGCTGGTCTGTCAAGGACATTTACATCGAGGACGATCCTCCAGCGCAAAATACGTTCCAGTATGTGTGGGATGGGACTAAATGGAATCCCGTATTAGGAGACACAGTGAGTACCTTTTTTTTGTTATTGTTTACTGTTTATTATGTCTGTTTATTTATTTATTTATTTTTCTTACTTTGCGTTTATTTTTGAATCTCTATTTTCACTGTGCTGTCGGATAGTATCCCATGTACAAATATGCACGTTTCTTGTCACAGTCAAGTAAGACCGTGATATACATTCTACCATTGAATCAACTTGGACCTTCCGTCAGGTCATGAACAGGATAATCCAATGACTACAGTCTAGGATAGGCGACTGCAACCCGTTAGGTACCTGTTACCCTTAAAGTTTGGGGAGTTTCAACAGTACCTACCTCACTTACACTGGTAGCGTCCTCGATATAGGAAATACCGCTTTGGAGTCTTTCGCCCCTTCCATTTAAGTATAAGTACCCTAGTGGCCTAATTACTACATGTAGAAGACCACTGGATACTGTACATGCAGTACCTTTCTCTGCAGACACTATACCTTAGGTTTAGAGCAAGGACCATGGAGGGTTTCTGCTCTTTCTACTGTGTAAAACTTTGACAGCATACCCCATACTCCATCCTTCCCCGATCTTATAAACTACACCTGAAAACTTATTTAATTCCCTTTTTTTTTTTTTTTTTTTTTTTACTTCCTTTCTCCCCAGATTCTTCTATCTACCTTCGGTATTCAATATGGGTTGTACTACAAAATCCCCCGATCATAAAGATACCAAGGATACGAAGAAAAATCATCATCGTTGTTCATCCTGCTACACCACCACTACTTCTAAATCCGATCACAGCACAACCGTTGACACCGAAATTCCTGTTCACCGTCATACCAATTCTACTTCCAATTCCACTTCCACTTCTAGCAACAAGAAAAAGGAAGCCTCGAGTACTGGTTCAAAATACCAGTCTCCCGCACCTGGGTTTGACCATACTGTTACCAACGTCCCTGGCGTCGGATTGGTTTACGATCAGCACCTCAACTCTGTACACGGGTTTAACCCTGCCTCTGGTCAACAACAACAACATCTATCCCATCAAATTCCCGGAACTTCTTTCCCTCAAGTCCTTCCACCTGGTTTTGTAAACACTTCCACTCCTGCCCAGACTACTATTCCTACTCCCATCGCCGGAAGTGGGCAACCGAACACAGGAATGGGGTACGTCGGTTTCATGCCCAACCAGGGCCAGCACTTCCAACCTCCCGTCCCCGATACCACTTACGGAGCCATTCCGCACACTTACCACCCTCGTTCTGACAACGCTGCTGGTGTGCAGCTTGGACAATACGTCACGATCGAGGGCCAGCTTTATCAGGTCATCGGAGGCACTTCAGCTGGTGCTTCTAACGGTGTCTCTGGAGGTCCTCAGGTCCAATATGTGTCCTCTCAACAGGTATCTCCTATTCTCAACCGAGGCCCATTAAGTGCCCCATGTTATATTGTTCAGCAAAGCACATCCCAACCTGCTTATTGCTTCCTCAATGCAAGTATCATCCGAGCCTTGGTGGCAAAGTAGCTGTTCGAGTGAATGCGCGCCAGAGTGCGCACCATTTCCTTTTTGGATGGAAATGTTTATGATAGTTCCCTCTATGATAACACGCGTTCCCTTGATCGATTCGTTCATCTCAACTCTCTCTTTAACATGGAAGCTGACTTTATTTTCTTGTAGCCCGCCGCTGGTGTTGCCACCGCGCCGATCGTGATACAGCCCGGCGCCCAGCCAACCTACGTCGTTAACGGCCAGCCCGGCGCCTCTGTAGGTGCTCAGCCTGTCTTGTACCCTGGTATTGCGGGCCAGCCTCAGGTCCAGGTTGTGACTGGTGGCAATATGCCTGGAGCGTACCTCGCTAGTTCTGCTCCGGACGTGATGGGTATCGGTAAGACCTCGACGGAGGTCCAGATTGAACAATACCACACGGCACTAAACAGCAAGGCTCTCGAGGGACAGGACATCGCTCCTGCTGATCCTGACCCGTCTCGCATGTACTACTGCCGAGAGCTCGACGGAGAGTGGACTCTCCGTAACCGCTACGGCATCGACAACATGGGCGACTGTCGTTGGTACGTCATGCCCGGCGGCATCTTCTATGCCGTCCGCTTGGCCGACTAAACTTAGTCTATCACTGGTGAGACTCCTAAAAAGATTGATAATCATTCAGCACTAGCTAACATTTCAAGGCATCGGGCACCTAAGCTTCCTATTCTATGCGACTTTTTGATGTCTTTCCTCACGATATGTTCTTTGTTTCTTTTCTTTTTTCTTTTTTCATTTCTTTTAACCTCTCGGGGCCAGTAAGTACGGTTGATCCATACAGTTGTGCCACAAGTTGACACCTAATCCCTAGGTGCCTTTCTCGCCATGAAGTGTCAAAGATCGGGCAGTCGCAACTACTAAGATTAGGTAAGTCCAAAATTTCAGCGCTTTTAGAAAACATTCATCAACTAACTCATTTACATAAGTGGCTGTCAACCATAACCTTCATGGTACGTTATGAGAAGGCAAGCGGACGAAACGACTTGGTCGCAGACAAGGCCGGTTCCAGCAGGTTTCCTACATTTGATTCTTTATCTGCTTTATTTGAGATGGTGGACAGCCTCATTTCGCCTGATTTTTTATGACAGATTGCACTTTGCTAGCGACATGCCTTACTCCCCTGGCTAGGATATTACATCGCTATTAGCATGTATACCTGCTTAAGGATCAATCAGCAATTAAGGGCGAAGGAGGGAGAGTGTCAATACTCGCATACGGGGTCGACCGGTGCGAACCTCCCTCGTTTCCTTTTGCTGCTTTGTCCTAGGATACCCCTAAGTCTCGGCACATTGTTGCATGGCGTTTACGGTGTTTTCATAGTGAGGATTAGGTCGCATATGAATAGGAAGCAACGATTTGCCCATTAATATCTATAATATCGTGATATGTATGTGTATTTGCTTATGTTTATTCCGTGTAGGGTTCTATATTTATAGGTACCTCGTAGAATTGTACCTGGTAGTATGTGCACCTATGTTGATACCTGTACAGCTGTTTGTGATACATGAGAGGTAGTAGTTGAGGGATACAACTCATACGAGATTGAAGATTGAAGTTGTGTTTGAGGCTATTGGCACATGTACGAAATACGTGCCACAAACTTTTGTCCAACCCCTGACAGATGATCGTCGGTGGCGTTGAGATTGTGCATGTACGTACGCACAGACCTTGGATGCCTCTAATTGATAGTACTATGTACATATAAGTAGTACCAGATAACGAGCGATAAGCGAGAAACCAATAGCGCTCATAGGAATCGAACCTATACTCTTATCCGGCTATGTACCTATAGGTAATACTGGAGTACATAGTATAAGCGCTTCCTCTCTGCAAGTCATCTTTCGTCCGCAAGATTCATCATTCATCATTCACCATTCAACCACTCAACCAATTCTTACATGTGCTGACTCTTCACCTTGTCACATAAGATGAGGACTCCAACCGGCGAACCCCGTCTTCTTAAGCGTCATTGGATGGAAAAGAGGAAATATGTCACTTATTTTTACTCACCTGGCAGCCTATCAAATTCCCGTGTGCTATGTTTTTTTTTGACTCCTTTCCGTGATCCCCTCATTATCGTCCCTGGCTGAGGTCATATTCCCTCCCCCTGACTTGAATCAAGCAAACCATGGCACTGTTGTCGGATTGGTATCTATCCTAGGTACGCAGACTGTAGGGTGATGTCGATGTAAATGACCCCGCCGAATCTGGTTATTCATCCTTATTACTCTCCGTAGCATTTGTTTCGAGACATGCAATCGAAAAAAAGTCGAGATGTGACACAGCTTGACTTCTACGCAGATACGCAGATATGCCTCGTGGGGTTTCGGGCCTACTCGACAGAACGAGGTCGTGCTATGCGGTTAGGGACTATGTTGACAGTTGACTTCCTTATCGAGTTGCCTATCTCACAGCTCCCGGCGGGTTGGCCAGCTCCGCGTTCTCGAGATCCCCCCCTGTCCGCCTGGCCACGATCTTCACCGAGCCGCGGGGCCGCTGCAAGCTGAGCCATGTGACAGGCGAATCCCCGTAGCGTCAGCCTTCCTCTTTAGGTCAGGTTATTCATGTACATCCCGAAGCATCTCTGATTCTCTGTGATTCGAGCGGGTCCGGTATCTGGTCTACCTGCTGCTAAATCGTCTTCGCGGGCACGAGACTGCCTGTTATACGTGGGAATAAACTCTCGGCCCTGCCGGTAAACTGATCTGGGCTTCCTGTCGAAGCCGATCCGTGACGATCAGATAAGCGGGTTTGATCAGGTCGACCGCTTTACGATCCGGGGCAGGACCTATGATAAATTAGGGCCAACGCGGCGGCGACCATTGCCCCTTTCGGTGCTGATTAGTTCGGTGATCTATCGCGGATCTCGAATTTCTACGAAGGGTGCAGGGGATGACAGATGTTTGTTGATGCGAGCCCTTGTTGGCCTCCCCCAACCTTCCCCCTGAAATATCACTACCAAGAGAGCGATTCGTCATCCCCTCCAAGTTGGGTGATGGACAGGCGGGCCAGTATATCACTGTGGCTTCCCTCCATCGTGTTTTCTTTTTCTAAATACACTAACTTGCTATGTGACCCTGGTAGTCCCGAGATTGCCCTTTGGGCCAATTTCCTTTCGGGTTCGTCTTAGTTGTCGCAAAGCACCACAGCTGCAATACTCGCCTCGCTTCCGGTTCGAACTATGGCGGACGGTGACCGTGGACCTGAGCTGGCTACCGTCGTGGCAGTATTCCTCGCGTTGTCAGCTATCACGGTGGCCCTCCGCTGCTACGTCAGGCTCTTTATGTTGAAGGTTTTCCAGATAGAAGATTGGTTGTCCATTGCGACAATGGTAAATAGAAACTGCCCGGACGAAACGGTGAACGTATGCGAAGCTGACGAAGGCTAGATCGCCTTCGTAATTTACTGCACGATCGTTATGCAGAGCATCTCGCTAGGGGCAGGCCGGAGTATCGACGACGTCACGGTTCAGAACATCCCCAAGGTTCTCAAGGTGATTGGGCCCAACCCCATACTGCGGCCCGTACACTCGGCTAAAACAAGACGCTATAGATTAGATGGATGGGGGAGTTGATATATGTGGTGACCTCTCTGTGTCTCAAGTTCACCGTCGGGATCTTCCTCCTACGAATCTGTTCTCAGGCATGGCAAAAATGGGTCATATGCAGCGTGCTGCTCGTGTGCCTCGTCTACCACCTCTTCTACGCCTTCATGACCGCTTTTCAGTGCCAGCCGGTGTCGTACTATTGGTTCAGGTACACGAGCGACATGGCGGGCAAATGCTGGAGCAACTCCATAATCATGGGCTGCACTTACACGGCTGCCGCGATTAACGCCATCACGGACTGGGTGCTCGGGTTATTACCTATAGCCATCGTGCGGAATCTGGAGCTATCGAGGAGGTCCAAGATCTTGGTTTCATGCACGTTGGCGCTGGGGTCGCTGTATGTCTCACCTATCTACCCTCTACCCTCCTTTTCCCCTTCTCTCTAATCCCACCCCTCCCTCCCTCAGCGAAAAATAGAGCTTTGGCGCTCATAAGACATACCTATCTAGAGCATCGACGGCGACCATCGTCCGCATCCCGTACGTCTGGCAACTGGCGCAGAACGGGGACGTGATGCACGAGTTCATCGACCTGACGATCTGGTCGACGGTAGAGAACGGGCTGGGCCTGGTCGCGTCATCGGTCGCCACGCTGCGGCCGCTCGTCAGGGTCGTGCTCAGGAGCACGCGGGCGGGCACGCCGTCACGGGCGCAGCGCTCCGCGCCGTCGCGGCGCAGGTCGGTCCCGCAACCGTGCCGGTACCAGAACTATTATTACCACAATCACCGCAGGACGCAGAGTGATACTTATACCACGAAACCGAACAACAACAACTACAGCAGCAATAACTTCAACAACGAAGAGTTCGGCCCCGTCTACTACAGGATGACGGAGTGTCGCTACGACGGCCCGTGTAAGGTCCCTGCGCGGGCGAGGGTGAGGGACAAGGGGGGGAGTACTTGGTTTGGGTGAGGGTCTGCGCAGGACCTAGGTAGATACTGATAGGTACCTACCTACCTACCTAGGCTAGGAAACCTACGCTACACTAGGTAAATGAGGAATATGAATGAATATATACCTACCTACATATTCGAGATAGTTTTGCGTGATTGCTCCCGTCTCTGGTACAGCCCCAAGAGCTTGGAATCTACATCTAAGCTATCGGGCATATACACAGATAGGTACTATGCATACCTTAGGTACCTAGGTATCTAATGCGCCGGCGTAAGTCGGTAGCGAGCATAGGATAAAACAAGATACATGCCTGCTTCATCTCATGTCTTCGTCGTGGGAATGATGCGAGAGGGAAGGTGTATAGAAGCTGTGTTGAGTAGGTAGAAGATAGGGGTAAGTAGAAGTAGGTAGACAAAATGTTGTATTTCATAGTGTCACTTATCGTCTCTCAACCTATCGACTAAAGCCCGAGTACCTAGTCCCCTAGCGCACCTAGTCCCGCCATCCATCCATCTACACTACCTATCTGTCTATCCACTCACCCACCCACCCAACCAACCAACCAACCAGCTTCGTACCCCCAGTTATCAGTGGGTAATAACCCACAATACAGTACAGTACGTGCGGAGTATAATAATACCTATACACAGTACATACATACACTACTTAAGCCAGTATAAACCACTCGACTCTCACCGCCCAGTAAGAGAGGGTTTGTGAAAGAGAAAGCGAGAAAAAAAAGCAAAGAGGGCACCTTGGCAGAGTGGTCTAATGCGCAAGACTAGAAATCTTGTTCCTTCGGGAGCGTCTGTTCGAATCAGGCAGGTGTCGCAATTAGCGAGTTTTTTTTTCTTCTCTTTCTTCTGTTTCTTTCTTTCTTTTATTTGTGTATGGTTTTTGTTATTATTGTTATTATTGTTATTATGAGAGGAGGGTTGGATTTGGAGGTGGATGAAATGGGATGAGAATTATGTTGATGTGTTTAATGTTTGATTTATTAATGTAAATAGGAGGTAGGTATAAGACTTTGGTGGCTTGATAACATAGGTAGCTACATATATGATAATATCAAATATAATAATTAGTCATCTTGAAATATCCATCTACGAGTATATACGTTAACTTGGAAAGTGATTTCTTCATGTTCTAAAATACATTATGTACCTAGGTACCTCATACAACTACTATCCGTATCGATATCGATATCGAGATAAGACGACTCTCCCGTCCCGATAACCTATAGGTACCTACCTAGGTAATTTTCTCTTTTCCCCTAGTTAACGACGTTTACCTAATGATGATCCCTCATGTAAATAATACCTAACATCATCACTAGGTATCACCACCACGGGGCCAATAAACAAATGTCATCCCAACCACGACCACACAGTGACGAGAAGACCAAGGCCAAGACCAAGAACGAGCACAAGCACGATGCCGCCGCCGCCGCGCTAGACAAGCTGCGACCCCTCCGGCCCGTCCTGCGCGGCCTCAACCACCGCAACCGGAACCAGCACCGCCGCGCCGCCTGGTGGGCCGCCTTCGGCATGCTGCGCCGACACGTCGACAGGCTCGTCGACGAGCTCCTCGGCCTCGTCTCTTCCTCTTCTTCTTCTTCTTCCTCTTCCTCCGCTACCAAGTCCAACAGTACCATCACCACCACCACCACCAACAGTAAGAAGCGAAAGCGCGACAACGCCAAATTCTCAAAAACACAAGAGCAAGAGAAGAGAAGGAGGAAGGAAGAAGAAGAAGAAGAAGGAGAAGATGAAGATAAAGAAAAAATAAAAAACCACGCGGCCTGGATGAGAAACGTGCTCGTTCCTCGGTGTTACCTGTATGTCTCCCATTCCCCATTCCCCATTCCCCTTTCCTTCCTTTCAAACCTCCCCTTCTATCACTTACCCCCGCTAACACCCCACCCAGCGCCTTCTCCCAGCTCATCGCCGACGCACAGTTCGCCGCCGTAGGCATCGTCCTGCTCGGCGCCCTGGCACAAGTCGACGCCGCATGCGCCTCTCTCTGCCCCGTTCCCCTTCTTCGTCTTCTCTCTCCCCATTTCTCCTCCTCCTCCTCCCCAGCAGCAGCAGCAGCAGCAACAGCAGCAGTAGTACCAGTACCCGAACCACAAGCGAGCACAAGCACGAGCACGAACAAGAACAACAGCGAAGGCGCCTTCGTATCCCGCGACGAAGCAGCGCGGGCCGCGCGTGTACGCAGGGAGCGAGACGGCGACGGCGACGACGGTAATAGCAATAGTAACAGCAACAGCAACAGCAACAGCAACAGTACCAATACCAAGACCGACGCAGACAATGCCCAGGCGAGAAGTACCAGGGGCAGACGCGGCTCGGATGCAGCTACACCGAAGGACCGGATTGGCAGGGGAGGTGCGCGCGATGACGTCTCGCGCGAGAAGACCGTAATGACGACGGCGACGACGACGACGATAGTAGCGAAGAGAGAAAAGGACGAGGCGAGGAAGAAAAAAGAAAAGAAGAAGACCAAGGTCAAGGCCAAGGTCAAGGTCAAGGCCAAGAAAGGCGGCGACGAGTTCGATGCTCTGTTCAAGGGCCTGGCTTGAGGCGAGCATCAGATAGAGATAGAGATACATACCTCCTATATAAGATATATATATATATATATATATATATAGAGAGAGAGAGAGAGAGAGAGAGAGTCGTCTTATTCACGTATACACAGCTACGAGCATCGTCAAAGAGGCACCATCCGATTGTATTATGTTGATTTTCTCATTACTAGCAAAGTTTGGAGAGCAACATTTGTGACGTGAGCTAGACGCGTAAACACCGAATATTAAAAGCCAACCCCCCCGGAAGCCTAGCGCCAACAGGAGATTGCTACAAACTTTCTTTTATCCCCTTACCCCCTTCCACCCCCCACCCTCCCCCTTCTCTCCAAGCACATAATGTATCCATATGTTGATGATCGGTCAAGTAGCAGGCCTTCGCCTCGACAGAGCCCTACCGACTTAATACAACCTCTCACCCACACCGGATCTAGCACATAGAAGCATCCTTTCCGAACCTCTTCGGTTACTAAACGCGTGAACTCCTCAAATCCGTGCATAAGCCCTCTCCAACGCTCAAGTTTCGTTCCAGAACAGAGCCTTCTATTTTCATAGCCCTCGTATCATACCATGACCTGTGGCGCCATAGCAGTTCATTGTCCTTGGGGATATCCGTGGCAACCCCCGAAAAAAGACCCAGGTTGATTTATAGGTTGAAACCCGGGTTGGGATCCGGGTTGTCTAAAGCGTGGTATGGGCCCATACGGTTCCAATCCCAAAGCCACCCTCTCTTCTCAAGAAACTGGCCTGTACGACCAGATACGGGCTCTCATGTCGCCGGAGCCGGTCGCGAAATACCCGCCCGTAGGACTAGGGGCCACGGAGATGACCGAGTTTTTGTGACCCTGAAGCATGAGTTGGGTGAAGCCGGTTCGGGGATCCCAAAACTGGACGCCCCGGTCCTTGGACCCTGACATGACCCAGTTAGCGTCGGGGGTGAGCGCCACGCTCAGTACAAAGTCCTAGTCGAGTTAGCATAATACAGTATTGTTAGGGGTAGCCTCCTGACATACCCTATGACCTTCAAACGTCTTAACACATCTGCCTCCCTTGGGCCCGGGGTTCTGTACGCCTCGGGGAGTCGAGAGCTCCCACATCTTGATCGTCTTGTCCAGACTACCACTCACGAGGTCTTTACCGTTAGGAGAGAAGGCAACGGAATAGACGCTGTCTTTGTGGCCTTCTGGACCCTCCAGTCGCTCCAAGAGATATCCTTGGTGGATATCCCAGACTCGAACACTCTTGTCGAGAGAACCGGCGGCGACATACTTGGTGTCCGGGGAGATGGCCACAGTCGTAACACCGTCCTCAATAGAGAGCGTCAGCATGTTCGCTCCCTGTTCGATGTCCCACAAGCGAACGGTGCGGTCGCCGCTACCAGAGGCAATCGTTCGTCCGTCTCGAGCGAAATCTAGTGAGTAGATATCCTGCTCGTGACCGGAGAAGGTGTTGCGGATTGTACGGGTGGCAATATCCCAGACCTATTTTGTTTAGCGAGGCACGTATACGCAGGAGGCGCAACGACATCATCGGGATGGGGTCAACTTACACGAATGAGCTTGTCTTCGGCGCCTGTGGCAAGGTACTTGCCATCAGGACTGAAGCACACGCTTCGGATATATAGATCTCCGGTGATATCTACATTCTCATCCTGGAGGACGCACACCTTATCGCCGGTAGCCACCTCGTAAATCTGCGCAGATCTGTTACAGCCTGTCGCAACGTATTTACCATCGTGGCTAAATCTGACGCAGCATACGACGCTTTCGTGGTTCAGGGTGTGTACCAAGTCGACGTCCAGCATACGCGGAACGTGCTGGTTGAAGATCACAAACCAATCGTCATGAGCCTTCTTGACGTGTGCCGGGAGACGTTCGACATCTAGATCACCAAGAGCGTTATTAACCATCGGTCCTGGATGAGGCTGCATAGCTCGATGATCCGGAGTCTGGTGGGTTGCTACCTGCGGTGAAGCCCCAGGCCCCCCATAGGGCATCGGGGTATTGATCTGAGGAGTTGCAGGTCCAGCAGGAGACCTACCGATGCCGCGCTTGCCCGGCCCCGGAGAAGCGGTGCTCTGAGGAGGTTGACCAGGAAACCCGTTAGGAGCGGGTCCTTGGTAAGGCTGTTGGAAGGGGGGTTGTTGCGCAGGAGGCGGCGGAGGAGGTGGCGGCCCTTGCAGTCCCGGGGGCGGCTGCGGCATCGCGTGTTGAGGCCCAGGAGGGGCTTGCTCCTGAGGAGTAGGCTGGGGGGGTAGGCCACCGCCTTGACCTCCTTGACCGGTCATAATCCCGCTAAAGAGGTTGTTTCCCATGCCGATTGAAGGAGGGGGAGGACCCGCAGATGGACCATGCTGAGGCGGTCCGGGAATGGTGGGTTGAGGCGCGCCTCCTCGTGCCGCCTCAAGCTGACGGCGAAGTAGCACCACCTCTTCCTCATACCTACGCGAAAGAGGTTACTAAGTCGCGCCTTTAAACATGATTATGGGGATTATTATATGGGTTACTTACTTCGCCTTGATGTTGATATGTTGTTGCTCCAACTGATATACCTTCTCACGAATCAACTGAGCTTCTTGGACCTGCTGCTGAACTGTCGAGTTGTTAGTACGCGATCCATCATCTTTGGCAAGTGTTAAGTTAAAGAGATAGTTATTGATTTCCTTCTAAGGCGTATCCATAATCGTTGAGCAGTAGCAGCTATAACCATGATGTATCATTGAGGTATATAGATGACATTTACTTACTTTGTTGTTCGTAGCCTTCATTTATGCGAACTTGGTTATCAAATTCAGTCCTAATCTGATCGAGTAGCTCGTTCAGACGTGCGCCATTCTGCGGCAACCCGCGATGCGGATACATCGACATTTTGATATAGTATGCCTGCACGATCGGAACAGCAAAACAAGACTAGGATAGATTTAATTTTTCGCTAGAGGATAGTATCGCGATTGTGAGATGTCGCGATGTCGCAATGTCGCGATTTCTATTCGGGAACGATGGACGGTCGGGAGAATGTCGCGAGTATCTCAACTTTCTCCGTAGGATTTTATCACCAGTTTTTTCTAATTCAACTTCGCTTGCGAGACTCCCGCCCACGACCCAATTGCACGAACAAGATGCGATTTGTGGCAAGACTCTCGTTAGGTAACAATGAATACAGTCGTATGAAAAGAAAACCGAGTTCGAAATGGATTTGGAAAGTTGTAAAAGGAGTGATAACGTCTTAGATCGATTATTTGTTATTTGGGGTGATGATAGATAGATACTTGTGTTTATGGGGCCTCTTCAATGAGGCTAGGGTTTGGGGATGTTATTGGTGTTGAAAAGAAAAGGGAAAGGAAAATAAAAAACCGATGTGAAGAAAAAAAAAATAAAACAAGAAGGGATGGTAAGAAGAGGAGAGCAAGGTTGGTAATACTCAGATTCGTTTGACCAGGGCTTGGGGGCTAGGCACGAGCTGGATTGGAACCATGACCTGTTGTGTGAAAGTAGGAGGTATGATGGCTAGTGGGTTCGGGCGACGGATCCATGCAATGCACGGATTGTAAAGTTACAAGGGTTTAATAGGTACGTATTTATATACATATATACATACACTATATATGTGTAAATGTACATATGTACATGCACAAACCACTATGATACTGTGTCGTAAGTTCCTTTTTGTAACTTTACAACTTCACTTTTCCTCCCTTTTTTTTAACCCTATAACTAGATGGAAACTAACTTTTACCTTCCTTGGTGCAGGTTAGTCTTTAAGTGGGTGCCGGGTTAAGGCTACTTGCATGGGGAGTGGGGACACGGGGGATCCATTAGCAAGCAAGAATAAGAGGTACGTACATGCTAAAGCCCCAAGATACGCGCCTGTAAAGTAAAATAAAAAAATACAAACGTTCTGTTTATATGCGTACCCAAGTAGCTACCAGGTACTTAGGTACGTAAACAACACGCGCGCATTCACGGCAGCACGGATACATGTATTGGTGCATATCTATTTTGTACGTAAGTTTGTGGAAAGCGCGATTTCGCGGAGGATACGTACACACAAAGTACCTATGTACTTCCAATGAGGCGCGCATGCAGCGCAGAGAAAAGTTGGGTCAGTACGGATAGTACATCTTAACGCAGATAATCCCCACTTGGCCGTAGCTGGTAAGCGCAGTGGGTTAGGTACATTAAAACGCGGGTACGAAGGAACGTACATGTACGGGTAGTAGGTACCTATTCATAAATACATCATACATAGTACCTTACCGTCACAGGGGGGGTTGCTCAAACGGTATATATTTCGTATATATACGAGATATAAATCTAAGCCGCTTAAAAATGTAAAAGGAAATGATCGAGCAGTATATTTTCATACGTAAAAGTATATGGAGCGGCTTAAAAAGTTTTAAGCGGTTTAGATTTGGCCATTCGTTTAAGTTTAGCCATTCGTTTTGGAGAAAAAAGGTTAATTGATTACTAATTGACTATACTCATAGAGGTATCCTTGTATATTATTTTGTATGGTATTATACTTATTGAATTATAGCTAGAATTACAAGTTATTTTTTTACTCTTATAGGTATTCGAACCTAAGGCTTTAGATTTAATTGGTTGGTCTACGCATCTAACCACTAGGCTACGAGGCAAACTACGCGTATAGACAAGAAATGCTATTTCGCAGTATTATTCATCTAACGAGATAAATCAGGAAGGTGCAACCTACCACCTGTATGTATACTAGACCTGTATACTGGTTGCGCAACTAATCAGATTAATTGGACAGGTAATCTAGCTCTTAATCAATTGATTCAATTGATATAATTACTGTAACCTGTATATTATATAGGTTGTATGGGCTGTATGGGCTGTATGAGCTGTATAAGCTATATGTATACGGCTTATTTGAGCAGCGGTTTAAAAAACAGCAAACGTTTATACAAATAAAAGGTATAAATACGGCTTAATAATACAGCAGCTTATATTCATAACATTCATAAAACGAGTAGCTTATTTCATTAAGCCGAATATCTACGGTTGATGATTATTAAGCCGAAATAATACCGTTTTGCTAACCCCCCCCATGACGGTAAGGTAGGTACAAAGATACACAGATACATTCAAACCTGTACGTATTTACGATGTACATGTGGGTATCACATACGCCTGCGGGACTAAGCATAGTATAACCTAAGTATAGGATATTTATTTAGCATCAACATTGAACCTATGTACCAGTAAAGTAAAATGGCTTGGGAGAACAACTTAAGTGCCTACCTACCTTGTATAATTTTCTCTTTCTCTTCTTGTGTTGCATCGTCTGAACGCCTCTCTATGTGCTTTCGCTACGTGTCTGCATACGGATGTAATCTGGAACCTTGCCACATACGTATGTATATGTGTACGTACCTACTCGACAGGGGGTTACACACGGAAAGCAGGCGGCGGGCAGGTCGGGCAGAGAGGTACGTAAGTACATCGTAGAGGATATCATACCTAATATGAACCATCAATAAATCTAGCTTGGGTAAGGACGTAAGAAATTATGGGGTTATCTCGGTGAACAAACGACTGGCGTGAACACAATTAAATTCTGAGCCTAAGCCGGTATCGAGTACGTACCTTGAATACTATGTATGATTATGTTTCGGCTGTTTTAGATGTGAACAGCAGTTTCCCCACCTTTTCAACTTACCTGAATTATCTAGTTGATATATTTTAGTTCCTGACTTACATAGCCTAAAGGTATATAGATACATCTTTACCTTACTTAATATGTACATGTAAATGTTAGGTCTATGCAAAGATACTCTCGTCTGGGACTCTGGGTGTACTTAGCGGTATTACCTTCAATTCACGTGCTTTTTAAATAAAGATACATTATACCTAGGACTCTCTAAATATGAACATCGAAAACTGCGAACCACCTAAGATTACTTAATAACAGCTCCGAAAATGTGCGGGATGTATTATATAGGAAACGCATGAATGTAAGGACCACAATGCCATTGTCAGCTTATATAGTACCTAACTTATGACCGCAGAAGCCTAAATAAAGGTTGTATGCATGAAAATGCAGGTGATTTTACTACCCAGATATTAGGTCAGATACATTGATGATATGTCGTTACCATATCAAAACACATACTAATATGTAGTATGCGATTCATGGGTATATGTGTATAGGTGAAAAGCCATGTTTTGTGCTTATTTTCTTAGATATGCGAGATAATAGATATTTGCTTTTTCTCTTCTCGTCCATGGCATACAGGTAGGTACTTTATACGAAGTGCATGCTCGAGTACGAATGGTAGGAGGTATCTATTGATGAAAATCAAAATACTATTTTTCATTGGCTCAATATTTGAGCCACTTGACCAATCAGCGCTTTAGTATCTGTAAATAACCTCGGGCATTATCGCTCGACGGATCTAACTTAACTCCAGTGGCACGACATGGAGTGTGTATAACCAGTACCCCAATGTCCAGGTACCTAGGTCTTAGGTTCAATGCTGCTTACTGCGCGATACGCTAGCTCCACTCATCCGTGGAAGCAGAGGTCCACATCCTAACAACCAACTGAATTTGATATGGCTTTCCTTTATGATAAATGGAGAAACGGAAATCACGTAACGTCTCTTATCGTCCGAGCACATAATGTACACTTCAATACAGATATCAAGCCATCAATGACATCAATATTCTAAAGACACTTGAAACCTTTTTTCGTAGGAACATGTATAAAGTCGAACACCGCGTTTATTATAATCATTATACAGCGATATAAAATAGAGTAAGTTGCACATTAGACAAACTGGCGTCAATTGCTGAGCGGTCAGTATAATAGGTATGTAGATATAAATGAGGAAGCCTCTTAAGTAATATTCAACATTCTCCCAATTAGAAGTGCTTGAATCTACTATCAAGAAGTATAAGACTATACCCCATAAAGCGAACTCAGATGTCATATGTTATTCATTTGCCTGTAGTGAGTATGAAACCTAGGTACTTATGTAACATTAAAAGTCATTAGGGCATTGAATCTTACATGACTTAAAAAGGTATCCCGTACCTACCAATTGTCAAAAGTTTAAGTTCAAACACGGGAGGCTTCAACTCTAAATACACCTATACGGGTAGGAGCTATAGGTTCATTTGAAACAGGAAAAATTCCCCCAAATACTATTAATCACCTAATCATTTCATACATCTATCAGGTACTAATAATAGCATAAGTACCCTTATATAAACCTACATATGCCGGCCTATTACTTTTAGCCTTATGTTACATATATATATGCAGATAAATACACAGTAGATTCATACATACATCGATATCTTACATATAATACAAGGTACCTTAGGTACCTACATGTAATAAGTCTATCACACAGATCTTCGTTCCTACACATTCCATGAAGGTCACATTTTTGGAACCTAGATTCACCAATATACGGCGAAAAGATACGTAGATAGAGCTCGTGTTGGTTGGACTAATTGTTGGTTGGACTAAGACATACATACACCTCATACCGAAACCTGACGATGAAGTAGATCATCGATCAATATACCATACCCCAAGCCTCAACATATCGAGATCTAACTATTATCCTACGATGTGAAGGTCCAAGGCTGCATTATGGGACTGAACAAGAAAAACCACATTCTCTTTCATGGGAATCCCCGCTTATGCGAGTTAGATCCCGGATGCATTACATGTAAGTAGGTAGGTATGGTACAACCTTATGTATAAACATATATACCTATATATATATATAGGTATACAGGTATATACCTAGGTATATATATATCCGCGGCCGACGTACGCGTTTAATATAGGACGGACTACTACGATCCCAACTTTGCTTCCTGCAGAATCTGACGCCTCGCATACACTCCCGGACCGGTGGTTGGGACGATGTCCGCCGCTGTTGGATGCAGGGATATATACATGTTATAACTTATATTCGCCGAAATACTCGCTCACCTATGGTATATGGTTATGGCATACATCTTCATGACATGTCATCCCTAAAGTCATCGACTGTAGGATTCAATACCCACGTACTTGACCCGACGCACGTCTGAGTAGGGGGAGTAGAAGGGGGATAGGATAGCTCGGCCGTTTGACGTGCTGTGCCCTTGTTCACCGACGCTCCGGCCCGATGCGTGAACGTACGGCTACCGACATCTTCGAAGTATCTATCAACCTCATGTAACTGAGCCCCCCACCCACCCACGACCAACAACCAACGACCAACGGTTGAGATATCTAATACGGCCGGAATTGTGAACGGCTAATTGCCGAGTCAGCCGCCACGTAGGACTGTGACGATACATTGGCAGGTATATTTGGATATCTCGATGCTAGGTAACATCCCCAGGTGCGCGAAGGTACGTAAGCTTTTGTGCCTGGATCATAGTTCTGAATTCGGTAGTTCTCGGTGTCTGCTGCCGCTGATTGAGACCTCGGAGGAATTCAAATACCCCCACGGCGCCGTCATGAGAACTCGGGCCTGATAACTCCTAAAATGTACACAGTAGCCATCGCCATTTCAGGCATCGACATTCGCTTCACGATAAATAACTCAAGGCGCAGATAAATGCATGTGAAGGCCATCCTGCCTCCATCCGTGTATATTCCGTCGGCCACGCCTTACCGTGTATATCACGCAGCGGTGATGAGATGTACAGTGCAAGGGACGTTAAATTTTCACCTTGAGCTCTTTAAATAGACAGGCGTCCGATCCTTTAATTCCGAAGATGCTTCGGCCCAGTCGTTCATTTCTGTGAACCGCCGAGTCCAGCAGCTTCGACGTGGCGTCATCCATTACTGCTGTACATGGGATAGACAACGACGTCATTGCGATGGATTGGGTCGTTTGGACTTTGCTGGTCTTAACTTAGCCCGGACGCTTGATATCCCCACCAAGAGGGTGTCAGAATAACTCATGGTCTCAGCCCGAGATCTTATCGATGAGCGGCCGAGTCCTCGGCAAGGCTGCATTCCCGCAGGGCCTCTTAGAACGACCAGGCGAACAACTGAAAACTGATGGAAGTGCGAGCTTGGCAGGGCTAGGTCAACGGTGTCTTAGAATGGCTCCCCCTAGGTCAGCAATTTATAAGCATTCTTTTGGTCAATATGCGAATAGAACGCCGATGTGGCGTCCGAGGCTTCGAGTCGTTCATGTCTTATAAAATTCGGTCGACATGTCTCTGTAGTAAGGGCCGGGATGTTCGGATTGTTCTATCGTCAAGCCATTCGTCTCATGACAGACTCAGGCATCATAACGAAGGCATACCAGTCTTGCCTGAGATGATAGTAGAGACTGCCTGGATTATGTATATTCAAGGTAAGAACGTCAGGTCTCCTTTTTCTACAACCAAGCAGGTAGGCAAGAAAAGAAAACAGAATTAAAAAAAAAAAATTTATGATCTACATTAAGATCAAAATCCCATAGTCGTACGTTGCCCTCGGTCGAACCGCATCATGGCTAGGTATCGTACGACGGTCGAGGATGAGGCGGTTCGTCCTTTAATTAACGTCGTAGCGTCCGGGGCGAGATGGAAGCCAAGTTTTACGTACGGGTCTATGTAGGCAGTGTAGATAGTTACCGTATATGATTGCACTTTATTATATGTTAAGATGGAATTTTACACAGGATGTTCGTGAAGTCGTCCCTAGAATCTATATAGATATATCTCGTGCATCGATAATTGTAAGTAACCTACTAACTATATAAATACACTAGGCACGAGATAACTATACGTAACATTTGCATATCCTCGCTCATTACATAGGTACATACATAATTGTTTACCAATGTGAAAAATGTTTCGGTTTGGAGGATGAAACAAGACGCTAAAAGCGCCCCCCTGGTATTAAACTGCGAGGTACGATGCAGGATAACAATACCTGTTTAACAGAAAATCGACCTGATCTTTCCTCCGCGACCTCAATTAAAGGATGCTATGACGTACAGTTATGTAGGTGTAAGAATATGTATTAAGACGTTTACTCATATTTACCTGGTACCTATAACATGAATTCAACTTGTCGCTTTCAGCTTGTGATTAGGCATCTGTAATTACATTACAATGTATGAGGTAGTCGACTATCTCCATGTCCGCACGCTGCGACGTTACTACACTACGATGTAAAAAAAAAGCTCCTCTCGTTTCATGGCCCCCCCTGCAATGTGTCCGAGAACGGCAATGCATCCACGAAGTCCTCGTCATATCTGGGCGTTGAAGCGCCGGTATGATACACTTCGAGGCATTCTGAGACGCTGATGTTATGATATTCCGGATAAGACCTACGAATCTTTCCCTCACCTTGCCAATCAGCGAGGAGATTGCTCTGTATTTTTCGAGAACCATTCAGGGTCTCTGCATCGTAAGTATGTATGTAGGCCCTAGCGACGTGCTATATCGTAACCCGTAGATGGCACACAGACGTTATTAAACAGGGTAGACAGGGTTGAAGGGATGACTCTCTGTTTATCTACCGTCGCTTCGCCTGATTTCTTTAGACTTTACTTCTCTTCTTGCTTGGCGTCCTATTCTTCGTCGTGTGTAATTTTTGTTCCTTTTTTTACCATTCGTTTCTTGCACCAGGTGTGCCTTTTCGTTCAATTATCCTATTCAATCACGATGGCGAAGTCATATCGCACCGTTCCTCTAGACGAGGAACCTTTCCTTGCTAAAGAAGAAGGGATGGACGAGAGATGGACGGAGAGCAGCGAAGGAGAATCGATACTGGACCGTTTACAAAGGCTGAGCCCACATTGGGCTTGGTTATGTCACGCCGTCCTCCTCACACTCTCCTTGACCTTTTTTGCCTTATCCTTCTGTTCGAAGACGTCGAGGATAACGGACGCAGATTATACGAAGAAATACTCTGCATGGTGTATGTTAGATCGAGACCGTATAACATTTTGGACAGAATGTTCTAACAACCTTTACAGCGCCGGCTGCTAGTGCGGTCAAGTACGAGACGCAACACTTCGATCTGCCTCCCATAGCGGAAGGCCCTTATATTGGTAAAGGCGATGATGTAGACGCGAGGTGGGATGCAATCTCGGCCAGTATGTGTAGGATCGTCAAATAATACAGGAAACATATCTGACATACGTCTAGTCGGCGACACGATGATATCTCACGAAGAGATGGTAAAGCTGGGACTCGACCCCGACAGCTCGCTCGCCATTACCGACCCGAGGAATGGGAAGCCAGGTTATCGGGTCGCCGTCGAGGTCTTCCACCAACTGCACTGCCTGAACCTATTACGACAAAATGTATATAAGGACTACTATGCACCTCTGGGCGGTGATACCTCGGCGGCGCCCCACGATCTGAATGGACATCTCGACCATTGCATCGACGCTCTACGGCAGTTCGTCATGTGCCAGGGAGACGTCGGCGTCTTCAGCTTCCACTATCCGTTCAACGACGGAGACCCGTGGCCGAACTACAGCACACCGCACACTTGCAGGAATTACGACAGCATCCGACAATGGGCTGTCGATCATACAGTTCCGAGAGGACCGGACGAGCCTGAGCATTGATTAATATAATTTTATATATGAGCGATTTCTGTACATAGAGAGAGAGAGAGAGAAAAAGAAGTCCCTAAACTAGCCAAAGCATTGAATGAACCGACATAGCCTCCCGGAGTGATGAACATATTAATCAGATAATGTCGATCTGGTCTCTTGAAGCGTGGCTCATCATTGGATACTAACGCCATAATTGGAATCGTCATGCCTTGATTTTGGCATTATCATCGATGTATTAGTGTAAGTGGTATTAAGGAACTACACTACGTAAAAGACAATGGAAGGATTGAAAAAGGGCGATACCTGATTAAGAATACGAATACGAGACAGGACCGAGCAACATTCAGAAAAGAGAAAAGAGAAAAGAAAATAAAAACGGGGATTAGAACGATAGGGCGGAATGAAAAGTGGAGGCCGTGATATCTCCGCCTTATCAGATCGAGTGCGATGAGCCGATTTGCAGGGTCTCTGTGTGTTCAGTTACACGGCTTTTAAACAACATTTCCAATTGACTCAACCAATTACGTACATAGATACTCAGGTACACTGAGTACAATTGGCGTTGAGGAAGGAATCTAACCGTTATTACGGATTATACACTAACTCGAACGGTATAAACTTTGAACTACATCCCAAGGGTACTTACTACGAGGTACGTCTGTACATACATGTATGTACACGGGGCAAGTCGCGGCAGCTAAGAGAGGATGAATTAGGTTAGAGAGGGAAAGAAGAAGGCAAAAAAAATTGAGTTACCGCTATTTCGTTCAAGAAGACCCAGGGCTCTGGAGACTTCAAGGAGCTTGGGTTTCCGGGTGGTGTCATATGTTTCGTTGGCGAATCAGGAGGTGACTCTTGCGCGCAACTTTTTTTTTAATCGATGTATGGTAGAAGTACCCCTATTTTTATTTCCTGCCTTAATTTAATCTGTATTCGAACGACGCGAATATGTCACGACCATGACCATCTATTAACTGATTAATCGTTTGTATCATTCTTCCCCATAATCCCTGTTCATTTTTTTTTGTTTTTACCCTTTCGAGATGGGTCGATGCGATTGACAAATGGTTCGACGTCGAAGAGACGAGGAAAAAAAAATAGGAAATAAAAGCAGAGTAGCTCCCTCGTCTAAGTCGTTCTTTTTATTTTTCCTATCAAAATAATATCTTATAAGTTACCTACTATTCTTTTTTTTCCAAACCCAACTACCTACGAACAAGGGTCACGCAACGACTTAAGCAAGCTACCTCCTTCCCCCTTTATAACAAAGTGGCCAAGGTTTTCCTATCGATTAAGGTAGAGGACTCTGGCAAGGAAGGAAGGGATCCTCCACTCCCCCCTTGTCTCGGATGAGACCTTCTATCTAAAATCCGAGGCAAAGTTTCCTGTCATTTGTCGCCGTGACTCGCGAAATTGCGAATTTTATACCATTACTTAATAACACTATAACCGCACCCCCAGTCTTTATAAAAGATATAAAAAAAAAAAAAAAAAAAAAAAAAGACCTTGTTCAGCAATCTTCCCTCTCTTTAAAGACGCTGTGGATGTCCTCTTTTTAACCTGGTTCATTTATTTCTATCCTCGTTTCTGCCATCTGCTCTATTTTCCCCGTCACAGTTCCCTCTCAACCAAATCCCATCTCAAGATGGATGTCGTACTCGAGCTCACCGACACCTTCGTGGCCGATTACGCCTACGCTTGGATACTTCCCCGACAAGCTTCCCATGCCTATGGTCTCTCAGATGCCGCCGGCAATGCCACCGAACCGGCTCTGTCTTCGTGGCAGTATAAGTCGGCGAATCCTTACTTTGAGGTCACTCCCAGTAAATACGCGTATATGAGCGCGTGGGATAGAGATAACATAGTTCGCCAGTCTATTTCGTTATTCCTAATTACCTGGTTAGTAAACTGTTTTCTTTTATATATATATATATATTTCCACGCGCCTGACGTGGAGTGGGAACTCTGTTCATGGCTAACTTGTTGACTTTTCAGGATCTTCGGCTTCATCCTGTACTTCTTGTTCGCCACCCTGTCTTACCTCTTCGTCTTCGACAAGAAGACATTCCAACATCCCAAGTACCTCAAGAACCAGATACGGCTCGAGATTCAGCAGACGAACAGGGCCATGCCCGTCATGTCCGCGCTAACGACACCCTTTTGGCTTATGGAAATCCACGGTCTCACCAAACTGTATGACACGCCTGCGGACGGTCCTGGCATGTTGTACGAAATCCTGCAGTACCCCTTCTTCATCCTCTTTACCGACGCCATGATCTACCTGATTCACCGCGGCCTCCATCATCCGTTGATCTACAAGCACCTGCACAAGCCTCACCACAAGTGGATCATGCCCACGCCGTACGCCTCCCACGCCTTCCACCCGGTCGATGGCTGGGCGCAGTCCATGCCATACCACATATTCCCCATGCTCTTCCCCCTGAACAAGTTCGCCTCCGTCGGCCTCTTCGTCTTCGTGAACTTCTGGACCATCATGATCCACGACGGCGAGTACGTTGCCAACAGCCCCGTCATCAACGGCGCCGCCTGCCACACGATGCACCACCTGTACTTCAACTATAACTATGGCCAGTACACCACGTTCTGGGACAGGCTCGGCAAGAGCTACCGCCAGCCCGACGAGGGTCTGTTCGAGAAGGAGAAGAAGATGAGCGAGGCCCAGTGGAAGGAGCAGGTCAAGGAGATGGAGAAGATGGTGAAAGAAGTCGAGGGCAAAGACGACCGTGCTTACGATCCTCGAGATGCCAAGAAGAAGAACTAACCGCCTCGGGCCGGTTGTTTGTCTAGGAAACGCCATTTCCCCTCCTGGGACATGCAGGGACCCGCCGTTGGCCTTTGTGTGTAGCGGATGAAACGTGTGACCTCGTAACGCCGCGGTTAGGATGAGGCGTTGTTGCGGGTGATACGGACTTTTATCGGTGCAAGTCGCACGAGATGGAGATGATTGTACATATTACCCACAGAATGTTTGGATGTCTTTTAACGATGGCGTTTAAGGCAAAAGGGGGGGGGACGGAGACACGACGGATTCTCACGGGAGAGGAAGAAAAATGGAAGTGGGAAGTGGAGAGGATTTGGGCATCTTTCTTCATCGTTTTTTCTTTTTCATTTTTGAAATTTGAAGAGCCCAAAGCCTAGGTAACCTCTACCTTTCCCCGAGAAAAAGACCTCACAGATGGATGAGTTAGTGAGTGAGTGAATGAAGAGTAGGAGGAAGAAGATGTAGAAAACATGTACAGAGGAAGAGGCGACTCTCCCCCCCTTCTCCGGTCCCCCCTTCGTTACCCTCGATAGAAGGGAGAGAGCTGCGCGGGGCGGAGGATATACGTAGCTATTAACTAACTAATTAATTAATTAATGAAACCCTCCCTAAATTAAAAATTTGGTGTCTTTTCCTTCCCGTTTCCCGTTCCCGTTGTTTTTACTTTACCCTTTTTTCGTTTTTGTTTTTGGTTTTGGTTTTGGTTTTGTCTTTTTTTGTTTGGAGGTTGTGTTGTCTGAGTTTAGGTAGGTAGGTACCTAAGGTATAAAACTTGTCTTGTGTGTTGGAGATCAGGTGCGTAGGTATGTAGGTATTTGTAGGTAAGTATTATGTAGTTAGGTGAGTGAGTGAGTGAGTGAGCGAGTTTGTCTACAACGTAGGTAGTTGGGTTGTAAGCACATTGGTAGGGATATGTAAGGTACCTAAGGTAATTGGGGAGTTGGTTGCTCGTAGAGGGGGGTTTGATATGTAGGTATTAGGGTAGGTACTAGGGTAGGTAGGTAGGTGGTACCTACCGCATTTTTCCGCAAATTTGGTTTTTTTCGGGCCCCCACCTTATGCACGCCAAGCTCGTTTTAAAGATCTACTGCCAGGTTATTTCCAACGTCAACTGTTACGTAACACGGTGAGGGATTTTCTTCCACCAATTAAAATTAAAATGGTTATCTATTATCCGATATATCACGTGTGATGCGATTTTCCAAAGCTATTTTGATAGAAATCTGTAAGAGCCTCAATGATAAGCTAACCATCATTAGTATAACGTAGAAAAAAGTGGGGGCCCGTAAAAAACCAAATTTGCGGAAAAATGCGGTATGTCGGACGCTTAGTAAGTGCTCGATGTTAAGTGTTACCTATGCGCGTAGATACTTCTAAGTGTATTACTTGATATCTTAGTTAGGTAGGTAGGTGGTAGGTACTTGTACCTATCTCTAGGTAATAGGTAATAACGGTAGGTATCCTCGGGTTTGTAAGTGATATATTCACATGTACCTAGTATGTCCAGATATTTACGTTGATATCAATGTTTTGTATAACTAAGGCACATAATAACCTACTAAGTGTAAGTGTAAGTAGTAGATATAAGTCTGTACTTACATATTCGTAGATACGCATATGTGGGTAGGTATGCAAACAAGGAGGTAACCAACATGAACTACCAAGTCTTATATCTATCCCGAACATCTATACTTCTCACCGATAGCCGGCTCGCGCGGAGATCAGATGGTGTGCCTCCTTACCGCTCATGTGACTTACGTAGGTCGTTTAGGTAGAGAAGTCATCTCATGTTATGGCGTTTTTATCAAGTAGGTACCTAGGTAGGTATAAATAGAGGAAAGAAAAGAAAAGTGGTTACGAGGAAGGAAGGGAGGAAGGGAGGATAGGTATATTTCGAAACGAGTCGGTTCATTATCGTGGAAGTACGTTATATATATACGATATAGAGAGATATAGGGGTACTTAACCCACCTCTCCCTCCCTGCCGCCCGTCCGTAGGCTGTATATGCTTCCGCAACGACCGATGAGTCGAGGGTTGGTCTAACGTATGAATGCTTGCGTGTGATATGTGATGTGATGCGATGAACACATGCGCGTAGACCCGTACCCTCTTCTAAACGAATAATACGCCCGGGCCTACAACGTCGACGGCGCCGAGGTCTGAGTTCTTCGAGAAAGTGTAGCAAAGCACGACCAAAAAAAAAGACTGAGTACCGATCAACTAAGCGAGTAATGATAACAGTTATACCACCTGCGCCTGCAAAACGCCGCCGTCGCCCAAAGGAAGAAAGAGAAATGAGCAAGGAAAAAATAACTTCGCGAGCGCGAGTAGCGAGGAGAGAATAAGGTCGGTCCGTTAACCCCCCCGTGTCTCATCCGTACATGTCGCCATCCCGTCCCGCCCTGTCCTATCCTATCCTATCCTATCCTGTCCTAATCCCGCTCCTTTGCGCCTGTCATACCTTCCAACCGGCCGACCCAAGCCCGTCGGTACCTTGTATGAAGGTAGCAGGAAACATACACATACACATACACCCCACCGCGCGCAAGGCCCGGAGCCCCTCTGACTAAGAAGGCGCCGGCGTCACGAGAAGCTGAAGAACTTGGGGTCCTTGGGGGTGCCGTCGGGGGCGATGCCGTTGTCGGAGAAGCGCTGCTCGAGGTAGACGCGGCGGGCCTCGTCGACGGGGAGGCGGCGCTTCTTCATGATGGCGAGAATGCGGGCCTTGGCAGTGTCGTCGAGACCGGCGCGGGCGTCGCCGGCGGCGATGTTAGCTTCCAGGTCGAAGGTCGAGCTCGACAGGCCCGCCTCCGCGTCGTCGGCGAAGGAGGACCCGCCGCCGCGAAGCCGCGCGTACCGGTGAGATAGGCCGCCCGGAAGGTACGGAAGCCAATAGTTCCGCCCGAGGTAGAGGAGCGTTCCGGTGACGAGGACGAGAAAGGTTAGGGTGTAGAGGATATATGGCATTGTGTTCTCTTTTTTTTTCTTTTTCTTTAAAGCTCTTTCTTATTTTTGTAAAATTCGGGATAGGTACAGGGTTGACTTGTTCTTTTTATACTAGAGTTGAATAAGGACAGATTAGGAGCTTATCGTAGTTTAATGACGGTTACTTGTGCGATTCGAGGCTGATAGGTAAAAGCCAAAGTGGAAGAAGGCAAAGGGTCACGAAGCAAGAGGATCAGACAATAGGCCAGACAATGTCATGTAATGAATCAGAAGACAAAAAGAGAGTGAATGAAGACTTGTTAATCGTAATGAAGAAGAAGAAGAAAAAAAAAGGGGGTTTTAGAAGAGAGATTAAAATGATTATACGTTGGCCATCGGGTGAGACGGGGTTGTAGTTGAAAGTGAAGATACGAAGTTGTATGAAGAAGATGTATGAAGAAGTTGTATAAGGTGAAGTAATTAAGTGGATGTAGAAATGTAGAACGAATGGACGGATACAGTGGAAGTACGATGTACGATGTACGATGTACGAAATATGGAGAAGTGGATCGTAAGGTCCCTCCCCGTTTTCGATGGGGGAAGATTCTTAGGACTGATGACACGAACTGAACCCCGAATTGGCCCCTGATCCTACTGTTGTACAAGGTATCTACCTTGTAGGTAGTAGGCAGTAGCGGCCTGTAAGCTGAATGACGAGACGTGTGGCTCGTGCGCGTTACGTGTCCACGTTTTGAGTGGGTAGATTAGGTACCTGGTACCTCGGAGAAGTACATAGTACATAATCTTCAAACGCTAGCACGTATACGGCCAATTAAGCGACTCCCACACTTGGGAACTTTTACGCCGACAACTTTTCGAAAAGTCATCAAAGAGAGCAAAAGATCGAATAGAACTCGTACCGCCGAAACGATACTTATATTCCTCTACACAGTAGACTCCGAAATCGAAAATAATTAAAGACGATTTAAGATGGCACCTACTACTAGCAACCTTGTCTCCGCAGACCTTGTCTGGGAGATTGTTCGTGAGTTCAAGACCCGATCTGCGAATTTACGTGCTTAGATATTTTCACATATTTTTGGTATAATATTTAGTTATTATGTGTATAATAGAGGCTGATAACTAGTTTATTACTTACTATATGTAGGAAGTAACAACTCCTACCTAGTCAAGAGAAAGGAGTCCGGGGGCGTCCAATTCTCCCGAGATCCCCTGAACTTGACTAACGTCCATACCCGCAAAGTAAGGCATCTTTATATTCACTGCGCCGAAGCTTCTTGAAAATCTTGACTTACACGAGACTTAGTATGCCGGATTCGTAAACGACAAGGTATGAGAACGGTTATTAGATAATGACAGTTTAATATACAAAATCACTAGCAAATGGTATCTTATAATTATGGAATATTTAGGCCATCGGTGTTCAAGCGGCGGAGAAGAACGGCGTCAAGGTCATTAGCAAGAAGGAGTCGGCGGCGCTGAAGCCTGCGAAGTCTACGATCGAGGCTACCCACAACGGCGGCCGGTCTACTCGAAAGTCAGTTCCTTCTCATACTCACGAGCTTCTTGACGTCGATGATTGACTGGATTACATAGGATCTACAAGGCTATTGCCAACAAGACCGCCAAGTCCGGCTACCGACCCGACCTCCGCGAAGCCGCCGTCGCCCGTGCCTCCGCCATCCGTCGTTCTCAGAAGGAACCTAAGCCGACCCCGGAGAAGAAACCTCGCGGCGCTAAGGCTAAGAAGGCTGCCGCTACGGAGTCGTGAGCTCCTTATCGACAGGAAGTGGCGGCGGAATTTGGTACGCACAGAAATAATGACCATAGACATGTGGCTGGGCGGTCAATCACCATGAGTACCTACCTAAGATGAGTACTCTAGGTATGCATGCATTTGGTAGTTTATCCAAATTCAATCAACGTTCAAGGACATTTCCCACGTGACTCGAAATATATCCGGTATATTTCCTATGGCAGTATATGGTTGATGAAAAGGGGAAAGTGAGATAAAATCAAGTCTAATTCGGTATGACTACCCGGCGAAGTCCCCGACTCTGCAGCTCCTGGCGGAAGTAGACGCGTGATAGTAAAACGTATCTCACATGCGATGAGTTATTTTCTTCCTCCATCTCTCAGCGTATATGCACATCTTACATGCTCTGAGGTAGGTATCTGTCTATAGGTGTGGTACTAAGCCTCGGAAAGGGGTTAATCAGGACATTTTATATACTACCTACATTAGGTACACTTCTTAATACCTACAAAGTACCTCCTAACAAATATATTAACCACTTCTTTTCCCTTTATTACATAGTATAAAAAGCTGCCCAGGAATCAGAAGCGATCAGTCGACATTATACTAGGCAATTTTCTTCTCCTTTTAACCCGTCCGACCTCGCCCGATCCCGAGGTTCGCTTGTCGGGAAATAGGAAGGACTCAGATTCGGAAGTGTTGCGGCAAGTATATATCACGAGCCCTTCCCGGACAAAATACGTAGCCTCGGTTTGAGGGGGCTTTTAGGAGGGACTTTTTAAAGGTTGAGAGAGTTCCTTTTATAAGGGACGATAACTCGGATCCTTGGAAGAGCATCCAGGGGTATATGTGGGAAACAGGTACCTGAACAGACTTGGAGGTAGATCGAGGTGAATAAAAATACCGCGGACCCAGAGTTATTTCGTGTAAACCCGTCTATACCTGGTAAGTATCATATACGCCATCAGGGTATACATATGTATATACAGAGATACTTAATGTATGTATATATAAGGTGGAGGCGACTTCTCATACCGGTTGTCAGACATGGGCTAATTCTATCCGGCGAGGTGTATGCTACCTAGGTATGTACATATGTAGGTAAAAAGGTGTAAGTATAGACATTACCTTCCCCCGACGAAATCAAAAAAAAAAAAAAAAAAAAAAGAACGAGATGGGCTCATTGACCAATGAGGTATTGAGTATAATACCCCTCGTCGGGAGTCTGATTGGAAGCTGCGGTTGAGTGATTAAGCGGATATCGTTGATGTACATACGTACAATGATCTTCCTGGCCACATCCGCTCGTACATGTATTGCGCATGTATATGGTAACCGTATGTAATTCAAGCGCTCCTATTGCACGTAGGTATACATCTATGTAGGTCAAGATGTACTACATAATACTTTGACGTAAAACATCTACATCTATATACTTTATACTTTTTTAACGGTATGTACTCAGTCTAGAAATGGTGGGGTAAGACCAGGCCGCATGTATGTACTATGTAAATGTAAAGCTTAAGTGGGTTTCCCATTTCAACATCACGACCGCGTGCCCCGCCTTCTTGCGTATTAGCTCAACTTAACTCTACTCAACTTCTTTCCCGATTTCGATTTCATCATTCAACCAAGTCCAAGACTTATGCTATACTTGGTACCTGAGGCACATATAACCAAGGCTCGTGATTCCCTCCCGTACCTAAAAACCATATTACCTTTTTTTTTCCCCTCCTTCTTTTCTTCTACTCACTTTTACATCTCAACAAACAACGAAGACAGGTTCTGACACACTAACATCCGCATCCTCATTGTCTTAGATCTTTGAAAATCTACCCCACCTTAACCTATTATCATCTTCATCACTATTATTCAACTTCTTCAACTTATTCATACTTCGCAATCATGGTCAAGGCTGGTATGAAGCATTGATAGAAGCCAAGTTGAAGAATAATGACGCTAATAAGAAACTAGTCGTTGCTGGTGCCTCTGGCGGTATCGGTCAGGTCTGTCATCACATTTCCCATCTTAAGCAGTATTATAACGACCAAAGATAAAATATATATATATATATACTAAAGAAGAGATCATCAAGCTAATCCCCTTAAACAGCCTCTATCCCTTCTTCTAAAGCTCTCACCTCTTGTCGACGAGCTTGCCCTCTATGATGTCGTAAACACTCCCGGTGTTGCTACCGATCTTTCACATATCTCCTCGACAGCCGTAAGCAATCATCCTCACCCAGCACATAATAGCTAATGTGAAACCCTGACACCGTCGATAGAAAGTTACGGGCTACCTACCGAAAGACGACGGTGGTAAAAAGGCCTTCAAGGATGCCGACATAATTGTCATTCCTGCTGGCATTCCCCGTGAGTTCTTGAACATGATCGTAAATCCGACATAAAATGGCTCATCCTTATAGGCAAGCCTGGCATGACCCGTGATGATCTCTTCAACATCAATGCTGGAATCGTAAAAGGCCTGATCGAGATCGCTGCTGAGGTCGCTCCTCAGGCCTTCATCCTTGTCATCTCCAACCCCGTCAACTCCACCGTCCCTATCGCTGCCGAGGTCCTGAAGGCGAAGGGCGTCTTCAACCCTCAGAAGCTGTTCGGTGTCACTACCCTTGACATTGTCCGCGCCGAGACGTTCGTTGCCGAGATCGCCGGTAAGAAGACCGGTTCCGAACTGACTGTTCCCGTCATTGGCGGCCACTCTGGCGCAACCATTGTCCCTCTCTTCAGCAAAGTTAGCCCTAGTGTAACAGTTCCGGACGCCCAGTACGACGCTCTCGTCAACCGCGTTCAGTTCGGTGGTGACGAGGTTGTCAAGGCCAAAGACGGCGCTGGGTCCGCTACCCTGTCCATGGCTTTCGCTGGATACCGGTAGGTCTTCGCTATCCCTGTCCCATCGGAGATGAAGACTAACGATGCATCAGTTTCGCCGAGAAGGTATTGAAGGCTCTTAAGGGCGAGAAGGGTCTTGTTGAGCCTAGCTTCGTCTTCCTGCCTGGTGTTCCGGGCGGTGAGGAGGTTGCGAAGGCGACAGGCCTAGAGTTCTTTTCCGTTCCAGTTGAACTCGGAGTAAGCACCCCATTTACAGTCACTAGGAGGTTGCGCTAACGATTCAACAGCCGAACGGTGCCGAGAAGGCCGTAAACCCCCTGGCCGGTATCACGGACAAGGAGAAGTCACTGGTGGACGTTGCTATCAAGGATCTCAAGGGCAATATCGAAAAGGGCATCAGCTTTGCTCACAACCCTCCTCAAAAGTAAATTACCCCCTTAACCCATCCCCCGGAATGAAATTTGGTCGTCTCCCTCACGGGAGCGTATGATGTGGCTACGTGTTATGCGATGTGTTTTTCCGCCACGGAAGCACTCTTGCCCATGGTTCTCTCTCCCGGTCTGGTTCATAGACAAAGTCAAAAAGGCAGCTCGGTGATAATTGAGAGAAGATCGAGTGACTGATCCTTATTTGCTCACATAGGTTGTAAAAGAGGACAAGAAAAGTAACGTGACCGCTCTCCCGGTTGACCTAGAATCAAGACCATCCTCTAATTCCCTCATTCGTATCAATCAAATCCTACTCAAGATCTTTCTTTTGGAGTTATGACGGTTTGGTTGGCAAAGGGGGGACCGGAGGGAAACGTGAGAACGTGCGGGTATTCTCGGAATCTGTTCCTGATGATAGGACGCGCGATGGAGACATGGATTGAGGAATAGTGAATAAGGGGCAAATGAGGAAGGGGGTCATGTACGGTATGTATTTACGAACGAAAGGGATAATTAGACCACACATGTTCATCCATATCTCTCCCTCCCCCCTTCCGCCCACCGATTTTTTATCTACCTACCTAGGTACCAGGTAGGTTATCTAGATGTGCTCCCATCTCTTATATTCTGTACCAAGGTAGACAGATAGACGTCTAGAATCTAGAATCTAGATAGGTAATCAACCCCCTCCCCCCCCCCCCCCCAAAGGTTCCGACGCGAAACGATATATCCCTTAAATAACGCCCGTCGTAAGTCGTTGAAATTCTATCTCTTTGCCTTTCCTTTCCTTTCCTTTCCTTTCCTATCTCCGGGAAGAGAGGGGGGCGGTTTTTTTTCTCTTTCTTAATATCTATTTTAGATGGGTTGGACGTTTCTAAATAACTACCCGGTAAGGTAAGGTAAGATAAGGTAAGGTACCGTATTCCGTACTTCTAAGCGTAGACGTCATAAGCGCAGACGTTCTTCTCTTTTTCTCCTTCTAGCGTAGGTACTTATTTGTCCCGAGCAACGGTTTCGACTTGACTGGTACTCCTTCTCCGCTCTTTCGGAGGATGAGAGTTTGCGTATGTATGTATGTATATAAACTAAAGGAGGCAAAGGGAAGAAAGAGAGAAGGGGGGGGAAGGGAGGGAGGGAGTATGTTCATGTATACCCATTGTAAATGGCGACTATACGATATCGACACCATCATCGTCATCATCGTCGTCTCTCTCTCTCTCTCTCTCTCTCTCTACTACTTCGAAGGCACGGTCTTGATCTGGAAGACGGCGCCGGGGAGCTCGGCGGTCTCGGCCTGGACGGTGGCGGTGATGCCCATGGCGGCGAGGGCGCCGCGGACGATGCCGCAGGGGAACCAGAGGAACTGTGTCGCGGCGTTAGGTGAGGGGTGGGGGTGTATATCGGTGGATGTGTATAGAGGTATATACATATAGGGACGGAGATGACAAAGGAAAAAGAGAAAAAAAAGAAAGAAAGAAAAGAAAGAAATAAAGAAAGAAGGGGAGGGGAAGAAACGTACAGGCTGCGCCCTGAGCAAGGCCCGCCCGGTACCCGCACCGGGGCCCGCACCGGTGGTGTCGGCGCTCATGCGGGAGAGGGGGCGGAAGGCGTTGTCGGTCAGGACGTAGACGCCGCGGTGGTTCGTCTTGAGGTTGTCGACCTGCTTCTTGAAGACGAGGGTCCAGAGGTCCTTGCAGACGAACTTGATGGCGTCCAGGGCGTCGCCGAAGCGCGGGCGGTCGCGGCTGAAGCTGTTTTTTCCCCCCACCCCACCGTTCCCCTTTTGTTAGTTTTGTTGGAAGAAGGGAGGGCGTAGGGAAAGAGGAGAGAGATAAAAAGGGGGCGGGGAAGGGGGAGGGGAGGAAGGAAAAGAGACATACCGCTCCACAAGACCCAAGCCCACCCTATACCCCGACGCTTCGAGCCGGAAGAACACGGCGTCGCGCTCCTCTTCCTCGTCTAGCCTGCCGCCGCCGGTCCTCGTCACATCTCCCACGTGCCGGTCTCTCGTAGCATTCGCCTCGTCGCCGTCGCCGCCGTCGTCGTCATCGTTGTCGTCGTCGTCGTCTTCGGGAGCGTCGAGCTCGTTGGCGACGCGGTACGCCATGGGCACGATCTCGATGAGCAGCAGGTCGAGGCAGGACGTGCTCAGGAACGAGGCGCCCGGGTCCGAGGCGTTGAAGGGCGGCATCGGTTGGTCGAAGGACATTTCTCTTTTTTTTCTCTTTTTCTCTCTTTCTTCTCTCTCTTTTAAATTTTAATTTAATTTAATTTAATTTTCCTTCTCTCGTATTGTACGTCTGTAGGAAGACGGGTGCAAGGCAGGTAGTACTCGCGGCGCATGCGAGATCGCGCGGAACGATCTGGACTCTGGTATAGACGTCTGTCCGGCGGTGGAGTGTCCTTCGTCTGGGGGGGAGCGCTGCTATGTCCTTTCCGTCCTTGAGGAAGGAAGAAAAAATAATAATGTGAGTAGGTAGGTATTTCGGAGTAGTCTGTTCTCGTGCTTCGCAGGGGCCGTCGTGGTAGTACAAGTCCATTCGCTTCGTGCTGTGCTGTATGTAGGTCGGAAGTGGGAGTGGAAGTTTGGAAGAGGAAGAAAGGACGGTTAGGGAGAGCTCGAGGCTGACAATATTATAAAGGTATTGATGGTACGGTATATAGTACGTACATGACAGTTAAATTGATATGCTGTAGATAAGGTACTAGGTACCGTTTTACAAAATATCAGTCATCTTATCTATGTTCATATAATTACTCGCTTAAATGCATATCACGATATCCACATCATATACTTCGTACACACTGTTAAAAAGGGGTCATTATACACATTCAAGACAGTTTAGAGGTAGGCAGATGGCAAGAGAGACGCATGTAGCTTAAATATGGTGTCATCTGCTTATCCTTATTCATATAAGAGGGTTTTCGATCCTATGTAGGTAACCTAGCTTGGGTGGTAAGTAGTAGATAGAAGGCGAAGCCCTTATAAAAAAATCCCCCTCCGACGTCCAGAATCGAGATCCTGTCCTTCTAGGACCTCCGCCTACGCCATTTGACTCTGAGTCACCAGGTCTCACTATCTGTCTTCCTGGGTGATTCTGTCTTGAGTACGATCGGGGTCGAGACTGTTTGCTTGGCCATACCTCGCCCGGACTCCTCTCCCCGCCCCCGTCCACGACGTGAATCTAGTCCGTCTGCGACCTTCGTACAGAGCAAATAAAAAATCAATCAGGTATTTCCCTGCCGACCTAAACGCCGTCGCAATCGTCGCTCGCCTACTTTCAACCGTTTCCTTCGCCCTGTTCGCGCGAGGGTGTGGACCGCGTTCTATGTACAAAGAGAGAAAGAGAGACGCCAAAGATCGAGAGGCGCGGAAAGCAGAGCAAAGGCCACCGACCGGATTCCCCGTACCCTGGGCAATTTAGCCTTCGCCAAGATACAATTCTCATTCGTCGTTAAAATAAAATAGCAAAGCCACTAGTGCTTCGCGTAGAGTGCGAAGCTGTCCAAAACAACTTCCATCTTCCTGCTCTGTAGATGTCTTCCCATTCTACTCCTAGGAATCTCCGTTTGCTGATCGTGAAGAGGCCCTGGCAAGTTATAAATTTGCCACTGGTTAAACGTATACCCCTAATAAGTATTATAAGCGGACGGGAAGTTTAACCCATTAGGTGGTATCGTCGGGCACGGACGCTTCAGTGGCCGGGCGATGTGCTCGTCATCCTCATCACTACTCAAGGTAAGATCGATCACCTCTGCCGGCCGCTTCGTGCCCCCGGTCCTTGGCGCATTCGGCGTCTCTCGAGAGCTACCGTTCATTACAGACCGACTCGGTGAGCTCTGCGTATTTCTCGCACTGGACGTTCCGCCGGCGGCACCGTTGTTGGGGCCGTAAGAGTCTGACAAGATAGAAAGATCGTCGTCGTCGTCTATCCGTTTGCTCATAGTCGGTCGGGATCGAGTAGGTTCCGACTCTTCCTTAAGGTTCCATCGACCGTCGGGCTCGATCGTGACCTGCTTTTGCGTATCCGGCGTCCGTTCCAATACCTCTTGGACATACTCGTCGATCGCCAAAGTCTCAAACGGCGCCGGCTTCGAACAGACGGGGCAAGACCACGTCGGTCCCTGCTCTTGAAGCTGCAGGTACGATGTCGCGTCAAAACACTGGATGTGGTTGCACGACGTGCCTCGACACGGAACTCTCACTCTCGTGTAAGTTAACGGACATAGTAGGGAGAGCTTCTGGGACGTTGCTATAACATCCGGGTCATTGGCCTTCTTCGATACTGTTGACAAATTAGCATCTGCTTCCTTCAATATCAAAAGGGGCTCGCGTCGTACTCTCTCGGATAACAGAAGACTTGAAGATCTTCTTTCCCTTTATTTTCGCAACTAATTCATGGATCGAATGTATCTTGCACACGTAAAGCGCGAGGTAGAATTTCTAGTTTAAGCCATTAGCCAAGAAGAGCGCGAGCAAGATAAGGGCTCTACTTCATATCGATCACTTGAGTCTCGTTTGTTGCGTTGCGCTTCCTTACCTTATTAGTCAACGCATAGGTAAACTCGACGGTATTTGCGTAGTTGGATTGTTTTAGTCGTAAAAAAGGGGTGATATCGACCGGGTGCGTTGATCCTGGCTTATTCTTGAGTCCTCGCAAATTATGCTTGATCTCTTCGGTATTGACCTTCACCTCGGACTGGTGGGGGAATTGAATATCTTGAGGCCCGACATTTTCGATCCCGCAGAAGACCATAACCTTGCTAGACGTAGAAGTGGCGCAGCGCGCGAGATCCGGATGGTCGTTAGTCTTCAAGGATATGGAGATCGAATTCCTGTGGCTGCTCATCGCTGCGGAGGAAACGTCAGCCGAGTCGGACAAAAAAAGGAGGGCCGGGATAACTAACCTAGACACGTGTGAAGATTACCGATCCTCGCCTCGATGGTGTAGAAAGGAGTGTTCTTGAAAAGATTGTCGGATTGAGGTGCTCTCGAAGCACCTGGGTAACTACTGCTACCATTAGCGGTACTACTGCTAGTACCATTGGTGTAGCCGGTATTTAGTTGAGGAGGGCTGGAACCTCCTGCAGGGTATTGGTTGTACGAATTATAGAATAGAGAGTCATTCGTTCTATGTGGTAGAACCTCTTGCGCGTCTCTGCTCTGTTGAGAATTGGCAGTAGACCCTCCCCGAAAACTCACTATCATGTCGCGCATCGAGTGATACCTTTCGGGCTCAGTCCCATAACAATCGAGGAGTGCTAGGAAGGTAAGGGTCAGCAAGCGATCGTCGAGGTTAGGCGCAGAAGCAGTTGGGAGTAGAAAAAGGTGCAGTACTGTGGCATGAAATGAATGATGGGGTATGGCGCTCAAGGTTGAGAATTTGGTTGGTTCAAGAAGTGGGATTTGGGAGTTGGGAGTTAAGAGATGAGTTGGGTAGAGAGCGAGTAGGGTAAGGAAAAGGAAAAGGAAAAGAAAAAGGAAAAGAGGAATCGGAGAGGAGGGTCCGGAGAGGACCCAAGGGAGTAGTGAACTTTGTATGGTGCTGTGGTTTATAAAGTATCATGATATCATGTGTACCGTCGTATCTGCAGCGATCCTCACCCTGGTATGAAGAGCGAAAAGTAGAAGGAAAAGGAAGAAGAAGAAGAGGAAGAGGGAAAAGGAGAAGAGAAAATGAAAATAAGAATAAGAAGCAAGAAATCGATTTATCAGTCCAAGATAAACCCTTGATAAACCCTTGAGTTTAGAATCGTAATCTCATCCATCGTCTCCTTGCTATATTATAATCTTTTGAAGTACTAACCTTTCCTGACACGAGCTTGTAAGTCGGCCTTAACTCCGTTCGTCTTCAGCCCATGAGATGAACAGACTTGCTGTAACTGTCTATTGAGTAAGGTCAAGAGGGATCGTTCGAGCATTCGGAGATCGGAATTTAGAGACATCGTTGCTGCTATCTCGTAAAGGTGACCACGGTCGCAATTGCTGTCGCGTCACCGTCGCAGTCGCAGACGTTAGTCGCAGTCGCAGTCGCCCGAGCGAGCCGCTTCATAAGGAAGGCTCTAGGAACTTTTTAAGACGTGCTAAACTGGGTAGGACGTTGTCGTATACTGCTTGCAAGGTGAGGTTATTGTGTTGTTGCCTTATTGCTCGTTTATCTATCTGACCGTCGTCTGCCGCTCGTCCGCTCATCCGCTCGTCTTCCACCACCCGTAGTCTAATTGTATTAGACCGTATGTATTTCGATATTCCGCGTAATAGAAGATGTCGCGCGAAGAATCGTAAATAACGAATTTGAAGAGTTGAGTTGAGTTGAGAAAGGTGGTCGGAAAGTCGTGTGTGTACTTGGTAAAAGTATCGATACTGGACTTGGAATAATTAATAAAATTTGAAGGTGAGTGTGAATTACGTAGGTCAAAACCGATCAACCAATTTCCAGTTCCAGTTCCAGTTCCAGTTGAGTGGTGGTTATGGGAAAACCGGGAAGAAAAAAAAATAAGATTGACAAAGTTCAAGAAATAAATTCGGTAACGGACAGAGATGGTAGGTACAGGTATACATGTACCTGTGCCTAAACTTACAGGTACCCGTAACTGTACCGTACATACATTACGTACCTCAGTCCTAGTATTTTTGTATGGGGGTAGATTTGGAAGGTGCTGCGACGTCCTCGGCGGCTGATGGGAAGTAAGAGAGAGGCCTTCCTGCCCTTCTACTTCTCCTGCCTTCCTGCAGAAGTAAATTTCACCGCCTACCTCATCAAGCAAAAACACTTTACTGTACATATGTAAGTACATGAGTACTTACCTACCTTGTATTATTAGGTAATGTCCACAGTATCCATACCGGAGGTAGGTACCCTAAATAAAACATATGTTCTTAACATTTGTAATGATAAAAATCGATTGGAAGAGACCCTCTTTCCCTTATCTTTATAATTCTTATCTTAGCGGCATCTGCGAAAAGCAAGGCTAAATAAACCTTGTGCCCCACTATCAGCTGCGTGCAAGTTACGCGGGTACATTCAAAGCGGCCTTCAATTTTTTTTCTTTTCTTTCTTTTTTCTTTTCACTTTTTTGTTCAACATCTGAATTCCTCATTGCCACATGCAGAAATCGTTACGCTGTGTGAACAACATTAACTTGGTAAGCATGCTCTAAAGCGACTCTTAAATGCTATCAATCTCCAATTAATTGCATATCATCACTCGCTAATTCGTGTTCCTTATTCTTAAGGCTACTTACTCTGGTGTCTTTCGACCTTCATCCGTGCGACAAATACGCTCTCGAAGGATATCAACAAATTCAAGTTCTTATTCTTAGCTCGGGTTTTTAGACGCTCTCTCATCCCGTTCCTCGCGATGGCCAAGAGTTCACGGTCTAGCTCGCGCAAGACCAACAACCAGCGCCTGAAAACAAAAGTCTTCGGACCCGTCGAAGCTGCCAGGGCCGAACGTCTCTCCACCAAACTCCTCGAGCTGGTAGCACAACCCAAACCGCCACAGCCCGAAAGTTCTGAGATGAAGATGGTAGATGCTGAGAAGACGGAAGAAGATCCTGCGGCAGTAGCAGATGCTGGCGATGATAGTGAGTAATGACCCACCCCATCAGCCAAATACAACAGTCTCTAATAGCAATCTCTCATAGCAGCGATGGAAATCGATGTTGCCAAGCCCACATCAACTAAGCGCCATGGCAAGAAGCGAATTGAGAAGCGGAGGAGCAAAAATAAGATCGTCTTCCCTAAATATGGCGAAAAGAAGAGAACGAAGAAACGCTAGATACGACCAAAGTGAATGAGAATGTGAATAGGTCTATAATTGGAGTGATCTATATCGCTTGGCGTTCGGTTGCGTTTGATAATATAAAGGTATACCTAGGTTCTATATTATAGTCACGTCAAGATATTCTTCGTGGGTATGTAGTATCCCGCTAACACCTAATTTGATCCCATGGTGACGGATGATGTACTAGGAGCTGAACTTGAAACCGGGAGAGCCGTTGTCGCTGTCGCAGCTGGAATTTCCGGTGGCGCATTCGTAGTTGGAACCGTACCAGGAGGTATTGTAGGGGCCTCGGCATGAGATGGAACTAGAACCGGAGCCGCAGCCGCAGCCGCAGTCATAACGGGAGGCGGGTCCGGACCGGTAGCAGCCGTCGTAAGATGTACCGCATCGGTATTAATAGCGTCCTTGAGTTCGGTAGACGGCGCAACATCCTTATCCGGCCCTGGGACGTCCTCCTTATTCTTTTCTGAGATATCCGTTTCCTTCGGTGGTCCTGGCGCGTCCGGGTCCAAAAACCGAGCCGGCACGCCGTTCGCCGCGTGAGATCCGCTACCCATCCACGCACCTACCAGGCGACTCCACCTATACTCACCATGCCAGAGCTTCTGGATCTCCCGAAATGCGTAGGCATTGTAATACGGCAACCCAGTCTTGGGATCTCTGTAGCGTGCCGGATGGTGGGTGATGACGCAGCGAGGCGCCGGTGCTGGCTCTGTTCTCCAGTTAGCATCTAAATATACAATCTAGCATCCCAGTCAAGAAAACTTACTGCCAAGCTTGGCCATATCTTTACCGAACAGAATCCGATTCTGAACGGCCTTCTCCTTCACGGCATTCTCGTTAAAATTCTGCAGAATTATACAATTCCGTGTAGCCTTGCCATTTGCAGGCGGCGATGGAGGCCGCGGGGGAGGAGTCTCTTTAGTCTGATGTCTCTGGGTATTACCCTTGGAAGATTTTGTAGTTCCGAGAGAATTTTTAGACACATATCGAACCGTCGGAGTAGATTTCTGTGCCGGTTTCGATGTAGCGGGTTGGCTAGGCGTAGAAGTTGGCACTGGCTTTGGCGTAGGCGCGGGCGCAGTTATAGGTGCAGATATAGATGGAGGTATAGGTGTAGATGTGGATGTAGATGTGGATATGGGTGTTGATAGTGGTGCAGGCTGTGTTAGTGATTGAACGGGGTGAGTGGGCGTAGGGACAGGAGGGGAACAGGTTCCCGTCTGAGGCATAGAGAGAGGTGATTGTCTTTGCGTCGTGTTTGGAGCTGCTAGGACAGCCGAAGGATTGCTAATACCAGAGGCAGAGTGGTATCCAATCATTGGCATAGATAGTCCACCTTGAGTAATTCCAGCAGGGGGGGCTAGGAAGCTATTAGAAGGTAGCTTTAATTCCGGTGGTTTCATCAGCTGTGATGGTTGAGGGGGCGCAAATATGCTAGTCGTATAGACCACCGTCGTTTGAGGTCGCATATCCGGCGGTTTCACTTCTGGGGGCTCTACTTCAGGCGGATTCAGCTCCTGAGGCTGGATTTGGCTTTGAGTCTGGGTTAGGGATGAAGATTGAACCGGGTTCGCCGTCAAAACTGGGGACGGTATATCCTTTAGGGGTTTATCCGGGGCAGTTGAAGGAACATCAGCTGTTGCTGGAGTTAACGCCGCCCCTTCTTTGACATCAGCCTCTTGCGACTGCAAAGTCACAGCTGAGGTTGATTCCACCGTTCCTGACTTGACGTTGTCTGTAGTAGCTTGCCCTGGCTCTTTAGTCATATCAGATTTCTCCGTACCGTCCAGAGGTTCGGGGAGTGCTTCCGTACCAACAGCAGAGGCACGTTTCTTCTTAGCCGGCTTCTCTTCGATGGTTACGGTCTTCCCAAGATGTCTCAGCTTGCCATCAACCCACTCGCCAACTCCACTCCAAAAGGTGACGACCGGGCCATCGAGAGTTCGATTATTTAACGCAGCTAACTTGGCTTTCCTCTCCTCTTCTCGTTGCTTCTCCGCCTCCTCCCAACGGTTTAGACTCTTCGAATTTCTCTTCTCCACAATGGCCGCTTCAGCGAGTCTCTGAGCTTGTGTCATAGGCGGCTTCTTCAAAGCCTCCATCTTCTTGGCCTTCTTTTCCATAGCCTCGACCTGTTTCAGACGCTTAACTTCGCGCTCGATCATCTGTTGATGCAGCTGTTCCTTGCTAAGCATTGTAGTCTCTCGTTTCGAGGCTCGCGTAGGCATATCAGCCGGCGAAGGCAACCAGCTTATCCTTTCAGATTTCTTTTTAGGCCTCGGCTTCGGCCCGGGAGCTGTCGAACTTGTGGAGGGCGTAGGTGCAATCTTGACCTTCTTGCGAAACTTGACGGGGATGGCCTCTTGGGCTCTTCGCTTCCGAGCAGCTTGTCTCTTCTCCCGTGCCTGTTTTTCTAATTCCTTCTCACCTTCTAGTTCATCGGCATTTTCCTGCGCATCCTCGTCGTCGGAAGACGAGTCCATCTGGACATCAGACCCATCATCTTCAACATTATTGAAGCCTTCATCGTCTTCATCTTCGGCAAAGAGGAGCTCGAGATCGTCATCAGGTTCTTCAACGGCAATCATGGACTTCATGCGATTTCCGGCCGTAGACCGCTTCTCCCGTCCCGTTGCCAGCCATTCCACCGGTGGGGTGTCATCTTCATCGCCTGAACCAGCATCTTCACTACTGGAATCTGTTTTGTCGAGTTCGATCTCGTTATCGCTTGTTTGTGCGCGGTGCTCATCATTCTTGTTACTCATTCTCAGTGTATCTAACGACTAAATAATCTTGGAACCAAAAAGTTTGAAGCTAGGTAACGATCAAATATGATCTTTTAATTTCTCGTCATCTTATTATCGGGATCATGTTTTTATTTGTTACCGCGGCATATTTGATGTTTGAATTGGATTGATTTTGTTAAGGCGAAAAGAAAATTGAAAATTGAAGTTTAAACCCGATTGCTCCTGTTCGCGCTGTAGCTAAGGCATGTACGGATGACCCTCCCAAAAGTAATGTCCAAGGTAAATGCTTGGCATATGCCAAAGAGTTTTGGCTAATCCACTTTTATTTATAGTATTAAAGGTTAATCCGTGCCAGCTGGCTTTGCAGTTATAGCCAGCTGTCGCGGGCGGGTGTGGCAATTAAAATCAGACTTGTAATTCTCTGGTACCAGCTGCAATACCTTGCTAACAGCTAGTAAGTACTTATTTACCAGGTATAATAGTAGGTCGGTTATAACCAGCTGTCAGGCCTTTAGCAAGCAACTGGTATAGCTCCCTTAACAGCTGGCAGATCTTTTCTTATGGACATTATTTTTGGGAGGGTCATCCGTACATAAAAGGTTCTTTTTTCTTATGCAAGTCCCGACATTTGCAATATCCGATGACATTAAGTTAGCTTCATGCATTTATCAGTATCTTATCAAATATCCCTATACATACATACCTACATACATACATACCACATAGTATATATCGTGCATAGTAACAAATCTAAAGCTTCTCTCTTATTCTTCTTACTCTATTCTCAAGATCACAACTCTACAGTCTACCAACTCAATAGTCAAAAATATATTACCATCCAAAGACACACACACCTCAGACTGTTAGAGCTGACTAATATATAATTCTTCAAATAAGCTTATGATGCCGATGATTCTGGTTTGCAACAAGACCAAAAGACCTTGAAGCTTGCATATATCATCGTCAAGGAATCATATCATATAAGAATGCAGCCTTATAGTCACGACGATAAATACCTAGGTAGATTGGTTACGTATATTTCTTATATGCAATACACGAATTAATTATCCTCTTCGTTTATTATTGTCTATTACACAGCTTGTTGAGACAGCGCTGTCTTAAAAAAAAGGGGGTTTCCCTAATGTAGGAACTCAATTCATATAGTCCGTAGAACATATACTACATATACAATACATACGAAATAACCTCGTATAAGGTAGGTACTTTATACGACCCGGGACATCAGCAGTGGTATCTAGTATGCCCGGCTCAACATGGTTTGGCAGGATAGGTACCGTTGAGCGCGAGACTTTCACGGAACTACGCCTCAGCTATAAGCGGCTCGCTGAGGTCAAAACAATCCTCAAAAGCATTATGAGCCACTAAAAAATATGTGTATATATTTGACTCGACGTCATGCTACGACCTTCGGACGTCAGGCGATCACACATGAGAACGGCCAAGGAGAACGGTCAGGCTCTGCAGGATACAGTCGTGGCCTTGCTGCCAACGCCGAACGAATGGGCACTTGGATCTCTGGCGAATCTTTACATCGACGCTTCCGTGCTGACCGATAGGTCGGAGCCGCGGAAGCACCGTAGCATATACAATGCGCCGCTCACGCTAAGAGATGACTGCGTTTTGCGCCTTGGGCCAGTGAATACTGCTACGGAAATAGGTATGGAGAGGAATAGGTTGAGCGGAAGACACATCTCCTCCGGCGGTTAAGGAAGTGTCTATCAAGATGTGTCATGCCAACGGATTATTCTAAAGCGTATACCGGTAAGAGTGACCGAGTTCATCGTGTATAGCTATATTTCCGTTTCGCTTGGACACCACCTAGCTAAGCTCTCATCCGCATTTTTCTACATTGCTTTCCCAAGCTCTGCCAAATAGTACGCACGTCATCGACTACATCTACATCGCTGGTTCCTGTTGCCAACTAGAACGCTAGCAGCCTCCACGATGACCCAGAATTAGCCGCGGCTGGGGAACTTCTACTACCATTACCGGCCCATCCTACCGTCGGGCGAGCGGCTGTTCTATCCGGACTCGAGTGTTCCGGACAGAGAGAGGGCCGTTCTCGCCGCAGGCCCTTCCTTTTAGCGCTAGTACCTCGCCGCTGCGCGTGCGGATCCCGAGATGCCACTGCTCGAAGGTATGACGCTCGTAACACAGCTCAAGCGCGAGGGCGAAGACCGGCGCAAGCGCTCGTATCACTGTACCAAGGAGAAAACTGCGGAGGTGCCGGAACAGTAACTCTTGGATTCATGTAGGAAGGCGAGGTGCGGCCCAGCGGGAGGTGTCGTGGGAGGATTGGAACGAGACGGAATTGGAAGTGTGGAGACTGACGAGCGAGCACGCCCACGCCCTATAAGGGAGACTAGACAGTGATTCGAAATCTCTAGCTATGAGAATATAAGGTATCTAATTCAGACACTCACAAGACGAGATTCTGGCCATGAGGAATCTCCGGTACGCCTCGGCAGTACTTCACCAGGAAGTTGTGCGCAGAAAGCAGCCGAGAGAACGATGATATGAGTATATAAATACTAGCATCACACGCCATGAGACTTGCATTAGGCGGTCGTTTTTGTTAGTAGTAGACTGAAGTCGAGGGCTCGGCTGAGAAGGTCTTTTTGTCTTTTGGGCCGCATCTTTGCTTGGGCCGCCGCCTAGCTTTGGAGATACTCGATCTGGCTCGGAGCCTACGCTTGATAGTTGTTCAATGTATCCATCACTTACATGCAACCCGTTTGTGTGGATCGATTGTGTAAATGAATGAGAAACGCTGACACCTTTTTTTATATTTATAAAAAAGACACCCCCAGAACTGTCAACATGCTAGGTTATACGCCCGGACACGCCGCCTTCACTGCCGCCCTAACAGGCGCCCAACCCAAGACTCAAGTACGATCGTCTCCTAACTACCTACATAATATGAGCGTCTGTATAAGAGGTATATATATACCTACCATTCAAAGCTGCGCCGACAGCAATATCTCCGACAGCAGGTAAAAAGCCCTCGATTAAGCGTAGATATGTTGCTATTGCGGGAATATTTAGAGTCTAGACACCAATTTATGCCGACCTGAAGATCATTATTCGTATCAAGGGGGTTATGGCCAAAAGCGAGCTAGCAGCAACCTCGTCGGATAGCACCTAGGACATTTCTATAAGCAGATCCAAGGCTCTAAGATGTTTGACTGCAAAAAAATTTAGGCGCTAGTAGGAAGTGCCTACCTAAATCACCTTCCACGCTACGTAGTTGTCGATGAAGCGACCTGCTTCCGCGACACACAAGCCGACAACCACGGGCTCACCACCAGACAATTCGTTAGCTTAGATCCCGCGATCGAGGAGGGAGATGTGGCCTCGGCAGGACTAGGTAGGTATTGTTCGCTCTAGCCCGGCTCGGGGGACGGGTGCCCGCTCCTAAGACTTGTCTATTTTTTTCCCCTTCTAGGGATTGAACGGTCTCTCGAGATGGCGACGGCTCGTGTCCGAGAATAGCACCGAGGAAAAACTTGTCAATGCTGTGGGAGGGGGGGGGTTATTATCAGCCGTGGATTAGAACCGGCCGCTGTCTGTGTATGTCCAATCCGCGAGGTGGAGAGGCAGCAGCCTTGTCTGATATAGCGATAGAAGGCGACAATTGGTAATCAACCTTGAGAGCTTGATCTGAGCTAGTCTCCGCTGACACCGGCTTCTATATCTTGCTAACAGCGTTGCCTTTTACATACCTGTTCGTTCTATATATAATTATCTACCTACCTACCATGTCACTTATAAGATCTCTCTCACTATCAAAGGCATCAGCCACTGTCGACGGGATACTCCCTGACCTTGTAGAATCTAGAATTCGCTCCTTTACGAGGCAGCTTTCCCGGTGTACACGCCGACACGCCAGAAATCAAGAATTCCTCGGGCAGCATACCGAACCGTCCAACAGAACTAGCGATAGATCCTACTCTTTTAATTTTCGAGATGATTTGCTTACCTTAGGTACCTGGTGCTAAGCAGATTCTAAATCCGAGCTGTGTTTCTACAAAGACGTCCTCAACGCGTCGACGCCGCGGGGCCACGCTTTCTTTCCCAACTACTATAGACGCCGAGCCTAGAACCAGATCGATATCTCTTCCCGAATAACGAACACCTACCTACCTACCTACCTACACTTACTTAGGTAAGGATAGAAGATCTTCCACGTGCCGTGTATGTCGTATATTTTCTATTACATCCAAACCCAACCCCAGAAGCCCTAACATTTTCCCCCTTGTCCCCTTACCTAGCTTATAACAAATACCTTCATCGTCACAACGTCTCAGGACAGTCAAACGATTACCTAGTAATAAACCAGCAACCACACAACTCCACGATAAAAAAAAAGAAAGGCTTTGAACAGCCTACCTAGGTCCTACCCCTTACCAGGTAGGTATGCTCGCGAGACCTATCCACGGCACAAAACAGCCAAACCCCCTAACCCCTTTACCAAGGCGGATGCACCTGATATAATATCCTAGCTATCCACGACTCCGAATCAAAAGAACGTAAACCCATTTACTTTTCTCAAATCAAAGTAATTCATCCATCTCAATGCTCATATAATATAACCGCAATATTATTCACACCGAAGAAAAAAGAAAGAAGAAAAAAATTTTAGATTAAATTAAAATTTTATCAAATCCTAAACTCGCAGATTTCATAATCCACATAAAATATAACATAGTTAAGTACCCGGAAAACATTACCGTTACGTTAACTTTCTCTCCCTCATCAAGATTTACCCCGTATTTCCGACAAGATCTCCTTTTTTTTTCAACGTTCAAGCTCCACTTAAACCTTAACTTATTTTTTTTATTCTTAGGTATCATTTATTATGAAAAGTTGAGGTACCTTCCCACGTACGGAGAGGTAAGAGGTAATTACATATTGAGGTACATGTAAAGATCGACCGCGCCAGGAGAAATGACGTATGTCGCCATATATGATTATTATTATACTCGATTGCGCAATTACACCTTAAAAATCTTCATCTTTGATATTTATAGTCTTTCGCCTCATGAACGACCGAAGACCGGCATGAGTAACTCTAGCCTTTAAGTACTGTGTTCCGTCAACTTCTCTATGTCGTTTGTCTGTCTGTCCGTTTGTCTGTCCATCTGTCATGCAACACAACGAGTCGTCATCTACATAGCCTCAAAAATATTGACCCATAAGTCCAGAAAAAAAAAGTCAAGGTAAGCAAAATAATGGTATATACCGGATCCGGAAAATGCCAAAAATAAATAAATAAGATACGCCAATCATAACTGTAACTGCAAACAGTGTCACTGTTGTAACGCCTCAACTACCCACCCGCCAGACTACCTAGGTAATCATCTCCAAATGCGAAAGCCAAAAACAAAATAAACCAAGCTAACAAGCAAAAAAAATAAATAAAAAAAAAACACGCCAAAACACAAAATAAGATATTGTCGAATCCTTGACACAAATATCCCTGTACTGTTCCTATGCCGCCATTTATGCAAGATCCGCTGCTTCTCTATATGCAAAACTTGTGCCGACAAGATATTTGTGTCTGCTTCCTTCGAGGATTACTGTAAATATGGTAGAGCGGAGTAAGGAGGGACGGAAAGGAGAAGCCACCAAAAATGCGCTTGCCTACTGTGTACATCCGAAAGCGTGGGGCCCCACAGGACCCGGCACGTTCGGCGCGTTCGGAAGTATGCAGAGAGGCCTTGCTCATGTCGGCCACGGAATCTCCCCGCAAATCCGTCCCGGTCCTCGTCATTCCCCCATTTTCAATGCCAAAAAGTTGATGTTCGAGCGCAACCTCACCCAAAAAAAAAAAAAAAAAAACTCGCTGCTTTCTTCTCTTCTCTTTTATATGTCGCGGAAAGCGATCGAGAAAATAACGCGCCATTCTTAACCACGCATCCGGAATCTTCCAAGTATGATTATTGCGTGGAAGAACGCCGGTGTAATATCGAGGCGTGGCGTATGCAATATCGAGTCCGTGGGGGTAAAAAGTAATTGACTGCTGTCCTCCCCCTTTTCACCTTTGTTTGCCAGCAACACCCCGCATCTATTCCGTTGTAGTCAAGTCGGATAACTCGACGTAACCGTGACAAGACTCCCCACGCCATGCATTGATCATTGGCCAATAATCTGGCCTACCCGAACGTGATAATCGGTCGATGCGTTAAACTCCCCGATGCTCACGTCATCAATATCGTGAGCTCAGAACTCGGTCTGGGTAATCTCTTAGCGACCAATGATCGGAGTAACTAACTCGATGCTCTTTGGTCTTGAGTAGGCGCTCGGCTTCCTCAAGGGTAGCGGCCGATCTGATGCAATTCCGCCCTGGGCGTACCCGTATCCCGTAAACGCATAGCCGTTATCGTAGGTTGACGAGTAGAAGTTGCTGGGCGGCCTTGTGTACGACGTGCTAGGACTGGTAACGGCGCTGCGAGTATATGGCCAGACTTGGTTGTCCGATGTAGGCGAGGTTGGGCTCATCGGCCGTATGCTCAGCGACTTTAGAGCTGAGACAGCGCTAGAATATTGGTCGTTCGTTGGGCTTGTAGGAGGGGACCAGCGAGATGCTGAGGCACGTGGGATAGTGTCTCGGGGTTCCATAATTCCATTCGAGTAGTAAGGCAAGTTGACGCCGAAACCGTCATGTCCCTTGGTCGAAGGGTGGGATGACGGTGCTCTCACGCTCATACTCTGATCACGCTGGCGACACCTTATTTTGAATGTTAGCTACAAAAGGTTGCCTATTGGTTAGGATAGGAGATAGCTTACGTCTCGGAACAATATAAAAACTTCTCATCCTGTGGGGTGAACTGTTTCTCGCAGGTCATACTGTAGACACATAACCAGTCAGCAAATGCATCTTCATCAATACCTAATACCTCGGTGTGATGCAGGAACAATCAGGCTGGTTACACAGAATATTCCACCAGCGGTTGATCACCCGCATGGTTTAAGTATGTGGTGACGCAGCCCACGCAGCTTTCCAGAAGAGGCATGAGTGTTGCGTAGCAGGATACGGGATAATGGAAGGAGAAGGAGGGAAGCCGATCTCACCCGCCTCGGGCGCGAAATGACGTGTGGATAAAACACCGACAGTGCGACCCAGGCAGCGAAACTCGCCAGACATCGAGATCAAGGTGTCCAAGGGGGGTCAAGTCATGCGTGTACGAAATGAAGAGGGAAAAAGACAACCAACAACACTTGAGGATAAAATAAGATACGTACCAAAATTGCGGGAAGCTTTCTCGTTCATCCTCACACAGACGTTCTTCTTCCCATTCCCGCTCGCGGTCCTTGGGATTCTTTCCCAGCTTCTGTACCGTCTGCGGCGTCGATCTCCTAGAAAGCGTCTGTGGTCGTCTGGGCTTTGCTAGGTCGGAAGTTGTGACAGCTTTGCGAACATCAGTCGCTGAGCTGTTTGTCGAGGCATGACCGGACCTGCGACGACTGTGATGCATTGGAACTGTATGCGAACGTAGGCCAAGAAATTATTGTCTCGGATAGAGTAGTAGGCGAGAGCTTGCCGGCTGGCTAGCTAAGAAGAGGTTGCTATCCAATATATTACAAGGAGGGGTTGAAGATTTGAAGGCGGGGAGTTTCACAGCTTGGCAAGAAAAGGATCTGGCGATGATAGAATGGACAGAAAGGGTAGAGGGCACGGCTAAAGGAGTTGTAACAGTTATCTCGTAATTCTCCAAATTGTCGGGTTGTCTGTGGGTGCGATAAGCGACAGGCAAGAATACGAGTTAGCCGTGTTCTTAGTTTTTTTTTTCCTTCTTTCCTTGTACCCGGGGGTCAAAGAGATAGATAAAGCAGCGGATCCTAAGGGGCGTTATCGTCTTGCTATCTTTAAAGTCTGCGGGTCCCGGAATGCCCAGTTTGGGATGAAGTAAAAAAGATGATGATAATGATCAATGAATAACGAACAAGACTGGATAAAAAGACTGCCGGTATGTTGTGTGATCAACTTCAAATGTAGTAGAACGTAGTGACGATATTGACAACCGAATTGGGTGACTCTATTGATCTTGTAACGTCTAGGATAACTTTCTAATGGCTCTCCTTTTTTTTTCTTGAGATACTCCTGGACTGAAGATGGTGACGATAACTTCGTTTCTGCAAGAGTTGATATATATGTGGTGGTACTTCGATGGCGGTAGGATCTATGTAAGTGTAACGTATACCGGGATTCCTTGAGTTCCTGGCGGCGTTTAGTTGTGTAAGTCGGGGTTTTCGGAGATCTCTTGGGCGATAATATAAGTGACGCCGAAGGAGATTTCGATAGTGTAAGGTAACAAACAAATATGAGTTATCCCGGGTTAGATTTAGAGGATGAATATCTATTATGGAGAAACGATGATGACTTGTATGATATTTGAAGATTGAAGAAGATAAACTAGGTAGATAAGATAGAATCGGTTGACGACTTTAGAAGTTTGATTTTTTTTTTCGAAGATGAAGGAGAAGACTAGGAGGCGGAGGGAGGAGGATGATATATTCTAACATCCTTGAAAACATTTCGTGGTACCTATGTACTATGGATAGCTCTTTTTTTTTTTTAATGTTTCCTTTTTTTTTTCCTTCCTCTTCTCTTTCCCTCCTCCCCCTTGGGCATAAACCCTGGTCTTTGCATAGCTTACCTACACTGTACTTGGCTGTAACGTAAATCTCGTAGGTAAGGTAAGGTTTACATACATATACATCGTATAATACTATGTACATCGACATAGAAATTATGTACATTAATGGCTATAGGTATGTACAAAGGCTACTTCTTACATGTAGGTATAAGGTATCCGCCTGAGTTTATGTATGGTGCATGTGGCATGTGGCCTACACTACATACATGTATGTACGTACATGTAGGTATAGTTGACCTATGTACTTAGAAGATGTATGCATAATTATCAACCAACGATGACTCTACTAAGGTTGTCCTTTTCCCCCCTTCCTCTTTCTAACTTTTTTTCGAGTGCTTGTGTGCGTTATCTTGATTGGGTGACAGGTGCATACAATGCCGAAAGCGGAGATGTGACCCAGGACAAGGGTTTTAAACCAATTGCGTGCGACTACTACATTGTTTCGACTATCACGACAGACCTTCTATTAGCGCCTAGCCCTTCTGGTCCTCTCAGTCGGGACAGGTCGAAAGAAGACTCATAGAAGATGTGGATATTTGAGAGAGAAAATCAAGAGTAAGAAGGAAAAAAAAAAATTTTTCCTTACTCTAAACTCTTCCCTTTTCTAAATAAAATTTACCGCTGACGATGAACTTTCTTACCGAACATCCGTTACCTACCTCGGAACTATTGGAATAGTGGCCATTAATTCGTATTAATGTATTTTACAGGCTAATTCCTTCTTTGGTATCCTTAACGATCTTGGTTACTCAAGAAGTTGAAGTTTGTACGCATGCATGCATACATGAAAAGTGCATAAATAAACATACACACTATGTATATTCAACTATTATACGTATATACTTACGCACAATACTCAGATTTAGTAAGTTCCCCATGTTAGGGCGAAACAGTCAATGTCGTCGAACTAGACACTGGATATGCAATGGAACACTTAAACAGGGATGGTGATGTAGGTAGCACGGCTGTAGTATATAAGTACATACATTGGTGGGTCACTTGGCTTTTTCTGAAGGCTACATTCAATTTGTTCTATGTAGTATAACTACATATATATACCTAAGTACGTATGCATACTTCGTACATAATGTTTTGAGAACATCCTTTAGAGTTACCTTATGCATGTTTATATTGGCCGTAAATTGATCAGAATCGTTTGGAAAGAGTCTACGGCAGGGGTGATGATGGATCGGGTTTTCTTACTTGGTTGTATGTACCTTGTATTACATAGTACTTTGTATGTATGCGCTCACAACCTATACTCGATACCTGTAACATATACTTGTAAATTCTGCTGCGGTTCGCGGGACGGGTAACAGTAGAGTACATCCTACATAAATATGGCACCTACGTACATATCATGTACCTAAGTACATCTATATACCACACATCAAGATGTAACTGTACTTAAATACCCTATCAATGCACCTCAAACTTACCTCCTACCTACATGTACTTATGCAACACTAGCATATGTCTCCATACGCTACATAAGTATGTAGGGCAGCCGCACGATACACAGCTACCTAACATATAACATATAAACCACTTACATAGTAAATGTTATGGTTACATATAATGATTAGATATGTAGACGTACGGTCGTTATGCATATCGCAGAGCATCCTGCGTCTCGACGGGATTTTGGATTCTAAACCTATTCGATTCTTCATAATATATAGTACTACTGAGCCATCCAGGTTGCTTCCGTGCCTATATGAGGTAGGTATATGCCTGTTGTCTATCCAGTCATCAGCGTCCATCCAGGTTGATTAGCGCCTGTAAAGTACTATGGACCAGAACTATACTACGTATTAGAGGTAGTTACCATTATGGATATGTTGTATGATGCGGTGAAGAGAGGTAACAAAAGGACCTAAGGAGAAAGAAAGGAGAAAAGGGGATTTTTTTTTTTTTTTGGAATGGATTCGGCGAAATTTACCCACCAGATGTCGCGATTAGGTGCTACGACAGATTCAGTCTATACGGAGTACGTATTATAAATTATATACGCTAATTACTCCTGTATTAAGTAAGATGTAATAACTTTCATTGAAGTTTGATAATGTATCGTCAGAGGTTACGAATCCAAGGTACGGAATATCTAGGATTATTTCCTAGACACGAATTCGGTTTAGACAAAGACTTTTTTGACTGGCACCTAATTATTATTGCGTAGGAGGTATATAAATAATACTGTGTATCTACTGTCTCCGCATTTTGATATAGGTGCCACCAGGGTGTTAATGATTTCCCCACAAAGCCATGTTACGGTGATGGACCTTGTCTAACTATGTTTTATACAGTGGAATGTTTTACGGACGATACCGTACGCCCAGGGCAGAGTTCGCCCAGGTGTAAAGACTGTGGATTGTGATTCGTAGTACGTACGTGGAAAGGAAGAAGGGAAAAGAAAAGAAAAAAAATAAAATAAAATAAAAACCAAAGCAAGTTTCTACACATGGGATCCCGAACCAACACACATTCTCTTCACACACGTGCAGGTTCACCGATCTCGTCCGGGAGTTAAGAATTAGAAAACGTGCTCAGGACGATGGATGAGGTGCGCTAGTTTCAAAAAGAAATCGTCATCTTTCTTGTGATAGATCTAGAATTTGGTTCTATTAGCGTGACTGTTGCCTTGAACATTCGATACCTACTATATCGAAGTTTACCTGATCCTACCTGATTGATTGCTGTGTTGGTCATCTCAGGAAGTAAGTAGTATTATAGGTTAGTAATAAAAGAAAGAAAAAGACTTGGGAGCATACGTGTTGCCCATGTGGTGTGTGAGTGAATGATGCGTATGTGTGTGTATATGTGTATAGTTATGTGTATATTTGTGTGGTGTGGGAGAAAAACAGGGTATAAACGACTTACAACGTACAGTTTAGAGACTAGAGTCCGAGTATAGGTTATGTATGTGATACGTAAGGCTATCTCGGGAAGGGGCAAATACATCACTTTATACATGTACTTACATCTTACTTATTACATTGATCCATTACACTTAAACGTTCATGTCGGATTTTTGATGTAAGGTCCAAAAGTCAAAGTTCAACTTTAACTTGAATCTTGATGGATGCCTACGTACTTCTACTACCCTATACCTACCTACCTACATACATGTATGTATAGGTAGTATGTACATACATACTTCTTACCTACATGGATTGATACATCTTATATGTAGGCAACATGTAGGTATATCAAGTAATACCTAATAGCAACTTCCAATTATACCGGTAGGTAGCACGAAAGTAAACCTACAACTACCTACTTACCCCTACCTTACATAACGTAGACCTTCCCGACTTTGCCGCCCCATGCCCCCATGTCCCATGCTAGTAGTATGTAATCATTCCACCGACCGGCTTTTTAACCAAAGAATCGCATTTGAGTCTTTCCGATCTTCAATATCCAATCCTCATCAAATCCTCATCTACACACACCCAACACACCATCCGGCAAGTCACCATCTACTCTTCGTGGTCGCATGCCATTGCAACGATTTTCTATACCCATCCTTTCGCTACTACAGCCCAACGTCGCCTTTCTTTTTCTTTTTTTTTTTTATCTCTTATGTCGTCTCCGGCATATCCCTCGTTTTATCCCCTTTTCTCATTCCCATCCTCAATTCCCCATAGTGCATCACTGCCGATCTACCTCACATGAGATCTTTATTTTTTTTGAGACTCATAGGGAGTATCGTCTTGTTAATTGATTAGTTCGAAGTCGGTTATCTATTACCAATTTACCATAGCTACCTATCAATCTCGTTGCATACCCCTCCTTTTCTTTTCTTTTATTTTCTTTTCCACTCTCCTTTCGTGAGAGCGAGAGAGAGTGAGAAAGTGAGAAAGTGAGAGAGAAAGCTTTCTCATTACCCCCCCGCCCTTGACGCCCTTCACGAGCCCTGTCTCGTTTTGTTTTGTTCGCTTCTTCGCTTCTTCGCTTGGCCTCTTTCCCCTCTCTTCTCCAGCAAATCCTCAACCTGATGTCTCATCGAGTCTCATTAGCTACATATAGGTATATTCCTTGTATACGCTACGTCCTACACACGATAGTAGTTCATTACCCGTTTTGTCTACAATTGCAGATTGCCATTGTAGTTCGTACAACACGCGGGGTGGCTCGGGTTTTACGTCGCATCCGCAGTTTATCTGAAAGACGAATGCAGTGTAGCCTTTCCCGTCTGCGTGATCCAATTTGTGCTTCATCCAAGAAGCTCAGGAAGAGTGGACGGCGGGTATAGTACTTGTATGTATGAGGTAGCTTTCGTTACTCGCCTTCTAGCACTCTATCGGACTCTGCCACGGCTGCGGTTTATACGCCTACATACATACACATACATCATCGATACCTATACGCACATACTTACAATGTATACATATCTATCATGTCTATGTCTACTACCTTACAGTCCATCGTTACATCATCTAACACCACTCCTGTTAAGGACCTGGAGCTGCAGAAGACATTGTCCCGGCTCTTGGTGTGCGTTTGGGAGAGCTAGAGCTAGAGCTGCCGAGAACTCCGCTGGGATTCCTACGACTTGTCTCCTCGATAGATATAACCTATAGGTTTATCTTGTTTCTTTTTTTATATTGATCAGCTGTTGCTCGGATTTCCCGTTCGGGACCAGGATTTAGCTGAGTACGTACGGTCTTGTGTTGGTACGAACTGATCCCCCCACGTTGAGTATCGCCATACTATAGGCTCTGAGGATTTCGAAAATTTGTTGGAATGGGCAAGTCCCGTTCTGGACTTGTCGAGATTTACCTCAAGGGTTAAAATGGGAAATCTAAGCCGGGTTTCAGACCAACAAGACTATTACGAGCACTGCCTCTCTTGCGTTGTCCCGATCTGGCGGCTGTCCTTCATCCCCTCCAGGATAAGGATGCCTCAGTAATATAGGACCTAAGTACCTTTACACGACGGGACATGTCAAGCTACCTAGGTGTGTTGTACGGCAGCACACGATCGTCAGGGCGAGCTCGGACAGAACATTATCCTAATATATGTGTAAGTACATAAGAAGAAACAACTAACTAGGTATGTATATGACCTTTCTTCTTGTGATAGTGTCACCACGATATAGCAACATGGGTATATTACTTCTTAAACGACTGTCGGTACATGGTATTACTCTCGGTCAGCTTCGGCCATTCGTCATGGCTCATCGATGGCAACTCTGAAAAAAAATTTCTATCCATGCTAAGACAACTGACCTATCATCGTCGCGACCAAAGCTCCGAGTTCCCAACTTCCAACTCCTCGCGGTTTCCTGTCCTAAATACGTGACACGTACTTAACTAGGCCACCGTGATGAGATTTTTTTTATATGCCCTTCTGCAATAGCATGCATTTCGATATTGGCATATCCCATCCCGCCTCTCACCCTTCTTCCAGATTTCTGCAGGTACCCTGGAGGTGGACATCTACACACCATTACCAGGTCGAAACACCCATACCTTCTTGCGCTTACGAACCAATCAGCTTGAATAACCAACTTTGCGAGCTTGGCTAAGCTGCGATAGGCTCGCAGATGATCTGCTTTGGGATTCCGCTGTCCATCCGCTAATGTGCGTAGGCCATCTTTCAGAGAGCTAAGCTCTCAGCTGTTAGGTATTAGGCCGAAAACCATAGAAGCCTGGATTTGTCTAGCGGGCGCCATAAGCAATTGTCGCAGACGGAAATATCCATCACAGCGGAATCGGAGCATACATATTTATATACACACTTATAACGCCTTTTATGACAACCATCTGTGTGCTTGTTACACGGATTACTTGCTTTCGCATTGCAGAACCTTTGCCTCTTGAGCGATTTGCTACGCTACAAGTTGAGTTAAAGAGGTACTTGCAAGACAAACCGATCTCTTACTTACACGACCACTAGTTTAAGCTACAATTGATCTGCGCCGCCGGTATGCATCGATTTGCGCACACTGCAGATTGATGAGGTCGTCCGGGGCGTCGAGCGTCGGGCGCAACCTGCATAGTAGATACAAGTCGCGTCATTGGCTTGACGACGGCTTTTACATATTCGATCATACTGCATGGTAAAAAGTTATATTAACGACGGTCTCGCCACCATGGACTCCCCGCGGGGAAAGCGGAATGCTATTCTCGATTCCGATGGGACAATCCTGTCGTCTTCTTAGAAGCCGATTGTCACTAAAAGGCTACGGTATCAGTCGCTTAAGTAATTATGGCAATTGCCATGGCAATTGTTTTATGATAATTACTATCGCTATTAAGTAGTATTCTGGGCAGCGTGCGGCGTGTCGTGTACAGCATGAGGCATTTGGAAATACATACAAGTCCTATAATTTACTCTGAACTTCCCTAACCAGATTCCAGAATTAGGAGTCTAACAATGACTTCATCCGTGACAATGACCCTTTTCTAGTGAGCTCATACATAATAATGGTACGTCGTCCATAAGCGCGCGTGTGTGGTGCTGGTGCTGATCATCACCTAGTTGTCTACAACTTCGTGTAAGCCTCACAAGCCATAGACATATGAACTACGGCTACGGGCTGACAAGTTGAGCGGTTTCGATGTTGCGAGGTCGTGCGAGAATGGTGGCAAATATAGTGCAAAGCAACCTTAGCTACCGGTTTTTGGATATACATGCATCCCGATTTGATTTTCATTATTTTTCTTGTTCGGGGACCGGACGCACTGCACACACTGCACGTAGGGTATCTACGTGTCCCTAATTGCAGGAATGCGTCACGCGAGTTTCGTAGATCGTGTCGGACTGACGTGAAGTAACTCAGCATCATACCCGGATATTGCACAAGATCTCGGCAGTCCATACGATACACGCGAACCTGTCACCGTGTGCCATGTCCATGCCTATGCCCATCGCGTATATCCTTTCCTTTCCTCTTCCGTACATAGGTACATATTCGAATCTTCGGACCCCTACTCATCTACGAGATCTAGATGAAGCACCGGTCCGGGGAATGATCTACTCTTTCTCCCTGCCACCAGATGAAAAGGGATAGTTGTCGCATAATCAGTTCATTAATTCATTAGTCGTATGTACCTCTCAGCAATATATCGAAACCGGCCTACCTATACCACGGTATTATGCAAGAGCCCATCATCTTCCTAATGCGACCAAAGGTGAGTTCCGTCCCCCGAGACAGCGCAAGCAGGGAAAAGGATACTCCAAGAGGAACGTCACGCCCGGCTTCGTGCCACGGGACATGCCGCGGCGTAACCTTGACCACACACTTCACCTACCCTTCACTCGACCTCCGTATACATAACTTTTCTACCTACCTACCTACCTACCTACCTACCTACCTACCTACCTACCTACCTAAGTACCTATCTTACCTACCTGACCTACATACATATGTACATGTATCCAGGGTCCTCAACACCACGCCATCACAGAAGATAGACGGACCCCTATTTCCTCTCGCTCCTCTATTCCGTTTCTCAAGGGTCCTGTCTGATGTCGATCCATTGCTTCGTTCGTTTGTTCGTTCGTTTCGTTCGTTCGTCCACTTCGCTCACCTTACCCTAGTGTAGTGTAGTGTAGTGTTTTTTTTGATATATTCCTTTTCTCTTCTCGTAGCTTCCCCTCCCCGTCCCCTCGTACGTGCGTAACATGCACGCGCCGCTATCCTACATACGATACCCTACGCACATACGCACATACATATGGGTATGTACGTATATGGATACGGGTTTGGAGATGGGGATGGATATGGGTATGGGTATGGGTATGGGTATAGACATGCATACATACACACATACATACATACATACGTCGTACATACGTCGTACATATCGACCTACATATAACCGTCTCGGTCGACGTGCTGGGTATGTGACTACCATGTATGTATGTATGTACGTAGGGTATTAGCTCCGCACGGGGGGAGGGAAGGGGAGGGGGAGCAAGGCTATAGTTTATAGGGACATGGAAGAAGCTCCGTTTCCTCCGTTTCGTTTATACTTGCCCTGCCCTGCCCTGCTCTGCTGGTCTCTAGGTATGTCCCGTCCCGTCCCGTCCCGCACGCGGCCGGCTACGTTGCTAAGGGACTTGTACATAGTACTATATACCTAGGTAGGTATGATATATAATATAATATAATAGGTACTTACGTAGGATCGAAGCTCTACTTCGTAGCAGTAGTAGTACTTGTAGTAGCAGAGGGATAAAGGGACAAGGGGGGAACGAAGCGCCGGCATCCCGCGGACTGCTCGGGTAAGCGAGATATGTCGCGGGTCCTTCGGGGGAGGGGAGGGCCCAGCCTAGGGAGTCAGTCTACGGCAGAGCTAGGTAGGTAGGTAGGCAGGTATCTAGGTTAGCGGTAGTAAAGGTGGCGGCTGGTGGCTGGTAGATTATTTTTGCTTACTTACCTACCTACCTGTACCTACCTACCGGTACATACACTCTTGGGTGCTCCTTTTGTCTTACCCCTACGTTGCTTATGGCTTATTACTAGTATGATACCTACGGTACGTACGGTACCTACATACAGACAAGACAAGACATGACAAGGCCAAAAAAAAATTTTTTTTTACCCCTTGTTTATTCCCACCCCTGGTCTAAGCGGGGACCCCGTGGGGGTTCCGGGGGGTAAGGGGTAGGGTAAGGGGTGGTAAAGGGGGAGGGAGGGGGTCTTCATGCACATGCGAGGGGCTCGATTCGATTTATTTTATTTTATTTTATTATTATTATTTATTTATTTATTTATTCGTTTATTTTTTTTTCCTGCTTGCGGCTGACGGGGAGGCGGAGGCGGGGAGGAGGGGGGCTTGGAATTCTTGGAGACTTGTGGACGTAGACGTGACGTGACGTGATGTGATGTGGTTATTCCCTTTGGGGGAATACCCGCTCGACCGGGCTAAAAGGGTCTTGTGCTCTTGGGGTGAAAAAGGAGGAGAGAGAGGGGGGTGGTTGAGGTAAAGGAAAAGAAGGAGGAGGAAGGAAGGAAGGAAGGAAAGAAGATGCGCGAAGGCGGGTTCGTCTCAATGTCTGGCGGGGGTTAATGGTCGTAGTAGACAGGGTGTTTTTTTTTCCATTCTTGGTTTTTTTCATATTATTATTATATGGTTCTTTTCATGTCGTGTTATGTCATGACGGAGACCGGGATGGGGATGGGATGGAGATGGGACGACGGATGACGGATGACGGACGTACGTGGGCGTCTCGGTCTGGAGAGGAGAGGAGGGGGCGTGCGTGCGTACGTGCGTGGCTGGACCAAGAAATGAGAAGGGAAAAGAGATTCAGATGAGCACAAGACTCCTTTCGGCGGAGGTTATGGGATGAGAGGAGGAGACGAGGAGAATATGAGAGAGAGAGAGAGAGAGAAAAAGACGGATAGAAAGAAGGACGTGGCGATTGACACCGTGGTAACGTATTTCGTGTTTTTGCATATGCAGGGTCCTCGGGGTAGCTCGTGAGGGCATCGTCATTGGGCAGAGCTAGGGAGGGGGAGGAGCAAGTAGAAGGACAGGAAGAAGGAAAGAAGGGGAAAGACGGCATGAAAGAGGAATTGAGAAAAAGAAAATAGGGGTCCAGGGTCCTTTCCTTCCCCCCCTCTTCCTCCCTCGTGCGATGTATGTAGGTAGGTAGGTAGGAGGTATGCATGTATGAGGTATGTGGGAGGTATGTATGTAGGGACGTGTGTGAGGCAGGGACACGGAAGAGGAGGTACGAGTGAGTGGTATATGGGGGGTATGGATGTACGTCGCATAACGCACACACACACGTACGAGCCTCGACCCGGCGCTGATTGGGATTCTGGAGCTCGGGGCTGCGATGACATGCATGGAGCCTGCTTGGATGACGGGGTCTGGTCCTGGCGGAAAGGGGGGTCATGGGAGTAGGCAGAGACTTTCTGGGGAGAGAGAGAGAGTGAGAGAGAGGAAGTTGGATGTACGTATTCGAGGATCGTGTACGAGTTTCTCTCCTTTTTTTTCGCCTTCGTCGTTCTTTTTTTTCCACTTCCATGCTCGCCTTCTTCTTCTTCTTCCTCTTCTTGGCACTTGGGGGGTTTGGAGTCGGTACGATCGATACTTACGACTACTTACGGTACTTGACGTGATCTGCTGACATTGGAGGTACATACATTAAATCAAGTAGTTCGTAACGTATGTACGGCGGGCGAAACGAACATGTTCCCGCCTCTTCTGTCTTGTGGACGCGTCGTGATGCTTTGGTTCGCTTGCTTGCCCAACACTCCCCCCTTTTTTGCGTTGGGGGGGAGGGAGGGGGGGGGTTAGGGATACCTTTTTGCCAGCTAATCGTCCGTTACCTTATGTTGAGATTTTGTTGGAATAGAGTCGTCTCATCTCCTGTTCGCGGAGAGGAACTAGGCATGCGGGGGAAGAAGGAAGACGCAGGACGTTGGAGGATCTTCGTATCGTATACTCCAAGTAAAATCGCACAAAGCCACTCTTTTTCTGTTGGTTTTATGTATGTTTATGAAGAGTTGGAATTGTCAAGCTTGGCCGAGGAATGGAGAGCTCGTGTCGAATTGCAACTTTGGAATGGATCTCTTGTGGACTACCTCTTTACCCTGCTGGACTAGTAGGAAAAGCCATACTAGTATCTACCTGTATTGGATAATACATGAATTATTGTGTTACTATAGCGAGTAAATTTTATATTTCAATAACTTTTCATACTCTACTTTGCTAATGAGAAGAGTGTAAGTTATTGCCCAATCCAACCGGTCTTCAAGGGCAGTTCTATCTACAACTATTCGTCGCGGAGCGGTTGCCCCGTTCGTCTCGTACGACATCCATTCCTCAATCAATCATATAATTATAGTCCTCCTTTTACGTGTAGTAGATGTTACTAATGTTGTTGTAAAGGGCTGGCAAGTTGGTGTCGAGTTGGCGGAACTCCTCGTCTCCTAGATAAGTCTTCGTCACTCGTTAGAATAATTGCGTAGAGCGCTGGTAAATCGTAGAAACACGTATTTTCATTCTCGAATATAGACTTAGTTCGCAAAACACCCAAATAACCCGTCTATGGAGAACTGTTCATATGGTTTTCTCTCATAGTACCAAGACGGCAGATACGCTGGTCTATATTAGATTCCCGTACTCGACTGAACACTAGGCCTACATTGATCATGATATTTTTAATCTCGGAGACTATCATAATATTATTTATAGTGTTTAATAATGAGCCTCCCGGTAACGATTTGATACTGAATGGTTACGAGGTACTTTAGACTTACTTCTATTCCATTCACGACTCTCCCACTACACTCAGGGGACGGCGCTTACACTGTTGTTGAGAATAGAGATGTATGCACACACAAAATAAGTTATACTCAAATAGGAATTACATACTTTGGCAATAAACTACAAGATCGAGACGTTTAACCTTACTGCGCCAATTGTATTTGTGTCGGTAGATATTTCATGGGAGGAAGACAAATACATAAGGAATACACCCCCGTATTGAACATAGCATCGATACTTAATCTATCTCTATTGCCATATGCCATACATTGGCCGTTGAGTTCTATCTCTAACTTTGCTGATCTTTTGAGTTACTCGCTGCCGCACCTCGACTCTCATTGGACTTAACATGCTCTGAGTCCTCATCATTGACTTCGTGTGGTGGGATGTCGGCATACCCGACATGGTCCTGTGACTGAATTTCGAGTAGATATTGTCCGAGTGCGGCCATTGCTTCCTGGATCGACTCGTTGGCGAATATTTTTTCTATCTTCTCACTATCGACCTGGCATGTCTTGCCTTCGACGGGTCGACTTAAGATATCTTCTGATTCGATGATGGTCATCATATCGAGCTGACTGTCATGTGCAAATTTCCCAGACGCGTGCGTAAAGCGCGGATCCTGTGCTAATTCTACAAAGCGACCGTTGGCCTTGATGGCTTTGTGGATGACATCGCCAAAATATCCAGCCGTAGAGTCCATGGTCTCTTCTGGTACACTTTGAGTATGTGGTGTACTGGTCTTTTCAGCGGGCCTACTTGGTAAACCAGTAGTTTCGGATTCAGACTCCTCGGCTTGATCGAAGCTATGTGTGTCTATGACGTTTTGGGGTTCGATGTGCCAGATATGCCACAAAGTCCGAAATGCTCCTAGTTGACAAAGACAAGCGATATACGTCTCGAAAATCTCCGAGTCGTGAACCATTGAAGAATCACGAGATATAAGATCACGTAGTGACGGCTGTAGTCCCTCTTCTTCTAGCACTCGGCCTGTCAGAAGGGAATATGCCGCCAAAAGCTCATGGATAGGGTCTGGTTCAATCGGGGAATTAGTTCTCTTCGGAACGTATCGTAAAATCGAATCTTCTAAGATTCGAAGAAAGCCAAGTATTTGCAGGGGGTCGATTCCGCCTTCACCATCAATTATCATACCCATGTATTTCTGAGCCATTTCGAAGCTACGACACTGCAACGAGGTTATGCAGGCAAGCCACAAAAGAGAAGACGAGACTGGTAAATTCTTCGAACTCAGATTCATTATCAAGTTGTTGAGAAAAGGAAGCACCTGTTTTGGTGGTGTCATCCTGGTTGCTTTTGCACGCCCCAGTACCTCGGAACAGTTGGATATGAGTTGGCAGCCTTCAGGGGTCTGGATCACGTTCATGACGAGTCTCTCGACCTGAGAAAAATCGGGACATTCCCAGATCGCCGTGCTTAGCGAAGCTTCGTCGCCAACATCAGGACGCGATCGCTGACATAGCTTCTGTCGATGTAGCATGTACGCGATAGTTTTGGTATGACTGTCGCGTACATGATCAGGTATTCCATTCCTTTCAAGCATATTGTTTATCCACGCCAACGATGTATCATCAACTTGTGTTGGCTGATTCTGTGCCGGTTCCATCGCCGAAACATCATAAAGTGAGGCAGAGAGTATATCGTAGTCAGAAATTCGCCAAAGATAGAATTTATCAATCACGGCCAGCTTGGAAAGGGTTTCATATCTTCGAGAGTGTCTCTCAAATTCGGAGATACGTTCCTTAAGATACGGTGCCTCGCGATCTATCTCCTTCCTAGGTACCGTTACACCATCGATATCCTCACTAAAGGGGCGCACATTACTGTGGCCTACGGCGTCAAGGTTTAAGAGTAGGTCCGATATTTCGAATCTCATATGCTTATTTTTTTGCCGTTTAAGGAGATCTTTTTTAGATGGCCATACCAAAACCGGTTTATGATGTTGAAATCGGATCTGGGAATTGGATGAGGGTATTTTCATCAACAGGAGCACGTGAGGTAGCCGCTGGCCACCCAAGCGTTGCATATCGAAGATCAAGGCTAGACTGATAATAAAATGACATTGTTAGATAGTATAGTCTTTATTGTATAGGTGAATCATGTCGTGTCATGTCGTGTCATGTCTAGTAACATGAAGCGATATAATAAGTTGCGTATAATAAAAAAGTGATTTATTTTGATAAAAGATGAATAAAATATGAAGGAGGAGAAAAAACAATGGTACATCCTTTGTACCTTTCCCTTTTCAAGGTTTACCCCAGATATTTTACGTCTACATAACGGGGTCTACCTGCCTCTAGTGAACTTCTCCAGATTCTGGGGTAATTAGTGAGCGGGCCTTGTGGGACTTGGAAGAACATTAGAGGGATGTACCCACTTAACCTGTATAGGTACATCCTGCCAAGTATCTCGGGTACTAGATTAATCCGGCTGGAATACAGTCAGCCACATAAGACCCATATTTTCCAGCTGCATGGCATTACTTATCATTCAATGTATTTTATTTATCACATTTTGTCACATATCAATTTCATCCATCATTCACTTTCACCACTCCGTTCAGAATTTCATCTAAACCACCATCGCCGACACATTCTTTATTAGGTTTCCTTCGGCACAGAGAACTTATCACCAAATTTAACACCTTCTATTAAATATGCCGCCCGCGAAGAGAAGGAAGACGGCATCGGCCGCGAAAAAAGGCGCCGCTAAAGCAAAAGCTACACGCAAAGCTACACCCAAAGCCGACATAATCGAGCAACCTCCTCCACCCAATGATCTACCCAATGATCCAACCAATGATCCAACTAATAATCCAACCAAGGACGATATCTTTCAAGAGAACCAGACAGAAAGCCCAAGCCAACCCACGACGAAAGAAGAGACTAAACCTGAGGAAGTAGTAGCAGAAACGAGTTCCGCTGTAAACGCAGCCGAAAAGGCGAAGGAACGGATGGCACGTTTCCGCGCCCTTCAGGCCCGTGCCAAAATATCGTCAGACCAGAACCTCGCAGAGGCGACCAAGGAGTCGCAGCGACTGGCCACGGATCCCTCCGCGCTCGTGTCGCTGAACCGCCGTCGCGACATAGCCACCCACAAACTCCTCAAGGCCGAGACCGAGGAGGCGGGCGATGACTTCGAGCGCAAACGGGCCTGGGACTGGACCGCCGAGGAGAGCGAACGATGGGACAAGCGCATCAAGAAGAAGGCCGCCCACCGCGATAACAACGCCTTCCAAGATTATCGTCAGGAGAGCAACAAGGTATACAAGCGCCAGCTGCGTGACATGGCCCCCGACCTCGAGCGTTACGAGAAGGACAAGATGGCCGCCATCGAGAAGACCGCTGCCGCTGGCGGCCTCGACATCATCGAGACCGAAGACGGTGAATTGATCGCCGTGGATAAGAATGGCAGTTTCTACTCCACGGCCGACTCGACCTCCTTTGCTGAGAACAAGCCAGACAAGGCCGCGGTCGACCGCCTCGTGGCCGAGCTGCAGAAGGCGGAGGAGACGCGTCTGCGCAAGAGGAGGGAGAGGATGGCCCAGAACGGCGATGAGGGCGACGTTACGTACATCAACGAGAAGAACAAGCAGTTCAACCAGAAGTTGGCGAGGTTCTACAACAAGTACACTGCGGAGATCAGGGACAGTTTCGAGCGCGGTACCATGATATGAGGAGGATGGTCTGGTTTGAGTGTTAACTACATCGGGGCGTTGACAAACTACCTACTTATTTACGGTAGCCCCCGACTAGATTTTTCTTCTTTTTTTCTACATTAGCATACCTGGGGGTGCGGCGTTGAGCAAGTATGATACATCGTACAACAGGTCCATAGGAGTCAGTGCATTAATACAACACAAAGCTTAGGCGAACGTTCAGAGCATACTTTTCCTCCACGACTTGTTAGCTAACTCCTCGATATCGGGGACCTCGACGGGCCCTTTCACCGACTCGTCGCTCAAGGCCTCGACGACGGCCTCCGCCACCACGTCCACCTGCAGCGGCTTAATCCCGGCGGCGCCCATAAAACCGCCTAGGATGCCGCGCGTAAGGCCGTTGAAGGCGGCACCTGCTCCCGTCAGAGCCGCCATGCCCACTGTGATAGGCCGCGAGGTATCGTATAGGAAAGGCGGGCGGAAGAAGACGCCGCGCATCTGAGGGAACTCGGCGGCGATTGTGCTCTCGGCCTCCCGCTTGGTGTTGATGTAGCGGGCGGGCAGCACGGGAGCGCCGCCGGCGGCGGAGACGTAGCCGAACGCGGACACGTTCCCGCGGGCGGCCTCCTTGGCCAGCATGATGGCGCTGTCGCGGTTCATGTTCTCGTACGTGAGCTGGGCGGCGGTCTCGGGGGGGCGGATGTCGTCGGGGGTGCCGTCCGGGACGCCGCGCTCGAGCGGGTTGCCGGGCCGCGGCGCGGACGAGAAGGCCTTGCGCAGCCCGGTCAGGGGCGACTCCCGACCCCGCACGACGCCCTTGTAGTCGGCCTCGAGCAGAATGCCTAGCGTGTGCACGACGTAGTCAGCGCCCTCGAGCAGCGGCGCGTAGGTTCCCGGGCGCAACACGTCCGCCCGCTCCCACGTCACCTTGCGCGCCCACGGCGGCCGGACGTCGGACGAGGTGACGGTGTTCCACCTGGGCTCGCCCGAACGACTGCGAGCTTCGTTAGCGGGTGGCTGTCGCCGCTAGGGATGTGTTTTATGGAATACGATGTGACTTTAGATAAGATAATTAGATGGATAAGTCTGACCTGAAGGATATCACTTCCCACCCCCTACCGACGGCATATTTACATATCCTAGAACCAAGAAACCCGTTCCCGCCGCATACTACAAGTCTCTTGGCCGACATGGCGGGTGAATGTCGAGGTATGGGTTGACTTGTAGCTTAAAATCTCGGAAGTGTGTAGGTTTATTATGGGTTTATTATGAACAAATACCTAAGGACTAAGAATCGGTCATCTGAAATATTCAATAGGCTATAGAAGGGAAGTCAGTCGAAAGATATTTTGATAAATTATAATTTATAACATCTTAAAACTTATTTTTATTTCTTAGTCAACGACATCATCAGCCCATGTGTAAGGCTGACATATTTTACTTGCACTTAGGTCCCAAGCTAAGATGTACATAGTACCCTGTGGATATGGAAGTACGGAATATCCCATTGGGGGACCCGTTGATGGTCAGGGGCAGGGATAGGACAAGAACGCGTTTTGATTGGTCTATCCAGACAAGGTAAAGAAAGGCGACAACGTAGGTGGAACCTCGGACCTCGAAAATTTCCCATCAGCATGGAATTTATATCGATAAGACTGTGAGGTAGGATGTCGGGTCAACCACTCTTTCCGGTTTCTAATGATAACTCGATCAATACATATCGTATCTTATTTAACTATACCTATCTGTTATCAATTATCCTTAAATAAGAGCCGATGATCTAAAAAGTACCTAGGTCCCTAAATCAATCATTACATTCTTCTCCATTACCACATTTCTTCCCATCTCTTAACAATCAACAACCAACCATCCCCAAATCTTTCAACACACCATATATATCTATCTACCAACCACTTATCCGATTATTAGAACGACACAAACAAAAACAAGAAGTATCATTGGAGTATCCCCCTAAAAAAAAAACATATGGCGCCGCCGGCGGGTAAGCGCGTCAAGGGCGTGCAGATCTACCGGCCCTTCATCTACGGCACCACCGCCCGCCCCTTCAACGACACCGACAACCCGCGCCCGGCCGGCGTCCCCGCCGACCACACGCACTCGTGGCAGGTCTTCGTCAAGGGCGTCGACGACACCGACATCTTCTACTGGCTGCGGCGCGTGCAGTTCAAGCTGCACGAGTCCATCCCGAACCACCTGCGCACGATCGACGCCGAGACCGTCGCCCGCGAGGCCGAAGCCCGCGCCTCCGCCAACCACCACCACCACCACAGCAACGGCGGCACCAAACAGCGCCGCAACACCGGGACGAGCAGTTCTTCGACGGCCGTAACGGCGGCGGCGGCGGCAGCCCCTTACTTCGCCGTGGACGAGACGGGCTGGGGCGAGTTCGAGATCACCATCCGGCTGTACTACGACAGCCGCAGCGGAGAGAAGCCGCAGACGCTGTACCACCACCTGCGCCTGCACCCCTACGGCCGCACGGACGCGGAGAAGGAGGCGATGCGCAACGGCGGCGAGGTCGTCGCCTGGGTCTACGAGGAGCAGCTCTTCAACGAGCCCTTCGAGGACTTCTACAAGGTCCTCACCACCGGGGCGCGGGACAAGGGCTCCTCCTCGTCTGCCGGCGGGGGAGGGAAGGGGAAGGGGAAGAGTGCGGCGGCGGCGGCGGCGGCGGCGGAGAGTGGTGGCGGGGAGGTGAAGGAGCGCAGCGCCATGATCCCGCTGACGAACAGGCCCGGGCAGCCGTTCAGCCGCGAGACGGAGCTGCTGGAGATCAAGAGGCTGAAGGAGGCCGAGGACAAGGTGCACCAGATGGTGCTGGACATGACCAAGGCCGTCAAGGCCAAGGAGGCCGAGCTCGTGGCCCTTAAGAAGGCCGCCACCGCTGCCTCCGCCTCAGGCGCGTAGAACGCGTCCGCGAGGAGGGTTAGGGAGAGCGTCGGCAGCGCGATCAAGAGGAAGAGGAAGAATCGGTGAGGAGGAGGATTGTTGTCGAATGGGGGGGGGGGGGGGGGGGGGTGATTGTAGGAAAGACGGGTATCGACTTGAACAAAAATTTTACTTCCTCTCTCCCTTCCCCCCTTTTCACTCTCGGGGAAGGAAGCGGCGTTCGGCGTACCCCCTTATCAACCGGCGTTTTATATCAAGGGCAAGTCATGGAATCAAAAGGAGTTTGCGATGAAAGCATTATAAGGGAGAGACAAAAAAAAAGGGGGGGGGAGGACATGCTATGCTATACTATGCTATGCTGCCATATTCCGCATCGAAAGAGGTGAATATCTACTACCGCTTTGTACGGTAGGTAGGCCTTGGTACTAGGTACTAGGTGCGAGAATAAGGAATAGGGAATAAGGAACAAGGTATAGGCAATAAGGAATAAATACCTACCTACCTACCTAAAGTAATAATAAGAAGTCAAGTAAAGAAAATCTGCTGTTCTAGAAAAGGAGAGGTCGTTGATGCTGTCTCGGGTTTATACACACGTGTATATCTGGTAACTATGCCTTGTAGATACCTACCTACCTATATTTAGAAGCCCATGATGAGAAGTAAGCTAAGGTACCTAGGTGATTGGTGTATGTGCTTGCTTGCTTAATACCTACCTACCTACCCCTATACCGGTACCTAGCGAGAAGACGGAGAATGTGTAGATAGAATATCTATCTACCTAGGTAGGTACCTAATCTACCAGTACTCACTCACTTGTACGCAGTATTATATGCCTACCTAAAGTAGATAAGAGGTAGAGGTAGATGTAGAGGTAGGTACCTAGATATCTCCATTCCCGCTTTAGATCCTTACCTCATTACCTCCTTACCTCCTCACCTCATTACCTCATTACCTCATTACCTCCTTACCTCCTTACCTCATTAGGTACATTACCTCCTATCATAAAGCTACCTAACCTATCAACGACAACCTAAGGGTACCAGGTAACCTACCTCATACACCAACACCCAAGAAGAAGGTAACCAACCAAGTGGTAAGAAGCAGACAAGAAGAGACTTTTCCACCATCATCAGCTCGGAGGAGTACTACCTCACGCCTCCCAAAATCCATTTACCTCGCATATTACCTTACAAACATCCAATACGATCTTCACAAGGAGGTATCTACTCTTATCTAATTTCTTTCTTAGTTAGGGGCAGGTTTTGTTTTTGGCAAATTGTTTTTGAAAAAAAAAATAAACAAATTTTCATATTCGGATAGGAGTCTTTTCTCTCAAGAGGGTTGTTGTTTCTTTTCCTTTCCAGCCTCGAGTTGGGGGTGTCTCCCCGTGTATAAACGGGTCGGTACCTGTACGTAGTAGGGAATATAAGGGGGTTGTTTCGTACGTACTTCAAACTTGTAGAGCCCCTTTACCTGTACTTGTACGATAACGGCACGGTACGATACTGCACTATACTAGGGAGACTGATATGGTATGTGTACCAGCACGCACGTTCTAGTGTTTTTTTAAAAAAACAACCACCATAGCTCCCCCCTATTCCCCCCTCCTTATCCCTTATCCTTTCCCTGATCCTTTCCTTTCCGTTCCCCCCCCTTCCTGAACACCTCTCGGAGACATCCTTTCCTTTTTGATAAGACAACATCTGAACGAAGTCTTGGGCCGTTCTGCGGCGTAGGATCGGATCCGATTTTGATCCTACCTGATAATGACATAAGAAAGTGGTTGGTAAAGTGTTAAAAGATAGAAGGTAGGTATGTGATGCAATTTCCTCCACTCGACCTGCACTACGTATATGCCAAAATATACGTAAGCCCTCAACCTCACAGCTCAAGAAAAGAACAAAAGGTTTTCTCAAAAAACCAACAGATCAATCAATGCCCAATCTTTCTTTTTTTTTAGACCCGTTCGCCCTAGAACGCCTCTGCTGCAGACCGCCAAACGCAATTCACATTAGCAACATTCGGATATCTCCATCACCCTGGCCCTCTTCCGTCAATGTTTTCCTGTCGTAACGCCGTATCGTATTTACAGTCTACTGTATGTGTAGGCAAAGTAAGGTTAAGAAAATGTGTTCGGAAAGGATCGGTGGGTTTTCTGCGCGCTTTATTGCGTCGCCTGGTATGCGGGAGGCGGGGTGTCATCGCGCTCCGCCCAGAAGTTCTCGTTCCGTTGCTTCTCGTCATACACGCGACGAGCAATTTCACCAGCCATCTTCATGATCCACGCCTGCTCGAGAATCACCGACGAGGTGTCGGACCCCATCGGCCGGTGTCGCCCCATACTGAGCGAGTCCTTAGAAGACGAAGCAAAGGCTTTTAGAGCCTTCTCGCGCTCGGCCATAGAGACACTAATCTCCTTTTCTACCGGCCTTGTGGACAATTCATCCGGGGTAGCTGAACCGTTAAACATGTCCATATGTAAAGGGGTCCGAGATGGCAGTTCCCTCTCAGATCTATATCGAACATTGCCCGGATATGCCCCTTCTGCTGCCGGTTCCTCTTCGGGATCTTCTGGTATCGAAGTAGGCAGGATTGGCTCCGAGAATGGACCAGCAACCGAAGTAGAATCTGAGACAGTCTCGCCAACCTCGCTGCTTGCCTCGTCTCCAGCCTTGTGATGGCGAAGGTTGACAACGCGGGTCTTCTTCCTGCGCGAACTCCTCGAATGGCGACCAGCGCCGAGAGCTAGGCCAGTAGTGGCCGAATGCATACTACCTAGAGACGGCCGAGAAGGCAGGCTACCTTGATCCATGCTGCTCGTATCGGTAAACGTGTAAGTAGTGCTAGTGCCTTGCACGGAGTGTGTACGCATCAGACTAGGCGACAGGCTCGGCGTCGAGTACCCAGTATCACTGCGGTCCATCGATCCAGCCCAGGCTCTAAACAACACGTCACGAATTCCAGGGGTGAAGAGTGATAATGTCCGATGGGAATCGGTAAGGGCGGCTAGTCTTAGGAGATTCTTTTGAGAGAACAGCGATTGCAACTCCGACCCACCGTGCATAGACATGGACGCGATTTCGCTTGCATCAAGCACATGTCCGTTGGAGTCGACTGCTTCCGGAGGTGGGTTGGCAAAGGGGTCCACGACAGGTTCATCCCCAGCACTTTCCTTCGGCAACACCTCTTCCCTAGGCAACTGATCTGGGCACCAAAGACGTAAGGAGAGTTTATGGATTATGGCAGGTAATTCGTCCATCATTAGTGTTCTCAACTGGCCTTCAATGGTTCTCTGAAGGTAGTCTCGAACAAACTGGATCGAATCAAAGGTCGAGGAGACCTTGAGGGATTCAAGAGGATCATTTCTGAAAACTAGGGTAAGGCCCTTTTGTTTTGAAAAGACCAATATAATGAAAGCCGATAGCTTGATCTCAGATAATGTGATAGACAGGGGTATCGTGAGACTTGCTGAGGCAGCTAATGGTTGTGGTGACGTGAAAGTCGGTTTAGCTGAAAGATATGTGTTTAACGGGTTTGCCTATACGTTGTCATACATTAGCCATTCTTTTCATTATTAATATTATTCTTTTCATTATTATTATTATTATTGATCATTATTCATTATTATTTTGGGGTGACGCACAAACGCACAAACGCACAAACGCACGCCGCACAACCCTTGACTTGGGAACCGGGGAAGCTCGGAAAATTCCAAAAGAGAACAAGGAAACGCGAATCCCTGATACTTTAATTACAATTCCAGAGATTTATGCAAAAGAAAAAGCTCCACAAACGCGATAAATTTTTGGGAAACATGTCTTCCTCTATGCTGGGTCTGACAAGGAATACGAATTAAGGAATAACTGGAAAGGGGTTGGGAAAAATATATCTGGAGATCATGTGGGTTGTGATCGTTTGTGTGGCTGTTATTAAATTTTTGATGGTATTCAGAAGAATATTTGGGATAAGAATCTTCGTGTGACCATAAGAAAGCACTAGCTCTCTGAAGACTGAGGAAAGGAAAGGAAGGAAAAGAAAAGAAAAAAAAATAGAAGAACTTGTATGATAAGATGTCTGATAGCTTTATCGTAGCACCACGATGGAGCTCCAGTATGTTTATCGTCATGCAGCAAAATAAGTCAAGGAGTAGGTAGCAAGGGGAAGACGCAGGCAGGATAAGAGCGGTCGACAAACTTCGATCGACAAGACTCGTACCGCGTTCTATCTCTCTGCGTCCTAACCCGGGCTAGCGGAATCGCGACGGAGAGGAAACGGGAAAGCAGGAAGATGGAAGATAGAAAACGTAGAAAACATAAATAAATAAATAAAATAGGCCAACCTACTTGAACTCTCGTCCGCAATGTCAAAAAGGCATCACCCGTATAACACATCTTGAAGATGCCTCGAAACCTATCCTCGGCCAAATCCCCGATTTCCAATATCTCCAGGTCCGGGGGTACGGAACCCAAGTTGAACTCGGTGACGAGGATATCATCGACGATTATGGGAGGTTTGGGAGATTTGTTGAGCGCGTCTGTTAAAAGCTCTTGTGCTCGTCTGTAGAAGTCGGCGTCGGCTGTGAGCGGCGACCAGTTGAAGTTGAAAGCCATGTTGGGTAAAGCATTTAGATTCGCATCGTAACAGTTTCTGTTGAGCGGCGGTTTGGGCGGTTTAGGCGGTTTGGTGATGGCAGGGGCCGGAATTGGGGGGTGGGTTAGGAGGGAGGGAGGGAAAAAAAAATAAAGGCGGTCGGTAAAATAATGAATTAGGAATTATGAGAGCGGTTAACTAAAAAAAAAAAAAATTGTATGTATGTAAAATGAAATACAGCTTGAAGTCGGTGTGTCGGTTTCGTGGTGGCGGCCGGCCGGGGGGGATGAATAAATTATGTACTAACTAATAGTTAATAAGTAAATAAGTATAGTTTGATCGGACCACAAAAAAAAAGAAGAAAAAAAAAAAAGGAAAACGAAGCAAAATGGTTGATCGCGTGTGGTAAAATCTAGTCTATGGTGATGGTGATAGGATAAGTCGTATGATGGGTCTCGATGAAGTGGGTTCGGCGAGGGTCTTGGAGCTATTCCACGCTTTTAAGACGACGCGGATTAGAAATTCATAAAGGAAGTTCAAGGGAACTTTGTGCATCGGATGACGCTACTATGCAGGTTTATGAATGAGTGGAGGAGTGCTTTCCAAGCTCTCTCTCTCTCTCTCTTTTTTTTTTTTTTTTAACTCGTGAATCTTCTACGGCATAAATAGGTACGTACCCCCTTGTTCATTCGATCTCCGATTCCTGCCTTCCTTCTTAAGCGAATTCCCAGCTTTCTGGTTGGCTGGTTGGTCTAGGAAGATAAATAAAATGGACCTTGCGGAGAAAAACGCGCTTTCTGGAAGCGGTTTATACTCGTCCGTACTAGCCAATCTTGGCAACCATGATTAAGCCCGACGACAAAATCCCTGTGGGTTTTTTTTTTTACATGTGGTCAGTGCATCTCGCGACTGACAACTGACGTTGAACGGCTGACCGCCTGTTTCATTGGCTTCTTCCACCTGCATCGACTGATACGTCAGTATAATGCCTGGGGTAAGTTACATGTATTGATTGTTTTAGGTAGGAGATATGTATGTATGTACATGTACATACCTTATTATAGAGCACGCGACCTCGGGAACATCCAAAACACCGTTAGGGTAGACCCTAAGGCCTTTAAGCATTACCGCATAAAGGTACTTACTCCGTATCATACATTAACGCCGACTTATTCTATCAATAGACAATAAGATATCGTTCTATTCTCCGCGTTTGCCGGCTCACCACCTGCACCGGACCTACGATTCTTATTAATACCTATAACTAACTATAACTAATACTACGTTGGATTTGACTTACAAAAATATGATCCGTACATCCATAGAATAAGGTAACAATTTTAACATTCCAACACTTACTATTCGTATTTCAACGCCATCACCCATCGTCAGTCCTATAACCGACCCTGAAATAACTACATACTACGGAGTACATAGTATATAGATGAGAAACTAAAATCCTACTATGTATACTTGAATACTATATATATATGACCTCGCCTCGCCCAAGCATCCGAGATCGCAAATGCGTGTATAATTGGAGTAGTATATAAGCCCAAGGTTAAGCACCCGAAATAATGGGCAATGCGCACTCTGAAACTTCGATCCCATTCTCCATTCTCCATTCTCCATTCTCTCCGTTCCTCCTTACACGTTACACGTCAGCGACAGGCATCATCATCATCTGGCATTGCCCAACTAATTGCCCAAAGGATACCATTTAATATTATTTCTATTATCGAAAGAGATGGGTTCTAACTTCACAGGTTACATAACACCTCAGTTACCTACCACTTATTTGCTCTTTTCCCTTCCTCCAATCATTGACGCCTCCCATTCCTTCTCTTAAACCCCCCTTGCTCGAATAAGCAAATAGGACAGACAGGGAGAGAACGACGAGGGAAAAACCCCCATATTATTACTAACTGTAGCCTTGCGGCCAACCTTTCTACTATGTATGCCCCTGTGTAACGACAAGCGTACCGCCGCCCAACCGGATATCCCCCCCACCCCTCTTCCCCCCCTGCATGATTACTCGTAGCGTAAATATCATCTTTTTCATAACCATAAGACGTCACGTTGGGAGACAAAAAAAAGCAATATAGGGAAAGCTCCTCCAGATATTCTGCAGTCATGGCGATACCGACGCCGATTCAACCCTTCAACCTCGCCCGGAACGCCAGAGGGATGTCGAGGCCCGTTTTCAGGCAATAATCGAGCCTCAGAACGCAGGCCGTCTCTATCGGCGGGTTCTCCTCGCCCTCATACCACCCATCCTTAACCAGATCGTTGTGCCCCTTCTGCCAATACGTCTGTTTCTGGCGCCAGTTCTTCTTGTCGACGTCAGCTAACTTGATGATGACCGGCGCATTCGGATCGATCGGCATGCGGACGAAGCAGGAGCAGTCCCGTAACGTCATCGATAGGCCAAACCTGGCATCTGAGGGCCTGGTGAACAACGTATTCCCCGGATCCCCCTCTTCCTGAAGGTCCCTGAGCCGCTCAAGGACGCCGCTTTCCCGAAAGGCGTCGGCCAACCGTTCCCGGTCTCGCTCGGTCCACTTAGGTACCAGCCGGTCGATGGTACTCATAACCACATCACGGTTCTCGTGAATGAGGCCGAGGGGACATATTGGCGTGAAAACTTTGAACCCGCGCTTCTTCAATTTGCCATTGCGCAGAGCCTCTCTCGCACAGGTCCGGCACCGGATCGCGCTCTTGGGGGCCATGGGAGACTGGGCCAACCACTTCGGTTTGAATTCGAGAGCCTTATAGCCTGGAGCGGGGCCCATATCTTCCACTAACATAGCAAACCCGGCTTGGATGATGCTTTGGTCACCCCTGATCCCATTGTTTCGAAGAGCATCCTCGCGCTTGAAGTTGAGAGAATGCGCTACGACCGGAGTGATGTTAATAAGGATCTGGGGGACGATATGCTGACGACCAACGTGAACGTCGACGAACTTCTCCTGAAAGTCCTGAAGAGTCTCGTAGTCGTATGGGGTGACATTCGGAGTAACCTTGGGCACGCGCAGTAACGTTTCCCGGAAGAAGCCAGCGGGGATGTCTGGATCCTTGGGTTCCTTGATGCTGAAGACAGCATTTGCACGACCTTCGGCAAGATGCGTGAATTCAGATCTGGTAAGAATATAGCTCAACTCATATAGCTCTTTCGATGAGAGGGCGGGACCAATGTGCTCAGCGCCTAAAAGTCCTGCGGGGAGCGGCTTGGAGAGGTCGCTCCAAACATCTTTGAGAGGTTTCATGACAGGCTCCCCCTCGTTTTTATTCAAAAGTAGGGTCTCGGGAGTAACCTGAGAACTCCAAGAGGAAGAGGAATGGCATGAGGTAGGAAATTAAGAATGTGATATGTTATATGATAAGATTCGGATAGCTTGCTTTGTTCTAGCGTAGCGAGGAGCTAAGAAATATTAACCTGTTCAGGTGAGAGTAAGAAGATAATATATTGTTAACGTTCTTTCTTCTGTCTTTTTTTTTCTTCTTCTCACTATCCAGAATGATAAACACAAGCGGTTGGTTTGGGTTGGTAAAGTTAAACGAGAGACTTGACAAGGACAAGGAAATATAGTATTAGTCGCTAGACTAGTCTAGCGGGTATAGTTATAAGATTTCATATGATTAAGATGTTGAAGTGGACAAAGTAGAAAAAAAGTAGGGGTTAAGAAAAAAAAGGGGGGGGAAGAGGAGAAGGAGAGAAGGGGGAAAAGAGAGAATGAATAAAGACCCATAAGACCCTCCCTAGTAACCAAGATAATCTAATAGTTAGATATCAAGACCAAGTTTGGGAAAGTGAAATGGAGAATGGGAATACAGTTATGAACACTCGAGCTCCAGTTTCCAACTGCCGCTGGAGAGTTTAAATGTGCGGCTGCGGGCACCCGAGCTGGAGAAAATAGTGGCGCAGTAGAACTTAGTTATTACAGAACATTTGAACTTTAGGAAAAGGCCTCCCCCTCACACCTTCTTCGCCCCCTTTAGATAAAAAAAAAACCAATAACGGAAGTAACTAATAATAATAAAAAGATAAATTTAGTCTCAGCCAAGTCTTAAGCCGTTGGTAAACTATCGCTCCGAGGGGGAAAAGTTTTGATGGGGCTTTTGGGGCATTCTGGGGCCACTGGGGTTTTCTGGGGACTATACTTCCATGTTACATACAAACATTGTTACTATTGATCTTATATACATATAGCACATATAGCACATATAGTACATATATATAATAATATAGTAGCTGAAGATTATACTACATATGTAGATGATACAGACTTTATATTTATAACTACAGTAGATAATGTAATAATATAGGTAGGTACCTGGTATGTTACAATCTATCTATACATTCCATGTCCTAAGCATACATTTAATACTTACCTTGTAGGTCAACATTATACGGATTACATTTCTTAGTGGATGATCCGTGTGACCGAAATGATCGATACCAATCAATTAACGGCCAGCAAATACCTACCTTGTATCTACTCCTTGGATACCCCGGTACTATCCCTTTACCGTGATTGGTACTATGAAGTATGCTAGGAGGTATGTATGAGAATGTGTACTGACAAAAAAGTATCATGAAGCTGTAATGATACGAAATACCCATCGTACAATCCCCGTTCATTCGTTAGCGTACACATGCACGGCGATCTAATATCCACTCGCTCGGGTATCTATCCTATAACTTGACCTTTACACTATTCCTAACCTAGATAACTCTTATAATTTGATGTTCATACATACCTACCTATTACTTTCTATATGTACCTGGGTCTTAGGCATGTAGATACCGTACTACTTGTAATAAGTCTTCGTGTTCTTGTGTAAGATTGAAGAGATTAAACGTAAGAATATTCATGATGCCGAGCCTACCTACTAATAAGTGAGGTAAGATCTATTGCTCTTTAGACCATGTCCCCTCCCAAAAGAAAGAACCGAAAAAAAAAGCCTAATATGATCCATCCTCTCTATATGCGTCCTTTAAATTCCAAATTTCGCTTAGCAACGTTTATACCCCGGCGGCGGTGAAGCTCAGTAGACTGCCAAATGCCAGCCCAGCCACAAGAGCCAGTCCCATAAACCCGCCGGATGCTTCGCGTTCCCCTTCCTCAACCCACTCTCCAGCTGCCATCATGCAGTTAGAGCCTAGCCAGCCCGTGGTAAACCCGAACGGGAACTGGACTACCATGAGGTAGAACACGTCACTATTAACAATCGCCCCCTTTTCGTGAAGGTTGCATAGAGCGTAAAGCGGTAGGAACATCAAGCGCGCGATACTTGCTACGAAGAGCAGCGAAGGTCGCCCGCGGAGGGATAGAAAGAGCGAACTAGCTCTCCCTCCCAGGTCACCTAAATTCCAGAAGAAGAACCCAAGCGGGATGAATGCGGCGGGTTGAAGCAGTAAGCTTGCTTCGTCCGGTGGTGTTACCGATAAAATCTTTGGCGTGAAGACCGGGTAAAACATGGCAACAGCGAAGCACATGAAAACCCCAGCAGCGAGCCAATGAAGCTTTCGGAAGAGTGTCAGCATGCTGACGATCTTACGTGCCGCACGCTCCGCAGACTCGACACTCGTTATCGACGAGGCCATGTGTTCCATCATTCGGTTCTCCACGATACGGTTGTGACGTTGGACTAGCGGGACGAAAGCAACGAGCGCTATGACGGATATGATCACCGCGGTAAGGAAGTAGACGAAGGCTGCCTTTTGATTGCCCGACGAAACTTCTTGCCTCGTCCTAGCAATCGCATCTGCTGGGGGTGCGACGAGGACCGAGATAACTTGAACAAGCGCAGGGAGGACGCCGGCTATGCCTTGTCCGGCCATGATGGCTTGCATATACTCCGGTCTTCTAAAGCTCGAAGCGAACGCGAACGCGCCGTTTTGTATCAGTCCCGCCGCCCATGCCGCCAATGCGACCATGATTAACAGAAATACGAGGTATGCGGAAGGAGAGACGTCGAGGAATGTAGTAGTCGAAGCCGTTAGTAGAGCAAACGTGGCAACGTTCATATATAGAGCGAGATTAATTCGGAAAGGATAAGAAGCAGCATATTGTATATTGGCTAACACCGTCATCGACCCTAGATTCCCCAGCGTCGATACAGATATAATTGCCGATTGGAAGTTATCGAGGATCCAGTCGTCATCTTGAAAGCGAAGCTGGAAGTACGGCGCTGCAGCTAGGAACATATTCCTAATTCATATTTACCATTAGCTATCATATTCTTGCAACAGAAGTATGAGTCCATACCATGCCCATAACATGGCAACGCCGAGTACGGCAAAGAGGCCATACTCGATCCACGAGAAAGGTGCATCATGACTCTCGGTCTCGCGAGGCTCGGGAAGCTCTTCGGGGGACTGCGAATCAGTGTTTAGAGGTTGGTATTCCAGTTCATCTTCCCTTTTCCGAAAGAATGTACGAATCCGGTCCATAATAGGATATAGATGTGATGCTGCTCTATTCAAACGCGAGCTTCTCTCATCGGACGGCCGCGGCTAAAAGGAGCGCGAAGGAGCACATACGACATGTGTATAATTCTATGAATATAGGTAGTAATAATTCTACCATAGAGATTTAAAAAAAAAAAAAAAAAAAAAAAAAAAAAGAAATCACTCAGACATCGCTTTAGCAATAGCTTAAGCCTCGTAATAAGCCACGCCAGATGGACAGTAAAATAGGGTCGTTCCCGGATATCATGGGAACTGGATGATTGATCGGTGTTTGGCTGTCAGCTGGAAGATTTAGGTAATGATGTACCTATGCTGTATGCATTTTGTCACGGGATTTAGCACTAGTTTCTTTTATCACGTGACAGCTGCGTGCGTAGCGCACCTGATTAGATAAGCTAGATAGGATCGTCTACCTACTTAAGGCGCTCCATTTGGGTACTCCGCGCTCTCTCTTACTCAATAGACAACCTTTTGATCCGATCCTGCCACAGTTATGAGCCCGGTTAGCGTTTAGGACAAACCATCATTTAAGGGATCGGATTTTTAAAGAACATACTTATCTCAATCTTCTAAATTATCTCATTTTATATATCACATCAACAGCTCGTTGCTGACTCCTCGATCTATCATGTCTACCTCCACGTCTGAAGAGAGCCGACTCGTCGTCGACTCTAAGCTCACCTGCAGGGAAGATTATCCCGAATGGTTCAACGCGCTTAGAGTCAACTGCGATGTCTTAGGCATCTGGGAGCAATTGGACCCTGCTCAGCATGGAAAGAGAGTGCTCTCAGGCAGGGAGCACCAAGTTGGAGGATGTGATCTATCGCATTAGACAGACCATGTCACCTGGCGCTCCTACGACTTGCCAAAGCTTACAAAGAGGTCGAGGGCTATATCGGAGCGATACAACGGTGTGGCCGCACCAACCTTTTGTCATAGTTATGAGCCCGACTGCAATCGTACTGCTCATTCTGGCATATTCCACGTTGCTGAAAATGCAATCTTCTTCGTTGCGAGCATGCGGGATCGAACCATGTTCTCGTCCTTAGTATGCCTTACTATCCGTACTAGTCGGATTCTGGGGCTAGCGCAATCCTTGGGAATAGTGTAGTAGCTGCGTTATACCATGACGCCAAACGCGAACCGGGCTCACAGCTATGGCAAAATGTGGGTGCGGCCACACCGTACTTTGCACTGGTACCGTATGGTATTTAAGCCTACTGTTTTTGCCCGCGACACATTTAGTATAAAGGTATACCGTACTATACACTAGGTATGTACATCTCATAAACTGAACGGAAATATAAATAGGTATTATGGAGACTAGAGGTATGCAATCTGTATGTACATGTATGCACAAGCCACAAATGTAAGATTGCCAGGTGGCTTCCCGCTCAATGTACTTCATTAGACACATATCCCCTTGTACACCTTATCCTAGATGTCGATCGGTACCTATCACAACGACAACCTTACGTTAACCTTCAAAGACTTCCAAGGTTAAAGTTCAAAGTTGATTGTGGAAGAGACTAACTAATGTACAGGTAACTAGCAGACTGCAGTCCGGTTTATGTAGTCCGGAAAAAGTACATGTTGATAGGTATATCGATTTAATATTGATTATTAATCAAACAATCCGCATATGTTTGGGATAAAAAGGTCTTACGGATATAATTAGGATTTGACATTCATGTAAAGCGATATTTAAAGTAAAAAGGATCGAGGATCGAGTCTGTGGTTGGGGGGTAATATATTAGATTCCACCAACATCATGGCAACCTTACGATAATAGAGCTACGTAAGGCAATTTAGTAATAGCAAGGCTTAGAGGTTGAATCTGGTTCGCATCTTTTCCATCTTAGCCTTCCATTCCCATTGCACTGCATCCTCTCCCTCGCTTCCAGCCCGACCAATCCCCTTGTCGATACGTCTCAGCTTGAGCGTTGCTCTAGGTCCTAACTCCTGGAGGCCTGTAAAAAGAAAAAGAAAAAAGCCCAGTGGTTAGTTACAACTGCTTACGCACCATAAGCTACTGCTGACTCACCTGCGCGGATATCCTCTACTCCTTTCAGCTCCTTCCCATCTGCGCCTACCACGCTCTTCTCCGTCGCCCTCTTGTCTCGGAAGATATACCGATGCCGGCGCAAGAAGATGTAATCACGTTGGTTATGCAGTGTAACAACTTGACGACCTTGCAGTTCAGGACTTTTGGGCCAAAGCGTCTGGAAGAGCCTTGCGGTGAGGACCCCTAACGGTGTCTTGAAATTATTGAGTAAAAGTTCCGGGTAGTGATTCGTCGGATTACCGTGACCTGGTAGCTTCTTTCCTTCGACCCAATTCGAGATGCTAAAATGGAAAGTCGGTCCCGAGGGTAAATGAACAATATCTAGACCTATGAGCTTCTTCTGGTCCTCTCTGAGAATCATAACAGAACTAAAGCCCCTATTCCCTGCGAATTTGCAAATCTCCCTCACGCTATACTTGTGGCTATATCTATGCGCCGACCGCGGTATATACGTGCTGTGTGGGAATAAGGTGCAAAACAGTCTTGCTTCATCATGTAGAGTCGAATTAAGAGCTGTGGTGATCAGGACTTGAGGCTCGGCAGGTCCATCGTCGGAGAATAGCGACGGGAACTTGGCCACCAAGGATTCCGGCGTAAGATCGAGATTTGTCGAAGTGGTTGAAGGCGCAAGACTGTCGTCTCGAATTACTTGTTTTGCGCGAACTTTTGCTGCTATTTCGTCGGAATCGTCTTCGTCGTCGTCTGAACCTAACATACTATCTTCCTCTTCGCGGTCGTTATCGTCTACGAGATCGTTGTCATCGTCTGCTCTCGCAGCTAATAGCTCTTCTGTTTCTTGTTGTTGTAAGCGTCGTTTCTTGAGCAATTGCTCCATATCGACGTTAGCGCCCAGTCCATCATCGTCAACATCATCCCAGACTCGCTTCCGGTCAATAGTTAGTGGTTGGTTTCGCGCAACCCTTTCCCTCCTCAGTTCAGGTTCTCGGTCTTCTTCCTTCTTCCTCCGAAATCGTGCCTCGCGCTTCTCCTTCTCGCGCTCTCTCTTTTGTTTTACATATGTCGATTGTCGATGGAGCTTATTTCCCGTCTTTTTAGACAGCGAGACAGATCTTTGCGAGCCCATTGTCTCTTTATTAGCCGTGTAGGTGTCTAGCGAAGAAGTGTGGAAAGAAAATTTATTATTTAGAGTCAAAATATTTTATTTTGCTGCGCATTTGACTCATGTGAAAGATTAAAGTGATAGTTTTATAATTAAGTTAAAGTTGTTTTGTAAATGGCAATGAATTAGAAAGACTGAAAATTTTAGCGGGTCCCAAACTGAGTTAGATACGGAATCTTACCTAGGTAGGTACGAATAATTCTCATGAAAGTTTGCTTATCATACTCTTGTACCCAGTATTGTTTAGGATGATATGGATTTAACCGGTATGAATTGATAGAGGGGTCTTTAAACGCTGTAAATGTTGGAGGGGTCCAAGAAAAATATCGGCTCCTTCTGACTCAATTTCCTATTTCCTATTCCCAATTCTAAATTCTAAACTGGCACATCTCTAAGCAAAAGGATCACTAACCTGACATACGCCGCAAAATAGAAAGGTCTGCTTACTATCTACATTATACGTAGGTTGATGAATTGTCTTATTATCTGTCCTTACCTTCATGCTCCTGGCAGGCTGTGTGACTAGAAATATTGCGTCGAGCTTACGCCCCGTAATCCTTTCTCGAGTCCAAGTTCAGTCGTGCGCAATAGTCCTTCAACCGATTATAAAGAAGCCATTCCCCGGTATCCTTAATAACTATCGTTGGGATATCCCCTATTCTCATCACATACATACAACCAGCAAAGAATCAAACATGACAACTACAGCTACCACCCTCAAGGGTCAACCCTTGGACCGTGGTGTCCTAGACTCTTTACTTCGACGGCGTATGTTTTATACACCTGCCTTTGAGATATATGGAGGTGTTGCTGGTCTTTATGACTACGGCCCGCCTGGATGTAGTCTCCAGGCGAACATCATCGACGTGTGGCGGAAACATTTCGTACTTGAGGAAGATATGTTGGAAGTCGACTGTTCGGTCTTGACTCCGAGCGAAGTCCTAAAGACCAGTGGCCACGTGGACAAGTTTGCCGACTGGATGTGCAAGGACCCTAAAAATGGTGAGCTTCTTCGAGCTGACCACTTCGTCGAGGGGATACTTGAAACCCGGTTAAAGGGGGACAAGGAGGCCCGTGGCGAGAAAGTTGAAGATAAGGAAGAAGACCCCAAAAAGAAGAAAAGAAAAGCGAAGGCCGTTCAGCAAGCAGTAAAATTAGACGATGCTGTTGTTAAAGAATACGAAGAAGTACTCGCCAAGATCGACAACTACAATGGCGATGAGCTTGGAGAGCTCATCAAAAAGTACGACCTGAAAAACCCGGCTACTGGTGTGCAGCCGCTACCGCCCGTTGCTTTCAATCTGATGTTCCAGACAACTATCGGTCCTAGCAGCAGTTCCCCCGGTTACTTAAGACCCGAGACCGCACAAGGCCAATTCTTGAACTTCTCGAAGTTGCTAGATTTCAACCAAGGCCAAGTTCCGTTTGCGTCCGCGTCCATCGGTCGGTCATATCGTAATGAGATCTCGCCTCGTGCTGGTTTACTTCGAGTGCGTGAATTCCTTATGGCAGAAATCGAACACTTCGTGGATCCGCAGGGCGGGAAGAAACACCCACGCTTCCAAGATGTCAAAGATATTGAGCTGGTCCTTCTAAACCGCCACACGCAGCTATCTGGCCAAACAAATGTCGAGAAAATATCGATTGGCCAGGCCGTGGCAAACGGAACGGTCGACAACGAGACACTGGGTTATTTCATGGCCCGGATCCATCTTTTCCTCAAAAAGATTGGCGTTGACCAGTCCAAGATCCGTTTCAGGCAACATATGGCGAACGAGATGGCTCACTACGCTGCCGACTGCTGGGATGCAGAACTTCTCACTTCTTACGGCTGGGTAGAATGTGTTGGATGCGCGGATCGCAGCGCGTACGATCTGAGTGTGCATGCTAAGAAAACCGGCGCGCCATTGGTCGTCCGCGAACAGCGTGCTGAGCCCCTGGTCATCGAGGAATGGGTAGTCGAGCTGAACAGGAAGCAATTCGGCCCGCGTTTCAAGAAAGATGGCAAGACGGTCGAGAACGCTGTCGAGGCGACCACACAAGACCAACGACAAGCCCTAGCAAAAGAGCTAAGCGAGAAGGGTAGCATTATCGTCGAAGTTCCCGGTGTTGGTGACGGAAAGGTCGAGATCTCCAAAGATCTCATCACCATCGAGCAACGCACAAGAGTCGAGCACGTTAGGGAATATACGCCGAACGTCATTGAACCATCTTTTGGTATCGGCAGAATACTCTATTCCCTCATGGAGCACAATTTCTGGACCCGAGCTAGCGAGGGCGGTGATGAAGCCCGTGGCGTAAGTTCTATACTTCACCCTCCTCTCACTGCAATCTACAGATTATCTAATAATGTTCCCTAGGTTCTCTCGTTCCCACCTACTGTGGCTCCTACAAAGGTGCTCATTGTCCCTCTATCATCAAACGAGAGCTTCAGACCGATTTGCTATAAACTGTCTCAAAAGCTCAGGAAAATTGGCATATCAAATCGCATTGACGACTCTTCCGCAACGATTGGCAAGAGATACAGCCGCAACGACGAACTCGGCACGCCACTTGGCATCACTGTTGATTTCCAGACTATTCAGGACAGCACTATCACGCTTCGAGACCGGGACTCGACCAAGCAAGTTCGTGCAGACGTGGATAAAATCATTACTGCTATCCAGTCTGTAGTCGAAGGTAGCAAGGAGTGGAAGGACATTGAGGCCGAACTGCCTATTTTTGAAGGGCAGGAGGTCGAGGTCGCTACTCGTTGATTTTCATATCGGTTAACTACGTAAATTACCTCAAAACATCAAGCATCGCAAGGGCGAATGGATAGGAGGCCTCAATCATAAGTTGGGTCAGGTAGACGGAGAGCGATTTCAAAAAGTCATTTCTTGTTTCTTATTCCCCTAGGCGTAGTTTCAATTGCAGATCTCGGCCACGTGCGCACTTTCAATCGCCGTGGGAGTCATGTAACGAAGGGTGCTTGTAGGCTGGAGGGCAGTGTATAATAAACGATATGCCCGAGTCCGCGATCTGTACGAGATCGTGATATCTTGTTAGAAGCAATTAAAAACACGATACTCCGTATAAGCCAAGACGTCGAAGAAGCTAATTACTATTGTGTATTTATTCATTAAAGCTTTCCTCAGATGTAATGTTGTATATAATGTAGCAGTTGACAATGAGACGTCCTGCAAGCGGCAGCCAATAGCGCGGTGCGGGCCACAGCAAGGGGTCGGCGAAGATGCCGAGCACCAACGATTCTGCGACGAGACCCGCACGTTGGCGAAACAGAGAGGTAGCAGAATGCAAGAAGGGCTTCTTTAGCGGCGTCCTGTTCTTTTCCCTCCCCTCCCCCTGACAAAAAGGGGGAACCGCTGATTCGCCAGAGAACCGGCTCCCCGGGCGCGGATACGATCGCCGGGGGGGAAAGCAGAAGAAAAAGCAAGCTGAGGGAAAGCGAGTCGAGGTTCATCCGCTTGGTTCGGCTTCCCTCCTCAGCACGAGGCAGATCACGCTTAGAGGTAGGCCCCTGGAACGGTTCAGCCTGATGAGGACGTATCCTCCGTGGGGCGATTATGAGGAGTGCTATCCTCGCCAAAAACGTGCTGGGTCTTCCGAACGCCAGGATGGTTCTTAGCTTGGTGGATATTATAGGTATCTTTGCAAGAACTCTTAGGTTCGTGTGTCGTATTGTGTACCGGTATCTAACCACCTACTTACCATACCTTTATAATAACATAGTATGCAAGATCTGGACTTATCCCGCTCAGCATATAAAAGGATTCGAGTGTTATTCTCTCGTGACGCCTGTAATAATAAAGGAAGATTACGAGGGATAGGCTTTCCTTGGATATAATTTTCAAATTTATCGTCGACCTGACGGGGTATCTTACTCTGTCAGCCTCCAAGTTCGCCATTAGACTGAGATAGGATACCTGGTATTAGAATGAACCGGGATTGCTCATCCCTCTATTCTGAATAAGAATAAGATCTTACAAGTCAGCATTATGTTGGTCGCTTCGTATAATAATACATCACTAAACAGGGACAGACCGGTGTTAAGATGAATAATAATTGGCTTGGTCCACGGGTATTCGACCTGGTTGAATGTAATACATGGTCAAGTAATACCTACCTACTTACGCTACGCGCCCGCCATCGGAATCTCACAGACAGACAGACAGACAGGTACGGGATAGAACTTTTGGGATGCACGACGGGCCGTGGGATGTAGTTCGCTACTAGCGTTTCCGAACGTAGCATTTTGGCTGTCGAGGCGGAACGACCTCCTATATGACCTGGAATGAAACAACAACACAGACGACTCGAATCTCGGAATACGACCCTCTCGTTCTATCGCTCAGGACTCATATTAGGTGAGCGTCTATCCGACTTCGAAGCGATGTATAGTTTAATATATTTCAACCCAGTTAATCCTTCTCATGTTATAAGTATTCAAATATTAGAGAGTGAGCAATGAAAGGCAAGGAGCAAGATAGTAACCAAAATAAGTATTATAATCCATTCAGGAGAGAGAGAGAGAGAGAGAGAGAGAGAGATGCTAATTTATTCGGCAAAGAGTTGGGAACTTGGGATGAGATGATAAGCTAATATTATTCTCTATTTATTATGTTAGGTACCTAGGAGGTAGGTATTAATGAACCAAGGCGATAGAAGGCCAGGAACTCGAAAAGGGATCGTCATTTGTTTGAACTAGCGTTGATTAGCGTCATCAATAACACTAAAACCACTAAGGCCGTGACCACCAACACCCATACCCATGTGACTGAGTACATGTCAAACCATTAAGAGGGGGTAACTCTTTTGCCAGTCTGTCCTAGTAAACAGCACTGTCCACCCTTCAATGATAAGACCTATCAGAAGTATAGTGTACATCGGAAACCCCTGAAAAGTTTGAGGGAAGACCCTTCCAACGCCAATCATTCAAATCATTCAACGTTCTAAGAGGGTACAAGGATTAAATGTATGTATGTACATACATAGTATGCACAAGATATATGCACATATTCATACAAATATGTTGTACATATTCATTTATACATATAGTTTACATATAAGATACTATGTATACATATGTATGCGCATAATATATACTTTAGGAACTGGTACCTTACCTAAATTAAGTCTTAGGTACGTAGAGAGGTTAATATGTGTACGACCTAGAGCAATATCAGATGTGATTGTACGGAGTATGTACCTATTAACGAGCATACGTTGTATATGAAGTACGTAGTATTATGTACATGTATGTATTAACACCACCCCCTCCAACTCCAAACATCCATCGCCCCTTTCTTCTTTTCTCGCTGACTGGACGCTAGAACACTTGGACATTTTCGTGTCTTGCTTCTTTTATTTTTTATTTTATTGGTTTTTTATTCTTATCTTAATAATTTACCTCCTCAAAGGCATTAAACCATTGCTTGTTCACAACACATCCACTCATACAGAAGAATAACTTTCCATTGCAACAGGATAAATTGGGAGTGCTCGAATACGGTTTAATACATTCGTTCACTCTTCATTGTGCTAATTGGCCCAATTTCCTCAACGGTGCAAGACTACAGATTAAAGAGAGAGAGAGAGAGAGAGAGAGAGCAAAGAGAAGAAGTGAAGAAGAGAAAGAAAAAAGGGTCGGCGTATGGCCGATAGTAGCTAATTAACCCTGGCATATTCGACGACATATTTCAACGTATTAACAATAGCAACATACACTCACATACAACAGCAACAGCATATCGACATATCGACACTGCATTGATGTTCGTTTATGTTCATTGATGCTTGACTTTCGGTTGTGAAAATCGACTCCTTCGTTTTGTTTCTCTCGACCGGACAACGTCCTTTGAATCTTTGAATCGTTGATTCGATTCCGAGGTCTTTCATCTCGGCACAATCTTTTTCTCTCTTTAGTTACTATTTCTCTCACTATTCCTACTCGGAGCATCTAATTGCTTACCTTAGTCTATATCTTTTTTACCTACATCATTAGCCTAGTGCTCTCGATAATCTATTTTTCTAGACAGTGTTGGGGAAAAAAAAAACATTAACATTACTACTTCTTCTTTTCTTCTACATACATTCTACATACATGTGTAGACTTCCACCCTGATCTTCTTTTCCTCTCTTTTATCCGGGTTATAGGTACCTTTTATTCGTGATATCCATCGCGGTAAGTGCGGAAACCTTGACCGGCTATCTCCAGATCGAAACGTATCTATTTCTAGATCTGAACCTGGAGACTAACGGATGTGGCGTTCTAGCCTTGAGCCGAACAAAGTCTCCCTCGAATTAGCCCCCCCTTTCGCATCATCCTTGAAAACCGAAAACATTAGTTGGTATTTATCCTGCTCCGTAGAGACTATCACGATATCCTCTTCATCAAAGTCCATTCACCATGGCGGCGCCGAATAGGTACGTCTACTTCACTTTCCCCCTTTCTTGCGATTAAGCCATCCGCCTCCATCTGCTGGCAAATGTGCGACCTTTCCTTTTCCAAGTGGTAGGAGGAAATTTGCGAAATGGTAAGTCTGGATCGGTTCGACCAAGAAACCAGAAACCAGAAACCAGAAACCAGATTGTGTCCATATAAGCGCTAGCCCTTGGCAACATGCCACGCACGTCTCCTATCCTTTGATGACGTATTGACTAACCACGAGGACTTACAGCGGCGGCGTCTACTCCACTGGCCAATTCATGAACCCTGGCCCAGCTCCCAGACCGCCTACAGATAGACCACGTCTTAACTTGACCCCTAGTACTAATTACCCAGGGAGTATAACAAACGTAGTCTCGTCGCCCATCACACGCACCGCGACCTCAACATACACAGGCTCGACTATCTCCTTGCCGCTAGCTCGCGAACGATCTAACCAGACAGATGGTATGGGAGGCGTCGCCGTTATAAAAGAAGGATGGGCGCAGGTGAAAGAGAGCAGGAACTTTATCCAACCCTGGAAGCAAAAATATCTCATCTTACGCAAGGAAGCCCTCGACTTTCACAAGACCGAGGGTGGTAAGGTTTCATACACCTTATTCCTAAAGGATGTCGTCAATGTCGGACGCGTCGAGGCTGCTGGTACCATATTCGAGATCAAGAGACATGGACAGGGCGCCTCAAACAGCCCTGGTGACGATGATGGCTCGATAAGGACTCTACATATCAAAGTGAAGAGCGACGATGATCTTTACGATTGGATTGACCTCCTCTACGGCCGATGCCCGACCATGGGCGGAGTCAGCAATCCGACCAACTTCTCTCACGCCGTGCATGTTGGGTTCGATCCGCAGACGGGGCAATTTGTGGGCTTGCCGCCTGAATGGTCGAAGTTGCTGAACTCGTCCGCCATCACCAAGGAAGACTATGAGCGTAACCCTCAGGCCGTCTTCGAGGTTTTAGATTTCTACTCGGATCTTACCAAGAGAGCAGAAAACCCTCAACAATACCCGGGCATGACTCAGGCATCGTCTCCTGTCGGTCAACAAAACAAGCAACTTGGATATGGAGGTGGTGGTGCTTCCGTCGCCCCTCCTCGACCAATGCCCCCTACCCAGCGGAGCTATGGGAACATGCCAACGCAGCAATCTAGTCCAGCCCAATCGCGGCCGAGCCTACCAGAAATGTCGCAACAACGGCAGCCTGCACAAAATGTGGGGGGTAGCTACGGACAGTCACCGGACGCGGCTCGCGAAGAGCAACGTAAAAAGCAACTAGAGCTACAGAGACAGCGCGAGATCGAGGAACAGAATCGACGTGATTTAGAAGCATACAATGCCTCCATCCCACAGAAGAAAGTACCTATTGCTCAGCAAGAACTTGGCGGATTCGGTGGTCCTTCTAGTTCGACGGATCGTTACAATCCCTCCCGAGCAGCACCCCCCGCACCCAAATCGTCCAACCAACAAGGCAATGGTCTTCGCGCTCAACGGCCTGCGCCGCCGGCGCCTAGCAGCTCTACAGCTGCGTCTGCTAATAGGCCTGTGATGACATCCCAATCAAGCGCAGGATCTGTACCGACCTCACGCGAGCCGCAGTCCAGCCAAACCCAACGCATCCCGCCACGAAACGACCAACCATCTGCTGCCCGATACCAGAATAATGGAAATGGTGCGCAACAATCTCGGGCAAACGGTCCGGGTCAGAATCTGCCGCCGTCACGCATACCTGCTACCGTCAAACCTCTAAACGTGCCCGCAAAACCTAATCAATCTCAACAGAGTGACGGTGTCAAGGCCGCGGAGGCTGCTCTCACTGCTAAGCCGCCGGCAGAGAGGAAGCAAGATGTGCGAATGTCTACCATGTCTGAGAAGGAGGTTATGCAGAAGCTGGTTGAAATCGTCTCTAAAGACGATCCTAATACATCATATGCCAAGCAGAAGAAGATCGGACAGGGTGCTTCCGGTTCGGTGTATGTAGCAAAAGTTAAGGAGGGTGCCGTATCTGCGGTTGCCCGGGAGGTGCTACGTTCTCAGGGAGCCAGAGCTCAAGTGGCTATTAAACAGATGGACCTAGCACACCAGCCGCGCAAGGAGCTTATCGTAAACGAGATCATGGTCATGAAAGATAGCAAGCACCGGAACATTGTCAACTTCCTCGACGCCTTCCTACGTAACAACAATGCCGAGTTGTGGGTTGTCATGGAGTACATGGAAGGTGGTGCTCTGACAGATGTGATTGACAACAATCCCGTCATCACCGAGGAACAGATCTCGACGATTTGCCTTGAGGTATGTGTGCTAAAAACCCCCTTTCCTCGCGCTTCGCTAATGAAATCTCTAGACTTGCCGTGGGCTACAACATTTGCATTCTCAAAACATTATCCATCGTGACATCAAGAGTGACAACGTTCTTTTAGACGCTCGTGGGAATGTAAAGATCAGTAAGTTCTCTCTCTAAGTTTATATATTACATGACAACTAACCAATGATTTAGCCGACTTTGGTTTCTGCGCCAAGCTCACCGAGACCAAGTCCAAACGAGCGACTATGGTGGGTACCCCGTATTGGATGGCTCCCGAGGTCGTCAAACAAAAGGAGTACGGCCCCAAGGTCGATATCTGGTCGCTGGGTATCATGGCCATCGAGATGATCGAATCCGAACCACCTTACCTTAACGAGGAGCCCTTGAAGGCCCTCTATCTCATTGCTACCAACGGCACGCCGCGCCTTAAGAAGCCAGAGAAGCTTAGCAAGGAGCTTAAAGCATTCCTGTCCGTCTGTTTGTGCGTCGACGTCAAGAGCCGTGCTTCAGCTGATGAGCTCTTGCAACACGATTTCCTGAAGCATGGCTGTCCGCTTGGCAGCCTTTCTGAACTGCTCGCATTCCGCAAACACGCCAAATAAACGTGTATGAATCATTACTATATCGTCTCCCCTATTTGCCTCTCTACCCGTACACGCTTGTGGACGGGATCGAATGGCTACTTGCCGAGTATCGCATGCTCTTTTTCAGGGCTGCGGACGTCAGCCAGTAATCGGCCATCTGCCTAATAACATTTGCATGGGAAGACTTGCTCGTCATTTGGAACACATAGATGGGGTTCGCATAATGGTTATGGATCTGCGGCGTATTCAATGGACTCCATGGTACCAATAGTGTTATCAAATACCTAACCCGGAAACACGAATGCGCTGCCGGATTCATACCCCTAGCCATGATTACTGATTGCATAGAAATGCCGAGGGATGAATACCATTAAAGATACCGAGGGGATAGGGAAGCTCGTATTATGTAGAACTTCCAAAAAGAGACGAAATGCACACGTTTTGAGCCAAGGGTGGTGAATTGTGTTCTTGTTTCTATAGGCGTAAGCGAGAGCGTAGTCCTAAGAATCAAATACCTCTGCTATTTACCATTGTTCGAGCTGGACCGGGGGTTCTCAGTCCTACCAGGTAGGTTAGGTACCGATATGCTCGGAATTGGAATTTTTTGGGAGGGTGATCTGTGTACATATATTCTAATACATATCATGGATTACACGTGTAGATGCTGTTAATATATGAAGCTATTCTCGGGGGACAAAACTGGAGATTTCACGAACGTACTCTGAGGATATATCATCTCGTGTTGTCTTGTGCTCTTGTATCTAAGTAAGTGCTTGAAGGAAGATGTCAGAGCTCTACAGTCAGTGACTTGTATGGGAAAATGTGTTTGAGTAGAGGGCCAAGACATACTTCTTTTTGAGAGCTTACGATGGGGCGTCTTTAACTACTATCACTAGGTACTTAGGTATGTTTTGTCTAGTTTGTTCTTCTGTCTGTAGATGGTGCGGGTATGTGGTATGTCAGGTAGTATGTGGTACATGCATGTCTCAACGAATGGTTAAAGGAAGCTAGAATGAACGGATTAGAGGTATACGATGTGAGGCTTCTGCCTATCAGGTAGGTATAGGATGGGTTGGTTCGCTTTGTCTCGCTAGTTTTGGTTATGGTTTGTTATAAATGTCTTTCCTATATCCATTCAGACATGGTGGTTGGAGCCTACCATATTCTTTGGGTCTCATTCCTCCTGTGCCTTTTGTAGCTTTCGACCTTGATGTATGAGGTGTCTTTAAGGTAGTGAGTGTAGTTTACCTTAGTATCATATCTTTCGCCTATGGAGGAGCTTTTTTTTTCATCTGGCGCTGGGGTACTTCATGGGTGTTACCTTATACGAGATCTTCTATTCGGAGGTAGAGTATATAGTCCTTGGAACGTCGCCATTTCAAGAGACTTTTTGTATCGTCACAAGTACACATCCTCCCTACATATTTTAAGTCTTAGCCGCCATTTTTGCAGCCAAAATGTTGCCCACACAACGCCGCACGAATCTCAAGGTCAAGAGAAGCAGTGGCGGGACGAATCCGAAGGACATGGAAGATCTAGAATACGAAATTAAACAGCTCGACCTGATCTGGGATGAGGAGAAAGAAAGATACATCTACATGAGCCACCATACGAGAGAAAGCGATAAGGAAGGGAGGAGCCCCATTACTTCTCTAGACGACTATCCATTGAGCCTCGTCTGGAAATACGACGATACTAACGTTACACCTTACATATACGTCAACTCGGCGCCGATCCAAAAGCTTATCGAGGACGTCGCCTCCGGCTACCCTGAGTACCCCATAATCTCCCCTAACGGACAGATCGAGGCTCCCTACCACCAGCTATTCTTCTGGCGAAATGAAATACAGGAAGATGCGATAAGTCGTTTTAGAGGTGATCCGGAATCTTCAGAGGCATGTGACCAGCTTATGATATGGATCAATTGCAAGTTCGCGGACGAGGCCGACGCGTATCGTAGGTGCGTGAACGGAGGCTCCGGGATGATGATGTACGAGCACCTCTGGACGCTGTTCTGGCCCGGGGAAAACGTGTACACGCGGGTCGACGGCCAGGACCGGGCCTTCCGCGTCTACGGCCACAAGTACAAAGAGGGCGACGAGCCCATGCTGACCGTGTACACCCACTTCGTCGACTTCGACGGCGACCTGTTCCGTCTCTGCAAGCACGAGCTCAACATCCCCAAGTACCCCGGCTACGGCTACCTAGACCAGCTGCCCGTCCTGCCGCTGTTCCTGGCAAAGAACGCCGACACCATGCGCAGGAGGCTCATCGAACGCGGCTACATGTTCGAGGGGTACAAGGGGCGGCACCACGCGGAGTACCGCCACGTCGCGTTCAAGCGGTCGAGAAACAACGGCGGCGGCGGCAGCGGGGGCGAGTGGATCAAGGTACACGGGCGGGTGATGATCGACGGGCGGACGTACGCGCGCCTCGGGCCGGGCGGCGAGCCGCCGTCGGGAAAGGTCATCCGGGGCGGGCTAGGGGACGAGGAGGCGGTGATCGCGCACAGCCTCGTGCGCGGCTTCTCGCTCGCGACCAAGGACTTCGTCGAGCTCCTCGTCGACCACGTCCGCCCCGTCGACTGGGACCTCCGCTGCTTCGACGAGCTCGCGCTCGACCGGGCCGCCAAGGACGTCCTCCGCGCCGTCGTCGCCGAGCGCCTCGACGCCGGGCCCGAGGCCGTTGCCGGGTTCGGCGATATCTTCAGGAAGAAGGGGAACGCGCTCGTGTGTTTGCTTTAGTACGTGTTAGTTGTATCCTGCGTAACGTGTCGTCCGTGATGGCATCCCCTTTTGTCATAATTCCTTCCCCCTTCTTTTCGTGGAGATCAATTGCTAACGAGGGGGCAAAAAAAAAAACCAGCGGCTCGCATGGTATGGGCAAGACGCTGACGGCGGAGTGCGCGGCGGAGACGGCGCAGAGGCCGCTGTACGCGGTCTCGGGCGCGGAGCTGGGGACGACGGCGGCGGAGATACAAGCGTCGCTGGGGCGGATCTTCGACCTGGCGCACGAGTGGCGGGCGGTGATCCTGATCGAGGACGCGGAGGCGGTGATGGGGACGAAGGCCCGGGCTCGGGCGGGGGCGAGCGTGTTCCGGCACGCGGCGGAGCGGTACGGCGACGTCGTGTTCCTGACGACGAGCCGGCTGGGCGAGCTGGACGAGGGCGTGCGCGACTGCGCGCACCTGCGCCTGCGCGTGCGCGGCGTCGGCGTCGAGGAGCGGAAGGACGTCTTGCGGGCGCTGGCGAGGCGCGAGCGCGGCCTGGCCGAGGACCTCGACGTCGACAGGCTCTACCGGCTGACGCGGGATCTCCAGCTCAGCGCTCTGCAGGTGAGGAACGCGTTCCGGCTCGCGCGCTGCGTCGCCGCGTTCGAGAGCAGGCCCGTGGACGAGGAGGTCTTGGCGCGGGTCCTGGGTGTTCAGGACGAGGCTGGCTTGGAGACGCCGGCGGAGTATTGACTAGACGGTAGTGAGTGGGAGAGCGTGGGGGAGAGGGTTCGTGTGGTGGGCTGGGATGGGGATGATGGTGGTGGTGGTGGTGGTGGTGGTGGTGGTGGTGATGGTGATTGGGTTAGAGTACCGATTTCGGGGTGGTGGGGAGGAGAGGGGTGATATTTCGTACAGTCAGGTTGACGAAGCAGATTCGGAACCCTTGTGAAATAATACTAATAGGTGGTAGTCATTGTGATAGGTAAGATACCTATGTCTTAGTGTGTGAAGAGCTAAGTAGGTAGGCCCTCGGGTAGTTGGCGACTAATAGCAACTTCCCCTTTTGATTTACAACCACCATGGTTACATATCAACACATATGCTGTACTTAAATATATAATTCTTCTCATGTTGGAGCTTTACAGAACTAGAGAAATAGTGTAAACCTACTTGTTTTTCTAGTTCTTGCGCGATAAGGATCTGTAAGAATAAAAGCGTAATAATAGTGTATGTGCTTCGTGAAGCTATCGTTTGTTCAAATATTAGGTATAAATAAGGGAATTCTGCTACAAAAGTCCCAGCCAGTCTACAGATGGTATTTACGCGCTTGTCGAGTTGCTATAGTTTGATGAACCTCGTTATGGATTGGGTAGGTGGATATTTATGCTATAACACTGCTCTCAAAAGAAGTCGGCTGAATATATACCTAGGTAGTCAGAGCATTGACTTATTGAATTTGGATATCTACCTGTAGTTAATAAGCAATTTGCTTCCATTCCTACCAGCTACGAGCAGTCTAGTAGTATGACACGTAATGTTTTCAGATTTGACCATCCGGCATGTTGAAGAGGTTGTACGTAGACTGTAGTTTTCCCACAGTTTATCATCATGGCAAGAACGAGATCTTTCACAAATTAGGTAAATAAATTATCATATATGTGATGAAGTTAAGGAAGAGAATTCGATGGACTGTGGGAGACTGGGAGATAAGAGTATACTCAAGTATTGGCAACTAGAGTGAGAAGAATGGGCTCGAAGAATTTGAAGACTAGATGTTCTCTTGTTGGAGGTGCTAGCATATTCAATAAGATGGGTTTATAGTAAGAGAGCGTGATAGGGACCTCTTCAATATTCAACTTGTTCACGTCTTGTAACGACAAAGTGAGCAAGTACCTAATATATGTTTGTGGATCGGAGCATTACTCGTCTTAGCGCGGACGGGATGTCGGTAGGCGGTCTCGGCCCGGGACTTGTTATTTGACGGGGATACCTTGCCTAGGTACATAATCTTGAAAAGGGTAGTATGGGACTTGGTTGGGTTATAAGAGAGTATACAGTATGTACGGAGTACAACTGATAATATGTGCACTATGGCAAAAGGTTAGTGCAGCCACACCTTACTGTGCACTGTATAGTTTTTATGCCTACTATTTTGCCCGCGACAATACATAATGCATGTACTCCGTACGTACTGTGAACATAGACACATAGGTACATGTAGGTAGCTTATAAGTGGGGTACTCTACCCTCATATTCACGCGCCACAAACTTCTACTAGAGGCTGTGCTAGGATGTGCGTGACCAATCAGATTTTAGCATACGAATTTGAAAAGTACCGACACCTTACTATTATTATTTCTCAGCCTCATCAATCAAAGCCTCGCATTTTCCCCAGAACATCATCTTTCCTTCAACACATACCTTTTTTTTTCTTTTTAACATCCTTGTTACAACATTCATCTACATGCGAGTTCTATACGACAAATTTTCATCTTGTCATTTCCTTCCGAAGGTTTCTTTCTTAATGATTCCTTCGGGTGGGGATGCTTTTTTAATCTCTTTCAATCAAATCTTCATTTGACTGAATCTCGCCCTTCGTTTCATTGTCACCTCGCGCTCGCGATCACACTCCTTCTCATTCTCTTCTTAACTCCATCATCATTCTCTTCTTAACCCCATCCTCATTCTCAAACCTTTCGCGTTCCTGATATTCCCGCAAATATGTCGCCAACACAAAATGGTTACGCGAACGGTGACCCTAATGGCAATTCAATCCCCATGCCTGTCAGCAAACGATTCATTGACATCCCGACTGCTATCGATATCCCTGTCCAGGGCGACCAAGAAGATGAGGCCGTAGAGATCGATCTGGAAGACCTAGTTGATGATCCGACCGAACTTTGTACCTTGTTCGAGAACGAACGCGCCGCGCGCACGTACTGGATGACCGTCTCCCTCGCCTACGCAAAGCAGAAGAAGATTGACCATGCCATCGAGATGCTCAACCGCGGCGGTAACGCCATGCAAGATAACAGCCCGAAGGAAAAATTGAGCATAATTACTGGCTTATGTTGGATGTATCTCTGGAAAAGTCGTGAAGCTCCCCGTGTTCCTCCTGAAGGAGTAGTCTTGTCCGAAGAAGTTAAGACCAAGGACTATTACCTTCAGCTAGCCACGTCCTCTCTCAACGAAGCCTCACGCATAAACCCTGCCTTCCCGCCGCTATTCCTAGCTCGTGGTGTTCTTCAACTGTTGAAAGCTTCTCTGCAGACTCCCTCCAAGACTCCCGGAGTCGCTCACATTGAGCAGGATAAGGCAGATCTTTTAAAGAGTGCTCTAAAGGCCTTTGACCAAGCGAGTAAAGTCTCGCAGGGCAAGAACATGTTGGCTTCACTGGGGCGAGCAAGGGCACTCTTTGGCCTAGGCAACTTTAAAGACTCTCTCATAGTCTACCAGAGCGTTCTGAAAAAGATGCCTGACCTTGTGGATCCGGATCCTCGAATTGGGATCGGGTGTTGCTACTGGCAACTCAGGCACAAGGATGACGCGAAGCAGGCTTGGGAGAGAGCCTTGGAGATTAACCCGGAGTCTAAAATTGCCAACATTCTCCTTGGCCTATATTACCTGGACGCTAGTAGCCGCGTCCCAACCAACAGTCCTGAGTTCATTCGTCTATATAAAAAGGCCATGACGGACTACACGCAAAAATCTTTCAAGATTGACAAGAACCAACCACTGACCTGCGCAACCTTTGCTAGCTATTTCTTGTCTAGCAAGAACCTCTCGTACGTCGACTCACTTGCCAACAAAGCCATCCAGTACACCGACGTCAATGCGATCGCGAGTGACGGCTGGTATCTTCTTGCCCGAAAAGAGCATTTCGCTGGCAATGTGGAGTTAGCCGGTGACTGTTATCGTCGTGCGGACGAAGCCAGAGGTGGTCTTGAGAAGGGTCACACCGCGGCCAAATTCGGTGTCGCCCAGCTTTCCGTGATCAATAATGACCTGGGTGAGGCAAAGCTCCGTCTAGAAAAGATTATCCAGTCGGCCAACAAGAATGAGCGGAACTACGAAGCTATGATTCTTCTGGGCACTCTGTACGCCGAGGAGGTGTTCGCCAGCCAACACACGGCCTCTAAGGAGGACAAGTCGGCAGAGATGCGAAAAGCCATAGAGTATTTGGAATACGTTCGCACAGCTTGGAAGGATCCTAAGAAAAACCTGTCTCCAGATTCAGCAATCTTATTGAATCTCGCCCGCCTTTACGAAAACAACCAATCCGACAAGGCTCTTGAATGCCTTCTCCAGGTTGAACAACTAGAGTTGGATCAGATTCCGGTTTCAGAGCACCCGGCCGAGCTTGAGGATGAGTCGGCTCTACGCAATGCACTTCGTAAGAACCTCCCACCGCAGCTTCTAAACAATATCGGTTGTTTCTATTCCCAGGCAGAGAAGCACGACTTAGCAAGCCAGATGTTTGAAGCTGCTCTGAGCTCCTGCGTACGAATTGATGAAAAGGGCCAAGATATGGACACGGACGCTTTAGTGACCACCATTAGTTTCAACCTTGGCAGGAGTTATGAGTCGCAGGGCCTAACAGATCGGGCAGTCGACGTCTACGAGAAGCTCGTAGCACGCCACGATGATTACATCAGCGCAAAAGCCCGGCTGGCTTATATCAAGCTCCGCAAGAATCCGAATAAGGAAGGCCCTGATGCTGTTGCGCAGTTACAGCAGGAGAATTCGTCCGATCTTGAAGTCCGTGCTCTGTACGGCTGGTATCTTGGTCGCGTGAGTTCTCGAAAGAAGTCGGGAAACCTGAACGACGATCCAGAACTGCGACATTACAAGCATACTCTACAGCATCACGATAAACATGATTGCTATGCACTTGTCGGTATGGGCAATCTGCACATGATGGCGGCTCGCGAGATGCGCCGAGATACCGAACAAGAGAAGCAAAAGCGATCAGCTATGTATACCCGTGCTGTCGAGTTCTTCGACAAGGCGCTACAGCTGGATCCTAAGAATGCGTACGCCGCGCAAGGTATTGCCATCGTGCTCGTCGAAGACAGGAAAAATTATAAGGATGCGCTTCCTATCTTCCTGAAGGTGAAAGAGACTGTTAAGGATGCGAACGTGTATATCAACATTGGGCATATACACGCGGAACTGCGCCAGTTCTCCAAGGCCATTGAGAGTTACGAGACGGCGTTATCGAAGGAAGGCAAAGCGAACGATCCGAGTATCCTGGCATGCCTCGGCCGGACCTGGCTAAATAAGGGCAGACAAGAGCGGAACCTAGATGCATATAAGACATCTCTAAAATACGCAAAGAGGGTAAGATCGATGAGATTTGGTCTCTCTGCACAAACTAACATATCCCCATAGGCTCTCGAAGTTTCTCCTGACCAAGTTCACTTCAAGTTCAATGTCGCATTCGTTCAGATTCAGCAAGTCCAACACATCATGAACGTACCCGAGGCTCAACGGACCCTCGCCGAGCTTGAAGAAGCTTCCGAGGGTCTCGAGGCCGCTATCGTAACCTTGGACGAGATCGCAGCCCACCCTCAGCCACCTTATCCTAAAACGGATCTTGAGCAGCGAGCAAACATGGCTCGCAATACACAAAGAAAGCAATTGGGGCGTCAAATTGAGAGCCAGAGAGAATACGAAGAGAAAAACAAGGAGAAGCTGGCGGCAGGCCGAGAAAGGCTGCAGGCGAATCTGAGACGCCGAGAGGAGGAGCGACAGAAGGCTATTGCACTAGAAGAAGAACGGCAAGAAAAGATCCGCAAGGAACGTGAAGAGATCATTGCCCGCGATAGACAGTATGCCGAGCAGCGAGCTGAAGAAGAGAGGGCCACGCATGAAGCGGAAATGACGACGGATAGCGAGACGGGCGAGAAGGTGAAGCGAAAGCGAAAGGCCAGATCTAAATCGGTGAGCGAAGTCAGGCCAAAGAGTCGGTCGCGAAAGAAGAAGAAGGCGGGCAGCGACGAGGATAATGAGACGGAGGAGGAGCGTCAGCCGAGGAAGAAGCGAAAGCTCGCTAGCAAGAAGGATTCGAATAAGTACAAGTCGGCTGAGACGGTAGTAGACAGCTCTGATGAGGAAGGGGACGCCCTAGAGCGCGCTGAGCGTGCCATCGAACAACCCAGCTCACCGCTGTCAGATGCTGAGGTAGCGCCGAGAGCGGGCGAGGAGGTTCGAATGGACATGGATAACGCGGCTGATCAAGACGAAGACGAAGATGAAGACGAGGAAGTAACGACCAGCCGCGCGCCGGCCAAACGTGCTCGACGTGGTAGAGTTCTCGACAGCGACGAAGACGAGGACGAAGATGAAGGAGGTGCTGCGGGTGCGGTGGTGAGCGGAAACTCTGATGCGGATGATGGCGGACCGAGCACGGCTGCCGCGGATACTAGCATGGTAGACGCGCCAGAGTCAGACGAGGAGGAGTAAAATGATTCGTCGAGTACGGGGAAAAGGTATTACTGGCATCGTCGAATTTGCGACACGCTCTAGCGGTCTACCTCAAATAAGTCTGCGTCTGCGTCTCTGTCTCTGTCTCTGTAATATAGGATCAAAGTGAGCTTAGCTTTACATCTTGCTATAGACGGTATTACACATGCTGGCAAACACTCGTGTTATCATAAAACTACGAGCTAAAAGGGAAGTAAGGAGGAGGAGGGGAGAGGGGAGAGGAGGAAAAAAGGGGGAGAGGGGGGGAGGAGCAAAAAGAAAAATAACCTTGAGCTACTTACTTACTCACTTACCTTTATTGCAGGCATATAATAGAATGACGACGATGTATTACTTACTACTCGATACCTCTTAATATCGTGATTTTTTTTTTCTTTCTCGTATTAACCTACACCTACCTACCTACCCTACCTACCTACCTTACGATATAGGTACCCCTATTATGAACTTTACCATGCTACAACACTACATGTTCATAAATCTATCAGCTCATCCCTACCTAGGTAGGTACCTACTCTAAGAGACTCACACCTTCAGCCATGCTAAAAAAAAAAAAATAACATTCACATACCTAATCACTCAACCGAAACAATAGTGCACAAGTATTAGACTGAATCATTCCTATTACTAGGTCATGTAACTGACAACTAACCTAAGACTTTTCTCAGACTGTAGTAATGCTACCTACCAGGTATGATAGGGACCTAACCCTGCCTTGCCAAACGCCGTACCAATGTCAAATGTATCAACCCCCCCTTAATTTTCTCCTCATTAGAAAACGAACTCAAAAGAAAGAAAAAGACATGCCTTCAACTCCGTATGTATTCCATGTTCCTCCACATATATGTGGTTCATTAAAATGCTCTATGGCAAAGATTCGTTATTCATTTCTCAATTTTGGCGTCGCGGAATGATTCATTTAGTCGTAGATGTCTTCGTCCATGCCATCTGGCACAATATCCTCCACCGCGTCCTCCTCGTCGATCAGCATGTCATCGTCATCACCGTCACCCAGCTCGCTGTCAGTGTGGTTGGCTAGAACTTGAATCTTATTTCCGATCAAGACAACCCTCGCCGTCTCACCATCCTTGATGCCGCCGCGGAGGATCAGCACGGCGAGGCGGTTAAGTACCTCCTTCTCGATGAGCCTAGATAGTGGTCGAGCACCATATGCGGGCGAGTAACCTGCGTTGCCGAGATAGTCTTTGGCCTCGTCCGCGACTTCGATGCGCACGTTGCGATCGTTGTCGTTCAGTCTCTTCTGGATCTCGATAAGCCGCATGTCGACGATCTTGCGGATCTCGCGCCTGGTGAGCCTGTTGAAGATGACGGTGGAGTTGATTCGGTTGAGGAACTCGGGGAGGAAGTAGTTGCGTAACGCGTTCATGACTAGATCTCTTGTAGTGGCATCGATCTTACCGTCACGGCCGGCTGGGCGAGATAGATATTCAGCGCCCAGGTTGGATGTCATGACTACGATACAGTTCTTGGCATCGACGACACGTCCTTGCCCATCCGTAATCCGACCGTCATCCATGAGTTGAAGGAGGACGGTTAGGATTTCCTTAGCAGCCTTCTCTACCTCATCGAATAGTAAAATGGAGAAAGGCTTCCTGCGGAGGGCCTCGGTTAATTGACCACCGGCATCGTGCCCAACATATCCGGGCGGTGCGCCGATCATCCTGCTAAGAGCGTGACGCTCTTGGTACTCGGACATATCAAACCGAATCATTGCCTTCGGGTCATCGAACAGGAACTCGGCCAGGGCCTTGGTTAGTAGAGTCTTACCGGTTCCAGACGGACCGCAGAAGAGGAAGCTTGGTGGTTGGTTCGGGTTGCTAAGTCCGGATCGCTGCAACCGGATGGCGTTGGAGACTGCTTGGACTGCCTCCTTTTGGCCTACGACAATCTTTCCGAGCACCCTCTCCATGTGAATAAGTTTTTCCTTCTCAGAAGTCCTAAGTCTCGTGACAGGAATACCGGTCCAACGCGAGACGATCTCATTGATCTGGTCTGGCCCGACAACATCCGTGACCATTGAACCGCCGATATCATTTTGGTTCAGAGCTGCATCGGCAGCAGCTTTCTGTCGTTCGAGCTCCTTGATTGCATTCTCTTGTTCGGGAATGGCGTAGTATTGAAGGTCGGCAGCAGTAGCATGATCACCCATTCTAGCCGCATCTTCCATCTTGACCTTTAGGCGGTCTAACTTCATCTTAGCTTCCTGGATGTCCTTGCCACGCTTCCGTTCACGCTCGTACTTCTCTCGGAGCGGCCTCAACTCCTCTTCTACGTTTTCTGCATCTTGCTTAGCCACCTGAAGTCGAGCCTTAGAAGCGTCATCCTTCTCTCGGGATAGGGCGTGAATTTCGATTCTGAGTTGTCGCAGCTTGCGCTCAAGAGAGTCGATGATTTCAGGCTGAGATTCTCGGGCAACCCTAACAGCAGCGGCCGCCTCATCAACCAGGTCGACGGCGGAGTCCGGAAGACGACGAGAGGTCAAGTATCGACCGGCAAGGTTCGCAGCGGCAACTATAGCGGCATCGGCGATACTCACACCGTGGTGGACTTCGTACTTCTCCTTGAGACCTCGAAGGATGGAGATGGTCTCAGGAATACTAGGCTCCTTGACGATGACCTGCTGGAAACGTCGTTCAAAGGCGGCGTCCTTTTCAATGTATTTTCGGTATTCGGCAAGGGTAGTGGCACCGATGCAGTGTAATTGTCCACGGGCAAGCATGGGTTTAAGTAAATTGGCAGCATCCATACCGCCCTCACCCGAAGCACCGGCTCCCATCAGCAAGTGTATCTCATCGACGAAGAGAACGATCATCTCTTTAGACTCGGATATCTCTTTAAGAACGCCCTTCATCCTCTCTTCAAATTCACCACGGTACTTACTTCCGGCTACCAAAGCACCAACATCGAGAGAGAGCAATTTGCAGGCGGCAAGATTGTCGGGTACGTCTGCGTTCACGATCCGTTGAGCTAGGCCTTCGACGACGGTAGTCTTACCAACACCGGGCTCGCCGATGAGCACGGGGTTGTTCTTCGTTCGTCTGGAAAGGATTCGGATGACCCTCCTGATCTCTTCTTCTCGGCCGATGACAGGGTCGATCTTGCCCTCCCTTGCCATGCTGGTCATGTCGATGGTGAATTTGGAGAGGTTCTCATGCTCCTCCTCAGTATCAGCCGTCTTCGAATCGACCCTCTTCGTCCCACGAATAGTTTGGACTGCCTCCTGGACTAGCTTAGCCTTAGGGATATTGGCTTCCTTTAGAGCGTTGGAGATTGCAGGATCCTCAGCGAGCGCAGTTATGAGGTGGTCGACTGCGATGTATGTGTCCTTCTGCGTCTTCTGAAGCTCCTGTGATTTTCTGAGAACATTTTGGAAGGAGGGTGACATGGAAACGTTCTCAGGCGGAGGGTCTTGGCTAGGCAGACGGACTAATGTCTTCTTGAGGGCCCTGTCGAATAGTTGAGGGTCACCATGTGCCCTTTCAACTACTTGTCGGAAGAGGCTGTAAGTAGGCCCAGGATTGTTCTGCTGATCCTTAGAGGGATCAGGCGGAGGGTCTAGAAGGGAGACAGCTAGGTGGACGGGTAATAGCTGGGAGTGAGCGTATTGCTCAGCTAAGGCCATGGCGTCCTCCAGGGCTTTCTTTCCCCGGTCTGTAAATTCCATCCGTGAAGTCATGATGTTTGTAATCTATCAGTCGGATGTATGATGTGATAGAATATTTTTGAAAGGAGTGAGTTGTTATGTTTGATAAGAAAGTGAAGAATCGTAAAATTCGTAATGTGCGTTATTACTACAAGTAAAAGGCTTGTTGCGTTTGATGGCTCAAACACTTGTCGTAGTATGTGTAATTTGGGGGTATCACTGAAGGTTGATTTATTTCTGAAGAAGATGAAAGGTGGAAAAGGATGAGAAGAGTTCAGAAATTGAAAGTTATATTTATCTTGTTAAGAAGAAGAAGTGGAAGTGGAGAGAGGAAAGAGGAAAGAGGAAAGAAAAAGAAGAAGAAGAAGGAAACATGCAACGATGATGAGATACAGTGAGGTACAAGGTGGCTCAGTCAACTTTGTGCCTTCCTAAGTTTGGGCATTGGTCGATGAGTCGATAAGTCGTTGGACCCAGCTGATTCTGGGAAATGCTGGTAGGTCCTACCTACATCATCCAACTTTCGAGAACCTTCGCGTTTGGTACAGATTGCCTTGCGAACCTTGTAACAGTGGGGACAGCTGCAGTCTTGACCTGATTTATATCCCTGTTGAAATTGATCTGATTCGCCCTAAAGATTCTTAGCTCGGGCCAATTATGTTTGAGAGTACTTCGTACTAAGAGGTATCTAGGTACTAAATAGGATGTATCGGATAATTGTTGGCGTTGCTTCCGATGTTAGCTATTATGTATCTATCTTCGTACTTCATATGAATATTATAATTATAGATATAAAGATGAGAATATTAGGCGCATTGTTTATTAACGTGTATTTGTTGTTTACTACCCGTATATGGTTTTTACATAAATACGAGATAAAACAATACTTCGTAAATGTAGCATCAACGTTGTGTGTATCCGTACCTCCTGTAGGTATTTACTTAGCGGATACTTACGTACATATATGAGGTACATATGTAATAATACAGTACATATCATCTGTACGTAGGTCGCATCATTAATCGATAAGATAAGATAAAGTACCTAGGTACATCATCCCGCAACAAATTTTTTGAATTGTACTATGTAAAAAAAAAGTCGTTATACACATATCATACCTCTCAACCTCCTCCGCCTCTCTCAATCCGAGGACGTTTCACACGTGCCTCATGATGGCTCCGAGGATTTATTCGATAACGATCCGGCTGTACAGGCCACCCCTCGGCCTGCCGCGGACGAGCGTACGCCTCAGCCACGCCGCCGCGGCTAAGAACGTCGAGAAGGACGCAGACGGCTTCACGCTGGGCCACGGCGAGAAGATATGGGTGTTCCATCACATGCTAGAGGGCTTGACCTTATACTCGCTTCATGAGACCTTACAGGTACGTCGTCCTCTATGTCCTCCCCGCCAAACAAGAAAGAGACCGAAAAAGAAAAAGAAAAGAAAGAAAGAAATCCCCCCCCCCCCCCCCGCGAGGGCGAGAATCTCGTCAAACACTTAGCTAACACATGAAATAAAAGGCCACCAAGTCATTGAGACAGCTCGGCTACACGGGCAAGAAGATGAAGCCGTCCAAGTTCCGGAAGGACTTCTGGGCGCACCTCGCGATGATCCAGTTCCCGGAAGGCCGGGGCCATATAGGCCGGAGCGTGTATTCGCTGCTGCGCGAGTGCAAGACGATGCGCCAGCTCTCGTGGAAGGACGACATGCTCTGCGGCCCCGACGGCCAGCCCCTGACCCGGGCCGAGCGCGCCGAGAAGCTGAACAACGAGAAGCCCTACACCGTCGCCGAAATGGCCAGCATCCTCTCCGGCCAGGGCAAGGGCAACAAGATCTGGGTCGAGTTCTCGCAGTCGTCTAGGAAACCCAAGCTCAGGAAGGACGTCGACGAGAGCACCGCCGTAAAAAAAGTTGACAGCGACCTCATGAAGGCCCTGGCCAAGGTCGAGGTGTACTGGGCCAACGAGAAGGAGAAGGATCACGCGATCGAATGGTCCTCCAACGTCTCGCATTTCCGTTTCCCGGAAAGCTCCATAGAGGAGTGGGAAGGGAAACAAGAGGGTGTATTCGAGGTTGTGGACAAGGACGGAGTCAAGGTCGAGATGAAGGATGAAGTGAAAGATGAAACCAAGGACGAGACCAAGGACGAGATCAAGGACGAGGTCAAGGACGAGGTCAAGGACGAGGTCAGGGATGAAGTCAAGGACGAAGTCAAGGACGAAGTCAAGGACGAAGTCAAAGACGAAGTCAAGGACGAAGTCAAGGACGAAGTCAAGGACGAAGTCAGGGACGAAGTCGAGGACGAGGTCAAAGACAGCGATAAGGATGAGCAACCCGCCAAACCCCCTAAGAAAACGAAAAATGCAAAGCCCAATCACAAGACGGACCACATTCCCCCGAAAGACAAAGCCCCTAAACTACGACCATACGTACCACCGGATGATCCAGAGTTACTCGAGCTGATCGAGAAGAAGCACAACGGTCCAGGTTAACGGGTCATCAATACAGGGTCAAATGATTTCGAGGTTACGTTTGTTATAGCTCTCGGAGGTTAATCCGACCTCTACCTTGTATCAATTAATCTTCAAACCACACTACGCTATACAAGCCTAGAAATACCACACTCTAGTGTACCATATGTATCATAGGTCCACCAATATATAAGGCTTTTGACGCACAACTAATCTAAAACTTCAACGCGAAGGTCTTCAGATACTGGTAGTGCGAAACATTTGCGTCCACGCAATCTCTAATAATCTTTTGGGCCTTTTCTCCATACTTCTCCCGCCATTCGTTATTCTCACATTCGTCGGTCACGGTTTTCTGATCCGTATGGTTAGTACACCTAAACAGCCAGGTTTCCGTTTCGAGTAGACTTACATGAGCCTGGGTCCTCGCGGTGAGACTCTTGCTATGGATCGCGTCGTTATGGAAGCCGTTCCACTTGGCAAAAGCCTCCGATACGTAGTTTTGATTCTCTTCATCTCCCCAGGTGAGCATGTCAGGCTTGAAATCGATTCCCGTCTCTCTGCAGAACGCCTCGACGACTGCCTCTGGGTGGTCGAGAAGATCATCAGCATCGATGACGGTCACAGTGTGTCCTCCGAACCTGTTCCTGTTCACTTCTCCAGCCATGCTGGGGCCAACTATCTTCTGTGCTCGCAGATAGTCGAACAATCGACGGAGTTCTAGATAGCCAGCCTCACTTGGCATAAATTCGCTGAAGCCGGTGATTTCATCTAACGGAGGCACGCAGCACCGAAAGTATGAAGGTATCGCTCGTCTTGGATGACGGATGAGGAACGTCCAATGAAACTGCTTCAAGGTCTCTAGGGGTATTACGGTTGGGTTTTTCTTATCAAAAAGAGATTCCTCATTCCGTAGGGACGAAGCGATTCTTGCGGGCTGTCCATCTGGAGGCATCAAGTAATAGGCCATATCTTTGATGAAGACACGCTTGCCCTGCAGGATATCAAGTAAGCATTTACTCAATGAGCAGTCCTAGAATCAGCATAGCTAGGACGTAGTAATCGCGCAGATGCAACGAGACGGGGAAACGAAAGGAATAGCTTCACAGCTACCCACGAACGAGGTTTTGAAACGAGAAAAAAAGATCGGAGCCATACGGCTGCTTCTCTCACAAGTAATCAACCAAATATCTCCATGGTGAGAGACCGAATATAGCGAAATGCGTTTATAAGATGCATGGGCTGCTCCATCTTCAGTCGCAGTGTTGGAGCACGTTACAATATTTGGATAGGATTAGATGTTTGTAGATCTTATTCATCTTCAGTGGCTAAGCTTCGCACTTGCGATAGCGGCAGGGTGTCAGTACGCAAGGAAGAATAGTAATGAGGAGTATCAGAAACAGCGAGAAAAAAAAAAAAGAAAGAAAAAAAAATAAGGGTAATAGAGACCCCGGGGGATTTCGAACCTCACTGCCATCCCTCTCCAAACGGTCTAGGACATCACGGTATGTGGTCTTGGAAAAGCCACTGTCCTCCCTACCCGCCGCATCGTCGGCAAATCGCTTACTGAGTCTTTCAGGACCGTAATAAAAACTGTCACCGAATGGCTCGTGGGCACAATTGAGAATGTCCCGACGGGTCATGAAGACCTGTTACGTTTTAGCATGATCAGCACAAGTCCCCAATCAAAATTTTTATAAAAACCAACCCTTTCGAAAGCAGTGGAACACGCTCGCGGGTGCGTGGCTAAGAAGATGGGCTTGTTAGACATGGCGGTAGTTGAATGACCCATCGATGTTGCAATCGGCGTAAGAGATGAGGCGATCAGTTGAAAGGGAATATATAGGTCTTTTAAAGGGAGTGAGTTTTCAGGTGTTTGATGCACCACGCATGAAATAATTAATTGCTGAGAGCGTTGAAACCCAAGTCAATTGCATTTATCTTTCGATCTTCGTAGATGAATCCAAAAAGAAAAAAAAAAGTAAAGAATCAGAGTCGATGTCGTGGGAGTGAAGAGAAGAAGAGAAATTCAAGAACTAGTTTAAAGAACAAGTTCAGATGTTTTGTAGACCCTTTTTTCAATAATACATGGCTCGATGATACTTTCCTACTTAAAACTTCTTACATGTAGGTATTTAAGTAGCTCGAATGTATTAATTATGTACCCAAGGCAAGAGTAATAGCTTCAAAGTAGGTATAGAATCAGACCATGTCTAGTCGTACTTACTCAAACTAACATATAATGTACATGTATGTCCTAAACACATGTACTTCAAAGCATACATACCTTCTTCAAGTACGGTCAATTAATAAAACTTTGAAGCATGTATGTATAACAGGTACCTGTATCAATACACCTGCATGTAAGTCCGGTACCATGTAAACTGTGAGCTTTGGGTTACGTCATGCATAATAAGTAGGTAAGCCCATTTGCTGGACTGAGGGCTCATGTGAACAACGTTAAACCTGGCATATCCAGAAGGGTATACCGAAACATAAGAAGGTATGTACCTGTATAATTCGTCAAGCATACATACATGTATGTAAGGTATGTAACTATACGATAAGTTGAAAAGAAAAAGTGAAAAAAAAAAAAATCTTACATCCACTTTCATGGAGAAATATGTATACCTACACTAAAAGGAGAGGAAAAAAATCGCCGGCGGCTTCTTTTTTATCTCCCCTAGCGTTAGAGGGCAATCTTTCATCAAGCGTCGTTTTACGGCCTCCGTCTAACTTAAATAGTTGATAATTCAATCTAGTTCGTCCCAAGCATGCGGAACCTATTATTAATAAGTAGCAGACTTAATTTACCGATAGCGAATTGAATATCTCATTTATTAAGAGGTATTGGACCGAGAGTCGAGATCCTGTTAGTCCGATTCGATACCGGTGGCGTGGCGAACATGTGTGTGTGTGTACATATGGCCGAAGGTCTCGCACGTTCAAATTTTTATGGCTGAGAATGAATCGCCAGTTAGTGGCAAGAACGTACCTTTTTGAGACTTGGATATGCATACTTCAGCTTCGTAGCGTCTGTGCGAGGTAAGCATGAATTATAGCGTGGTCGGATAGTGAGTTCGGATAGAGTAAGATCTATTTATTCGTTGACTAGATGGAATATAGTCTATAGAATACTTATGTATGGCTGAACCAAAAACCTGTCTTCAAGTCTCAAGCCTGCAAGAAGCTACCGCGGAGAGAATCCGTGGCCAGGATCAAGATAACCCTAGCTAGATCTCTTCTTCTAGTTTAACCTCCCCCAGCTCCAGATATTGAGACCAACCTTTGTTCCTTTTCTCACTGTAACAAATCTAAGTTAATAGTCGCTTCATTGAAACCCGAGCAGTGATAAGAGAGTTAAAGGGATATTGTGCTGGGAGTGTAATACTGAACTAGATAAATGTAGAACAGGACCATACCTGGTAAGCCCGCATGCCACGTCTCGTCCCAGCCTCTCCCCGTGCCGTCGGGATGGAAGTTCTCCCAGTAGACGGCGTTGCCAGCGACCGGCTTGAACGTGACGCCCAGGCCCGGCTCCGCGGCCGGCTCCGAGGTCTCGCCCTCGCTCTCGGGCCCGGCTACCTCGGGACACTCGACCCATCGACACCACGGCACGTCGGGCGCCTGGCGGCGGAGCAGCGGGAACTCGGTCCCGCCTCCTTCGACGTCGACGGCGTCGACCCAGGCCATGAAGCTGCTCACCCGGCCCCAGCCGCGGGCACCGGAGCCCCAGTCGAAGTGGTGCGCGTAGTGCTGGTTCGTGCCGTAGCGCTGCGTGCGCAGGCGCTCGATCCACAGGTCCTCCCGCCAGCCCTGGACGGCCAGCGCGCGAGCCTCGATGCACCGCACCGTGTCCGTACGGGGCAGCAGCGCGACCTCCGAGTCGCGGATCGAAGCGTCGCGGTGCGTCGAGTTGCCGTCGTTGGTGATGGTCGACGGCTCGAACAAGGGCTCGCTACGAGTTGGTCAGTAAAAATAGGTATTCTAGTAGACGAGTGCCATGTTCGACCTGATCTCTAGTAGGTGTGACCGTTCATCTTTCGAGAGGAAGTCCTCGATATAGATGACGATAGGCGCTTTTGAAAGAACATGGATCGAATATGAGGCTAGGGGACAGTCGGGTGCAGTCTGGTTTGCTGCATCTATGGCGAGAAGGGATTCGTTGATGAGAGGCCGAGGTGTCCGTGGAAGACGGGATGGTTGGGGTGAGAGGAACTGGAACGTCGGATTATACAAGAACAAGAAGATAGCAATGCCTGCTACAATATACGCAAACATTGCGGCTTCATCGAAAATACTTTCGAGTGGTATTGTTCAATATTATTTGAATTGTATGTCTTATAACCTCCAGATATGTTCGAGCATATATGAGGTATAGATACCTGTACCTAGGTAAATATAATGTATGCGAGATACCTAAAAAATTAAGGCAAGGCAAGGGTTAATGTAGGTAATGTAGGGCTACCTAACCACCCCTGACCGCAAGTTCAACACCGCTGGTTTGCGCGTAACAGTAACAGGTAACAGATTTATGTAGGTTATCATTGAACACAGCTCCAATCACATGACCTCAACGCCGGTATCTGGATTCTGGATTCTGGATTCTGGACTCTCCCTCTCCCCCCCAAGTTCTAACGCCCCTGAAAACACGCAGTATGCAGAATCATGAATGTTTCTGGATATGAAAATCATAGTCTCTTCCTCTTTCTCGCCTTCTCCGGCTTATGCTTTTCACGCCCTATTCCTAAGCAAACCGACACAAGCTTCCATATTACGAATGAAAGCCCCATCAGAACCACTGTGACCGTCCCAGAACTGAGCCGGTTCGACAGTCCTAGGTTCAGAACTGGGACCTGGATATTATGGTAAAGGTTCTCACCTTCTACCGGTTTAGGATTGACATGCCAGAATAATGTACGGGGTCCGAACAGTCCGTCGTATCCTAGGTTGACCCTATCGAACGGATTGTTTGGGAACTTGGTGCCATCTTCGGCAGTACACGCCCAGAAGACTACCGGCCAAGGGACACTGATATTTCTGTATCCTTGTTCAGCAGGTGCCAAATACCTGAGGTGAAGCGGGATCTCGGCTGTCCACGAACGATCACTCCTGGTATCGGGGGGGTGCAGCTCTAGGAGAACGCTGGAGCCCCAAAGTCTCATAGCATAATCCGGCGCTTCCAGGTCTACTGGGCGACTCATATAGCGCAAAGACGTCAGGTTCTTTGACGACAGGAACAGCTCATCCCCAAGTTGATACTTGTCGGCGAATACTGTTCGAGGCAGGGTGAGATACGTGTGAAGCGAGCAGTATGCCCCGTCCATGGGCGGCTTGTTCGAGCTCATGCGTAATTGCATCGTTGGATGTAGACCCCAGGGCCGAATAAAGTCGGAAGAGAAAGTTGAGCCGACAGTAGTCCTATGGCGCGACGGAAAAGAGAATAATGTTGGTGTAGGTTTGGAGTCCTCTCCCAAGACCGTGAGTAATCCTGTAACACCGAGCTCATGAGGCTCTAGATGAGGAGGAAAATCCGGGGTCATTATACCGACTTCTGCTCTGTGGTTGGGGTGGGAGTTGATGAATAACTGTTGCCGTTCGTGCGGCCACAGAGCTGTGACCTTGACCACGTGAGAAATGGTATCGTAGGAGAAATCGATAGAATGCGCAGTTAGGAGTCGTTGAGCTCGCGCATGACAGTCCGAGTTGTCGGTAGCACAAACATTTTGTTCGAGGTAGGATACAAAATGCGACAGGTTATCTAGGATATGGTAGAACTGGTAGGCTGTAGAATGAAAAAAACGGTCGCTTGGCATTTTCGTAAATGACCCCTATAAAGCGGTCAGTTTTACGAGAGAATATTTATAGTATAAGTGGTCTACAGAGAACGCTTACAGATGCGGAGGAGCAATCTATCGCTCCAAATGCCGTTCGAAATAAACGACAGAGGCGACCGCCATCGGGTCTCTCGCTGTTGCCAGGTGTATAAAAGACATGAAGTCCGGGTGGTATCCTTGAACTCCAAGGACCTATCGTTTCATAAGCTTCCGGCTTCTGCCATCGTATGTAGAGCTCGTGAGATTCTAGAAGTAGGTGTTGGAGTTCCATAGGAAGTTCTGCCAGGGAGAGTGTAACTCGATCCTCGCGTTCAGCGATGATATCTGGACCGGAAAGGGAACGACCTGCCAGTTGAAGGGAAGCTGGTTCGATCCCATTCTCATTTTTATGAAAGAAGGTAATTCTTTGACGCATTTTGGAAGGATTTAGGTGATGTAATCTGTAGTAGTCGTCGACGTCAAAAGTTCTAGGAAATCTGTCACATGGATACGTTTTACACGTCTCCATTCTCTTCTAAAAAAAAAGTTGATGGGGGTATTTTTAAGGGTATTTAAGGGTAGGAATTTCAGGGTACCTCCCCAACTTCCTCAGATAAGAGGATAAAGACTGATAAGACGATGAGACGATAAGATAGGGATGATAAGAATTATCTTATATGTTATCCAGTAACTAATAACTCAAGTCTCTCTTGTCTCTTCTTCAAAATAAAACATCGAATTTTCTTTTGCGAGAGAGGGAGGGAAGAGGTAAGAAGAAGAAGAATAAAAGAAAAAAAAAGACTTAACAACCTTTTCATACCCTCCCATTTTATTATCCCTTGTCTTCTGTTGTCAGACTAACCGACCACGTAATAAAACGTCGATCGGGCTTCGTTTGCAGTCTTGGGCAGAAAATAGCTTCCTCTTCATTGGATTTTTTTCCAATCGATGCAATACAACTGTTCCGCATTACACCACATCACTTACACGTATCCCACAACCCCGGCCTAAAGAACGGTCTAAATGAGGCGTGCAGCATACGGTTCGTCTTCCCCTAACCGCCCTACAGCTCTCTACCATGGAATGAACCCCAACCCCTCTGCAAGTCTGCAAGTCTGCAGGTCTGCAAGTCTGCAAGTCTGTAAGAGCTTGCGTCTTGAACCTGCATAAATCCAGGGAGCAGAATTTTCTCTCTTGCTTTTTCATATCCCTATATCGCCGAATATATAATACGATTAACACGTTGGGCCCTTACTTTTGACCTCATTCCAGTAAGACCGCCCACAAAAAATCCACACGATGCCTGGCGGCCCTGGCTCTCATCGTAGCTCCATCTCGGATCGCAAAATCTCAGCCAACTAAGTCAGAACCCACCCTCTATCACTTTTAACGCAAGGCCTGTTTCGGTGCAGCTGTGTCGGCGCCTGACTTACCCAATCATACCGAGGCTGCTTGCTACCTGGGTACCGTTTCTATATGTTTTCATCTTGCTTGCCATCTTCGGTTCCACAGCTGTTAAACAGATTACCGAAAGGGAGCGCACGTGCTACTTCTGCGAACCGCCTCACGAGAGCGGCAAGTCGATGGGGAGGGAGTCGATGGTGATCGCTTCGGCGCTTCTTCTCCCATTCTTCTCCCATTAGGCGGTGTGCTTGATGGTAGTGTTTTGCTGCTAGATTAAACAAGTAGGTCGGGATCTTGCGCGACATACTTGCATGAATGAGAATCCACATCTGCTCGTTAGAAAAAGGACATCCGGTCCAGTATCCTATTCGGTAAATGTAGCCTATCGTACATTACATTCTCGCACTTGAGATGTCAGAAAGCATAGAAGTCCCGAACCGCCGTTTCTGAAGATAGACTATTCACGATAGAGGCGGTGACTGTCTAAATTCCGATCAATTCGTCTACTATCTTCAGTTCCCCATGTGAACACAGGGATATTAAAGAACCTACCCTAACCATCACAGCTTCTTAGTTGGAACCGACGATCCGGGGATAGGCAGTGTAGATTGGGACGATTTAGTACGGCACATGTCTGATCTTACCAACGCCGTCTATAATTTCAATCCTAAGAGCTATAAAAGCTGAGCGGCGCCCCTGTTGCCAATCCAGGATGTCATGGACTTCCCTCTACAAGCATCTTCTAAACCATCATCAGAGATTTCACAGTCAACGAAGTCTCCTACCAAATCATGAAAGCGCATCCCCGGTGTCGGTTGCGAATCTCCACACTACATCACGGGGGACTCGCCAATCAAGGAACCACGGCAGAATTGACGCCGTATCCACCTGTCACTCCTGCGGCCGGCCTTTTTCCATTCCTCGCTGACCAGGCAGGACATGTAACTCTGCAGTTCCATTGGTCCGCGGACATTGACACTGACACTTTGTCTTTCTTTTTTGGCGGTTGTGCAGGCCTGTATGATCACATCCACATGCGTGCCATAGGTTGCAGGCTGCTCTCGGATGCATCCAGAGGTTTTAAGGCTCTAATTGTTAAAGTAATTCGTCGCCAACCTCTTCTATTAACTCGATATAAATATTTCAATACTTTTATCTACAGAGTCCATGATAATAGATCATATAATGAAAACTTCTCTTATGTTGACGGGAACGACTTTCCGATGGAAGCGTCATCTTTCAACCCCGTTAATTCTTCGTTCGGACTTCCAAACTGACAGGTAGGTACATAGAGGTATGAGTCCAAGTATACCTGTTAAACTTGATAGTCGCCGTGTCCTTAAAGCTTCAGTGGCCAGGCACAATATGGTTAAAGGCGACCGGTCTTGAAATGATTAATGTTATCGTTATGTCTGAGTGGACTCTTACAAGACACTTTCAACAGCTCTCTTCAAACCGGAGATTGACCACAATGTGGTGACTCGAGGTATATGAGGAACAGACCAATCCAATCCAATCATTTCGGCATGATAGAATGCACGCCCAATATATTTTTGTTTCTATACCGTTCACATCTCCGAGCTTCTTGATCGCCTACCTAATCCATTCGCTCGGCTTGTTGTAGAACCTACCGTTGGTCATAAGATGCACTTGTCGTGCGGACCTAAGCAAACTACGGGATATACGTTATCATCGACAGGAGTTGAATGCTGTTAGACGTCTTCGCGATCCAAGCTCGCGGGCTCGTGGAATCAAGACCCCTCTTCGGCTTTCTTTCCATACGTATTATGTTACCATGCATCGATAAACTTCGATAAACCATATATAAGTTTCAAGATGAGACTAAATGGCCAGACAAGTGTGATACTCTAAAGCTAAGGCATGCTTTCTGACAGCGATGTGGGCACCTCGAGGTCAGATGTCACTTTTCTCAGACTCTTAGGGCTACGTCTGTAGTTGACAGCCGCGTGACAGAGTGTAATGCAAAAGCTCGTAGCTTATAATAAGGCTAGTAACAATATACTAATACCAGCGCATAGCTCTGTAAAGTACCCCAAAGGCCTTGTCACATTCTTTTCAAGGGTTACACAAATTTTGGCGAAGGTGCCGTTCTCTGGCTTCTTAATATCAGTCACAGGTAATCTAGACTTGAGATAACCGATTACAAGAAACATATAAGCTTGAACTCATTCTCGAGTTTTCTCCCTAGTGCAAGTCTTGAACAATTCGAGGTTCCAATTGCCTTGTTTCGTCAAACCTTGGCTTCCAAGACTACCTAAGCTAGGAGTTGCTCTTCGCGTTTTATATTCGGTTTGATCTTGTCATGAGACTAACCATATTGTCACGTAAGCAAATCGAAATTACCAGTTTAAAGGCACGATATATATACAGAAATCGCCCTCTATCCATTCGGTCTTGAGTGCACATCCCCCTCGGGTTCCCATCCCAGCGTGCCTCTGACGGAAGAAACACCTGGCAGATCTTAACGATAATATAACAACATATCAGCGTCAGATTCATAGCATGCAGGCATGGTTATATTGCGAGGCTATGTCTGTAATGGTTGGTTGCGTCAGAGCGGAATCTTAAAGTAAGTAGGCAACTCACCAGAAGGATGTTCTTCGCAATTAGAATAGGTAAGGGTGGTATTGAACCACAACTTGTTCTTAACCCCTCGAAAGGCTTTCGACACTTCCAGTGTATCAAGCAGTTACACGAGACGTGCTGCACTTACTGCTACATTGCTTCTTGGTATGTGCCCCTGACATGTTCTGAGATCACCACGATGAGATTGAAGAGTCCATCATCGAAGAGAGAACCACGAGGAAAGAGTGGACGTGCTATTTTTAAGCAACTTCATAAACCTATGCGTGCGTGCAACACGACTAACAGATATTACATAGTCTCAGTTAGAGTAAGTGGTTAAGTTGTGTCAGTGTTCTAATAATAAATGCATGCCAATATGGCACCACCAAGATCCTAAGATTTCCGTCCGAGCTAGATATATTATACCGTAAGCGCATCCCTCGGCAGTTCCTACCAGACACCGGACGGATAGGGGAAATAGGGTGATATACTCATTTAACAGTAACATTACTTTCACCTATGCGTAAAAAAGAACTCTGCTAACCGATTTTTCTGACCACAGGAAATTGAAACCTATCAGTATCGGTATATTATAATACCATAAAGGGTTCCAAACAGACTTATCTGCGAACACTAACATGCTGTGTCTTCTTTACTATACTCTCATTAATGACCAACATCACGAAGTGCTCGAATACATAACCATCCATAAATGAAAACAACTCGTTGATATTTAGATGAGCTCCTGGGTGTCAAATGCGATAGCTTGAGTGCCTGGGTAGGCTCCGGAGAAGCGATGGAACAGGACGAAAATGTGGTACCGGTACTTATAATCCTGTTCGATCTTTAGTGAAGGACATTTGGCTTACTTGATATTAGACTCAAGGAATGGTTGTACAAATAGATAAGCTAGTGATGGTTACACGAAAGTAGTTAAACCGCATCAAGTCTATTGTATGTCCTAAACTCTAAACTCATTTTTGATATTTTTTCCTAAGCACCTTTAACGACGTACATCTGTAAGAAAGAAAATAAAGCCTTGTATTTAAAGCTATTATTTGATCTAAGTTCCTTAGGACAATGCTGGTTTTGAATATCGGGTGTGCCATCACTACACCATTAATTAGGTACTCTTTGGTAAGCAAGTCTTAATAGAAATGAATAATACAAAAAAAAACGTACCATATGTTACAATTTATCACCGAGAAAACAAGGGGGAAGAGCTAAAGCAAATTGTGTAACTATTACTTAATTTATTAATTGCTATCTACCGTCATAAAAAGGGATATTTCAATTGTAAAGGCTACCTAGGTATATAAATTTTATTCATTAACAAGGAACTAACAATTACCTTCATCGGCCCCATTTGCAGTTAGTCGACGTCGAAACTAAGCGTCGCAGGGATGATTGCATGGCAAAATAGGCGCGAAGGCGGCGGGACAATGCGCCGAACGGGTGGACGGGGACGATGTTAAGCCGTAGATGGACGGTTAGATATGACGGTTCAAGGCTAAAAGAGGATTAGCGCCCCGGTCGGGTTGATAGAACGAACGGTCCTACGCCGGTACATATGCCCGCTTCGTACTATATTAATATATACTTCTGTCTTGCATCAAGTCGCATCAAGCTGCACTTTTATTAAGTAACTGATTAAGTAACGGAAACTCTCAATCATATTTATATAATTCTCATCTCATTAAATCTTGAATTCCTTATACTACTCCTTATACTACTCCTTATACTTAGTGCTTAGGCATACTTCCCTGTCAGCTACCAAAATGCAAGGACCGAAGCGATCAGTCCTTATCACGGGCTGCTCAGACGGCGGCATGGGCGCCGCTCTAGCCATTTCTTTCCACAAGGCCGGCTTACACGTCTACGCGACGGCTCGGGACACCTCTAAGATGGGCGAACTCACCGCGCTGGGCATCGAGACGCGCGAGCTAGACATACAGTCCGACGCATCGATAGCCGCCTGCGTCAGCAAGATACCTGCGCTCGACATCCTCGTCAACAACGCCGGCCGCCAGCTCACCATGCCGGTGTCCGACGTCGACATCGCCGAGGCCAAGAAGCTGTACGACGTGAACGTCTTCAGCCAGATCGCCGTCATCCAGGCCTTCCTCCCCCTCCTGCTCAAGTCGCCCAGCGCCGTGATCGCGAACCAGTCCTCCGTCGGCGCGTCCACCACGATCCCCTTCCAGGCCATCTACAACTCGTCCAAGGCGGCCATGGCCATGATCACCGACACCCTCCGGCTCGAGCTGCAGGGCTTCGGCGTCAAGGTCGTGGACCTCCGCACCGGCGTCGTCCAGACGCGCCTGGTGCAGAACCTCATGGACAGCGACGTCCGCCTGCCCAAGGGCTCCATCTACGAGCCGGCGAGGGAGATCGTGGACGAGGCCCTGCGCCAGGACAAGTACGTGGGCCAGGGCATGCCGAGGCAGCAGTGGGCCGACCAGGTCGTGCGCGACCTGCTCAAGGCGAACCCGCCCGCCGTCATCTGGCGGGGCGACTCCGCGTGGCTGTCGCGCCTCGCCACCGTGATGCCATTCGGCATGTTCGACGGCTTCGTGAAGAAGATGGTCGGGCTGGACGTTGCCGAACGGTTACTGAAGAAATGAGAGTCCTTTTTCTTATCCAAGGGAAATTAATATTTATTTAGGTGCTTATTTTCTTTTGTTGGCGGGGTTATAATATGAATGGATGGCAGTTTCGATGGGATGGCATAAAGGTGTAACGCATTACTTGTACCTACCATCTACCTACCTAACTACCTGGGTAGATGTTCCGGGTTCCTTTTATTTTGTAAGAACGATATATATGGGTAGATACCTATGTTTATAGCTTGTATATAGTCTCCTATATCCGCGAGGTTATCAAACTTCATTATTCCTATCTTTTACACGGCCTTGTACTCAAGTATAGATAAATCCCTGTTAAGTATTAGAGAGATCTGACCAGTTGAAGATCGGGTTCGCGTCGATACTTGCTTGGTATAGAATACAGCAGATGGTATTAGCCAATTACGTTAGATTAGAGAGATTAACTTAGGTGTAGTTTAGGCAAGTTACTTGTGTATCAGTAATAACAGTTATTCTTTGTCGTTCGATACGATGACAGATTCATCTGTTACCTATTATACATATATGTATACGTACCGTACCAGGTAGGCAAATACGCTATGCACCAGTATTATATTCCGCATGGAAGGATTCTAGAAAGCAATGCTACGCTATGTTCACATTACCTATTTATCCCTGTTCAACAGATGGAAGGATCTAAATTAAGAAGTTAGCATCACTTCAGCCTCACACTCATTAGTGTGGTGATTAGCAGCTGGTTAATAAGCCGTTCGTATCATGATGGAAAGCTGTTTTTTTTTTTAGTGTAATCATAATAGGTATTGCTAGTTCTTTAACAGTGAGGCGTTGCTTTATTACCTTTCTCGATGTGGGACATAAGCCGGCTTAAGCTGGGAGTGCACGAGGTATTATATAGGACGCAGCACGCTCACCCGGTTGCAGGATCTAGACTCGAAACCCGCGGGTCTGGACCAGCTGAGGTTTATCGGCCCTGGATTACTACTGACGGTATATGTACCTCTGTACCTATGCATGTAAGATCCAATTCATGGTATACTGTCGCCGTATAATCTATAAGCATTACACTGTACGCACGTGGGTTTCGCGCCGCTCGATCTTGGCACATGATTGCGGCTCAATCAATCGCTGTTTCATTCACGACGTTGCGAGATTCGAAAAACGCAATAGAGTTGAGGAAACCATTCTTTCTCTTGAAGTTTGCGATTGTTGAGAAATAAGCCCGAGAAGGGAAGCTTTTGTAGAACGTAATACGATCCCGATTTCTCATTTTTAGATCATCTACATACAGACTACCACTCTCGACAGGAACCAATTACGTCGCGTTCTTTCGACCGATCGCCTACATAAAGCCGACGCACCCTCTGTCCTCGTCTTACTGGCTCGAACCCGACAGAGGAGGCTTCCAAGGACTTGCTCATCCTCCTGTGGGAATACGTTATGCTTGGCAAGTTAAAAAAAAAAAACAAAAAGAATAATAGCCGGTAAAAAGTCTATTACAAATTATATGTTTTTAATATCATCATGAATCCCGATTATAATCAGGTAGTTGGCTAAGTTGTGGAATGTATAAGTCATGATGGTGACGTAAGTGTAAGTACACGAGCCGTAGCTATGTAAGTCATCCCCTGGACACCCAACAAAAGCGATGCAAGGGTTTACCTCCACAGGTGGAACACACTTCCATCGCGTTTGGTTTGTAAAGGATTTGGTTTTAATAACCATTTAGAGGAGTCTGGTACTTTTCGGCTTAAGATGCTTCATCGTGAGATTTTAGCCATGCTTCGTGTTTCAGCGCCTCGGTTCGTTGCGATGGTTCTGCTATATGTAGAAATCCGAGTAATTATAGGTACCTATTCAGGCACATATCCTTCCGCAGTTCATCGACGAGCGGGCGGCCTCTCCGGTTCGAGACGAACTCGTAGATCTTACCGGGTATAGGATATGCGCTAACTCCAATCCTATCAACCTGAATCTCGGCCGAAGATGTTTGCCAAGCGAGAGAAGAGCTGGCGGGTTAAGCACTCGAGCGTTAAAGCGCCTAGGGTCGCAAACGCAAGGTTGCACAGTCATAGCTAACAATGCTCATATAAACATCCACCAAAGGAACGGAATTATGCGAGTTGAAGCTAGCATGGCTGTTTTTAGGAAAACACCTATTCCGGAAGCTGTTGATCAGAGTGGAATTCCAATTTCCGTTTAGGCAGTGCGAAAGATTGATCCAAGAGCTCGTCATCAAGTATCGTTCCTTCTCGCCGAGAGCAAACCCGAATCGCCATTCAAATCTACTGTCAAGTCTTCTGATTGCCAAGCTATTCCGAATGGCGACCTGTCCGTTCATGATGTCGATGGAGGTTTGGATCATATCCTAGTCCCCCTGTCTGAGATACTGATTCTTAGGTTGACGTAACTATACCCACGCATACTATTCGCCAGTTTTACCGCAGGAATCACGACCCTCTAATAATTTGAGTGCACAATGGACCTTTGCTCCCTGCCGGAGGAGTGCCGCTGTCTTCAAAGATGAGCAGGAGGGTTGAGAAAGTAAATGGGATTGCTATTATATGCCTTACAAAATACAATCGGCGGCGGATAGCTAGTATACACCGAGATACTGACCATGGGACTTTTGTACACGCTACCCATTACCATTGCAAAAGAAGGATCAAACAATATATTAGCACCCTACCCAAATACAACATGGATAAGTAGCGAGTTCGGCTGAAAGTCTCAGCAAACGTTTACACATACCTCATGAATAGCTATTGTCCGTTATCACCCTTACTTTATTAGTACAAGCAAGGGCCGACAACATCACGGCATATGGGTGTAAGCAGATTGTAGGTTTAGTGTAGACATTCAATAATTTATAAGTCATACGAGATCTAATAGACCTTGAACTGTGTTACTATATAATGAAATATCCATACCTTTAAAATGTACTTTTTCTTATTGAAACAAACACTAGCATACCTATATGTTGTATATTCCGAAACGGAAGTACTGCATGCTTAGATGCTTCGAGTAACTATTTACTAGATTGGTACCTTTCAAAGACTTATATGGGTTTAAATAGGAAGAATATACCTACATATGGTCCTCGTAAGGCCGTTCTTTTCGCATCCATGATGATAGAATCACTCATGACGTGTATGTCAAGATGGAGAAATCCTTCATGTAGCAATATATATGCCGAGTAATGTTTTAGATCCTATTTTAATTTGTAAGATACATCGACTGCCGGATGAACACATGAACGAGAACGAGCATATAATTAATACTACTGTCCAGGTGAGATCCTGAACGATATATCATGCTCCGCTTACTAACGTGACACCCTCTAATGTCTATTCCCCAGATGTATTTCAAACACTCGACTACCGAGAGATAAGGTGTTATTAGATGTACCAAACTTTGCAAATTATCATAATACCTAGTACGAACTCGTCGCACCCGGTAGTCCAACTTGACCTAAGAAGGCCCTGGCTTGAATATATACCTAATTCATACATGCAGACATGAGATGTACCGTATAGAATGACTAACCAGGGTAGGTAGTTACCCGACAAGGTCCAGTTTAAGCGGTTCGCCCAATAACAGATGCTTTTATTTATAGATAAACTCGCAGGCGTGCATTAGCGTACATTAGCGTACCGACAAGCGTATTTCTTATTTGACGGGTTAGCGTACTATCTTTTTTTTTTTAAGAGCGACCAGTCAGCAAATAAATAATAACTAACCAGAAACAAGTAGTTATACACAAACAACTTACCAAGAAAGAGAGAAGAGAGAAGAGAACCGACGTTTTGATTCGAAGGTGGCGTTGCTATCCTATCTCCTAGGTAACCCACCTCGTTCGTTCGTACACGGTCTCTACACCGACGATTTCCTTTTCCACGCCTAATGTGAAATATGTCCGTAGGAATATGGGGGGGTTTTTAAGACCCATTAAATGTCCAATGACTTCATAGTCCCATATAGACATGTCACCGACTCTCGCCGCTCTCGCTGACCGGCATCCTGTTGCTTGATCGTCGACTCGAAAACCGGCCTTGTTGGAGCTATGGCCTTGTTTTTGTTTTTTTTCTTCCCCCTCCCTCTCTCTGCTTTGCAGGTAGGCGCATACTTATCTATGAGAGCCTCCAAAGCTATTGGTCGAAGGGCAAGCCACGTTGGGAACGATGGGGACCGATAACGACCCATTAGGGGAGGGTCCACGGTCCGGATGGCGCGTGGCAGCACATCCACCGGCCGGACTGTTCTCCCGAGCTGAGCTTGTACAAGGCCATTCGTCGTCTGCCCTGTCGGTCTCTTGGAGGAACCTTAAAGACCGCGAGTACAAGCTACCTCGCTCTACCTATTTTTATGCCTTTCCCTTGGGGTTGGGGTTGGGGTTGGGGTTTCTTGAGCCCTATCGCTCAGCTCGACCACTCGACCACTCGACCGCTCTGCCATGTGCGGCGATGCTGTGCCTGAGGCCAGCATTCCGTCCAACTCCTCCCGATGCCCTTGAAACCATGACCATGCAACGCATGTCAGCTTACTAGGGATCTCTGGATCAGCCACGCCCATTCGTACATATCTATTCGTCTCTTCCCAAGCCTTTGTAAATTAGTCATTTCCTCTTCTCGCCGGCCAGGCTCTATCTCTCTCGTGTCTCCGTCCTAGGGTTTCATATAGATTTTCGATTTATCTGTGTTATCATACCGGTTTCTTATATTTGTTTTTCAGCTTCCCTTTTTCTTTTCCTTTTTCCTTTTTTCTTTTTTTTTTTCTTTCTTTCACCTTTTTTTTTTCTCTCTTCCTTTATTTCTTCTCTGCTTCTTCCCTCTACGGCGAGACCTATCCCCCGAAACCTAGCCTCGCTTGCTCCCCTGCCCAGCATGCAGAGCAACAAGAGGCAGAGCACCGGGTCCATCCTGGCCACGGCCACCGTGCCGTTCTCGATGGAATACAGCGGATACATATCCACCGACGAGGACTCGACCGTGTTCATCAACGCGCCCTTCCACGAGGACGAGCACGGGAGGGAGATCCCCGACGAGCAGCCCCCTCCTTTCAAGCCGGACCTGAACTTCACCCTCGCCTTCAGCTCCATATGTGTCATCACCTTGGCCGCCGCGCTCGACGCGACCTCTCTCAGTATCGCCCTGCCCATCATCACGCAAGAGCTCGGGGGGACGGCCATCGAGGCCTTCTGGACCGGGACATCGTTCCTGCTCACCTCCGCCGTCTTCCAGCCCGTCATCGCCGGGCTGAGCCACGTCTTCGGGCGGAAGGCCCTCCTCATCGTATCCTCCCTCCTCTTCGTCCTGGGCGCCATAATATGCGCCATCTCCACAAACTTCACCATCATGTACGTACGACCGGTTAACGAGTGCCTCGTAGCCTATCACCTCATGCTCTTTTGTAAAAGGAAAATGGGAGAGAGAGATTAATAAAAAAAAAAGAAGTTACTGACGTTGTTCTGCTCGAAAAGGATCGCCGGAAGATCGGTTCAAGGTATCGGCGGAGGAGGTATATTGGCGTTGGGTGAAATCATCGTGACGGACCTTGTGCCGTTGTCAGATCGAGGCAGTACGTTGTCAACCCCGCCCCCCCTTTTTTTCCCCGATTGATAGTAGTGTGCGTATACTTACAATATATATCAGCTTGGTTTGGATATCTCGGTTCTATGTGGGCGTTAGGTTCGGTGGCCGGGCCGTTGATAGGGGCTGCCTTTGCGCAAAGCGTTACCTGGCAATGGAGTAAGTGATCCACGTCTAGGCAGTCCTCTCCAAGACTTATTTATTTCCGGGGGACACGTGCTTATACATGAGATAGTCTTCTGGATCAACCTGCCAATTGTTGGCGTCGGGTTAATTATTCTCGTCTGGTTCTTGAAGCTCGAACGTCTTCCGGGCAAGTTGACCGACAAATTGCGCGCCTTCGACTGGCTTGGCTCGACCATATTTGTGGGCGGAACGGTGTCCTTCCTGATCCCGCTTACATGGGGTAAGGCTCACCCCTATCTCCTTTCTTTAAATCGTCACCACCCGAGACAATATATCTTCTAACCTAGCTACTAGGTGGCGTCATGTACCCGTGGGACCACTGGAGGACGCTAGTCCCGCTCTTCATCGGATTCGACGGCATGGTGGGCTTCGCGCTGTACGAAAACTGGCTCTCGAAGAAGGCGTTTGACAAGAAAGGCCAGGTCCTGCCGGGCAACCCCATCGAGCCGATCGTCCGCTCTAGCATCTTCAACAACTACACGATGGTGATCACGTTCGTCGGGACGGTCTTGCACGGGATCGTCGTCTGGTCCCTCCTCTACTTCCTCCCGCTCTACTACGAGGCCGTCAAGGAGTACTCGGCCATCATCTCCGGCGTCGCACTCCTCCCTGAGACGGGCCTGGTCGCGCCCGTGTCCGTGCTCGCGGCCGTGCTGTGCACGAGGTTCGGGCGGTACCGCTGGGCGCTCTGGTCGGGCTGGGTCTTCACCACCGTCGGGTCCGGCCTGCTCTTCCTCCTCAGCCCCTCGACCTCGATCCCGGCCTGGGTCTTCCTGAACGTGCTCGTCTCGATCGGGACCGGCATCCTCTTCCCGGCCATGAGCCTCGGCACCCAGGCCGCCTCGCGGCCGCAGGACTCGGGCCACACCGCCGGCTTCTTCTCCTTCCTCCGCGTCTTCGGCCAGGCCATCGGCGTCGCCGTCAGCGGCGTCGCCTTCCAGAACCAGCTCCAGAGCGAGCTGCTCGGCTACCCCGAGTTCGCCCCGCTCGCCGTCCAGTACAGCCAGGACGCCACCGGCCTCGTCAACATCATCAACGCCATGCCCGACGGCAGCCAGAAGTCCGACCTGAAGCAGGCCTACTCCGACAGCCTGCACGTCATTTGGCTGCTCATGACCGTCGTCGCCGGCGTCGCCCTCCTCACCAGCCTCACCACGAAGGAGTTCAGCCTCGAGCAGGAGCACGATACCAAGCAAGGCTTCAACGGCAACAGGAAGAAGATCAGCGAGACGGACTTGATGCTGGCTTAGCGGGAGCGTGCCGATACGAGATCACAGAGGATCTTTATTTTTTTATAATAAAAACCCCCGTTAATATCTACCTATCTACTTACTACTACTATAACGCTCCTCCAGTTTACGATATGTTTACTTACCTACCTACCTTAGGTACCTACCTACACATTCACACATAAACACTCGTACATATTCATCGGGTAGATGGGGCATATTAGCATAGACGGCTGCATTCTAACGGTACGGGACGGGCGGAGTTATTCGCGAGCATTGGACGCGCTGGCCAGAGAAATCGCTTGCTGCGTAGGTAGGCCGGGTTAATAGGGGTCTTTTTTTTGGTCATGTATCATAAGGATTAGTTAAGACATACCTACCAGGTCCTACCTTCATAGCTTACCTGGAGGTAGTCAGTCGACTAAGATGAACATGCAACTCTTACGATGATCTGTTTACGTACCTCCTAAGGTATCTAGGTACTTACCTTGTTTCTTGTTATCGAGAAGCTCGCTCGTGCTGTGATGTTGTCTTTTTGGAAAAGGAGTTATGTACCTAGATGTATAGGTTAGTGCTTGTTATAAAACCCATTACTACTCTACATTAGGTATTTTTCAGGAGAAGTATTCATAATGAATTAGGTAGGTAGGTTAGCAAGGACGGATTTGGTGATAATAGAAAAGACATCTCTATTGCCACTACGAATTCAACCACCCAAGTCAGCGTTATAAGTTATAGAGCTCTTACAAGGTAACGAAAGATGAAAATTAGGTACCTAGGGACAGCTATGTTAAGAGGTAAGTATGTGTATCAATTAACCTGTACCAGCAACACTTCAGTCCTTCACCACGAACAAGAATTCTGCCGTAGCTGCTATTGTTATCGTAGTAGTTGTGATCGTAGTTTCTACTACCTAAAGTACACGGTATGTCGCAGTGAGACCTATCCGTCTGTGCCCCCTTAATCCATCCTACCTCTCTTCGCTTTTCCCTTTCTCTCACTTCTCTGCTTGAGCTAGAGCGCATGGCTCGATGCGATATATTACATTTTGGAATCAGATAACTCGCCCCTGTTTCTCTTTTCATCTTTCTCTTCTGTTTTTTTTTCTTTTCTTTTTTTTTTACCTTGCCTTCTCTGCGCCGAAGACGTAGCCGCCAGTAGAAGAAATCTACCCTAAGTATAAACCTTTCCAACAAGCCCCTAGGTTTCCGAGGATGTCGGTTGGCACGTTATAGCCGTCGAGAATTTTCACGAATGGTCCTTCATCTTCCGAAACTGAGCAGCCGTGGCACCTGTCAGATTCTAATCCCAGCGTCGGCCCTCGCGCTCCGCCTCGAGACGTCTCATACGGTCCTCCTCATCCCCTGTGCTGACGGCCTCGCTACGACGGCTCTTGCGGCGTCCGTTGCGGTCTTCGGTACCCTCGCGGCTACGCTTCGTCCCTGTGGTGCGGCCTACTATGGTCGCCATCCGCTGCGCTTCCTTAAGCAAACGTTCACGATCACGAGCCTCGCGTTCCAAGGTGTGCGGATCCTTAGACCCGCTCGATGTAGACTTTTGGCCTGCGGCCTGGGAGGTGCGCTTTGACGACTCGCTCTCCCGCCTACTCGAATTTGACGGCCGACTACTAGCACTCTTCACGTCAGGTGTAAGAGTGGGCTTGCTACTGGCACCTTTGATAGAGAAGCTACCCCGTGGTCCGGTCGGAGGGTTGAAAGATTTGTCCGAGGGCTCTACTGGAGTCGGTAAGGCATTGGAGCTCTTACTACTGCGGTGATTGCGATCTTCATCGTGATCACGAGAATGCTCCTTTCCACGGTCTCTATCTCGCTCCCTCTCTCGATCACGATCTTGCTCACGATCTCGGTGAGACCTATGTGTAGACTTGCGGTGTCGGTCGTAGTCACTATCTCTGTCGACGTCGTGGTCTCGGCGTCTTTCGTCCCGATCGCGACGGCTTCGGTGGCTGGAACGTCTATGCTCACGGTCCGCCGGAGAGGCCGATCTGGGGCGTTCATCGTATTTTCCGTCTCTTGATCGATCCCTGTAATCGTCGTCTCTGGTTGATTGCCGTCTCTCTTTATGTCTGCGTCGACGATGACCATTGTCCCGATCGTCGTTTGAGATGGATCGAGATCGGTGTCGTCTATGCTTACGGGGTTCCTTACGGTCCCTGCTACGGGTAGGACTTTGGGTCCGACCCCTAGACACAGTACGCGATCTGGAACGGTCACGCTCTCTATCACGATGACGTCCCCTGCTTTTTTCATCTTCTTCATGCTCTCGTTCACGGTCACGTTCACGATAGCGTCGCTCCTTGTTGTGGGAAGAATGCAGAGAACTACTCCGCGACTTTAGTTTATCTTCCTGCAGACTTGGCGCAGTTGGAGGATTAGCACGTGAGCTCGGGCTCTTCTCATCAGCGATGAAGCCACGTGCTCTTAAGGTGTGAAGACTAGTGTTAGGGAGGCCCTGCCGCATGGCTTTTGGCCCCGTGGGCGCATTTAACGGTATATCCGAAACCGCAGTTTGGGGACGCAATGGACCGGTACTTCCATGAGAGGAACCTTGAGGTGCTGAATGCTGATCTCTAGAAGATACATCACCCTTTTCATTTGCAGGATCACCTTGTGCAACACTCGACCCGCCTCCCTTGGGCACTTGTTCCGAATTCTCCAGAGCTAGCTTGTCGGCCCCATTAACAGCGGTACTATCATGACTGCCTCCTGCTTCAGCATGCCCGTACTCGCCGGCCACCTGCGCCTCTTGGTATGACTCACGTCGGATCGCTCGGCCAAATTCGTCAGTACCGTCGGATACCTGCCCTGCTACTTCAGAACCATTTGTCGCGGACTGGTCCTCCTTACCACCTGGCAGCTGAAGAGCCTGCCCAGGCCAGCCTCCATTTGAGTTGTTATATCCATGATGGTACCCACGATTGTAGCCCCCATAGAAGCCCCGGCCCCGGCCTCGCGCTCGGTATCCGTAGTTGCCTCGACGGTAGTCATTGAACTGATTGTGGTGGCCATAATTACCTGGATTGAAGCCTGTACGGAAACCAGCATTAAAGTTGCCAAAGTCACCATTTCCCATTCCAGGAGCATTTGGATTGAAATTATCTTGGCCGACATTCCATGATTGCTGTCCGCTCCAGTCACTGCCGCCACTATTGTATCCATTCATACCCATACTCAGGTTCATGCCGCTCATGCCCATGCCCTGTGCGCCAAAACCACCATTCATCATCATACTCTGCATCGTCATGGGATCCATCATTCCTTGGTAGCCAGAGTTAGCTGTGGGACCACGAGGTTGGATGAGATTTATCCTACCCATCATTGGAAACGACCCGAAAGCTGCTGGATTCATTCCATTTTGCATCATCATCATATGCATCTGGTTCATGTCTCCGTTGCCGAAGTTCATGCCGAAATTGCCATTCACCGCATCAAAATTAGGGCCCATACCAGACTGCGCTTGTGCTGGCTGGTCTTTCCCGTCTTCGCCTTGGTCAGTCTCTCCGGACTCTTTTACAGCCAAATCATCTTGGCTATCTGGTCCGTGAGACTCAGCGGGTTTAGACCCGTCATTTCCTACCAGCTGTTCTCGAGTCTGCTCCTTCGTAGAAGAGTCCTAAATTTTGGTTAACCAAGTCCCCAAGAAAGAACCCTTTTGATGAACCTACTTCTTTAGATTGGGTATTTAAATCTACCTTCGGGTCGGCAGCTGGGCTTCCATCGGATTCACCAGCCGTGGGTGGTACTACAGCATCTGACGTCTGTGGTTCCGTACCAGTCTGCTTAGGGGGGGCAGTTTCTGGAGGAGGCTGTTCAGTAGGAGTACGAGCCTGGGTCGGTGTCGGGGTATCTTGTGCAGGGGTGGCCGGGGTAGATCCATTGGCTTTCGGTCGGGCAGCTTCTCTTTTCTTCTCTTCAGTCTTCAGAAAGACTCGGATAGTAGTTCTAAGGGATTTGTAAATGGTGCAGTCCGATGCCGAAACAGGAGAGTGTTCGCAGACTGGGCAGGCTGAGGGTAAAGTTGATTGACCTGTGTATTGTCAGTTCAAAGATCAGTCTGGAGAGAATGCGAAAGTTGAGAGGGACGTACATTTCTCGCATATAGCGGTCTCACAACAGGGAAGCCTGAAAGCATTGATGGCCAATTTGCTGCAGACCGCGCAACGCAACTTAGTAGGCAATTCGGCTGGCGTGAGAGAACTATAAAGGTCAGCTCTATGAATCTAGGCGGGTAGATTTGATGTTGGAAAGTGATCATACTTTGATAGCTCAAGCTGAGCTGGAGTCAGCGCCGCCATCTTGGACATGGAGAAGGTTGTAGGCGAGCGGTGTGGTGGACATATGGTAGAGTTGCGGGACGTTCCAAGAGCGCGAGACGTGATATGTCGTATATTGAAGTCGATCGATCTAATTATTATTATTATTATGAGAAAGTGGGAATGCTTTACGTTCGTAAAGGAAATTCCTGGCGATGTATCGACTTTTAAATATAGTTCGAATGAAAAGGTCTGGCGAATATGACGAGGGACGGTTGGAGGTGTAGAGATGTAGGGATGTAGAGATGTCGAAGTGTAGGTTGTAAGTTGTAAATTGTAAGTTGTAAATTGCAAGTTGGAAATTCTGTTTAGTTTCTCAGCAAAATTGTACAACTACGCGCAAACGCCCGATAATGGAGTCTGAACTTTAGAGTTTAGGCGGGTGGATCTAAAGGCACAGGCACATGCAAAGATGGTACCCGGACATGCATTTATCCAGTTTTTTTATGGGTTCGCCTGTCAATTAGGTAAGCCAATCCAGCGTCTGCATCAGGTGCATGTACCTATAACATAGGGACCTAATGCATACATGTACATACTGTTGTAAGATGGTAATATGTACCTAGCCTTTATGATAGTTGATATGTATCAATCAGATAACAACCATTTTATGGATAACTTGTTTCTTATAATAATGAATGGCTTAGAAGGATAGGTAACCGGTATTTATAAGTAGAAGAACCTTGAATATGTATTTGAACAAAACCTGTCTAAGGCTACAACGTAACTTTTATTACTCTGTCACTTCATTATCTTACAAGGTACCTCTTCTTATTCACACACATATATATGGATACGTACCTCCAGTAGGTATGGTATTCAACAGTCATGTCCTTTCCACGCGGCCTTATAAGTAATGGTATAGATCATGAGCAGTCTAACGATATGGGACTTGTACTAATATTCCACGCAAACAGTAACGAAAAACAATACTATCTTGCTCATTGAAAACAGTCCAAATACCGAGCACCCCCCCCAATGAACCCTCGCTCCGTATTACAAGGTGAAATGTAGTCATGACCATAAGTAACGGGAAATCTCTTCTACACTCTGTCCACTGCCTCTCCCTTCCACGGCGCAGTTAACACGCGCATCCTTCCTTTACTGCTTCCCGAGGACCGTTTAGATTCACTCTTTGCTCCTCGCCGCCTCGGTTGACCGAACTGGAAGCCCCGGGTCCTCTTGTACTCTTCAGTGACGTCTCGGGGATGGCGTTTGCGATTGCGGCGAAGACATCCGAGACGTTATACCCAGTCTTTGCGCTAGTCTCGAAGAATAACAGTCTTTCCTCCTCTGCATACGTCTTAGCTTCCGCCGTAGATATCTTTCGGGCATCTCCGGAGTCTTCGCCTTCGGCCCCTTCACTATCGGCTGGGGCGGATCCGCTATCGTTGGTAAGATCCAACTTGTTACCGACAAGGGCGATGACGATTCCCGGCGATGCCTGTCTCTGTAGTTCGGCGACCCAGTGCTTAGCTTTGATGAGCGACGTCGGCTTCGTGAGGTCGTAGACGACTAGCGCGGCTTGGGCATTTCGGTAATACATGGGCGCCAGCGAAGCAAAACGCTCCTGACCGGCAGTATCCCAAATCTCAAACTTGATCGTTCTCGTAGGAAGGTTACATTTTTGTGTCAAAAAGGCGGCTACACACAGTCAGCTCCGAACAGTTGGGAACAGAGGTCAGGAATGAATATGGACACTTACCACCAATAGTCGGTTCCTTATTTTCTTGGAAGTCGTTGTTGACGAATCGTAAGACGAGGGAAGACTATAGATATGAAGTAGTTAGCGATACACACTTAATACAAATCAGATGTCGCGGGAATATGACATGGCATACCTTTCCAACAGCTGCCTCGCCGAGCAGTACCAACTTGACGCTACTGCTCGGCTTCGGAGCGTTTGAATCGGACATTTTTAACAGAATGTCTTTAACGGGAGGTTGGTAATGGTACTATGGAAGGACTAAGTCTTGATAGGACGGAAAGATGGAGAGATGGAATAAGGCTGAAAATAATAAGATGCAATAAATAATTGACAATCAAGAATGAGAAGGGATCTGTATCCCAACAGTATGAAAAACGATTGCGATGGCTGTATGGTTCGGTGGTTGGTATATTGTAAGGTTACCGAGTAGTTGCGTGGTAGGTATAGGTAGAAAGAGTAGAAGGATAGAATTAAAATGTATCGAATCACAAATGACGACGCTTTAGAGGAGACCCCCGATAGACCGAAGGCGGTTGGTTACCTAAACAATATGTACCTAATACTAATTTAGCTAGAGGGTATAGTGGCGGATTATAAATGGTCCGATACCGCCCAAAGAAGTTTAAAGCGTAGCGTAGTGTACCTAAGCCCCTCCAACTCAAATATCCCTGTAAACGGCAGAAAAAAAAAGTTGGCCGATCTTTGAATTATTTATTCATTAACAAAAACATATTCATAAGAATAGTTCTTTGTCTCTTTTTTCTCTTTACTTCATCAACACAACATGGCGACCTTCGAATCGCGAAAGCAAGTTTTGTTCGATGACAGTGATGATGAATCAGATGGTGGTGTTAAATTACAAATCAATACGGAATATGCCAACAGATTCGAGCATAACAAGAAGCGCGAAGAATTACACAGATGTTAGTTGCTTTATTGCCCTACCTTCTTCTCTTCAACTTGATTACACGACAGATCAGACTAATTTAGGTACTCTAGTGGAAGAAAAATACAAGTCTGGTCAAGTTAATGGGAATAAATCAAAGGAAGGCGTTGATGATGATTCAGAGTCCTCGTCCGACGAGACAGAAGATGAAAACGGCTTCTTAGCAACTGAAGATCTTGACGCTGAGATTTCTGCTACCCTTCAAGCGATTAAAAGCAAAGATCCTCGTGTATATGACAGTAAAACTCGATTTTACAAATCAAATGATGAGAATGGTACTACGAAAAACACTACGGTAGAGCAAAAGAAGGAGAAGCCCATCTTCTTACAGGATTACCATCGAGAAAAGATCCTTCGTGGCGACACTGGGGCTGATTTTGACAACGTCAAAAAACCTTCGCGGACTTACGCACAAGAACAAGATGACCTAAAGCAGTCTATTAAAGATGAGATCAAAGCTCAGATAGAAGCCAAAGGCAGCAGCGAAGATAGCGATAGCGACGGAGACTTCATGAAGGCCAAGGAAGAGACCCGATCTATTCCTCAGAATGGCATCCATCCATCTAGAGCCAGCAAGATTCAGGTTGCGAAGCTTGACATTGCAGAGGCCGATAAAGATCCAGAACTATTTTTGTCAAATTTTATGGCTTCTCGCGCTTGGGTTGAAGAAGACGCGACTAACTGGCAAGCTTTTGAATCTGACGATAATGAAGACGAGAAAGCGGATGAATGGGAGGTGGCATACAATCTACGTTTCGAGGATCCGAATAAGAGCAATGAGGTGCTCAAGTCATATGCCCGTGACGTCGTCGCGGCACGGTCTGTTAGACGGGAAGACAAGACCGCGCGCAAACGCCAACGAGAGATAGAGCGCGAAAAGAAGGAGGAAGAGAAAGCAAAAAAGAAGCAAGAAAGAGCACGGCTACGTCGACTTAAGCTCGATGAAGCCGAGAGCAAACTGAAGCAGATTAAGAAGGCTGCTGGCTTATCGGGCAAGACGTTGAAGGACGAGGAATGGCAGGCGTTACTTGAAGATGCCTGGGAAAATGATAAATGGGAGGAACAATTACAGAAAATGTTCGATGATCAGTACTACGCTGCAGCCGAAGAAGAGGCGTCTGACGATGAAAACAACGTCGACACTCGCAAGTCGAAGAAGATCAAGAAACCCAAGTGGGACGATGATATCGATATCAAGGACTTAGTTCCAGACTTCGATAGCGAAGACCGACCTAACATTACTCTTACTGACGACGAGCGCGGCGAGGAGAGTGACGATGATGCGCCATCGTCAAAACGGCAGAAGACCGGTAAGGAGCGAAAACGAGAAAAGCTCGAGAGTCAGAAAGCAGTGCGACAGGAACGAGCTAAGCTCGAGGCGTTTATCGACTCGAAAATGGAAATTGATGATCCCGAGATCCTTGCGGGAGGCCCCTCAAAGAGTAATGGCTCTGCGCGCTTCGCCTACCGTGAAACGCGGCCGGTGTCCTTTGGCCTCACTACGCGCGACATCCTGATGGCCTCCGACGCGGACCTCAACCAATTCGCCGGCCTAAAGAAGCTGGCCCACTTCCGGCCCGAGGACAAGCAGACGAAGGACCGCAAGCGACTCGGCAAGAAAGCTCGCTTAAGACAGTGGCGTAAGGAGACCTTCGGCCCCGAGTTCGAGAGGGAGCCTCCCGCCTACAACCCAGGCGGAGCCGCGGACGGTAACGAGCGCCCGAAGGTCCACAGCAACATCATCGAAGGGAGCTCCAAGAAGAAGCGCAAGCGGTCGAGGGGCAAGAAGGAGAACAAGGGAGGCGAGGCGGAGGTAGGCGCCTAAGGAAACAAAGCCCCCCTTGAGACTTGGGAGATCTCATGTACGAAGTAAATCTTAAAAATATCTTTCTCGGCAGAGGATCTCGGTAGTTGGAACTACGTAACTGGATTCGATGATACCCTAGATTAATCTTCTTCTTATACGTCGTGACGCACCGCATGTATGCGTGCATGTGTTTACAATGTACATTAACCCTACCGGTAGCTAGCTAGCTAGGTAGCCACACGGTACGCAATTACAGCGCTGTCGCTCTCATATTAGGTAGAGGATTAACGTAAAGTGTTATATATTTGCCATGCTTCTACGACACATCAACGCATTATCTCTCTAAAAAAAAAAGTTTCCGTCGTCGCGTCCCCGTACTTCAGCTGCCGGGGGGTATTATGGGGAGGATCATCTAGACCCCGTCGTTCGCGCCCTCGCTGCTAAGCAGGTACCGGTATGTGCGTATGTATGTATGTATGTATATATGATGTTGTATGTATAATTCGCTGCTTGCTGCGCCGGGTTCCTGTATATACATATACATATGTACATACATAGGCTGGTCGTACGGCAACGGCAGGATTTAGGGGGGGGGTGGTGGATATGGGATGTGTGAGACGACGCGTCCAAACCCCCTCCCCCCCTCCCTCCAAAAAAAAACCCCCATCCACGCTTTAATCTTATACCGTGTCGTTCGTTCGTTCGGGTTTTTTTTCCATGGGTAGGGTACCTATTAGACGAGCTATTACGTTTGCCGGGTTTTTTTTGTTGTTTCGCCCCAGTGGCGCCATTGGCGTTCCCCGGATTGGAAAAGCGAAAACGATCGTACCATCGGCGCTGGGAAATGGGGGGGGGGGTTCTTCTTTTCTTAAAAAGAAAACATGGGGCCATAGAACATGATATGATGATGATGAAGGGAGGGGGGGGGGGGGGAGAGAAAAAAACGGATCAGATCCTCGGTAAGGGTTCGTACATATATCACATACCATTCACCCGCAAACATATCACGTCGATTAAGGTAGACAGACAGGTACGGTAGCGTACTAGCTTAGGAAGTTGACTTATACATATATTTATATACCTTATATAAGGTAGGTATATATATATCCCCGGGGTTACCCAAGATGTAGGTAGGTATGTATGTTGGTGATGATCGTACTGGCGATTACGCAAAACAGATCGAACATACGTGGTAAATAACGCGGGGAAAAAGAAAGAAAGCATACATCTAACACGAACGAAAGAGAAAAAAAAAAAGGATCTCAAAGCTCGAAGAATACTATGAACGAAAAATAAATAAATAAATAACCAACAACAAGAGATTTGAACCAGAGAAACGAAATTAAATCCCCTTCTTCCCCCCCCCCCTCTCTCTCTCTTGCTCCTCCCACCCCCCTTTTCTCCTTCTCTTTCTTTTTACATGGGTGAGTGTTTTCGATATCGTTCCTCGTCGAAAGTCATATAGCGTTCCCTTTTTGTTTTCTCTCCCCTTTCTCCGAGTTGACTTCTATATACAAAGTACATGGTTCTCGTTTCGTCGTGCTACTTACAATCGGTATGTATCGTGATATATGTAAGACAGCCTGGCCCCCCGCATCGGACTCTTCCCATCGACAGATGACAAAGACGATGAAGATGGCGCCAATACGACGTCCCCGACTCAAAACATAGGCTCCAGGTATATACATATATACAGTTGGTACGACACGACCGGGCCGTAGGATGAATATTTGTCTTGTTTTCACCCCACGGACTTCAGCATTCCCGCCGGCCCCAAGCTTCTGGTCCGGACAAGTATCCCTCCCTTGATGATCCTATATCGTGAATACAAACCAGATATTGATGACAGCGAGCGCAAAGCCATTGAGCTGCAAGACGATGCAGAGTGACTCTTTCAAAAAACCTCACACCTTTCTCCGTTGAACCCCGTTCCATCTCAGACCTGTCTGTTACAAAAAGTTCCGCGCGCTCGGAAGGACTCGACTCGCTCTTGTGTCTATGCACTCAAATATACAAAAGATTCATATGCGTCGTCTGGCTTTGAAGGAAACAGAAATCCTCTCCCCCTTCCCCCCTACGCCACCAACAAGGTATACTACAGTGTGGGTAAGTAGACAGGTACGTGTGTGAACTAAATAACCAGAATAGGTGTTTGGCATGGAACAGCTCAGTGACGCAGTCCGGCGTCGGATCGTCTGCAGCGGCAGGGAGTACTCGGAAGAACGTCCTAGGGACTCGGCTCTGTTATCTCAACGGCCTCCTCTCCTTAAGCCCAACCCAGCTGCTTGGTTATGCACGCCGCCAGGGCTAAAAAGCCCAAATCCGTCTACACCCATACCGCCGAGCTCTTGGCTTAACTCTGGCGGCTCCATGTTGAATGGCATGAACCATGCGGAAGAAGGCTCGGTGACAAATCCTCCAGACAAACTATCGTGATGGTTATTTTGACCATCACCTGACCCGGCATTCGATCCGTTCGTATTGTGTCCTCTGTTTGCGCTACTACTATTCCCGGCCAGCGCGTCCCAGTCCATGATTGCCTCGGGTCCGCTAATTGTCGCAGGATCCAGTCCGCCATACGCGTTGAATACAAGCTGACGGTCCAGCTGCGGCAACATGCCCGCAGCATTGTTAGACAGAGACAGGGAAAGCAGGTCCGGATTGTAAAATGCGTGATGCTGGTGGCCATGACCGTGCTGGAACCCGCCAACGGTGACGGGACTAATCGGCGACAAGGCATGATAGTTGGCTGCTGCATTTTGTGAGCGTGCATGCGCCGAGTTTGGGTTGAAGGAGATCGGCCCACTGTTTTGCCCGTTTAGACGGGAATAGTTGCGTTGTGCATGTGCCCTCTGCTGCGCTTGCTGGATGCGCTGGATCTGCTCCGGTATGCTAGCGGCGTTGAGGTCGGTAAGGAGAGGCTCGAGTTGTTGTTGTTCGCTACGTGAAGATATGCTGCCTTTCTTCGCTATCGACTTCCGCTTCATCAAAGGCGGCCTGCTGGATCCGGCGTTCTCGCGTCCCTCGCCTGTACTTTGCGGTGGCGAGAGCTGAGTGAAGAATTCTTCCACCGTATGTAGTTCTGCCTTCTGTTCAAGCACCGCATCATCACATGTCTCTTTCTTTTTGAAGGACGCCGCTTCAATGAATTCCGGTTGCGATACACCATGCGGGTATCGGTCAAACCAATCTCCATACTGGAATATCGGAGAGGCCGTCGAGTTGTCGTTGGCCGGTGTTCCTTGCCGTGCGGCATCGGCGCATGTCTTATACTGTTCACGGAGATTCTCTGCCATGAAATGGAACATTCCCCAGTAGCGTTTCATCTTAGAGAGGAATTTGACGTTTATCGCCAGGTTTTTCTTCGAAGCTGTCTCCACGGTAGAATTTCCAGAAAATATGCCAAATATATGAACGGTGCTCGACAAAAATGCACAATAGCCCACGAAAGGCGCTGCGACCAGGTAATGCTCTGCATCTTTTAATAGCTCAGATATCCTATTGGCAGCGGCAAATGCTTTTGCTCCCGCTTGCGTGATAAAGGTCTTAGGAACGTCTGACTTCGACAAACCGCTTGGCGAAGATACTGCGAATCGGTTCATAAACAGAATGTTCTGCTGTATTGATATGTGTAGAAATAAGAACTGATTTGCCATCCCTTCTGTTTGGTGTAGATGAAGGTTTTCAGCGCTGTATTTCAAACCGTCTGGCAGGTTCTCCGAGAAGTCTTCAGCTTGTTTGAGTAGACCAGCATATTCGGAGTTCGTCTCCCACATCGAATGCTCGTCTGCATTCATCCCCCCTTGGTTCAGGAAGTTTATTATTCTTCCCCATAATGCAATAGCCCGGACCATATATGCCGCTACGCCCATATTATCCTTCGCGTCGGAAAGCTGACCTTCATCTGTCGGTACCGGGTGAGGAATCTGACCTTGCAAGTCCTCGGTGGGACCTGGCATGTCCAACTGAAATAGTTTCTCTTTGATCGGTAGTTGGATCTTAACGGTCTCTTCCTTCATGAACATAGGACGGTCTGTCCCTGAAGAGTTGAAACGGTCCATCAGGAAGCAAGCCCACATAGTGCGCCTTCGGATTTCACGATCAATAAAGCTAAGCTGCTTAGTCGGATTCGGCCGCATAGGATCGTACTCCAGGTCTTTATGCAGTTGCAATGCGAAAGCCATTCTGGTAGCCTGGCCACCAAGCGCCCAGCTTCGCCCTCCGTGACATGTGCCGAACTCATGTAAGCCGAGAAGCAATAGACATGTTAAGACCGTAATGTTAGGCCATTCGTAGTGTCTTGTCACGATATCACGAGCTGGCGCTGCCCATTCTTCTCCTCGCAGAAAATTGTTCGTCGTCGCGAACCTTGGATGAGCAGAGAAGCGGGCAGATATTGCGCAAACGGAGAGTACTAGAACAGGGGGTAGGTTTCCGGCTCTGTGGACGTCAATCAGTGTTAGTTACGACATCAGGAACAGAATAGGTGGTCATACTTTAGCTTCCTCATATAGCTCGGCTTATGAAGGAGGTGGTAGGCCTGGCCGTAGATGTTTTCGAAGAACACGTCCGCCAAATGCTCTTGTAATTCTTTCGGCGGCAGTGCCTCTGCGCCTTCGTATAATAACTTACCCTCCTCAGCCTCCTGCACTTGCAGCGACGTCGGTTTGCCAGATCCCTCCAACCTAGTCTTGGAGCCAGTTCTAGCCCAATGGTCTAACTCTGCACCGAACGCTTCTTCCGCCCCTCGCTTCTTCGCCGTCTGCTTTCCTGTAGTGAGGGTTCCGGGAATGGCGGGTTTAACCACCCCGCGGACAACATTGCTAATGGATGTGTCCTGCTCTGACTTGGGCACAAGCTTGATGATGCGGTCTTCCATCCTCTTCAGCCGTTTGTCCAACATGGCCATATAGTCGGTTCTCGGGGCTGCCTTTCGCGTGGTAACCTTATATACACAGGGGATCCGAGATCTAAGACAATGCTTACACGCCGGTTTCTCTCCTGAACAGCGTATCTTCTTTCTCCGACATGCAATGCATGCCAGAGGCAATCTCTTTCTTTCCTTGCCTGCCTTCGTCTTAAGCTCACTCCAAGCCGGGGCTGGGTCAGACTTGTTCTCCTTCAGCTTCCCCCCCAGGTCGGTGCCATCTCCTAGCACACCCGTCGATAGTCCAAATTCATCTGACATATTATCTTCCAAAGAGTTAGTACCAACATGGGCGCTGCCCGGGCTTCCATCTTCAGATCCATCAATACTCCGCTGTCTATTCTGTTGCGAGGCATCGACCATGGTATAAGTGGTACTATGAGGGCCTGAGGCGGTGGAGTCCTTCCGTCCATCCATTGACGAAATTGAGCCGTGACCGGGTGTGGCGAATAGATCATTCGGGTGGTCCTCCAAAGTTATCATTTGGCCGGCCTCGGATATATCCTGGAAGGGAAAATGGAAGTCTGGAAATTGAGAGGTGTCGATCAGACCGTGAGAAGCAGCATCATCCGGAAGACCATCATGACGATTATCTAGGGAAAACCCGTTGAGATCCGCCGACTCAATGGGGTTAAGCTGGGGCTCCGATTTAACAAGAGGTTGCGAGCCATCGATATCCCCAGGTGGGAAAGGTTGAACGTCAATGTGAGATTGGCCAGGTGACATTTCGGGGGCTGGATGGCCCTCTCTCGACCGTAGAAGAGGGAAAAGATCAACAACACGACACGGACACGCCCAGCGGTACTCTTAACACTCGCCAAAGGGGATTCGTGCAGTGGTGATATTTCTTACGAAATACGAAAGTTCAATGGGAATAATCAAAGATTAGAGATTCAAATGGCAGATGTTAGATGTATGATGTATGATGTTAGATGGTAGATGTTAGATGGTAGATAGTAGATGTTAGATGGTAGACGTCAGATATCAGAAGTCAAATGTCAGAGATCAGAGGTCAGAGGTCAGAGATCAAAGATCAGAGGTCAAGAGAGGCTCGGCCCCCGCGCGACCGGATATTTTGACGTCGCCTTCAACAGCCGGGCGAGTATCAAATAAAAACAGGAACGCCAGCGCCGCGAGTGAATCTATCATGACAAGACAAACCAAAAAAAAAAGAAAGAAAGAAAAAGAAAAGAAAAAAAAGCAATGCAAGAGGAAGTATAGTATAGATGAGAGAGAGATAAATAAATCCCCTTCTTTTGGTATTGTTCTTGTTCTTGTTCTTGATATCGTCTTGTTCTGGCTACATACGACAGCGAGTGGCGCTGGAAAGATGGTAGGTTAAGAGGCAGTGTAACGGGGGTGCGCGCGCCGGTTAGATAAACGTCTTGTCATCAAGAGGAGCCTGTATTAGAAACCCACTCCTTCCCCTGTCAAAAGATTTAGTGGATCGTATGCGTGTTCGGGCCAGCATTGTGGGGTAATGAAGCTAACCAGTACAGTCTTAGTTGATGGGGATTAATGGTCATGGAAGCTTAAGTGTGGGTCGCCCTGGATGTCACTTTGAAGCTTGAGACTTTGCTGGAGTCTGCAAGGAAGCTCAACATTCGTTTAAATAATACATTGAGTACCTCAATGTGGCATCAAGTACGGAGTACATACATATGTAGGTACTGTACATACATGCATACTTGCATACATGCATACAAGTATCTCATCATAGGTATCGGGCCAGATAGAGCTTATATTGACCGAGATATAACATTTTGAGGAATTACTGGTACTATGTATGTTGGGTAGGGTACTTTACTCTTTATCGCCTGACGTTGTGTGGAATTGTGGAATTATGGAATATGTAGGTACCTAGGTAGGAAAAGTAACTGAAGCTATGTACATACATAAATGCCAGCTTGCGGATATACTGGAATCAATTCAATATTTTTAATTGGTGGATAACTGAGAAGTTTATCCTAAGAGTCTAATCGTTATCCAACGACGACAAGTTTGGAAACTAGACTCTTCTAGTCATGGACTAGCGTGTACTCCAGCCACTAAGCCCTGCTGAGGATCTGTTGGACATGAACCTAAAGTGGGTCTTTGTCGTACTCCTTTTCCACTACATACGTACTTCGTACATACCGTACGTATTATGTATGTAGGTATGTAGTAGCACTAGAACTTACATAACATTAGATGTTCCGGCGTATCTAGTGGTTAACCTACTTACGTACCCCTATCAATACACACATACATGCCATCCATTAATACATGTACCTCATACCGATATGGACACACATAGACATTCTATTAGTACCACCTCTCATTTTACATACAAGATGAAAGAGGACTCGTTCTGCAATGGCAATAACCTCAATCCCTCCTTTACCTTGGCCTACCGGATGCCTTCGAAATCGTGAATCATACAAAATGAGTGAATAGTTGGGGGATGTATGTCAGATTAACGACGCCGAGTTTCCTCCGCTCGCTCGTACATACGTCAACTTGGGCATTACTTCTTACTTACAGAGCATTCCTAGTTACGAGTAGGTGTGCGTATTTCAGAATTAATAGTAGCTTATTCATCCTTCGAAATACATATATCTATCTATAAGCTAGCACTTATCTTCTAGTGGAGCTTTATCATCGTAACTTTCGATGCAACTTATAAGGCGCCTTATGTACATTCTTGAACTATGTGATGTTACCCAACTCCCTCAGAAGAATTCTACATCTCCACGATGCTTCGTGCCTCAGCTATCACCTTCAGCTCAGACTGCCCGATATCCACATGCAACGCCATAGGTGAGTTTTTGTTACTACGATCCAAGACGGCAGTAACAAGCGACTCGAGCCCGTGTCTCCGTATTGTTGTTCGACTCTACAACCATAGATTAGATGAGCAATACTATACTTAATCTGCTTTGTGATTTTTCGACGGTCTCGTGCCACATCAGTTCCGGCCGCTGCCTTTGGCGAGTTAACACTTCTCCGAGGAAGCATACCTCAAACATTGAAGCTGTTGCAATATAATATAATACTGTACATGTACAAGGTATACACTTACAAGTACCTCCGCACCTGTCTCTATATCCATATACAACCTCATATCCATCCACAACAAAGTATTATTATTATGATATATCCATGTGCCAATCACTGTTTGTATATTGGTATTCTACTTCGATCTGTACGGCGGCGAAATGTCTCTTACTTGTTATTCCCTGACAAGATATAGTATGATACCATTCTTAGATAGTGTTGATCCATTGTTATAGGTATGTCTATCTATATAGATACCTCCTTTATCCCACAATACTTACTATATATATATATATCCTTAGGTACCTAGTAGGTACATGTAATATATGAATTGGTATTAACTATTTTCAAGTCCTCTCAAACAGTCTCTTCAAGGTTACCTATCCCTATTAGTACCTACTTTAAGAAGTACTTACTACGGTATTAGCGTATGTACAACTTTGGAGCCTCTAATGTAGCGTGTAATGTAGTGCTCCGGGGTATCATTAGCATGTGGAGACAAATGGGATGCATTCCACCTTGGCACGCTTCAAGGGCCCTTGTTGGCTTAGCAAGCCAGGTCAGCACGCACAACTTGCAGAATTCGCGGTGTAACTGAGAAGTCTTTTTTTTTTTCTTTTTTTTTTAGTCAACTCGGCGGACTCGGGGGGTGAGAACGCGTTATTTTAAAACACCAGTGCTTGCATGACGAGGTCTTTACCTATCTAAGGTACTAGTTTGGAGAAGCTGTAAAAAAAGAATCCATAATGTTCCTTGACGTAGTAGATATAACATTCTAGGTACCTTTACATAGTACATACTTCTACATGTAGGTAACCTAACGTCGAAAGTCAACGTACATAGGTATATAATAGAATGGGTAAGGCCTCATTACCCGCCACGGGATCAGTCGGAGCATTTAATTCCTGACATTGATCAGTGAGATTCCTATAAGGTAGCTTTTTAGGTGGTGCTTTACCAGAATTGGTTAAGAGCGACAAAGAAGTAACTTGAAAAGCAAGGAAGGACAGGGAAGAAAAGGAGTGGATACAGGGGTCTTATAATCATACAAATTCTCATTGGCTACAAATACATAGCTCTACCTTGCACCTAGCATCTTATGTACATATATATTGTGTAACACTATACATAGTACTAGATACAGCATAGATACCGTTGACCCCTTCTAAGTTCTTTCCCTCCAGTCTCGGTCGTAAAACACCATAAAAACGACCGATATTATTAACATCATTGCCCTTTCCTACATCGCCACACCCATAGATACTCTCGGTCGGGAGTTTATTTCTTTCCTTTTTTTTCATCTTTATTTTTATTTTTTTTTTATTTTTTCAAAAGGAAAGACTTTAGGGAAGGAAACTTCGAATAACCCCCTCCTGCATATGTCATAAAAGAATAAAAAAGGTTCCATTAACTAACTATTGGGCTTTCTTCGGTGAATCGAATCGAATCCAACCCCGTTCCCCGTTCCCCGTTCTCCATTCCCCGTCCACCATCCACCATCCATTATACATCATCCATCATCCATCATCCATCCATCCATCCATCCTTCTAGGAGCACCCTCCAGCAGTAGTACCATCTAGTCGTCATCGCTTTCCCTTAAACCATATAAACGCTATTATCAGATCAATATTCTTTCTATAAAGCTATCAAACAAGCTGTAATGTGCATAGAAAGATGCGCCAATGAAACCCATTACGCACGCGTCGAGTTCGTTACGACCTTCGTTACAACCTCACCATGTTCACTGCTTGCGCAGTGCTTATCCCAATCTTCACATTACACAACCATCTTATCCAACAATCCGTAGGCAATAAGTCATAGAGTTACCTCGTATTCTTATAGAAGAATGCCGTCTACCTCTCGAGGCAACCATACCTTTTTTTTACGAATCATCTAGGATCTCGTTGCTCGACAGCTATTATGGATTAGATAGGCTGATAAATCGCTTTCTATCGCTGATCGTGACGACTATCAACAGTAACAAGCAACCTGACCAAGACATTACGAGAATCGTACCTCTGTCCCATGACCAGAAAGCTCGCCCTCTCAGCACAGGACCAATTTGAGCTACTGAGCCAGGGGGGTTGCTTACTTACCTGGCATATTGAATCTTGATCTTCGATTTTGTACGTACGCTTACACGAAGCCTGCCAAGCTGTGCACTGCACGAACAGACAAGACTTCGATCACACGTAGATCGGCTCAACAGGGCGAATGTGGACGAGTGTTTCAATTCTACTAGGGAAGAATTTTCTTCTCTCTGGCGTTACCTGTTTGGAGAGCTACCTTCCGATAGGCAGTCAAGTCCATTACGTTAATCTTCGTCTCGCTTCTTTACAGCTGTCAGTAATCTCCGGACAAATTCTGCATCATGGATTTTCTGCGAGAAAAGGTTACGCAAAGCCGCATGGTAGAGAGGCGCGCTTCATATTACCTCCCCAGCAAACATATAAAAATAATGAAAAGACGTGTTTAAGAGTGTTGCATCCGCCAGAGCGAACAAGTCCCGAGAGACCTTATATCTTCTCTCTATCGAGCACTTGCGCGCTAAACTTGGTTACATGTCGATCAACTGTATCGACAGACCTCTCTCAGCACGGGGGCTACTACCATGTATATCTCGGAATGTCACCATACATCTTCTTAACTGGGCTTGGCTAACCCCCCCCAGACCCGCCGGAGACCTACCTACATTCTATCTATGTTTAATTCAGGGGTGGCGAAATCGGCCTTCTTCTTGCTTGTCATTACATGTATCATTCATACAACGGCCCACGTTCATGCCTATGCCACCTTAATCCTGCCAGAACTTTCCCTCGCCTCGCAGTACAGTTACAATCACCTCTTGCTTGATACCCCTTGACTCATGTCGTCTATACTTCCGGATCCGGGAGCCGGCGCTGGATTATAGGTAATCGCTTCGTTGAATAACGCGCGGATCTACGTACCCGTAGGTCTCATCCATGGTTAAGAACTGCAAGGCACGATAACCCCACACCAATATGAGACGCTGTCCGTCGATGTCGAGCTTTAGGTTCGTGGTCAGACGCTTATCTGGCGGCTTAGGAGCTCTGATGATTAAGCTTCGTTACGTGTTCCAGAGCGAGGCGAGATGCGCCGTGTGGTAGTGTCCCACTGCATCATGTACTTCATATTCTGATGCCGAGACTTATCCACGAACCGACGTTACAAATAGTCTCGTGGCACAGCTATCTGCTGTAACGAGCCTGGTCGAGAAGCAGGGGAGAGAAAAAAGAATAGAAAGAGAAAGAGGAAGCATGCGGCCGAGACATCATCATACATACTTACATCTATCGACTCGGCCCTTTGAATCACGATGTTAGCTATGGTTCAAAAGCCGCCGAAAGGCGGAGGAAAAGGGGGGGGGAGGCAGCCCTAGCTCGTTCCGCTTAATGTGAACAATACTTAAAATGTATTTTGCCGCCATCCCCTATTTCAGCTGCGCAGAAGGGTCGTGGAAAGCTTCGAAATGTCCGACATCTTAACATATTGCGGGTGTGGGCCTCGGTAACAAATTGGATACGATGGGATAATAAAAGCCCCGTCACGCTTGGCGATGCTAGTGGTCTACTATTTTAGTTACGCCCGTGTAACCTGCATGTTCAGGCGCCCCAGCCTTATTGTTGAGGGCGGATGGATGACCACAAGGTCCCAATCCAGCAGGGGATGACTCTAGTCCATTGGCCTGTCTTGCAGCAACGGTGTCATTCTTGAACCCACGGAATGCTTGCTATCAGGCATACTCTACTTCTATGCCTCTATGGGTTAGCTACCTAACTATGGGAAACACGCTTGCTTCCCCATGGGGATATATTACCCCGTCTCGGTGTTCCTGCAACTTCTATTAAGCCCAAAGTGGTGGTCGCTCGCCTGTGTGCTGCCAATCCGCCCAGTTTTAGAAGCGCCACGGCTTCCGGTTGCTTGATAGAAAAGGAGTAGCCTACACGTAAAATCACATGTGTCCTTCTTGTACGGCGTACTACATACATGGCATTACACGATATGAAACTACCTCACAACAACCACACGATGCCTATTTATCTATAGGACATGGTCGAATATCTTGTCGGTCGTCAATCGAGTCACGCAATGCCTAGCCCTCTCCGCATCGCGATGTTATTTATAAAGGATGGCAATGGTAGGACGGCGGAATGCGTAATACTCACCTCCACGCATTATATTTGTGAGAGGAAATGATTGTCTGTGGCCTCTCCATCTCTTCCCTGTACGGCCGCGATCAACTTAATGCTACGTGGATCCTCAAGATCTACACCAGGCTACGAGGCAATCTCTGTGGCACCTCCATTGATGTCCTTCCCGACCTTCTGCTCTGATATTTCCCTGGCTAGACGAGTTATAGCGCGACATACAGAAGTCAAGTCTTGAGATATGGCCAGGTAACTTTCGCCACACGACCTGATCTTGTCAAGATTGAGAATAAACCTGCCTGCGTACAGAATAGAACCCCCCCTAACTGAACATATCAAGCAATTTTAGTAGAAGTGTAAGTGGACAGATGTACCAAAGACTAACTACGTAAATAGATAGTGGGCTCTCTAACGGCCATGCTGTGATATGGTGGATTTGCAACCGAGCACAACCATCTCCGTCCACAACCGACACAGAGAAGCTCTGACGGTATCACTACTTCTCATCGGTAAAACCGTCCATCGTCTGGCGGGAAAGATGGTGCAATATTGGGACAGGGCTAGAACTTGAAAATATATCGCCCCAAAAGATGTGAAGGGAGGAAGAATGACGCAGAAAACTTGGGCTATAACGTACCTTGAACCAGCCTTCTCGCTTTCGAGACTTAATCTCGAATTACTCAAGGAAACGATAGCGTTGATTATTGGATTCACCACATCTCTGCGAATGATCTTCGCGCTGAAGCACCTGAGCACGGCAGCGTGTCCTAGCACATACGCACATGCCGATTTTATGACAAGCTGCCGCTGCTCTCCCGTATTTTCCAATCGAGCTTCATACGAGAAAGAATATCGAGTACGTATATGACACAAGCAGGCTACGCATGTATTTCCTAAGACCTACCTGGCAAGCTTCGATCTGCCTCGCACACGTCGATCTTCTCTCATCGCCTCCTTGACCGATCTTGGGAGATTGCTTCGTCATTCGTATCACAATACTATCTCCTACCTATACATAACTCACATGTCATATGTATAGGTTAGGTCTCGAGTGTAAACAAAGAAGAAGAAAAAGACGCAGGGTTAGAGCTCACGCATTGTTAAAATAATTAACTGTAGCACACGTGTCAAGGATAGGTAGGTTGGAAGCGATAAATCCCGCGCCGAGCAGAGATCTCCGCCTGTAGTAGCTGGCGCTGAGGATAACATAAGAGAGCAATGCGACGGTTGCTTGCTCGTTCGTAATGCAATGCAATGCATGGTATGCTTGACAGTTCTAGCTGGCCATATAAATACAGACCTACATATCCATACCTCACATACGTGAGGTACATATACCATATAACCTATTCCATATACCTAGCCTACAACGTACCTGTTTACCTATTGAATGAAGAGAAAAGGAAAAGAATACCCTAAGAGGTATATGCATCCTTCCTCTCCCTTACCAGAGCAAGAGGAGAGAAGGGGGGTCCTTTGCCGCGGACTTCCCCCTTTCTCGCGTTCTCAGCTCGGATCCAGTCGCTACCCTTCCCGAAAGTCCAGACCTATTAGCTTCGAACTCCTCTCTAAGTGGCTGCCTTGGAGGCCCCCATATCCCCCTTTCCTATCACTTCCTTCTGAGTAACACTACGGTTTTTATCGTTTCCTTCAATAGTATCGGGTCCCCGAGGAGGTAGCCGCTTCACTCCTTCCTTCCCTTACGTGCCTACCTGGATACCTACCTACTTACCTACCAGTCAAGGTGTGTGTGTGTGTGAGGGAGGTAAGGGGAAGGGGAAGAAGAAGTGTTTGGTACGATACGTGTATTCGGTTTGATATATATGGCTTGTATTGGATATACCTGCATATGCACGTTTGTCTACCTCTGACACATTTACATACCTCCTAGGGGGTACCTAAATCATGTAAAGCGCTTCTATCTATAAGTTGGTAGGTACTTATCATTTATACCTACTTATCTTGAATACTACGTGTGCAAATACTAATGTACCAGTCTCCCTCCTACCTACTTATAGCTGTGGAGGTAGGTACGCTATATAGCTGAAGTCCTATACTGCTACTATACAGGGTGGATACCAGGTATCCAAAACATCTATGTGGTGCTACGTAAGGTCCTAGCAACACGAAATCACGTATAGGTAGCAGTAATCGCCTACAGAAAGCAAACCGACGACCTAGAAGAGGCAACAAGCCAGGACATATTCCAGAACACTCACGAGAGAAAAAATAGTTCTCTCCTAGATGCAGGATCTGCTTCTCGTCAAGAGCATATTGCTTTTCCGTATATTATCTATGTATATACCCTAGGTAGGCAAATAAATATATTCAAACCCCCCTCCGTCCAAACTCGTAACAGGGAGACACGGTGAAAAAGAGACAATAATAAGAGCCATTCATTCACGTCACGAAGGACACACAGACACATCAACACCGTACGTCCATCACAAATCCAAGAAAACAAACCTCCCATGAGAAAAGGAGGTAGCATATGAAGAAGAAGAAAAAAAAGCTTTCGTCGACTTAACATTGCGTAGGTGGTTAGGTACAGGTAGACACGATACCACCACTTCTCTCTCTCTCTCTCTTTCTTATTCTTTTTTTTTTGAACTTGAATAAAAAAAAAAGAAGAAGAAAGTATCCTACCATCCCTCCCCTACACAAGAAACAAGCAAGGCGAAGGAGGTATCTGTACTATAGAAGCAAAGCAAAGCAAAGCAAAGCGATGCGAAGTAAAAACAGAAAAAAAAGAGAAAGGAAAAAAAAAATAAACAACCACCACCCCTTTTTTTTTTTCCCGCCGAGCCGAGCCGGCCAAGTATCTAAAATCCCTTTTAACGCCGTGACTCCTTGCCTGTTCCTCCTGTGCTTGACCCGCGTTCCTACCTACCCGTTACTATATACACCACCGATACCATCGTCTCTTTCTCTTTACTCATGAAGCGACGGCCCCGCGCGACGGGATGGGGAGGGGGGGGGGGTTTGTATGCCCCGTCGCGTGCCGCAGACACGACAGCGCAGGCCCGCTCACCGCTCGCCGCTCACCGGTCGTCGACGTAGACCGGGATGCCGTAGACGCACACCGCGGCCGCGGTCAGGTATTTGAAGCGGCAGGCGTTCCTGGCCCTAGCCACCGCCTCCACGAGGCTAGCCTTCTCGCTCCCTCCGACAGCCCTGTTCTTACCGTCCGTCGCGTCCGCGCCGGCCTTCCTCTTCTCGGCGGCCCTGCTGCCGGTGTTTCCCCTGGCCGGCTTCTTCCCCTTCCCCTTGGCAGCGGCGGCGGCGGCGTCCTCCTCCGCGAAGGTGCCGCGGGGCATGAGCCCCCACTCCTCGAAGAGCCGGCCGGCGAAGCGGTCGATGTCGCGGTCCGTCACGTCCCAGAGCGTCCCCACGACGGCCGGGCAGCCGGCGAGCATGTAGTTCCGCACGGGGCCGTAGCACTCGAACCGGCCCGCGTCCGCGAGCGACGCCGAGCTGCAGCCCATGAGCAGCGCCACGGCGCGGCACTTGTCCATCTTCCGGATCGTGCGGCCCCGGATGTACTGCGCCCCGCTGCCGTGGCCGAAGTACAGCAGCAGGTCCCGCTCCGCGAGCGCCGTCTCGAACTCGGCCTCCGTCGGCTCCCGCATCTCGATGTTGTCCCAGGCCGCCGGCAGGTCGGACAAGGCCTTGCCGAAGGTGGCTTGCGTGTTCTTGAGGTCGGAGCCGGGGTTGAGGATGTACGTGCCCGAGTTGATCGAGGCGTAATGGCCGTGCCGCTGGTTGGGGCTACTGCTCTGGTCGGAGCTACTACTCTGGTCGTCGCTATCATCGTCAGAGTCTGGGCTGCTAGACTTGGGTTTAGCCTCCAGGATTAGCCTTCGTAGACAGTCGAGCGAGGGGACTCGAGACACCGCCAGGTTCTGCAAGCAGGGCAGAGACTCCCAGGGAAAGGCGTGGAGGGATTTATCGAGGATCAGTATCGTGTGTGCTGCTTCGTCTATGTCCTTCAAGCTTCTAGTCTCGGCATAGTACGAACGCAAAGCATCGTAAACCCCTATAGCCATCTCGTCAAAATCGATCTCGTCGTAAGCATTCCTCTCGCCGTGGAATTGAAGAATGTCTACGACAAAATACAGCAAGTCATTGACGGGATCGTCTAAGTCCTCCTCGCGCTCGCTTGGGTCGCCCAATCCGATGAACAACTCGAAGATCCTGGGGTCCAAGCTAACCCGCGTTGAAGGAGCCGTCTTTGCCCTTTTGCCCCGAACTTGGCGTCTTGAGGGAAGGTTCTTGTCAAGCATTTTTTCGAAATTTTCTTGAAACTTCGCGCATAGGTTCATCCGCCTACGATGATGCGAAAAAATGCCTTTGAATCCGCCGAACCACGTCTCTTCGATGCATCCCATCAGGTTCTTTAGACGTTCGTCGAGCTCCGCTCTCTCTGCCCACCATGCGGACTTCGCGCCTTTCTGGCTCATGTCGCGCGCATCATGGCAGGTTCGGTTGGCTGACTTGATGACTTCGAGCAGTTCCGCGTGTCCCTGACGGAAGCTGAACACCTCCGAATTCGCGTCTCTAGAGCTCGCTCGTTCGAGCGGAAGACGTATTCCAAAAGGACTATGCCCTGATTCAAGCTTTGTGATGAAAAGATCGCGTTCGTTGTCACTGAGTGACACTGACACGACATTCCACGACTTGGGGATGATGTCGACATAGTTCTTTTGGAAATAGTCCATGTCGAGCGAGAAACCTAGGCTGGTACGCCTGTTCCCAGTCTTACAGGATGGTATAGGCCAGTCTAGTTTAGGCTCTTTCATAGACTCTAGATGGAGCGTCTTCCGCTCGCGACGCCAAGTTAAATTCCGTGCTAACTCGACCGTACAAGTGGCGTGGGCTGGATGGCTGGCTACTCGTTCATGTAGACTTGTGGTCGACAATAGGATAACCACATTTTGGAGTACGGTAGCAATTCGATGAACCAAGTCACCGTCCCCGTTCAGACTCGCAATAGAATGTGCCGTTAATAGATGTCCCTGGGCTTCCCGAAGCTTCTCAACGAACGACTGCGTATTCTGCGCGTTCTTCGTCACATGCCTTTTCCGTGAGCCTGTGGGCTTAGCCGGGGATGATCGATCAGATGCGGTCTTTTCCTTAAGAAGCCCCGTTACCGAAGGGAAGGAAAGAGTCGAGTCTTGAATAACGTAGAAGACCGCATCATGGCCCATCTGCTCTAGGCTCTGTCCAATCAAGGCCACGCCCATTAGGAAGGAGGCTTGCGACACGTCGGTAGGCAGCTTAGAAAGCTCATACGCAGTTCGGAGGGTAGTCACCGCTGCTGCCCAATCATGGCTGTTGAGGAGACGCATGGAGCGGTTCTGGAGTATCGAAGCGCGTAGGAAGGACAGCTGAGTGTCTTCCGGTTGATTCTGTGCCGGAACCTCAACCGGAAGATTAGCCTTTTTTGCAGCTGCCTTCTTGGAGACATTTCTGCTCGGAGCCCTGGGTATCTTAGTTGCCATCTTGCGGCCTGCCGGAGCTTTGACGGTCACGTTGTCTTCAACGCTAAGTCCTGCCATCTTCGATTCCAATCCACTCGTGGCCGATTCCTCCGTACCATGGTCGGCATTTAGCAAGTTGAGCATGGCCTCTGCCCTGCTTATTATCTCTACCTCCCCTTCCGTGTCTTTAATCTCTCCGCAGACAGAGCTTAGACGACAGAGGACTTTGGCATTCTGGTATGTTGGTTCTAACCCTAAAGTAATGGGCTTCGTTTCTATTGCTAATTCCATGGCCCTCTCTAGTTTGCCCGCCATCAGCCATACCCTCGCTAACCAGGTGAGAGACTGAGACATGTATGCAGCCGACTCCATGCTCTTTGCCACCTTCTGTGCTTGCTCGGCATAGTACAGAGTCTCCTGGTACATACCAACATGCGAGTAAGTAGACGAAAGCTGCAAAAGGAACCGAAACAGCGGGTAGGCTAAGGCCCAAAATTCAGGCCCAGTGCTGAGACGGGGCGATCCAGGCCTCTCTATGCAGGAGCTGCTCAGGCTTGTATCCTTATCGGAAGCTTCCAACTGCGTAGAATCCTCCATGCTAGTATCATGGCTGGCGGTCCTTAATTCATCTAGCCTCGTCCAATCGTGGAATAGCTTTTTGACAGCCGTTCTCGCAAAGCTCAAGGCGTTATAGCAATCGCCGCGCTCGAATGCGAGGGTCGAGTGTAGGGAATAGGCGTACGCTGTGGTAATTCTTCTGCTAGGGCCTCTCTTCTTTTGTCCTGTCTCATAAGACGTATTTATCTCCGCATCCTGAGCAGAACGCAAATGCTGTTCAGCCTTGTCCAAGGATCCCAGAGATAAATAATACTCTGCAGCAGATAAATGAAAGCTGACAGAAAATTCTCCAGCCGTGTCAGGTCGAGAAACGAGCTCCCGGTTATCCTTTAACAGCTTCTCCGCCTTTGAGGACCAGCCGTGACTCAGGTGTTGCAGACAAAGTGCAATGCTTTGAGTGACTAAGACCTCGGGATTGCAATCTTCTGTAAGCTTGGAAAGGCTTATCGAGAGCTCCAGTATTTCCGTCTGGAGAATCTCTAAACCCTTTATCCTAGCAAAATCGACCAAGGACCGAAGATTCGCGAGAAGCTGAGATGGGTTGTCAACGTGAGCCATCAACTGCTTCGACGACTGACATTTCGACAACATAACTTTCCACGTAGAAAGTGCTCTTTTCACCTGTGGCGAATTCAAATTCGCGTCGACCAACCCCAGTATACATCTTGCCAGTGCCTGTAGGTGTGGGATATAGCGAGCAAGGCCAATATCCTCTTCTAGAGCGCCTTCGTTTATTGCCTTGAGGACCAATTCTACTTCTGCTCGTAGGTTACCAAGCGCGTCTTGCGTGCCCATGCTAATCGTGAGGAGTTGTATCAAGGTTCTCAGTCTGCGGATCGGGTGTCGTTCAACAGAAAAGTATTGCAATAATGTTTTTATCGTATCGTTCGACATATCCAGTTCGTGACGGTATTTGAGATCCTTGGAGATAATGGCGTAAAGATCATGCTCGAGGGCTGTGGCTTTATCTGGTCCAGCTAATAGCCAGGTCCAATCAATCTGTTTTCGGTCGAGTTTGGCAATATTGCACACCGTTCGCGAGAGTAACTCGGCATCCGGGTTGTGGTGCCACGATGTTGACCAGGGTTCCGTCGCAAGGCTCGAAGTGATTTTTGATACGACTTCTTGCCTAACCAGATGGTCCCTGATAGAACGAAGAGCATCGGTAGCATCATCCACTCTGCCGGACGATCTGCATAATTCGGCGAATTTCTCCCATTTGACCAACAACTGAGCCCGGGCTTGTTCGGCTTCAGGCCGATTCTTAACACTATCGATAGATTTTCGGAGGGCTTTCAAAGATGCGATATCCGTCGTTTTCGAGGTAGGTTTTCTTAAGGTGAGATGCTGCTGGTAATAAAGATGGGATATCTTGACGTAATAAGACGAAGACAAGTTGCCCTTCGTCTCTAGTCGACTGGAATCTCCGATATTCTCTAGGATGGCTAAGCAATCCTGAAGGGTGTAATCTATAGCATCGCATGCTACCCGCTCACCGTCTAAGAGCAATTTTATGAGCATTAAAGCCGAGTCAAGGACGTGAGGTAGATACGATAGTAATAAGCCTCGCCGTTGTTCAAATCGGAGGAGGTCTTTGGTCGCATTGGATGAACTAGGTGGCTTACCCAGCCATCTCAGGGTAAAGCGTGGCAACTGAAAGATGAATGTTTCGAGAAGTTGGTCGGTACTCTGCGGCCTCGGCATGGGCTTAGATCCCTTTTCAGTAATAAGGCTCATCGTAGACTTTCGTAGGAGGCATACGCTGATGAGAAGGTCGTCCATCTCCGCGCTGGTACCACCAAGAGAACCTCGTAATCCATCTAAGACCTCCGTCAGCAGACTCTCGTCAACTTGGTGTGATTGCTTAAGAGAAAGCGCTAGTAATTTGGCAGTGATAGCACAGCATCTCGCAACTGAGTCTTCACTTGGATTCGTTAAAGACCTGACTTTAGTTAACCATTTTTTCGCCTCGCTGGTGCTTCCAGATTCTTGCGATGTCGTAGCAAGTACTTGATATATGGTGGCCAAGGGAGACCGTGATGATTCCGTCGGTCTCAATCCCAGCTTTTCGATACGCTTCCACACCTGAGAGAAGGCCGTGCTCGCCACAGAAAACCGACTGGGCGATGCTCGTCTAACGAACGCAGCTAAACATTTTGACAAGGGAGATAATATATCTTTATCTACATCTCCTCTATGACCAGATACACTCCACGATTGTAGTCGCGTAACTAAGCCGAGCGCCTGTACCTCTAATGCCACCTCAGGACTTGGGCATAGCTTCAGTTCGACCGCGAAGTCGTCGTCCTTGGCAGATACGCTTGGCGTCAGGGAGAGAAGGCTTTGAGAGAGACTTTCCAGTTGTCTAGCGCATCTTGTCTGGTCCAGTTGTTCGTCCTTAAGGGAAGTAAGAAGCAAATTCATGGGCGAAGAAGAGCAGCCCTCGCGTAGTAGAGGTAGAACACTGTCCAGGTGTGATGATTTTTTAAGGCCATGGATAATACGAAGTGCCTGAAGCTGAGTAGATATGATGAGGCCGAGAATTGGGCCCGTAGCAGTTGTTGTGGAGAAATCCAGAAGTTCGGAGAGTGTTCTCGAGACTAGGTTGGACTCCGACCTTGTACGGGTCGTTGTGTTCTTAACATCTTGAGCATTTATACGTTCTAGACGCCGCTTTAAACCCCTGAGTTCTCTAAATGCCACGTCGAATTGATTTATCCCGATGAGTTTGTTAACAAACGAAGAAATTCCAGTTTCTAGTTGTAGTTCGGGAAGATGAACAGATTTCGATGATTCTAAAGCTGATAATACCGAGAAAGCAACCCGTACACATTCTATTAGCGATAAACATCCCATTGAAGGGCCTGTGGGTGTAGACGATTGAGGTTCTTTCGGAATGCCGGGTGATGTCGGTACTCTATTTAAGGGCCGTTGTTGTAAGGGTTTTATCGGTGCTGAACTTGATCTTCGAAGGGCATTTCGAGAGCCAGATTTGGCCGAGTCATTCTTCGGTGGTTCACGCGCATCAGGATTCGAAGTGGGACTAGATAAAGATTTGGCAGCTTCTCCTAAAGCTTTAAGACTAGCGGTGATGATTTGAGTTGCTAACACTGCCCTCTCTTTAGCTGACAGAGACCCTCCATTCCCTTGGGCCGTGTTTGGTCGGCTTGGAGCACGAGCGTGCTTTGTAGGTCTTCCTTTCAGAGGTGGCTTCGAGGAGTCGGTATTCGGGTCACTATATTGGAGGAGATCCTTGACAGTAGCTGATATTGCGGGAGTACATGTGGAGATGGAGGTGACAGCGCTGCGTACAGCTTCGGCACGCACTTGGACGGAATCCATGGGGTATAAGTTGCTACTATATGAGCCAACTTGTATTCATATTCTCATTAGTGAAAGAAGAGATAAGAAGACAACAAGGTCGTTAACCAGAGGGCAGATGGAACGTTATGTCATGCCAGTTGTAAGTTGGTAAGCAAAGGAAGCAAAGCAAATAAATTTGAGAGAAAGGTAAAGAGTTTGGAAAAGAATGTGTAGAATGATTTTGGTGGTGGTATGAGATGTAGTCGTGAATAGCGATAATCCTATGATGCTATGTTGTAGTTCGCGTCCAAGGACTGAGAATACAAATAGCATGTACTGTTTAAGACCAGTCCCTGTAGGCGTGGATGGGTAGAAGTTTAAGGTCGGAAGTATGAACCAATGTCAAAGTAAAAAATTATTATGGAATTGGAATAATGTATTGAGAAGACCCTGGGCGGAATAATAATTACACTAGAGTGGGTGCTGTTTAACCGGGTCCTAGTCTCTAGGGGGGGTATGTACATATATTATAGAAGTAAACATATTGGCAGGGCAACATAAATGGCCGACCAACCAAAAGTTCAATACCAGGTACAACTTATGCATGTACACACGTTGTATTTTTAACTTACCTCAATACTGCATGCGTACTATGACTGGTACATACATACTGAACGTGGGCCGTGCGTTTAGACTTCGCGCCGATAAGATAATAAATATCGCTCTCCCTCGAAAGTCTTTACATAGTGTTATCAGATCCAAAATATCTTCAATGTTACTTACTACACAGACTCCCTACACTATATAAAAGATAAATAACTTTATTTTTCTACCATTCTCTCATCCTAACCTCTTATACCCTTCCACATCAGACTATTACAGCACATGATGGAAAAAGTAGTCTGGCGTAGAACAGTAAAGGCTATTGCTGCCCCTACCCTTCGCCCGTTACTTTCTCAACCCACGCTTGCAAATCGATATGCAAGTCGATATCATCTCGTGCGATGTGCAAGCTCGATTCCAACAATTGTGCAACCATCCTTCTGGAAGAGTTTGATACCGAAACCACTTCGCCGACGCTCGGAACCGCAGGTAGACTGGGGTGTGCCCAAGAAACCCAAGCCGAAGAAAGAATGGAACCCGGCAACATTCTTCATCGTCATATTTCTTTTCATAGGATCCATGTCTATTCAGATGATTGCACTGAAGAAAGAGTCCGAAACCTTTATGAGGCGGTCCGAGGTTCACATTGGATTACTTCGTGAGGTCGTGGAAAAGTTACAGAGAGGCGAAGAAGTAGATGTCGAAAAGATGCTAGGGGCTGGCAACGATGAAAAAGAGAGGGAATGGCAAGAGGTTTTAAAGGAGATCGAACGGGATGATGTCCTTAAGAATGCGAAAAGAGCCGAGATGAAACAACCCGTGCCTCCTCCCGTCGAAGCGGAAACCAAGGTCTCGCCCACCTCAAGCGATACACATAAGCCAAAAACGAAGACTGCAAATATCTCAAATTTCTTCTAACTCATCGGTTGTATGGTACATTACGTATAACTACCTTACAACATCTAGTAGCTCCTGTAAAATGTTACGACATCATGTCCTTAAAAATCGAAGCACCATGTTTTTCGACACTAGAGACATGATTTTGTTGCATGGTCTTCATGTCCGAGGATAGCCTCAATTGATCTACGAGAGCTGGCAACAGCTTATCGGTAGATAATTCTATCCGCACTCCTTGGCTCCCCCCTTGAGACGGATTCAGCCCGGCAAAGAAAGCATCCTCGCCTCGAACGCCTCCGAGGTTGATGATCGCGATGGGAATGCCTCGGTCCTTAGCTCTCTTCACAAGACGCCACGCCGAATAAGTTGCAAGAGATGTCCCTAAAATCAGCAAGCTTTCGGTATTTTCGATAGCTTGTTCCGCCGCAATTTTTACGGGTAGCCGGATGTTCTCTCCGAACATGATAACGGCTGGCTTCAGAATGCCCGCCGTACTCGTAGACTTCCACGCGCCATCTCCGTCAACCTCAACCTTTGCACGGCTCCCGTCCACCATGGCGGGTGGGTTTATAAGACACTTCGGGCAAGCGGGATAGCGAAAAGTTGTGTAAGGCGCATCTGGGAGATCGACATCGCCGTCGGGATTTGTCTTCAACCCCTTAGCTCGTCTCTCGTCCGGATTCTCCGTATCCAAGGCACCGGAGGCCAGAATCTCTTGCAGGAAAACTGCCCAGGCAGGATTGAGCCTAGCCAATTCGGCTTGGAACGTGTCTCGGGGTAGTTCCTCGTGACACGATGTACATACGCAAGACCTTAGGTAGCCATGTAACTCAATTGTCGAGAGGTTAGGATGGGCTTTCGGATGAAAAGAATCCACATTTTGCGTGATAACATTCTGAACTAGACCTAAGTCGCCTAAATCTCTCACGGCATAATGTCCAGCATTAGGCTTGCCCTTTGCAAGAGTGGTCCAGCCGAGAAAACTTCTAGCCCAGTAGCGCTTCCTCGCCTCATGGTTTTGAATAAACTCGTTAAAATAGATGGGACGATATTTTTTGTTCACTCGATATGTACCCTTAGGTCCCCTATAGTCTGCCAGCCCACTCGCTACGGATAGACCGGCACCGGTGAGAACGACCGTAGAAGGGGTATTTCTTGATGAGGATGCTCTGAAGAATTCTTGCAGAGCCGCGATAGCTCCGGTAATGGTAGTTGCGGTTGGGGGGATGACCGTAGGTGACGCTAAGACATCCGTGTACGGAATTCTCAGAGAAGCCTTGCGCATTTGGAGGGACGTAGGAAGAGAATAGTTACACGTAAGCAGGCAATGAAGAACAGGTCCTCTAACATATCAAAATAGGTATGGAGAGAAGGAGAGAAAATATCGGTATATTACTCTGAATTCTATTAAAGGATTACAGCGAGGATACTTGATGAGGTGAAGTCATCATAAATCCGAGTTACTCAGTTACCTGAAGTTTACATGGGTGGGTACATGATGTACCTAGGGTAGGTAATGAGGTAACAGCGGGTCTACCCGTACATAGGGTTTTCATAAGCTGCATGTACGTAACGTATATCAACTTATTGTTAAGTTACATCATAGTAGAATACCACTGATGGTATGAAGTATATAGACCAACTCTATCTCAGGGATATAGTGAAAGTTTACCTAAAGAAACTCATAATTAATATGACAGTAATATATGTAAAATACGGGCATATAGCAATAATGCGTTACTCTATAATCCATCCATGAATTCATACATATAACCTACAAGTTCAATAGGTATTAATGATATTGATGTAAGATGTATGTACATTTAGAACACATTACCTTTTATAACAACATCTTAACAATGTATATCTACATAGTATGAGTCAGCAATGGACCTAGGAAAGAAACTGAACCAATAAGGGTTTTGTACCTAAGATATTAGGTTAGGTTGACGCGATCCCACGCTACGGTAGCAGTTGACGCAAGGATTATCCGGGCAAGAAATGGTTTAACGGCTGAAAGAATGGAATCAAGTAGATTCTAATTGGCACCTTTTTCTTACACCGACCCATCCGATGTCGTTGCATTTTCAAGCACATGGCAAGCATTTTTCAACAATAGTTTCTCGAATTTTTTTTTATCTCATCCACATGAAATTATTTATGTTGATTTGATGGTTACCAGGTCCCGACGCGCGTTCGCCTTACCCAACCTTGGCCTTGCCGCTTTTCCAGGTTGTCGCATCTCAGTTATACCAACCCTGGGAAGTACAACATTGAATCTTTTTCTTTTTCACTCAAGTACCTCTTCATCAATCATCACATCAGATCAAACATTGAACATTGAATTTAATTGTATATGAGTCGGTACCGGGTGAACTTTGCCGAGTCCCTCTTTAAAAGAGAAGAAAAGAAAAGAAAAGAATAAATAAATAAAATAAAATAAAAAGATGTATCCTCAAGGTCAACTAGGATGGTCGCGTTTAGGTGGACTGCGCCTGCACTTGAACTTGAGTCTGAGCTCAAGCCCACGTCTGCGTCAGCGCCTGTTCCAGGCTGTCACGACTGGGCCAGAGCTTGTAACATCGACCCCATCGGCCCCGTTGACCCCGTTAAGCCTATCAACCCTAGGTACAAGCCAAGGTTCAGCTTTTATCCGTCAGCAGCAACAGGAGCAACAGAAATCAGACTCACATTCACACTCACATCCACATTCTCAATCTCAATCTTTTAATAGTATCGATAACTCTTACAATCATTGGACACATAATCCACTCGGAACACAATCAAATCGTCGTGTCCTCCAATTTTCTTATCCTCCTCTTTCACATCCTCAATCCTCTTCCGTCACTCATTCCTTACCCTTCATCCATCGTCAACATTCTCGTCTCTTTCCCGTCATGACCACTCTCTCTCAAACCCGAAGTCATACTGGCCACAAGCATGGTCACAGTCATCATCATGACAATATCTATCTTACCTCCCAGAATAAAAATGATGCTGGAGTGCGCATTACCCGAATTGGTCTCTTTTCGAACCTTGGCATGGCAATCGCAAAAGGAGTTGGTGGTTATGTATTTAATTCCAGAGCCATGATTGCCGATGCGATCCACAGCTTAACCGATCTAGCATCTGACATTCTAACTCTGGCTACTATATCTTGGAGTTTGAAACCACCGACCGAGAATTACCCTGGTGGTTATGGGAAAGTTGAAAGCCTAGGATCGTTTGGTGTATCGGCAATCCTTCTAAGTGGTGGTGTCTGGATGGGCATCGGTAGTCTCTTAACGCTCCATGGTCACTTTTTCGATCCCGCTTCTACGGCAGAATTGATGACACATGTTCATAGTCATGGTCACAGTCATGGCCATGGTCACGGCGCCGATGCAGTACCAAGTTTACACGCTGTGTGGCTAGCTGCAGGTACGGTCGCTATAAAGGAGTGGCTATATCACGCAAGTAAGGACCTCCCTTTTCCTGCTGTTCCAGAAAACATCCATAGCCATGTAATCCCTAACCATCTCTTGAATAGCCATGAAAGTTGCTCGAGAACGCAAATCACCAGTTCTTGCCTCGAACGCCGTCCACCACCGAATCGACAGCCTCACGGGTATCGTAACGCTAGCCGCGATCGTTGGTGCTAACTTTATGGAAAATGCGGCATGGTTGGATCCCGTCGGCGGTCTCCTAATATCCTTGATGGTGGTAAAAGCCGGTCTTGAGAATACTAGCGCTGCTGTGCAGGAGCTCGTCGACCGACGCATCGACAGCGAGGTCAGAAACTCGGTCCGAAAACAGGCGCAGAAAGCCCTTTCAGACGCAGTCGAAGGACACGAAATGGAACTTCGAGGCGTTACCGGTGTAAAGTCCGGCCAAAATTACCTGGTGGACTTGGAGGTGGCTGTGCCCAACAGCTGGACCGTAAGCATGACTAACGAGGCCGAGGAACAGATCAGGACTCGCGTCGGCAGCAAGGTGCGAGGCGTTCGCAGGGTGCGCGTCCGTTTCCTGCCTAAGAACGTCGATATCCCGATATTTGACGAATTCATTCCCAGTGATGTCAGTCCTCGATCAAGCCCGGAGCCCGAGGATGACGAACACACTCATAACCACAACGGTAACGGCGACCGTAAATCAAAGTAGCCTTCACGGCATGCATGCGACATGGTTATCGTTTGGCGTTACGGCGTTGGCTATATTCAGGGCACCTCGAATGGTTGGCACATTGATGATACCAAAAATACTACCTATATCTATCTATCTACCTGGGGCAGAGTTCAAAAGCCGAAGCTCTTGTTTTACAGAGCTCGGAATCGGATGTACTATATTATCGACCCGTGTCGTCGGAGGGCCCGGTAGTCGGAAAGGCACGAGAGCTAGAAGCTTACCAGTGAGCGACAGGATTCGTCTACTAGCAGCTCTACCCGAAAGGGGGGTAGGGAGATGTTTTACGCGATTTAGAGCATATAGAGAGAGCCCTCAATGCTAGGCATTTACGTAGTTTTGTCCCAGTCACTGTAGTCTTTAGCAACGAAGACACGGGGCATAACGGCCAATACCTATACGAAGCAGATGCGAACCCGGAGGATGTCTTGGGTGCACATAACACCTGTTGGCTGTACCTACTTGTGTAGGTACTATCGTGAGCTACATACTTGGTCTACATACATACATGTAATACATCGATGCTACACATACGTACACTTATACCTAGTACCAAGGTACGGCCGTGACTTACACGACTAATAGCCCCTTCCGGCCTTTTCCATACATCCATCCATACATACACTACATACATACATACATACATACATACATACATACATACATACATACATACATACATACATACATACATACATACATACATACCCTAAATAGGTACATTAGCGCGCCAGGGTGGGCCCTGGATATGGTCACTATAACGATATCGCAAAATATAATTATCTAGAAAAACTCAAAATAATTTTGGTTATTTAAAACCGTCACTGGTATAATTTCATATATGAAATAATCCAAAAGCCCGGGATAGTTTAGGACTGAGACGGCTTTCAATTCTTGAGACGGTCTTTAGGTTTCGAGACGATAATCCTATCCAAAACCCTGTGACGACCTATGATGGCTCAATTCTTGAGACGGTTTTCAATTCTTTGAGATAATCTTTCGATTTCGAGACGATATCCTATCCGTAGCCTCCATCGTGGCTACCTCGTATACGTATGACCTACCCATCCTGCCTGCCTCATATGTATAACCTCTATTATCTTTACGTACAACCTACCTTACCTGTATATACTGGAACAAGGGATAATCTTCTCACGCGTACGTAGAATAAACCTCGTAGCTCAATGGTAAATCACGTAATCTGTACCTAATCTGTAATCTTATCCGTAGACCTGTAATTCGAACCTCATCGCGAGCAGTAAAAATTTGTAGGTATTATATAATACAAAGTATGTAACCAAGTAGGTAATACGAGTAACACTTCAATACAGTACTAAATACCTGATATATGAATTTATTTTTTTATTTTTTTATAATCTCATTTTGGGCTTGAGACGATCTCAGGTTTCCGAGACGCTGTTGAATATACAATGTTTTTTTTACGATAGCGTCAGGAGACTACGTCAAACCTGAGATTGAGTTCAAATTCTATGACTATCCTAGAGACCATGTCCAGGGCCCACCCTGGCGCGCTAATGTACCTATAAAAGTAGCCCTATCGAGTTACCATAATTAGACACGATGACGTTTTTAGCCTGAAATCGATAAAAGGGGGAGGGGGGCCGAGGGGCAAGGTACCTATTATTAACCCGCAACGCCGAGATCTCTTGTATGTACATACATAGGTAATATTTGGAGGGGTGAACATTGAATGGTGTAGGTAGGTAGTGTAGGTAGGTAAGTTACATATGCCTTGTCTTTAGGACTTAGGTTAGGGTCATTCATCGTATGTAGGTACATACCATCCATCCATCAATCTCCCGTCCCTAATCCCCCCCTTCTCTCTCTCTTATGATTCTGCCCTACCTACCTGCCTACTATACATAGTACATGTGAGGTAAAGCCATCTATCCCATCGGCGTAAGTCTTGCATCAGAGAGGGTTCCGATCTATAACCGGAACCGTGTAAAAGGGACGTCGAGTCGGGGATTTGTTTTTTTTTGGTTTTTTTCCCCTTTCCTTTCTTTCCTTTTTTTTTAAAAAAAAAAAAAACTTGTTGCCAGACCGCTAAATACCCTCCTTAGGGAATTACTAGACGACCTTTTTCTTTTTTTTCTATGACTTTGGTTTTGGACCTGTCGTCTATAAGATAGCAGGGGTAGTCGAGCTCTTGGGCATTTGTATTAGGTAGTTAAGTGGCATCGCGATTTATTGTAGGAGGAGGTACATACAAGGTACACGAGCACGACACGGGCGGCAGGATGAGCGCGGCGGGTCCTTTGTACCTCGGGTTCGATCTCTCGACCCAGCAGCTAAAGGGTGAGGTGGTGTTATTTCTGTGGATTTGCTATTTCACATAGAGATACTTCCCTGAGAGGGTGCCTATATCAGTTACTTGGCTAACGAGCGATAGCAATCGTGATCGCTTCCGACCTTAAGGTCATTTCTGAAGCCAAGGTCGACTTCGACGCCGATTATGCGGCCAAGTACGGGATCGAGAAGGGCGTACGGACGAATGAGGACGAGGGCGAGGTCTACGCTCCCGTGGCCATGTGGGTTGAGGCCGTAGACCTCGTCCTGGCCCGGCTGAAGGAAGGCGGCTGTCCTGTGAATCATATCAGGGGCATTAGCGGCTCTGGCCAGCAGCATTCCAGCGTCTACTGGAACGAATACGCCGAGCCTGCGTTGAGCACGCTCGACAGCAGCAAACCCTTGCTCGACCAGCTCTCGCATGTCTTCGCCTACGAATTCGCACCGAATTGGCAGGATCACAGTACGCAGGCCGAGTGCGACCACTTCGACGCTTACCTCGGTTCGAAGCAGAAGTTGGCCGATGCCACGGGGAGCGCCGCTCATCATGTAAATGGTCTCGGCCCAGCACATGAACTACGGGATGGCTAACGAGGAGTAGCGCTTCACAGGTACCCAAATCCTGAGGATGCGAAGGAGACGCCCCGAAGTGTATGACAAGACGGCTCGCATCTCGCTCGCCTCGTCGTTCCTAGCATCCCTCTTCCTCGGTAAGATCGCGCCGATAGACATAAGCGACGTGACCGGGATGAATCTGTGGGATATCGCTGGCGAGAAGTGGAACGAGTCGCTCTTGGAGCTGACGGCAACTAAAGAGGGCGTACCGGAGCTACGGAAGAAATTAGGCGACGTGCCGTTGGACGGCGGTGGCAGCCTCGGCGGTATTTCCTCCTACTTCGTCCAACGACACGGATTTAGTCCCGAGTGCCAAATTGCGCCTTTCACGGGCGACAACCCCGCAACGATCCTATCCTTACCCCTACGACCGCTGGACGCAATCGTCTCGCTCGGCACGTCCAGCACGTTCCTCATGAACACGCCGAGCTACAAGCCGGACCCCTCGTATCACTTCATGAACCACCCGACAACTAAGGGTCACTACATGTTTATGCTGTGCTACAAGAACGGCGGCCTGGCGCGCGAGAAGGTCCGCGACAAGCTGCCCAAGCCCTCGGGCCCCGACCCCTGGGCGACCTTCAACAAACACGTCCTCGAGACGCCGCCGCTCGACGTGCGCAAGGATGGCGACAGGGCAAAGCTAGGTCTGTACTTCCCCCTACCCGAGATTGTGCCCAACGTCAAGGCGGGCACCTGGCGATACACGTGCGACGCCGCGGACGGGTCCGACCTCAGAGAAACATCGGAGGACTGGGGCGCGGAGGCGGACGCGCGGGTGATCGTGGAGTCGCAGGCGCTGTCGATGCGGCTGCGGTCGCGGAAGCTGGTGTCGAGGCCGGCGGAGCGGCCGGAGCTGCCGGCGCAGCCGCGGCGGATATACCTGGCGGGAGGGGGGTCGCTGAACGGGGCGATCGCGCGGGCGTTCGGGGACGTGCTGGGGGCGCGGACGGGGTGTACAAGCTGGACGTGGGGGGCAACGCGTGCGCGCTAGGCGGGGCGTACAAGGCGCTCTGGGCGCTGGAGCGGGCCGGGCCCGGCGAGAGCTTCGACGAACTGATCGGGCGCCGCTGGCGCGAGGAGGACGCGGTCCGGAAGGTCGACGACGGCTTCCGCGACGGCGTCTTCCAGCGCTACGGGCACGTGCTCGACGCCTTCGAGGAGATGGAGGCGAGGACCCTGGAGGTGGCGCATAACTGATTGGAACTTGGCATGTTGGATGGTACGGGGCGTGAGAGGGTCTTGAGGGTAGGTATGTGAGCGTTCTTGAGTATTTACCTCCGGAGCGCTTGATGTCTACGACGTTCTAAGTTAGGATGGATCTGTCTTGTCTGTTTAGAGCATACCTCCTAGATTGTCGAATTAGACATGGCGTCGATGAATATGAGATGTGATATATTACCGTCTTACACCCTCTCTTGTGTTATGTGAAAATACGTAGTATATCTACCTTATATTCATCAAAGGTTAGGTAGGACGGGACTAGGAGGTAGACTTGATTCGTTGAACTTGGTAAATTTGCTACAGCTAAGAAATATGCGGTTATCTGAAGCCCGTTTATACTTTATATATTACGATAGACATGTCCGGGTAAGCACTTGCTTACCCTACCTAGTATGAGTTTAAGGGGAATAGTTAAATTGGCGAGTTGTGGCTCGGTCGTCGATGTTTCGTCGTCATACATACACGGTATCGGACGTCATCGGCCAATGTAGTTACTAATAGTACCTACATGATTCTAGGAGGTAGGTACTAACCTGTAGCAATGCGAGTTTACAGGAGCTCTAGCTATGTATGTACCTATAAATACGTGCAATACCTACCAGCTCGATGTAACTATTAGATGCAACTCTATAATGCCTACTACTTCCATGTATAGGTACTTGATGGGTTAGGTACAGGTACATAATGCAAGTAATAATGCTTTAGGTAGACTCGACTTACATCTCAGTCTACACCTTATAACGTCTTACACACATATTAAGTCTAATGAACCATTCCAGTAAAAATGTCAATGTCATTCTGTCGTTTTAGGACAAAGAAACGCACGTGGGTTTTCGATCACATCTCATCTCTAATTTCTCTGACTACTTGTCATCAATAGCTGATTTCCCAATCACTTCACCCTCACCCCCACGGGATATCGATATTACCCCATCACGACGCGCACACACGCTGATGGGAATAGGCAAGTTTGTGTATTATTGCAGCTGTCCATCACGATGATCTTAGGTCCCGTGTCCTACCTCGATTGCGTGGTTTTCTGCGTCTTCCTTACGCCACAGTTAATAATACACGTCGGGTTGCTTCAGACCGCATTGGTCGTCCTGCGGTGCTTGCCGTTCCTATGTAAGTCGACAAATTGGAGAAGTAGAAGGCGTCGGTGGGATATGTGGCATGGATCGACTGATATATATTGATCCGGCCTGCAGTGTTTGAGCTACCTTTCAAATTCATTCGCGAGCGCCACTGTGTCGGATACGACAAGCGGTCCCCGTTTGTGCAAAAGGCAACCCCGTTCGAGGACTTCGTAATTCGTTGTGTCCGTTACGCTTTCGCAAACATCCCTCCTAAGGTTGGCAGGGTCTTCTTTTCTAAGCCCGTCGCCCTACCATTCCTAACATTTCGACTATTTCGGCATGGCTATCTCAGATCGCCTGTTTGTTGGCGTGAACACGAAGACGTACGGGATTTCTTTGGATTTTACCTGATCTGAATAATTGGGATGGGACCCATGTTAATGTTAACCTGGGTTCCGCAGAAACGTTTCAAAGGCATTTGGATCATCAAAGATCCGATAACGAAGCCCGATGTTTGCATATTATACGCCCATGGCACGTGTGCATGTACGCAACCAGGGTAGAATCTAGCGGTGGCTAACAACTGTCCAGGTGGCGGCTTCTCTATGGGCTCGGCGCACTTTTACCTCGAGTTTCTGCTCACATGGCTGGCTCTTTTAAGCGACAGTGGGTACAAAAATCCTGCTATTTTTGCTCTGGATTATACGTTGGCCCCCGATGCTAGCTTTCCTACGCAGTTAGAGGAAGTCATTGCTAGTTATGAGCATGTACTCTCGATCGTGGAGGATTCTAACAAAATTTGCGTCAGCGGAGACTCGGCGGGAGCCACTATAGTCCTCAGCTTACTGCTCCATCTTGCCAGCATCACCCGTCATCTTGAGATGATGGACAGTATGCCCGGAGTATGGCGCCCGACAAAACCTGGGATGGCGGTGCTTATTTCACCTTGGGCGACGCTGGTCTCCAGCAAGCATCGGAATACCACATGCGACTATCTCGATGCAGGGAACCTGCATCAATACGCCCGTCAATATGCCGGGGACAAAATTTCCGTTGATGACCCGCTTCTGTCTCCGGGCAGCTGCAGAGATGTTTCATGGTGGAAGCATGCAGCACCTTCGAAAGGTATTTTTATGGCCTATGGTGCTGAAGAGGTTTTGGCGCCGGATATCAGGGACTTCGTGAGATTTCTCGAGGGAAATCATGTCAAAGTTCGTAGCCGAGAAGAGACGGGAGGGATTCATGCATGGCCAGTCGCCTGTCTGTTCCTGAGCAGCTTGCCGGGAGACAGACTAAAAGGATTAAAATGTTTAGTAGAAGAAGTCCGAGATAATATCCATTAACTACCAACAAACCTATAATATGATACTTACTATTATGTACCTGCCTGCTTTCTGATATCGTAGGTAGGTACTCAACCCAGCCGCTTGGCATAAGATGCACGTGTGTGTGATTATATCATGTCAGATTAGATCAAGTAATGCCATCATCGACCTCACAGCAGAAGAGGAACCATAGCACAAGAGCGCTCGGCTTCTAATCCGGTGAATATACTACTGTGTAATAGTTATGGTCTCCGGACAGGCTCTTTGCTAGTTATCATCATCCATGACGCGCCAAGATATGTTATTTGACCAAGACTAGCCTTGAAATCTCAGCCGGGAGAAGTAGACAGGTAAGGCTATAATGTAAGAGGATTGGATCGGACAGATATGATTTATAGATCCATCCAAGTATAAGGCTAAGTGGAGAGTCATTTACCATTTACCATCCAAGTCCAAGTCAACCAGGCTCTTGTACCAAGGGATCTGCGGAAGCCTTGATGGAACCGGCTTGTTCGTACAACCAGCTTATGCGTGACGAAGCGCTCGTTGCATTTAGTGCCTATAGGTTATGGCAACACATGTGCTCAATCTATTTGGGAGAAGATTGTTACAATTGTGTGTAGGCACACTAAGTACCAAGTAATATGTAGGACATGGAATAATAAACAGCGTGATACACGAGTGTGTGATGGGATATCGTCAGCTTTCCATTATGGTTATAAAAAAAAGATAAAAAAAAGGGTGAGGTGTAATCGTCACATATGTGTAGGACATATGTGTAGGAGGAATAATGTCAATAATAATATGTCAATAATAATATTAATAAATTGTATGGAACGTGTTCGGTAAAGTAAAAATGGTGGATTAATTGGAGATAGATTTTTTTTTAAGTCGTATTTTTCTTCATGTGTAGCAGGTACATCATACCTAAAGTAGGCACTTTTGTGGCGGTGCTTGCCGCGATTACTAGGACCCCCCCTGATTTCATTTCACTATTTTGGTGGCCTTTTGCGGATATAAAACCAGTGTCCTTTCGCCGCCCGTGCTTGGGTGCTGCGGTCAACAAAGTTCGGCACAGTACTTATCTACCTATCTTAACCCGTTGAGCTGGTTCCTAAGAAACTTCCCCCCCCCTCCCCCGAGTTCCTTCCCATCGACGCGCCAGACTGGTCGAGTGCACAAAACAAAACATTCATGCACAGACCACACCCCACCTTCACCGCCCGGCAATTCACCAGCTGAGAGAGAGCACTTGAGAGAAGGTGCATCACCACTTGCAGTTCGCCATTAATAACGTTCATCCACCCATTTATCGGTTCCAAAGGCCTTTCCTTGGCATATCCGATATTTACCGATCGCAAAAGTTGAAACTGTGTTCTGGGCTGCTCTTACCATCTAGGTACGCAGCACCCGAGCACGGGAATTTTACTTATATAGAGATATTACATACATTACCCATGACCTAAGGTACGGATTATTTGTCACATGCACTTATATAATTTCCTATACTTCACAATATTCCAAGGTTGTAATGATCTGTACGGAATACATACATAATACCTTATATATATGTTTGTTTTTATTCGCATCAAATATTATACACGTCAGTCCAAGTCACTTAACTATATTTTTCAACGCATAGACCATCTTGAACCTGTCACGAAGAAGAGTACGAGCAACTTGTCCTCTTATTTATTATAAGAGAGACCTACCCGCGTTGTTCGAATTCTCCGGATATTCATACTGGCACTGGCACTGGCACTGATTCTGGTTCTGGTTCTGGTTCTGGAACTGATACTGGCACGCACGACGCAGACGCATACCAAACCTCAATACAGTTCAAATATTGCATATGTATGTGCCAATACCCAAATAACCACCATTGGATCTATTAGGTACCTCCTGCATTAGTCTACTTCCCTACCTCCTGCCGCACATCTACCTTGTACGCTTGTGCATACCTCCATAGGGAGTTACCCGATGACCATTGGCTGCGACTTACCTACAGGTACCTTTTACTTGGGTAGTTGTGACTTAAGACACACACACATACAGTATAATACCTGATAAAGAGATAGGTGCTCCTTGCACCCCCTGTCGTTTACATACGGTTGCTTTGACCAGCCACACAACCTGCATTGTAACTACAGTATCGAAAAGGGCTGCCCCGCCATCCTCAAGCTCCCATCCCCAGTTTTTCGCCGTTGCGAATTTTATTGTTTTTTTGTATTTTTTATTATTTTTTATTATTTAGCATTCGATCAAAGCCATGTCAACCCAGGAAAGCTCTTATGCGCCAAAGTCGCCCGACCTTTCATCTTTTTATCCCGGCCCAACTTCGTCTGACATTCCTGAAAACACCGACTCTCTTGCTGGATATTCCTTTCATGCTGGACTTGGAACTGAAGCAGTACCTGTTCCCGGATCTTCTTTGAAAGGATACAATCAGCCACAGCCCCACCGCTACCAATTCAATACATATCAATCGCCTACACCTCTACCTGCACAACCCACCAGTGCTCCTGCTTCTACTGCACCTGCATACGTCAGCAATAATAGCAACACCGCTTTCAGTGCTTACTTCCCTCAAGGCGGTGGACAACAGCAACAGCAACTGCAACTGCAGCAGCAACTGCAATTGCAACATCAACGGCAACACCAACAACGACAGTTACAGCAGTCACGACAAGATCATTTTTACTCTTCCCCACAACAAACACAACAATTACAGCAACCACAAATAAATTTTAACCAAAAAATTCAATCACCTTATACCATACAATCTCCGACTCCTTCCGTATCCTATTATTCTTCTTACTCCGATCCTTCCTCGTCGACTGCCTATCACCAATTACAGTCACCATCACAACCACAGGCGCAATCACAGGCACCAGTACCGGTACCAGTACCAGTACCGGCACAGGAACAAGCACAAGCACAAGTACCTCAACAACCTTTGTCGCAACACCCGACTGTTCACGACGAATTTGCGCCGGCGGATTCGCAAAGCACTATGCCGCCGCGAAAGATCGCCCCCGCGAAGCAAGAGGAAGTGGATCCTTCCCCGGTCAAGACTAAGTTCCCTACCGCCCGTATTAAGCGCATAATGCAGGCCGACGATGAAGTTGGAAAGGTGGCTCAGCAAACCCCGATCGCCGTCGGAAAGGCCCTTGAATTATTTATGGTACAACTCGTCCGTAAAAGCGCTGAAGTAGCTAAGGAGAGGGGATCGAAGAGAATCACAGCGCCCATGCTCAAGCATGCTATTGACTCAGCTATCGAATGGGACTTCTTGCATGACATCGTGGCTAAGGTGGGCGAGGATAAGGAAGGTGGCAAGAGCTCCGGCCGAGTCAAACTAGAAAGCGAGAGTGACGATGAGGTGGACACAGGAGAGGTCAAGAAGAAGGGAAGAGGTGGTCGTAAGAAGAAGGCACCGGCGTAGGCTTCTCTTTTTTTTCTTACGCTGAGTTGCCTCGCTCGGTTTTCTTAACGGTCCACACGATAGCAATGAGGTCACGAGGAATGATTTCGGCCGCTGGCGTTTACACACCTTAGGGCATTATACTGGCGTTGGAGGTCTAGGGTCCCACCATGAGTTGTGAATGAAAAGGTGTTTTTAATAGCTGGCGACAGCTTCTTAGGCGTGGCAAATGTACTTATATTCCAGTACCAGGCAAGGAATGCAATTTTAAGCCCGTACATACCATGGTAGTGACGCTGTTTGTCGTGATCAGCCTAGTGAAAATAACTTTGGTTTATTATTACTCCTTTCCCCATAACATTACTCCCGTTTTCCCGTTCTGTCCGTACGCACGTAAAGACACCGGCTTCGATCTCATGAGTAACATCTGATGTTTAGTCCATAGAGAATTAAGTATGAATGTGTAGATTCTAAGGAAAATACCAGATTGTTTAGGTTAAGACATTATATTATACTTATGTACTTAACACTTAGAATATACCTAGACTTCACATATCTTAGGGATTATAAAATAGAATTGAATCAAATTTCGGATTCTGAATATACACTGATCGTAGAATAAGGGATTCAAAGAACCCCCTTAAGCTGTGTAACCGTCCCAAGTAAAAGTAATCCGGTCCCTTTTATGGTTATATATATCCCCGTAGTAGGCTGTAAATTAGTAAAGTTCATGCGAGAAAGCTTTTCGGTAGATTCGGCAGTCCCTACCTTCATTGATCTAATACTAAAAAAAATAATAGGCTAGTGGAGGAGGTAGGTATTCTACATAGGATACGTAGGCTGATACCGTACCTACCCTCTGAAGCAGCTCCCCTTGCTAAGAATAAGCCAGTAAAAGTCAGATAACTACTTCAGGGGTGGAGACTAGGATGTACTTGTACCTGCCAAGGAGGCCAACGATGCTGACATTTGCTAAGTACTTGTATGTACTTCGTACAAGTTGTTAAAAAGCCGTAGGTAACCTACGTACATACCCTTAATGTATGGGTACCACACATAGCTGCATCTCATGTTAAGTTGATGCGCGCCGAAAATCCGCAAATCTTCGGTCAAACAACCTTAACTTTCAACATATGTCTTCACCGTTCTCGTTCACTGTTCCAAAATTATTCAACCTCCACCATCCACCATCCATCATCCACCATCCACCCTTCACCCTCCATTGTCCATTGTCCATTGTCCGTTGTCCATTGTCCATTGTCCATTGTTTCGTCGTCCACCATCCCACCTCGCGCTGCACCCGACAGCCATGCCATCTCATTTTTATGCGATACAGTTGTTTAATGTCGAACATAGGTGAGGCATCGAGCCTCATGATTTCTTTTCCATTTCTCAAAGCCAGCTCGCTATGTCGTGGCATCTACTCCAGCGCCTTATTCAGAGTGATGTCTTCAACCAGAACCCCTTTCTCTCTGTTTCCTATTTATCGTAGGTACCTCTTCCCAGTTTTTATACCGTACCGGCTTTTGACCCAAACTTATAGTCGGTATGCGGACCACGTCGGAATCCACTACGTTTTATGCTCCAAGCTCCGCCAGTTCCCCTATGAAGACATCGAATTCTTCCTACCCCAGCTATGTCATCTTATAATAAGCATCGACAATGAATCTATGGCATTGGAGGAATTCCTCCTCGATTTATGCGAGGAATCCGTCACCGCTGCTCTACTGGTCTGCACCTACGTCGAATCCAATTCATAATGATCGCTTTACTGAGTATTCTTTTGTAGACTTTTTGGCTCTTCCAGACTTACCTTCGCGATCTCGCTTCGACGCCCCAGTCGCAGGCCTTCCAGACCTGTCGTAGAGTTTACAATAAAGTGCAACATATCGTTTTCGGGCTCTCGGATACCGCGAGGCGTGAGAAGATCAAGGAGAACATTCTACCTGTCACCGTACTTGCGAGCTTTGTACTGGCCAGCGTTGGCCTTCCCATTCTGCCGCAATGGGCTGGTCCGCTAGCCGTCGCGCAAGCGAGGAAGACGCATCCATCTGGCAGTGTCATATCTGACACGAGCGAGACAAGTCAGCCGAGTCAACACAGCCAGTCGACTCACATGTCCAAGGTCACCAGGAGCCAGACTGTCACCGGTAGCACGACAAAGTCGCGGCGACCTCGGGAGTTGGCTAGAGTTAGAACAGATTTGTCGGATTCTAAGCAAGCCGTTTCCTCACCGAGGAAGTTATCTTATCCCACTACTCCGATGACCGCGAGTTCTGATGCTGTTGGCGGTGGCGGTAGTGGTGATACTGCAATCGAATCGCGAAAACCTACTTATATTGATAGCAAGATCCTGGATGCTCGCTTAAGCTCGTCATCTCTTCCTCTTCCCGATGTGAAATCACCGAGGATGGTGACGCGCCCAATTACACCACTCTCCGCCGGTCTTTCGCGCCCACCGGATACGATTGCGCGCCGTCACTCTCATCATATAAAGACGCTTGCAAGCTTAGCAGAGATGACGTTAGATCAGAAGGCAAAGTTACTCCGGCAAAACTACTTCCACTGTCAAACTGCATTCCTGGCGGCGCTCGAGGACATATCTAATCGGCTAGTTATAGTACCAAAACCGGCCCGTCTTAGTGCTTTGCGCGCCGAGCTCGCGCTCATTGCTCGAGATTTACCTGCAGAGCTGGATATACCAATCATATGTCCACCCACCTTGGTAGATGGTTCGCCCGCAAAGAGCCGTCATCATCGTATCGTTAGGCTTAACCCTGCCGAGGCAACCGTTCTGAACAGCGCCGAGAAGGTGCCGTACTTACTTATGGTTGAGATCCTTCGTGATGACTTCACTTTTGATCCAAGCTCGATGGACAACCAGAGATTGCTTAGCAACCTCATAGCTGAGCAAGGAACTCGTAAGCGTATATTTGATCTTTCTGATGCGCAAAGGACATCTGGTACGGGTAGGGCATCCGAGTCTGTCCTGGAAAGCGTTGACAGCGTTTTTGAACCAACATCAGGAGATTTGGGAACTTCGCCAATGCTTAAGCCGTACGACGACGACGAAGCCACAAAAAGAAATGGGATGCAACACAACCATCGCAAAAGCATACCCAACGGTACCGTAATCGTGTCAAAGACCGATCTGAGCCCCCCACGTACTTCAGCAACCTCAACTTCTAGATCAAGTAGTCCAGGTCCGGTGAGGAGAATAACGATGTCAGCCCAGCGCAACACATCGGGCGATCAGCCTGATTTCTCAGCTTTAGCAACACACATGCGGACGGCATCGCAAATGCTAGCCCAGCTTGATGCCACAAGCGGTAAGCGACCGCGCCAGGAAGTTGCGGCTATTCGATCGAAGATTATTGCAAGCATGCAAAGCCTCGAAGAGCAAAGCTTTGACCTCGACGACGGTCAAGGTCCTACTTTTGACTTGATAATAGCGAAGGCTAGCGCAGCATCTTCAGTTTCCGAAGGCGCGGACTTGGAAGAAGACCTTGATCCGGCTAACAACGTCAATGCTGGTGCTGCTCGGATGGAGAATGACGCGATGACGGGTGGTGTACAGAGGAAAGGTGATCGTGATGATCCCAGCGCTGCAGTTTTTGGAGAGGCGTGGAACGTGAAAAAAGAGCGGATACGTAAAACGTCTCCGTATGGATGGATGAAAAATTGGGATTTGATCAGCGTCATCATTAAAACGGGAGCCGATCTCCGGCAGGAAGCGTTCGCATGCCAACTCATCCAGGTCTGCCATAAGATTTGGGTCGATGCTCGTGTTCCCGTGTGGGTGAAGCTCATGCGGATATTGGTCACGGGGGAGTCTTCGGGCCTCGTCGAGACCATTACGAATGGCGTCTCTTTGCATTCGCTCAAACGAAGTCTAACGTTAACGTCGGTCGAGTCGGGCATCAATCCGAGGCGTCGTTTTGCGACGCTAAAAGATCATTGGGTTAAAACATTTGGCAAGCCCGAGAGCGAGCCCTACAGGGCGGCCGTCGACGCTTTCAAGCGCTCTCTTGCAGCATATAGCATCATCTCGTATATATTACAGTTGAAGGACCGGCACAACGGTAACGTGCTCATCGACAACGAAGGCCATATTATTCACATCGATTTTGGATTCATGCTTTCCAACTCTCCCGGATCAGTTGGATTCGAGGCAGCCCCCTTTAAGCTTACTTGGGAATATGTAGATGTGCTAGGGGGAGTCGATTCTCAAGACTTTGAAGATTTCAAGACGTTATGCAAGCAAGCTTTCCAAGGTGAGTCACGAGGCAAACCGAAAAACATCAGATGAATCCTACCGCTAAATACCTCTTAGCTCTACGACGATCTGCGGACAATATCATTGATCTAGTTAGCATGATGGGACTAGATTCAAAGATGCCGTGTTTCGCGGCTGGCGTGGCGCAGGCAACGGCAACATTGCGGCAACGCTTCCAGTTGCAGTTAAGTCCCGATGCGGCTGAGAGCTTCGTCGAGACTGACCTCGTCGCGAAGTCTCTCGGCAGTTATTATACACGACTGTAAATCCAGCCCTGTTCTTCGTCCTCAGACTGATCTTCCGCTAACACTGCGCAGTTATGATACTTTCCAATACCGTACGCAGGGTATATACTAGACGCCTAGGAGACGTGGTGGCACATCGTCCGTCCGTCGAGGCTTTTGGAGGAGGAAGGAGTTGATAAGCATCAATGAAAGGCATTTGGGCGGCGTTGTCGGCGATAGAAATCTCACGCGTTTGGATCACATCTCCGACTACTTTAGGTACTTTACCTCTAGGGACGCTGTAATCTATTTTGGGAGAGTGGCTAGATAAATCTCCTTGACGGGCCTGCACTTACTTAGAACTCGTAAATATACAGATGAAGCTTTGTTGAAGATCGCGTTGGTCGTGGGCGCCGTTGTATGGATTTGAATTGCAAAGAGGGTCGTTGTCTTGGTTAAGCTAGGTACCTAAGATACGATGAGATATAAATAAATAGATGCATCGTCGCCTATTCATCCATGATATTCATATTAGATGATTGCCGGATCATAACTTGGTAATTGCTAGTGCTCATTTCGCTCAGCGTAATGAGTACTGCTATGTTAGGTATTCTTGGTACGTAGGGCGTCTTATATACGTGCATACCTAAAGAGGTTAATAAGGGGTTTTTAGACCTCTATGTCATTGATCTCGAAACTAATATTCAGTACTATCTGAGTTGTAAGTGGTAGTATTTTGTAGATGGCTGTGGACTTGGATGCTAGCCTTCGGTAGACGATTCTAGTCGACTTTCACTCTTATTCGCGAGACCTTGGCGAACCTCGCCATAGCGGACGCGCCAGCTTTTGAGAGGAAGGTACTAGGCTTGTTTCGCCGACATCGTCGCCTAGATTGTTATGAGGGCATATGTGATATTGGACTGATACCTATATTGATAGAGCGACTTTGTTGACCGAGTCTCTGATTTAGCGACGCGTTCGTTGATTTCGTAAAGCTCTCCGTATCGAGACCTGGTATCAGACGCAAGCTACGGTCGGCCCAGTCGTGTAAACGAGACGTCTAAAAAAACGCGTGTCTTCACAGGCTTCCCTTTTTATACCTATCCGTCATTCTTTTACATGTTCCTCGGTTGCTAAGAAAAAGATGAGAAAATTAGAGACCTCCTTTTCTTAGGTAGGTAGCTACCTAGTCCAATGCTCATCGCACGCTAACACTGGTGCCTACGAGGTAAGCCGTAGGTACCTGTAGGTATGGTACGGCATATATGACAGCGCATATACTTACTGTTGCTGACCGGCGAGATCTCCATATTATTGCGCCGTTGTAAGGTAGGTACTTAGTAGGTAGATGGGGTCCTCACTCACACGCCAAGCCAGGGATGGGACGGGGCTAAGAACAGATCTTGATCAGATGTCGTAAAAAAGCGCGCGCTCAGCTTGAGGAGAACCCGGCAGGCTGGGGAGAGATATTACAGGACGATCCGTCATCTATCTAGCTGTCGGTATAGCGTCTTGTTCGGATGAGGTAAGTAGAACCTTCCTTAGAGGCTTGGATCCCGCCGTGATTGGATCAGCGCTCCAATTACATATTTGCCGGTGGGGGAGGGGCGAGAGAAGGCCCCCAGGCTTAACCCCAAGAACATCTTTCCCCTTCCCCCTTCCCCCTTCCCCCCTTTTCCTCGCACACACACATACACACTCTCCGTCATCCCGACTCATCTCCGATATACCAAGATCGCCTATGCCGAAGCTTCTATCTGCCGCTGCCCGCGAATCAAGCGTCATGTTGGTGACGCCTCGACGGTATCAGGCTATATCAATTCGCTGCCTCTTCATGCAGGAGAGCGCTAGGTAACCCCCGACTCCTCTAGCACGCAATCCTTCAGCTAAGCATTTTGTCCTAGCATGGCGGCGGGATCGACGCCCTTCTCCTCCTCCTCCTCCTCTTCCTCGCTCTACCCGAGCTTCGCGGACTCTCTCGGAGATCCAGGCTTGGGGGATGTGACCCGTAGCTCTCGCACGTAGCGTCTCGAATATACCGCGACCCCTCCTATTCTCACTCGTGGGGGAGGAGGAGGAGGGGAGAGGTCTTTCTCCGTATAAGAATAATCTAGCCCTCGCCTTGTCTGTTATATATTGTAGATTAAGAAAGTCACATCCACCCACTACTAGACCCGATCAGATTTGCGCATATCGACAGCAGCCTCGCCACCGTAACCTCGACTGAAGAATAAAGAAAGCAAGAAAGAAAGAAGAACAATAAATAAAGACAAAACAAATGGCTTCCCTACACCCCTTAATCGACTCCGGCATCGTCAAGGGCGACCCGAACTTCGCCGGCGGCGTCCTGCGCTGCAAGTGCGCCAGCGACCCGGTCGAGGTGACGCTGAGCTCGAACGTGGCGCACAACCACGCGTGCGGGTGCTCCAAGTGCTGGAAGCCGGCGGGCGCGCTCTTCAGCGTCGTCGGGGTGGTGCCGCGGGAGAAGCTGCGGGTGACGGCGAACGAGGGGAAGCTGGCGGTCGTGGACGCGGCGGCGGCGATCCGGCGCCACGCCTGCACCGGCTGCGGCGCGCACCTCTACGGCCGCATCGAGGCCGACCACCCCTTCAAGGGCCTCGACTTCGTCCACGCCGAGCTCAGCCCCCAGCGCGCCGGCTGGCAGGAGCCCCAGTTCGCCGCCTTCGTCAGCAGCGTCATCGAGCAGGGCTTCGACCCCAGCCAGATCGCCGACGTCCGCGACAGGCTGCACAAGGCCGGCCTCGAGACCTACGACTGCCTCTCCCCGACCCTGATGGACCTCATCGCCACCTACACCGCCAAGAAGTCGGGCGCCCTATAGCGTGTCTAGGTATCTTGGTGGATGAACGATAATAATAAAAAAAAGGGGGGGAGGAAGATGGTTAAGGGGTGGAGAGGTACATAAATTGAAGGGAAAAGTTCTCCGTTTTCACCGTTTGTGTAGGTTCACCTGGAGGAAGGGTATGATATGGATTATAGGGGCGAAAATAAATCAATAAGGAGAAATGCTGTCTCGTATCCTGTAGAGAGGGATGTGGCTATATATCTACCTGTAATCCGTATAGGACGTCCGGCTTCCGGTGTCCATCAAGGTGTCCATCAAGGTATTGCCAGTCGGTGTTCGAGGACCTGTAGCTCGCATGTAAGGTAGCTCGCATGATATACCGGCAATTGTGTGGTGGGTAGATGGCTACTTACTACCTATATGTCCACCTACCTGTAGGTAGGTACTGGGTATATGAATTAGATATTTAGTACTTTATATAGGATGAATCGTATCGAAAGCTCAAGTGTAGTGTGTCGAGACTACGAAATCGACTTCTGAGGGTAGAGGTACCTAATAATCAGTAACATTGAGAACTGAAGCGATGATTAGGACGTATCGTATTTGTTTTCGACATGGCATTTTTAGCCGAACAGTGTTAGGGGCGTACTTTTAAGACATTGCTTCCGTATTTATATATGCTGGCCTATGATCGTGATTATCTTAGATAGTTATTTGTGTACCTAGTAACCATACCTATCTACCTGTTTTGCTGTATGAAGTATAAAAGAGCGTGGACGTAAGATAGACGATCTGATGAACAAGTTATACACGATAAAATCTGCGGCGATGGAGTCTAAGACGAACCCGTTCCCATCTTAAAAAGATGTACGCGATAAGAACGACTGACCTATTACAGGAGTATGGAATAACTAGGTACTCGAGCATAGAAGGTAGAAAGATAAAAGGCCCTCGATATGACGGAAGCGAAATTTCTACAGAAACCTCAGAACAAGACAGAATTGTCAAAAAGGCGAGATATATAATAAAAGCTCACTCTTTCCCCCAATATGTGACTCTGAAAATATTTATTTTACTGACGTACAGGGAAAGAAGTTGAAGCCGTGAAGCTCTCCGAGACATCACAGACCGGCAAAAGTCCTCTCGAGAAAAAATTCCAACCAGCTAGCCAGCACAGCCAAATAGGTAAATACACATCTTGAAATCCCCAGGACCAAGTAATCCACAGCCCTAACAGGGCTAGAAAACCCAGTCCGCACCTCGTCCTCACCAGCCTCTCTGTCTCTTCGTGTATACGTAATCCGTATTAGGTACCTAGTCTAATCGAAAACACCGGAGCACGGAGGGGAGATCATAAAACGAAACAGGCCGCATAAACCGGAGATTGGAACTCTTTTAGGTAGCGTACATCGTGTCTGGAACCTAGGTAACCTAGGTAGGTGGGCGGTACACCCAAGACGACGACGACGACGACGACGACGACGACGACAACGATAACAAGCCCAGTCCTAATAACCACACCGTAAAGAGACGAACCCGACGAGATACCTATAAGAATAATAAAAATAATAGACTAAAGTAAAATAAGAAACGTTATACCTGGCACTTAAAAAACAACACGAAGAAGATAAAAAAAAGAAAAGAAAAGAAAACTCCCAGTAAAAATCCTTTTCCCCCCACACCTTACCACCCCACGCCTCACGCCTCACGCCTCACGCCTCACGCCTCACGCGCCCGCGACATCCTCCACGTCGATCTCGAACCACGGTATCCCCGCGGCGCCCAGCGCGCCGAACAGCCTCGTCAAGTCGTCGCCGCGGTACGCCGCCATGTCGTACGCCTCGCCGGGGCCGAAGAACGCGCGGCGCACGCACGCCCGCACGTTCCGCCCGGCCCTCTCGCGGCCGTAGCCCGAGCCCGGGAACGTCGAGTTCTCGCCGCCGCCGCCGTCGCCGTCACCGTCGTCGCCGCCGTCCTCGTTCTCGTCGTCGCCGTCGTGACTGCTAAAGGCCCCCGCGTGTCCCCTCACGTACGCCGCCGCCGTCTCCTGCAGCGCGCGCACGCTCGCCCGGCTGCTCTCCAGCACGCGCGTCTCGCCGTGGCCCAGCCACCGGATCGTCAGCCGCACGTCGTGCAGGCGCTGCGGCTGCGGCTGCGGTGGCGGCGGCGGGGCCGCGGGCTGTGGGAACTGGAGCTGTTGCGGGTGGGAGATGGTGGAGGTGGTGGCGGTGGTGGTGGTAGGAGGCATGTTTCTGGCCCCCCTATTGTTATTAGTAGTGTTGTTGTTGTTGTTGCTGTTGCCGCTGCTGTTGGAGTTGTTGTGGTAGTGTGCTACGTATGGCTCAACTCGCGCGGGGCCGTTGCCTGGTGCTGCGTTGTCTGGTCGTGGGACGGCCGCGGTGGTGGGAGGGGCGAGGGGGTAGTGGTAGACTTGTGCTGGGTTCGGCTGCGGCGGCTGCTGCTGCTGTACGTAGTAGTGCGGGATGGGCTGTTGATGTTGGTGATGGTGGTGGTGGAGACCGCCGTTGTTCTGGGCTGGGACCAGGGGCTGGCTGCGTAGGGGAGGGAGTGGTGGCGGCATCGGCGGCCCGGCCCAGCCCGGCGGCGGTGGGGGCGGGCGATACGAGGCAGAGGCGTTGGCCGTGGATGAACATGGGGATTGTGATACGGGGCTCACGAGCCTGGCGCGAGTGGGTAGTTGCCGGGGCATGTTTGGCCGGATCTGGCGCTCATCGTCGTCGTCATTGTCGGAATCTTCTAAGCGTCTAGGACGGGATCCCTGAGCCTGCTTAACTGCTACGGCAGGGAGGCTTTGACGCTTGACCGCCCTGTTACCTTTCTCGGGGACCTTGGTTTCGTGTTGATGGTTGTGGTGGCGGTGAATGTTCGCGTGGGGGTTAGACGATGAGGCCGGCGTCGCAGCCTCGTCGTCGGAGCTGCCCCAATAGGACAAGGCGACGGTCGAGGATGCAGAGTTTCCGGAAACGATGGACACTGCATCGTCATCGTCGTCATCTTCCTTGTCCTCGTCCTCATCGCGCTTGGATTTCTTACGGCCCGGAGGGTACGAAAAGCCATTAGTGGCGATATACTGCTGGGCCGCCTCACACGACTTCGTATGGAGCGATTCGATGGCCCACAAGGCTGTATCACGCGTTTCCGAGCACAGCAATGCGTCGCGGGAGCTTTTGTTGGATCGTATAACATAGGCCTTGAACCCTCCTATGGGGTCTTTGACGGTGATTATGGAGAGAGTATCGAATCTAGTTACGAAAAAATCACAATTATCTGCATGGCTGAGTTAGCGGAAATGGTAAAGGGGCTACTATATAGCTTCATTCAGAAGAGTCTTGCCTAATATCTGAATTCTATAGTCGATATGGTCGAATGTCGCTGGAAAGGGCGCCATGTTCTGCTGTAGATGATACCTAAGTGAGGCTCTGAGGAACTGTTCTGGGGTACGTATGAGCATTGATTAAGATCCGAGTGCGATAATCTCTACTCTCAAGAGCTAGTCTTCAAGATACATCTGACGGGGACGTATTATATACATATGTGACGGGAAGATATCTCCACCTGAGGACTCTGCATCCTGCCATCGTCCGTGAACTAGGACTAGTTTCATGCAACATATAACCCCCAAAGTGAGGCGGACCGGGTAGTAATGGCCTTGTCAACACTTGTCCTGACGTTTGGAGGAGGATCTCAGCCTAAGCAGGGTCCGTGACACCGAGGGCACGGCTGAGTGTGAACTACACACCCGATAATCTCCGAGGAGCCGGTCATATGTGAAAGAATATCTATTATGTTGATACGTCAATGGCTGTAGCGCTCGACCAACGGTGAGTTCAAGCGGAGAGGGGGGCAAATTCCTTCACGCAACTCGAAGTGTAGGTCCAGAGGTCTCGGTGCCGGTCAGTGTTCCCATCACTTATAGACCAAGGTCACACGAGACACACCTCTCCTTCTGCCGATAGCGACGGTTACCGGCTCTGAGGTCATACTAATGAGCTGCATGTGTTGGATGCAAACGCCGGGAATCGATCAAATAAGGAAGCCCCTGAGAATTGGGCACAATTTTTGCCACCGTAGGCCGCGCGATGCACAACTTTGTGTGAGCGCTGCCGGAGAACGTCATGCCCGCCTAGAAGCTCCCTCGGGCCGTACGCAAAGTTGCAGTGGACGGAATAAAAACCAAAAAAAAAGAGATAAAACACCGGGCTAATCTGTGAAGAATCGAGGGCCAATTAAAAATAGGGCGAGCACACTTGACGGTTGGGTGGCCCAGATTGTTGGGATTTGCGACGGCTTTTTTACAAGAGACGCCCACTGAGGAATAGCCACTGCAACGCATTCAGCTCCTGTGCAATGGAACCATCGGAATATGTGGGAGGGAAACTTTCCAAGTCGGAAGGGATCCCCAGGTTATATAGTGTGCCACCGAGCGTTGCATACCTCGAGGGTTGCGATTTAGCCAGACTGCTCTTTTCTACCGCCACCCTTCTCGCCCGTACATATACTAAGGCCAGTTCGAGGCAAGAAATAGAGGAACCGGCCAGACCCCTTTCGATCTCGGTTCTCAGCTGTGGAATGCCTAACTTGGGAAGTCCACTCGTCTAAGCTGCGTGGTGCAAGGCTGCAGGTGGACTGATGTTTTGCACCTTTACCATTGGATATCGTGGATGACGTGCCGAGATTCGCCGCCTGCAGTGGAACAACCGAAATAAGAGAAAAAGATCGGCGTCGATATTCTTGCTTCTACCTCTATCTCTCTACCTGACCCCAATTGGGCATCTGGCGATGCTGCTTCCAGACGTCACAGCGAGTAACGCTAAGATTCGCTATGGGGCCGCCACGACAACGATAATGCTGACTGTACCCTAGTCTGTTAAACCTGTTACAGGCAATTAAATTCAGTCGCCCTGTTTTCTAAGCTGGACGCACATCAGGCAGTACCTAGGTAGTATCACATCTACACATTCCCTGAAGGGAGACATCCTTCGACAGGATACATCCCGGCGTGCCATGCCCGCCTGCTGCACTCGACTTACCCAACAACCGACAATCGCTCGAGCCGTGCCTTCACCGCATCTACCAGCGCTGTCTCACGTTCGATAAGTCCCTTGACTTGGCTAATCTTTGCCTTTCGGAGCTCCGACGGTATGCGTAAGTCAGTCGTTGAGTTACTCAAGTTCTCTTCCCCTTCTCCTTCGCCTTCACCAGTCGCCATCCCTAATTCTCTCGCTTCTTCCACGAGCTCCTCCCTTAACCTCACCACCTCCTCATACCTCTTCTTGGCCGTCTTTAGTCGGGTCGACCCATCTGTCGTTGAGTCAGATCCGAAGATGTTAGCGTCTAGGACGTTGACCTCATTAATCCAAGCCTTCTCCTTGTCGCTTAGCTCACGGCTGGATGCCCTGCTGGTAATCTTTCTCAAATTTTCTAATCGTCGATTGATCGACTCTTCCCTCTCCCTTGCCTTCTGTATCCGCCTCTCTATTGCAGCATTGTCTGATTCTGGCTCGTCCTCGTCTTGATCTTCCCCCGTGATAGCCTCAACTCTGGTCTTGACTTCGTTTGCTTTCATCACTTGCTGCTTTAATTCCGCTCGCATCTGGACACATCGTACGAAAACTTCAGACGCTGCTATACCGAGCTTATGTGTCTCATCGCTAACTATCTTATGTGCTTCCGTGAACAGCTGCAGGGTTAGTGGCGAAAGCCTAACTTCCTGGTTGACTGTGGTCTTATGGCGACTCATGAGGAGATCGTTGAGTAGATTTGGGAGGTCTGAGCTTTCTTCGAAAGCATGTGATGGCTGGAAGATAGGGCGGGGTTCGTAGAAATCCAGGGGTTTAATCTCTGCATCCTTGTCAAAAGAGGGAGAGGCAGACCGGATAGGGCTGAAATCGTCGTCTGGTGTCTCGAACAGCACGGCGACCGGGTCAAATGGGGTCGCAGATATTAAGAAGTATCCAAGGTCAGGATCATGGATCACGACCGAGGCCGTAAGCGGAGGTTGTGCATTAACAGCGCCTGTATTGGTATAGAGCCGCTCCCTTATTGAGTTTTGTCCACTAACAAGCAAATCAATTCTAAATTCGGATCCGGCTTGTGAGTTGCCCTGAAGTTCACTTTCTAGACGGAAGACCCACGGCGACAAGGAGACGTGCGTGATACTGGACGGGTGGGTGATGTAGAAAGAATATCTTGAAGTAACGTCGGAACTAAACAATGGCCAGGCGGTATCCGTAACCTCAAGCGACCTTAAGATATCCATGCTCTGGAAAGTTAGGAGACTGGGCGAACCGACCAGACGGCCCATGGCTTTAAATTTATTTCGTGGAGGAAGCCATTGTGCTTGGACGCCGCTTAGGTCTAGACACACTCGCAGTTGGCCACTGGATGAGAGTAAGCAGACGATAGAAAGAGATAGACCTTCTCCTTCAACGTCCTCCATATCAAGGTCTTCTTCCTCTCCCATCATCAATTCTTCGGTATTGAGCTTTTGCCCAATCACAAATATGTCCGCCAGCTCCGTATCTAAGTCATCTTCACTCTCCGGGCTTAACTCTAGGTCAAAAGGGCCTTGTAAGCGAGGTACGATTCCGGGTCTCGTAGGGCGGGTGAATATCTCTGTGGGAGCTTGTCCCGGGGGGCCCTCGATAACTCTTGGTTCTTGGTTGTCAAGGTCTGACATCCAATCGAGCTGCTGCTGTGCGAGTAGCTTCGCTTGTTCTGAGACGTCTGGGTCATCTTCAATGGCCGCCAAATTTCCGACAATCGAGATAGAGAGTGAAGGAATGAGCGTCGGGGGAGGGGCCCATTGTGCAGGTAATAGAGGACATAGGGCATACACATCTCCCTCCCGCATGGCGATCCATAGCGTCATCGGTGACCAGCCTCCAGAGCCTCTTCCGGCAAAGCATGCCGCCGCTACATCCATTTCAAAAGAGTCGGGAGAAAATCCCTTATTCGTGATGTCAGTTGAGGCAGCAAAGTTCTGGTCTAGCGACGTTCCACTCGCAAGCTTTTGCAAATCAATAGTAAGAGAAGGAGAATCGAAAGACCATCTATCTTTCTGGGACAACTCCCAAACCCTTACGACGGCATCTTTCGTGACCGTCACCAATGCGGAGCCGTTCACTCCCAACGGATGCCATATAGTTGAGGCGATTGGCGAACGGTTCATAACATGTGTTGTCGGGCCCAGGGTCCATGACTTTGGCTTAATAGCGTCAAGGCTAGACGCCGTGAGGTGGGAAGAGTCGGGTAAGAGAAGAATACGGATGGTATGAGTAGTCACAACTGCCATAAAATTGGCAGAGGGTGATATGACGAGTTGTTGGATATCGCTACCGACAGAAGTCGTGATGGTCTAGAGTAATTAGTAGCTCGATAGCAAGAAGATAGGACATAGAACAACTCACTCGAAACCCTTCCGCGCATCCGCTCTCTATCGACTCTCTCAACTCATCGCTACCAAAGCTGACCGAATCCTCGCGTTTAATCCGAGGACCAAACCGAGCTTTGGCTTGGTTCTCCTCCCACCGTTCTTTTATGTAAACGAGATCTGCCCATCTGATTTCGGTCCCGACAGCAACAAATATTTCGGTACCACGACGAGCAATTGTTCGTCGCGGACCATACTTGGTGCCGGGTTTAAAGGCAAGAGATGAAGGATTGTGAGGGTCGCTAGGGTTGGGCGCAAAGAGGTCGTGGCCAGGCGAAGGCGGTAATAGCCAAGCAGGCGTATAACTCTTTATCTTGGGCATCTTTGTGGACTCGGTATTTTCCGATGTTAGGCGTTAAGCGTGTAACGTGTAAGACGTATGAGATCGTAGACGTGTGTTGTTATCAGCCGAATTGCATTTCAGCCTAAGCTGTAGGGCGGGATGAATTATCGCCCTCCTTCTGGTTAGATTGTAGGGAAACAAGATAGAATGGATTGTAGATATGATGGTGGGAAATTGTTGAAAATTGATGTTAATGTTGGAGTTAGCGTTGGCGATGGGCGATGGGCGATGGGCGATGGGCGATGGGCGAAGGGCGAAAGTAAAAAAGATGTAGATGAGATCTTATTACTGAATGTAATAATTCGTACTATGTAGGTACTTGGTATGATATAAGTACCTGTGTTGTTTGCTCTTGCCTTAGCTCTACCTGCTCGCGGTAGACTTCTGATGCTAAATAGAGTTTAGGTTTCGGTTGATTAGGTATTATATATTCGTACGTGCACAAGGTATGAATTCAATGTTGCTAATGGTATTATGCGATGTATCGTTCAAAGATTTTTAGGTGGCAGAAAATAAAATTGTAGGTTACCCGGTACTCACCTAGGTGCGGACCTGCATATCGAATTACACGTACATAAAGCGATCCAAGTTTTGACATGGCACGTATCTATGTACCTTTTTTAGACTAGGAAGTACCTAGGGACTGGAACGCGCCTGAAGAGCTTACACAATAATACAGTACATATGTACATACTAGGTATACGCTAGTACGGATACATAAGCTCAAGCTTTCACAAGCTATCCACCAATGACAAGCACGAAAAGAAATAAATACGGGTCTGTATCGTCAGCCTTCTTCAATCAACGACAAAGTACGAAGTACCTACTGTGTAGCATTTCTACCTACTAACTAAGTAAATTTCAGCCTTCTCCTTCGTTCAAGCTACGATTTACGCCATTGTCGCATCTACACCCATCCTTTCGACGTTGTAAGACAGGATCTATTACGGAAATGGCTTCCACGCTTCGATCAACTGTCGATAGGCTGGATCGCCCTAGTGCGTATTACAATAGCCGAGTAAGATCCCTCTCATCCCCAATTTTCTCATCGCGTAGCTTATAACGAATCCGACACCAATTGACAGCTAACCGATAGAAGCAGAATAAACGTAGACGAACCGATCATTCTCGCGAGAATAAGGACGGCGACGGCGATGTCGTCATCCCCGTAGAAGAAGCACCAGATGACCCCCTGAGAAATGCCACCACACTCTACGTCGGAAACCTGTGAGTTCCATTCCAAGCAAGGCCCTCTTGTTACTTTGCCGGGACAGTCATTGACAAGTATCCTCATCGTCTCCTTAGCTCCTTCTACACGACCGAAGAGCAGGTATACGAGCTCTTTTCCAAGTGCGGTGAGATCAAGCGTCTGGTCATGGGGCTAGACCGGTTCAACAAGACTCCTTGCGGTTTCTGTTTTGTCGAGTACTATACTCACCAGGATGCGCTCGACTGCATGAAATATATAGGTGGCACCAAGCTCGACGAGCGTATCATTCGCACCGATCTCGATCCCGGTTTCGAAGAAGGCCGCCAGTATGGCCGAGGCAAATCTGGCGGCCAGGTGCGAGATGAGTACAGAGACGACTACGACGAGGGAAGAGGGGGTTTAGGCAGGGCGATCCAGGCGGATCGGGAACGCGAGGCTCAACGTAGAGAGCGACATGAACAGACGGAAGAGGAATACGGGCGCCTTAGATAGGTCATCACTAAACTGGCCAACTTAACGATATCCTAGACGAAGACAGCTTGTAAGAATACGCATGGCCAAAGGAAATCTGCCGTTTATAATTTCGCAACACGATTCAAGTATTCACTTCATGTTTGTTAATTTGACCAATGTCTTTATTTGTTAATTTATCTCGTTCATATACAATGGGAAGCCGGGCTTCCCTAGTTCATGTGTAGAGTGCAACTCTTCGGGGTTGATTTGTAGTTTGGGGATTGCGTCAGGGTATAATCCTCTATGTCGCTTTCCATGGCCATTCCTGCTTAATGGCACGGAGATTGGCCCTCAGAAAGGATTGGATCTGATCTCTCTTGGTTCGCATTGCCAGAACATAAGACGACTGCTGTAAATTTAATATCCAGGCGGGTTTATTCTCTGCGACACTCTAGTCCACTTCGGAAGTTCTATTGTCCATCGTCAGCGTCCATACCTCCATAGCTAAGTCAAGTCAAAGCCAACGACTACGATCGTAGCGAACATACTGTGTATTCCCTTCCTATATCGCTTCGCTTTCCTGTCGAATATGGTATACTTGTCCTTGGGCAACATCTCGGCCTCGGTAGGCATCACATCCTTCCAGGCCTCGAGGGCCTTGAGCGTCTCGCCCTGCTTCGCCAGCGCCTTCCCTAACGTATCTATGACCGAGTCGACGCCTCGAAGTCGTTTCCGTTGCCGAGCCTTCTGAAATTTAGAGAGTCGCCAGGGGATCTTCCTGCAAGCAAAATGGCATTAACGAGGGCGCTCTCCGAAAGGAGTCTAAGCGCCGTCCTTGTCTTGCGACGTACCATAAGAGACCGCTACATAGCGAGTTCGTGGGTCTGAATGCGCCGAACATCGTGTATCGTGGTATTGCCCGATGTTCCGGGGATCTGCGTTCGGAGTGCGTTCAATTCTTGAGCATAAAATCGCATTTACAATTTTACATAAGTAGAAAAAAGGTCAAAGGAATTGATTGTGCACGAGCCACATAATAGTACCTAGATACATACATACTTGCATTCTTTATGCATACACAACCTTCATTGTATGCATTTGTACATTCAATGTTTATTTATATATAAGATACGTACCGATCTTATCTACAATCACCGATAACTTTCTATGCGAACTTGACTTCCAATGAAGCACCAGACGCAAGTACTGTGTACGTACTTACATACATTCCCGACTAATACGCTACAACCTCATCACCTCTCTTACCACGACGAAATAAAAAAAATAAATCGCCGTCGTAAATGGTCGACCGATGGGCACCTAACTACCGCGACCATATAAAATAATACGAACAGGAGAAATATTAAAAAAAAAAAAAGGATCATGTCGTACTACTTCGTCATAATCGGCACGCAAGACAACCCGCTGTTCGAGTACGAGTTCGGGACGTCGAAGCAAGGCGGCGACGGCCAGGCGCACTTCACCGAGCAGGCGCGGCACATGAACCAGTTCATCGCGCACAGCAGCCTCGATATCATCGAGGAGGTGCAGTGGGGGACTAGTCAGATGTGCGTACCATCTCGTCTCTATCCCTTTTTTCCTTTTTTCTCTTCTTTTCTTCATACCCTCCCTCGCATCGGTACCTCCTACCCGTCACATGTAAAGATACATATCTTGGACTTAAAATGGTAGATAACGGTTAACTACAAACCACATATACTCACACTATCTCCTCTCTAGGTACCTCAAGTGCGTGGACAAGTTCTTCAACAACTACGTCTCGTGCTTCGTCACCGGCGCCAACGTCAAGTTCCTGCTCCTGCACCAGCCCACCGCCCCCGTCTCCACCAACGCCTCCTCCCGCTCCTCTACCTCCATCGCCGCCAACCCCATCAGCCCCCAGACCGAGGACGCCGTCAAGAGCTTCATGTTTGAGGTCTACGAGAACTGGGTCAAGGCCATCATGAGTCCCTTCTACCGCGCCAACATGGAGGTCCGCAGCACCATCTTCAGGCAGAGGGTTGTCGCGGCCGGGAGGAAGTACTTGTGATTTCGGTACTCGGTACTAACTTATGGCAGTTCGATGGAATAGATACATATGTAGATTTTAACGGTGCTTGGAGTTTCACTGGATCACGGCATCATGGTTTGATAGGTTCTCATCAAATAGGTACTTAACGTAAGCTTACTGGCAAGTTACAGCAGTCCAATAGACATAATTAAAGAACAAATCACGGGAACACGATAAACGATTTGTTGCAAAGCGATGCAGCGATGCAAGTATGTTCAGTGCCGCAGTAATTCATAGGCTATCTGCACTCAGACGTGATTAAATCATTGCGTAGCCCTTAAACCCTAATGTGCATACCACCAACGCCGACGTCAGAATGTGAATCATGCCAGTCCCTAATGCCACGGGCCTCCCAAAATTGATCTCGTAGCCTTCCAGCCAAGGGCCCTTGTCGTCCACCGGCTCGTCGAGCGAAGATGTATCGTGGATAGCCAAGAGCCCAGCGCAAGCATACGCTTAGCCACCGAAACCGTACAGGGTGCGGCCCTGTCGCTTCAGGGCATAGACGACGTCCAGGGAAGTGACGGTCTTGCGCTTGGCGTGCTCTGTGTACGTAACAGCATCGCGAATAACGCCCTCGAGGAAGGATTTAAGAACGCCACGGGTCTCTTCGTAGATCACTGCACGACATATTAGTAAGCCGATAAGCTAGAACAGTGATATGATAGAACCTACTGGCTGAGATACGCTTGACACCACCACGACGAGCGAGACGTCGGATAGCGGGCTTCGTGATACCCTGAATGTTGTCTCGAAGAATCTTGCGGTGACGCTTGGCACCTCCCTTTCCGAGACCCTTTCCACCCTTACCACCTATGATAACAAGTCAGTACGTGATGATAGTTGACATCAATGATGCTTGATTGAGGTTAAGTCGCGTGGAGACGAGCGATAACGCGTTTCGATGTTGCTGCACTTAGACCTGCCAACTGATTGGCGATCGGTCGCAATGCAGGGCCACTTGGCGACGCGACAGGAAGACGAGATAGGAAAATAATAATATGCACTTACGTCCAGTCATGTTGGCTGATGTTGAGTAGTATTTTAAGATTGATTTGATGATAAAAATTGGTAAATGTGGTGTATGTTGATGAAGAATTTGATTTTGCACGGTAGAAAATGATGGATTTGTTGATGATGGATAAATCAGGAAAATCAGAAAGAATTAGAAGAAGTTAGGAGAGAGGAGGTGGGTTTTTATGTGAACGAGGGAAGAGTGTTACTGATTTGAATTTGAATCGGGGGTAAGTGACTAGTCTAAATTGGGGGGTCGTGCATCAGCCTAAAAAATAAAATAAAAATAAATAATAATAATAATAATTAAATAACTAGGCGTGTTTTGTTACGTCTGATTTTCCCTCTTATTTTGGGGTCTTGAGAATGGATTTATTTTTTGTCGCTTTGGCACCTGGTTGCTTGTTTCCCTTTTCGACCAATTTCTCTGATTAACAGGTATGTACATAAGCTGATCCTTGCATGGTCTGTGCACCATTGCTTCCCGGAATAGCCGCAGGTACGTATTGTCTAAGTCATGTACCAGGTATGCCACCTATTACATTCAAGTTAGGAGGTTACATAGTATGTATGGTAAGTACCGTAGGTATGTACGATCCACCTACTTACGCCTCATTCTTGAAATTTTGTTATTATACTTTGTGCACTTGGTTTTTATATAAAAACTTAAAAGTCGTGAGAACGAGCATAAATAATATCTATCAAAAGTCAAAAGCTTACATTTATCAACTAGTTTAATATGCACAGATATATACAGTAGCTTTACTGAAAGTTTATCACGCGTAATCCATAATGGAGCTGTACTTACCTTTCTAATGCATGAAATGTGAATGTGAATCAGACAATATCCGATAAACACTCACGTGATCACTTTCCCCCTTTATATACCTGATTACTTAAGTACCTCAAGCTTAATCTAACACACATTTCCAAGCTTGTCTCTTAAACTCACACAGTACAATATTAAGTGACAAAGACGCGTACATATTGACCGTGATGGAAGTTTTTGAACCTAGGGAACTACGAGACATCTACGGAGTATCAGCTGCTGAATAAGGGTAGGTAGGTATTTGTCAAATGTTCATAAAAGGGTACTTGAGAAGTAGACCATTCAGGATACACGCTCTCTAATCTGCTTTACACCATCAGGTATCGTCTTCACATCGAACATCTTTCGTATCATGGAAACTTTGGTCCAGTGTTAAGTTGGTCGAGACCACTCGCCAGTACGGATTACTATACACTTTTATCACCATGCAACCCTTTACTACCTATACACAGGATCCTTCCACTAGCTTCCTGGCAACGGTACCTAGCATTATACGCCACCCAGAATCCCCTTAAAACGCCAATGCATATGCCTTGCCAGACCTCGTAATGCCAAACACCGACAAGACCGGACGTGTATGAGGGTTATGCCGTATCCGATGTCGATGCTCATTGAAAATGTTCAATGTATGCATCAAGGAACGTACTGAGCCCCGACAGACCCTTCCTACTCCGTTGTAATCACGGCAATAAACCCAACCCCCGCTTAGTAAACAAAGGCTTCTGTCGTATCCTATTGTCATGCCATCATGGAATCGTCAAAGCTATCGTCATCTTCCAGGCTCTCAATTGCTTCTTTGATCTGCTGGCTCGCCTAATGAGTGCGTTAGCATGTTTGTTTCCCCATGTTTGATGAATCGGACAAACCTTGGGATCGAGGTTCAGCGCTATTGTGAAATGCCGAACAGCGGAGCCCTTATCGTTCAGGGTCTTGTATAGCTTCCCGAGAAGGAAATGTACGGTTGCCTCGTCAGGGGCGAGGGTCTTGAGAATATCGAGCTCTTTTTCAGCCTCGTCGAGTCTGTTAAGAGCCAATAAGGCCCTAGCCTTCTTATATCGAGTTTGCGCTGCATGAGGAGCGAGCTCGGTAGCCTTGGTAAAGAATTGAAGAGCTTTGACAATCTGTCGCTGTTTTTCGAGGACATTCCCGATACAGCATATCAAGACTGCATTAGTAGGGTTTATGACAGATGCTGAGTGAAAGTGTATGTAGGCCTTGTCGTAACTGCCGAGTTTTTCGTAAACCCTGCCAATACCATAATACGCGTTGTAGTGCCGACGGTCAGCAGATATTGCCTGGCGATATGCTGTGAGGGCTTTCTCGTACTCTTCGTTGGAGACATGTTCATGACCCTGTAGAGTGAAGGCATAGGCAAACTTGGGATCCAGCTGGGTTGCTCTCTTGAAACATCGCAATGCTTGCTCGTGATCTCGGGCAAGCGACCAAGCGTTGCCAAGCGCGCACCATGCTTGAGGAGAATGCCACGATATTTCGACAAGCTCGTGGGCGAGGAAAGAAAGCTCTGTTTCTCTTTTGAGGAACCACAGAATGGTAGAGAAGACTTCCATATCCTCCAAGCGCGTGGGAGAGAGGATGCGTAATCTCCTATAATACTTCTCCGCCTCCCCGTATGCCGCTTGTTCATAGTGCGCCCGTCCGATTTGTGAAAGCACCCACGGCGTATCTTGATGCGCCCGTGGTAGTGAGGTATAAATAGCCAAGGCATCGGCAGATCGATACTGAGATAGCGCCAAGTAGCCGGAGCCGAATTTCTTCAGCAATTCCAGGAGATACTTCAGGGTCTCTTCAACCTTAATAGTCTCTACTTCTACAGGCTTGGAAACCGGTGGCTGGGAATGGATTTCTTTCAATCGTGGCGCCTCAGCCTGATCCACATCCATATTATTCTCTAATGGTTTCCTATTGCCGCTAACAGCCCTGCCGACATTGGAACCACTCGAGTTGGGCCGCACGATCCGTGAAACCGGGGGTCTAGCCTTCTTCAACTCTCGCGAAGGACCAATAGCCGACGTACCAGAGTTGGCCTTGGCATTCGCGCCCTTGAACATGTTTAATCTTGCACTCCTTCTTTGTGGAGCGCCAGGTTCTTCCGACGGATGCTTCGGCTGAACAGGATGGCCAGATACAGTCCGCTTCCTCTCTATCCCAGACGCGCCGGTAGTAGTCGATCTGGGATGGGTAGGGTTAGCCTCGAACAAGAGGTCTTCATGAGCCTTGTCTTGCAGTTTCTGAACCCGCCTAGTACCAACCCGATGTCCGATCTTCGAGGGTATATCTGCGAGGCCCGATTCGACAGGCTGGGCGTTCTTTCTTCTAGTTGGGGCTTGCGGGACTTCCACAAAGTTGATACGAGGGATATTGGAGTCCCCGTGATTAGCTGTTGGTGTTTCCATGCTCTCAAACCCGGCATCAGCGATGCCGACTCCTCTAGACCGAGCTGCGTTAATTTTAGACATAAACTCGTTCTCTCCAGCCGTCAAGTTAGTACCGACGAACAAATCGTTTCCAGCTGCTGTCTTGTGTGATCCAAACGGGTCTCCGAATGTATCGTATATCGCTGGACGAACTGATGCCTTCTTAGGTTGAGGCTCCAGTAAGTTTATCGCACCGTTGTCCCTCTGTTCTGACATGATGCCACTCATGTGATCCGTACTAGTGGTTTCGAGGAGCGTATCGCTTAGTTTAAAGATATTGTGCGTCCGGACATTGACGCCCATATCGCACAGAGCTGTGAAAGAATCCCACATAAATGGGTTTAATTTAAAAGCTTCTTCAAAGTGTAGTATCGCCCTCTTCTTGTCGTCGTAAGCTCGATAAAGCTTCCCTAGCAAGCAAGCAGCACTTGCGGCGTCCGGATGCTGCGCTCTGCTCGTTGCAGTATATTTCCCTAGACTGGATTTCCGTGACCAAGAATTTCTAGATTTTTCTAGCGCCATAATGCCATCTTTGTACTGCCCAAGCACAAGGCAGCACTGAGCGAATATGTACGAGCAAGAAACGTTGCTCCCACGAAATCCGAAACCTTTGCTAATATCGTAGGCTGTGTGGTAATCGCCAAGTTGGAAATGGCAAAAGGCAAGAAGATAGGATGATTCGCTCGAGCGAGGGTCGTGAGCAGTCAATCTTTCGGCGAAGAATAGTGCATTATCGTAGGATATATTATCGAGGTGATAGTAAACGATTTGCCTTAATTGGCTCGTGATAGCCGGGTTGGAGGGCGCCATTCTGAGAAGTCAGATGGTGCGTTCGAGAGTGTTTTGGTAATTGATATCGTTCGCAAATGGCCATATGGTCGCGTCACGGTCACGGTCACGGCGTTGCTTTGTTCTCGGCTACGAACGGAGAACGGAAATCGGGACGAGAAGGAGCGGTAACCGAATTTTTTTGGATTCAGCTACAGAAGCTGGTTTGCGTGATTAGATTCCAGGTGAGTAAGATTATAGCCTCGATAATATGCAATTAGCGACCAGTCATAGCAGAGCAATAAATTAAGTTGAAGTTCCAGAAGTCTGAAAGCCGTTCTTGAGAAACGGGGGAAAGCGGAAGAGCCCGTTGGAGGTCAAGACGTAGAAGTGGAATTTTTGAACGTGTGTTGACTTGAATTTAATTCTTCTAAGCCAGCATTTTTTTTCTTCTTCCTTTTCTTTAAGCACCGCGATTTGACCCGTAAGCATAAAGAAAGTCAAGGCAAGACAAAGTTGATATATTCCACCTATTAGTATTTTGGCACGGAAGAGAAATGATAGAGCCTAGAAAACGTCGAGGGCGTTGATAGCGTCGAGGAAAGGAGGAGACGAGGAAACGAAATGACCTAACAGGCTACCCAGCTCCCAGCCCGACAACGGCGTGCCTGGGATTATACCATCTAACGGTATTAAAAGAGAGAGAGAAAAGTGAGTATCATAGTGTAAGTGGGATGTTATTGTGTAATCGGTAGAACGATCAGGTTTTTTTTTTTCGCCTCGTCGCAGTCCAAGCTTCCTCGCGATTTGGATTTGGGATGTTTTATGGATGTTATGGTGGATAGATACTGTCAGGGGATTGATTGGCTATATGCAACCAAAGCGTACCTGCCAGAGCAACAACAGCCTACAGGCAACAAGGCGCTAATAATTATGTACCTAGGTACTAACCTTCTTTGATTCGGGGAAGTCGTGCAATCTCATACCTACATCAAAAGATACATACGTACATACTAAAACCTACCAAATGTACTGTTTCGTATGGTACCTACATACATGTATGACATCTCTAGCCACGTATGTTCATTAGCCACACTCAACTTTCCCTTTCATTTTCTACAAGTGTTTGATTATTGTTATTTAACAGTCCACGTCTTATCATTCATTCCTTCTATATATATTATCTCTAAAAAGCAACCAACCAACTCATCTTCTTATCCAACACCACAGACCTTAGGGTATAAAATACGCAACCTACCAGTGAGAAGAAATTATATCTCATCATTTAGATTCCCAGTTTTTTATAATTTCACCTTAAATCGACCTTCCAATGGCACAGAAAGCACGCAAGGATAGAGCAAAGGCCAATGCGGTGGCCCTAACTAATCTTCACACCGGCACTCTCATCGTTAATATCCTTTTTATCCTATTTTATCTCTTATTCAAGAACCGTTCTTTATTACTCTATTTCATCCTCTCGGTGCCCAGCTTCGTCTGTGAGTATGTCTTAGAATCATCAGGACGACCCAGATACGACCCATCTACAAAGGGGCTGCAAACTGCCGGCGAGGATCTGTCTGCTCCTGGACTGACTGAATATATGTTCGACACTATCTGGGTGACCTGGGCATCCGTAGTTCTCGTCATGTTTTTTGGCAACTGGGGATGGCTTCTTTGGACTGTTGTACCTGCCTACGGCGCATTCAAAGGCTACGGTCTTCTTAGTGCTGCCCGTGGAATGACAGGAGGTATGCAAGCACAGCAACCGGATAACGTTGCGCCAATGGCAGGCAACAGAAGGCAAAGACGAGCAGGTTAAGGAACTATTACGAGTGTTTCACTACGATAAAGCTATCCACCCTCCAAATCGTGGGCTTGGAGCTTAGTTCAGCAACCTATGGCAATCCAGCTCTTTAGTCCACTCATCCAAAACATCTTTCTCAATGTCCCTGACAATGACATGGATATCTACAGCGTCCAAGTCAGTGGCACTTCAACGAATGATTATATGATTCGTTCCTGAGCTTGGAACCCTGCTCACTTAAGTTGCTCTAAGAGATGGACTGGTTTGAAAGACGGAGGAAGAAGATAGTTTATAATGGGAATATACGCACGCTCCAAGGCCCTCACGCTTTGCAGTGCAACCCAATTCTTAAACCACAACACCTTGTCGTTGCCGCTCGGCCCGAGCTTATCAATGAAGAATCTCTTTACGAATTCTGTGACGATACGACGGCTTTCGTGATTCATATCGCCAGTTCCGGGGTCGGTTTTGATAGGTGTCCTTGACCAGACAACAATGTGGGTCATATTTGGCGTCAATCCATATGGCCAATCGTTTATTAAGACTCTATAGTCAGACGGGTCGTGGAATGGAATAGTTGATACTGGTTTGAAAGGAGGAGAGCCCCAGGTTTTGGGTAGTCGGTGTTGCATGAGATAATTTGTGGTGGATCCGTATTCGGCCTTGGTGTCAGCAGTCCATTTCATATATCGTCGAAGGTCGGAAGGCTTCCGCTTTAGAACAGAAAGATTATTCTCATCTAAACCTATTTTAAGCTACCTACCTTGATGTAGAAACTGTGAGAAACTAGATGAATAAAACAGGTATACCCTACCTAAAATCTTCTTCACATCTTCCCAGTCGTGGCATTGGTACTCATCATCAGTTAAAGATAAAATCCATCTATCAACATCTGTCAGAGGGAATGGTGCATCCTCAGGGACGACTTTGACGGCTGTATCGGCCATCTTGAACATTCAACCTGGATGTTGAGAATAGCGAATCACGAAGATTGGGTGCGGCAAATAGAGGGTTTAGAAGACTAATTAGTCCTAGTAATTCTAGTTCTTTCATGAGAATATTGAACTTTAAAAATGATAAGATGACATTGTCGATATATTACGATGCATAAATCATGAAAACTTAACGCCGTACGTTGAAGCCTCTTGCTTAATGCTTGATGTATTGAGAAAAGACATTGTCATTTGTACATACGATGTATTCTGTGTGCCACATCAGCTAAAAGGCTATGCGCGCTTAGGTAATGTATGCAACGTGAGGTTCCCCTTTTAAGGATGCGTATCGCCTGTTAGAATTTCGGTTTCAATGATATCGCATTACACAATCATTTTTTCTATCTCATACCTACATGTAGGTAAATGTATGTAGCATTGTAGGCAGAGACACAAGGAATTCTTAGACACTCACTCTTTCAAAATTCTAAAAAAGGTATATGTGCTATATACTTCGTACACGTATTCAATGACCCGTGTCCGTGTACCTTGTATCTCCCGGAAGGTTCTTGCTTCATCACCTTAATACTACATGATGAGAGACATATCTTGACAAACAAAACAACTTGGCATATACGGCATATATGGTAGGATAGATATATTATATGGTTGCCGTGCCGTGAGCGTTGCCGGTTAGATGAGTATAAAGAATACCGGGATATTAATTATCCCACGCCAACTACGGATTATTACATAAATGCAAATTTATGTGTTACTGCATACCAACGGCAGTGGTCGCCCACAACTGTAACTTCCACAACAAGAACTGTCCTTTATAGATACATGTATGAACAAAATTCAACTAGCGGTGTATGTGTGACACCACTTTTTTTTATACTTATAGTTCCAACCGAGTTAAGACACTAAGCAGAAAAAGAGAGAAAAAAAAAAAAAAAGAGAGTAAGAGCTAGGAACTCTGACCAAGTTCGCAATCACTTTTATCTTTTTCCATTTCTACCTTCTACCAACTCCTCCATTCCATCCCAACCCTTTCTCGGAGCATGTCATCGTCATCTTTCGGTTGCTAGCAGACAAATTAAATTTACTTCCTCAATCCTTGAAAGTATTGCGGGTTTGTCCTAAAGCAATAATTCAAGGATGGCATCTTCGTGGTCCTCGAGGGTCTACTTCGATGGGATCTATATCCCGGCTGGCCTATTAGTGCTTGGGACTTTTATCGTTAAGAGCGAATGGACTCCCGCCGCCGTACTTATCGCAATTGCCCTAGGAGCTCTCAAGTATTTCCGTTCATGTACGTGTATTAAAAACTGGGATTATGTCGTCAAGCTATATCTTCAACATAGTCTAATTAACCGTGCTCTATAGTGCCAAAGAAGATCTTGAAACCGGACGTCTTCCAGGAGTTCGAATTGAAGGAAAAGACAATTATCTCTCACAATGTAGCCATGTTAGTCGGTCTCCAGAATGCCTGTTTTTGGCTTCGGCTTCGGCTTCGCTGACACGTATAGCTACCGATTCTCTCTGCCCGCTTCGACGTCCATCCTCGGCCTTCCTATCGGTCAGCACATCTCTATTGGCGCCGCTATAGCGCAACCCGATGGTTCGACTAAGGAAATCGTGCGGTCATACACTCCTATCTCCGGTGATCATCAGCCCGGCTACTTCGACCTTCTCATCAAGTCCTATCCTACCGGCAATATCTCGAAGCACATGGCATCTCTTATTGTAGGCCAAACGATTCGGGTGAAGGGACCCAAGGGTGCATTCGTATATACCCCCAACATGGTCCGCCACTTCGGAATGGTAGCGGGTGGTACTGGCATAACGCCTATGCTCCAAATTGTCCGGGCCATAATCCGAGGACGGCCTACGGGTGACAAGACTGAGGTCGACCTGATTTTCGCAAATGTAACCCAGCAGGATATCCTATTGAAGGAGGATCTAGATGCACTAGCGAAGGAAGACCCTGGTTTCAGGGTTCACTACGTATTGGACAAGCCTCCTGAGGGATGGACTGGAGGTGTTGGATACGTCACACCTGATATGGTTACCGTAAGTTCACCTTGGCCGAGCTGTTCACAGAATCCTAATGCTAAATGACAAATAGAAATGGCTACCTAAGCCTGCTGAGGACGTCAAGATACTACTTTGCGGTCCGCCCCCAATGATCAGCGGGCTGAAGAAGTCGACAGAGAGCCTGGGCTTCAAAAAGGCTCGTCCCGTTAGCAAACTGGAGGATCAGGTGTTTGCGTTCTAGGCACGCATCACAGACATCATTTGTTGAGGATAGTATAAATCACTCAACGAATTACGCCACTAACGCATTCACATACTACACCTAAAACTCAACGTCAGAGAAAAGGTATTCTCGCCTGTCGTCAGATGCGCGGTGCTTATTTAGACAGTGAAGCCTATTGTGAAGATCTGCTTTCGAGTTTTCAATTGTTACTAATATTTACAGCTTATATATCCAAGTTGTTGTGGAGCTTCTCCTTGATAATTGTCTAGCTACAGGTAGTCAGCTGTTCTGGATATATAGCATCGATGAATTTACGAATGAAAATACCCATCAAACTTAGACCGGCACTTAACAGATGCGCGAAGGATCCCCCGTAAGTGATACAACTAGTGTAGCATCTAGCCTCGCGAATAAGTCCGTTTAACGGAGGACTTCGGAAACAACTCGGCTTTCTAGTGAGCTTCAATGCTTTTCAATAACTTCTTCACATACGTTCTCATACGAGAGACTAATAGTCTGTGCTTACAATTGTCTGCTATTCTTGTCACTTCAATAGGTAGGTAGTGTTTAAGTGAGGTATCGAAAGATCGTAGGGTTGCAATTCATTTTGTTAGGGTAAAAATTAGCATTAACCTACCTCCTATTTGACATTAGACAAAGATGAAGGTGAAGCGTTTGACTAAGATGGTTGTTATAATTAAAATGTCTCATATAGGTACCGGTAGTAAAGACTACATAGGAAATTTACTACCTAATACAACAATAGCTTGGTAGTGCTATGCCCTCATGCGGTATGAAATCTCGGGCTCTAAATCTAACAAACCCCGACCTCCAGGGCTATAGTTGAAGTGATAATGTCTAAGTCGATATAGATTTTATTTCCAGTGTTAACTAGCTAGCCCTAAATATTTCACCCATCCATGACGCTCACCGAAGCATCGGGCCAAGAGCTAGGCTAATTAAGGACACTGTAGCAGTTCTTCTTCTTGATCCCGTAGAAATAACATCACGTTCTAGTTCAGGTAGCTCGGAATCTTGTGCGCAGGGAGGTTCGTCGGTTGTTGCAGCATGTTAGACCTGCTCAGATCTACCTCGTGTGTACCTACTATACGGCAATGGCCTCGTATTTACCAACTTGAGAAGAGATCTTTACAAGCCAGCGCAGACATCTGATTGGGGTATTCGATCCCAAGTTTGTCTGAATAACCTAGAATAAATAGGCTGCGTGTAAACCATGCCAACCCGATGAAGCGGGACGCTCGACCGGTGAGTACGAGGATCGCGATCCGACTGCACAAAACATTTGCCGTCGTCCCCGCCGCCTATCCCGGATAGGCTACCCGGACAACCCCGTCGCGCACTTCTCGAAAGAAAAGCGAACGCGCTGGCAATTCAAACGACCGACCAAAGCATTACTTATATGATAGCATGGCAAGGAAACGAAGGGATGGGAGTAGCGGTGTAGACGGCAGGTCCGAGACGGCAGCACGGATCGAGATATGTGTCGTCACCCGGAGCAAAGCTATAAAGGGACGGAGTGAGAATATCAAAAGGGCTCTTCGGAGATATCTAGGTACTTTGGTTGTTCTTGCTCGACCTGCTGCTACTGGGGGCTAGGTCAGGCGCACATGGCGAAGAGAAAATAGGCTCTGGTCGACGCGACCGCTCAGTGGTAAGTTGAGGTTTGCCTACCTAAGGATCAATCTGTAATAGTTGATAGCTGTCTGGCGCGAGCAGCGAATCTGGTGGCTGATATGCGGACCGATGATTGGTTTCCTGTTATCATCTCTGGCTGGACCATGATACTTGTTTGCCGATCTCGGGAAAGCAGGCGGTGATGGAGATTGAAATGGCGACGGGTTGCTATTTTGGACAGTACCTAGTAGTCTGCAGCGATGCGAGCACTTATAGCGGACTCTCCTGAGTCCTAGCTCTCATCTGCCAGTTTTGGTGGATACGTATATTACGTATTATATATATATATAAAATTTATAGGTGTAGTTATAGTTATAAGTACAGTAGTTATACGTGGAGATATTGGATCATGTAGTGTACGAAGTACAGGAAAAGAAACTATTTCGTACCCAAGCGTGCATGCATCTTATCAATAAGGTCGATCTTAAGATCCGTTCAATGTCCAAGTCATTTGTCATTGGTGTCTTCCCGTACTTTGTACCTAATCCGGGAGCCGAAGCTGCATGTGATGACCAGGGGTCTGATAATTGAAGGTACGAGGATATGCACGTGTACCTAATGGTACTTTGGATGAAAGCAAGCCGGGGGGTTGCCTGTATGTACATAGACGCTGCTCATGTGCCGCGCATCCTTGAAACATCTCTTTCGAGTTTATCATGTACATACATAGGGCTACGGGTATAATTTTTTAGCTTGTAGCTTACATAGTACTGTACGTTGTATAGCTTTAGAGATCATTGTACATACTTCCTTTCTCTTTCAGTATAATTTATTTTTCAGTTCAGTGGATTATTAGGTGTGCAATAGTGACTTCAGCACTTCCTCATACCCATGGTCCTCTTACTATTACCTTGTATCCATGATCCATGTACATAATATATGTATGGCAGAAGACCTAGACCTCGGCAAACTTTTTTTTTCGATCATGTTATCATCAATTGCAGGTTAAAAATCCTAACCTGAACGTGCCAACTGTAAATGTACAGAATGTGCATAATACTAACTTCTATGTAAATAAGACCTACTGACCTTACATGTGTCATGTAGACTTAGTACCTCTTAGGTAGCGTATAGTGTACCGCTATATGGATATCAAAATTTAATACCTACATGTACCACTTAGCACCTAGGCAGTTACCGTCTAATAGCGCTACATCAATATGATGTACATATCTTCTATGTGTCTTTGTATTCAATGTTCGTAAGTCGGTAACACTAACATCAATGAGCCATGCACCGAATCTTCCAGGCCTAAAATCCCGACAGACCAAACCGGCAGTCTCGCCAGTTTGACAACAGTCGACCAGGCCTTCCCAAATTGTCGGAAGGCCAATCCTACCAGGCTCTCATCACCTTCCATGGGTCTTGGCTCCCACACCTAACATTTCTCCACACCATCTTTTAATTTTTATTAACTATTAACTAACTTAGTTATTATTTTATTTCATTTTATTTTATTTTATTTATTTTCATTTTCTACATGTATTCATTTCTATGCTTGTACATTCCATGTTCTACTGTTCTACACTCAATTCTCTAGCAAATCATCTTACAGTGATATCCTTCCTCCGTATTCAACTATCAATTGTCATTCTAACCTCTCAAAACACCCCTCCACCTAGCCATTAATCAGGCTCTATCTAACTCGAGAACAAGAAGAAAAAGACAGTCTTTGTACTCACTGCGGAGACGGTACAGCATCTAACCAATAGTGCTCACACCACAAGACCTTAAAGTACGTGGAGGATAGATTAGCAGAACGGAACAGATCAGAACAAAGAAAAAGAAAAAGAAGAGAAAAAAAAGAAAACTTCCCCCAAGATCAGATCAGAACAGAACACACAGCTCCACTACGACGGCAAAGACTGAAATTCGAATTTCGAAATTCGAAGTTTGAAATCCGAAGCGCATCTCTGATCATTTCTCCAATCCAAGGAAACTTTCAGGCCTCTCTAATCTCGATATCAATTTCTCAAAATTATTGAAAGTGAATGTTGGTCAGCACCAAGAATGCAGGTGCCTATTCTTTGTGCCTCGACCGTTTGCGATTGATCATTTTGTGGCGTGCGGCACAGTCGGTACGATGGATGACACCACGAGCCTCGTGTCGGAACTTCTCCAAAAGCTCGCCGACCTTGACAACAAAGTCAACATATATCGTCAAGACATGGCCCAAGAATTCTGTCGCTATACGCGCCAGCGACTACGAGACGTCCCGGGACATGTTTCTGCCAAAGTCGAGCAACTGGTTGCTGAACAGTTTCATAATTACCCGGCCTTGAGTCCTGCTCTTGATCATAACCTTCACTCCCAGTCGCAAGGCGGCGCCGATACCGATGCCGATGCCGATGCCGACACGGTTGTCAATGCCAATATCAACATTAGTGCCGATGCCGGTGCTGCCAGTCCGGATGAGAAGTCGTGGACCATCCAGCATTCCTCGCCGCCGGCCTCTCCCCCAAGTCCCGGCACTCCTCTAGATGATGGTCCTCGGAGTCCATATGATCGAGAGCGCGAGTTCCATGGTCTGTTCACACCGAGCTATCTCCCCTTGCTTGATGCTGTGCAACGGCGTAGCCCGACACCACCTATCTTGTCGCCCCAAGCACTTGAAGTTAAAGAGCCTAACAGCGATCAAGATATGTCTCCTGTGACCCTAGGTACTCTCGGCTTATCACGACCAAACCCCGTTCGGCGCCACACTTCAGACACGGTTTCTTCGATCACGTCTGACGATAGTACGACGCGGTTACGAAGAAGTGCTCTACGCCGTTCATCTAACTCCTCCACCAAGACCCAAAGTCCTCGACGAGTACGATTCGATGTCGAAGGTGAAGAGGTACTGCCTACCTCATCGCCTCCAATCTCACCCCGAGCACCGGACTTACCGCCCTCCCCGTTAGGTAACCCCACTAGTTTACTAGATGAGTCATACAGCGCGATTATCGTCAACGAGGAACTTGATCTCCTAGGCAGCTCTCCGCCAATGCCTAAGAAGATTACCTCGACTGAACGCTTAAAAGCTATGGCGAGAAACTCGACTGAAGATACTTCGAAGTGGGAGGTTGTCGGCAATCTAGATGCTATCGGCGACGACGACGACGATGAATTGGTCATGGCCGGCCTGATTGGTCGCAAGGGGAATGATGCAACCCAAACCACAACCAATCGTCTAAGTTCCGCGATCGCGGCGCATCGTACAAACGATACGCGCATTCCTCATCAACTTAGCTCTCCTTTGACTTCGGTGGAGGAGGAAGAAGAAGAAGAAGAAGAAAACGACATTACCGAAGACTCTGATATCGATGATGTTCTCATGATGCCTCCGTTGAGCTCTTTTAGGGGCAAGAAAAGATTTTCTCCCCCTCTCGAAACAATTCCCGAACCGGAATCACAATTATCTGGCTCGCAAATGACAACGGAGAAGAGCAACCCAGCAGCGGAATCGTACAACCCCGATAACGAGCCAGAGCTCCGCGAAGAAGATATGTTCGAATTCGAAGACTCGTCGGTTATTCGATCGGATAATAGCGATCGTAATAGAAGTAGCCATGATGCTGGACCAGCTCAGTATAGCGATGAAGAAGGCGACGACGAAGCCGACGCGACACCTACAGCTGAACACCCGGTCGGTTATTCCACATCTCCTGCCATTCCTGTACCCAGGCCTGCTGCCTCGGTCCCTACCTCCCCGCCTCGTGAAGTGGCAGCATCCATGGGATCATATCGTGGAAAGCCGTTTACTATCGGCGTCGTTCGTGACGCGGAACTACATAAGAGGGCTGCTGAAATGGGTGATTTTTACACGTTCGTTGGCAGTGTTGACGGGCGAAGCGGAGTCGATGATTCAAGCAGCTACAGGCCCGAGTTGACTTACTTTAATGGTACGCCGAGGAGTCTTAGTGAGCGTCTGATGCAGGAAGATATGGACGAGGCGCGTCGAAATACAGAGGCCGGCGATGGCAATTAATCTCCGGCGCAGGTATCGTCCTCGAACGACGAGGCCCGTCTGGATGATTTCGGAGATGTGTAATTACGAACGAGTGTGCAGGCGACACCAGAGGGTTACATTGCTCATGGTTTCTATTCTTACAACAGTTCACGGCATTGTCATACTATGCGCATATTACTTCGGCATCCGGACCTTAAACAGAGGCGAATCAGCATAACCACGATGGCGTTCATGGATGGCTTGATTTTTCCACTTGACATATTTCACATGACGCGACAAAAGGATTACAAACCACCCAAGCATGCATATACAGTAGGAGAGTTCATCATGGCAGGCCCTATCTCGTATATATGAAGAGATGAGGGAAGGGGTACAGGGAGCAAATTCATTTCGGCGGTCGGTTTACGTTCGAGCCTGTTCATATGGCAGGTTCAGTTATGCGGATTACATCCGAGGATCTGGCAAGATCAGATCATAGGGAGTGTTGGCTTGGAGAGGTATTTTGCAATTTCGTCCGAGGTGATTTGAAAGGCGCAGCAGCAGTAGTCGGCTATGAACATGCTGACTTATAGGTATCCGGGGGACGGGAAAGGCTTGCTTTAAACAAGAGACACTGACAGCTGCGATGATTTGGCTGCAAGGCCATACGCACATATTGCGGATAAGAGTGAGAGTGAGAGAGAGAGAGATGAGTCTTAAAGTCGGTAATGCAGATAACCCGCTTATAACCTGGAAATACCCAAATCATGCCGGTCTCGAAAGCGAGGCGAATTAGGTCTAAGAAAATACCTTTGCAATCTACATTTACACGTAATAATAAATACGGCGTGTTAAGTGTAGATAAGTTAACACCCTCCTAAGTGCATGCATGTTAAGGGGACTCCGTATATATGATGATGTATGTAAGTATTAATATTGAATTGTCAGGTTTGCTCACGTACATACACAGTACCTAGTAGATACATATGTAAAGCATTGATGTAGTATCCACCGAGACTGTAAGCAGCGATGCTAGATACCTGTTCGTGTTAGGCTTTATATAGATGCGGAACGGTAGGGGATATAGTTCTAGATAGAGTAGGTGTAGTCAACCATCCTAGGTAGTTACAAGGTTATAGCATGTATGTACAATGTAAAAAGGTATAAGGGGGGGTACTTGACTATGTACTCCTAACATACAACTTAGGTAGGTATGATACTTGTATGTAGTATGTAGTAATCGTAGTGAGAGGCCGTTTCGATTCTATAAGTAGTAGAAAATTAGAAAAAAATTGGGAATAGAAGTAACGAGAGGCGATGTTACACGCAGCCTACCTTCAGGTACGCAGACAACACAAGCAATTGCGACCGGGACCAATGAAAGAGAGGGAAAGTGGGAAATTTCTGATGAGATGTCCTTACTCCGAATTAGTTGACCGTGAGTAGAACCGCTAAGCCGAATTCTGCTACCGAGCGGCGCATATCTTGACACATTCGGACATCCTTCATCCTCCATAGCCAACGTTCAGCCGTTACAATCCCCATCATAACCTATTCACGGTAGTAACAAGGCGTCCTCTTTTTTTTTTTTTTTCTTTGCGTGTGTGTATGTGTGTGTATACTTACCATGTTCTTTTTTTTTTTTTTAATTACAATCCAAGCTTCTGTTCGGTGGAAAGTCTAGTCATTTTGAGAATATCCGATGAATGATCAAGCGAACACGGGATAATCCCAATCCTATTTCCATTTTCATTCCCGTCTCCCGTCTTCCGTCTCCATCTCCATCTCCATCTCCATCTATATCTCCATCTCCATATTCATCTTGATTCTCCATAACCCATCTCCATATCATCTCCATACAAAATATCAGATAACATTATTACCAAACTCTTGCTCAAGTGATCACTTCGTATCTTTTATAAACTATTACTATTAGCCCATTGATCCATCATATCATTATCACATCATACTATAACATAACATAACATACCTACATAACATAAACATAATATATACTATACAACATCTCACCCGCCATGCGGTGCGGCGAGATCATGTAAAGACAAGTTCACGATATTTCGTTCTTTGCGTTCTTGCTAGCCGTCTGCCGTTTCGTCGCCTCCTCCCTCCTCCTCCTCCTCCTCCTTGACCATCCTATTCCGCCACAGTTTGGTTGATATACACAAGCGTATGTGACCATGAGCTCTAGTCAGCCGTTCGTAACGATAAGTGAATGGCAGCCCACGGACGGGCACAGTTTCAGCAGTGGGGATTCTGCCGTACGTCGAGACAAGAAGACAGCCAGGCCTCAAGCTCGCTCTCGTCTAATCACATCTTCTCAGTATGGCTCTAGCATTGATGACGAGAGGACCCCGTCGGCCACCCACGACATCAGTCGTGTGAACTACCACGTCAAGAATTTACCTGAATTCGCAAAAACCCTTGAGGATGTACGTTCTCAACTCTCACCTCTCACCCGCTCGCTCACTTCCTACCCGATATTCCAGAACTAACGAGCCTGCCCTCGTAGTCGGCCACCCGGGCTTTCCCCAACCGGGGAGGCTCACAAAGGTACAAGAAAGTGCATGCCCTCCTTCTTCACTGGACGTGCGATGATCTGTTCGTCCTGAAAGAACTCGATGATCTAGAAGCATGTTTCCGGGAAGAGTACAGCTTCCAGACCGAGACGTTTCCGATACCGTCCGATAATGCGCACCTCGAACTGATGTTGAAGATTGGTGCCATGATCAAGGAGCACGAATCCAGTGACACCTTGTTCATCGTCTACTATGGAGGTCACGCGAGAATCGATGAGTCTAGGCAGAGCACGTGGTGCGGGTAAGTTCTCGGGCTGCCGTCTTCTCCCCTTTCCGCTTGATTCGCTAACATCTTGACTAGAACTCGAAGTTCGGATTCGCCATGGCTGCAGTAAGCCTAAGCCATGCCAGCCTTCGATAGGTCATACATGTGTCATAAGGCTAACCTGTATGCAGATGGTCCGCGATCCAGACGTTATTAGAACGATCTCTCTCGGATGTTCTTATCCTCCTGGATTGCTGCGCTGGGGCCGCGAGTGCTACTTTTCCTAACGGTAATAGCATAACAGAAACCATATCGGCGTCGAGTTGGGATGCCATCGCTCCCGACCCCGGGAGATATTCTTTTACCAACACACTGATCGAGGTCCTTCAGGAATGGAAACGAAGAACGTTTTCCGCTGCGATGCTCCATGCAGAAGTTCTTGCGCGTCTCAAGCATCCGAGACCCGAGATGCTAAATGGAAAGCACTTCGAAGCACGTGCTACGCCGGTACACTTTATGATGACCGCTAATCACAGGGCACCGAGCATTGAGATAGTCCGGATGCTGTCGCCAGATGCCAGACCGCCTTCGCCTCCTCAGGAGTTGGGGCTTGGAGCCACTTCCGCGAATGGTCGTTCAGCCGGTCCGCAAGACATAGTGGGCTCTGAGCCAAACGAAAACGTGCCACACGTGATGATTTCCCTCGCTCTCGAAGAAAACCAACGCCTAAATATCAACGACTGGGAGAGTTGGCTTTCGAGTATACCTGCGCTAGCTAAGTATGTTAAGGTCCAAGGAGTGTTCAAGAGCCATTCGACATTGCTACTTTTGTCGATGCCAGTGATGGTGTGGGATCTGCTCCCGGATAACCATGCCTGCAATTTTATAGCATTTATCCGATCGAATAATCTGGCTGCTCGGAACGGAAGTGAACCAAAACCGGTAGAAGAAGAGGTTTCTACGAGCGCCGATAATGACGCAGATTTGAGATCAATCTATTCAGGTACCACGGCCTTTACCAGCCCGGCAGACTCTACCAGGTGGTCTACTATGTCTGCTTTTTCAAACAGAGGTTCCGAGCGTACAATGTTCGATCCTACTAGCCGGAGTTATCGTCCTACGATGAGCACCGCACCGTTAGATTCACGTATTTCTAGCAGGGTCCCTTCAACATCGTCCCATAGCCTGACGGCAAGGCAACGTGGCCCACCCGCACCTTTCATCCACAAGAGTATGTCTTACGGCAATATAGCACAGCAACTAGCAATAAACCAACCCCGAGGCGCGAGAAGACCATCTTTGGCGTCTATCGCAAGTCAGCCTGATCTTCCACCACATGTCCAGGCACGCTTGGAAGAATACTTCCAAAGCAACCCCACGCCAACGGTTGCCGTCAGGGAGTTCTTCGCATCAAATATGAATATAGATGCTGCGGACATCGACGTACGTATAACTTACGAGCTAATACCTAGAATTCATACTGACATTATCTAGATGTGGTTCCAACACCGCCGAGAGCAACAGGAGGTGGAGAATCGATTACAAAGTCTAAAGATTGACGACCATAACCCCGACCCTCCCCAAGATGGCGCACAGATGATTCTTCCTGGGCACCTTAACAAGTTACTGGAAATATCCCCAACCAGCCAGGTGGTGCTGATCGACCTACGTTCTCCGATCGAGTATGAGCAATCTCACATCCATGGTGCCATTAACTTCAGGGCGCCTGCATCATTCGTAACGAGGGCGACAATGGATATGATCGAGAGGGCGCTGCCGGACGAGACGAGTCGTAGCTCGTTCAACAGATGGTTCACCAGCAAATGCGTGGTATTCTACGACAAGGTAGTCGAGTACACCTGGGAAGCGCCTGAAGCCGACGAGCTGTTCCAAAAGTTCAGGAGTCGTGGTTGGAATGGACGATGCTTTGTGCTCAAGGGCCACTACCGCGAATTCTCGCATTCGTTTGACAAGTATATCGTTGGGACAAACACGACGAGCAACGCGAAGGAATACCTCGCTAGTTTACAAGAAACTTCATGGGAGATGACGGTGGGCACATATGAAGAATCTATTGGTTGATATATGCTAACATTAAACCAGAAGGATGACCAGCAACGTTACGATGATTGGCTTAAATCATTAGAAGGCGAAGATAGGGTACATTCAACTGATCTTGTCCCAGCGGTGAAAGCCGAACGCATCGAAGCTACGGTGCAGCATCAGAAGGAAATCGAAGATGAATTCATGAAGAGAGAAACGGCGCTCTACAACGAAGCTTTCGATAACAAGTTAGAAGGGAACTGGGCTATTAAAGGTCCGATGGTACCTCACCTCGAGCGTGGCATTGCCAAAATGCAAGAAGCCGGCAAAGGCATTGGCACGGGTAGGTCTGCCGCACCCCCTTCCTCGGACTACAAACGGGCCGTGGATAAGCTCTCTATGTCGGATTACGACCTTCTTGAGTCTGAGGATGAACATTTAAGCCACGACGCAAAACCATCGAGAGTAGGGTCTATGCCAACGCCCAAAGTGCCGTATGACGAACCCGCCCCCGAAAAGAGGGGACGCTCCGGAGGACGTGGTCTTCTAGGCAAGATAATGCGAAGCAGCCGCCCGGATACTCCACGATAGACATAACACTAGGAAGCTTGGACTTATCTTAATATATTCCTGGGAAAGAATTAGAGACGGTGGCTGCTGCTGCTGCTGTTCCTGCTGCGGGTGGAAGGGAGGCTTCTAGTCCAAATTTGCTCACCCCAGCTTCGCGGCAACTATTATATTAGAGACATATATGTGGGGATACATCCGGACGGAGCTAGCACGTTATCCTCAAAGACTTAACTCTAGCGATTTAATACTATCTTGCATGTCTGGCTGGGTAGGCGGGGAAAAGGGAGTAGGGAGCAAGGTAACGAGGCTATGGAGAGAGGGTATTGCTGATGGCCTCATTCGGACATACATCTCGCCTGCGATGTCTAGAGGTCATCATACCGCCCCTTCCTCTTTTACAGGGTGGAAATCTTCTATTTCGATTCGTTTTTACCTCGCTATTCCGGAGGTCCCTTGGTAACTACGTCTACTTAGATAGTTATACTTGGTTCTATTCGACGATGTCATGGATGGGGTGGGCGAGGGGAACTTGTCCACGACAGTAACATGACCGGCCACCTTTTGTCTTGACACTACGAAGACTTAAGATCCTGATAGATACTAATCTATGAATGTATTGATTACCTTACTATACTCCCACTCTCGCGTTTGGCTAAGGGTACTTTAGAGATTACCGTTATAGAAGAAGTATTTTTAGAAAGATAGGGCGGGGGTTTTAGGGGCTTTTTTTTTGATGTGAAAAGGTTGTTTGATTGTAGTTTTCGTGAAGTAATACTTTTTGTATACCTACCTCCTACCTACCAAGTACCTACCATCAATGATTGATACTATCTTTTACGAATGGTGTTTACTGTACTTCAAACGACTGAATGAATCGAGTTCTTTGTCATAAGACCAACTACTTAGGTACCTTGTGGCGAGGGTAGCAACTATCTTGCTGCGCAAGGAGCTCTAGCCGGGTAGGCACATTTGCCAGGTAGGTAAAGTTGCGATATCAGACTCTTCCCTCGTCCGTCGCCGTCTCAGGCATAATAACAACTCTTCCATTACTTACCTACCTAACCTAAGGTTACCTTCGGAGGTTGTAAGGGGGTACTCATTAGACAGTACCTACCTAGACAGCTAAAGTTCTAGACAAAATTGCCATGGGAAGTCTGCTGATGACTGTATAATACCTACCTACCTAAAACATCGCCTAACGTAGTTACCCCTTCTGCGCATTTTTGAGCTGGGACTTTGATTTAGGTAGGTAAGATTCAAAGCTTTTTTTCCTGTGGTGATGACCTACCTGGTACGCCATGATATGGATTTATTTTCTATACGAGTTTAGTGGTCTGTTGAGAAGGAAGGAAGGAAGAAAGGTGTGTTTCTCTGAAGGAATATAGATACCTACCTATCGCCGCGGACAAAACGAGGCTTTGGAGTAATTTCACGGACAAGGAGGTAGGTAAATGATTGGTTATTTGTTTGTTTGTTTGTTTTTGGTTGAAGGGATGAGTGCTTTGTTGGAATGGTTATATTCCATACCTCTTATGGTACATTAGGTATTTGAAGTGAGGTATTTGAAGAATCGTACTGCACACATAAATACCTCCTACCTGAGGTTCTCGGAGTAGTTTTTCGACGTATTGTTATAACCTCACTAATTACCTATATTTTATGAGCAGTCTCTACTATTTACTTAAGTACATCTAATTCACTGCTAACGACGGTATCGAGACCAACCTTGCTCTTGAATTCTCCAACTTCATTTTCATACCTAATCAATAGCAATTTCAATCGAAGATAGATTAAACGTGAACAGCAATGTAAGGTAACTAAACCATCGCCTCATTATCTGGCGAGGAACGTAGGTACCTACCTATTATGGTGCTTACCTAGAAACCATAGTACGATACTTCGTGTAAGGTAGGTAGGTAGGTTACCTAAGGTAATACTCGGGGTAAACCACAGTAGAACATTTCCATAGAACAAAGTCGGAGAAATAAACGACGGGATCTGCTTGGCTGACCGGGCCATGCTTATTACCTCCTGTCCGCTGTCACAGGCTGCCATTGGGCGGCATTTCTCGACAAGTACCTACCTCCCGTCTGCCTGCCTGCCTGCCTAACCTACCAGGTACATACCACCAAGCCCCGAGATGCGAGTTCTCCGGCGGGAGGTCGTACGTGCATACGTCGAACGAGCAGGCACACGCTGATGGGGGACGATATTGTTAACCTTTCACACATCATGCTTTCGCGGCGAGAGCCTCGACGCCGTACGTAGATCCTAGGGCTTCGAGTTTAGTAAATGGGATCTTGCTCCGCCGCGATCGTTCGACTCGGCGTATGTATGTAAGGGTCTTCGGATAGGGGGAGGGGGAGACGTAATACGTACCTCGTACATATCGTAGCACGTCGGTGTCCGTAAATTTCGATGGGCGTGGCTCTCGGACTGCTTGCTCTTGGGAGGTAGCTTTCAAGGGTATACGCGGCGTGTTGTCCACGTCTATGACAAAGGGGCGGTCCTGTCAGGTAGGCTACTGTGGTGCAGTTCTATGTCAAGGGAGGTAGCAAGGGCGCTTCCTGTTACGTGGAGAGATAGATACAGGTTTGGGTGCTCCGGTCAGAAGTTTGGCCTGGTAGTGGAGAGAGTATCTGAAGAGAGAGATACGCTTGAGACAGATCGGAAAAAAAGAGTGCTCTTGTGTGTATACGGAGGTATTGGGTAGATACCTAGGTTAGACTTCCCGCGACAATATCGTTGTTGTCTATCCTACGTGGTATTCTCCGATGTTATTACAAAAGCACTTTCTGTTCTATCGTGGACTAAGTCTGAGCTTCACCTCCTTACCCCCTACTAAGACATTCTTTAGACATATCGAGCCCCTAACGAAGACATTCGTAGTCGGAATAGGGTCCACCAAATCTCCTCAGGCTTAATAAGAAGCTTTGTCATCTATGGCTATAAGCTCTTGATCCATATGATAGGTGTATTCTCTACCTATGATAGTGAGGTGGCTGGTCCGGCTGGTACATCGAACGCTCAGATAAATGGTCAGGATCCGCCCTTGCAGATATCCTAGGGACACACGACACGCAGAGCTACATCTCGGTCTATGTTCTAATTCTACTTGCTATGCAGCAAAAAGGAGAGGGTTTACATACCTCTGGGCTATCTTACAAGCAGCACAGCTAATTTGAGGGCATACGTGGTAGTTCTCAGCTGTTTCCCGCTGGTGAGCTTTTGCTGCGATGGCGAGATAACTAGGTAGGGAGGGATGATTCAAACTTCAGTCTATCAACATAGTTGAGACTGTATAAAAATCCTATTTATTTATGTTTTACAAGATATCTTTAGTCTATAATCATCAACCGGAACTGGAAAGCATATACCTAAAGTAAATAAGCTACATTTATTGAAGTTTACCTAATAACGTCTTGTAGTTATTGAACTATACCAATAATTATTTTTCGTAGTCGAACCTCAATAATATTGTTCTTTGTATTTGTCCCGTTGAAGAATAATGACAGAACTATGACTCAACCTAAAGCTTTTAGCTTAGGGGTCATTAGCTATTGTCAATCATGGCTTTGGCCTCTCTTCGTCGAGACCATGTTGAAATACCTAGAGAAAGACACACGTTCAAACCCGCACTGCAGAAAAATCGAATTGTGCCCGGGCATCTATGAAATTACACTGATTACATCGATGCCTGTATCGCAAGGATGTGCTGCACCGCCAAATCCTCCAAGCCTCGAGACTTGACGGAAATGTGCTCTCAGAACTCATAACTGTAAGATTTTGGATCTACATCAGGTAGGAGGTAAGGATAGGTTACCAGCCCATCAATGTCTGCCGTCTGACGACAAATCATGATGCAGGATTTGATGCCAGCCACCACTCTGCCTCCTTTCCATTTCTCTATCATGAAGTCAGCCCTACGCCCATTGTCCCAGGTTAGCATTCTCCCTCCTATTCTGTCCCAAGGAAGAAGCCATTCTTACAACGTGCACCTTGTCCCCCATAGCCTTTTTTCTCAGGTAGTTTAAAATTGTATATACCTCAGCTATCCTCTTACATACCTACATGCCAGGTATATTATACCATGCTAGCCAGTCCAAATCCCGAGTATCCCTGCAGGACCACACACTTGGCACCGGGCGACCAGGTGCCTTCGCCTAACGGGCTGGAGAAAGGAGGCAAAAGACAAAAAGAAAAAGGAAAAAAAAAAGGAAAATCGTACCAAAGAAACTCGAACGGGATGAAGCGCATCACCCCGGAAGCGATGACGATAGACGGGAAAGCTTCACCGTCCTCGCCACGCGTTTCCATTTCCTTTTCCCCATAAAATCTCGACATGGGAACAAGTATTAATACATGATAGAAAAAGTGAGAAAGGAAAAAAAAGAAAAGAAAAAAGAAAGAAGAAAAGAAGCTACGGCCACTACGGGGTTTGCGCGCACATGGTAGCCGGCCGTTCGTTTAAATTACACGTGGGGACTTATTAGCTAGAATTTTAGTGCCTGTATGATATACACTACACATGAGGAGGCCTGGCAATGAAAAGCGTATATCCGGGGTTCAATAAGGAGGGTTTTTTCTTTTTTCTTCTCTCTCTCTCTTTTCCCTGACAGGAGGAGGGAGGGGGGGCTGGAGATTCATGGTGAAAGCTATCGGTAAACGCCTTAGATGCTTGCGGAGAAAGAATTGGCACGTGGAGAAGGCGTTTCTCACTGAACATCGAACCGGCTTCGTTTTACTGAAAGGCGTAACTAATATCGGGCGTCAGGTTGGAGGGTTGAGGGTATGTAGGTATGTAGGTATGTACATGGTATAGCTTGTAAGGCTTAGACCTAGTTAGTAGATCTCGACTGGTTTCCGACCCGTCCCCGTCGTCGATAGTTACCCTACTGTAAATAGTCCATGCTGTCGAGCACCTTGGAGTACAATATTACCTCTACACGCTCTTACCAACACGTGTCTCTCCTGAGCTGGCCCTTATTACGAGTTAGAGATAGTCATGGACGATAAGGTAGCTTGCTTGACTACCTATAGGCATGAGTTGCGGCGACGCAAGTCAAGCTAATCGTGGTTGGCACGACTCAGAAATACCTCCTTACGTAGATAGCCAGTCTCCTTTTCCACGCAAGTCCAATGACGACTGGAAGGTATGTTCAGACTCCGGCGTTCTAGAACGACCTCCAGGTTGTCAGATGGAGCGCTCCAAACCTGAGCGTTCCACGCGCTATCTCTTTCCCCAAGCAACTGGGGTGGGTGTCGGATTCGACGTAATGCATAATCCCATCATGTCAGAACTAGTTGGCTATCTGTATGTCACACATCTGAGCGATAAAGAACGAATGGGTATCGTGGAAAAACCTGCCTACGTAACCATCGCCTGGTAATGGAGTGCTTCGGCCAGCTCGACATGTTCTAGCCCGAAGTAACACAACTATATATGGGAGAATATAGTTTGATCATCGAAGACCTCGGATGACTTTCATACGAAGCTATGTACTTCGGGTTCATCTACCTCATATACCTGTGGATGATCGTTTGATATGTAGAGATATGTCAGGTATGTGTCTCTGATATAGTAGTGGTCAGTTCATCACCTACCTGATATCCAACTCCCGAGTTACCAGTTACAACTCCGAGTCTCCGGCTGTTATAATGACAACGACGGCAGCTTTATAAACTACCTAGCTTCGGTAACAGGTAGGTAGATATATCTTTTGTTCGTGTCATCGACCGTTACCAGCTCCGACTGCGTCAGTGGTCGTGACGACCTGATGATCAATACGCACGTATTCGTTTGTCATGCTCGCATGCTACATACTACGTACTACCGCATACCTTACACTCACACACCCACGCTAATCATATCTTGAACCCCAATCCGCTTTACAGGCGTCGGCTCTTGGCTTCGGAGTGGCGACGTAGGTCCCGTCCCTCCTACCCCGAAGGTGTCAGTTCTATAAAAACCGCGCACTCTGTCACTGGCGGTTCTCGTAGGAGTCGATCAGACAGTTTAAAATACCTGTCAAGATGCCCCATTACTACACACATAGTTTCAGTCGGGCGTTCTAGTCGGGCGTGGCAACGAGGACTCCGAAGTTTCCGTTTCCGCGTACGTTGGCCCGCAAAGGTCCAGCACGGGATGAGCAGCAGCAGCAGCGCCAGCATAATCCTCGCCAATCGATAGACAGCAGATAGGTCGTCTTTTTCTACCCCCTCACCCCTCCCCCCTTGTTCATCATCGGGGCGATTCGAAGGTCCGGTGAATGGATGGCTTCCCTGCAGCGCTGTTTCAGCATGATTCTTCCCAGATCGGCCACGTGAAGTTTCTTTTTTGTCCTTCCTTTCCCGCCCCCCCTTTCTCGTGGCAGTAACCCTGTTACGATATAATGGTCTGAGCTTCGTAGTCGAGATGGCGTTTGACGGTAGAGCTCCGCGGCCCGTGGAACCCAGCAACGATGAAGCGAAGCTCCTTGATTAATATTAACATTGCATGTACGTATGGACCGCACTTCGGCAAACCCGACATTGACGGTGCGATCCTATCTTTATCTGGAAGTTTCGAAGTCTCGAAGTCTTCTGTAGATATGATGAAGTACTGCTAATTACCGCCCCCGCGATGGTTGAGAGGCTCTTCGTCTCGAACGCAAGAGCCGGTGAGAGCTAAGTTCCTAGTCCTGCGGCAGCCCTACGGGCAGGATACCTAAATAGGGCAAGAAACCACGCCGTTGCAAAACGACGCGCGGCGTATGCGCTCGATATGTCACCTGTCACCTAAAACTTTACCTACCTATCTCGGTAGTTGTTACTGTCGATTACATGTTGTAGTAAGGGGAATTGGGGAGTGTGTTTTGTTAGGTCCTTTGCTTTTTCTCCTCCAAACCCCCCCCTCCCCTTTCGCATGCGGTAATCCAGACGACCAGGCTTCAGATTCATTCGTCCATTTTTGCCTAGGAGTCTAGGACCTAGGGCAGGCATCTTGTTCCGATCCTTGAGTGAGCCTCATTCGCTTAATGGGACGCAACCCAGTCGGCTTATTCCGTGTTAGGTACATACGATACAGCCTCGCACATGGTACGACGATAAAACGAGATCCTCACTTGCTCGCACCTTGCAACTCGCACTTCAATGCCTCGGAATAGAGTCCTGACCAGCTACCGAGTCGAGGAATGGGGGAGAACGGCCCGCGAATGATGGATTTGGTGGATCGTTGGAGGATTGCGCTAGATAGGGAAAACAAGGGGTTAACCCAGATATGACTTGTCTTCGGTTTGGTTCTCACGCACTCCGTCATCCTGGATTAAGCAACAAGCATGGCCATCGCCCGTCTTCTCCCTCTGATCCACACGTGTTGGAAATGGGACCTTATTACGCGGACTATACATAACATAACACATGCATGTATCTACCACAGTACTACCGTAGTATTTTTCTTCGATTTTGAGGCAAGTCAATGTTGAGGAGGGTCAGTCTTGGAGGGTCCGGACTGGTTAGTTTACCCATGACAACGCTCGACAGTGTTAGATGTAAATTGATAGAAGGGTACACACGCACATGTCTTGCAACGATATAATATGTACCATTATTGGTGGGTCTGCATTCGATGTGAGGTAGATATGTATGTATGTGTGCTTTGCTTTTTACACACGGGTGAAGGAACCTTGGTCCTTTTCGACCTTTGTGCATTTATACTACCTGTACATTATAATCCTGATGTATAGTAGCAGCGATCTTGGTAATAACCGGGGTCTTGGCTTTGGGGTCTGGTTCCTACATGTTAAAACATCAGATGCTAATCTAGTACATAAACTATGACTACTATGACTAGGTAGGTATATCTTTCAAGAAACGTACCTATAATACGATGTATATGATATATACCTCCTATGATATACGATACAAGATGTAAGGATACGATACGCGGGACCGGGAGGCGTTAGTAATCTTGTTAATAATAAGCGAGGACAGGGAAAGTATCCATCATCCATGGGATGCTTGACAGTTGACAGGACAAGGGGGAAACCTGATGACTTTGACAGGGAACCATGATCCTGAGATGCGATTCGGCCGCCAGATTATGTGACAGTCAGGGGTACCCTGCAAGTTGCCCTGTAAATACCATCCTATAATTCCCATTTCCCGTCCCAAAGAAATTTATAGTTGACAGGTGCTCAGACCTACATAACTTAAGCAGGAGGTATGTAGTTATATTCGGGGACCTGTTATGACTAGGAAACGGAATCTCATATTACTTACCTCTTCATAACTACCTATATGTCTGCACATATCAGATGGTAACCATACATGGAATTATGAGAGCGTATAAGGAAGTATGCATTTCGTACCTATTGTACTATTATTGTACGCCGACATGTACGTACGTATGTGCGTGTAGTATATGCATATCCGTCTGCACGTAAGTGCGTGAGGGACATCTAACTTATATCCTGCGGGTATAAACGGTGAATCTGAGCGATCTGGATTATCCTGATGCCGGTTTTGCTTCCCCATTCGGTCCGTACAGTGCCTTACGTACTCCGGTCAAATTTAGCGAGGCAAGCTTCACCAACTCCGCCGATCCTTATCTTCAGGCGGGCACGCTTGGGGATATCGCTCGTGTGAAATTTGAACCGGACACCGATTGTTGCTTCGTACGATGCCTTATCAAGCATTCTTGTTTCTCACACTATGTAAGAGGTATGCATTACTTCTCCACGGGCCAAGAGCCGGGATAGGAGCTCTGACCCCCTCTCGCTACCTTTCCGTCTGTCAAATCCTTGATACCATCCCGGTATACCTCCTCCACTCGAGATCTGATACCGACAGTTAATCTGGGCTAAAGTCTAGGCCTATGGGGCCACTCCAGGCTCGTACTTCTCATTCATGGTAGCGAATTGGAATTATTGCCCAGTCAAGGAAAGCTACGGTTGCCTATACCGCTATCTGTGCCAAAAAAAATGAACTACGCTAGAAATGGTAGTATGTATTACTAATATTTTTAGCTTGGTACTTCTGGGGCTTATCGAGCCGGCTAGTGGCCCCGATAAGCACATATCTAGGCTTTTAGTGAGTAGATAAGATTATCGATAGCTTATAAAAGGCTATTATTCTTTTAATAAAAAGAGAATCTATAGAAGATACCTAGGTACTTGAAATACCTAAGCTATAGTATTTTATCCAATCAACGTACGTAACAATAGTCGATCGCACCTCTAAATCTTTCAATTCAAATCATTAACTACTATAATAACTTTACTTAAACAACGTCAACTATACTGTCATTTACAAATAATTATAACCAAGGGAATGCGATTCAAATGAATCTAGTTGCATCAGTAGAAGTCCTGAAATGATTGCTCTGTAACCTGTTGAAAGTTGCGGCCATACCTGTATTATGAGCTTATACCTGCGTACTGGTTTATTACCTAATCCTAACCTTAAATATAACCTCAAATCTAACGTATCTTAGGTCCTTCTTCAACATCATATAGAATAGTAATTATGAGAGATATATTGGTGCAACCAGGATCATTTGAATCGCTTTCATTTAATTATGGATAATTCCAAAACTTGAATCATCAAACTTCCTTTTGGTGAAGCTATTACGATTATTAGTAGATACCTAGTTGAAATTGAAAGGGTTGGTAGGAACTGGACTTGTTTTAATTGGACAGAATTGTGGGTCCTCTTTTTTGTTTTTTCAAAGATCTTTTTTTATTTTTTTCATACATACCTCTAAGCAAATATATCAACTTATTAGAGATAATGGAAGATAATATATGCATCTATCACCTATATGATATGCATCTCTCGAGTACGAGATTGAAAGTACTGCTATAAATTAGATTATTTGAATTTATCTCTGATCAGCTGCCTATTTGGGTAATTAAGACCCAAAAATACTTTTTTGGCACAGATAGCGGTATAGGCAACCGTAAAAGCCGTCCTTGCAAATTTCGGTCCTTCTTGGAAGTTGTAAATGTTGACACGGCTGGAAATCTCTATGAACTACCCAACTTGAGGTCACCCCGAGGCCAGGTTTAGATTAGTCTGAAGCTAAGTATGCTGTACCAACGAATGGAAGTATATGATGGTAAATGTGCTTGCGAGGGCTTTTTGGGGGGTTATCTTATTTTTCTTTTCAAATCTCTCCCTTAAAAAAGAAATAGTCGTCCTCCTAATAAGACTGATATTTAAGGGGCGTTATGCAGTCATGTAGCCATACTTCGAAATGATCCTGCGGCGTTCACCGGTGTAGAAGACGGCCGGGGTGTATACGGCCTTTAAGACGTAGCCCCAACTCACCGAGTTTGCTCAACTTGGTAAAGCGAGATGCAGAGCAGATCCCCAGTGCTAGCTTTGTAGCAATGACGCTGTACAATTGCTAGGTACTTTGAAGAGATTGTGCATATATGCAAGAACCCTTTCTGAGCACTGATATTTATCATAATACAAATTGATCACGGTGGTCGCTAAGGAATTTGAAATATAGATTGAGGCAGCCTCAGCTTGAGACGATACACGCAGAAAAGACGACAAAAAAAGCGAATGAAAATCAGGTCTGAACAGACTTCTTTGCATATCGAGGCCATGTATGCCTCTGGGTTTTCGAATATGCCACAATCGGCGCTGCTCGATAACTTGTGTCACTGACAACATAGTAAGCCACGTTGGCCATAATACTTTGAGGCCTTGGTTGAATGCAGTATATATGGGAGGGAGGGTTAGGTGTATATATTCTTGCTGTTGTCAGACCAAGGGATCGTGTTTCATTAATGTCATTAAAAAAGCCCTGACTGAAGATTCCAACCTTCTCGGTGCGAATTCAGCAGAAGCAGGTGTGGTAAGAGAAAGGGACCTTTTCAAGGAGCGGGATTTCTGCAACCCGCATCTAGATGATGAGTATAGTTTAGCATGAATGATCTGCATACCGATGGTATTAGACTAATGTGAAGCCTGATCAATGGTAATTGGTTGATTCTAAGTAGGCAAAAGCTGCATCTGGTTATGTATTTGACCAGAAGGGGTAACGATTTTGTAACTAGAAGATAAATAGCATAAGACATACAGTATGCATACTTCCGAAGCCCAGCCTCAGATCTCAGGCTGACTGCTTTGAAAAATGACATGTCTTGTCATTTAATAAGATGAGGTTCATGTTGTGCTAAGGCCATAGAGCTGCCTTGCAGCAAAAGAAAAAATCAGCATACTTGAAACGGACTAACAGGCCTGCAGAGGACGGGGAGCTTCCTGGTTAACAACCACCTACCCATAAGCAAGAAAGAAAGCGAGAACCGCATGACCATTCAATAACACAGCTCCACTTTGAAGACGAAGTAGCGGCTCTAGGGCTTGTGGATATAAGAAGGCCAAGTAGCAACGGTTCTTTTCGGCGATCACTGTATGCCACAATAAGCTACTTAAATAATAGATTTTGTCAGTAGGGGGTAGATTTGCCGCAGCTGAATTGTCCAGTCCCATTCACAAACGCAATGGATGATCGACTCGACGTGTTGATGTGTACGGTGCTCAAATGCTAGTGTGCTCGTGTTACGAGGATTGTTAGTAAAAATCGATCTTAACTTATCAACTCTCATCCAACACGCTGGCGGACAGGTGCTTCTCTGAACCACGAACCCCGCCAAAGTATGCAGAGAGCCGCTCGTACCGCGTAGAATGGCGGTGGATGAGTGCTGCTGAACGGCGAGATCTAAGCTAATATCGTCGTCGAAGCCAACCAGGTAGCCTTTCTTGATCAACGGTCATCCTGGGTTATTATGCCGCGAATAGTAAATGGCGTTTGTCTCGCTACGTAGAAGAGTAAATTTTCAGGTCTGATATGGTAGTATCGCTTCACATACGCCTGCGGCCGCCTGCGAGATTGGCGATGTTGTGCTAAATGCCCATGGTTAAGCTGTGCTCCCACACCGTCTTCGATTCCAAAAAGGAAAAAAAAAGTATAATCAAACTCCGGGTCCAAGTAGCCACGAAAGGCTAGATGACGTTGAATATTTCATGAGGTTGGCCTCACACCGCACGATATGGGACACAATAACATCAATGTCTCTCACCGAAACCTGACAACCGTTGTAGTTTACATCCAGAGCCGCAAGCTAGGAACGTCATAGCCGTTGCTTTGGAGCGTGGCTCGTGCAGTGAAGTAGGGCTGATGTACCAATGTTACAACGACATCGACATCGACGTACTGTTATGGTATGTATGGAGTTTTCTTCAGGATCGGAAGTCGTAAGAAACTGTCATGACACGTGTATGATTGCAAGTTGAGGAGTAGATTTGCGTGCAAGACGTGTTGTCAAAATATCTTGTAGCCTAGATCTGATTTTGGTTGTGCATGAATAATCGATACTAGGATAGGATATTTGCTGTACCACTGGACGTATGTGTATGGTCGGGTAGGAAATGTACATTACGTAGAGAGACTGGTCGGGATGTAGGCACGTTGTTCCAGAAGCAGGGGAAGAGGACAGTAGCAGGGATTGTCCGCTGTCAAGGGTAAACCCAAGGATGCGGATTCGTTCCGACTCTGACCACCGCGTTTTTGCCCTTCTTAGGAATTGTCGTGAATGGCAAGTTCCATAAATCCCATACCTAGTCGTAATAAAAATCCACCGGGCTTGTGGGCTAGATGAGCTTTTTGACCGGGGGAATCTCAATCAAACCGTCAGCGACGAAGCTACTTACACACAATCGCGGCACAAGGTTGGCTGAGTGACAGTAGAGATCGAGTATCGTATGTATGTCTCTGATTCTTTTTTTCTTCGTCGTATGTGGCAAGCAGGAAAAGGAAAAAGAAACAAGAAAAGCCGCCAGGGCTACGTATGCTCATAGCATGTTCATCGTAGTAGTATAACAGTGCTATATAGAATGTGTACCACACGAGGACACGAGGTGGTTGCGTACATAAGACATATGAGATAGGCATGCGACTCCTTTGAGTCGCCGCATCAATAGGCGCATCTGATCGGTGTCAGTCAGACAGACAGGGAACCTATGCCATTGGTTCGTGGGCGGTAGGATAGGCACATTATACTTAGGATCTCGGTGTATGACAATTTGGTTATGGGGAGCGCCTTAGATGCAGTAAACCGCCATAGCAGGCGATATGTGATGGGGGAGGAATAAAGAGAGGCTGTTGTACCTACAGGATGTAGGATCATGAAAAGAAAATGGACTTCTTGATGCACACCCACTAACGAATTCATTGTCAATGGCTTACTTTTGGGTCTGGACCTCGAGTTCAGCCTATATCGATATGCCGACACACGGCACAAAATGTACTGGTGCATTTCGGGGATAATAACATGCCTGCCTAGTCCTACATAATCTCATATAAAGAGACAGGCGAGTTTGATATGATGTATGTATGGTATGGTATGGTAAGGGTAAGTTAGAAAGAGAAGGTTGAAGGTTGAAGGTTGAAAGTTGAAAGACGTGGGGAGTCGTGGGGAGTTATGTGGGGGGAATGGATATGTAAAATGTTACTCTACAACGTACATAGTCTGGTTTATGTGACAACTTTGAACTTAATTGAGATTGTATGTACATGTATAAAGTGATTTGTGTCAGGTACCATCCACCACTCCTACACACATCTTATACATGTACATAGTATGTATGGATCAAGGTATGTACTAGTACGTATTAGAATGACATGTACCTGGTAAGTACGTATGGGTATATGCATGCTTCTGCAAAGGCGCGGCACAGTTGCCGGGATATCTGTACGTAAATTATCTAGATAAGTCTATAACTTATTAGGTACATTAACCAATACGGAGTAATGTAAGTATTACATTCAATCATACCAGGTAAGTGTTAGATGTATGTACATAATAAAATATATCCATGTATCAATATACATCATAAAGTACCTCCTATGTTGGGTGCATGTATTGAGGTATGGATAGTACATTAGGTACCGTATATAAATACCGGTATCTACCACCTATAAGCCAACTTACCAGCCACAACAGCCCACAGTCGGAGTTCCGACAGCTATATGTACCAAAGATTCGGCTTAACACTCAAAATGTTCAGTAATACTGCTTTAACTCCCCCTTTCCATCCTTATGCCTGTCCCCGTCGAAGGAAGAAAAAGAATCGATACACACCCATCTAATCAAGCCATGAACTTATTTCATACCTACATAGATTTATGTATGAGCATGAAGTTTTAAGGCCTCCTTGTCGTACTCATTTAGGATCACCCTTATTATTTCGACCGAGGTTGTCGATTTCGAGTCCGAATGAGAGAATATATATACTATATATATATATACCTCCTTATATATATATTACATGGTAGACGGCTCTTTCATACTCTTCGTCGAAAATCCGAGACTCCCGAGCAAGTTTAATAACACAGTATCAGTATTACCGAGATGTCTAGATACTTACTTACTTACCTGTTATATGTTATATTGCTTTGTGAAACTTGTTACCAGCAAGCTCATACCCCCCTGGGGCAGATACAACGAACGCCGAGCTAGAAAACAACCCGTTCTGGTTTTGCTTCTTGGAAGTTTGACGCGTCCCAACGGGATAATGCAAAGGTAGGCAGGGTTGAGAGGTGACAAGTGAACAGTGAGCAGAAGATCAACATGACGGGACCCGGTTCCCGGGTTTGCGCCATGGATCCGGATTCATTAACCTGCAGCTATTCCGCTGTCGTTGTCTCTCCTTCGTGCTTCTGCAACACAATTGGACGAGTCGCACACGTTACGAGCACAAGGCGCTTGGGCGGCGCACGGAATCGTTCTGTCACCACCCCAGCTTCTCGGGATTACGAAATACGGCCCTTGCTTAGATAGGGAAAGAGATCTGCAGCCCTTGGCAAACCCGCAAACTTCAGATCGTACCTAACTTGCTCTTGGGACCAACCGGAACGAAATCTTGAAAGCCTAGAAGCTCTAGGGAGCACACACATACATACATACACACTCACTTACTCACACACATGTTGGAACAGACTAGAGACTAAGAGCGTGGAACAGCCCCTATCACCACCGCACCGTCATTACTACCATCATCACCACCCTCGGTGTTTACCATCGCGGTAGATACCGTAGTCCGCCATTCTAAAAGGTATGGATGCGGCGAAAGCCCGCACAGGTTGCCGAGTAGATACGCAAGCTATAAGGTCTTAAGACGGAAGCTATATGTAGCAACGGTGGTTCCAATGCATCGTTATCGCCTGACGGCGACGAATTTTGTCTCTTCATTTACATGATAGGCTCACATCACATACATTAAATACACTAGTTAAGCATGGCTTGGGAAAAGGTCTGTCTGTCTAATGCTTATCGTGACATTCTTAGGACACCATAAAAAGTGCTCTTGTTGTTGCTATGACTGTAGCCAACTAAATACATATCTCATACTTAGGCAGTTACCTGACTCAAATCTTCGTCAACATCGTGCAATTAGCCACACGGCCGCCTCGCTACCGGAGTAGTGATTACAAAATAGCAGTGTCCTTTGCCATGCGTGCTGAACTGTTGAACTGGCGTAGGACAGCTCGACTGGTGGAGGCTATAGGGGCGCCTAGCAAATCACAGGTCGGGCACCGATCTGTCTTACTGCACTAAACGCTGTAGATCGTCCATGAACGGGGTACGGGGATTTTGCCAAAAACATACTAACTAGAGGAGATTTGACAGCCGACTAGAATGGCCACTACGATCACCTGTCGCATATCCATCGGGGCGGATGCCGCTAGAGTCACACGTACTTGTCATGTACGTATATACGGAGAGTAGGTAGAGTACTCGTCCATGCGCCATGCATTCCCGAATTGTCGTCGTCGCTGATACGGCTAGGGAAAGAGAGGGACTGTGTTGCCACGTCCGCCACAATGCCATGACTCGAAGGTCCGCACCGAAAAATCAAACCAATTACCAAGCCGGCGGAACGCCATCGAGAGTTCTTTAGTGTCATGCAGAACATTGCTGTCAATGCCCAAGGAACGGCTGCAGGAACTTGCTATGCCCCCAATATTACGTAGATAAAGCCTCTGCGATATGAGGTAGCCGTTCTTGATGTTGTGGCATGGCATGGCATGGCATTTTTGACGCTCGGCGAAGGTAAAAGGATGGATGCGAGTGAAGCTTTCGGTTCATGGCTCGCCTTAAACTGGCTGAGAAATTCCGATTTGCTAAGTGCATAGGCTGATTGGCTCTGGAACGATCGTCACATGAAGTTTAAAGGGGTTCATATACCGGCGTACTTTACATTAGAACTAGCCACAAAGGATAATCTCTGCTACATGATCTGAAAATATAGCCTGAGGTCTGTCCATATACAATATTCTACATGAGGCAGTAGTAGCTTGTTGTGATTGGCATGTAACGAGCATTTGTGTTCAATATAAGAGAGCAGGCTTCAACGGCTCAAGCGGGATTAAAGTCAAAAAATTACTTGGACGTGCGAGTCCCGCGTTCTAAAGTATTGATTATTAAATACTAAATCTATTTAAATCAATAGTTCTAACTATGACTTAATACATGGCAAGAAGATTAGATGATAACCACGCCTCCTAATTGTTGTTTACTTTAGCAAGAAAGGAAAATAGGGGAATAAGGGGATAATATACTAGTATCGTGTAGGACTATATTGTCGGAATTCTTCTAATGAATTTTTTCCAAATCCATATAGGTGCTCGACATGATTCAGGACCCCTGGAATATACCGCGACTTACTCGACCATCTAGCGTTACCAGAAGTCCATGACAAATGCATGAGATAGCGCTGCCTCCAGGAGCCACGGCGCTAGGTAAAACAGAAAACGTGGGCTCACTAACTAATAACGGTCGAAGAAATACGACAGGTAAAATTCTCGTTCTGTAGACTTGCAGTTTAGTGATAGTTCATTAACGACATACATGTAGGTACATACCAACATATCCGTTACGTACAGTACCTACCTACATGGTAATTACCTACATATGAAGATGTATACATAGTAAGTAAGTAGATAGGGAGTACGCATGACAACGTCTTGTCTCCGTGGGACGTCTATACCTATCTTCTCAAGGTTGAACTAATGTCACTTCTATTCCATGAACAAACTCTCCGCTTCTAAAGTACGGTAATCTATGTTATTTAGAAGCAAATGAACGCCGCCCCCTTTGGCTTTATTGCTTATTGCACCCGGAAAAAAAAGGGGAAAGGTTGAAGTGGAAGTAAATAGCCTTTAGAGGGTGCCATCTCCTCGGGCGCGTCTTTGTCATGTCATATTGTGTTGAGAGGTGCCCCGTGGCGAGTTGCAGATGCATGGAAACCTTTTTAAATTTTTGCTTTTTCCTTGGGTCGGTAGGAAATATAATTGGATATTTAGGCACATAGCCAAATAGCTACACGATAGTTCTAACCATACACTTCAAATAAAGAGTCCCGCGTCGCAGCATGTGCTCATCCCGCGACTAATGTTCTGATGGACCAGGCCAAGTGGTGCCGCTCAAGTTCAATTTGAGACGTATTCGTGGGTGAATGTGAATACGTGCCAAGATTTCCGACGTCAACGTCGTCCGTCTCATTTCAGGGGAGGGTTTTTTTTTCTTTTCCATCTTGCTTTCTTTTCTTTGGGCAGCTATCATATACGCCATCCCTCGTCTTGATAGGAGATCGATCTATCCTCTCCTCATTTTATAAGGCATATATACCTACCATATATACATATCACATCAAGACAGATGATTATGACTACACATGTGCAGCTAGAGTAATACATGTATAGTATGTAGTACCTTTATATAACAAGGGACCAAGAGGTTTATGTTTATTAAGAGGGAAGAATTCGATCCGGCCTTCCATTTAAAATGCACGCACGTATGCGATGGTACGTGTAAGGTCAATCCCGGTAACATCATCCTTTTCATCGGGCAATTTCATCTGGGACCAGAGCAATAACCGTCCACGGTCCGGGATCTTACCCCTGCCTGCATATAATACACAGTACATTAATACTACCACCAACGCTTACCCTTCCTACTGTGGTCGTGTCACTCACTCCCCCTACATCCTACATACATACCTACATACCTACATACATATACCTTGAGCACCTAGAGCACCTAGGCACATTTTCAGTGCTCCGTCGCCATCGAGCCAAGCCTGTCGTCAAACTGCGTAGCATGTACGTAGTAGCAGTAGCAACAGGGTACATGACCAGTCAGACTAAGCCAGACCAGACCCTATAAACCATGTGCACTTACATAGTACGTTCAAATAGTACGCCCTGATATACCGTGGTACTTTATACTTTACACCTAATACGTATTTCCTTGATATCTTTCATACGTCGATACATTTAAGTGTAGGTATATAGGTACTTATCACTTATATACTTAGGTAGGGAGCGTGCCACCCCAACAGCTTGTCAAGTCAAGTCTTCAAGTCCGTGGGCCTGCAGAAGCAACGCCACAAGCAACCAGCATTAGAAGAAAGCGTCTGTGGGGAGGTGGATACAAAACTAGTCTGCGGTAAAGGTCTTCTTCATCGTACCCTGAACGCTGTCTTAGCATCTATGTCATCCTTGCTCATGCCTCGCATCTTGGGCTCTTTATGGTTTAGTCACTTCGTCGAAACCGCAACCTCCACACCTTCAAAGATCCTACCATCTTGGACATATAGAAAAAAAGAACTTCCGCCTTCTCTCTCTAAAGTTCTTACCGTTTATACTTCTTTCGATCTTCCCTCCAATCTTCTGACTTAATTCCCTCCCCCCGGGCCTAGCATCGTCGGCCTTTTCTATCCTGGGCGTTTTCTCCCATCAGCCCTTCCTCAACGCCACTTAGTCGATGCTGACTTTAAACGTTATTAATATTGGAAAAAAAAAAGAATGTTCATGCACCCTCCCCGGGCTGTTTTCTGTGTTGTAACTACGACCTCGTCTTACTTCAGCCTCCGGTCTCTCCTCTAAGCCTATAAGTACAAATACCTGAGAAATAGGATATTAGTTGCAAGACGCCCATTATTTATATCTGGCATCCTGCGAGGCGCACATTATTGCGTCTATGGTTACAATATTTTTATACTCTGCTAGGAACGTTCGAATATCTGGACTTAAACAGGCGAATTATTAAACGAAGATACGGCACAAGTGAGCAAGACGGCTCCCAGAACTATCCTCGGTTTCTGTTGACTTAAACCCTTTAAATTCGAAACAAGTCGCTACGGTGATGTATGCTATTTCCAACTCAGGAACAAAATTACTTGAAATCCTCGTCCGTCCTTACGAAGTTGACTAACATCTCTAGTAGGTGTGTTATTGTTTTCGGGTGGTATATATATAAATCGTCTATCTTGCATTCTCTGCAAGATGTCCACTCTTACTATGCCTTCTTCGCCTTGCCATCAAAGCTTCTCTCATGAGTTAGTCTGGCGAGAAAGTCGTCCCGGGCCGTCACCTAAACCACGCGAGAAAATTGCCCTACCATCTATTCGACAGGTAAGAAAGTCTTATATATATATATTTCACTAAAACATGCCTGTTAACTGAAAAGCAGGCATTCCCAGAGCTTTCACAGCAAGTACGACATGAAGTTCCGGCTAGGACACCGCCGTCCGCAAATACTACTACCGCCAGAAGGTCAATCGCTGGTACGATAACACCACCAGAATATATACATTCGCCAGTGTATCAGAAGAGGCCACTCGAGAGCGGGAGAGAGGCCGAGAAATCAATTTCAATCCCAAGACTTTGTAGTAATTCATACGAAGATAAATATCGACCACCATCACCACCCCTTGTCACTAGACGTGGCCCGGAAGGATGGAATTACCCTAACAAGACTCTTTTATTAATGCCATCTCCAGCAAACATAGAACGTCGCGATCGTGTCGAAGTTCGTCCGACCCTGCCAAGTATACCAATGCTAAATTTCGACAGAGGTGACGGAGAAGTGTACGGACTTCCAAGTCTACCGCCAACAGACGAACGTATTCAGGAAACTGACAGGCGGATGAGAACGCCCAGTACCGCAAGTAACAATAGCCATGGCACAGAAGGAGGGTCTCCAGCTTACAGACCTGCAAATTTCGGCTACGGCTTTCATCACCCTAACCGGGTACAATCCCTTTCTTTGGGGTCGGTCAACCACCTTGATAGACCGCCGATCCTCTCACCAGGAGTCTCACCAGGACCATATTCTCATCAGTTCCACGATAGTCTCATGCGCATTCGTGACTTTAGTATGGGAGGAAGTTGTGAAGGCAAACAGCGGAAGCGTCGCGGAAATTTACCAAAGGAGACTACAGACAAGCTCCGTGCCTGGTTTATCACACACCTTCACCACCCGTACCCATCAGAAGAGGAAAAGCAAGAATTGATGAGGCAGACAGGTTTACAGCTAAGTAAGTTAAGATTGAATACTGAAGCTCATATCCTAAGTTTAGGGAAAGTGTGCCAATTTCCACTAATGGAGACTACCGCGTATAATATCCTGGAAGTTTGTGAGTTTTACCTTTCGCTAATGAGTTTTTCTACGGCAGATCAAATATCCAATTGGTTCATTAATGCGAGACGACGGCAACTACCAACGATGATAAACAACGCCCGTGCTGAATCCGATGCCATGACTGTGCGCGGTGGGGAAAATAAGTTGTTACCTTCGACTGAACGAACTGATCACGAGCCGGACAGCAAGCCTCTAAGCGATGGCGAGGGAGGTTCTTTTCACGACGTTGAATTGGAATCTATCAAACGACGCAGAGTCACCAACATCAACCGCGGCAGCATATGAAAAAAAGGGGGGGGTACACTATGTTGAAAGAAAATACGTCTGTATTACTATGGATCTTGGCGTTCTCATATCACAGAGTCTAGTCTATTTTTTTCTTTTGTTCTTTCATAAGTTTTTTTTTTCGAAATAGTTACTACGAACGATCGTCACCCGATAGTTCTGTTTTGCATACGACATAATTTGGCAGTATGTCTTTCAGATCATTCGAGTTCTAGGCGTGGCATAGGGGTTCGATATTGCTTTGATGGAACTGGCGTAATGAGGCATTAGATTAAGAGAAATGACGGTTGAACTGCTTTACAAAAACAACAAGATGGAATGTATATTACCCTGAATCGATCAGGGGGTTCGAATCATCAAAGCGAGGGAGGCGTGGAAGAATCATTGTACGCTTAGATTTAGCCTCAACTGGAAGTGCACTATCCGGATGATAAAAGACGTTGATTCTTAATATCGTTTACCGGGCCAAAATAATTGTGCATCTGGCTTCTTGACGGATCGTTTCCGACCCAAGGTGAAGTATTGATCCAACCACAAAGCCGGGGTCCGTTCCGAGTGTCATAGGAGATCTGCTCCACGACCATGAGAGCTGCAGTAGCTCTCGCATGAGCATTTCAGAAGAATATATTGCCTTGCATGCCGCCCCTTTCCGATCGATAGATTAAATGCAGATGCCCGCGAGCGTGGAAACATGTCTTCCTCGAAATCCGTTGGCTACCAAACTCATCGCCGTGACCACATAATCTCGCCGCATCGCACAGTTTCATCAACCACACAAGATGGCCTGTCCCTCAGCAGTAGCCATATTTCCATAATGGACTCGGATGACGACAGAGGTTGCAGAACAGCTGACGTATATTCGGTGCTTTGCTCGAACTAACAAGTTGTGAACCCGAAAAATGAGCTCACTTCTTCCTTGAGTAGATGTCGTGCCATCCGTTCGCCTTGTCGGCCCAGTCACGAGACAGCCAAAGTATCACTAGATCTGTATCCAAAGAAAGATCTTCTTGAGCTAGAGGGACAAGGAAGGGCCCGTCTACGAGACAGAAGGACGGAATCTAATCTACTCTGGACGACCGTGGCAGATGAACTCTTCCCGCCACTGGAGACACGGACCCGTCCCAAAGGTTCGAGGCATATGCTTCTCCTACACGACCTACGACCTACGACCTGAGAGCAACTATCAATGAACGATGTAATACCTAATTCGCATGCTACGGAGGTTGCCGCTTGCTATAGTGATACCTAAGTACCATAGTACGTAGGCTAGTCAGTACCATGGTTTGGCTAGACTAGGGGTACGTTAGCACGACATTTCAGCCAACAGACCAAGGACGGCGGCACTTCCCTAGGTTTCGTCCATTGAATAGAATAGATAGGGTACGAAAAAAAAAAAGCTACGCTAGGATAATATGTCTGACGTGACTTCACCCACAACATACCTCGGATGAAGCTTTTCACAAAGCCCTATCTTCCCGCCATCATGTCTGCCGAATGAAGCAACAGCCGTGGCACGGATCTCCGGCCGCCCTTGGCTTGAGACATATAGTCTGGCGTTCTTCTCCTTCGGACAAAGAAAGCCGAGTTAAAAATGTCTTTCAAAATTTAGAGGGGAGGAAGGGGAGGAGGGAAGGACGAGGGATCCCTCCCCCTCACTTGTAATGATCAGTCTCGACGTTTTCTTGACGGGGTCTTAGATATTTTGGCGATGACATCTGAAACAATCTCACTTGAGCCGCGCTGGAGAAAGGACGGGTATATGTCACGGTTATTTGTCTTATACGTGAGGTAATCATACCCAACCCCCCCCCTGGGAGAGGCAGCAGATAAGCGGTCATATTCGTGATAATGCATTCTCGCTCCCCAGCCACTCACAACGCAGGTCTCACATCGTCGATCATTCGTTTGTTCTCTCTCCCTGCTCGAATGCTTATATTCACAACGGGACATTTTAAGGTTTCTATAAGCGGACTAGCAGTCGTCCTCGAGGAGCTTCCCCACGCCATTCTTGGATTGGTGTGTAGGTCTGTTGGACGTTTAAATTGTTGTCTCAGATAGTATGAAGTATGTCGTATGGTATACAACAAAACGCTAGGGAAACACAGGATCCTCAATGGACCACCTTGATGTAGTTGCTAGAAGCCAACGTAGCAGACGTGTATCCATCGGCTGTCATCTCACCACATCAATGTTCCCGGCCGAGAGGGATCTGTGTTTAATAGTCGTAACTTTAACTAGTTCTGTCGCTTGCAGGCATCGAATAATAGTGGTTAAATTACGAACCATCCTCGTTGGATGGGCTGGATGGGCTGGCGGTGAAGCTTGCGTGGCCGGAGGGTTTCCCCTCAGGCTGTTTCTTTCTCATATATTGTCCACAATCATACCACACCCCGTAAGATGTCAATCATCAGCCGGCATACAAAGGATATTTCAGGGCTACTCAATTTCCTGCACATGTTCTCGAACTTAGGAGCGAATCAAGTAGCGGTTTTACGTCTCTGTGTAGATTGTATCAACTACATCAGCGATCTCAAGCAACAGGCGATCCTAACTATCGCAACACACTCATGTCGATCGCCTACTGCAATGGATCACGATAGCGTTCTTACGGTTCGTGGTTTTCTGTCGTGACTTGTCCGACATCATGCTGCATCTGGTATAGAAGGGTAATAGAAACTATGTACTTGCTCCAGAAGTAGGGGGCTAGAGCTTTGTCGCCAACGAGAAAGTGGTTTAACCCAAATCATCGACCATCCACTGAGATTTCATGCCTAACAATCTACATCGATTATTTGAATCATGCCCTGGCTTCCACCCTGTCCGTAGTAATGGTGTCTACCAGGCATAAGTTTGGATTCTATCCCGGGCACCTGGGACGGAAGTCTTCCCCTAACGAATAGCTCTCCGAATATAGTATAGCCATTCATCAATGTTCGGAGTCATGCCTCGGAGTAACCGACCCTACGGTATGGGATATACCCCAGGGAGGAGATAATGGAGTGGTGGGTTGTCAAGAATTATCTAAATGTCTAGTTGAGTTCTATACTAGCCCGCGTCCCTGTGTCGAGATCTTGGGTATGGACACGCACACGACGCGTCTAGGCCTCAGAAAGTCATTTTTCTAGGCTCGACGATGCACCTCTATGATTGCCCCGTCAAGGCTTCTCCCATCGCGAGCTAAGATGAGGGCTGCCCTACCTACTTATCACTGTACATAGTTCACATAGCTACAAGCTTAGCCTTAGCTATCTCTTAAGTCGACGGGGCCGGCCTAGACGCCGGCTTATTCTCTTGCTCCAGATAAAAAATCGCGACGAGTATACGTAGCTCTTACCGACGCTGATCTAAAAAGCCATCTCGCACTTGTCACTTCGTCAGCGCGGACACATGTCCACAAAGCAACTAGTAATGTCATTGATTATTATTATTAGCAGCGGAACCTTCATCAGCCGGCCGCCAGGGAAAAAAAAAATTCTTAGCCCCCATTGTGGGCTTGTCCTTCTACACGTACGGTACGTACGGTACCGCGCTGCCTGTATGCATGCGCGCCCGATCGCTTCTTTCAGCTGCTGTACGCGGCCAACGATCTTGAACTACCGCTGGCTTTTATGGACCACGCGAAAGGGTTAAGGGGCACTAGGTCTCCCCAGAGGAGGCCCCGGTACTTCGTGTTTAGATTCGATAGGTATTACAATGTTGTGTAATTTAACTCTGATTCTGATATCCATGTGCTCCGCATGAGATTTGTGTCCCTATGTGTTTTTCGTGAATCATAGGATTATAAAGCCTTTCATAGGCAGGTACTCGTCTTGGTAGATACCATGCACTCACTGTATTGTATCTATACAACCTTTTAGGTTCTGTGGTAAGATGGTATCTGGTGATGTATAACATAGAACATGTGAATATCGGCCCCAGACGCGCATGTATGTGACAGGTCGTCCGGTAAGATGATTAGACTTGCAGATTTGTACACCCCGAGTCATACTTTGGTAGGTAAGTAAGTAGGAGGTAGGTATCTCAGGAAATTGTCACGCTCCTGAAGAAACAAGATACGTATTTTTAAAAGAAGAAAAACTTATATATTTGTTGAGCCCCTTTTCAATCACATGATACATTACTAGCAGGATCATATTTGAAAAAAATAAAAGAAAGATATTTTGGCTACGACAGTGGTAAATTAACACTGCTGCTAGCGAACCTCTTCTTGTTCTTGTTGAAGTTTGATAAGAGAGAAAAGGAAGATGGTGATAAAAGGAGGCGGTTTTGTTAACAATATTGAACACAAAATAGTAAGTAAGTACTTCGTACTATGTACGTAGAATTATAGGAGGTAACTACCATTATGTACGTACATAAACTACATGCATGTGCACAATATGTACTGTGTACGGAGTGACAGAGTAGATTGAATTTGACTTTAATGATGCGGGTTTAATACTCGAATTTTGAAAGGATATGTACATAAGAGTATATATGTAATAAAGAAGAATTGATATCACGGGTTCGGTGTTAGCGGAGATTGTGTGTGGCATAATTCGGGAATGATCGGGGGTAATAATCTACAAAGTACTTACTCCGTAGTATGTGCCTAATTCCGGACTCCGGTCTTACATAAGCCGAACAATGGGAGCGGGCGGTAAGTGTACATACATACGTACATCTTGTTACCTGTCACTTGTATCTTGTAACTCTTACAAACCAAAACTGTTGCCTATTCAACATTGATTTCATTACGACGCGTGCAAGACTTCAAATCGCGTAGATGCGTGATTTGTAAGGCGTAGAGCAAGTTTACAGAGCTAAAATTCATGTTATATAATTCCCCCTGAATGATTTCGTACTATCGATATCATGCCCGAAGATGGCCTTTCTACTAAAGCGTCTGGCAGTCAAGCCGGAGAGGTTTTGGTAATCTTTTATTCTTGACTTACCCCTATTTTCTATCATCTACCATCTATCATCTATAGTCTAGACTGCTAACGTTGTAAGCTTTAGTCATGTATATCATGCAGGTACTGTTAAGTCAATGGCCGGTCCTCCGGTCTCTACTATAATCAGTCCATAGCCAGCTTATGATATCATGCAGAAATCGGAAGCTCAAATGTGACCGTATTAGACCTCGGTGCGATCGTTGCGAGAAAGCCAAGTTAGAATGCATCTATCCCGAATCTCGGAGGAAGCCAGCCTTCAAGAGAAGAAATGTGAAAGAACTCGAGGCTCGTTTGTGTAAGTACGACCTGCTCCTCTTAATATATCGAGACTCGGGCTAAGAGCCTGAGACATACTATACAGCCCAAGTTGAGGTGCTCTTGAATGAAGTAGGCAAGAATAAGTTATCACGGGAGAAGGCTGCCGAACCTCTAAACCTTGCATCTACAGAAGTTCCACTGAGCGAAGATGTCCTCTTTCAAGGGATAGACTTTGACGGCTCGGGACTCCCATTGGACGATGATATCACCTTCTCATTCAACCAGGACCCGGCCACGACATTCTCGACAGGAGACTTCGGGAGCCAGGGGCAGGACAATGCCGCCATTAATAATGACCTAATGCACCTCGGCGGAGTGTATGAGAGCTTGCCCCCTTTCGAGGTTATAGAAGAGCTGTGAGTGATACTTGCGCGCGATAGTTCTGTTTGGTCGCTCATTATATTAGCCACCAAGTTTTCTTCGAGCGTCAAGAATCTACCATTCCCATAATCCATCCTTCTCGGTACTTACAGGCCTTCTATTCTCCCCCGCACATGAAGCCACCCATGTGTCTTCAGTACGCGATATGGGCATCCGCTGCACAAGGCCATCCAAAGTATGGAGCCTACCATGACGTCTTCTACCAACGCGCTCGACAGTATACTGAAATAGATGAACTGAAAGTAAGCTTCCGTTACCCTCATTTGATATTACTGTACTTATACCAACAAAAGGGCCATGGTGAACATTTCATTACTGTCGCTCACGCTCAAGCGTGGTGTACGATAGCTATGTATGAAGCTAAGTTGATGTTATTTACCCGAGCAGCTATGAGCAGTTCTCGAGCGGTTCGCCTCGTCCAAATGATGGGTCTGCATCGACTGGACGGATCTGCAGAGTATATATGTCCAACCCTGCTACCCGCGAGAGATTGGACTGAATTGGAAGAACGACGTCGGGTTTTCTGGGGCGTCTTTTGCCTGGACAGCCATGCTTCTATTACGAGTGGATGGCCTTTTCTCATCGATGCCTCTGAGGTAAGATAGGATCAAGAAAGTAAAATTCGTGACTAACATTTATTTTTTATAGATCACAACTTTGCTCCCTGCTGTGAGTTGAAATTTCGTTTATAGAAAGCTCATTTCCGTGTCCTATGTTATACCTCCTATTCGGAAATACCCCCCATGTCCACCGCTAAATTATCGTAGAGTCTCATCTCACTAACTCAAATCAACTTAGCCGGAATCTGCCTTCCATAGCGGCGAAAAAGTAGAAACATGTATGCTTGAGGATGCTTTGAAGGGACAGCCATACTCGTCATTCGCCGGAGCCGTCGTAGTTTCCCATATGTTAGTACCCTTTTCCTTTGAGTACCTCTGCTATTGCTAATTAAAAAACCAAGATTCAACGAAATTCTCAAACACATCCATAAACCTAAGCATAACGATGATCGTGATAATTACGAGTACGGGGAGTACTGGAAGCGACACCGCGAGATCGATAATATGCTCTCAAGTGCGTTCATGTATCTTCCGGCATCCTTCCGACTACCTGAGAACCACCGGGATTTGATCGCTGTCCATACAAACCTCAGTCTCCATGCCTCTATCATTTGCCTGAACAACTCTGCGATTGATACGATAGATACTTATGGATTGCCAGAGAGTGCTAAGAAGATATGCCATGATCGCTTGATTACGGCAGCACAGGAAATTGTCAATATCAACAAATTACCTACTAAGCATGCATACAAGGGCTCGGTAAGTAGCTATCTAATTTGTTGTAGAAGCGTCTTGATAGTTACCACTTCTAACTTTATGGCAATAGAGGAGTCCATTGACTGCGCTTTCGTTATATTGCGCTGCCTCAGTCTACGTCTACTCGTGCACAGAAACGCAAACGCCTAGTAATATTGACAACCTGAATTTCATCATCACTGACATGGAAACTATTGGAAAAACTCATGCCGTCACGATGGCTTTCCTCTGCCAATTAATAATCGATATCAAGCGAAACGATATTCAGCATATGGTGCGACTGCCTAATCTTGATCTATTATCAGACGAGCTCGATCTCCATGCCTCGTGTAATATGCCTCTACTTTCCCTATCCAAGATATCGCGGGATTACAAAGCGCAGCCGCCATTGCCGGGACGCTTGCCGCTCGGGAAGCCAGCAGGAAAAGTTATCGACACAGACCGTCACTTATGCGAATACGGGACATGGGTATCAGAACTCCGTGGCTCTGACTTATGCTCGGGGGAAGCTCAGTCTGCGCAACAGGTCGGTAGGAGCAAGCGGAAACGTACTTCTGTCTCCTACGAGACTGGTACAGATGATAGCCCCGACTGCCTCAACACTCCCTGGACCGCAACGGGCACCTCAGACAGAGTGTCAGCCGACTCTTCGACACACACTTCGCCGGGAGATCCCTTCGCCACGATGACGCCATCACAATCTATGCCAAGCGGTATATTTTGTGGTGTAACCCCTGAGAGTCAGCCGGGAGAGTTGCCACAACGCAAAGAATCACTCATCACTAATCCGCCGCCTAGGACGGCGGTTCCACCTTGGACATCAACAACACGGGACAGCCATGCTAACGCTAACGTCGCTTCGCCTACATTCGGGGGATGGGATCTCGTGAATGTATACATGCGAGCCCAGAACGTGCAGCATGAGACAAATGAGCCTAGGGTAGATCCACCAATCATTCAGAGAGATGCTGGGAACATGGGCGTGGACTGGTATGCACTCGCCGCGAGTATGGGGATAGAACTTAGGCGTAGCACCGAAACGTCCGGTGTGAATACGTCAACGGGCGCGGGGAGCTAAAAAGACGAGACGCGGTGTCAGCTGAACGAATCTCTTGCTTGCGGACGAGACTTGGGCAAATAAAATGTCGATGCCGTGTAGCGAACGGGTCGACTGCGAGGAGCGCTGTAGCCTAGGTGTCTAGGGCAAACCATCCATCCCGCTCACCCCCGATTTACTGTATTTTAGGTACTGTACCATTGCATGCCGCCCCAGCTCTATTAACTTCTTACTCCACTAACTACCTTCATCGCTGGAAATTTGGGATAGATGGACTTTGGTTTTATGTAGGTATCTAGGTAGTCAAATCTCTCTCATCTAGAAAATTATGATAGCGGGTATAACCAGTTGCAGTTCAAGCCAGATGTGAACAATTTTCTATTTCTTGTTGATATGGACAGGTTGACAATATATCAGGACGAGGGCTCAATGTAGCGGGTAGCGTCCTATGTGTGAAGATCGATCGATGGCGACTCAGGAGGTAGGTTCAAGCACCCTCTCTATACTCGAAGTAGTCGTAACAACTTAGGCTACCTAGGTAGGTATATGTCTACAGTAGGACTCGCCTACCGGTACAATATAACCATTCTCATGCGTCGACACGGCAACCACATGTCTGCTAGGGTGCCTGAGGCATACCTCCTGATGTACCTATCTCACCATAAGAGCACCTTCCGCCCGAAGAAAGAGTGACTTATATACCATAATAAAGTACATGCTTCCGACGAAGGCCCCCGGCTAGCTTAGTTGGTTTAGTGGCTACGTCAGTAAAAACCCCAACAAGTGTTCGGGGTTTTCGTAGGTCTGGGTTCGAGTCCAGGAAAGGACGACGACCTAGACTGAGCTTTTTTTTTTTTTTTCAATATTCTTTCGTCAATATATTTGCCTCCTTCATATCACATCGCAATCATTTCTTCACTTAATTTTCTTACAAAAGTAATTCAAAATAGTAATAATAATAATAATGATAATAATAATAATAGAATACGCCCTCCGCAGAAACTAAATAGCTAGTAGGTACTCTATCGACTCTGTAAAAATAGACGTTTGCCGACGATACCGTTGAAACCTGTGCCGTGTGGATATCGTATAAACCATGACAGTGGGAAGAAATATATACAGCTCGTGTATATGTGACTCAGAAAGCCTGATTAAAGCCCCCCCTCCCTCTTTTCATCGCCGTCTCTCCTTCTTTTCCCATCGAAACGCCCGCCCTCCTATTTCCATCTCGTCTCTCGTACCGTCATACTCTTTCTTGCCAATAACCGAGCACTCGGCGCTCTTCCCCCCCTTTCACATAAGCCCTTGCGACTGGACATTTTTCCTACTTCCCGATAGAAGAACAACTTTTTTTTTTTAGAAGCTGTACCCCCATAAGACCCTCACCCCGCCCGATGTCGAAGACCATCACGTCGGCGCGGCGAGAACGGGTATGACGGGCTCGTAGGTCCAGTCGAAGTCGTCCATGAAGGTCCAGTCGATGTTCTGCAGGGCGTCCGAGACGAGGACGTCGCCGTCGCCGCCCGGGTGCGGCGGCTGCTGCTGGCCCGCCGTGCCCGGGACGCCCGACGCGCCTGGCCCCGCGGACGCGGGCGGCTGGCTGCGCGGCCGAGCGCCGCCTGCCGCCGCCGCCGCCGCCGCCGCCCCGCCCGCCGCCACCTCGTGCATGTGGTCGTTCTTCCAGCGCGTCATGCAGTCGAAGGTGACGCTGGCGCTGAGCCGGTGCGAGAACGCCGACACGGGCTCCTCGTTCCAGACCGGCTGGTGCGGGGACAGGTGCGGGATCTGCTGGTTGCCGTCCGTGCCGCTGCCGTTGCCGTTGCCGTTGCCACTGCCGCCGCGGGGATGCAGGTTGAGCAGGCGGTCGCACCAGTTCTCGAGGAGGTTGCCGAGGCGGGTGGGGAGGTCGGCGTCGGCGACGGAGGCGCGGCGGGAGGCGGCGATGATGTCGAGGGCGGAGCGCTGGGCGGCGGGGAGGTCGACGAGGGCGGCGTAGGAGGAGCGCAGGACGCGGTAGACGACGCAGCCGGCGGCGAGGAGGGCGCGGAAGTGGAAGTGCGGGATGTGCCGGAGGAAGTCGGCGCGGCGGTCGAGCTCGAGCGACTCGCGGATGACGGCCTGCGCCGTGCTGTACGTCCGCAGCACGTTCCGCTTCAGCGCCTCCGCGTCGTAGCCCGGCAGCGGCATCATGTAGTACGTCTGGATCTCCAGCTGCACCAGCAGCGCGTTGAACCCGTCCAGGTCGTCTAGGGGAGCACGTGTTAGTGTGTGTGAAGTATGGGGAGGGGGGGGGAGGGAGGACGGCAAATAAGTAAGGTACCTGCGCGCTCGGAACATATGAGTCCCCTCACGGCGTTCCACTCGTCCTCGAGCAGCTGGACGATGTGCGCCGAGACGCCCCGCGACTCTTCCAGGCAGGCGGCCATGGTCCTGCTCACGCGGTGGCAGAACTTCTGGCACTCGAGGAGGACGCGGAAGGTGGAGGGGACCTGGAAGGGCGTCCGGCCGTCGATCACGTTCTGGATGGTCTGGTTGAAGAGGCCGCCCAGCGGGGGCAGGCCGAGGAAGGAGGACACCCTCTGGGCGATGATGTTGTACCCGGCCCAGGTGAAGGAGGCCTCCTCGTCGGTGAAGCTGCTCTGGAAGACGCCCTGGCTGTACTCCGGGTGGCCGCCCTTGCCGCAGTGGATGCCCAGCTGGACGGTGGCGTTCATGCAGACGCTGGAGAAGAGCGCGGTCGGGTCGTTGACGAAGCGGACCTCGGGGAAGATCCAGGCGCAGAGCAGGATGAGCGCGTTGATCGAGGGCATGGACAGGGGCGGGGACGTGAGCGCCGCGTAGGCGTCCCTCTTGACCGCCTCCAGCAGGAAGGGGAAGACCGTCGAGTTCTTGGCGTACCGGCGCGACGCTATGTAGATGATGGTCCAGAACAGCAGCGGGCTGATGTCGTAACACTTGTTCGCGTCCCTGAACCGCACGATGGGCATGTACGGGTGGTAATGTTCGAAGAACCTGGATGTCGAGAGTTAGAGATACGTACCCAATGCTTTACAGGTTCTGGGTGGTGGCAATGGCTATGCACGAACTTCTGGAAGTAATAGTCGATGTCCTCGCCGGAGAACGGTTGTGAACCCAAGGCTCTAGGAAGCGTGGCATCGGTTGTCTGTGCGTTGATAAGAGGGATGCTGGCGGGAGTGTGCATGGTCGAGGAGGGGGCGACGACGGTGCTGGACGGAGCGGCGATCGCCGGCGGTCTCACTTCCTCGGCAGAGATACTTATCGGAGACGGTACCCCTATACGAGGCGCGCCAACGGGCTCTTTAAAGGGGGCGAGGGTCTCATTCTGAGGAGAGTACGGGGTCGGTTGGCTTGGCGATGTACTCGACTGGCCGTTGACGCTCTGTTTGATCGATTGTATCTCCTGGACCAGCTCGTCTAATTTGCTATAGATTCGTGTTAGAAAGCAGTGTTACCATGTACGAGGAGGGGGGGACAGCCTGAGACACCGAGACATGATGCAAGGGGTAAGGGAAGGGACATTGCTTCAAAGGAATGCTGTGTTCATCTCTTTTTTGTGCCTTGAGCGAAGTTCTTGGGATCTTTGTTGGACTTTTTCATCATCATCGTCGTACCTTTTACGGCTCACCCTCTTATGGCTCTTGTCGATAACGCAGTGTAAGTGAAGCTTTGCGCATCGCAAACACGGCTGAGCCGGATTATTGCTCGGATTGCAACGCACCTATAGAGAATTAGTATCTGAATCATGAATTATAAGATCGACAGATGAACAGGTGACGGATCATGAGTATAGGATAGTATAGGATAGGATAGGATAGTATAGTAAGGTATAAGACACATTACCTTGGCATCACGACAACTGGTGCAAGCCGTATTCCGCTTGATTCGGCTAGAAGGCGCGACAGGCAACGGTGTTTCTTGATCGGTGTCCGGCATCGATGCTATACAAGAGAGAGATAGTACGGGCGGATGATCAATCAGGTGATCGGGAAAGGATCGGTGAGTTATTACGGCTCACGGGTTACCCGGTAGTACTAAGTTACCAGTTATCGCCCGTTTCCTTCCGGGTCCGAATTAAAAAAAAAAAAAAAAAAACGTTATCAAACTTCCAATGACGTTACCGTCGCCGTTGCCGTTGCGGTCGGACGAAACGAATTCGAGCAGGTGCGCATCAAGATAGCCGACCCGGCTACACTACATTATCTTTTATCTTAAGATTGTCTGAGTGTCCGCGAAAGGTGGAAATGACGAGAAAAAAGGTTAAACTGTGCGTCGGGGGGGCGTCTCGGTAAATATCGGCACCGATCCTTGCAAGATTGTTTAACGTAATTACATATGTAGCGTAATTAGTGATCTCTAGTGTCTTTAGTAGCCTAGTAGGTAGCTTAGTATCTTTCATTTATACTGGTTCCGAGGGATATTAATAGGGTACCGCCACTGACCTTCCCCCCTCCCCTGTACTGTGTAAGCCGGATTCACCTGTAGATGGATACCGGACATTTATTCGGATTGGTTGTTTTAATGATAAGTGTATGTGTAAGTAGAGAGAGGTATGTTACATCAATAGATCTTGTATGTATGTACCACGTAGTATTAGGGTATGCACCTATCAGAATTTAGTATATAGTGTACTATAGGTACTTCTTTCATTGTATGTATGGGTATAATTCCCATTCTCATCCTTTCATCTTCTATTCCTTCTTTAGGCTTACACCAATTCGAGATGCGTGTAAAAATATGATATAAAAAATAAATAAAATAAAAGTGAGATGGGTAAGATGGTAAAAGATGCTCACCAAAGCTATTATCGCCGGATCATACCATAAGATTACCACGGAATTAAGGAGATAAGGTCAAACAAAGAAATGGGAACAGGACGGACGAAAGCATGTTCATGTCCATTTCTCATGTCCATTTCTCATCACTTATTCCCACCTCCTCTCTGCTACTCCTACCCACATTCCCCAACCGAGAACCTTTCCGACGATAGCTTCGCCGATTTGCTCCCTCGTTGTCGTCGCATTTAACAGACTAGAATCTAATGCTTCTCTCAACGCTACGACCTCGTAAAAGTCTACAGACAGGTCAGCTTTTGTTAACCTGATATATCAAGTCACATCTACATCTTATGGACATGGAAGGAGAAGAGCAAGACCTCCCTCTCCCCCCCACTTACATCTATGGGGGCCGTGATTCATCAATGGCCGGGGCGGGATGTAAACGAGTTCTCGCCTTAATTGACCATAATAAAACCCACCCTTTAGTCGAGCCTTTCTCTGGTCTTCGATTTCAAAGTCGGCTGGCTCGACGCTTGTTTTTGTAGGAGGGATGCCTCCGTAAATGCTACCATCATTCAGCTCAGCCATCCATCCCGAATCAGATGTCCAAGTATCTCACCCCCTCGCATGATGCAACCTCGATCGGGAATTAAGGAGGGGGGGAGGGGGGTTGACTCAAAGCGCTTACCCGTGACAGATGGGCGTAGGCGTCGGGGCATCGGGATCCTCCGTAACCAACAGCCATTCTCGAACTTGGTCCGCGATGTGCGGCGGTGCTTCCCAGCGTAAGGCCGGGAACTTGCCCGCGCCGTCGTGTGTGTATTCAACTCCCATCACCGAGTTCGTGGGACCACACTCGGGCGCCGTCACGGTGATCTCCCGCTTGTCTTGCAGCTCGGCGAATGCGGGGCCTTTGAAGAAGCTCTTGTCGTCGTGACCCTTGGCGCTCTTCAACGCCCAGGAGAGACATACCTCGACGACGGATCGCATATTTTCTTGTCTCGTCTCGCCTTGTCTCGCCTTGGCGTCGTATTTTATCCTCCGTACTCCGTACTCCGTATGAACGGGGGGAGTGTGGCTTAGTGGCGTGAAGACCGAGTATCGACCTTGATTTGAACCAATGACCAATAACAGGTAACCAGTGATAATAAATTCCTCCTTAAACCCGGCCGATTTCGAACCTCACTTTTATCATATTAACAAAACATAGGTGAAATAGCATATGAGAACTGGTGTTTCACAGAACCGTCAGATTCTATTTATATTAATGCACGCACATGGAATGGATATTGATATATGACCGGTCTTACGGCGAGCTTTTTCTTCATCTTATTATGAGGTAGGGGCCGGCGGAAGATAATCCGCTTTATAGCTACTTAATCCTCGGAGCCGATTCCGCTTATTTCGCGTGCGTGTAAGTGTGGACACGCTAACCGTATCTTCTACAATGCTCATCAATAAACAACAACAACTGTCAAAACAGTAGCACACGAACCCCTGATAAGTGAAGAGTTACACCATCTACAAAGTACCAAGTACCTGTCTTTTCATCATTCATCAACGTTTTCGAGTCGCCTGATCCAGACCTCGGACCCTGTCATATTTAAACGGCAAGGTAGCATATGATTCTTTATCTATAGCACGATGGACGTATGGCTCGGCTGGTGGCCGTTGGTGGGTGGGAATAAGGCTATCAAGAACGCCCAGCCTGAACACCCCTATTATCCCTTATACGTCGCCATCCCGGATTACGCCCCCAATGAAGTACCTCTCGCCGTCCTCCTGGTGGCGTTCGCCGGCATGCTGGGGTTCGTCCTCGTGGGTGCTTCCGCCGCGGCGCTGAAGGTAAACCCGAACCTGACAAGGTCGAACATCGCCTTGGTCTGTTGGTTCACGATGAGTAGGTCGGGCCTTCGTCGAGCCTATGCGCTCGCGTTCCTTATTAGTTCCTTGTCAGCTGATCTGATCCCCATCTGTAGACGGTTTCTTGCACTGCTTCTTTGAAGGTGGGTTTGCTACTCCATCCCGTCGTCCGCACCGCCTAGGAGACCTAGGTTGTAGTTACCTACCTCACGGTAGCGAGGCTTAGCTGCTACCCCTAGCCCGACCCTCGCTTGTCGGGGAGGGAAATGCGTAGACGTGCTAGGTATTTGTTCCCACGAGAGACCTGGCGAGCTAAACCCGTTCCTCATCCAGGCTACTTCGTCCTGAACCACGAGTCCGTCGCGTCCTCGCAGAACGTGTTCGCGCAGCTGTGGAAGGAGTACGCGCTCTCCGACTCGCGGTACCTGACGTCGGATCCCTTCATGCTCAGCGTCGAGAGCATCACGGCGGTAAGCACGCCTTTTTTTTTTTTTTTTTTTCGTCACTTTAAGTCCCTGCCTATCTATCTATCTACCTACCTACTTATGTGACGAGAGAAACTGATCGCGACAGCTCGTCTGGGGACCCCTCTGCTTCGCGAACGCCGTGGCCGTAGTCCGGGACAGCCCGGCCCGGCACGCGCTCCGCGTCGTCGCCTGCGTCGCGCACCTCTACGGCGTCGCGCTCTACTACGCCACCAGCCTCGGCGCCTCCTACCTCGCCGGAACGTCTCACAGCCGCCCCGAGATCTTGTATTTCTGGGTCTACTACGTCGGCTTCAACCTTCCTTGGGCCATCGTCCCTGCGAGTAAGTTTTTTTTTTTTCCTTTTTTCCTTTTCTTTTCATTCTTCTTTTTCAATCCAAAAAAAAAAAACCCCCCCCGTGGTACAAGAAGTCAAGGGCTAATATGGGCTCGGGGCATAGTCCTCTTATACGACAGCGTCAGGGCGATAGCCAGGGCAACCAAGGCCCTGGATAAGATGGATGCCGCGCTAAACGCTTACCAGTACAAGAAAGAGAAAAGACGACACAGAGCCTTGGAGCCTAAGAAGCTGAAGTAGTTCTTTCTTTCTCTTTCTAGGAGGTACCTAGTCTACGGGCGTGGTGAATTAGGGTACTCTAGTATAGACCGATATAGTAATCCGAGCTGGAGTTTCTTAAGACCCGAGCTCCTACTTTAGTCGTACCTTTCTGCTGGTCATGCTGATAATCTCGTTTGTATGGTCCGTCCTTGCGTGCTACTATTTATTCAGCCATGAAGCCTCGCTACTCGGGTAGACGGCCGATTGATGGCTAGCTTTACAGCACCAATATATCCTAGCTTGTATGTGAAGTCATCGAAGATTTCCATCTACCAGTTTAAGTTGAGAAATCATAATGACATTGTCAGGTATTATAATATTATCATTCTATTTATATCACTCCTCATTTAATGCCCGGCAGCCGATCTGTAGAAAAGCCGAGAAAACGCTGGCGCAGACTATACCCGGTTTGGGGCATCCCTTTCGTCAGATATATGTCATTGCTTAACGCCTCATCTAACGTATTTATTCATGAACCGCTTGTGGAAGTCCGATCGCAAGAGATCCTGCTCAGTTCGTTAGCATCGACAACAAGAAATAGCCAAGGAGGGAGCAAAGACTAACGTTGATGAACTCCTTTTTCTTGCCCTTCTCCTCTGTTCCTCTCGCCTGATTCTTGAAGACGACATCGTCATCCCATCTGCCACGACGCGGTTAGCGCAAGCCCTAATATCTTTCTCGGTCATGAGTCCACGAACCTTCGCTTCATATTGAAGTTCTTCGGGTTGAGGAGCGGATTACCCAGCGCTATATCACGCTCTCGCTCTTCCTCCTCGGCCGCGGCCCTTTCGCGCTCTTCCTTCTCGCGTTTCTCGGCCCGCTCGCGCCTGATCTTCTCCAGCTCGCGCTGCAGCACCGCCTCCTCGTCCTCTTCCTCGTCGCTGTCCTCGTCGCTCTCGTCCTCGTCCTCTTCTTCCTCCTCTTCTTCAGAGTCCGCGTCGATGTCTCGCGTCTCCTCTAATATACGTCGCCGCTTCGCTCCCGGATCGATCTCGTCTTCGCCCACGCCTTCGGTCCGCTGCGGTAGCGCCAGGGGTCGCTTCGGGGCGCCATTGGCGGTAGACGCCGTCTCGTCGCTGGCGTCGGGTAGTGCGCCGCCGTTCTGGTTCGCGAAGTGGGCGGCTTCGGCCGCGAGGAGCTCAGCTCGTAGGTCGCGTGGCTCGTCGGCATCTCCTCCTTGGCCGGGTTGCCTGAACTTCAGTTTGGTGTGGGCAGGGAGAAGGCGTTGATGGTAGGCTGGTCCTCGAAGGGCTTCTTTTCCCCGAGCCTATTTTATTATCAGTATTTATTTCTAGTATTTATAAGACACATCAGAGCTTACCGGGTCAAATGTAGGTCTATCCGCTGTAGTCATCTTGTCCGCGCTATGATTATTTGTAAAATCTTGGATGCGGATGGAGAAAGTTGGCGGATGTGGAAAGTTGATAAAGAAAGCATTAATTTAATGTTTATTAAGTCGAAGGTGAATGTTCATAGTCCCACTTTTTGTAAATATCGATACAAGTCCTATAACGTAATAACTAGGTACGTACAGTACGTACCAACACCAGAAGCACTTGAGTCGGCATTCAAAAGTTGCCAAGACCCGATCTTGCATAACAAATACTTGACCACCCGGCAGAAATTCCATTATCTAGTGTATCGCGCAGCTCGCGTTATGGGAACTTATATGAATAAAAACCCCCACTATCCCACTAAGCTTCATCCTATATTTTTACATTTTACATTTACCTCAACCAGAGGGAAGATAACGAGGTGAAATAAGGTCGAGATCCAATAAATGTCACATGTCCTAAGCATTTCTCTTTTCTAAAAAAAAAAAAATGCCTCGAGAAGCTGAACCTTCGCTCAATGAACGCGCGTTTATAGTACAGGCTCTACAAAAGGGCTTACGTGCTGATTATCGTGCCCTGGATCAATATCGAAAGCTCGAGCTTAGGTTTGGTGACCAATATGGAGTTGCGGATGTGACTCTAGGGAAAACGAGGTAATTCCTTATACACTGCATATATATATATATATATATATGTCTACTATCTACTATATATCATTGCGTCACAGTCTGATCCCAATTAGGATATTTGCCAAGGTCTCGGCCGAAGTCACGACGCCCTACTCTGACCGACCATTCGATGGCATCTTTACGATCACGACTGAGCTCAGTCCCATGGTGTCACCTGCATTCGAAGTAAATCGGCCAACGGAGACAGAAGTTCTCTTGTCGAGGCTACTCGAGAAGACGGTCCGTCGTTCTAACGCACTTGATACCGAGTCGTTGTGTCTTATCGCCGGTAAGAAGTGTTGGTCTATAAGAGTCGACCTACACGTCCTCGCCCATGACGGTAACCTGATAGACGCATCCTGTTTCGCCGTCGTCGCCGCTCTTCGACACTTTAGGAAGCCTGATACGAGCATGGAAGGGGAGATATTAACCGTATATACGCCCGCAGAACGAGAACCGGTGCCGTTAAGTTGGCTACATTCGCCCTTTTGCGTCACCTTTAATTTTTACGACGACGGCGAGATCACGTTGTTGGATGCAACTCTACTGGAGGAACAGCTGAGGGTGTCAAGCTGCACCATCAGTCTTAACAAGTACGGGGAAATTTGTCAGATCGCAAAGTTAGGTGGTACACCTGTAGATGCAGCCGCGCTTCTCAGATGTACCAACATCGCTCTTAACAGAGTCAAGGAGTTGTCCAAGTTATTAGATGAAAATCTATCCGAAGACTCTAAACGGAGGAATAAAGGTGGACTTCTAGCAGAATTGTCGGCGGAGAACGAAAGGTAGCAGACTAGGCTACCGATTCCTATAGATGAACAAAAAAAATAATAAGATACCCATGAACTTTAGAGACGCAGCGCTCTAAAGACAATCCTGAATTATGACTCCCGTTCCGTTCCAGGAAAATAAAAGATAAACGCCATCCCAATGATGCTGAATCCTGAATCCAAACCTATACCGTCTTCGAATCCAAATTACACAGCGCTTATGCGCTATGATTTATTTTCCCTTACCGCATCACCGGCGGTCTCGACTCTTTATTCCATTTAACCCTTGACCTAACCCAATCGACCGCTTCCCTCACGCCAGTTCCCGTCAGGGCGCTCACAGGCAGGACCCTAGAATCGCGGATGCTAGACGCTTTCTCGCCCTCGAAGACCTTCTTGACCAAGCCCTCTTTTATGCGGACGACCTCGACGCAGTCCTCGCGATCCTGCTTGTTGGCAAGAATAAGGAGGGGGACGCCCTCGGTTTCGGAGTTCTGGAGGACGTCTTCGAGGACGAGGCGGCACTCGTCGAGGCGGCCGGAGTTGTCGTGCTCGAGGTTGCCGTCGCCGATGTCGGTGCTATCGATGATGAAGACGATGGCGTGGCAGCTGGCGTAGTAGCTCTGCCAGAGCCTGCGTAGGCTCAGCTGCCCGCCTACGTCCCAGATCTTCAGGTACATGTCGGGAAGCGTCAAGGTCGACACATTCTGGCCTACCGTCGGCACCGTCTTCAGCTTCGGATCCGGATGCTCGGGCAGGAACAGCGACTTGGCCTGCTCGTGGAATGTCGTCTTGCCCGCATTGTCGAGACCTAGGAGGATGACCGAATACTCCTCTCTCCGATGCGCTAGTAGGTACAGTGACTTGGCTAGATGGTACATCCTTACTCCTTTTTCCTTCCTCTTCTTCTTTCGTCGCCCTTTAAATAGGGATGGTAGTAGGTATGCCGGATTTATGGGCTTCGATATCAATGTTTTAAAAGAGTTGACCAATGAAGTAACTCGTAGTCTAGCACATTTGTTTGAAAGGTTGAAACTCTTCGAAGCGTTGTATTTCGAGGTATGTGTTATTAGAATAAGTCAATATATTAGGAAGTTGTTGTACACAATTTATTGGAAGCATCCGGTACTTTAAACCTAACTAGGGAACGGATAGGTGAGCTCTAACCTATTAAGTTAAATAACTAAACGGATAAGGCTTAGTGTAGTACATACATAACCGTTTTATTAACTATCATTGATATTAATTTATGTACACTGGTACGGAGTACCTACAGCAGTAATGCCTAGCGGGGATCGGTAGTGCTGGTAGGACGCCTCAATGTCAACTTCAAGGTACTTAACGTAATGTATTACATGTGAAACCACAAGCATAACCCGACCCAATAAGAAAAGAAAACATGGCGTCATATCAATAAACTCTCGCCCAAGGTTTCCCAGCTCAGTCATACGACTATGACCATCACCCACTGCACTTACTTCGTACATACATACCTCACATACCTCCTACACCTTGTGTAATATGTACTTACTTCTAAACCCTTGTACGAACATTTGAACCTGGTCTTTTCATCCTAGTCTTTTTTTTATTTCTATTTTATTTTTATTTTTTATTTTCTTTTATTGACTACAATACGAATAACAAGTAACTACCAGATACCACTTATATAGTACTACTTCTTATTGCTTCAACTTCTCCTCTACTCGGGATTCTTCCGAGAAGCTCCGCATCTGTATAATGGCTCCTGTACCATCTGAACAGCCGGTGAAGTATGTTTGGCTAATATATTACCCTCCTATACTCACTCTTCCCTCTAGTATGTAACATACCTGTCAGTCTAATTTGATAACGTCAACTTGTAGATATGCGCCGCTGGCTCTTGTTGGTGTCCATCTTACTTCTGTCATATACTTGACGTATGCCGTCGCCGCTAGCTTATACGCATCGTATAAATCGTTAAGCCCAGCTCAAGACACGCGTTCGCGTCGAGCACAACGCAAAAAGCTCGTCCCCGTCTTTCTCGGACTGGCTGTCGTCTCTTTCGTCTTTGCCACTTACACCTCTCTGACTTCGGCTCTCTTGTCATATAAGACCTGGACCCATGAACATGGCATCGATCAACTAGAGCGGTACTTACTTCTTATAAACATTTGACGACGACGTCTAATTTAGCTATAGCTTCGCGTCCGATCAGGATGTATTCCCCGAACCCGAGAATTCGGGCAATCTCAGCCTCGCTTATATCACTCGATGGTTGACTGACACACCCATCTATCGTGATGCTCTCGAAATCGTCGCTGAGAAGGCTCGTCGCTTCTGGTGGGGCCAGCAGATTGATCTCGCGACGGTAACGTTCAGCGTATTATTATCAGTCGAGGGACGGCGACGGAACATCCCCCTTACAGCAGCCTTTCTAATTCTAGCTCACCTCGTCAACTTGTCTTTTGCCCTCAATCTATTCTACCTCGCTCTTCTCCTAACTCCATTATCGCTACCAACGGGGAGTGAGGATATTGAGCTATCAGTAGTACCGATCTACCCCTCGAGGATGACTCGGATCTGGAATAGAGTCGTTCCCCCGAAGCCCCAAAACTGGCATCTGAACCCTCTCATACTCCTCGCCGCCTTGGCCATGAACTACGGGTCAATATTTCTCATTCCATACGCCGCTGAAACGCCTTCGTTTATGACAGTGGCACTTCTCGTCCGAGCATCGACTTTCTTACCCCTCATCTTACCAGCAGTTGCGCCGCATAGCTGGGGCCGTATCTACTCCCATCCCCATGACGCATATAGCTCTATTAAAATCATGTTTCAAACGTCTTCCATTGTGTCCTTCGTACTTCATATCAAGTCAAGCATCGAAGGGTTGGCCTACAACATTCCCGACTCCTATCATCATCGACACAGCATCCTCATCCCGTGGGACGTGGAGGAGCGATCTAGTTGGGAGCGCGGTACCACAGCACTTGGAAAACTTTTGGGCTCCTTATACGACCACCCTATCGTCAATGCTGCTGGAGGAGATGTTCTATTTTGCGCACTCGGCCTTGGCCTATGGGCTGCTGTCCGCGCTACGGATGCCCAAGACATTATTGCGTTAACAATACCTATTTACGATTCCCATAGCAAATTTGGGCCTCTCGTCGAGGACAAGACGCATCACGTCCCTATCAAAGTAGAGTCCGAGCCTGCCGAAGACGTCATGTCGGAACATTCCATGACGCTGAGACGTCGAGGAAGGACGAACAAATCGAGGGGGGGAAGCGTTGCCAGCTCGAGCGCGCCCAGCGAGGAGGGCGTCGCCGCAACCCCAGGCCGAAGGCGCGGACGGCCGAAGAAAAGCAAGCAGCCCGAAGAAGAGAAGGCGTACGAGCCTACTTCGTCCGAGGCCGGAAACGCCGTAGAGGGAGACATCATGCCAGCTAAAGAGCTGGACTGGGAGTCCGCCGCCCTAAGCTGGGGTCTGGCCGCGTTTGCCGGCCTGGGGTCCGCTTGCGCCGGTGTGTTCGGGGGAGAATGCATCTCGAGATAAGAGTTGAGCGGATGGCGGGGGGTGGGGGTTCTGTTAGGAGGTAGCAGATAGGGTTCACAAAAAGTTCAGCTTTAATGAGTCGGGAGTTAGAGACAGGTTGTACACTTAGGCGGCAAGGAAAATAATCCAGAACACGGCGGTGGCCAGGTATTAGTTAATGAAGACGAGTTTACGATGTCAATGTTGTAGTTTTCTATCTTTTACATTCGTTGCTCGCTCCCTCTGGATAGCTCGCTCCATCTCGACGGGCCAGTTGCTTTGATGAACAAGTATACCTAATGATGTAGGATGTCTAAAAGTACTACGTTAATATTTACCTACCTACCTATAAGTATAATATCTCGCCTCTCAGCCACTAGCATAAAACTACCAGCGAAGAATCCTTGTCTTCCCTGAAAAGAAAATCCTTACTGTCCAATACCGTTAGACGAGACCATCATAACAATACTACTAGCTTCGCAGGAGAGAACAAACGTCTCTCTATGCAGAGGTAAACAATTTCAAGTAGGTACTTAGATAAATTCAAGCCCAGACAAAGGTAAATAAGAACACATGATCTCTTTTCACAATACCCTCCTTTTTCTCCTTTTCAGCAATATCGGGACATGACAACCACAACATCCTCACAATACACCTCAACATTTCCAAAGGAGGTAGGTACCTATACAACCCGGCAAAGCAAAACCCACACCATCACGACCGCTAGCATCATATACAAGTACCTTCCTTCCCTTACACCCTTTACACACCCCCCCTCTTAATAACCCACAAGCCACAAAACACAACAAACTCGGAGCAAAATATTAAAATTCCTACCTATACCACCGCCCCTCCGCCGCCGGCACTATACTAATACTAACAATACCTACCTACCACGTACCTCTCATCATCGGCGTACCATACAATATCGCCCATAGGCCATAGCCCATTAACTACCTACCTCCCCTAACACATATTCAAGCTTTCTCCCAACCCCTTAACATTTTTTTACCTCCTTACCTCCTTACCTACACTAAACCCCCTCATCCCATCCTATCCCATCCCTACTACCTCACCACCCCCTCAACCTAAACATGACATTCCCAGACCACAGCCCCGCCACCAACCCCACCATCCCGCGCACATTCACCAACCTCGCAAAGACGCCCGTAGCCTGGTGCGCCAGCGCAGCGAGCACCACGAACGCAGCCGTCAACAGCGCCGTCTCCGCCAGACGACCCCCTCTGCTACTACTGACGCCGCCGCCGCCGCCGACGCCCCCGTCGTTCCAGACGTCCAGCGTCAGCCGCGCCGTGGCGTCGCCGCCGAGCCAGACGTGGTGCTGCAGCACGTACGTCTCGAGCGCGACGCGGCCGAGGGCCGCCGGCAGCGCCAGCGCGCGCCCGCGGTGCGGCCCCGGCGCGTTGCGCAGCGCCGCCGCGCACGCCGCCGGCACCCACGACACCAACGGGTGCGCCGCGTTGTACGCGCGCTTCTCGCCCAGCCGCGCCTGCGTGGCGCCGAGGAAGGCGAGGAGCAGCGCGAGGCAGCCCGCGTAGACCAACCGCTCGCGGCGCCGCGACACGGCGGCGGCGGCGGGTCGGCCTCCGTCCGGGGGCGAGGCGGCGAGGCGCGCCGAGGCGTGCCGGACGAGCGCCGCCGCCATGACGCCCACGAACACGACGTACCGGTCCAGCCGGATCCGGAAGCGCATCTCCTCCGCGTCGACGGACATGTAGAACACGCCGTTCAGGGCGGCGGCCAGGGCTCGGAAGGCCGCGGGCGTGGCCGTCAGCCTGCTCACGAGCAGGGCCGTGACGACGACCTTGGCGGTGAGCCATCGCAGGTCGTCGTTGCGGCTGCGGAAGGCCCGGAGCATGCCGTATACGACGAGGTACCAGAACGTGATGGCGGAGGGGAAGTAGTAGAAGGTGTAGCTCGTCCGCATCATGTACGGCAGCAGGGCGCTCAGGATGTTGGTCCGGAACAGGACCACCATGACGCGGTGCAGGGAGAAGTCGTTCGTCTTCAGCAGGTACAGCGCGTGGCCGTAGCCGGACAGGTAGAAGTACATGGAGATGAACAGCCGGATGATCTTGTATACCCAGAGCGTCTGAGACGCGTGGTGGTAGTGGTAGAGCAGGATGAACCCTTGCATCAGCCCCTTGATCTCGTCGGAGTGTTCCCGCGATAGGTACCCCGGACCGCGGTATTCGAGGGAGGGTTTGGACTCGTCGGATTTCAAGAGAGGCTTACTTGTCGGCTCGGGAATCTTCCGCGCTGACAATAGGCTGAGCGCCAGCCAGACAGCACAAGCAACGAGGAAGCTATGCTGTTGATAATGGCGTTCCGCTTTGCCTATACGCGAAGTCCCGTCGCAAATCCAGCACCACACGAGAGTGAAGAAGAAGGATCTGTGTGCCTTGAGAGACTTGGTCTGGAATATGGGTTGCTGGTTCGCCAAGTGCGGCTGCATGCTTCGGGCGAGGCACAACGCTACGATTCCCCATAGGATGTTGGTGAGGATGAAGACGACGTTCTGGGGAGTGGCAACGCAGCAGGTTCCCTTGAAAGAACGCGAGCGTGCTTTTTCAACGGCATTGCAACGGGCGTTGAGCGCGATATCAAGCTTGAGTTCTGCGGTGTCGTCCGAGACATGCAAGCCATCTGCCTTTAAATCCTCCCCTGTATTGGCCGAGAAGCCGTTGTACACCCAAGGTATATGCGACAACTGGTTCGGTGGGAGCTGCAGGAGGTAGTTATTCATCGCCTCGATCTTCTCCGGGGTGATGGTCTGGGATCGGTTGGGAGCCAGATTATCGTACCCTGGGATTTGCACTGGCGCGAGCAAAATCTGGTTCCCGATATCACTGGGGCCATATTCGGCACCGGTCGAAAGTATGCTGTCATCCACATTGATTGACAGGTATGGCATGATGGTGGTCATGCTGTTTTTGAACAAATCAAGATAGATATCTCCGCCATACCGAGAGGCCCAGAGTCCAGGCGCGCCTAGAACGATGAGCGCGGCAGAGAATCCATAAGTCTTTATAAATATATCGTCCTCGAGTTGTGTAGGCAGCGTACGGAAAGCTTTCAGTAAGTTAGTCAAGGCAGTAGAATTCAGCCAGGGATCCCAAATAAATTCGACTTTAACACCATTAGCTAGGAAGGAAAGATCTTGATGCTTGCTGCTCGACGAAAGCATTTCTAGTTCTTCCATCTTTTCCTTGCTAACGTCAAGTTTCCTAGTGGCGGCCCAGAAGAGTTGTCGTATCGTAGAGTCGCCCACGAAAACGATTTTCTGTCCATTGAGGCAATCGTGGAGAACGTCTCCTGTATATTCGACCATACGACAGCCTTTGGGTTCCCACTTTGCAGAGCCATCGGATGCTAAGGGAGACCACGCTCCTTCGTTCAGCAGAGACTGACAACGCCGAGGATCGCTATGATCTGCAAGGTAATTAGAGGCAACGCACTGCGATGCTGGCAACTTCAAATGCCCAAGTCTGATGTGGTCATACCATCTTTACGATAATACTCCCCGAGAGCAAGAATAGAGCCTAGGAAGAATACAGTAAGTTTAGTGAGAGAGAATACTCTGCCCAACTCATTCCAATCTTCCATCCTGAAAAGAGAAGTGAAAAAAAATCAGAAAGCCAAGAAAATCAACAACGGTTTGATAGAAGGTAAGTCTAGAAGCATTGGTAAGATGGAGTAGAAAGACAAGAAATATACAGACACGAGCGTTTATTAAAATAGTCTCATTTCTAAGCTTAGCAAGCACAACCTACCTACATACCTAGATATCTAGGTAGATATTGCCAAAGCCTCGTCTTCCTGAGAAGTTTATACTTGGGAAGGCGAAGGCCTGTTAAACTTCACGATCCGTGCCTGAACAGGAGAGGGAGGATTCAGGGCGACAAGCACGTCCGATGAACTTTTTGATGTACATGTATGGTCTTCCTAGGAGTTGAAGTCGGCAAGGAGCAACCTGAATTACAAAGGTACCTACTTACGCACATGTCAAAGTTGGACTAATTCCTATAGTTACCTCCTAAATTATACATTGACGATTTTTATATTTTTGAAGTTATTTCGTACATGTTTTTAAAATAACACCACCCAAAGTATCTTCCGGGTTAAGGGGGTGGCTAGTATATTTTTTCCCATTGTCCTTAGGTAAGATTATGGCTGCTATACGTACCACTAACACCAGCCACACCAACATAAAAATATTTCCAATTCCCAAGAGAAACGAATAAATCTCTTTAAAAAAAAAATTATCTACTAACACCATCGATACCACTGCCGAGAGGCACCCGACAATGCAACAAGCCTTCTTATGCTCTCCCATCAGGATCCCGCATCAAACAAACGCAGGATGAAGCATCATCTATATTTACTACAAATAATCAGAAATAATCAGGGCGCGCCAGAAACTCGTCACAGTATTAGCTGCCCGTAAAGGTGAGACATGAGTCGTCTTTTGCCATCGCTCGACCAGGCTCGATATTTCCCACACCTGGTCTTGAGCCGGATACCTCGTTTGAGCGTATGAGACGAGAGCGAGCTCTACAACGATCTTTGAGTACGGAACCTCCTAATTTATAGCATGGAGACTTTCGTAATTTATCTGTTGTAACATCTAGCATAGGTTTCCTACGAATAGCAGACATTTCATTCAGTAATTGGGGCTTTGTAGATTTCTCGAGTCGTATTGCTATCTCGTTCAATGAAAAGTTTATCGAATTCTACCCGTGTTACAGTTTGGAGCCCTCTCATATACATTCTGAGGTGCTAACCCTCTAAAGGCTTGAGCTTTACAACAACTCAACAACTGTCTGACACAGTACGAATGACACTAATGACACAAGTGTCCAACACTTATTATTTATGCGTACCACTCACCTCCGAGCCATCGGTTGAACAAGTCAAGAGATCCCTCAGGCTGGTTGAACGGAACCATGTGGCCAGCCTGGTAGACGCGAGCGAAGGTGAAGTTGCCGCTGCTCTTGATTTCTCCGTACTTCTCGGAGCTCCTCTCGAGACCCTTCATATCGGCAGCATTGAACTCCTTCTTGCCAGACCAGTCAAGTGCCTCGGACCAGGCCTTGTTGCCGAGCCAGTTGCAGATGTAATCGGCGTCACCAGCGTAAATAAGGACCGGGATCTGCTTGATGATATCGGGAACGAGGCGGTGGAAAGGCTTCGACCAATCGCCCTGGAACAGGAAGTTCCTGTTGATATCCGTATTGCAGCTCTCGTAATCTCGCACTTCAGCACCGACCGCCTTAAGGACCTTGTCCTGGTTCAGGTACTTGCTGATCCAAGCGGTCTCAGTATAGCAGAGGTTCTCCTGGTCCTTGCATTTCTCACGGACATCGTACACATTGTATCCGGTGCGCTGGTAAGGGCCGATCATGGCATTGTTGCAGTAGATAGCGCTGGGAACACATGTCCATACGCTTTCAGACTCATAGCAGCCCGAGATGAGAGACTGGCAACGCGGGAGGGCATTATCCATCGACTGACACTCGCCCTCATCGAGCACTGCATCGTAACCGCCCTCACCGCAGGCCATCGGGCGGTACTCAGCATATTGCGTGTAGGGGTCCGTCAAACCGTTACCAATGGCAATACTTTGCAGGTTGATGTTGCGGTTCTTGTGCGACAAGATCTCCGAGGCAAAGACAGGGATATAATGACCGGCGTAAGACTCTCCAGCGATATGGAACGGTTGCTCCGCGTATTCAGGGAAGTTATGGAAGAACAGGGTTAAGAGAGCGTAGATGTCCTTGCTCGCGGCGACGGTGTTGTAGACAGGGTTGCTACTGTAGGAGTAGCCGGTGTTGACAGGCTGGTCGATGAAGATGACAGATGCATTGCTGTTCCACGAGTATTCATTGTACTTCAGGGTACCGTCCTTCTGCACACTGGATGGTCCCAGTTCCATGAAGAGACCCATCATCGAAGAGCAGCCGGGGCCGCCGTTCAGCCATAGTACTACGGGATCATTCTTGGGATCATTTCGAGATTCGAAGAACCCTGCAGTTTGTTAGCCGAGATGAGAAGTCGTAATTTCAGGTTGTGTAACTCACAGTAGAACAAATGTTTGTCATTGGCCTCGTCATCCAGGTATCCGCTGTACTGCTTGACCTTATCTACGCCGAGCTCGGACGGGTCGACATTCTTTGCTCGCAGATTGTAGGCCTCGAGGGAGCCATCTACCTTGCGATGCTTGACACCATCAGTCTTAACCCACATGCTCTGGACGTCGGCGCCCTTGATGACGTGGTCCCATTCGGAGTCAGGACGGCGACGATGAGCCTTAGGGTAGGAGACAAGATTAGAGGCCTTCTCGTAGAAACCAGGAACGAGGAGGCTCATTTCATCCCAAAGACCCTTAGCAGCAGCGGGCATCTCTCCAAATGCCTCACTGATGTGGTCTAAAGGTTTCCTGATGGCATCGTTAATACCGCCGAGGACCTTTTGATGGTCTTGCGCATAGGCAGCCGTACTGGCACCTAGCAGCAGGGCCGAGCTAGCTACTCTCATGATGGGTAGCAGGCAAAGGGATGAAATGAATAATCAGGAATTGAAGATTGACTCTGGAGATTGACGATGATGATAATTATGATGATGATGATGGTGATGGATGAAAAAGGGAAAAAAAATAAGAATGAAAGTTTAAGAAAGATTGTTGATTAATGAGCAATGAGCTAGATACAAATAACAAGGAAGGAAGGGGAGACTAGCGGGAGTACGCAGTACCGGTAGCTCCTTAAGATATGGATAAGCAATGAAACCAGGAAGCGAGAACCCGACTGGTCACTGCCCAGCCAACCATTAACATTCTGGTGCCTTGCCTAAGTTCCCCCTTAATGCTTAGGAGGTACCCTCTCACTTGTTGAGTACGGGACGCAGACCCACTAATGCTAGTGAGTAACTTGTCCGCCCTGCTTTATGCAGATCACACTTACGTTACCTAGGGTACCTTATCAGATAGCGTGTCGCGTGACAGAGGGACCTACGCGATAAGCGTCATCGGTCACTTCTTATGATGTAGTGTAGTACTTTCGTCCCTTTCCTTCTCATTGATGTTGCTCAAGTCCGAGTCACATGTAACCAAATTTGTACCGTAAATGTTTTATTACCTTTGAGATATATATAACCTACATATACGGAGTATATATGTGCATCTTGAGTCTAAGTGTTCAAACAATACATGTACTTATAAAAGTGTATAATTGAGAATAGGAGGTACTTGATTAGTTACATGTAAATAATTATTAGTTCAATATTGCGCTGCTGAGTTGTTCCTGCATTAATAACTTGGAATCTAGATTCCGTACAAGCTGACTCATAACTGTCAGATACATACTGCCCGAGTAGTATCCTTAAAATCTGGTTATAGAGATATTATGATGCATAATGACTCAATTTGTCTTTCTGTTAGGAAACAGGAAAGTAATACGGAAGGTAGATACTCGATGTGTTTGTTCCTTCTTTGTCTTATCACTTACAAGGTATGGTATTTAAGTAATCCGTACAACCTAAACTGCATATAGATAGGCGTTTATCTAGATTCTAGGTGCTACTGAAATATATTATTTTTCATGTTTCTAAACTTATACCTACACCACTTTGCGACAGCAGACTTTACATTATTGACAAGCACGACAACTTTCTTCCGCTCGCAAATAAAAGAAAATGTCGAGAATAAACCAGCCTGGTATGTAAAATAACGATATAGGCAAAAAACCCTTACCTCTACTCCCGATCATTATTTTCTCTTTTTTTTTTGTATTTCCCCAGTTCGTTGCAAGATGCTAATATATCGCAGTATGTAACAAGACCCTCTTAACCCTCTATTTGCTCTGCATCTCCCCCCCACGCTTCTAATACAACAATTCTTCCGATAACTAGCCACGAAGGAATTTGCACCCACTTTATAGACCACTAACACACCACCACAGTCTAATCAGATACGGCTGACAAACGTGTCGCTCGTGCGCCTCAAGAAGGGGAAGAAGCGCTTCGAGATCGCCTGCTACAAGAACAAGGTGCTCGAATGGCGGTCCGGCATCGAGACCGACCTGGACGAGGTCCTCCAGATCCCCAACGTCTTCCTCAACGTCTCCAAGGGCCAGACCGCCCCCTCCGCCGAGCTCGCCAAGGCCTTCGGCAAGGACACCCCCCAGAACGACATCATCCTCGAGATCCTGAACAAGGGCGAGCTGCAGGTGGGCGAGAAGGAGCGCTCCGCCCAGATGGACAGGGTCCACAACGAGGTCGTCGGCATCGTCGCCAGCAAGCTGGTCGACCCGCGCACGAAGAGGGTGTACACCACCGGCATGATCGAGAAGGCGTTGGACATGCTGAGCTCCCAGGCGCATCAACAAGGGGGAGGAGGCGGAGGCGGAGGAGGAGGGGGGGATAAGAAAAACGCGGAAGCCGGCAGCAGCGGCGCGGGGACGCCGGCGACGGGCGACGACGGGGAGGCAAAGCCGAGAGCAAAGGAGCATACCTGGACGGGCGTAGTCACGACCAAGAGCGCGAAGAGCCAAGCCCTCGAGGCCATGAAGGCCCTGATCGCGCACCAGCCCATCCCCGTCTCCCGAGCGCGCATGCGCCTCAGGGTTACGTGCTCGACGAACGTCCTGAAGCAGGCGGTGAAGACGTCGGCGGCGGCGAAAGGCGGCGACGCGGAAGGGGAGCACAAGGCCCCCGGCACCGTGAAGGACAAGATCCTAAGCTACGTGGAGCAGGTGGAGACGCAAGACGTCCTCGGGTCGGAGTGGGAGGTCGTCGGCTTCGTCGAACCGGGAGCCTTCAAGGGTCTATCTGATTTCGTGGGCAACGAGACGAAAGGTCAAGGGCGGGTTGAAGTTCTTGACATGGCGGTCACTCACGAGGATTAGGGGGCATCCTCCCGCTTTCTAGCTCCCGAGATTACGACTTTGATGAATACCTAGATATCCAAATACCTTATAAAATTCCCTTAGCCGTATAGCATCGGCACACTCGGGAATGGCATAGAGAAAAATGGGACTACGTAAAGTCTCAAGACAGCTACAAATTAATTTTCAGACACATGCACAGCATCGCACTTGAAGCCCGTAAAATGCTTTGTCACAATGATGTCTCTTTTTTTCTTTTGTAGAGTACACCCATGACTTGCCGAAACCGATGAGCAAAGTCCCTAATTCGCAATGTAATTCATAAGAAACGTTGATGCAGTAATTCCAGTCCAGCCTTCACGCCTGTCCATCCGCAATGAATGACCTGAACCAACGAAACCATGCCTCCACCATCAAGATCTTTAACCACCCTTCTTCTTGGAGACACCAACAGTCCGACCGCGACGACCAGTGGTCTTGGTGTGCTGACCGCGGACACGGAGGCCCCAGTAGTGTCGGAGACCACGGTGGGCGCGGATCTTCTTGAGACGTTCGAGATCCTCACGCAGCTTAGAGTCGACACCGTTAGCCAGGACCTGGGAGCTCTTGCCGTCGTTGATGTCGCGCTGTCGGTTGAGGAACCAGGCGGGGATCTTGTACTGGGTAGGGTTCTGGAGGATAGTGACAATTCGCTCGAGCTCTTCCGAGGTAAGTTCACCGGCGCTGTAGATATTTCATTAGATATCAATCCATTCTATCTTGTATCATCATCGATGCGCAATCCATACCGTTTGTTGAGGTCAACGTCGGCCTTCTTGCAGACCAAGTTGGAGTATCGTCGACCAACACCCTTGATTCGAGTCATGGCGTACATAACCTTTTCTTTTCCATCGACGTTCGTGTTGAGGAGACGCAAGATCTGTTCGTACTCTGGTTAATTTGATTGATTCTCAATGTTAAGGAAATAGCAGGAGAATTGAGGAGATGCCATGGAGCTTGATTCTCGTATGAGAAGTAGGCGGCGGCGCCGCAAAAGATAAATAATAATTGAATATTGATTTACTTACGAACTGGAAGTTCGTCTTCTCTCCTGAGACGAGCGACATGATGGGCAACTATGTTTGTTGTGATGTTGCCTTGATGTCGTTCAAATGTGTATCGTAAATTTAGGAGAAGAAGATTGAAGATTGAATGGATTTTTCTCTTACGTTCGCTTAATTAGGGTACATGCGAAAAGAAAAAAAAAAACAGGGAAGGGTGGGGTTGTGTGTGTGTGTGTGATGAATTAGATTTGTGCTATTGGTATCCACCTTCTGCGGACTTTTTTACGGTCCGAATTTACTCTGCACAGGCCACTCCATGGATTACTTAATACATGTACATAAGTACCTCATAATTTTTTCTGTACATACACAGTAACTAACTCTCTAAAATTTTCATACGCTTGATTCTTTGCAAACTTTTGCAGCCTTCCTGACTTCGTCGAGCACTTGAAGCTCTAACCACCTTTTCCGGAGCAAATCAATGATATACAATTGGGTCTCATGTCTTATCCCACAGCCAAGATGAGATTATTGATCTACTACATTCTTAATAACCGATACTCCATGTTCGATAATGACGACCTCTAGGGGTACATTCAACCAAGACTCACTTCATTACAGTTTCACTAAATAGCTTCATGTCTTATTTCTTTAATACGTCAAACGCGGGACGCATGATTTCATCCAAATTCCTATTTAGTGATGATATCCGCCTCCAACTACGTCCATGGCCAATGATGAACAATCATTCTTATCTTACGCGAGGATATCTCCGATGCGCTATTTCAAACACTGAAAATTCTGAGGCCTTATTCAACCTTGTTGAATCCTATTGATATACATGATTATCAACCTATCGATGAAGACTAATCAGATACATGGAATTTCTTCAAACCCAATAACCAATGTTCCCCTTCCAATGTATGCCGTTACATCGAACATCGATTGATGGCTATCCCTGGGTATCATTACATTTGTTCTATGACAATCTATTAAACTGACCTAATTACTATTACTGCAAGATGTTAAGATTCATCCCTCTAATATTTCTCTTGTCCTCCTCGCGAAACCTCCCTTGGTGGCTCATGGACTAGGTGCTTGCCGAGCCGTGAAATATCTATCCCTGTTGTATCTGAATGTAGAGATATGTTGCCATGGTCGACGCTAGTATTCCTCGAGGTACTGGGGCTAATACCGCCTATGCTACTCCGCCCGCCATGGCTCGATCTTCTCGTCCTAGAATTCCATTCGAAGGTGGCGAAGATTTTCTGGTGTTCAAGATTTTGCCGGGTGAAAGGTTTGTTCAGACGGGCACTTTCGTCACGCTCTACCGACTTATTGGACTTCTGTGACTTGAAACCTCCGGTCAGAGTCCGGATCAAACGATTAGTCTGCGACTTGGAAAGGCCTCGATTTTCGTTGTTGGTTGGAGTGGTGGCGCTATGGGCACGGTTACCACTAAAACTGGTCGAAGACTGCTTCCTGCTGGGAGGAAATGTCCATCTTCCTAACGCCATCATGATAGAAATAGCGAAGTCGATAAAAAAGGGTAGTGAGATGTATTATATGAAAGTTTTCGGCTTGTTTGTGTTATATTAAATTCGTCGTGAGTGATACGAAGGTATAAGATATGTATAATCTCGAAAAGTACTCAATGAATACCAAACAGTATTCTGTATTACTGATGTATAATAATTCTCAAGAGTAATCAAACTGAAAAGGTGTGAATACCTCCTTGCTTTAATACTTACGGTATGACTGAGTGGCGCAACCGTGGCTGCTTTCGAGCAGGAAAGCTACCTGTTTATACAGCGGGGTCGCCGGAGTCTAATATTTCCTAACTCTGCATAACCCCATGCCCTCCCGACGTCATCCTACAGACGAGGAAAATCACCGATACCGTCGAACCGCATAATCGGATCTGTGGGTACACCGTCACGGGCCGGGTCTGGATTACCTCGTGAGCTATATTTACATGAACTTCCCCATTCGTCCTTGAAGGGTGTGGTCAAATGTGTGCTAATGGATCAGTTTCCGTAGTAATTCTACCTATAAAGTTTCTTACGTCCGGTGGCAACCACTGCCCCTAACTGGGGAAACCGAGCCGATCTATATTAGCGCCCACGTGGTAGCCGATGAGGGCACTTAGCTACACACACTTCGGCGGGGGCGTCTAGCTAAATCTCGTGGAAGGTAAAGATAGTTTGTGAATAAACGTGTTCCAAGATTAAGGCTTAGCTTCTGGGGTCCCTGTTTCTTAAGAGAGCAAGGGATCTAGGCTTGCTAAGACGACTAGTTAGACTAAGTAGTTAAGAAGCTCTAGTCTCACATTACTTAGTTCAACGGTTGCACCGACGTAAGTACTTCCTTCTATCCTAGTTTCCTATTCGTGTGTGAACCGCATTCCATTTTTTATCGCACAAGTTATCTAGCAGTGAAATGGAGGTTGACGATGTTTCCACCGCCGTCCACTTTCATGACGCAGTGGGTAAACGTATTCTTGCGCATTCCTTGTCGGTACATGCGATAGATACCTTACTGATAGTCATTGCTCCTCACCGCTGCCAAGATGACTGGTTCTCATACAATTATAATTTCGAGTCAAGGACCAGATTCGGACATGTCTCGGAATTAGCTTAAATATCTCGATTAGGAGGATTTGATCTGTGAGACTAGTCAATATAAAGGAGGATAGAGCAGTTTTCAAGATTCATACTAGAAGCGATATGTTGAATGGACGGGTAATGAACAAGATCGATATCATCTCATCTTTCAGCCTGTGCCCGATCATCGATCATTTTTCCTATGATGTTAGGTCATGACGCAGTGACGTACGATGAATTTTCTGTTTTAACAAGAGACTACATCGAACATGATGGATTGTTCGCGCCAATGAATCCTTGGGTCACTACTAAGAACGAACATTTCTATGTACAATCATTGAGGTAGAGTCTTCCCGCATTAAAATCGGTAGCGAGGTAAACTACTAGCTTAAGTTGGGGCTCATCTTGAGCTTCTTAGGAATCAGGACGCACTCACCGGCTGGGCCGACCGCTTCTCTGGTTGATAGACGGGGCCAGGCGACAGGTGTAGAGACAATATTCAATGCCTCGGCCCTTGAGAACCGGAGGCCCCAGCGGTTACCCCGGCCTACAAGATAGCCGACATCTGGTTAATAAGACTATCCTTCGGAGAGGACGGGCATAATAGATAAGCTTATTGTTAATCCGACAGAGCTTGTATGAGGACAAGCCGAGCGAGACTCCATATTGGAAAGAAATAAATATTAATTTTGTAAATTGTTGTTGTACAGGAATATTTTAAGTTTACTATAGGCGTCGTTATATGGGTTGTTACGTCATTTCACAGGCTAGGAGGTACATACCTCAACGGGAACGTTTACTTAATAACCTCCTAAAGTAAAGAGCACTTACGATAGCTGTCACGTGAAAAAGAACGTATCTCTGATTAAATAACTCTATTGATTTCAAAATTCAGTTATGAGATTACGTCCTTCATTCTTTTAAGAAAACATCTTCGAAAGACGCGCAGTGAGTGCGGAGCTTATCAAATGACCGAAATGGAACAGAAAACGTGCTACAAGATATATTTTGCTATGGAAAATGTTGTTCTTCTGCTTTACACTGAGATAACGAGCTTGACAGTGAGATACCAATAGCGCTCATAGGAATCGAACCTATGCTCAACTATAAACCATTGCCAGGTCACTGAAAGAGAGCTCTTGTTATGCACGACTCTCTAGGACGTGATTTTCTCGAGGTAGACCGTAGGAATGCTGGACCCTGGTTCCATAGGTCGGCTGGAAGCTTTACGCTCTACCGAAACAGCATCCCTCTTCCTAGTACGGTATAAAACCAGTTTGTATACACTTAGCATCTGCTATGGATATATGAATACAAGCAGAACCCGCGTGTTTCTACAAGACTTTCTTGCTCGCTTCAATAAGATGTAGTTATGGTCGGCATTGTCATACCCACAAGCCCATAAGCTCACTCTCTACACGACAGGTGCGACGACGTCGACCTCTTGTTGCTGTTTCACGATAGAGACATCCCCGTTCGCGACAGTGATCTGTTCAAATGACGTGAACGATTGAGATGCCAGGTTTGCGAAAGCGTTGCCGTTCGACTGATAAAATCCGCAATCTTGGAGGAACGTGTCCGTGCTTTCGACGAACAGATCGTTTTGCCCCGGCAAGATGATTGCTGCCGGGTCCGCGAAGACGAGGTCTATTGCTGGTGCCTGGGCACCGGCCGGCAGGATCATGCTCTGGTTGGTATTACCGAACGGCGCGTTCGGATCAGTGTTCACGAGAGCAGGTGTTGCTGTCGGCTGAGTGACAGCGCTTGCTGCTTGAACCCCTGCGAGGTCGACCGTCTGCGATGCGCCAATAGTCATGGTTTGTGCGTCCGAGACCATCACCATAACTTGACTATTTGGTTTGCCATTATCGACAAGTAGCTGGTTAACCATATACCGGTTCTGGTTCCCTTTGTTGGCTCGGGCATCGATGAGGGTCGCTACTGTAACGATCACTACATTCTTTTTGGACCATTAGCGATAACCCATTGTTATCTAACATCGCCAGGTTGACTTACTACTTGCGAGAAACGAGCTTTAAAATGATTGACTCGGATATTATTCTTAACGTCCTCGAGCTGAGTTATCAGAGCAACCTGGGCCTCTACGAGCTGAGCAAATTCCTGCTCAGCCAGTAGCTGCAAAGCGTCTAGTTCTGCTTGGTTGTCTTGAACAATGACTATGTTGGTCTCCTGGACTATCTGCTCGATAGTAAGAGGAGCTCGCCGTGACTTCCATTTCAACCCTCGATTGGACATTGGAGCGAGTGACCCGTCAGTCGGTGCTGAATGTCTTGTTAGTCAAGGGCAGCATCTAAATGGGGGATAGGGGTACTAGTCTTACCTGACGCAACGAACGATGACAGACCCAATAAGGCTGCACAAGCATATTGTCTAAAATGCATGTTTTTTGACTGGCTTTCCAGAAGCACGAAGGAAGGGATAGGAAAGGCCTTTCGAAGGACTGACGAATTCTTAACTATGTACAAAGAACGGGATTGAGAAGGCAACCTCTAGGGTGCTCTGAAGAAAAGAAAGTAAGGTAAGGTAAGGTGGACGATCTACCAGGACGACGTGATCATACTACTATCCATAAGATGATCACGCTCTTTGCAAGGAGGAGTCATTCTCTCTATATACATCTTACCTAAACGGCGATCTTACGAAGTGAATACTTGTCTATGATATTCGCGGTCCCCTTTGCAGTTCGGATGGTCAACCATCCGGCCAATCTTCAAAGCACCAAGGACGATGATTCTCCTATGCCATTAACAGCGTAACTCATGGCCCAATTAGCCCGGCCCCGGACAGGGCTCTTACCTTAAGACAGTAAATGACTAGGTTGCTGATTGATGTTCGGCCAATGGAGTTTAGCTGAACGAAAAGGATGTAGGTGCCCTGTGCACCATTCCATCTTCTACGATCCGAAGCCTCGCTGCACCCCAGAATCTACTGAATACCTATATCATCGCCCTATTACATAAAACGTAGAAAGTCGTCTGAAAAATAGCCCGGAACGGATGGCAATGACAGGTAACGATGTATTCGTGTACTGCATCATTGAATTACTACTTGCAAATAGCCAATAAGAAGGCTGGAATGTCCCTGGAGTACTGCGAATGATCCTGGTGCAGCGCATCGGATCTATGCTACTCGAGACCTATACGAAACGTCACTCTTGCAAGATCTACTCAGGAGTTCGGGGGCAAACGATCATGGTTCATCGACCTTTTCTCTTTGCAGCATTGTAAGCCAACATTTATACTACGGTTCTAGCCTGGGTGATCCGATGATACATTTTGAAGGGTTTACGATTTCCTGAAGCCTGAAGATGCGTGGTGGCGCATAAACTCGTCAAACAGCCAAGACTGTGATAAATGAAGTTATAAGAACCTATGTAGGAAAATTGGCCAACTATACCCATTAATTTAGATTTCCATGTTATACATCGCGTTGTGTACCATAAACCATTTTCTGACTGGATCGATATCCTCAAATTCTCAATGGCTTGATTAGGTACTTGTCTCTTATTGGTACCTAACGTAGCAGTAGAATATGTTATAGATGAATGAACTAGTTGGTAGTTTATTACTTTCTTGATAAGTTAGTCAGTATATTCCACATTAAGCGTCATAATGTCTCTTTAAGCAAATACCTAGATAAGGTATCATGTTGACTTCGTAGTTAGCTGAATTGCAACGGTGCTACTACTGCCGAGTACCTACCTGGTCACACGAGCACGTTTGCTGACATCGATGGACTTAGTACTTGGTATGTGGTAGGTTAGGTCAGTGAAAGAGAAGTTAGCATACGGTTACCCCTTAAAATGAGGTGTTTTGGGGAAGGCGGAGGCTTAATAGGCACGCTTTAGGAAATAGTAAAAAGCAAATTGACCAATCAGATTCGAGATCTATTAGTAGTTGAGGTTATCATGTTGCAGTTATGTACTACATGTACCTATTATAGTACGGGTATATTGTCGCGGGGCAAAACAGTAGGCTTAAATACCATACAATACCAGCAAAGAGTACGGTGTGGCCGCACCCACTTTTGCCACATATATGGTACGAGGTATACGAGGTATACATACACGCCGCGGGCATTTCTCGTTCGAACTGGGCTTCTTATTCCTTTTCCTGCCTGGAATTCCAATTATTCATACGGCTAAGACATACATAAATCCTTCGCGGATATCATACTTCTGAGCCGTGATCATGGATTATTAATAAGTTCGGCGATCAACTTTACACAATATAATATAAAAAGGGTTGTGACTTGCGCAGTACAATTGCATCAATTACATGCCACGCTTCCTATGCATTCGAACCATAAAGCCATATGCAGGGTACGATGCAGATACGACGTCACTGGTCTTCGTCTTGTATGTATATTACATCGGGAGACAAAGTCGTTCGCTGTCGCGTGCAGGTGTAATCTCGATTATCGATCCATCCCCAGGATACAGTATAAGCCGAGTACATATAAGGCGAAGATGCAGACTCGCGCTTCCACGAGACATGATGATCATATATAGAACTCAACTATCTATTTAAATCCAACCAACTTCCGACGTCGACGTCGACATCGCATAAGCGTTTATCTAATCCTACACACCACATCTTCGGCTCTTTCATAAACGCGAGATGTACGAGGTGAATATGCCAATGGTGAGATGGGGCGCCTGTTGAGGCAAACAGGCGACTTACTGCGCAGCCATGGCGCCAACAGGTCCAAGTAAAAAGCAGCATCCGGACATTCAACGCAAACAACCGGTTCCCTTGGCGGTCAACCTATCAACGACTCACTCGTCTCGATAGGTGTAGTCATACACGATCCATTTTGAAAAGTGAAGAAAAAAAAAAAAAAAAAGAGAATCTTCACGAATCACCACATGCTGCATTCCCATATGCAGGTTATATTGACCCTTAGGCTACTATGTGGGGAGCGTGCTTCTTTTTGACTCATATTCGTTTCCACCTAATGCAGGTCCTGGGACTAAGATCTCAGGATGGCTACTGCATAGTACTTACATGGGCATTAGTGGGCATACGCATCATCACTATCCTGTCTCTTAATTGTCTTTTATTGTCTTATTCTTATCATCATATCGCTGATAGGTTCAGCCATCCAATTTACTCCTGCATAAAAACCAGTTGACAACTCACTGTTTTAACAGGCAGCTACTGGGGAATAATTGGGATATTCCCCCGACCCGGTACCTTCACAAAGCACAGCAATTCGTTCGCTTGCCGGAGATGGAGCCATGGACAATACTATGTAGCTGCAGGTCCGAATTCCCTCAAAACTGCAAGCAACCGGAGGGATATCGAAGTAGCGGAAGTGCTACTAAAAATAAGAGGAAGAGAAGCTCGAATTACGAATCTAGAATTGGACATTTGAAAGTCCGGTCTAAAACATTGGAATAATGCGGTCTAGCGTACCCTATAGATTTCAACGCCGGTCCCTTTTGCGCTCTAGCTATTACACAGTACTACTGAGGAGCTTACAGCTATACGTATAAGTCCAGTGTAAGTCCAGTGCAGGTCCAAGTGTACATACCTCATAACTTGAAGTCAGCATGATATAGCAATGGCTTGCGGGGATAATCCTAGAGTACACCCTATCATCTACGAGACCGGTTCTATGCCTGGTTACCGTAGGGGGAAAATGGGAAATAGAACAATGATTCTAAATCCGATGAAATTATTACGTGCATAACAATCATAAAAATTGGGACTAATATTTCTTGTTTAAAAGATGGCTCTTGAAAAGAGAATAATTCTTATATATTAGAATGATTCTTATATATTAAAATGGTTGTAAAAATAATTGTTTATATTCATATCTTTATAACCGCTTTTTCTTATTTTCCTATCACCGTTCCTTCCTTATAGGTATTTATTTCGTACCCGACCAATCTATTTATTATTTTTTACCAGCTTATCTATCTACTTGTATTTACTTGGTTACTTACTTACTTACTTACTTACTTACTACGCGCGTGTGTATTGGTAGGTTAATTAGATATATAACCTATAAACACGTTATACGATTTTAGGTTACACGACGATCCATTTTTGAGCCTCACCACGTAAAACAACAATTACTCATCAACGTCACGTATTGAATATTTGATATCTGATATTTACAATACTTGATATTTAATATTTGACACTTTGCGATCGCGTCAATCAATAAATAATAAATAATCTTTAATTATTTTTGAATTGATTAAAGTCAGGAATATTAAATGATATGGTGCAAGTAGGTATAAAGTAATAAATAGTTGATTAACAATTGAATGGGAATTGATTAATCATAGAATTATACTAGAGCCAGGAATAGTTACACGTTTATACGAGATATGAATGTTTCTAATTGATTAATACTTGTAATATATAGAATCATACTAAAATTGGGAATAGTTACACATTTTTACGAAAATAAGAATAATTCTTATTATTTAATGGATCGTATCAAGAATAGGTTCATATTTTCTATTAAGCCGGAATTGATTCTCGATAAAATCATTATTATTTATGACATTTATTTTTATAAAAAGAATAAATCTCGTAAATATTGGCCAAAAAAGAATAATTAGTAATTCCAGAATCCATTGAAATAATTACTTCTATTACCCTATATACTGTACCACTTAATTTATATGGTAAGATACTTAGAAACTATAGAATCATTCTTATTTTCAACAATATTTCGCGTTTAGAATCAATGTTCTAATCTGCATTTTCCCGCTACGGTAGCTATGAAGAATTTACCTATGCTGTAAGGAGTCCCACGCGCCGCTCGTCTACCTTAGCCAGTCTCCTCATCCAAAGGTTCTCAACCAATGAATCCGGTCTTTATCGACTGCTAATGTCATAGCACGAACACCTTCTCAGCTGTTATGGTTCTTCTCAATTACATACAAGGAAACATCTCCTAGACGATCGCCATCCTTCCCCTCACTACGCTTACCAAGGTACAGTAAGTCGTGCCTAAAATGCCATTTTACTTGATAGGCTTCCAAGTGATGATTTAAGGGAAGAAGAAGAATAGAAAAGGGAAATAATAAATAGGAACGACAAAGCAAAAAAGGTCTTGGATTTCTCATACTATAGTATATTTTATTTACATAGTATTAACTAGTATATTTTATTTAGCAACGTCGCACAGCAGAGACTTTAAAAGTGAGATCCCGGGGTCTCGGTATATCATTACCTAAGGTACCTTACCTCATAATAAAATTTACCCGACAGCCTTGACTTTTTATTTTATTTTATTTTATCATTTTATCATTTTATCATTTTATTTTATCTTATTTAATTTTCCCTACAATTCATCAAGGTACCTACCTACTGCTGCTTCTTCTACCTTAGAACTCGGGTCCACTTACATCAATCTTCTTCACCACGACAACCACAAATCTGTCTCTTACCTTTTCCTCTACATACATGTAGTATTTCGTCCTTTACCGGTAGACTGCGCTTAATGATACGTACATACGTCCTCTTCAACACCGTTCGCTTACTACATACTCTGCGTTATAATTCGAGTCCCAGATTTGGATCTCGGCTATCAATTTAAAAGACCCGATCCGTAGCTGTGCCTAAATCTTGCAAACGGCTTTTGCTTGTTCTCCTACTATCATATAACTATCTACCTAGTTATTACCTTTCTATCTCTCCCTTTTTAACGGATAACTAATTGTATATATGATAATGTGCAATGATATACGAGTTTTAAGAATACCTACAGCTTTTTAAAAGAAATTCTTTATTTTATTATTATTATTTTTTTTCATACGAATCAGAGATCTTGCTATGAGTGGAGACCAACCAAATTCCAGGCAAGACACTCAAATTCTCCCTTCTCACTTGTCTCGGCGCTGATATCGGTTTGCCAGCTTTGGTGATCCAAACGCTCAACCTCCTACTCCAAGACAAACCCCGACCTCCGCTGGCTTTCCAAGTTCCGTCTTCGAAACCCCTAGGAACAACCGAGCTTCTTTCGAGGAATCCTCTGGCTGGACTCCTCACTTTGCCGAGGAATACTCCGTCTTCAATTCTACTCCTGGAAACTTGAAGCCGTCCCACGCTCCCTATACCGATTATTCCGTCTCTACACCTTATCAGTCCTCTACTCACAAGAGACATCTGTCCGCCGAGAGCGTCGCCGTCGAAATTGCAACTCATGTTCCTCACTTCTCTCCGAATCCGAACTTACCCCTGCCGTCCGTTGACCCGTCTAGGCGGCTGCCATCATCTTCGGACTCCTTAGTGACCGGTCACAGTCCAACCGAGGCCGGATTTCGAACTGGCCTACAACAGCTGCCTAAGAAGTTCTGTCGCAACGGAGCACAGGAGGCTAAAAAGGTCCAAACGGCTACACCGCCGCCGTCCACTCATAAGGGAAAGCGGCGGCTTGCCCCGAAGCTACAAACGACCACCATGCAAAATGATGCATTCGATCGCGAGTTCGTAGCTGGAACACCTCAGCAGCAGCACCAGATGCCGAACTTTACTTCGACCCCCACCGACCTGTTCGGGTACCCAATGTCGGCGCCGGCCACCGCCCCCGGCTTTGAAGACTCGCGCATATTCTGGGACACCGATATGAATACGATGGACATCGACTTCTCTACTAGCGGCGGAGATATGTTCCAGGCTACTAGTCACCGACACATGGACTCTCTCGACTGGAGTAAATCAACGGAAATGTTCCAGGAGACTGGCACGATTCCGCTGCAAACCCGCGAAGCCAATAACCCCCCGGCTAAAAGGGAACGGGTTCTTGCGCCGAAGCCTCCACCTCCACCACCGAGCTTGGAGAAGAATAGCACTGACTCGTCAATGTTCGGCCAGTCCTTTTCGGCCGCTACCGACGAATCTTTTGCCATGATGAACCAGGGCGGTGGAGTGGACCCCGGTCTTCTATTTACTAGACCGCCATCTGCGCATATGGAACCCGCTCACTTTAATCCCATGTCCCAGCAGCCTCTATTGCAACCGTTTTCGCAGCCGGAGCCAGTCATATTGACCGCAAAGGCGCCCAAGCGCGGAACAGTTCGTCGCTCGGCAAGTACGAAGGAAATCCATAATGGCAAGAAGCTGAATCGAGCATCTGCAAGCTCACCAATCAAACCGTCTGATCGTCCTGGACTGTCGCGAAGTTTCAGCGAGAAGATAGCTCGAAACCCTGCCAATAAGCAGCCCAGTTTACCCAATCTCGTACCCGCCACACGACCAGTATCGCAGAGCGTCAGAAGATCGGCATCCCAAGGACCCAGAACAAACGGAAGGATATCGCCGCTGAAGAACCACCCATCCCGACTCCCGAGCCTCAGCTCCATTCCTGAGACACCAGCCCCTCGAACACAAACGTCAGTCAAATTTACCATTGATTCAAGGGGCCGGGCCCGGGCGGAAACTACGACAATTGTTCTAAATGATGATTCAACTCCAACGGCGGTGCGACGCCCGAAGGACGAGCGTGGCAAGGTGAGGAGTTGGGCATCGTCTGAAGATGATGATTCGTCGACGGATGATGAGCCGATCATCATTCCTAGCCGAAACACGTCATTTGCACTACCAGGATCGCGGAGGCCGTCGTCCGTCTCTTACCACTCCTCACAACGGAGTGTCAGTGATCAGAGCACGAGTAGTCTGGGAATCTATTATAACGAACTCGATCACGTCGACAACGGTGCCGAAAGCGAAGCCGAGACGGTGATGAATATGGCAGACGCTAGCAACCAAGGTGATGCGGCAAGCGAGCTACGGAAGGTCGTGGAGAGTCGCCAGAAGAGGAAATTAAACATGAACGAGAGCGGAACGTCACGGACGCCATATAGCTCCAGCTCAACGGTGACACCCGCTTCCCTGAAGACGAGTAACTTCCACATTACCCCATCCGCCGACCGAGGACAACAGATCCGATGCGTTTGTAACACGAGCAGCAGCCACATGAATGGCAACAATTACATGGTTCAATGGTAGGTCTCCATGCCGTCACGTTTCCTTCCCTCCAAAGCCGGGTCAGATGTCACCGTCAAGCGCCGTGGCTAACGGTGTTGTAGCGAATGTTGTGGGATGTTTCTCCATGGCAAATGCATCAACATTACCCGCCAAAGCCAGCCCAGCGTGTATATATGCGCGTTCTGCGCCAACACGCCTAACGCTCACGGGATGCGAGGTCGGGAAGTACGTAGGAGCACGGGAGGACCGAACCCGAGGTTTACGTCTCCGTTGGCGCATAAGTCACTTAAGTCATTTAGATGATGACGGCAGCATAGGATGTGTATGTGCATAATGTAGGCGTATGGTGTGTAGTAGTTCTAGGACCGTGATCATAATAGGGATTTACGCAAAACAGGCGCTCATTGGTTATAGAAGGGGATAGAAAACAAGCAGGTCTACAAGATCCGAGATCCGAGCTTGGGGAGGGGGAGGGGGGGGGGGATCTTCGCGTATACATGATACCCTGATCTATAACTTGTAGAATGCGAGCAGCAATAAGAACCGCTGTTTTGCGAAAAACAAAGGGAAAGTGGGAAAGGCCGGGTTCAGATTCGGATTCAGGTTCAGTTTCAAGTTCAAGTTCAGATTAGCGTGAGCGCGTTGCGGTCAGTTCAAGACTTAAAGTATGTGACGCCGTCATATATCATTAACATATAACGGTACCCTTAGGGATAACGCGTACTGTTTGAAGTGATCTGGTAGGCAGATGTTAATTTAATTAAAGTCTACTGCATACCTACCTACTGCGAATACTTCGTAAATTGTCATAAAACACGGAAATTATATATTACAGGTAGGACTTTGAACTCCATAGGAAAGGGGTCAATTAATGTGATATGGGTATTTAAGTGTGACGGTACGACACGAGAATGATATAACATCGAAGTACGAAGTAAATAAAACATTAATTATGAGGTACCTGGTATATGATGTCAGTTCGGTACATGTATGTGTAACGTCTAATGGGTAAGAGGTACGTACAGTACAGTACAGTACCTTTTCCCATGTCTTCAAAAACTTTATCGTTTCAAGACAAGAAACAAGACGGAGCGAAAAGGAGAAAGAATCAACATGAAAAGATTAAGGCCGATCTCGGCAACCGGCGAGTGGATCTCGGAGGTAGGAGCAATTGGACGCGGGGCAGTTTCCCGTACATTTTTTTCTTTTATTTGAAATTTTTAAAATTTCAAAATTTATTTTTATTTTTATTTTTATTTTATTTTCCATTTCTTACCCTTTTCGTGTTTGTTTGCTACGATACGATGAGATGAGATGCAGGAGAGGTAGGACAAAAAAGAAAAGGATCACGCTTCTCACAAAGTTACCCGTATAGTAATTCATATAATACCTCGGGTACCTCTCTTTGCATTGCAATCAAGGGATCATTGTCGTACATGATATAAAAATATCGACGGCCCCCTCGATCAAGGAACTGGTCCTTGTTGTTAATTCTCTCACTTTCATCTTCTTACACCCTCTCTTCATTCTTGCCTCTTTCTCTTATTCTCTCTCATATCATATCATATCATACCCATAAACTAGGTCCTCATCCATTGATCCTATACAATATGGCAACCCATAACATCGTAGTATTCGGCGGAGACCACTGCGGTCCCGAGGTCGTGGCTGAGGCTGTCAAGGTAAGTTGCTGCTGTTGTAGAGATTGTATAACCCTAGATACCTCCCTTTGCTTTAATTCTACAACCTTACGTGACTATCATGCTACGACAAGTTCATCTACGATAGCCCATATGCTAACATGTATTAATTAATATCATTAGGTTATCAGGGCAATCGAGTCAGCTAGCCCCTCGGCCGGCAAGTTCAACTTACAAGAACATTTATTAGGCGGCGTAAGTCTCGCCTATCTCTCTCCCCCTTTATATATAAGCTTACATCCTGATGTTATGCTCCCCGCTCCCTCCGATCCCTTGATTGGTCCCCTCCTCCTTTCCTCCCTTCCTCCCTTTCTTCCTCCCTCCGTTTCCTCCATATCCACAACCGAAAGAAAGAAAAGAAAAACGACAATTAAAGAAACGTAACTTACTGAGAAAAAAAACACGCAACCAGTGCTCCATCAATGCTCACGGCACCCCTCTCACGGACGCGGCCCTCAACGCGGCCAAGGCTGCCGACGCCGTGCTCCTCGGCGCCATCGGCGGCCCCGAATGGGGCACCGGCGCCGTCCGGCCCGAGCAGGGCATCCTGAGGCTGCGCAAGGAGATGCAGACGTACGGCAACCTGCGCCCGTGCTTCTTCCCGGCCGACTCCCTCGTCGACCACTCGCCGCTCAAGGCCGAGGTCTGCCGCGGCACCGACTTCACCGTCGTCCGCGAGCTCACGGGCGGGATCTACTTCGGCGAGCGTAAGGAGGCCGGCGACGGCGACGACGACGACGACAAGGACGTGGCCTGGGACACGGAGATCTACTCGCGCGCCGAGATCGAGCGCATCACCCGCCTGGCCGCGCACCTGGCCCTCGCGAGCGACCCGCCGGCGGCGGTGTGGAGCCTGGACAAGGCGAACGTGCTGGCGACGAGCCGGCTGTGGCGGCGGGTGGTGACGGAGACGATGGCGCGCGAGTTCCCGCAGCTGGCGCTGCGGCACCAGCTGATCGACAGCGCGGCGATGGTGATGGTGAAGAACCCGCGGGGCCTGAACGGGGTGGTGGTGACGAGCAACCTGTTCGGGGACATCGTCAGCGACGAGGCGAGCGTGATCCCCGGCAGCATCGGGCTGAGCCCGAGCGCGAGCCTGAGCGGGATCCCCGACGGCCGGTCGCGCTGCAACGGCATCTACGAGCCCATCCACGGCTCCGCCCCCGACATCTCCGGCGCCGGCGTCGTCAACCCCGTCGGCACCATCCTCTCCGTCGCCATGATGCTGCGCTACTCCCTGCGCCTGCCCCGCGAGGCCGCCGCCGTCGAGACCGCCGTGCGTAACGTCATCGACGCCGGCGTCCGCACCAAGGACCTCGGCGGCGACGCCGGCACCCGCCAGGTCGGCGACGCCGTCGTCGCCGAGCTGCTCAAGGTCCTCAAGGGCTAGGCTTCCTTCCCTCTCCCTCTCCCTCTTCTTTAGGAGATGTATAAGAAGGGTACGACGAACGTCTTATAGAAACGGATGATCGATTCAGGGGGGGTGGGGGTGAGGTACCCATCTACATACCTATATGGTTTCCTTTTTTTTCTCTGAAAGCAAAAAATATGGCAACGGGAAAGGGAAGGGGTGATATGAAAAAAAAGAGCTATTAGCTCGCTATGCTATGCTATGTTATGTTACGCTACGCTACGCTCTGCTGAGTAGGTACAACACGTGTCGTTAACTCGTGATATATGCAATAAAAGAAATATGACTGGAAGGTTTCAAGGTCTTGCTATCTATCTCTCTATCTATCTGTCTAGCTGTCTATCTGTCTTAGGTATTTGTCCGTCTATCTATCTTAAGTGCTGCTCGAGACTAAATCAAGAGATCTCACCGTCGATGTACTAGTAGCCCTGCTTACAGGATTCAGTACCTAGGTAGGTAGGTATACCAGGAATAGGATCTGGCACGTGAAGTCGAATTATATGGTAGGTTAGGTTAGGTTTAGGTAAGGTTAGATTAGGGAACTAAGGAGGTGTCTAATGCACCTAGCAATCCTAGGCAAGAAGTCGTTAACTAAACTTCCGAGGTATATAATGCACGAGGGGATCGCTACGTAGATCATACTATGGGCCACAGTGGTATTCAACTTCACATCCCCCGTCGAGAGTAGTCCGTAATGCTTCCATTCATCTCATGTCAGATGTCCTGCCTGCCTACTTGCCTCCCTAGAAACTCAGACCGAACGCCGGCTCATGCTATGCTTATGCGGTAGACAACAACCTAGTCCTGACCCGTCCTTCACCGCGGATCCATATCACCCCTCAGTTTCCAGACGCCTCGAGTAAAGAATTCCTAGCCGTCTTCTCGTCGTCGCCAACGTACCTACTCAACCCCCCTTCCCCTTCCCCTCCCCTCCTCTATCCAACCCCTTCCCCTTCCCCGATCCTCCTCTGAAAGGGCAAAAAAAAAGGAAAACACGACGCCACCATCATCATCGCCTAGGCCGCGGCGCGGTGTTGGCGAGGACGCGCGCGACGTCGTCGCGCAGCTCGGGCACGGCGCGGTCCATCTCGGCGGCGAGCACGTCGCGGAAGGAGGCGAAGGCGGCCTGCTTGCCGCGCATGACCTGGTTGCCGCGGCGCACGAGCTCGACGAACTCGCGCGTGTAGATGTCCGGGTTGCGCCCGTTGTCCACGTACTGCACCAGCTCGGGCGGGATGCGCGGCGGAGGCGGGTTGTCGCTACCGCCGCTACCGCCGCCGCCACTACCGCCGCTGCCGTCTTCCGTCGTGCGCGCGTGGACGGTTTGTAGGTTCGCGGAGAGCGTGCGGAGCTCGTTGGCGATGACGTCGCGGGAGGGACGGGTCGTCGTGCTGCTGCCGTTGCTATTGTTGTTGTTGCTATTGTTGTTGCTGTTGTTGTTGTTGGAGTGGCTGGGCGTCGCGTTGCCCGGGGTGTTGGCCGCGTCGTAGTTGCTTATTTGCACCATGAGGTTCGTTAGGGTCTGGATCACGTCCTTGAGCTGCTCTGAAGGAAGGAAGATGGTGTTAGTATTTTCCGAGTGGAAGCTGAGGTATGGAGGTATAGAGGTATGTATATATATAAATGGACGGATAGACAGATAGGGTTTGGTAGATGTAAATGGTAGACAAAAGCTTACGCTCGAGGACATCGTGATCTACACGCGTCATGGGAGCCATTGTAATGACTTGATATCGGTGTGTATGGTTGATAATGATGCTATTATGGAATTATGTATCAAATAGATCGCCTATTATACATGTAACGTCTTTCCTAGTGTTGACGAAGATGCGATTTCTGAGGATGGCCGTGCTAGAATATGATGGACGTGATTCAGGATCTTGGAAGTGAGAATGGAAGTGAGATTTGTAAATGGAAGATTTGTAAATGGGAGATTGTAAATGGGAGGGAAAAGTTAGTGGAGACACAGACAGCGGGGGTTACATCAGTGCACTAGTGCCTCCTTGTAAGTCAATTTCAACCAATCAATGCCCTCTTTTACTACCCCGGATTTGCGAAAGGTTATTTACTTAACCCCTACCTCCAAGTCCCTGACTTTTGATCATTTCAAGACCATTATACTTTATATTCGCCGTCTAATATATGACTATAATATAAGAATTCACTAAATTTTATACTAATCTCAATTCAATATTATTAGTTATTAAATTATCAAGTTTTAAGTCTTAACTGTATTACTTCTCACTTCATTATAGTAGCAATATATTCTAGCACAACTACATGACACAATATTCTCCCTTAAATACTATTCCCATAATGCCAATCGATATTCTGCCTGGTATAGGTGCCTATTAAGCCATGCTATTCGAGTAAATACCACATCCTACAAATCACACATTAAAATCACTAAACCAAACCCCTTACGTCTGAAAACATTTACTTAACCCTTGATAAGAAATACATCTTCTCTTAAGCCATTACCTGCAATAGGTTACAGTCTAACACTGCCATTCTAAACCTACCGTTGCTCCCTTATTCATATTATATACACTCACTCCTTTTCCCTTTCTCTCCCCTTCCCACGCCCCCTTCCACCGAGCAACTTCCTGATCTCTCCTTGCAACACAGACCTCTTTCTCAGACTCCTTCCATCCACTACCAGTCCCGTATCCGTCATCACATCCTGTGTACATCCTCCCCCCTCTTCTGCGCCAGCATTCGGCGACATAGACCGCTCCCGACCGAGCCAATCCCGTACCGGGCTTCCGTCACCTACGGCGACGTCTCTAGCTCGTCCAGGTACGGCGATGCTACACCTTGCGTCCGTCTGCCGGTGACTCCCGTACGTGTTGATGAACTCGCGAGACTGTGCCGGTGGCGTGCGCTGGACGTATCGCTGGAGGTGTGCGGCGACCTGGTCAGCGAGAGGCGACGGGGGCCGGTGGTGCGGTCTCACTTTTCTAGGTGCATGGATGTCTCTAGTGTAGCGTGGCGGTGATGCATCATGTCCTGTAGTAGCTATAGTAAATGGTGAAGGGTGACGTGAAATATATAGCGCAGAGGATGGTATGGCGGGCTCCCTCATCGTGAATTTAGGGCTGCTTGACGACGAGTGGTCGATGCGTGAAGATGGACGTTTTAAGGGCTCGTTGAGAATAAAAGATGGCCCCTTTAGGACCTTGATGGTCGACTCAGCTATGGTACTGAGACCCGAACCCTGAGGCATAGGGTGTCGGCCAGGTGGACGCAAATGTGTTTCTGAGCAGGGCGGATCCTGAGAGGGGCTTGTTGGACAAATTGTTTCTGGGGTATTTGCGACGATGGTAGGAATGGGAGGAGGGAAGTGTTCGTCGAGGATAGAATGAGGTCGGATCTCATTTCGTTGGTAGCGATATTGCTGGTTTGGAAGCCACTGCATCCATTTAGGTATCGGTTTCGTAGGGCTGGGCTTGAACGCAGGCTCGCCGATAGGATCTAGGATTGGGACATAGATTGTAGAGTCTAACGGATCTATGCAGCCTTCACACTCATTCCACGACTCCCCTGAACTACTCAAAGCGCCATCACCCGGTAGGTGAGAAGGGTGTGAAGTATGTGTCCGGTACTGCGTAGAAGGCCGGGATGAGCGCCGAGACTGTGGGCTCTGTATGCGTATCTCACAGTAAGCATCTAGTACTCAGCTTGGACATAGAACAAGTCTCACCTGAGCAGATATACTAGAATTTGTTGTTGGTACTCTTCTGATCTCTCCCACAGCTCGCACACCTAATTGTCCATCTCTCCTCTCCCATCTCTTCCGAGCCATCCCCCCGTCCGCCCTATCCACTCTACGCAACGCATTCTGCACAACGGAATGCCGATCCCCGCGGCCAACCTCGCACTCCAATGCACAGTCGGCGCAAGTAGGCACCTCCGTGATCTCCCTCCCAGGACCTAGCCCCAAGCCGACGACATACTCGGCCCCGTCGTCTCTACGATCACGCGCGGCCCCATCGACCGTCTCGTCGTCGCCGAACAGTTCGGCGAGCGTGGGCGCAGTGACAACCTGTCTGCAGCCGCAGAGCAGACACCCGTAGCAGGCGCGGTGCCAGAAGCACCACCCCAGGCTCACGTTCTCCTCGCCGCGGAAGACGACCTCGCCGCACACCTAGCAGATGGCCAAGTCGACGAGGCCGCGGTAGCAGGGGTCGCAGGTCAGCCGCGCCGAGCGGCCGAGCACATGTGGGGGACCGCGAGACGGCCGCCAGCAAAAGGTGCAAGTGAAAGGGCGCCGGTGCGGCGGCGGCGAAGGAGAAGACATCTCGCTTCGTGAGAGACGGTCTGAGAGATCTTGGTTCGAAGAAGCATACCGGTAGAGTACTAACGGCGGACCATTAGAAGACGAGAAGAGATAAATTATATCAAAGGAGTGACTGATGAATAATCATTATGATAAAAGGATCGGCTTATATTTCTACAAGTACGAGATGCTATCGTGGATGACGGGTTCAGTTTGTTAGGTGAGAGTATGAAGGCCTTTTTTTTAATGGAAAGGAGAAAAGGGAAAGGGAAAAGGCAAATGAGGGAAGGATATAATTATAGTACCTATTAAGTAAGTCACCACGCATCAGGTAGAAGAAGGCAATCGCAATGACTATAGTCGTAATCATCATTATGTACCTACATAACTTGTTGGTATGTAAGTAACCCCTAGAACCCCATGAACTTTCCGATCCTTATCAGGATATTAAGTAACGCCGCCGTATGCCGAGAGGAAGAGAGAGAGCCACCGAGCCTGATTCATGAACTTAATCGCGGTTTTCCTCGGCTCCTTAAAGAAGTCATTCGCAATTCCTGTATGCAGTACAGTACAAAGATGAATCATCACCTAAGGGTGAAGAAAGAAGAGGAAGAAAAGAAAGAAAAGAAAAGGAAAAAAAAAGAGAAAAGAAAAAAAGAAAAAGAAAAGGAAAAAGCCGGCCGTAATGTACATATCAAGTTCCTTTTAAGACGTAAACCCATTTTGCTCCGTTATGCTTCTTCCTTCATTCTCTCTCTCGACCAACATAAAATACACGCAACCTCGAATTAAGGCAACGCAAGCACAAATTAGGTATTTCATGCTGTTGAGGCTTCTTCTACCCTGATTCTGCTATACTCATGACGTCGAAATCTCGACATCACGATCAAATCAATTTCGATTACTTTCGAATCTTGGGTCGAGCCAACATGTTCAGTCTGCTGAGGGTAATACCACCCTTCTTCTTCTTCTTTGGGCTTGGAGTATAAGTCGTTGTATCAACCTTCTTGGACGCTGATCCCTGAGCTACTAGGCGAGGTGCGACGAGTGCATGTCCCTTCTCTGTAAACGGATTTTTTCGTGCCTTCTTTGCACCACGTTTCTGACCCTCATCCTCCTCTTCCTCATCCCAAGTAGCCCTATGTCTCTTCTTGTTCGACATCCCGTGAGGAATGCCAGATCCTGCTGTTGGGTTCTTGTTTTCCTTGTTAAGAGACCCGTCCGATCCGCATGGGAAGCTACCGGGAATCGAGGGAGTGAGTAGAGCCGAGCTACGGACGTGACGGACGCTGGCTTGGCCAGCAGCAGCGCCAAATCCTTTCGGAGAGGTGCTGTCAAATCGAATCGTATGATCGCTACGGAACGTGAATGTACCAGGAACCGACTCCAGGGCCTGGCTCTTGCTAGGTGTCTCGCTCTTCTCGTCAACATCCCGGCAATAGGCCGAGAGGTCGGGATACGTAACAGTGCCGTCAGAATTGTCGCCCTTCACAGACTTCTCCGCAATAGAATTGCCAAATTGAAGACGGGACACGGCTTTCGAGCGCGGGATGCCGGACTTAACAGGCGAGGGAGAGTCCATAATTACAGTCGCTTGCTTGGTCTCCGGGCTAAAGTTCACGTGTTGTTCTGGCTTTCGTCTAGGAGTGGTAAGCGGCGCGTGGGGTGTTTTTCCGTTGGTGCTCTCATGAAGAGATGTCTTCGAAGAACACGCAGCAAGTTGAGGGATACTGGACTTGTGCTTGGACAGGCTCATCTGTCTCTTCAAGATCGACTTGACTCTATCAATTCGACCAGGTGTCTGGACACAAGTAGGGACCTTGTCTACAGTCGTACTACCCGGGATCATAGGCTTCTTAAAAGCCTCCATATTGTTTTTGGTAGGTGTGCTAGCTAAGCCAGCAAGGTCTTGCTTGCTTGGAGCTTTAGTCAAGCCACGAATATCGGTCTTGCTAGGAGAACTCGCTAAACCAACAGCGGGAGCTTTGACGCTGTTTGCACGGGCAAGCGATGACTTGGTTGGTGTCATAAGATTAGTGGGAGGCTGCGCATGGGAGACGCCGTTATGGGCCCAAAACCCGCCGCTGCTCTTTGGGCGAGGGATAGAGCTGGCGTCTCGAGAAATGGGGCGGATGGAGGATGCGTCATCGCCACGTTGCTCATTGATATGCTTAATGGGAGACTCTGGAAGCTCATATCTCGTCTCGGTAGCGTCTAGCACTGGGCGGGTAGAAGGCTTCTTAGATCGTGTATGGTCCTGATCCTGATCATCAAGATTCGCTTTCGACTGTTTGCGTTTGAGACCTTTGACTGGGGTGGATCGACCGGGAATGTTACGGGATACTGAAGGATGGTTCTCGATAGAATCCATCTTCTTAAACTCGGCCATGTGAATAGCGCTGAAACGGCCAGCCTTGCCTTTGGCCCGACGAATCTTGCGCCCGCCATTCGATTCGGCCTCCTTTAGCTTCTCTTCCTCATGCTGGGCGATGAGTTCAGCTTTGATAGTTGCCGTTTTGGCGCTCATCTCTTCCCTTAATTTGCGGGCAGCAGAGCTCAACCCCATTTCTGAGCTGCCTTTGAGGGCATAGTTACGGAACGTGAAATCTGTCGACGGTAGCGGGGTCTTAGAAGGGGTAGATTGGATGGCGATGGAGCCATCGATGGGGTTTTTGGTGTAGTCAATGTCGGAAAATCCAAGCTTGAGACCCGAAGAAGGCGCGGTTGTAGTTGTTTGATGAACCTTGCTGGGATGCATCTCCGACATGGGGAGCTTGACCGGAATTTTTACAGCCGGAGTGGTAGGTTGAGGCATCGGGGAAGACTCGATGGTGTTGAGGCCTCGGGTAGCATGAGGCGATGTTGAAGAGAGCTCATCGCGTTCGATAAGAGATCCCAATTGAGGTGCCGGCGAGGCGGCAACAGCGATCTAGAATCGAACATACGTTAAATCTCATTACCTAAGGGCGATGACGAGTGTGATGCAACGCGCGACACTTGAGGCGGTGTGGAAAGGACAGCTGTTAGATGTTTACTCACCCTCGAAGCGCGCGCGAGACGAGCTGAGCGACGCGCCATGTTTAGATGGTAACAACTTCAGAATAGTTCTGAGTGATGTCAAAGTCGATTGAGTAAGATGTATCTATTGTCTAAACTAGTCGAGGGGTATGGAACCAATATGTCAGACTGATATTGGGATGATGAAATTAAAAGGGAACTGTGGGGGGAAAAGGAAAATCGGATGTGAAGTTTAGAATTGACATCAGATTTGTTTACTCAAACGAAAGTCAACATTTGCTTAGTCAACAGTGCATTGGTCCTCTGGAGGTACGTTTATTTGAAGCAGCTTGGATCTTTCGGGGGTCCATGCGCTTAATAAGGGACCCGCCACTTACGTACGTTGTGTGCATATGTACGGATTATGTACATACCAGGTAAATACCTACTGTGTACGAAGGTCCAGGCCAAAAGTTTCGCACATCGAAAAAAAGAGTCTAGCACAGTGCCCTATAAAAGCGGGTCAAAGATGCGTACAGGTAGTATTAGGGGTTGAGCTGCCCTGTAGGCTCTATAGCTTTAATAAGTACCTTTTTTATATGAATATTAAGATTTTAAATTGATATAATTCTCTTTATTTTTACTTTCAACTGTTATATAAACTAGAGCTGCTCTATTTTTCGGATATATCAAGAAAAGAAATTTATAAAAATATTTTAATAATAATTACTTAGAATTGAATATTTAGGGATACTTAATAAAGAAAGCCAAATACCGTACGAACTTCTTAAATGTACTGTAAGCAGTCTCTTTTTTGATGTGCGAAACTTTTGGCCTGGACCTTCGTACGTACCTACCTTCTAGTGTCGATGACATGAAATTCAAACGAAAAACATCAGATGAACCTAATTCTATTTAACCTTTCAAGTAATGATCCTTGACCTTGTCGGCATATTTACCTACGAAGTACCCTTTAAACCACGACGACGTGATTGTTTTCTTCTAATTCATACCTACCCTAATACCTTCTAGGCGAATACGTACGTACTTTATACAAGTACCTAATGCTTAACAATAACGAAATGGAAAAGTCCAATCATCTCAGACAATTATCATGTCGTCGCCCCGGTGAGAGGTGCTTAGTGAACGTGCATATGCGATGCAGCCGGAGAATTCCAAGGTGGTAGTCCTTGTCTTTAACGTACGCCCTTTACGACGTCATATATGTACCGCTTCTGCGCCCTTATTTCCCCACCGTTCCTTCATAAAATCCCCTAAGTGGTAGGTTATCTCGCAACATATAAAAGCTTCGACGTTGTAGACGATGATGTCTAGGAAGTACGATGAACCCAGAACGTTCTTGTAATTCATAAATATATAGTTACTTACCTATCCACTTCCGTAGGGTGAGATTTGGTCAACTCTCTACTACCTATTTATTAATATATTCTATTATATTATATCTAAGTTGTCCGAGGTCAACATCGTAACAAGTCAACATCATCATCATGGCGGATATTAAACCATATACAATCGCGGTGGACGACCAGAAAATAACGGACCTAAAAACTCGATTATCTTTAGCCAAATTTCCCGATGAACTCGACGAAGCCGGCTGGGATAGTAAGTGTGTTTTCGACTTACTACTGATCTTTTGGTCTTCTTTTCCTATAAGTCCTCAAATTCGACTCTATTCTAGACTACAAAGCTACTGTTATATATTAGCAAAAGGTCCACAACATCCATATATATCCAATAACTAACCGCAAATCTCAGTGGGCGCCCCCCTTGCCGACGTCAAAAGGTTGACGAAATATTGGCAAGAGAGGTACGACTGGAGAAAGGTGGAAAAGGAGCTGAACAAAGCACCACACTTTGTTACTGACATCCAGTGCGATGGATTCGAGCCGTTGGCAATTCACTTCATCCACGTCCGCAGCAAGGTCAAAGGTGCCATCCCGTTGTTGTTCATACACGGCTGGCCAGGTAACTTCGAGGAGGTCTTCAAAATATTGAAGCCCCTGACTGAGGGAGGCGACGGGGTCCAATACCCTGCGTTTGACGTCGTAGCGCCGTCGCTGCCGAACTTTGGGTTTTCTGAGGGAACGAAGAAACGAGGTTTCGCTCTGGAGCAATACGCTGAAACCATGAACAAGCTCATGTGGAAGTTAGGATACAAGGAATACATCACGCAAGGAGGTGAGATACCTGTATGCGAAGACCCGTTAACACGGATATGATATGTTAACTCGTGATCTAGGTGACTGGGGATGTCACATCAGTAGGGCTCTCGCGCACCTATATCCGAAATACTGCAAAGCAACGCATCTTAATTCCAATTCTTCGATCGCCCCTGAATTCCTGAAGAATCCTCTCCTCGCTCTCCGCCATGCGGTACTGCCATACACGGAGAGAGAGCGACACGCTGTAGAGCGTTCGAAGTGGTTTGACGAGGAAGGCAAAGGCTATAACTTCCTGCAGTCTACCAAGCCGCAGACGCTCGGCTACGCGCTGGCGGACAGTCCCGTGGCCTGCCTAGCCTGGATTTACGAGAAGCTCCACGACTGGACGGATGCGTACCCCTGGACGGAAGACGAGATCTGCACCTGGGTCAGCATCTACTGGTTCAGCACGGCGGGCCCCGCCGCGAGCGTCAGGATCTACTACGAGACGAATCACAACGTCGACGGCAGGAAGAACAAGGTGGACCATCCGAAGCTGAGCTCATGGTCGCCGATCGTGAAGCTCGGCTTCAGCCACTTTCCCATGGACCTGCGGGTGCGGCCGATCAAATGGACACGTACGCTAGGTAACGTGGTATTCGAGAGGGAATACGACAGAGGCGGCCACTTCGCCGCGTGGGAGCGGCCGGACGTTATCGTCAGCGATGTTAGGGAGATGTTCGGGAAAGGAGGTGGCGCGTTCGGTGTTGTAGCAGGGGCCACGGGATATGCTTCTTGACGATCTGGCTCACACGGATAACCAATCAGAACCAAACCAGGTCTCTCTTTCAGCAGCTCTCTCGTCGGTGGCTTCGTACCGTGACAGAAAAACAATTTCGAGTTGGCATAATAACGACAAAGTGTATCCGAACACGATTGGTTTCAGAATGCTCATATCATATCATACCGAGTCTATGCACCACGAGGAAAGGGAAGGTCTATGGGAAGTTAATATAACGCTTAGACATGTAGCGTAAGCGATGTTGATAGGAGGTAGTTATAAGTGGCGAGGATGAAATTTCACGAATTATCACCGAGGATACGAGTCGGTGTATGTAGTACTTTCTTGTCCAATATATGAGAATTCCGGATTACCGATGTCTCTAAAGAGGTAGACGACATAGGAGATTTTAAGGCTTAAGCATATACTTTGACAATAATAACAATAGCCTTATCTCATACAAGCTTACCTAGATGGTCGGGTGGTTCCGAAGTAGTTAGCAATCTACCTACATAGATATGTTGATATTTACCTGCTATTATTAGAGACTTGATAAATTTTGATTCTCGAAAACGCATCTTTCCCCCCCTCCTCCTCTCTATAATTGGAGACTTATAAGTGTAAAGGAGTATTTACTGACCTTCTTAAAGGTGGGGGTTAGGAGTGTCTTCGCCTCTCAAAACTTGACCCGATCTGACGACGTTGATTCGACGGCATCTTCGAAGCTAACCTCCATCTCTCCGGGACCCTGAACACATCCCATTCTCACATCCATCGCTCGGTCTACGATCTTGGTTAGGGTGTAGTGCGTAGACGATTTATTAATTTTAGCTCTATCTAGTAATCCTCGGACCAGAGTTGCGCGAATTACGTAGGCCGCTAGTTTTGTACGTATTCGAGTCTTCGAAAGGGCGTTGCGAAAATGAAGCGGCGGCGTTCCCCGATCAAAAATGTCGGGCACGGGATCATCGGAATTTGCGATGAAGTTGTCTTAAAGACTCCAGTCGAAGGCTGGCTGCGATAGATACGGATATAAATGTTACCACGTAAGCTACATAGATTATTTCTGTACCATCACAAAACCCGAGGAGGAAGGCATCAGCGAGATTGTGTGTAAAGATGGCGTTCTTTAAGGCGCACGTTTCAGCTCATTCAATTCCATAGGGCTGGAGGGAAAAAAACAGCGAAGCTGGCAAGTTTTGAAATATTGAGGGTATTTAGGGGATAGTAACAATAACTAGTCCCGAGGGGGTGTGCGTGGCATTATAAAGAGGTATGTATGCATGTATGTATGTATGTATATAGTAGTAATAGAAGCAACAGAAGCAACAGAAGCAACAGAAGCAACAGAAGTGGCAGTTTACGCCGAGACGATGATCTGGAAAGACGCTAGAAATTTTCTAGAAGGTGTCAGTTGAACGCCTCAAGTATGTTGAATAGCTGATCCGTTCCTGCGGGTATCCAATAAGAAGAGATTTTATAAATGTTACTTTGTTCACATGATGCAGGTGTTCAGGTGGTAAGAATATATGTATGTATAGGACCCAGGTACTACAATGTATATATTAGTCATTTGCGTTTATGTAGGATATATGTACTGTACATTCCTGTAAACTTCCTTTGAACATTGAAGTTTACATAGTATACTTTATATTTCAAAGCTTATACAAGGTCATATCAAATACATACCGGTAGTACCTCCCTTTAACTTCTACATGTACATACATACCACCTATATGTATACCCATCATGCAAGGAACTCGGCATATACTTTATCTTTCTTGTAACATGCATTAGTTAGGTGAAAATTACTACTAGTAGAAATAACGAGCGTCAGGCTCTTTCCATATGTTGCCAAGACGAATGTACGAATGACCATCCATTCAAACTTACTTCAATGTTTGAACTATACCTCAAGTACCTCTACTAGTACATAGTATAGAAGAATTGCTCGGGTCTTATGTACCTACTACGTAGGAGGTAAGCCGCCTCAGGTGGTACGTGCATGCGGCCCCTGATCCTTGATTCGGCTGAAAAAAATTCCTAATACGGAACCGGTAACCTAAAGATAGGTGCCGATTGGATCGCAGCTCGCCTGGACTTACCTGGGCCAAGAATCTTCCCACTTTTCCATTGAGCTTCTAGATCAAGGGCTTCCTCGGAGATGCAACAATTGGATTCATAGATCTTCACTTCTCCACATTTTCATTATTCTTCTCTCGTCTGCTGGACAAAGGACAAAGGAGTCAGTTAAGGATCGGCTTGTCGTCGGCAGGGGATTTACCAGGGTTTGAATCCAAAACGGCCTATTATCTTTCATGCCGTGCTGCTTTACCAGTGCCTTAAGTACATATATGTAGTGCATATCAGCTTTTTATTGGGAAATTCATATTAGAAGTACTTATAACGAAGAAAAAATTTTTGATTTTTTTTTCAGCCTCCTCCTATTTAATAAGAGTGGATAAATTTGATAGAGAGCGGTCCGATGATGAATGAAACTAAGGCAAAGTGAACTACACTAAAATAAAAAATTATACCGTAATTAGAGCGGAGCTAAAATATCATGCTACCAAAGACAAGGAGTAACTAAAGGAGAAGAATACTTGGCAAAAAAAAAAAAAAAGACCATAGGGCTAACTACACTACACTAAAGGAAATTCGTCATCTACTTTTAAACCTTTCGCTTGTTTTCTAAGTTACCAAAAATGTTGCCGCCACTTGTCGGGACCAACCTTGCAAATTAAGACCACGACCGGCCGTTTTCGGCCTTTGCGATGTGTTCTTGACCCCCTCTGTCGGACCTGCCGACACGCCTGCATTGGCGTCGACATCGTGCTCGAGGTACTTCTACGCATAGCTCGTGCCTTCCTACAATACCAGGTAGGTAGCTTTTAACTTCACTTATACGTTTCTGTATAAACTCAAACACTCGAGATACTAAATCGGGTTCTTTCGATTTGTTCATAACCCTTGAAGCTGTCTAGTCTCCATAACCTACATGTACTTATATCCAGGTTATTACATTGATGTATGTAGTTGTCCCTTGTTATGTATTTTGTAGCTCTGGGGTTCGTTCCCCGGATTTCCAATAACCCATGCAAGGAGTATGAGGCACAATTACTACTACACTAATCCACAACCTGAACCTGAGAACCTCTTAAGAGCCAGCTGTTTTACATTTATGGATGACTTACATGGTTAATTATGATGTTGGAGTATCGTGTGTAGATGGTTAAGTTTGCCGCAGAATGAGCTTGAATCTACCTAGATCTAAAATTGTATAGGCATATCAAGTATATAGATAGAATAGATAGAATAGGAGGTAGATAATAGACATTGGAATAGACATTGGAATACGCTAGCTGTCTTATGTCTTATATGTTTGTTATATGGTGAGGTGCATGTAATAACTCCTTTTAGTAGGTATACTTCATTCTATCTTAAGCTACCTAGATCACCTTGGGAAAATCGATATATGTTAGTAGTTCTCTTCCTTAAAGCCTACATAGGTGTTTATAAAATTATGTTAAGTACCTACCACTTATTATGAGAAAGTGAGAAGAGATGCTTAGGCATTATGGACAAGTTGAAGAGTTAAGTATTACATTTTATCAACCCATGATTCTCTTGTACATGGTCAAAGAGTCTAAGCGCCCTGGGCCCCAGCGAGATAAAGATACCTAATAAAGAAAAAAAAAAGTTAAACCCCAATGACACAACTCAAAGACCCATAAACATGCGGAACCCGTGCCAGTATTGAATCGGGAGAGTCCGATCTGGGGTCTATCTAACACTGCAAGACTTGGCCCCGACTACCTAATTCAACTTATGTACCTACCAGTTCGAACGTTCCTCCCGTTTCAAAACCGTCCAACTATGTATGTAGTAAGTATATACATACGTAGTTACTTATATACATGTAGTATAGGCATCAATAAATCGTCCGAGGAGACTTGACCGAAGGTACTAGGGTGCCCTGTTAGCTAGTACCAAGTACATGTCTAATGTACTTGCCTTTTAAGAACTGACAGGTTTCAACGTTGAACGTAAAGCTCACCTGTGTGACCTACATTAAATAACTACCTCATTACCTACACAGTAGTATGCAGGTTATGTACCTCCATACCTTCCACGCCTTCATACCCTTACATGCGCATGTGTAGCACAACTACTGCAAGTACAATACATAACTATAACTTACATCTATACCTCATATCAATCGATATCCTTCTAGTTAAATAATATTCATTGAAGTTGAAGAAAAAAGCTATACTAGATACATGTGTACTAAGTCTACACCTAATATACAATCTACTATAACTTTTTTCTTCTTTAAATTTTTTTTTTCCTTCACTACTTACTTGACCTCTTACTTCTGTTCAAAAAAAAAAAAAAAAACTTGTATACTCCACTTGATTTATCTATTTCATGAACCGGCGGCATTCTAAAGATAATTTATCTTTAGTCTGCTATATTTATCCTTGTATTGTTAAGGATTCACGGTTCAATCGTCCTGATCCGACTAGATCCGACAACGGGTCCCAGTTGGAACGACCCATCTAAGATCAAACCCATATTCTCTCATCAGAATCCAATACAGTGGATTCCTCTACTACGTAGTCGCGCACTACTCTTAACGCTTGCGCTCTGTCCCGCAGCACCCTACTGCATGATACCTTGCGGACCTTGGGTGGTATCCGTCTTATACTGGACTGGATTGCTTGGTAGACAAACTCGGCCCAGCACAAACCTCTATTCCATAATTTGCCTAGAGCCAATGCTCGGAAAGTGACCCAAAACGTCTCCAATCCAACGCTTCGTCTTCACGAGTCTGAGAGTCCTGTCGTGCTCTCGACAAGGGACATACGTGGGTAGTAGCACATCAAGTTTAACAACACCGGCACGGAACGCACCACGACCAAATAGGAGCACACCAAACTGAAAGTTGGCGGCAATTGGATCAAGTGACGGTAACAAGTCCATCTATCAACCACCCGGACGACTAGCCACTTGCTAGTAAGACTAAAAACTCTGTACCGCCAACTTTCATACGGAAAGGGGAAAGGTTGAGGAAGGAGAAAGAGAAAAAAAAAAGTCTTCTCATCGCCCACGAGTTCTTGTGCCTCTTTTTTATCATCTACATAACGCAGTAGCCAAGCTCGCTCTGTATTTGGCAAGCCAACCACGCAAGGTCAGACCGGGCCAGCCAACCTAAGGACGTACTTAAGTTGCTTTCCTATTTCAATTACATAAAATCAAAGCAGCATTTTCTCTTACCTTACCCTTACCTTACCTTACCTTCACTTCACACCTCTATACAGTACACTACTTACTACCTCTTCGTGTATCTCCATTGTTACTCTACCCGGCTGTTTCCTCCGGGTACGCCTGAATTATATTTTCGAATATAATCATATTTCTTATATCCATCTATCAGATCCCGTTTTCCCCAGATTATGTACTGATTAGCGCACCCGCGCGCTTCACTACCGAATAACGATCTCTTCTATACAACCTTTTTTTTTAATTCTTGTCCCCCCACCCCCTTCTCTACTTCACAGCCTTCGGTACTATCTTCCCTTAGGGCTATATATAACGAAATAACATAGTCGGTTACCCTATTCAAATTACAAACACTTATACCGAACAAGTCTCCTAAGGAAGATCGGCGACTAGGATAGTGAGGTATTCTTTCATCTACCACGTCGTCTGAGAGGCGTTTGCCCCCGAGTGGCAATCGTTTCCCATCTTTGATATTGTCATGTCAGACAAGATGTCTATCGACCAGAAAGATCTTTCGAAAGACGAATCAGACGAGTCTATTGGTTCCAGTCCCGAGAACGAGCCTGGTCCATCAGTGCCACCGGAGAACCAGCCAGCAAAACGCAAAGGAGGACGCAAGCCTGTAAGTTTATATTTTTCAGCCAACGTCTCCAGTTAAGTGACTTGTGTCGAGTCCAAGACACAGTTGATGCTAGAGTTTCGCTTCGAAGCTAACGTTGAACAAAAAAGATCTATGCCACTTCGGAGGAGCGGAAGCAGAGAAACCGCCAGGCGCAGGCTGCGTTTAGAGAACGACGAACGGAATACATCAAGCAACTTGAGGAAACCATCAAAGCCCACGAGTCTAATCTGGCTAGCCTACAAGCTGCACATCGTAGCGCTGCAGACGAATGCTTGATGCTCCGGTACAAAAACTCCCTCCTTGAGCGCATTCTCTTGGAAAAAGGTAGGTTTTCTCGTCACATTACCCGTTGCATAGGGACTGTTAACTCATGCTACTCAGGTATTGATGTCCAAGCTGAGCTTCATGCCAAGACCGGCAGTCCAAACCTTGGTCCAACTCATATGCCCCAGAATATGGTGCAACCACCACCGATGCCGCGGGCGATCCTCAACCGACATCACAACTCGCGCAGGTCAGGTTCCAGTATCGCTCCCAAACTCGAGCCTGGCATCCCTTCTCTATCCCAGCCTACGAGCGTGCAACAATCTATAGCATCACCTAAGACTCGGCCAACTCCTCCTTCTCACGCAGCTTCTCCCACTAACCCTACACCACCGTTTGGTAGCCAAGCAACATCTTCCCCTGCGCCTTCAGACCACCCGAACATGCGTGCAACGATGCCCCCAACTATGAAACCGCAATTAGCGCCGATGCCCGGAATGTCGGTCGCGGCACGCCAGCAGATGATGCAGCAACATGCTACCGGCCATCGGCCAACAGTGTTCTATCCGACGTCGTCGTTCCAGAATCACTTTCAACAGCTCGGCAAGCTGGCCCGTTTCCTTTGTATTTAATAGAACTCTGTCGTCCTATGCCTAACTCGTGAGTACAGAACAAGAGTACGACGCGCCGACCGACATGATGGACGAGCCCGAGCCGGACACACCGGGCCCGAGACCGTATCCTTCGACGTTCCAAGTCCCTCAACAGCACGGTATGTCTGTGCAAGCAGCGACGACGGGCCCACCGGGGCAGCCCTCGATGGTATCTGGGGGCCAAGGGAACCAAGCACAGAGCCAAACGCAAGGCCAAGGTTACCCAAGCATGACTCAATTGCTCGATCCGGCGTTAGATTGGGATCCGTTTGGTCTGAGCGCGTCTATGGCCTTTCCGACACAGTTTTCATTCGATACAAGTAATATGAGATAATAACCGGGACCGTGGCAATAGCTCTAAGGTTTCGCGGGCAACAGGGGCAAAAATAAAGCGTAAGAGGGTGGGTGGAGGAAACGCCGGAAAGGTGCTACTACTAACCACAGTGATGCTGGAAGGGAAACAAGAAAAATCAGGCACAGGTCGAGGTTGCAAGACAACACCCGGCAGTTATTGATACTGGGCAAGATGGCTTTTCGGACGGGGTTGGGATTGGCGGCTGAGTTCGGCAGAGGGAGGGTTATGTGTTCTTTCTGGGACGGTTTATTTCGAAATATTTGATAGGAAGGCAACCGGTATTATACCCCATGGCAGGCGATCGTTTTCCAGTCTCGACAACACTGGAATATCGAATTATCACGGCAATTGCAGGATTTCCGGGGTGCGAAGGAAAAGTATTTTTTTATGTTTCGGTACAACGGATCACGAAAACGAACATACTATGATGCACACCGTATACCAATATTCGAACGAGAACAGGAGTTAAGAGGATTTTCAAGAGTGTCGATGTAACAACATCTCGAGTCTAGCGAAGGGCAGGCTCGATTACCTTTAGAGAGGCGACACGACTCTTTTTCTCGATTCGGTATGTACTCTGGCTTCGAGACTGTGCTATCAAGAGCTAGATTACCTATTGTACATACAGTCTATATTAGGGAAGATGCGCTACTCAAAAATTTTGCGTTGCAATTCAAGCTATAGGCAAGACGGGACATATCGAAGTCGCCGTACTGTGGTCCAAGAAGCTTCCTCCGATCGTGTGTATACACCCTCATGGAACGCATATGAGAACACCTATTCGAACGAAGGGAAAGCTAGTATGCTGAGCAGTGGAATATACATAACAATCGATGAGCTATCCATATGTGCAAGTACCTGCAGCTACGAGATCATTAGCAATACATGGAATATCTAAGTCGTCCAATGGGATATTGTCAAGGTGAAAATTCGTTGCTATTCCTACCTGAAGACGTGACCGTGACGTTGGATTGGGCAAATCGAGATGGATTCGGACTCGAACAGTGTGATACGCGGCGAAATTTTTTCCACCAGTTCCACAACAGACCCTGGGCATATTATCTGGTTCTAGGCAAATTTCCTTCTTCTTCACCCCGTTCACCCCCCTCACACACTCTCTCCCCCTTGCTGCTCGGGTTCTTGGCCTACTAGGCAGGTAACAAGCGTCTCACGATGTACGTCCGACGAAGAGCAAGTTAGGTACATGCCGCGTACCTAAGGGATACCTCCGTTCGAACATGATAAGTACTGTGTGGTAAGGTAGGCGTATCCAGTCCGTCGGACGCTTGACTGTAACTATAAAGTAGGCTAATCCCGGCCAAATCCTGGTAGAAATATCCGTTATCGGAGGTCGATTGTCAAGGACCCTAGGAGTACGTGGAAGATGGGGAAGGACTTTTTTAACTGTCTTTTTCTTCTTCTTTTGCAACCCGAAAAAAAATCGAGAGGTAGATAAAAAAATTTTTTCTCTCGTGGTTTAGGATATGTTCTCCGTTTCGAACGGTTTATTCTCACTTTTCTTTTTTTGGTCCCTTTCACGTCTTGTTCTTTTCCATTCTTACACAAAGAGTGGATTTGGTATAGGTACCTAAAAATGCACGTGGTTAGTAGTTTGGAATCAGGTGGTGGACACCCTATACATAAAATTGACTGTTGTAGGTACGTTACGCGCCGGATGTATGCGTGTATGTACGGTATGTACGGTATGTAGGTATGTATAGCGAACGCGCATACATCCGGTAGGACTCGAACGACATGGAGCCTAAGAGGGGAAAAGGGGAGAAGAGAAGAGGGGTTGCTGTATGATCCTATCCACCCTCAAACTTCCTGGAATTGCCAAGCCAGGAAGCCCGACCCGTATGCAACATATTATTGCATGTGTGTGTCTACAGTCGAAGGATGAATTGGATAGACCGTGGACAGGTTGGATGGTTAGGAATGGTTGGGATGACGGGATGACGGGATGGTTGGATGGCTGGAAGACTGGAAAGGCTGGAAAGGCCTGGATGGATGATATGAAGGAAGAGGTTTAAAGCGGTTGATTCCGTCGAACCGTGCCGCTCTAACCAACCAGGTTTCTGGTCACCCGAATTTGGGGGCCAGATCAGATTAGATGGTATCATTTGGATATTCGTCCTTGCAAGGTCACCCAAATGTCTTCATCTCTTCCTCTGGCTTCAGAGCTGCTCTGTGGGATCGTCGTAAGTTATCCTGGGGTCAGCTCTAGCTCAGCCCGGTTAGGAGGATCATCGTCAAAAGGCCTGTCTGTTTAGTCTCGCCTTGTCCCTGCTTCGCCGTAACGAGACCGTACATAGTACTCTCGAAATAAACCATCCATCTCTCGTCATCTCCATCTGGTGGATTTGCCAAAACGCCGCCATGACGAGAACGGACTCGGTAGGCGGGTTTGTTGGTTCGGTCAAAAGCGATGACTGGTCGGCCCATCTTCCCGGTGCCAATGCTGTTGCATTGCGTGTGAATGCGGAGGAATCGTCCCGCAGGTGGAGTCGACATCATCACTTTTCCCACTCATTCTCATCATCCCACCGCCCTAGGAATACGAGGCCCTGCCTCAACCTAGCTCGGGTCCTTATGATGTCTATCTGTCCCCAGAGAAGTCCACGCCTGTTTGCGCCCCAGCATCTGGGTAGGTGAAAAAAAAATTTGAGATCCTCGTCGAAGCCTTTGTGTGGGAGACAATATCTGCCATGCATTCCTAAAGGCTAGAAGGTGACCCGGTAGTTGGGATGTGTCGTGTCGTGTCGCTTCGACACAGACCTCTTCTCCAAGGAGAACCCAACGCGAAAGGCGGTGACTCAGGTCCACGTGCCTGGTTAAGTATCATTTACCGAACACGACAGAATGAAGGGGAGCTCACAAGGACATCATGCCCCCGGTAGCCGTCGACGATCGTTGAGTTGCAAGACTCTCGGGTACGTCGGATACGCCGACCATGCACTTTGCCTGGTGACTACCTGGCACTCAAGCAGCGTTGTAGAGGATTGCTATGTGTTCAACGACCACGGACGTTCTTTGGATCGACGGTCAAGCCTTCGGGAACCGCTCTCCTCTTCCCATGCGACATATCACTGAAATACCTCTTCCTCGCCCCATGATCAGGTTGAGCTATCGCTTCTTTCCAACTCGTCATTGAGAAATAACCTGACGTCTCGTCTTTTTTTTTTTTTTTTTTTCACTTTTCACGACGACGGCGTGAGCATCGTCTCAAGAGTAACACGCATTAAACACGAATATCCCTCGATCGGCTCACAAATTGTTGTATGGCCAGTGGGTAGATCGCCTACTAGAATAAAGACTTCTCATATCGGTCAACCCTTTCAAGTCAAAAAAAAAAAAGGCAGGGGAATTTGGGTTGCGACAAGCACGTCTCACTCGAGAGGCGAGGTTATTTCCTGGAGTAGCTCAGAACGTCATGCGCCGTCGATAGCTTCGAAAAAGGACAGGACAAACGGTAATGATCATCGGGGGAACACTTGTCCCCGACGACTGGATGAACAATTCGATATTTTCTCTTCCCCTTTTATCACGGGTTGGTAGGTATCATGAGACTCGAGCAAACCAAGCACGAGCGGCGTCGAATATTTCCTCGCACTCATTGTGCGACCTTTTTTCCCCTTCATCTCGTATATATATATATATATATATATATCTCCACAGAGAGAGAGAGATTTTTAAGAGAAGGGGAAAAAAGGGTTGGTGAGAGAAATAGACACGTCTCAGTCAACTGGCAAAGTGATAAACAAAACAAGAGAGAGAGAGAGAGAGCGAGATTTGCCCAGACTTGTTCGTAGAGATTCCGTCGCGGAGTATTTATGTAGGACCTTAGGGGTATGATAGGGACAGGTAAGAAGGTACTGTATTATTATTTATTATCTGATGCATACCAGTAAGAATGGACGGATGTGTGTGTATGTATGTGTGTGTATGTGTGTGTGTGTGTGTGGTGACCCTGCGGCTGGGCTTGCTTGGGCTTATCTCTGGCGGACCATGAAGTGTCGGTATAGTTGTTGGCGGACCAGAGATAAGGATGCTATTATTAACAAGAATTGAAGGGGGCATCCCCACGACACCCCACGATCTTGGAACGGGTTACGACGTATCCTTTTTTTTTTCCCTCTTCCTTTCGTTTGTTTTTTTTTCTCTCTACCTATTTTTTTATAATACCCCTTCGTTTCCCGTGAGATATTATGCATATCTCTTAATGACATTTAACCTACCCCGGTCCCCTTCTTTCCCCTTATCCCTACCTCCTTCAACACTTCTTCTTCCTCCTCAACGTCATCCCGCGAGCATCTACCGAATTTACCGCAGATCAATCGATCAGCAGGGACGATGCGGTTACATAAAGGTTAAGTAAGACATAGCTCCTGGACCCTGCCTCGCGAGCCAATGAGCGGCCGGCCTGGCTCCGGAACCGTTCGTCGATCCCCGGGATTCGGGACGGATGGGGGGGGGGGTTTCTTTTTCTTTTTTTCTTTTCGCGTATACATTAGGTATATACATTATACATAGAGAGAGGTAGAGAGGTATTTAATAAATTATATGGGATCTCGCGTATCGAAGTTTTCGTCTCATAATTCCGTTTGGTAAAAGAAACGTCGCCTACCTGATAGGCAATCCCCCCTAGGTTACCTTAGGGGGGGTATCTACATTCTACCTGATTCTAGGCTACGGCGAGAGGGTTGGGGGGGGGGGGGGGGGGGTTCAAAGGGTCCCAACGAGGTACCCGCTCGTGACTCTCGCCTTCTGCCGAGGTAATGTTTAGTAGGTACACTGGGTATCAACTTATCTTATAAGGAGGTAGGAAGATAGGTGAGGTCGGAGCTGATAAGGTATTTTATTATTTTATTTGTAGGTTACGAGGTACGTCGTAGACTTGTAGTAACATACTAGTTACTCACTGATACGGCTTCATACAACTCTGACCCTGAGCTTATGCTGGCTTATCTGGGATATTATACATTAGGTATATTTATTTATATTGAGTGTAATTCTTGTGTAGACTGTGTTTGATACTTTTATTGAGTCTCGAATAAGGGATCTATTATGGATACCCGTATGTTTGCTGGCGCGGGTCTTCGGACTTTGCGATGGTGGAATACTATGTAAGTCCGGGTTGTGACGATGTTTCTCTCTATGAAGAGCCTCATAGAAAGAATAAAGAACTGTGTTAGGAGAGTAGGTATCTCTTACAATTTGAGTGAAATATATTATTAATATACGTCATATATAACTAGTCGTACTTAAAGTAAGAACTGATATATAATATTATAAGTCTCTTGTTAAAGAAGTTAAGAGTTAAGATGGCGCTTTTATGAAATGAGATGGATTCTGATGGTATTATGTACAGAGATAAGTGGACGATGCGCTATCGATAGCTGATGATTAAGGGTATCCTCGGGCGTGGTCTAGGCGTGGATGAGTAAGCACCCAAGATGGGTTTATCTCGATATGCGAGTGATGCGATTGTGGAATCCGGGGAAGATCTTGGCTACCTTATTACAGGAATATGCATTATCTGACAGCATTTAATGGCATATGCCATATTGATACCTTCATACTATCAAATACTACGTACTGAACCAAGGTACGTAAGTTAAAGGACCGAGGTAGGCAGCTAAGATGTACATTAATATACAATGATAGGAGGTGTCTTATAGTATAGAGAACTTTGAATGAAGGAATGGCCAGGCATCTGAGTGGTATATGATCTATGGTACGGTAATATACATGTATCTTTGTATGCATGTATCACGTGTAAATGCAATTCATATTGAGATATGTCAATAGAAGGTCAATAGAAGGTAGGAGTACCTACAGAGTACCTACTCGAGTATGCTTGGCGCTAACAGATCTTGAACCCTAGATATGCACTTGGCGGGAAAGGGTGCTTAGTCATCCACGCACTAAAAGTTGAGAATAATTACAATTACGCAGGTCTTAAACCTTGAAAAAAAAGGTCTACAGGTACCTCTTACTTCAGCACAAAACCACTAAAAGGAAAGAAAAACCCCCAGAATAAACCTAAAACCTAAGAAAAAAAGGAAACTAAGATAATTATTTTCCCGTTCCGCTTAAGCGAGTCTCGGGGTTCAAGGAAGGAACGTCGAAGAAGAGAAAATTAAAAATAAAGAGAAGAAGGAGAAGAAAAAAAAAAAAAGAGTTAGGCGGTTTGGTGCCAAGGAAACTTAATCCACCACCACGTAAATCAAGCGCACAAGTCCCATCTTCTTCTTCTCTCTCTCTTCACCCACACACAACATCATATCGCCCATAACTCATAAACCAACTTCTTCTACTTATAACTATCAACCAACCAAAAAAAAAAAAAAAAAAAAACCTCAACACCGAGGATTTTCTATCAACCAAATAATATATTCGACTCGAGGATATGACCTTCTGCTAGGCCATATCCTTCTTCCCCCCTCGTTGCATTCACTCCCATTGATCCGACTGTCGTTTTCAGAGCTCCGCCTTGCTGAAAGGCGAATCAATTGGCGACACCATGTCGGTCGTCTCAAAAGTATGTCATAACTTGATGCATTACGCAACATTCATCACTCTGTCAAACTTATCAACTCATCACCTATCACTCATCTCACCTATCATGTATATCAATCCTTTACCAAACTTCATTGTCGCTCGTCGCATTGCATCATCTTTCTCCTTTCCCTTCTTCCTCCTCCCCCTCCTCTTTCTTCTTCAAGTCCTCGCACATTAACTCAATATTCCTCTTAATATCGTTAAAGCTAATCTGAAATTTGTTAGAACCTGTTCGACCTCCTCGGTATGACCTTGTCTAATACCCTCGACGAAAAAATTTTCTCGCTGCGCAGACATCAATATATACTAATCCTATTTCATGTTTATAGGGAACGATGTCGAAGGAGATGAAGCACCGTCCGGCCCTGTGAAGACGGTTGACAAGACCACGATGCGCAGCACCAAGCGCAACGCCGAGCCCCAAGCGCCCCAGAAGCCGTTTGCCACGACCGGAGCTCGTCACCCTGGTCCCGGCGGCAACGAGGGAGGTGAGTGCTATATCCATCTAGTAGGAACTCTTCGGAGTTTTTAGCTCTTTAAAATGCGACATGCTTATTTCTAAATCCCTATATACCTGCCGCGCTAACTGATTTATTTCAAATCTAGCTTTTCGAGACCGCAATGCCGGTACAGCAAATAACCACCGAAAGCCTACTGATGAGGCCCCTCGATCTGGCCCCCGTGGTGGCCGCGATGCCCGCGGTCGTGGAGGTAAGAGTTCAACGTTTACTTGATCGGAATGATTACATATTGACGTCATAATATAGGCCGCGGCGGTCGTTTCCCTCGCGACCGTGACGATAGACATACCAAGGGGTTTGCGAGGTTAGTTCCGCGACTAAAAAAATTCCTTGCTTGGCTGACTTACCTAACCTCGTATCTAGTGGCTCCGAAAAGCAAGCCGCCCAATCTTGGGGCGCCGCCGAAGGCAATGCCGAGCAGAAGGATGAGCAGGTCGGAGAGGAGATTGCTCAGTCGGAGCTGAAGGATTCCGCCGCCGAAGATGCTCAGGACGCCTCGGCTGCCCCGGCTGAGCCCGAAGACAAGCACGTCTCCTACGCGGATTATCTTGCTCAGCAAGCCGAGAAGAAGCTTGCTCTCGGCGAATCTCTCGAGATCCGCAAGCCAAACGAGGGGACCAAGGTCGACAAAAAGTGGGCCAATGCTAAGGCCCTGATCAAGGAAGAAGACGACGACTACGTCTCTGGTACTAGCGGTAAGGTCAAGCGCGAGCGCGAGCGCAAGGCCAAGCAGCTTGTCGAGATTGACAACCGATACGTCGAACCTGAGCGTACCCGAGGTGGACGCGGTGGACGTGGTGGAGGGGGCCGCGGTAGTGCTCCCCGAGGCGAGGGTCGCGGCCGCGGTGGTGGTCGTGGCCGAGGCGAATTCCGCGGCGGCGACGCTCGTGGCGGACGCGGCGGTGCCCGTGAGAATGCCTCTTTCGCCCTGAACTCTGACGCGTTCCCCAGTCTGGGTGCTTAGATTCGCAGACTGTCTCCCTAGGCTTGTGTTAGGGAGCACGGAAGCACACTGTATCCGTTACGTTATGCAGATCAGGTTTTTAGATGGTCCAGTTATCCTCAGGGTCCAGTGTCGCCGAAATAAAAGGCTAACTAGTCGGAGTCCTTCTGGCTAGGTACATCCCGAGAAGCATACGTTTTCTCTCTATTCTGAGTTATCAAAAGTTTCTTTTATATGCGAGATGGTGGCCGCCGGATGGTGGGTGTATATCGGTCTCTGGCGGCTATGTCGACGTCCACGTGTATTGGTAGAGGTCTAGGCCACATTTCGATTGCTGCTAATTTCCTCGTACTCTACCATAGATGTTACTTTCCTAGTGATTCCCCCCCAATGCCCGGTTCACTTCTACTTGCGTTTTACAGTATATGCATGTTTGCTTCATACATGGATTGTTCGTTCTCTCGGGCATCGTAATCTGAACAGCCACTGCGTTCTGAGACGCCGATATCCTTTCGTGAACTATCTCCGCCGTGAGGGCTGCGAATGTCAGATATATAAACATAGCCACCTCTCCTGATGATAGCAGCTTTTGATTTTTAGACATCACATCACCATCTTCACTCTCCAAACTAAGTCTTCATACACATTCAATACTTATCTCTAGGTACCAAAAACCACATTTTTTTTTATCAAATATTCAATATTCAATTTTCTCAGGTAATCTGTTATTTTTATTACCTTTTTTTTATCTAAAAAGTAGATAAAATGGCCGCCCCTAACTCTAACGCTTCTGGCGCCTCCGGCTCCTCCGACTCCTCCGGCTCCTCCGGTCCCTCTAGCCCCCGTCGGATCTCACAGGCAGAGCGCGAGGACGAGTTCATCGAGATCGTAGTCACGCCGCCGGGCGAGGAGAAGGAGGAGGAGGAAGGGACGGGGGAGAGCTCCTTCGTGCACGTGGAGCACGCGGACGCGGCGGGGGACGAAGTCCGGGGCGACGACTACGTGCTCGTGCGGCACAGGGACGGGGCGGAGGAGCTCGTCCACGTGAAGATCGTGCGCGACGGCCGGGCCGTCGTCCAGTTCCCCTTCCCGCCCGGGTACGACTACGTCGGGGAGCGCCGCAGGGACCAGGTCTGGGACGAGAATGGCAAGGGCCGGCCTGAGGGGAAGTAAAAGGGGGGGTGTTATTCTTTTTTTTTTTGGTTCTTTTCATTTGTAAATAGAGGGGGGTTATAAGGCCTCCTCGCCTCGTTTTGGGGGGGTTTTTTATAGGCGTTTAATTTGATACGTTTAATTTAATTTAATGTAATGTAATTGTTGTCAAGTAAAGTAAAGTAATAATAATCCGTGCGTTCGTGAACGAATAGGGTACCTTCGTTTCCGACTTGTGTAAGCCGCCGTGGACGAACGACACGCGTCGTCTGCTTCCTCGCGGGGTGTCGACGGGAGATAGGATAGAGATCCGTAGCGTTTCTGGATTCCGTCTCTCTCCCGATCTTGAAGTCAGACTTTGGGGCTGGATAGTAGAAGTCTGCTTGGTTGGTTGGTTGTTTGTTTGTTTGTTTGTTTTCTAAAGTAAAAAAAAAAAAAAAGGAAAGAAAAGAGAATAAACGACGGTGTTACCGGCTCATGTTGTTATTCTTCGTGGAGCTGAGCTAGATGGGGATGGGGACCCGAGACGTAGTTGTGTGTGGCGAATCATCCTGACCGAGGCGTAGGCGGGAGCCCGTGACGTGTCTTGAGCCATCTCATCAAATATAGCCTGGATCGATGGTCTATCATCCTGGCAAGATCGTGGCTAAGGAACATCAACGGGACGGAGGGTTTCTGTCTCTGGTAGACTATAGGTGGCGAAGTAGTAGAGGGTGCAGAAAGACGCGTTAGTTGATTACTTTTTAAAATAAGGCGTCATGAATTCCTCGTGTTTGCTTTTACAGATATATCTAGATATATATATCAATGCCGATTTTGCTTTATTACATCTGTGATGAATATATTAGGCGATCTAGCTACTGAAGAAATCGTAATGCCAACTTTGATGGAGCTATCATTATACTTATACTTTATTGTGATCTCCCTAGTCTTTGTCGTTAGTATTCCGCTCAAATCTGTGGGTTGAGGAACAATGTCTATACCTATTTTAAAAACTGCTTAAATCTACACCTATCCTATGAAACATTGTCTCCACCTTGGCCATGATGATTACCTGTGTAGGGGCGTAGAGTGCTGGTCTCTTTCGATACTTCACCTGGTAATACGGATATATAGGGGTATCCGGGGACTAGTCTCACGATAATACAGCCGGACAAAGAAAACGCCAGACTGTATCATAGGCCTCCCTGTATGGTGAAAGAGGAGACGACCAGAATCAAGACATTGATCCATCCCCAGATAAACGGTATCCACGTCGGCATCTCATAGCACCCGGAAATATAGACCGCACCCAGTCTAAGAGACATACAAGTTCAGTTTACAAGAGCCGAGAGACAATATGGGAGGGAGGAAGCGTACACTAGCCCAACTATGCTCCCGGTGAACAAAGCCTCGACGCCGGCAACCAAGGCGTACACGACCGGGATAGCTAGTAGGTATTTCCATACCGAGCGCGGCTTTCCGATCTGCATGGAGAGGGCGATGCCGGTAGCGCCGAGATGGAAGACGGCATAGAGGATCAGAGTCCAGAGGAGGGTGTATCGCCATGAGTCCCAGATGGAATACAAAGAACAAAAGCTATTCTGAGGCCAACAGAGAGACGGGAACGGGGGGCTGCGGTAGTTGTCGGGAGGGTAGTTGGGGCAGTCGGATCTAGAAGATGTCGGTTAGTTATCTTTTTAGTTTGTAAAGGAGGTATATATCCATCGATGGCATACGGTGTTGTGGCCATCTGGCCCTCTCTATGTAGTTACTCCAAAGCAGAAAAGGGTGCGATGATGACGATGCTGCGTGTTCCCATGGTTAGTATTGTTGATAAGGAGAAAAGATGGTGATGGGCGACAGTAGGTTAAAAGGTTAAGGAGCTTAGTATTATGTAACCAGTACGTACAGTACATAAAATACCTTACATTAATGTACATAGTTAATGGAAGAATGTAAGAACGTAAGAATGACATGGGTTACACGGCAGAAACGGAGAGGGACCCACGTGCCTCGGTAAATGTGAGCTTATGCAAATATCCAAGATATATGTATCTATAGTGCAGTTATTCAAAGCTCCAAACATCAAATCAATCTTAATTTCTTAACTTCTTAACTTCAACTTTTCAACTTCATAAAAGATCCATACCAAATCCTGGAACCTGAATAGCTCTCTTAACATATTCCCTCCCAGAAGCAATGATGTAAATTTCAATAGCACTCCTAACGCAGAGGATGTCAAACATTTCTTAATAATCATAATCATAATAAAACCAAGAAGAAAATAAAAGGAACAATGCCGAGCGACCGATTACTGACCACGGTCTTACGGGCCTACCAAGATGCTCCTAATCCAACCGAGACTGACAAGATCCTCGGGACAACAACTACGCTTTTAACTACCCTCAACAACCCCCTGAACCTCTCTCTTCTCACGTCCCATTTTCTCACCGCCCACGCGATATGGCAATCCCCGAACGATCTTCGCACCTGTCTGCGTACTATGAGTATATACAACACCGCCGCCATCCGTGTACGGAGGAACGAACTCGATAACGCGAATATCCCTCCTGGCTTACCCCTCTTAGGAAGCGGGCTATGTGCCGAGGATTGGGCGCGCGCTGTTACGAAAGGTGCGGACGATAGATCGAGCAGATGGCAGCATGTGTTGGTGTTGGCCGGTATTTTAATGGGCATGGAAGGTGGTGACAGGAGGTCTCTATCCCGGACTTTGCGATCGACCCTCGAACAAGCTGTCGTCACTGCCGCAAATATGGCGCTCCATGATCCGATACAGACCGGTCAACTAGGACGTAGTGCCGTCGTAATGGCCTTGACATATGTATTCCCCCTACTATCGGAATCAGCCAAGGTATTACTAGATGGAAACGTCCTCCTCCCAGCCGTCATCGAAGCGATACTTGGCGAAGGCTTTCAGCATGGAGACTTTATCTTATCCGTCTCAAAAGATGTTGTACCGGGCAAGAAACTATTATGGAATCCAAATTCGCCGTCTGTCATCGGACTTGAACAACTTGAATCTCAGCCCTTAGCCCAAAACATGGGTCCCGTTTCCCGGCTTGCTTCGTTCGCCATTCAACATGCCACCGACTCCAATGTCATCCTTCGAACTCACGAAGAACTGCTTAGTTTCACGGCGGCACTATTGGATAAATGGACGCAGTGCCCACTTTCTTCTATCGATATATCAGTCGAGGCCGCCTTTCTCTCACCTGAGGTGCTCTTGGGCCCCCATTCTATGCTATGGCACTTATTAAAGAAGGTCTTGTTCACCGTGGTTGCAATACTTCAACCCATAGTCAGTCGGTCTCTACTAGACCCGCATATCAGAGACGGCATGGTAGCCGCCACTGTAGCTACGAGGACACTACACATTTTACGCAACCTATCCTACATATCTACACGTCAGCATGCAGGTTCCTTCCAGATGTATACCTTTACCTACCTTACCTCGCTCGATATTATAACGCGCTATCCAGACGCATGTGCCTCCTTTCTTCGGGAAACGCAACTGCCGCCTCAGACGAGCAACGTGCCATCGCCCGTAGTCCAATCTCTATCGCTCTTCTACCTCAACACGGCTGAGCACTTCCCGCTCTCGCTGTCCACACACGCGTGCGAAGACCTCATCATCCAACCCGCAACCACCTATCTATCCTCCACAACCTCATGGCTCACGAGTCCCGCTAACGACCCACCTTCATCCCTGACACTCGAACTGTTCGAGTCGGCGCACGCGTCCATGCTTTCGGTACTTTCGTGTCCGCAGCACAGCGCCCTCGCCGCCTCTATCATCCCGTTCTACATCGACGCCGTACTCTCCTCCTTCCCCTCCCGCATCACCCCGCGCCAATTCCGCCTCGCCTTCCGCACCGTCATACAGATCGCTAGTCCTCCTTTCCCCGTCTCCGCCACTCACCCAGGTCTCTCCGAGACTCTACTCGAAATGGTCCGGTTCCGCGCGATGGAAGGCGCCTCCGCGGCCCCGTCACTTCCTCTCAACGAGCACGCCACCGCTGCGGCAGCGGTATCGACGGGAAAGCCGCCACAGCAAGGACAGTTCATATCGGAGCAGACGGCGCTCGCGCTCGCGCTCGTGGATGCGCTGCCTTACCTGCCCCTCGGCGCCGTGGAGGGGAGTGGCTCGGCCGCGCGGCCGAGACCATGAACGTCATCGCGGACCCGCGGCTCCGCGAGGTCGTGCGCGCCCGCTTCTGGGACACGCTCGTGGGCGGTGAGATGGACGTCGAGCGCTCCGCGCTCGGCGTCGCCTGGTGGGGCACAGCCGGAGGAAGAGAAATGGTGCTCTTCGGGCACCCGAGGCCGGGCGCGATGGAAATTGAGGGAGGGGAATTTCTGATGAGCGGGGCCCTGGCGGAGGGGAGGGCAGGGGGAGGAAGCGTTTTGTAGATGATGAACATTATTATTGTCCTCGGAGAGGATGGGCTATCTACTTAAGAGCGTTTTATAGAGGATGAAGGGAGGAGACAAACTTATCGTAGGTAGGCTACCTACTACCTACCTACCTGCCGAGCAAATGATACCACCCCGTTTTGTCTTTTGTCGATTAACAAATACTAAGAGGTAAATAAGTAAAGGGGAAGGAGGAGAAGGATTAAGCTGATGTACAAGATAAGATACTTACCTCTTAAGTATCTGAAGTACGCCCCCCTCCCCACCCCCCCTTTTAGACACGTGCACGTGTATATAACGAGATATAAGGTATAAATGACGATGGAATTTGGGGGGAGGGAGTGGTTAATTGGTAATTTATTGGATCAATGATGTTGAAATACCCCCTCCCTTTTTTTTCTTTCTTTTATACCTTCCTGTAGATTAGGAATCTTTTTCAAGAGAATGTATAATCATCTTTTACGTTTTATCTCCGTCCTGCCTATCTACCTACACCTACCTAATGTAGTATATTAGGTAGGGTACCTATGTATGCTTTACATACCTAAGGTACATAGTTACCCCTTTACGTGCGTCTACCTACAAGTACCTTAGGTATCTAATAAATATGAAAGGGTGGTAGGCGACATGTCAAAGGACGCTTACGCTACATGTAGGGTAGGTAAGTAGGTAGGTAGCTATGAAAGGCACACTCGTCTTAGGTACCACCTACACGCCGGAAGAAGAGCATGTTAGATACCCACCTGCCTAAGGAATTCAAAAAGGCTTACTGCCCGTCACGAACGATCTACGAACTATAATATAAGACATACTCCTCTTCCCCTCCCCCTCCTTTTTTTTCTTCTTCCTTAAAAGAAAAGTCATTGATTGATTGATTGATTGATTTATACGTACGTACCTACGTATCCGATGCATGATTCCGCTATGTTCTACAACGATGATGATGATGAATGATTGATCCCCTTTTTACCCTTCGCATCCCTTTCCCCTTGATGCTTGCTTCGTAAAGCAAGAGAGAGGGGGGAAAAAAGGCATACAACGGTGATCCGAGCTGTCCAAGAGACACTTGTATAAATTTATTCTTTCCGTCTAGCATCACTCATGTTCGTAGTAAAAAAAAATAAAAAAAAGGCGCAACGAAGAAGCAACGTATATAACTCCAAGGACGCCGAACGTGATGCTACCATCTTGATACCTAGTAATCCGGTTCCATGCGAGAGTTCCAAAAAGACAATATCTATTAAAGACGCGGACCTCCTGATCTCTCTCTCTCTCTCTTGTTCTCTCTCTTGTTCCTGGTTGGGACTAGAGGAATGGGCGAATCGTAAATCGTGATCAATGCGCGTGTGCCGTAAAAGCATTGCTAACCCCCAGGAGCGTCATACCCAAGAATGCGAATAGAATGCTCAAGTTCTGGTTGTGATTCAGACTCAGACTCTCGACGAACAACTGCAAGGCCACGCTGACCATGATGCCGGCCGTGATGGCGAAGAGGCACCCGTACGCCACCGCGTCCGGCGTTATGTTGGTATGCTGGGCCAGCTTAAACCACAGGGCTGCAATGCTAGCCCCCATTGGTTGGCTCAACCCGCCAAGCATGGAGGACCATACCATGGCGCGTATTCTGCTGTTCAACGCCATGTACAAGGGCAGCGCAAGAGCAAACCCTTCGGAGATATTGTGGACAAATAGTGCTAGGAATACATTGAACCCAAGGGATGGGTTCGCGTGATTTGTTGCGTAAGTGATGAAACCTTCGGGGAATTTATGCAGTGCGATGGCAATTGAAGTTTGTAGACCGATAGATAGAAAAGCATTCTCGGCAACGTGATGGTGATGTTGAAGTTCTGGGTCGTCTAAAGTCTCAGAATGACATCCGTGGTCGTGTTCGTGGTGAACATCATGCGAATGCGCGCGACTCGCCCTGTGAGTAGGGCTCATGGAAGAAGAGTGATCATCATCATCATCGTCGTCGTCATCGGTATCGTCCTCATCTACTGTATCGATGACTGCTTCCGTATGACCCACGGCAGAAGTACGAACTGGAGTAGTCGGCGCTCGGGATAGTAGCCCAGGGCGAAGATGCTTGAAACATTCTTGACCGCATGGATCCGAGTAGCCGTAGCATGGGCCAGCTTCGTCACAATTAGGCTTGGTGTCTTTCACAAAAGACATAACACGCTTCTGTAACATCGAGGGTCTTCTTTCGGATGTCACAGCCCGGTTACGAGTACCATTCGCGGTAACAGGGCGGTGCACTTCCGCGGGGCTGTCAGTCTCCGCTCTCTTCAGTGGCCGTATACGACGGGACTCGTTCAGAGCGTCCGCGTGCAATAGGGGCGTGTTCTCATTATCATGTCCATTTCCACCTCCTGGAGATACGGGAACATGATGATGAGAATGTATAGAGTGATGGGGTTTACTGATGCTTCGAGCATGAGATGATCGTCTCCAGCCGTAGCCGTTCGTAGTCCCATTCTCGTTCTCATGACTGTGATCGTCTATAACGTGATCGCCATGACTATGGTCGCAGTCAACGACATGCGACGGTAGAAACTGGTGAAATAATCTCGATAAAATTTGAATGCCCACAAAGCCACCAACGAAAGAAGCCATCAAGACGAAGCCGGCCGTCTGATCTGAATACCCTCCCTTCTTAAGATAGTCCTTGGACTCGGGCAACATGCTGTATAACGACATGAACGACTAGGTGTACGATATTAGCTGGCTCTATGTATTAAAGAAGGCTATGAATCAAAAGTAGTGGACGGTAGGTTGGTTAAGCTTACCATAACGCCAAAGCTCAAGCTGAGGGAACAGGCGAGAAAAGTATTACTGTCTTGTATTCGAAAGTTCTTCTTACCGGGGAATATGCGCACAAATGCATCGACGCAAATGATAGAAGATCCTATCACGCATGCTATAGCAAGACATCGTCAAACCCTCACTGGTTAGCACGACACATACTCGGATAAAATGGATGATACACACCACGGCACACGGTACACGATACACGGTACAAGATACACGATACACGATAGACGGGAAAAGAACAGAGGATAAATCGGAATACGATCCATGTGGTCGAAGGTCACCTACCTATGCCGCTCACAAAGCACATGATCCAACCCCTCGTGTCGTTGTCTACCTCCATCACCTCCATGGTGGGCCCGATTTGACTTAGATTCCGCAGCACGTCGTCGCCTTGTGCCTGCAGGAGCCCGTTCCTCCCTCGCTCGTCCGGAAGTAGATGGGTTAGGGTTGAGAGGGCATGAGATTTGAGTGTGGTTGTGGTCTGCGCGTCGATGATTTTGAAAGTAAAACTAGAAAAGAGAGAGAAATTTTTTTATTGCGTGGGAATTATAGGCTGAGACGCTTTCGGCAAGCTTCTCGAAATTCCGATTTAAGGTGGCGAGAGAGAGAGACAGGTGATGGGAGGTGTTTTTTTTTTTTTAATTTTTAATTTTATTTCTTTTTATTTTGAAGTCAATAAACGGTATCAAAGGAGGAGAAGGATAATAAGAAGAATTGGAAGAAGAGATGGAAGAAAAAAAGAATAATAGGACAAGGCTCTTAGATGATAAAGGTGGAAGAAATTGTATGTAAGAATCATAAGAATGGATTCAAACAAGTAGAAGTAGCGAATTTATAATCGATAGGCTCGAAGTTATTCTTTTATTTTTATTTTATTTTTCATTTTACCTTATTTTATCTTATTATGAGGTAACTACATGTATATGGGAAAGTTCATGTTCCATTTTAACACTCTACCTATGTTCATAGATGTAGTATAGTACTACAAAATAGGTAGCTTTACTATGTGATGTCACCTACATAGGTACTCCCGGTGTACCGAGTATTACCATAATGCGGGTAGGCAAGTCTCAGATTATAAAGTATATGATTGGTTAGGGGAAGCCATGCGCCGAGTACCTTGATGGCCAATCCAACCAAACCCTTTAGTCACCCGACCCATAAAGATCCGTTGGCAGTCCTCAAGGTTCCGTTCCCGATCATCTCGGAGTATCAATGTACCTCTTACCTACTGTATAAGTCCTATTTTCAGTATTTGTAGTACATCTTACCTCATATATGCTGCCGGTACCTACATACTCATATACCTACCTAGGTACCTACAAGTAGGAGTTAGTCATAGAGTCTCAACTCTAGAGGTAAAAGGTCGAGACAGTACTAAATGCACCTATTTCTGTAAATGATGTGTCCACCTATTACTCATATAAGAAACATGTTCACTTGATAACTACCTCTTCTTTCATTCTTAACACAACAATCGGGATTGGAATGAACGGGATCTTAGCTGTAAGTACCCTTAGTCTTACACGGACTTTGAATGCACAACCATCAACATCTAGGCTAGGTACCCCCAATCTATCTTTCATAATTTTCGTTTTAAATAGTTGAGTCTTTTGTATTTCAACTCTTTACAACTTTATAATAAATAAGTTCTTACCTGTCAAGTCTGTAGATTTCACTTGGAGAATAGTAACGGGTCAGAGCAGTTCACCGCCCCCTTCTCCCGTGTACCTGTCAAAGGTGGGCGGAAATTAATTTCATCTTCATCGTATTACCAAGAGAATGCTCTGCAGTAACAATTTATCGTTGCCTATTCGTTACCTATTCGTTACCGATATCGAGTTTTTGTCCTCCGATTGAGGCTATAACACTGTGTATAGGCACTACGTAGGCACGACTCCAGGAATAACCAGGACAAATATCAGCTACATCATCACGTTCAGGTCTTTTCACATCTTAAGAACCTTGCTGGTCAGTGGACTTACATGTGACGAGCGTTTCAAGCGGTGTACCTACCTAGTGCAACCCTTCTACCAGTCTACCGACTAGCAGATGTAGTAGTGCACTGCTACTTTCTTTATATTTATCTCCCCCACCTCATCTAGGCACTTCACGATCATTCTATGTAAAAGAAATATATCAGATATTTGGATGTGCGAGGTAAAAAACATGGCGTTGACGTGTAAGTGCCCAGTTAGGTAGCTTAGGCTTCGCGTCTACATAGTACATACATACTGACCTATCACATAATTAACTGGCTGTGCTTCTATCTCGTTCTCGTTTTATTCTCGGGTATCTTTCTAAATACGGCTAATAGGCAATGCCACTCACAATGCGCAGAAGATGGTAGGGGGGCTGTAAGGCTGAACAAGAGGAATTTTTAGCTAGTACCTATACATCGCCCTCTGACCAATTTTGCAGTAGCATGTATGTGCCATACATGTGCGAGTACATAGAAAGGTGCTGTAAGCTGATGCTGAATCCTTCGAGGCTGTCGTCTGCTAAAAAGGATTAGAGTCTAGAATGCTTTAACCACTTGCGTACGTCCTTTGGTAATAGCCAAGAATCAGTCTCCACACGCGTTAATGCATTTATTCCTGTTCCAGACATGGTATCGCTGTCGCTGCTGAAACCCAGCGTAAACGGTTTATTGTGGTAGGGAGATTGGGCTTTGGAGGGCTTGAGCGATGGATGCTCATTCGCTCAAAAGGATGAATAGCTTGCTGTAGGCTTGCGGTGCTGACATGTAGATCCTGCCAGTTCATCGAAGGAAATCTACGATATCGTCTGTAGCTATGGAGTGCATTCATCTGAATGGGAGTTAAAACTGCAAACTTCTTCGTACGGGAAATCTGCGAAGACCAGGGTGCCTGTCGTACTTCTTATCTTGACTCCCATTTACATAAAATGATACAGTTCCCCCCAAGGTTCCCCTTCGATACCTAGACTAGAAACTTTCAAATTTTGCGAGCCAGTCATACCTCACCTTTACCTATCCAGAGCCTGAAATCCACATTCCACCTCTTATAGGTCTATATTATAGAAGACAACGACACGCATCACGATGGAGACGTCCGAGTCTCCGGAACCGATGCAATGCGAGAAAGTCGGCGAGGCCATGCCCGACATCGCTGGCTATGGCGTGAGTTCGTCAGGTCCTCGGATATACTCGTCTCTAACGCCGATCGACATCCTTAGGTCTTGATTGGTCTCAGCGCGCAGGCTTTGATTTCGATGGTCTTATCCATATGGGCCTTTTTCTTAACCAAATTCGGCCGTCTCGAAATCCAAAGCCCGGAGGGCACTCCAGAGCATGAGAGTGAGAAGAAGCGTCTCGGGTTCGTGTCCGAAATCTTGATGGTCGGGAACGATTTGCAGATGATTACCGGTGCGTCAGTTTTCTACCTTCATCTCTTCATCTAACAATACCAGGTTACTGCATCTTATAAGACAGATACATGAACTAACGGATATTTTTCACTGTGAAGGAATCTCGCTTATCAGCACCGCGCTCGCCAAGGGGACATCCATCGACTTATACCATCTGCACTTGGTCTATGACACTGTCAGTTTCGTCGGGTAAGAAGTCATGAACACTCGTCCTTTATGATCTTATTTACTCACCACATCCGCAACTGATAGCATTTCTAACGCGGCCGCTCTCGTCTGCTGGACCTTCATGCAAGCGAAGACGCCGAAAAAACGACACCATAAGCTGGTACCATCTTATTGGAACGGACGCTTTCGCGTTTCCTACGCCTTCGCACTCCTCTTCTTAGGATTGACGATTTTCCTCGAAGTCCGATTAGATGAGTGGACGTTCACTTCCGAGGACCTTGGTCATTGTTACGTGACGACCGGCATCTCAACTTCGGAAGGGAGTCATCCATGGTCCGATAAGGTGTACGTAGCGGTGACGGCGATCTGGCTCTTGCTGGTCATGTTCGGGGCCTTGTTCGCCACGGCGAAATTTCGAAAACCATTGTTGATCCTCAGCGCCCTACAATTTCCGCTACACTTATACATGATGATCACGTTACGGGCTAACAACTACCCCTATCTCGAGGGCGAGGACGAAAACCAATGGGACTTTGGACAGACGACGGCGATCATATTGCTTGGTGTGACCATCAGTCAACTTATCCATCAATCCCTCGAGTATTTCAAATTCGAGCGAGCCCTAGAGAAATACGGTGCCGCGTACGCGATCTCGCCGAGGACCCAAGATGACGGATCATGTTCGATGGCCGAGGAGGGCTACACGCCCGTTCAAACCGGGAAGCGTGATGAGAGCACACCTCGTGTTGACAGAGGCGGAGAGATGCCACAGCAGCATGAGGGATATGAATTAATGAGCGATCCTGATGAGAGAACACGCTGATTTCTTTGGTGGTAGCTATATTATAGATTGAAGTAATACTTCTTATATGTATAGGAGGAGTAATACACCTACCTAATATACGTACCTAATATAATAGTACAAATATTTGGTGGGAGATGTTGGATGAAGAGAATGGGATAAGTTGGTGAGTCGTGACTTGAAAAGATTTAAAAGAGATCTTATAAAATATGTTAACTCCGGATATACCGATTTTTATTACATGTATCCCGATAAAAAGGTATTGTTGTAACCTATATTTAGACTTTAAATATAATTATGAAAGAGGATCATTTGAAAGATTAAGTGCTAAAGTTATTTGACGTCATACTTCAAAGGTGGCTAAGAGTCATCTTATTAGCAACTGACACTTATAAGCGCATCTAGCGCCTTCAAGTTGTTCGCCATGTGATACTTCGTACATATGTATGTTATGTACATATGTATGTATTCGGTAGAGATTTATGTACATAATACTTCGTAGTATCTCTACATAAGTATTTTTAGTGCCTAGCTGTCAGGTAATAAGAGACAGAAGTACGGAGTACTAAAACGTAACAGGTGCATCTTGGTACCACGAGGACGGATACATGTACATATAGTAATTGTATGTACCTTAGGTACACAGGGCGTTTGATCTGATCCGTGCACGACCCGGTACCTGACAGGAGACTAAGCTCCATCGTCCAATGGCCGAGTGGTATTTTACTTATCGATAGACTAGATATTATTACAAACCCAAGTATTTTATTCTTTACTTCGAAGCTGAAAATCTTCCAAATTTCCAAGATCTGATCTTTTAAGTCTCAAAAATCTCTAAGACATCCCCTGCACGCCTCACCACCACGAGGGCGTCTGCAACACTCCCCTCGTGAGCCTCATATTGCTCACCTCCTGCGCCTGACTTTCTCACTGCCCCATTCTCCCTCTTTAACTCACTTATTCCTTTTATAATCTCCTTTTTCGTATAAAAACCCTTAGAGTGTAAACGACTCTCCAGAGGGAGTAATTCCCCCCCTTTTTTCTCTCGCCCATCATGTCCAAGACTACGTTAGCAATTATCGCAGCGGCAAGCGCAGGAGCCGGTGCCGCAATAACAGCCAGCATGTATTCTCTACAATCCAAATCAGATCCGTTAATCGATTCGAAAACTATATCCACAACCACGACGACCATGTCAACTTCTCCCGCCGCCGGAGCTTCGGCCCCGATTCCCATCCCAGCCAAGCACATCTTCCCTAGCACCGACCAACAGATTGCACAGACAGGCCTGTCAACGTCAGCGCCCGCGGCCCTAGGCCCCGTCGACCCGTCCGGCCTCTTCCAGTACGGGTTCCCGGGCCCGGTGGCCGATATCGCGATGCGACAGGCGCTGATCTCCTCCTTCGACCGGCGGCTGCGCAACCCGCACTGGGTGGTGGAGCACATAACGCCGGCGTCCCTGGCGCTGCGGGACGCGGACCGCAAGCACAGCACCTTCGTCGAGGACGAAGGGGTGCCGGAGAAGTTCCGCGCGCGGCTCAAGGACTACTTCCGCTCGGGCTACGACCGCGGCCACCAGGTGCCCGCCGCGGACGCGCGCTGGTCGCAGGCGGCCATGGACGAGACCTTCTTCCTCACCAACATGTGCCCGCAGGTCGGCGAGGGCTTCAACCGCGACTACTGGGCGCACCTCGAGGACTTCTGCCGCGGCCTGACGGCGCGCTACCCCAGCGTCCGCGTCGTCACCGGCCCGCTGTACCTGCCGCGCCGCGACCCGGCCGACAACAAGTGGTACGTCCGCTACGAGGTCATCGGCAACCCCCCCAACGTCGCCGTGCCGACGCACTTCTACAAGGTCGTCTTCGCCGAGGACGGCGCGGTCGGCGGCAACGTCGCCCTCGGCGCCTTCGTCCTCCCCAACGCCCCCATCCCCAACGACAAGCCCCTCGCCGACTTCGAGGTCCCCGTCGAGGCCGTCGAGCGCGCCAGCGGCCTCGAGTTCGCGTCCAAGCTCCCGCCCCAGCGCCGCCGCCGCCTCTGCGCCGAGGGCCCCTGCGCCCTCGTCATACGCGAGTACGCCGATCGGCAAAAGGCCTTTTCCAAGTCCTCTTCCTCTTCATCCACCACCATCTCAAGACGTTAGGTCGGGTAGTGGGGGGGTTTTTTTTTTGTTATTGACGAAATTACGATGCGCCTACGTCTAGGGTACTTTTGGAAAGGGGTTGTGAATGGCGTACGTTACGTCGCTAATATTCAAAGAAGAAAGGACGAGACCGATGTATGGATGGAAAGATGATCCGGGATTAGGGGAAAGGGGGGGCGCAAAGATACTTTTTAGGGAAGAGAAAGAGATATTAATAAGAACATCGCATTCGAAGCGTAAACAAGCACTCTACCGAGATACGATCCCTCCCCCTCCCCCTTCTCTCTTTTCTTTTAACTTATTATTATTATCATTATCTCTTATTCATTACTTTCCGGAGAGCTGGGCTCGCTCACGATCACGACGACGTTATACGCCCCCTCCTATCGAGCGTCGCGTATATACATACCACGTATCGTGTTATGTATGTTTTCTACGTCCGGACGCTCATGGGATCGTTCTTGTGTACCATGTCGTAAACAGTATCCCGGGTGTAATTAGGGTACATACCGGTACATATCTAGTAATGGGTTAGAAAGGTGGGATGTAACATAGCACAGCATAACATAGGTAGCATAACATAGCATAACAGCATAACAGCAATGGGGAGCATTGGGTGGGCATACACTACATTACATGAGGGGCACATATATACACATATAGCGATAGCAATATCATATTTCTTCATCATTGAGATGCCATCTTATCTCGTAGCGATCTGTGAAATTTTCATGGCTTCACGTCTGGATCTCGTGGAAGTACTAGGTGCTATAGAATACTTTAGGTGTTCAGAGACACTGGAGACATATCGAGAGTTTCATTATGTAGTTAAATTAGCTAGCCAGCTATCCCTTTTATCTTATCTCTTTCCGTAGGCATAGACAGCTATTATGTATCCTTAACGCCTCCGACGCCCGGGGGGTATCTGCTCTTTTATTTCTTTTTTTCTTCGTGAGAGCATTGATTCGTGCTCATCGTATATGCTCTGTTCATGCCCCTAGAACATGTAACGGTGATGTTGTCATATAGATTCTAGATTGAATCTCTGATCTAAGCAGGCATCGTCTCCTCGGTTACATGCTTCAATAGTTTTTTGAAATTTGCATTTAGGGCATCTGATCCCCTTGCTTTTCCGGGAATAAATATCAGCTAAACTCTTTGATCTACTTCCACTCTTAGGAGGCTGAGGAAGCGAGATTCTGAAGTCCCCAGCTGCCAGGGAAGCCCCATCTCCCATCATTATTATGCCCCAGGGTCTTAACGTACTCGAGTATAGTTCCCCCTTTTCTGTTCCATACGCAAACTCTCTTCTTGACTAGGAAGAGGTATCCTTCTCCGGCCGCCGTTGCTGCCTTCAGACTGCATCTCGACACCTCCTTGTGTAAAGGTGGGGGCGGGCGGGGGCGGAAACCCGAGAGGAATTGGAAAGTTTGGAGGCGGAATTAAACCCGGCGGAAGCATGTTGGGAGGAGGCGGAGGTGGCAGACCGGCTTTCTGCATTATCTCGGCTATCTTGGCAAAGTCGGCCGGGTTGTTAGGATCCAAACCACCAGGGAGCGGCGGCGGTGGCACGCCGGCCGCTCCAGGAATTGGGAATGGAAGAGGCGGTGGGACTGTGATTGACGCAGTCCCAGCACTAACTCCAGGGATCTGTGGAGGTGGCAGAATGCCATTGGCTGGTAAAGAGAGACCCGGGAGGCCTGGAAGACCTGGAAACGTTGGCGCGAGCTGCTTGAGTGGCATTTTCTGATCGACCAGGCCTTCCATCTCATCCTCGAGCTCCTGTTCTTCTTCCTCCTGCCGTTGACGACGTCCACCCCGTCGATCCCAAGTCCCCTGGGCTTCGGCAGCCGCTTCGCCAATGTGATACCTATCTTGAAAGATATCTGTCTCCCCGGGTCGGGCACGGGACCAGAATCTCGTTATCCGATCATTAGATCCCGACGCAAGGACATGGCCCAGAGGATGCCAATCAAGGGACCAGATTGCAAAGTCGTGGGCGAAGGGAACCTTGTGCGCTGGATAGATGGACTGCGCAGGTGCTGTCTGTGGATCCGAGCTCTCATACACAGCCGTGCTAATGGTTTGGCCAGCCGGCGTATTCGGTTCGTCAAGTATATAATGAAATAAGGATCCCTCGTTGCCTCCAGTACTTAGCAGGTTGGAATGGATCGGATGCCAAGCGAGGGTGGATATATCTTTCTCGTGGCCTCTTAGCAGACATATATCCCTCATCATCCGAATGTCAAATATCCTTGCCGTCTGGTCTCGCGCAGACGTTGCCAAGCACCAGCCCATGACACGCTCGAACAATGTCTTGGTGATAGTGTTCTTATGGCCGTGGAGCGTGGTTAAGCATCGTTGGGTTCTGGGATCCCAAAGTTTAACAAGATGGTCTTTCGATCCGGAAACTATCAATCCTTTCGTAGGATGCCAGTCGCAACTCTTTGCATCCCAACCATGGCCCTGCAGCGTTGACTCAGCGACACCTCCAGCGAAATCGAAGATTTTGAGAGAGGAGTCGTCGGATGCTGTGACGAATTTGGAATCATTAGGACTGAAAGCAAGATCTCGGATAGGGTCGGTATGACCCTGAATAACCTGGACATTGTTAAAATTAGGCTGCCAATATTTAATGATGCCGTCGTGGTCAGCCGATATTAACCAATCGTCACTATGAGAGTAAGCCAAGGCTCGGATGGCAACATCGTGGGCTTGCATTATTGTCTCAAAATTGAAGCCAGTGCCATTCCACAAAGTGAATTCACCACTGCTTGAAGCGGTCAGTAATCGACGTCCTTCTGGAGTCCATCGTACCACGTTGACCGGATGCTTGATCTTGTTTAAGGATGAGTGAAGATGTTTGGTGGGAACAGAGTCGGCAGGATTGGTGACTCTTGCAAGAGGAGGGAGCATCTAAGTGCGGATTAGTCTACCTAGTTTACTGAAGTATTTAAAAAAAGCTCTAGACTTACATCAACGATAAAACTAGCACTTGGGCGTTCAACTTCACCATTGAAGGCGCCCTTGAACCGCGGTTGGCGATTGCGCATCCAATGGACAAGGGTAGAGCCATAGTCAGTAACAGGCCCTGTAAAGAAGTATTAACAGGTAAAATTCTATAAAGTGCGCGGTTTAAGTCTGGATGAAAGAGTTGTAATATATATGAAGAAGGGGAATTGATCAAGATACTCACGTCGGCCTCTAGCCCTTACAAAGCCAGTACCAGCTTCATGACCTCCACCTGACGCGCCATGATCGCCGCGCGGATCGTATGCCATAACAGGATCCAACTATATATCTTTTTTTACTTGTATTTAAAAGATGATGAATGTTTCTACCAAGGTATGATACCAGGAGAAGAATAAAAAGAATTGTTATTGGTTGAAGTGTTCAGGATCGGGTAAAGTTTAGGAAATCAAAAGGCCAAACGCGATTAAACGATCGATGGTTATGGTTAAGTACTTTATGTACTTTGTATTATGTACATAATATATTATGTACGTAATGTTCTTGACTTGAACTTTGAAGTACCTAGGTACAACGTACTGAATTGAGAACTTTGAAGCTTTGGCCACAATGGAACGCTGCGGCTGAAGCTAGGTGTTGAGCCACACGGTAAGTACCGTAGTCAACTTATGAATTATGCAGAGATCGCCTTCGGTCATTCTTTCCGAGTATCTCTTTTTTATCATTCCACCGGATTAAAAAGAAAATAAAAAGGGAATTCTTATAACAGATCATTCAGAAGCAATGTTTCTTTCACATGTCAATTGACGTTACACAGTACATTCATGTTGCCGCTCGACATGCTTCATGCTAATTTCTATCCTGCACATATCTTTATACGTTTGTATTTTTTATATCTCGTAAACCCGTTTGTTATATATATATTATAGGTACCCCTAAGATAACTTGATATTATGCAACACATCATCTTATTACAAGAGATTCTTACATTTGCAATTCTTATCCTTTGCAAACTTGACTAAGTCAACTTCACGAAAGATTGGTAGCTTACCGTATACATGCATCCACGAATACGATACATAATACGTAGTAAAGTCCAATACATTATACGACAGAGGGGACTACCACTACAGACTACGGTACTTACACTGCGCTATAGAAGGGACGATGTTCCCTTTGTCTCCACAAGTATCGATCGACAGGGTCTCCGATGTAACGGCAGCCAATGATGATACTTTGATACAGCTCCGGGCAGGTTTATCTACATCTCTCCACTAATAAATCCCGGAATAGACTCAAGGTTAAGCCAAGGGAGTGCGTATCTGCGTAGCTTTTACATTATACAACTCGTTCTTACTAACTTTTAACATTTTATTATTATATAATTAAAATATACCTAAGTTGACCGTTACGTTATAGAATTCATCGTCTTTTCTTATTCTTCCTTTCTTTTCTATCTTTCTTTCTTCTTTTTTAAACCCGTTTGCTCCGATTGATGGCATCACAACAAAATCACGATACTCCCGCCACTCTCATATCTTACACAAGATACCTACCTATATAGGGTATAAGTGTACGACGACGGCGGCGATAGAACTACTTTACTTTATCAAGGTATATTATCACTCTCTCGTATCCGGCTGAGTTTACGCTGCGAATCCAATGCTTGATCAACCAACCTATGTCTTAGCCATCCCTTTCCATTTGCAGCCGAAGGATCTTGTCGGTGTTAATGTGGCGTTTCGAGCTTCATTGTTGAGGACTATCGACCTTTAATAGACCCTCGCTAACAATCTCCTAGCCATTGATATTTCTTGTATACTCCCGACTGTTCTGGTCCCTATTATTGAGAGTTTCTAAATGCCTTCTCACGGCCGAACCCCATTACTAGCACAAGGGTAACCGTTCGATCTTACGACCTTCATCATGGACTCGGCTACTACCTCAAGTCTTGATGCGTCCAAGGGGATGGCGTCTCTTCGACGAGCCGATACTGCGCAAGATTATAATGCTACAGCTCCAATCTCAGATGGACATAAAGACGGCAAGAAAAAGAAGGTTGCTTTTAGGAAGTATAAGCATGTTACCGCTGTTCATTCCGAGTCGAGACCTTCCACCTTAAGCCATGACGCCAAAGCTACTCCGAGTTTTTTGGGATTCCGAAACCTAATGGTAATCGTCCTAGGTATAATTCTACAATCAATTTACCGTGGTCTTTGGAGATTAGGATGCGCTGATTCTTTCTAGTGGTGGGAAATCTGCGATTGGTGATAGAGAACATGCAAAAGGTCAATATACAGTCATGGCCCATAGACAACTAAACACGCACTTACGCTATGTGTAGTATGGGAATTTAATATGTATAACGTGTCATGACTTTCGGCGCAAAGACATTATCCTTGGATTTCTCCTTTATATCCTCGTTCCTTGTCATCTATTCATCGCATACTCGTTCGAATGGTATGCCGCCAAACAAGCACGTGTCTCGCGAGCTCATTCGCTCAGCAAAGGGGGGACTACGAGCCCGACTGAGGACCAGCAGGCCAAGTTCGAATCGACATGGAGAAGTATACGGAGAGCTCATCTCTTCAATACGACTCTAGCATTGGCTGTCCACAGCTGGGTAGTCTATTTCTACATCCACCACCCGCTAATTGGCACAATAACGGAGCTTCATGTTATCATCGTCTACATGAAAGTCGCTTCTTACGCGCTCACGAACAGAGACTTACGTCACGCATATCTCCATCCGATCAAGGGCGAGGTAGCTCTCTTACCCGAGCTTTATTCGCAATGCCCTTACCCCCAGAACATCACGATGGGCAATTTGATTTACTTTTGGTGGGCCCCGACGCTCGTCTACCAACCGGTATACCCTCGATCGGAGAGTATCAGGTGGATCTTCGTCTTTAAGCGACTAGGCGAAGCGCTGTGCCTGAGCGTCTTCATCTGGTTTTGCAGTGCCCAGTACGCGGCCCCAGTCCTGTGGAACTCGCTAGACAAGATAAACCACTTGGATTTTGTGTCTATAGTTGAGCGACTGCTGAAGTTGTCCACGATATCGCTCATCATCTGGCTAGCAGGCTTCTTCGCTCTGTTCCAGTCAGCGCTGAACGCATTGGCTGAGATCATGCGGTTCGGCGACCGCGCATTCTACGACGACTGGTGGAATTCAGCTGGTCTAGGCGACTACTGGCGCATGTGGAACAAGCCCGTCTACCAATTTATGAAAAGACATATCTTCTCGCCCCTTATAGGCAGGGGCTGGAACATGACGTCCGCCAGCATCGCAGTGTTTTTTGTCTCTGCCGTGCTGCACGAATTGCTCGTCGGGATACCGACCAAAAACGTCATAGGTATGTCTGTCTGGTCCTTTCCCTTCCCTTCTACTAGATCAACACTCAGAATGAGACCAATGTCGGCTCACATGAATATAAAATAACCAGGGGTTGCATTTATGGGCATGATCGTCCAGATCCCTCTCATCTGGGTCACGCGCGTGTTCGAGAGGATGCAAGGCCCCAACGGCCGCCTCATCGGCAACTGCATCTTCTGGGTCTCCTTCACCATCCTCGGCCAGCCCTTCGCAGCCCTCATCTACTTCTACGCCTGGCAGGCCAAGTATGGCTCTGTCGCCAAGAAGATGGCCATGGACCGTCCGCCTGTGCTTGGTTAGACGCGGGGGGGAGCCCAAAATGGTTTTTTTGGGAGAGGGGAGTGGGCGTCTACGGGCTATATAAAGTCTCTTCCTACGTATACGTAATATATAATACACAGCGCTTTTACTTCTTTGATGAATTGGGAGTTTGGTGGGTTAGTGGATGTGTATGGGTATTATATGAGATGCGAGACTCCTCTCTTAAAAAGGGGGGGGAGGGGTGGCAAGGGGCAAGGGGAGTATGTGACATAGAAGTATAATTAGATGAAGCAAAAATAGCTAATAATAAAAAAAAGAAAACGGTTATTGGGGCTGAAATAACAATTTACTTCGAAAAAATAGTAGAATTCCTCCTTCTTTCCTCGTATAGGTAGGAGGTAGGTATGACCTTCAAGTACCCAACCGTATAATGAAATAGGAGGTAGGTATGTATGAGGTATGTATGTAGGTATGGATGTATAAATCATCTTAGGTATCCACTCGATGCTTCATCTCGTCTCGTCCGTCTCGTTCCGTTCCGTTCCGCTGTAAATAATACACTAGGTAAATAGGGAGATAGGTAGGTAGGTAGGTAGGTAGGTAGGTAGGTAGGTAGGTAGGTAGGTAGGTAGGTAGGTAACAAATGTAGTCTTTTAACTCCATCTCATTATACCTATCTCCTATACTCCCACCTTCCCCTCCCCTTCCCCCTTATAAACCCAGATCCATTCCGTTCCCGATTCCGTCCTTATCCTATACACCCTTTCCCCTCTTCCTTCCTCTTTTCTAGCTTCCCTGTTATATATATTCATGTTTTTTTTTTTAAAAAAATGTCCCTCCTTCTCTTCTTCTTCTTCTTCTTTCTCCTCAGACACCCCTCCCCTCCCCCCTCCTCCCGACGCCCCGCCTCCCCCCAGCCGAGGAGAGGCCGATGGCGAGGCTGGTGAGGAACAGGACGCCGTTGAAGACGGCCATCATGTAGAAGGGCGCGCCGGGGGCGGCGGCGTCGAAGAGGTATCCCCCGAGCTTCGTCAGGAGCAGTATTGCCGCGCCGCCGCACAGGGAGTACACCCCCGCGATGGACCCCTTGAGCTGCACGCGCGACGATGAAGACGATAAAGAAGAAGAAGACGTCAGGGCTCTTTGTTTCCTTACGCTGTTGCCGTTGCCGCTGCCGCTACCACTAACGCCGGGGCCGCTACCGCTACCTTCGTAATCGGCGGCAGCGGCGTCGCCGTCGTCCCGTTGTAAGAGCGCGTCCGTCTCCCTACCTATTCGTCCCCCTTCCTCCTCCTCGTCCACGACGGCGGGGAGCGCGTGGTCGGCCGTTGTTAGTATACCACGGCCTAGGGATCCGAGGCTGCAGACGATGGAGCCGATCTGGCTGACGCCGATGAGCACGGCGACGAGGAAGACGGCAGGGCCGCCGCCGCGACCGGCCACGTCGCTGTACTCCGGGCTGGAGAGGCGGGGGAAGGCGAGCCAGCCGACGACGCCGAGGAGGGAGGCGAGGACGAGAGGGGCATTGACGCCGTCGCCCTTGCGGCTAGCGTATCCGAAGGCCGGCGCGCATAGCAGTGCGGCGAGCTGCGCGACGCCCGTGACGATGGAGGCCAGCACGTACGCGGCACGGCACTCCTTCTTTAACTCCGGCGACGGGTCGTTAGGCGAACCTCGGCAGTATCCGTTGCCGATAAAGAACGCGTTTATGTAGAGCGGGATGAAGAGCGAGATCCCGACGGTGCTGGCGCGCGCCACGAAACCCCCTAAATACCCGAGCGCGATGTGCGGGTCCGTTACACCGAGGCGCAGCGACGAGAGGAGGAGCTGACGGTACGGCAGCGGTGCATCGGGGAATGATGATGAAGGGGAAGCCCCCGTAGAGCGGGTGTTAGGTGTCGTGATATTCCGTGGTCTGCGTAAGCCGAGGAGCATGCGCCATCCTTTCCCCTTTTCTCCCTTCAAGCCGCGGAGACCGAAAAACACGAAGACGGCTACGAGGAGCGCAACGGCGCCCACAACGTAGAAGCTATCCGCGATAGCTTGCGCGGGGGTAACGTTCTCCTTCCGGGAGAATTGCGCCGGTAGTGGTAAGAAGAGGATCAAGGCGACCAAGGCACCGCAACCTGTAAAGAGGCCCACGTAACCAGCTAGTGCGGAGGGTCTGTTACCCTTCCCCTCGACGCTACCGTATGCGTCTGAGGAATCGTCACTGCTACCTATTGTACTTCCCCTATTTTGTGACAGTTGTCGTGTAAATCGCTCCGGGGTGATAGTGGCATCGCTCTCGAGGCTCATAGTCACACTATCCCTCTGCTGGTGACCGGACTTGCGGCTCGAAGCTCTGCTGCCCACGCTAGCAGCGTCCCTATTTCCTCCACTTCTTACCAGATCATCCTCGCCTGCCTCGTCTATAGTTTCCCCGTCGTCATCGTCGTCATCATCTGTAAGTACAGGTAAGATAGCGGTGACCATAGTCGCCGCGGCCGTAGCACCCAGCGCGAAAGCGATCCTAGCAATGACCAGACTCGGATATACGTCGCGGGCCTGGACGAAGCAGAACAAGCTGATAGCGATGATGGTATATCCCAGCACGGCAACCCAACGTACGCCCAGACGGTCACTTATCAGGCCCCAGGCGGGACAGGCGACGAGAGCGACGATCTCGTCGACGAAGCCGAGGGTGCCGACGATATCGCCTACGCCTTTCTTGACGCCTAGCAGGTCGGTGATCACGAAGGAGATGGCGGAGTTTAGGAAGACGAGGAACGAGATGCTAAAAAGTGCGATGCCCATAAGATACGTCACTGCTTGCAACGGGGTCGCCGTCGGGCTGAAGGGTAGGATGCGCGAGAAGAAGCGGGAACGAGCCATGATGTTTATCCTAATTTCTTCGTACAACTATGATGGTGATGATTCTCGATGATGATGACGATGATGGTAGTGGCGTATAGAGGAGGGGTGTAATACAGAGGGGAGTCGGTTGGGTATATATCGTGTCGCGTGGACGTGGACGTGAAGAGGACCTAAAAGTCAACTCGGAAATTTCGGGATTGGATTTATCTAAGCGATAGAATTATATAATACAAGAAGGAAACGAATGCAATCACATTTTCATGAGATTATATAAAATTGAAAAAAAAAAGGAATATTCGCCAGGGGAGGTTGACGATAGAGAGGTTGAAAGTTGTTAGGAGGAAGTTGTAAGTGGTTGGAATTAATTAATGAATTTTGTTGAACTATGACTAAATCTTTCTGAAACATATTCAAATACTTCCAATACCTAATAATGGAATGTACGGGATACGTGGATACGATAACTTGACTTGCATGCATCTTAATAAGAGGTAACCTTAATTTAGCTCCGGAACCCGGTTTGGCTAACGGGTACTTTCCGGCGGCCGCAGGGATGCACCACGTTTGGCCTTGACGATGATATCACACGCACCACTTTAGCTACTACCTACTACTACGTACGTACAAATCGTACGGGTACACACTTAGGATTGATCTTGATATAGGATGAATCTGTCAAGCTAAGACTCATCGACAAAACAGGTAATATTAACACACAACACCTTATCAAAACAATCTGTAGAGTCTGGGGTGTATCAACCCGTCATGCATTGTGGTGATGGAGCTTATATACACCCTTTTTTTTTGTGAATGCAAAGCCTAAAACAAAGCGAACGGGCTCATGATATCTAGCATTAGTTCTCTTTTTTTCTTTAACGAGCAAATCCTTGCCTATCCATATGCGGCTGCCCTCAGGTTACCTTTCTCTGAGGCAGGTGGTTTCACCACCACACAATCGGCTTCCAGCTTGAATGAGTCCTAACGCCGGCGATGATGATGATAATGAAGCGTCTATCCATGAAAATCCTAACCCTTATAGGATCCTTCGTGCCGTGACTGAGGACTTCGCCAACGCGACACAGATACACAACACAACTAACGTCGTAGCCAGCTCAAACGGGAGGAATACGAACGCACTGGCTATTGCCGCCAAGGACCAACGAAATCGGGTAATCACCTCCTCTAGAGTATTATGGGAAAGCTCGCGCTTGGATCGGTCTCGAGGAGCTCGCTCTTTCTTGGAACCAGAGCCTCGATCATAATCTGAATCGTGGTGGAAATGCCCATTGTCAGAGTCGGTTTGTCAGCCGAAATGGAACGAACCTGGATATCCCTGCGGGCGAGTGCGACCACCATAGCCTGCACCGCCGAAGCCTTGCGCGCCGCCGAAGCCGGCACCGCCATTCATCATACTGAATAGGATCTCCGGGTCGATATTGGCCCCCATTCCACCACCCATGCCACCGCCAAACATATCCGAAGGGTCCACCAGATCATCTCCGCTGTCGTAGCGAGCACGCTTCCTGTGAGCTTGTTAGTAGGAGTAGAGAAAAAAAAATAGAATTCTGATACATACTGAGGGTCGCTTAGGGTCTCGTAAGCTTCGCCGATGTCCTTGAACCGCTCAGGGGCTTCTTCATCGTTGGGGTTCTTGTCCGGGTGGTGGATGATGGCAAGTTTGCGGTAGGCCTTTTTGATGACACTGTCGTCTGCATCCTTGCTAACCCCGAGAATTTTATAGTAATCCTTTCGCTGACTCTTCTTTAACTCTAACTCCGCCTTACGGATCTCTCTGACGATGGTTCGGTCTTCGGGGTCCAGTTCCTGGATTGACTTCCATTCGCGAACGGCGTCTTCCCATTTATCCGCCTGGCCCAAGGCGTTGGCCTTTGTCTTTCGGGCCTTAATATAAGTAGAGTCCAAGTTGATAGCTCGATCGCAGTCATCGATAGCCTCTGCGAACTGTTTTAGCTTGAGTCGGCACAGAGCTCGGTTTTGATAGAGCTTCGAATTAATGCCTCGGTTAGAGGGATCGACTTCAAGGGCAGCCGTATACTTATTGAACGCAGCTTGCCATCGCCCGGCTTTATATGCTGCGTTACCCTCCTCCTTCATCCTGTCGAGCTTCTGGACGGTCCTAAGCCACTTGACAGCATCCTTAAAGTCAGGGTCGCAGCTCAGTGCCTTTCGGAAATGCTGCATAGCCTTCTCATTCTCTCCTTGGGCATAGAGTGCACGTCCACGCAATACCAACGCTTCCGGGTCCTGACTGTTGTGCCTCAGGAGGGCCATAGCAACATTCTGCGCTTCTCCTAGGGAGTTAATGCCGCCCATCTTGAGGTAGGCATTACCCCGCATGAGCTGCCACTTCCTAGGTCTGCTCGCTCCGGGTCCAAGGAACTTCTCGGCCTGATCTAACGCATGTAGAACCATGGAACCGCTAGTACCGCGTTCAAGTGCGTCTTGGGCTGCTCTAACATGTCTCTGCATTTCCTTGGCAGTAGCGACATCCTTGGCGGAAGAGGGAGGTTGGATTCGCCTAAAAGTCGTCATCGCTTCATCGGGACGTCCTAGACTGGTGTATATACGAGCCAGACGAAGAAGGTATTTCGGGTTCTGTGGGTCCAAATCAACGGCTCGAGTGCAGTCCTCCAGGGCAGAGTCATATTGACCATCGGACATGTAGGCTGCAGCACGATTGCTGAGATATGTGGGTTCATTAGGCATAAGTTGGATAGCTATGAGGCATGATTAGCTTTTACAAATGCAGTAGATCAGCATCATGGCAGTAACATACCGCTTGTGTATTCCGCAATGGCACGCGCGTAATCCTTTTGTTTGAAAAATCGATTCCCATCAGTCTTATGAATCTCAGCCGACTCAGAGTCGGTGGGTACGGGACTTGAAGGGTTGGATCTGTGAGGCGGAGGTGCCGGGCCTTCCGGTTCATCGTTCGAACCATTCTTCACTCCATTGGTAGGAGTGGTATTGACAGGTACAGTAAAAGAGGACTGTTGTTGAACAGGAGGTGGTGACGAAGGAGGAGGGACTGGTGGGGTGTCTTTGTCGACGTCCATCTTATCCAATGAGCTCCGACTGCCCATACTATACTGAGCAGATAAACGTTTTCGCTGTTCAGGCGGTAAGTTCAAAGGATGGGTGTTAGTGTCGATCTTAGGACGTCGCGAAGAAGAAGAAGAAGAAGCCTGGTCGGAGGGAAGTCTCGCAGAAGAGCGAGAGCTCCGAGATTTTGGCGGCTCCCGCTGACTAGGCGAAGTAGGACGTGGATATTTCTTAGTAGGTGATTTAGAAGGAGGAATTGGTTGGAATCGAATTTGCGGTTCCTGCTGACCAGGCGAAACAGGACGTGAATATTTTTTAGTAGGTGATTTAGAAGAAGGACCAGAAGGAGATTTAGGAGGAATTGGTTGGAATCGAATTTGCGGTTCCTGCTGACCAGGCGAAGTAGGACGTGGATATTTCTTAGTAGGTGATTTAGAAGAAGAACCGGAAGGAGATTTAGGAGGAATTGGTTGGAATCGAGGAATTTGCGGCTGTAATTTGTCCTGACTGTGGTGAGATTCACTATTGTCGCCTGATGTCTGTTTTTTGAGATTTTTTTTGGAATTGAATAGGCCCTTCATTTGGAAATAGAGAGGAAAAAAAAAAGATTGGGTCTAAAAAGTTGAAGCAGCAGTAGGCGAAAAGCGGAATGGAAATGGAAAAATGAACTTTCCTCCAGTTTCCACACCTCTGTTATTACCTAAGACCAGGCAATCGCCTGGAGGTACCTAGGTAATCTAGGTAATACCCAGAAGGTGCCGCAAACGCTTTTTCGATTAACCTTCTTGTTCGATGCTGGATCCCGGTCGATTCTAGTAAAAGGTAAGGAAAAAGGTTTTAGTTAGAAAATTAGATCAAAGTTGTATGTTTAGAAGCATTTAGGGAGTTAATCTTGATTCATAAAGTCAACTTTTTTTTTGTGTTTTTTATTTTTATATTTGACTAGAAAAGGCCGACATGTAATATTATTATCGGGATAGAAGAAGGGTAAAGGAAAGAGAGAAAAGAAAAGGAAAGAAAAGAAAAGAAAAGAAAGGAAAGGGGAAAAAACACAATTTATCAAATGTTATATAGGATCTTACTCACGCCGTGACTTTGATGTAAGATGAATCGTCGAACAAATCTTGCTCTAATATATTCAAGCACCTTTTTTTTTTCTTGTCAAGTCGTAGATTTCGATGGGAATTGGACAAATCTCTTTCCCTCCGTTTATATGTCTTTCTTCTCCTTTCGGCCAGTCTTAAGTGAGAGTATTATACTCGACTGACCAGTAATAGGAGGGATAGGAGGGATAGGAGGGATAGATATGTAGGAGAGGGTCCCTCAAAATGTAGCCTAGAATGTGGCACTAGGAGGCCGCGTGGTAATGAAATATAGTAGTAATGAAAGTGAAAGAAAGTCTTGGAGTTTATGAAGGGGGGGGATAGAAAACTAAAAAGGAATGATTTTTTTTTCTCGTCTTTAGTTTTTAGAGAATTTTAGAGAATGGGGAAATTTATGAAAGATGATGGTAAGGAAACAGATTGATCAGCCTGTCGAAAGAGAGACTTTTACTCGTAAGTGCACAGGACAAGACGAGACGAGACAGGATAGGACAGCAAGGCACGGTACCTAGGTACTGTATGTACTTGCGCACAGCCAACATGTACAAATATAGATAGGTACCGATAGTGATATGCTGCCCTATTGCTCTATTGAAGTACGCTTTAAGAGATGTAGGTACCTTAGGACAAAAAAAAATTACTAGGCCGGGATTTGAAATTTGTGAAATTTAGAAAGAAACGCCTAGAAATTTAGAAGTCCCGAATACTTGGTTGCTCAGCGGGTCTGCGCACTGATGTGAAGTTACTAGTACCTATATACCCGCCATGTCAGCCGAAGACACCTGCTGAGTTGATTATGCTGTAGGTACATGCACATGCTGTGAGTATGCCTAGTTGCCCTACATAGTGTACGATGTAATACCTAATGCGAATGAACGAATAACATTGAAGACATCCGCTAATTCCAGCCCCCCCACTACAACGCTACTACGACGTAACTTTCTTACCTTCTACCACTGCCACTACCACTACCGCTACCACTTAACGACCTTCACCACCACTTCTTTTTTTCTGTTTTGATTTGTTTTGATTTGTTGTGCTTTGTTATTTTTATGTTTTTCAATCTAGTCCAAATATCAGTTCATGTTGACTGACTCTTTGAGAATATAGGTTCGGTTGACCAATAAATCAGTGTAAGGACCTTGGTTTGTTTACAACTGTCCAGCGTCTACAGCGCTGGTGCGGTGCTATGAATGGTCATATATTCCCGTAACGGTTGGTGAAGTAGCATTCTACCAAACCAATCTGCTTGCCACGTCTACAATCAGAGAGGCTGAACAACTTTGTTGTGCTTGCTTGTTACATTCGCCTTCTCATGTTTTTAAGACTTCACTCCGGCAACAGACTGACATTCTCTCCGCACCTATCTCAAGACTCTGTCTCCAGTCATGTTTTCTTGCAATCTTCCTATCTCCCTCTCTTGATATCTCTTGATATGAGCTTCGTTAATAAACCACAAATTAATATCATCAGTAACCGTCCTCTTATACCCTATACTGTGCGCGGAGCCAGCAACCCTAGCAAGCCGAGATGAAAAGATAAACAAGGGTCCGCAAGGATCGTTCCGAGGGCGGCAGAGGAGACCCCTTGCAAGTCAAACAGAAACCCACTCTTCTCTAGCCCTCTCTAGCCAATGGACCCCTTTCTCCTCAACCGATTCTCGAACCTTCTATGGGGAAAGGTTGAAATCTGATATGAGGGGTGTTGGGGAGGAGAGACGCTTGGACCAGATTAATGATTGCTTGTCAGCTTGATGAGAGAAAAGGAAAGAAAGAAAGAAAGAAAAAAAAAAGGCTTAAAGCTTGAGCCTTGGGTTTCCTCTGGTCTGCCAAGATGCCAAGTTTGTGACTGTAACCGAGTTCTATCCTTATTGTTCCCACTGTGGTTTTGTTTCAACCCGAGTCTTAGAGTCCTTTGACGCCATAATAAATATCAGATTGTCAAAGTATGGTTATCAAGCACATGCCATTTCCATCTGATCCGTTCAAGTGACTCATTCAGGTCGTTGAAATGGGGATGTGTTTTATACACTATTGTTGAACTCGAGTCAATACTCGGTGAGCTGTATTATAACTTATAAGCGTACCTCAGTATTCAAGTATCTCTTATAGTACCTGTACGGGTACCTTACGTAGGTAACTTCAGTGCCTGCCTTACTTACAATGTAGCACAACTTAGAAGTTGACCAATCCTGGTTGATTACCATAATAGGAAAAAGGGACAATCAGAGAGCACGAGGCCTCGCCGCAAGGCTGGTCCCAGATTTGATAACGTTGTTTGTACTACAGCAAACGACATCCGGTAGCACGATAGCAACATGTACAATTATACATGGTACATGAACATAACGAAACGGATATGATTACCTATATCAACCTTCATATCATGTACTTTGGTTCATATGACATCGATCGTACCTAATAAAATAAATATTCTTATTATAAGTTACGGACATAATCTCGAAAGACAATGGTTTCATGACAGTTGAGTATACATAGAATACAAATAAATACTTTACCAAATATTACGATGATATTACGAGAGGCAGCCCATCCAGGTCCAACCTGTTTCGAGATAATTTTCCAATAGCTTCAGGTGAAGACAAGACATTACCCACAAAGGCGCCTACGCAATATCGCCCCGGGCCCACAGTGCTGAAAAGTCCCGTGTTTAATGACTATGACAGTATGACTATTGACTACCTTGTACGTACGAAGTAGATGCAACACAACCACTCCCTTAGCAACGCATACCCGTCAACTCGTAACTGCTAAAAGGTACACAATGCTCGAGGCCATACCTGATCTAATACCTTCCCCTCCCCTCCCCCTTTTCCATCCGATATCCCATGTAGACGGTGCAGGCATGTAATCGTAAGTCTTAAAGATAGGTGTACCTAGGCATGTTTATTCAGAGCCCTCGTGAGAATTAGGCTCGGACGTCCCGTTCCCGCCCACGATGGAATTCACGAACTCCTGGTACTTGAAGACCTCGCCGCGCTTGCCCAGGCCGCCGGCCATGCTCTTGCTGAAGGCCCTCCTCCCGCTGAAGCCGCTCATGATCTTGCCCACCTCCGTCGGCGTCAGCGCCCTCTCGCCCGGCTCCGGCGCGGTCTGCAGCAGCGCGTCGCGCAGCTCGGCGAGGTCCACCTGGCCGCTGTCGTCGTCGTCGAAGGCCGAGAAGGCCGAGAGCAGCTCCGCGCTGGGCGACATCGCCGCCAGCGTCGTCGCTATCGAGTTGAGGAACACCGCCAGCGTCGTCGTCTGCGGCCCCCCGGGCGGGAAGAACTGTGATATGTCGGACGGGTTGGACGGTAGCCCTGTCAGTTCGTCAACGTTAGCACGGGCGTCGTTTTGACCGCTGGGCGCGATCGGCGCTGCGTACGTACCTAGCTGGTTGAGCATATCCGCGACGTCCTCCCTGTTGACGACTCCGTCGCTATCCCTGTCCAAGATCTGGAATCCATCTCTGAGCACCCGGACTTGAGCCGGTTGTAGTTGCGAAAGCGCGTTCCCCTGAGTTGCGGACTGTAACGGTTGGGTTCGTGACGAGGAGATGTGCGCGGGAGAAGCAAGGGACTGAGGTGGCATGGTGCTCGTGTGGTCGTATCTACGGGGAGTCAGGTCGTCCGAGCTGCTCGTGGGCGACTCTACCGTAGCAGTAGCTCTGGATAAGGCGTTGAGGCCGGTGGTCTTCGTCGGCGACGTCGTCGGCGTGGTATATCTAGGCGCTGTCGGCGACGCGGGAGATTCGGCTCTGCGGAAAGGAGAGGTTCGAGGAGATCCGTAACCCAGAGGCGATGGCTTATATCCCGCTGGCATAGCCTAAACCGACGTACTATGTAAGAATTTGTTTGAACCAGATAAATGGCAAACTGAGACGATCACTGCAGGGAGCTCCGCTGTCGGGTGGATTCCATTACTCACCATCGTCGCGATTGAATTCCCGGGGTCGTGACACAAGCTTTGGTAAATAATGTATTCGGTGTATTTTGCGGTCGTGCGGATAATATTAGGGAGACTTGGCCCAAGAACGTGCTTTAAAATAAGATCAATGCCAACGAATCCAGGGTATCGTGAAGGTAATCCAGATCTCACACGTGCAGTATTGTATAGTAAGTAGTATTGACTTTTACTTGCTACATAATTCTTTGAAGCACGATCATCCAGATTCCAAGGCTTAAACGATGCTTTAGCGTACACAAACGATTGGCGTACAACATCGTTGCGGGGCAACCATTTAGACCCACCTTCTGAATTTAGTACCTACATACCTCATACTACCTAGTGTGGCAAAAGTGGGTGCGGCCACACCGTACTCTTTGCTGGTATTGTATGGTATTTAAGCCTACTGTTTTTGCCCGCGACACCTAGGTAATTAGGTACCTCTTCAACCTCCCAAGTTAGAAATCATTCTTATTGGGCCATCAGGGCCATTAAGGTTATTACGAAGATACCATGTAGGTACCTAGGTATCTCTCCCTTATTGCGCCTGAAAATTCTATATTACTGAAAACGACTTAAAATAATAACGTGTAGTTACTTCTCCTCTATTTATGGTTACCTTAGTATAGAGGTTATTAATGAGTAGCTTAAATTTCATATAGGATAAATATCTCGATAATGACCCTATGGTATGTAATATATTGAGAGAGGTATTTATCAAACAAATTATTTAACACGAAAGAAAACTACCTCCTATATACCCCGAGAGATTATTTATAAAGAGATATATATTTACATGACGTAGATACAATACGACGAAATCTTCTAGAATGGTACTGTCGAATTGAGTACATTGGCAAGTCACTCTTCGTACCTACTTAAATTATAAGGAGCAGGATTACGAGGTAAACTCTCGATCAACCTTTCTTGCCGGAGCCATGGGATACGTTAAAGGTGGTTTCCATAATAAGCAAGTTATGGGTGCTGTTCTAAGGACCAAGGTAGAGGTATGTGATAACAGTTGACTACATATCGAACGATATGATGACATTTAATGTTATCTAAAGGAAAACTTTTAAAATACTTACCTAGGCACCCATCGATTTAAGGCTGCAGATATTAACTAAAAATAGAGGACGTATGTGAAGAATGGCGAGCTATTTGAAGACCCTAGCTTCTTTTTGATATGTACCTTATATAAGGTAAGCAATGAAAATGTGCTATTGAATGTTCTTGGTTCATTTAGAGTCTAGACAATTGAACTATTCTCTTCATGGCTCTCCATATCTAAAGCTTAGGTGGGCTTAACAATACCTGGTAAGTTTCTAAACCCCTTCTAATGCTTACACATGTTGCCTTGTCTTTCACCTAACATTAGTGTGTCAAATCGTATCTAATCTTTGAGTCTAAAAGTGTTGGCTATCGTATTTACATTTCTATCTTTGCCTCTTAAAGTTGTCCTTCACTCTAATGATAACCTTACCTTTCATTAACATACCTATGAAGCAAATAGTAGCATCAACTAATTCTCCGAAATCTATCTGAGTCAGATAGTGCTTATTCCAATATGGAAGACTCATACGAATATTGATCTCATTCAATGTTTACTTATAAATACGGGCTCTTAGTCCTAGAATCCTAGATATACATTTGACGGAGTTTATAGCTACCTTAGTTATACTGATCTATTTATCTCAAACCTTGTCGTATTCATATAACTATACATGTACGTACTAATATCTAATAGGAATATCAGTATTTAAACGACATGCTCACCGTTAATGTGTTTGAGGGAATAGACAGTGGGTTTCGCGTAAGTAAAGGTTCCTGCGTAATCTATTAATATTGTAACGTTGCTGCAAACTCTAAACGGTATGCTACCTAACAATATCGTGTAAATCAGCTCTCCTTAAGTAATATCGACGGATTAAGTGTGTCTTTATTTATTACATATTATTTTAATTATTCAATTGCCCGGATGTTTTCAAGTATGGTACAGATAAGGTATAAGGTTGTATTTCTGGCTTTTCATGTATGTACGATATTGATGTTGCCTTTCTACCTTGGTACCAATTCTTTGTGTTGCACAAATGATGTAAAGGCAATGGTACTATCAGTAGGCGCCATGTACCACTTGCGTGTAAGCACACATTGCTGAGTACATGCAAGAGGCGCGTCTCCCCACTCCCCTTTTTGAACTTAATCGGGCAGAGGCGTGGTATTTGGAGGGTCAAACGGCGCTACGCAAAGCACTAATTATCTTAGCGTCCCAAACCCTGTAGGCTCTAGCCGAGCTAACTATCAAAAGCAGGGGTCTTGAATGTTAAAAGTCCAGGGTCTGATTTGATACGAAACCTCCTTCACTTTTGTCTCGTACCTTTCCCCCCCTGATTCCCTCCCCCTTTTAAGTTCAAATACCATATTATGTACCTGACTTATGTACTTGCATAGGGTAACACACATACATTATATACATGTACACATATACAATTAATACCTTGAAAGAGACGAACATGTACTTGTAGCAGATCATGTCTTGGTCTTCGTTACTTTCTCCCATTTCAATTCTCTACTTACTTCTATTCTCGCCAACCAAATCCGATTTCTTCAACTTCGGTTCGGTGGTGCGTCAATAGATTATCTCGATATCCAGATTACCAAGATATCCACTGCGAACCCCTGAGTTTTTATGAATGCGAATGGCACAACATCGCTGATCCTAAACAAAAATAATTCCCCGCAACGGGCCGGCGCGTCGCAATCGGATTCCAATTAACTCCAATACAATCGCAAGACCAAGTTCAACATAGTCCGACGATCCATTGAGAAGCTCCCCTTTCACAATTGCTGGTTCAGGAGATAGAGGAAGAAGATAGAAGAAGAAGAAGAAGAAGAGAAGAAAAGAGAGGAGGGGAAGAGATTCGATGATAGTCCTAGTTTTTAAGGATCAACGCTCGATAGGAGTCTACCCGAACGGCGGACCCGTCAACCGGTGACGATCATACCGGATGCGAATAATCGGCAGCTAATGGCATCGACTGAAATGGCGTTCCCCTATCTTTCACGAACAAACACTAACCAATCCCTTTCCAATGGCAACGGGGCTGTAGGGCACCATCGCACATCTCTCTCGTCATTTTTATCTTCGCGCTCCGCTTCACAGATGTCTCACACTTCACGCCCACCTCGATCTCCCCAACCTCCAATGACTAATAACGATCGTACGTCGGACCCAAGTTCGAAATCTAAAACTTCGTCACTCGGAAGTCAGACTGCTGCTTCGTCGCAACACTCTTCCCTCTACGCGCCGAGACGGGCGAATCCTAATGGCCAACCGCCGGGAAAATTGCGCTCGCAGTATCCCCGGGAGTCTGCCGAGAATCATGTCGAATATATCTTGGTTGCCTCCTTCGACATCGACCGGGGCCCTGTCATGGAGCATCAATATCCTGTCGCGATAACCGGTGATGAACATATGCTTGCCGAGCTTATGTTACCTGACCAAGTCCATTCCCGTAATCAGGACTGGACCATATTTTTTTTACATAAGGATACGAGTCAAGATGACGATGATGACGATACAAAGGATAAAGATAAGCGAAACCGCAGGAGACGAAAGAAGGACGCAGCTACTGGGATAATTAATGAAGACGACGAAACGATTGATGACGAGGATGAAGATCAAGACGACGATAACGACGATTGGGATGACGATTCGACGGATTCGGAACCGGAGGGGGGAGAAGGGCCTCCGTTAATATACGTATTAAATCTAGTCTACACGAGGCACGATAAATCAGTGAAACGAGGCGCAGTGGTCAAGGCGATGGCTATATGTACACGCCATCCCTTTCTACATATCTACAAGGTCAGCTACAATCCCATGATCGTTCTTGTGCTGTTTCTAATGTCCGCAGCCTCTATTATTACTCGCACTCGAGGAATATTACAAATCTCCAGTCCCGGAAACGTTGGCACTGCTCTACGAAGCTGTCAATAATATGGATCTCTCTTTAATGCCGAAGCTCAACCTGCTCGAGAGATATCTCTTGCAGGCTAGCAATAACCCTGATCTTTTCGTTGAGAAGTTTGAACGAATGATACAGAGACGAATCTCCGAGGACAAAAACGACGGCGTTGGTGTGCCATTTGACGCGAGCAAGAGTCCCCCCAAGCTACAGAGCATATCTCGAGCAGGGACCAAAGCTCATCTGGAAAGCCAGTCCGCCTACTCAGTCCCTCGGGACACACACGAATTTGAGAGTAAGGTTATGTATAAGGGCATCCCGATCCCTGTCAAGGTTCCAACAGCTGTCATGCCGGAGACAGTTGGAGACTTTTCCCTTATCAAACTAATCCAGACCTTTTCAGAACCTCACGCAAAATCAGCGCAGCAATTCTCAATACATACTCACTTAACCACGAACGGCCCGGGGACTCATCCCATAATAGTGCTTGCCAACGCCCTCCTGACCCAGAAGAGAGTGATCTTTCTCGGGCACAATATGCCTTCAGGAGAGGTTGCGGAGGCTGTGTTGGCGGCATGCGCGCTTGCTTCTGGTGGCCTACTACGGGGATTCACTAGACATGCATTCCCGTACACGGATCTTACCAAGGTTGATGATTTGCTCAAGGTTCCCGGCTTCATTGCCGGCGTTACAAATCCAACTTTCGAAATGCACCCGGAGTGGTGGGATCTCCTGTGCGATCTCCAAACCGGACGAATGAAGATCAGCGAGAAGATCGAGCCAGGACCGATCACAGAGGGGCTCGTGTATTTTCAGCAACAGAACCCATCCTTCGCAAACATGCTTAGCGGTTCCGCAAGTTCAACCACGGACTTTACTGGAGACGTGGCTTTTATGAACGATATCCTCAAAGGCATATCTGCCAGACGGGGTGAGCGAGTTATTCGAGCCAAGTGGCGAGACTGGGTTGTCAGGTTTACGAGGATAGCTGCTGCTTTCGAAGAAACCGTATACGGGGCAAGCGCTTTGTATATCGGAGGTGACGAGTTTGAGACGACCGCGAGCGGACATGGATATGTGTGGGCGGACGAAGCTGCGAAGCAAAAAGAGCTTGCTGGCAACGTGTGCAGGATCGAAGGCTGGAGGAATACTAGAAGTTACTACAGCTACATACAGGTAAGAAATGATCTTTCTCGAAGCACCAGTCCTTCGCCACTAAACAAACATAGGACCTTGCAAAGCTATACACAGTCCGGCCCTTGAAAGGATTAGATCTGCATCACATGCACGATCGCCTCCGCACCCAACATCTGAGTCCAACGCAAAGCCGAGAAATCTACATGGCATTTTCTCAATACGTCAACTCATACGACGAAATCAGCTTGCTGTTATCAGTAGCGCCTGAGTCCCACGCGGGACTTTTCTACATAGCCCTCGGGTTATTTCACAAGGATCGGGATGTCAGGATTAGGACATCCGAGCTCGTTGAACGGATTAGCGAGCACGACGCCGGCCAACATTGGTGGAAAGGGATGAGCCGGTTCGAGAAGCTAGCCTACCACCGCATACGGCGGGAAGCGGAGGCAGAGGTCAAAAGCAAGCTCGAGAAGGACAGCTTGAGTCCTGACGTGGAGAAGAGGATCAGCTAGAAGATGGAATGCGAATGCGAGTGCGAAGGAGGGCGGAGACGATCAATTTCAGCGATATGACCGAAGCGAAGCTGCTTACTTTTACTTATCATGTATGTGACTTCAAATTTTAGTAGATACCACGTAATCTGAACAAAGAATCCCATTCGGACTCCCCCCCGTATGTCAATCTTCAAAGCATGTGATTTTAAATTGCTGCTAAGATCTCGTTACAGTGTTCGAATCGCCCGTCCCGCTATACACCATGGTTATGGCCTCGATTGCATTACAATCAGTACAGGATATCCGTCTCCGAAAAGGCAGAGATACCAAGGAGGGACATGCAGACACCAAAATCGCCAGATCAAACTACGGGCATGATATCCGATCATCAATCATCACTTAGCCCGCCCGCCCGCTTGCCTCCTCCTAGTCGAACAAGTACTTGGCGGCATGCTCGACGTGGTCCTCGGCGAAGGTGGACATGAAGAAGTACGAGTGATCGTAATCCTACGGACGCACATCAGCAAGACACGACAAGATTTTTAATATATGATACCTTTCAGGGAGAGAGAAAGAAAAAAAAAAGAATGAACGAAAACGTACCGGCTGATACCTCAGCTCCAAGCCCTTCACCCCCGCCTCCTCGGCGGCCTTGGCAAAGTTCTCGGGCAGCAGCTGGCCCTGCTTGTAGAAGTTATCGCCGGTGCCGACATCGATGAGGGCGCGGACGTCCTTGCCGGCCCAGGCGCGGACGAGCTCGGTAGCGTCGTAGGCCTTCCAGGCTTCCTCATCGTCGCCGAGGTACCCGGCGAAGGCCTTGCGGCCCCAAGGGCAGCGGGAGGGGTTCGCGATGGGGGCGAAGGCGCTGACGCTGCGGTAGCGGCCGGGGCTGGCGAGGTAGAGGGTGAGGGCGCCGTGGCCGCCCATGCTGTGGCCGGTGAGGCTGACGCGGGCGAGGTCGAGCTCAGCGGGGTAGGCGGCGGCGAGGGCGGCGGGCAGCTCGGCGGCGACGTACGTGCGCATGCGGTAGTGCGCGCTCCAGGGGGCGCGCGTGGCGTCGACGTAGAAGCCGGCGCCGGCGCCGAAGTCCCACGCGTCCGCCTCGCCCGGCAGGCCCGCCCCGCGCGGCGACGTGTCGGGCCACACGAGCGCGACGCCGCGGCGGCTCGCGTGCGCCTGGAAGAAGCCCTTCTCCGTGCAGTTCTGCGGCGTGCACGTCAGCCCCGACAGGTACACGAGCACCGGCACCCGGGTCCCGGCCAGCGCGGCCGGCGGGAGGTAGAGGTTCACGTCCATCGGCGTGCCCGTGCTGGCGGACTGGTGCTGCAGCTTGAGCAGCTTGCCGCCGAAGCTGGCGATCGTCGCCTTGGTCTCGAAGGTCATGGCTTCTGTCCCCTTGCTTTGCCTCCGGGCGTGGTTGTAGGTACCTATATTGCGCGTGCTATTTTATGTAGGTAGGTACGGAAATGGACTTGGCCACAACAGGTTTATGGGGTTCAAGAGAAAGATACCGGTGTTCGACCAGGTAGTTAGTGTGAATAACAATAAATACCCTGGATCTTTGGGGAAGTTAGATGTATAAGTCAAAGATGGAAAAAAGAAAAAAAAAAGGCAGGAAACGGTATGTACCTAAAAATCGAGACCGAGATAATCAGAAGCGAGACTAGCCCCTAACGTTCGTTGTATGCGTACTATAATATACTGACCTACATGTATGTAGGATTAAAGTCTAACAACATCGAATACCTGTACATAAGAGTATGCTTGAAATATGTACATCGTAGCGAACTATTATAAATATAAGGGGGTAATTATAAATATCAAGCGTCTCGGAAAGTTCGTCCACGGTCGATGACGAGGTAATTGCATCAAACCGTAACTGCCCCCTTCGCCATTTCCTCCCCTCAAAGCTCTCCTCCCGGCAGTTTGGACTTATCGAAAGCGAAGAGGGGGGAAGCAGGACCCCGCCATCCCTAACGCTTAATAGAGTATTACCTAGACCTATCTTTTTTGCCTACCCCACATTCTAGGCGTGCGAAGTAACGTCATTAACGACCTTTTTGGCCTCTCCAAGACTCCGAATACCGATTTGACTCCGTTGGTAAAGCCCGCCAATAAACGGGATGTCTTTTTATTTTTATTTTTTCTTAAATTAGGATCTTCTATGAACACCGTTTGAAGATCGTTTGCATCTTTCAACAACTTCGTAACGCAATTATGCCGTCGTCGTCGTCGTCTGGTTCAACGCGCACTCGAACGATTGGATGAGATGATCCCATTGTATGGCTGACAGATCCCACTTGATGTCATCGTAGAAGGAGACGGCGCCGAACGTGCAACCGGTGGGCGACGTGCATATCTGATCGCATTGGCCTCTACACGTCGCGAGAATGGCTGCTGCGTTAGCTCGGATGCGCGACGATGACAAGACGACGAGGACGTCTGTTGGGAGATGAGGTGCGATGCAAGTCACTCACACTTTGGGCCAGCAGTAGAAGGCGTCGCCATCGGGGGCAAAGGTCTTGGTGTTGGCGGAGAAGCCGTCTGGCATGTCGTGGCAGTCCTTCATGGAATAGACTTCATAGTGGCACGCGCCCGTAGCATTGGCACCGTTGCACATGAGAATCTGGATATATATATAGTAAGTTATATGTTCATCTCATCGGATTGACGAGTTGACGAATTGACATCAGGTATAAGTGGTAGAACGTACACCTCCGATCTCTCTCTTGGGCAACGGCGGCCTTCCACGAGCGAAGACACAAGTCGCGGCAGCGATGACGCTAGCGATGATTGTTAAGAGCTGCATGATTGGCTGCTGCCTTTGCGATAATGTGTCTTGGGTAAAGACCTTGAGAATGTAAAGAAGGGAGGAAAAGTCCTTGTTTACTGGATTGTGTATTGTTATTATTCTTCTTTTTCGAGAAGAAGAAGAAGGAAGGAAGGATATAAGAATTATAAGATCGATGAATAACTAAAGAAATCACGGATAATAAAGCCAAGAGTTAAGAGTAAACAAGAAAGAACAACTTCGCGACTACCCTTATATATATACCTTACATGTGTATCGTATATCAAAGGTAACATATCGATATATCCGAGGTATGTAGGGGTGCATACAGTCTATTGACGTATGGAAGGAAGAATGTAAGAATGTAAGGTGCATGTATGTAATACATGTAATATGGATCGGCAATGCAACTTTTAGTGTACATAATCTCCAGCTTCGACCGAGCAATACGTTATATGTTGTAAGTACATAATATTAAGATCTATACCATAAAAAGGTCCTATTGTTTGTAGGTACCAGAACTATTTTATTTGACGTTTGTTCAAAACGACAAACATCATGTAACCTAAACATTTTACACACACAGGAGGTAACTATCACTAACCTATAAAGTCTACCCATAGTTACAATATTGATCCCAAGTTGGAACGATGTAATAATTACATGCCGCGCTCGAGCACTGGAGCAAGCCGGGTGGGCTAGGTATCTAGGGAGTACATATTAATGAAAAAGGGAACAAAAAAAAAAGAAGAGGCGTTCACTTGCGGCACACGATCAGAAGAGATTACATTGGATCGATAACATGTTAGCCAAGCAAAGCCGACCTGCCTTCCCACGCCTCAGGGGTCTACCTACACGTCAAATTGGCTCTGCTGATCTTCACGAGTATGTATGTACATATGTCTGTCTGCATACAATGCGTCGAACCAACACCGAGAAGGTATTGAAAGATACGACGATATCAATGTTTAGGTATCTCACGCGATCTAAGAAATCCATGCCTCGGGACCTCGTGTTCAGCCGTCTACTAGGTACACTACGTACGTACGTACATAGTGTACGGACATAGGGCAGACAGAACATCTCTATGTAGATCCGCTCGTCTTACGACCCTTCCTCGGATACAAGAAACCAAAAAAAAAGAAAAAAAAGAGTGCGGCTGCAACGCCTCGGTAGTCAGACGGCGTCATACCTGCCCTAGGGCCCGTTCCTCTGGTAAGCCGCTGGCGCCGCCTGAGTACAGTACATAGGTAATAGTGCCTGGATGCCGATTGGTCCCGTCGAACCTGGGCGAGCGTGGCGCATGGACGCTCCCTCCTGCAGCCTTACATTGGACGGTCGGCGCCCGCAATTGGATGTTTGTACGAAGGTCACGGGGTTCCATCGATACGAACGAGGGCTTCTTCTTACCGCTATTTTTAAGCTTGTCCCTAGCAATCAGCCTCAAAGCAAGGCGTGCGCACGTAGACCGTCATACGCGATGCGCTGGTGAGCTACCTCCAAGGGAAATCGACACGCAGCACACGTGCATAGGTACTATATGTCTGGTAGCTTGTAATATATCACATATATTAGACATCTTGCTCGACACAAGCATGGTAACATGTTGGTGGTAGTATTAGTCGTATTTTTAGAATCTAGTCAGGTAGTTTAGACTGGAAACAAAATACCGAAGATAAAAACCCTCTCCGCTCCCTTTGGCCGTATCTGGTAATATCTTTCATAGTCTGCCTATGTCGACTGTCACGAGACACTAGGATATATCCGCTCACACCGTTTGCATGAGGTAGCAGGTTGACAGGTAATGCTGCAGAAAACATGACGGATGTGGCTTATGACTCTTAATCGAGGCAGCCAATTACACTATGGTCAACGGGGTAGCCGCCCTCGTCCGCGATGCGGTACGTCTGAGGAGCAAAAATGCTTAGTGAGAAAACCTGGGGAACGCCTGGGGGAAGAAAGCCTGATATATTCCGAAATGCAACCATTCATTAACTCCGTGCTCATGCTTACTTCCTTACACCATCTCGTCAATCCCTACTACGCATTCATTACATTCAGCTCCGTCTGTTACAAAATCGAGGATTCCTCGGGGGTGGTACTAAGGACGATCTAGCATCTAGGCTGCTGATGGCGAACGAACTCGTATCAAAGCCCAATCACTGTAGTAGCTCTTCGCAGGACCAGTCCTCGTAACTGTATAGTAATTAGCACCAAGGTATAAAGATAGAAAGATGCGAAATGTATAACATACTATCCATCAGGAAGGTAGCGTCGGACGATGAGAGGGATCTTCTTCTCGCGGAGTTCTTTAATGGCGATCTGAAGCGGGTCCGACTCCCCCTCCAAGTCCACGAGGACAGGGGCATTCATACTATGCGACGGGTAATCAGCATCTATCGAAGCCTCGACTCTCTTTCACCGGTGTAGCTCTACCTGATCTGCAATGCCCTAGTACCTAAGACGCGAGCTCTCTCGTACTTGGTCATGTACGGGGTGGTGGTACGCTCCTCGTTAGGAACCTTCTTGTCTTTGAGCGACTTCGCCGTGGCCTTGTTTCGGTTGGAGGCAGCAGACGGATCACCGGAGAGGACGACGTTCTCTTCCTCCTCTGCGCCTCTAGTATTGAATTCTTCATCTTCGGCATCCGGCACTTCAGGGTCGAGCTCATCATCAAAAGGCTCCTCGTCATCGAACATGGGCTCGTCGCTGCGATGTGTTAGAGGGGGACGGATATTGAACGCTTTTGTACACGAGTTCAAAGGTCAACTTACGCCACACCGGCATCTCCGTCATCGCCGTAGTCAGACATGTTGATTAGAGTGTATCACTTAAAAGACTTGAAGTGAAGGACTTGTCGTAGATGTCGTAGACTTAAAGAGTGATACGATTATGATGGTTGACGAATTGTAGTTGAGGACGCGACTTGGGAAGATGCGAAGATGCGAAGATGCGATCCGATGAGCAAAGAAAAATTTAGAAGGATGAAATACCTTGGTACAAGGTTGTTGTAGAAGGAAAAGTTCATCGAATCAAAGTCAAGGATTCTTTATGGATCTAGCATATGTAGCGCTTTGACCACTTCCTTTCTACGTATTGCGTACCTGCCTTTTTTTCGAACCTTCTTGAATTACCGCTTTTTTTCGCAAATTTGGCCCAGGTTTAGTATCCACTTAATTCTACGCTAAACCCTCTTTGGCGATTTACTATAAGATTGATTTTAACCTTAACTCTTTTTTTATTAATTTAAATTATTTACCTTTATTGCGTATAACTTTTAAATTAAAATAATTAAATTAAAAAAAATGTTTATTTTATTTAAAATTAAAATAATTTATAAGTAACTAATAAGTTATATTATATATTTATTTAAAATTAATTAATAATATGTAATAAATATTATGTACGATTATAAAAACAACTCGATTTTCGACTTTTATATTGAATATATCTTTAAGTTTCGCAAGTTTTTTACTTTAAATAAATTAACCGGTATATTTTTATGCGATTAAAATAATAATTATTACGGTTAATTAAAAAAGTATGGTTTAAATGAGATTAAAAATAATTGGTTAAAAATATAACAATTACTTAAATTTAAAATTATTATAACTTATATAATTAATGAATTAAAAATATGTTAAAAACGGTAAAATGATAAATTAAAAAAAATATAAAATTATAAAAAAAGGTATAAATTTATATAATATTAATTATATTAATTATATTAATTATATTAACCATATTAACTATATTAATTATATTAATTAAATTAATTATCCAAATTTAAACAATCCATATTATTACGTATTAACCATTTTATTAGTTTAACTTTTTTACCATTTTAAATTAACTTTTTAAATTTAAATTATTCTTTTAAATCTTTATTAATTATATTAAAATAAAGATTTTTATTCGTATTATTAAATCTTTTTATAACCTTTTACTCATTTAATTTTAACCCACCTTTTTCGGTTATATAAAAATTAATTATTATAATAAAATTAATAATGTTAATAATAATTTATTAATTTTTAAAAGCTTTTTAAAGTTTTTGGTAATTTTCGTTTAATAAACCTTTAATTTTAATTAGATTATCTTATAATTTATTAGATCGTACATTAATTCCGGTTTATATAAAGCTTTTACGAATTAATTTTTAATATGGTAATTTGTGTAAAGTTTAAATAACTTGGTTAATTATTTAAATTATTTTGATTTATTAATCTTTTATTGTTAATTATAATAATAATTTAATTATATCGGCGTATAAATCTTCTTGTTATTGTAATTAAAGATTGTAATAATCCCGAAGTAATTGTTTTACCACTTTATTTAAATAAATATTTAAAACTTAAAAATGATTAATTATATTATTAAATATTATAATAAATAATATTTAATGTTTATAAAATATACGTTTAATACTTTTTATATTATAAAACCCCGCTATATCCATTATTAATAAAACTTTTTCTCTTTTTATAAACCGTATTAATTTATTTTAAATCCATTAAATAAATATAGTTTTAATATTATAAACCTTTTTATTAAATAATATTAAAACATTTAATACGTATAAATTTAATTTATCTTTATATTCCTTGTTATCTTTACCGTAAAATATAAATAATAATTTAAATATTTAACCACTTATATTAATATAAAATAATAAAATAACTTAACGTTTATTCTAACCATTTTTATTTATATTTATAATTATTATATGTACACTTTTAAATTCGTACGTATATCTGTCGAGGAATTTAAAAAAAATCGGCATCTCATTTAAATTTAAAACCTGCCACGTAAAGAAACGGCAAATTAAAGATAAAGTTAAATAAAATTTAACTTAATTAATTTAATTAATCTTTTTGTACGTATTTAAAATAAGAAAAAAAGAGTTTCGTAACTAATTAATTAATACGGAATTTTATTTAAATAAATCGTTTAAAAGAAAAGAGTGTTTTTATATAAATAAACAATATTTTAAATAAACTTTTTTAACTTTATCAAATACTTTATTAACATATTTTATAATCCGTTTTTTATTAAAACAATACCTTTTTAAAAACCGGTTAAACTAATTAATATTAAAAATAAATACGGTTTTAACTTTAAATGGGTATATTTCTTTAAATAACATTATTATAATTATTTTAAACTAAACTTATATGGCAACTTTATTTTAAAATCGGTATTAAATAAATAGATTAAATAAACACATTTTTAAAACTGGTTATTTAAAATAAATTATTTCGTGACGATTATATTCATTATTTAATATAATAGTTCGATTTTTCCACTAATTATATATTATTATTTTAAATATACAAAAAAACGCAAAAGTTTTAAAATAAATAAATTGTTTATAACTAAGCTTTATAAAAGATAAATCATTATTATATATTATATGAAAATAAAATTTAATTATATTAAACTTGGATATTAATTAACGTAACGATAATTTAACATAAATTAACTAAATTAACACTTTTTTCTTTTTCGCATTTAAATTTTATAACCGAGAGTTAATATAATAATAAAAACAACGTACAATACACTTAATTAATGTTTTATATTTATAATTAAATTTTAAATAATTTAATTAAAACATATTAAATTTATTAAATTAATTATTTATTAATAAAAAAATAAAACTATTCAAACTTTAATAAAAAACCTATAAAAGCCTCATTAACTAACTAACCATATTTGATATAACGCATCATAAAAAGGGTTTAACATAGAATTGGGTAGATATTAAACTTAAGCCAAATTTGCAAAAAAAAGCGATACTTATACTTACCCGGTACAATACCCGACCTGCAAAAGCTCCACTCACACCTTTACACAACATGAGGTTCCCGTCCCGGGAACACACACCCGAGTTCACGTTTTTAATAAAATAAAATAAAATATTAAAAAGATTTTTTTTAAAAAAATGAAAAAAAAATATATATAATTTTTACATTTTTTATATATATTTTTTAATAAAAATATCATTTTTAAAATAATATATTTATTAATATAATTAATATAATAAAATAATTAATACGTTTTTAACACGGTTATATAAAAAATAAAAGTTTAATAAAAATTAAAAAAATAATTAAAAATAAAAAGAATTTTAAAAAATGATTTTTTTAAAAAAATTTATATAAAATTATATTATAAAATTTTATATAAATATTATAATATATTATAATTTAAAATTAAATTTTATAAATTAAATTTTAAATCGTTTATTTAAATTTATTTTTTATTTTTTTTTAAACTTTTTATTTATAAAAAATATAAAACTTTTTTAAATTATTTTATATTTTTTTATATTTTATATTAATTTAATTTAACATTATTTTATATTAATAATATTATTATATAAAAAAATAATAAAAAAACTTTTTTAAAAATTTCTTTTTAAAAAAATTATATATAATTTTATATATAATTATTTTATATATATATAAATTTATATTAATTTATATATAATTATATATAATTATATTATATTTTTATAAATTTATAATAATTTTATATAAAATATTTAAATTTTATTTTTATATTTAATAAATATATATATAAATTTATTATTATTTATCACGTTATAAATTTAATACCGTTATATAAAAAAATAAAAGTTTAATAAAAGTTAAAAAATAATAAAAGAATTTTTCTTTTTAAAGATTATATATAATTTTATATATAATTACGTTATATTTTTATAAACCCGTATTAAATTAATAATATTTTATATATAAACTTATAATATATTATTAAATTAAATTATTTAAAAATGTAAAAAAATATAAATAAATATAAATAAATATAAATAAATATAAATAAATATAAATAAATATAAATAAATATAAATAAATATAAATAAATATAAATAAATATAAATAAATATAAATAAATATAAATAAATATAAATAAATATAAATAAATATAAATAAATATAAATAAATATAAATAAATATAAATAAATATAAAATAATTTAAATATGTATAAAAGAAATATAAAAATATAAAGATTTATAAAGTTTAATACGGGTTTATAAATATATAATATAATTATATATAAAATTATATATAATTATAAAATTTAATACGGGTTTATAAATATATAATTATAAAAAAACTTTTAAAAAAGTTTTTTTTTTATTTTTAAATTTATTTTATATAACCGTGTTAAAATTAAAAAAAAAGGTTTTAAAATAAATAAAATAAAATAATAAAAAATAAAAATAATAAAACGATAACACGGTTATATAAAATAAAATAAATATTTTAATAAATTATAAAAATGATAAAAAAAAGAAAAAATCTTTTAAAAAATCTTTTTTTTAAAAATTATATATAATTTTATATATAATTATATATAATTATATATATAATTACGTTATATATGTATAAATTTATATTAAACGGTTATTATATTATAAAAATTAAAAAATTATATTATAATTAATATATTTATAAATAAATAAAATAAATAAAATAAATAAAATAAATAAAATAAATAAAATAAATAAAATAAATAAAATAAATAAAATAAATAAAATAAATAAAATAAATAAAATAAATAAAATAAATAAAATAAATAAAATAAATAAAATAAATAAAATAAATAAAATAAATAAAATAAATAAAATAAATATAATTTAAAATTTATATTTTTTATATTATATAATTAATTTATGTTTTAATCACGTGATTTTAATTTAATATATAATTATTAATATATATTAATATTAATATATATATATAAAATTTTAAAAAAAAACTTTTTTAAATAAAAAAGTTTTATTTTTAATTTATATTAAAACTTTATTTTATTTTATTTTTTCTTTTTTATATTAATTTTTTATAAAAATAAAAATATTTAATTTAAAATATAGAAATATAATTATTAATATATATTAATATTAATATATATATATAAAATTTTAAAAAAAAACTTTTTTAAATAAAAAAGTTTTATTTTTAATTTATATTAAAACTTTATTTTATTTTATTTTTTCTTTTTTATATTAATTTTTTATAAAAATAAAAATATTTAATTTAAAATATAGAAATTTTTCTATTAATAATTTATATATTTTTTATTTATTATATATATATAAAGTTTAAGTAAACTTTCGATTTTGAAAATTACCTATTTAAGTAACCCGATATCTCCGTCTTAGTAAAAAAATCTCCAGAGATAATAACCCTCGTGAACTCGGGCATAGGTACATACTTATCCCCATAAAAACTTTTCTACGGATACATATCGATAAACAACTCGGCACAACATTTTCCTCGATCACTTTTCATCCCCCAAGTCCATACACCTACCACCACCATTTTACTTCTTCGACATGCTCAATTGCAAAATACTACGCCATGAAGAGAAAGGCGACAGAAGAGGATGAGGGCATCAACATGTCCAAGTCCGAAACAAAACGTAGCCGGGCTCGTAGTACTGATCTAGAAAATGGTTGGTAATTAACCTCTTTTTCGCGATCGAACCATTAATCGCTATTCTCTAACAGACTCCGATTATCGATCTGACGATGATGGCGATCATGTCTCCGATGTGGAATCGAATTATGCCGACACAATTTCCGCTATTCCTACCAATGATACCCCGTCAACTCCCTTGTCTCCAGCACCCAAATTCCCTTCTGATCTCAAGACGATCCAATGTACGTTCCCAGGTTGCGACAAGACCTTCAACCGCCCAGCCCGTCTTGTTGCCCACCTAAGATCTCACAACAAGGAACGACCATTCAAGTGTACGGTCCCTGGTTGTGGTAAAGACTATATTGAGGAAAAGCACTTAAGACAGCATATCAAAGGCTCGCATACTAGCGAACGAGATCATGTTTGCACTCAGCCCAATTGCGGCAAGAGTTTCACGACGTCTACTCGCCTAAGGCGACACCAAGCTGTACATGAAGGCCAAGACCGATTCCGATGTCGAGATTTTCCACCTTGTGACCAATCGTTCCGCAAGCACCAGACTTTACAGCGTCATATCCGGTCCGAGCATCTTCATATCTCTTCCTATCCTTGCGACTATAAAGATGGGACATCAGGAGTAGTATGCGGCGCGGGATTTGGCACTGCTGGCGCTCTAAGACGACATCGAGAACGAGAGCATGGCGAACTTCGCTTCTGGTGCGATGAGTGTAGTAATTCGCAGAGCGACCGTGGTGATGGTCAACCGAAAAGAGTAGGCTTCACTACATTGGTTCTATTAGAAACTCACATGAGACAAGATCATCTTGATTGCATGTTCTGTGGTGTTCAATGCAAAGGCAGAGCAGATTTAGAACAACACATCGAGTCGCAACATTCGAAACCCAAAACCCTTGAGGAACGGAAAGCGGTTGCGTGCACGTGGCCGGATTGCACCAAGACCTTCACCAGGATCTCAAATCTAAATGCCCATATACGAAGTTTCCATGAAGGTCAGCGCTTTATATGTGGGGAGGTTGACCTGAGAAGCACGGGATATTTAAGGTCTTGGAATCGGTCTGATGGTTGCGGAGAGAGTTTCGCTACGAAGGCCAACTTAGAGAAGCATATTCGCTATGTCCATCTGAAGCACGAGCGGCCGGAGCAGGCCCAGGAGACGTCAAAGACGAAGCAGCCGACATCGCAGAATATCCTAGAAGAACTCTCTGGCTTGGGTGATAAGTCTCGCAGGACGCTTCTTTGTACGATTTCTGGCTGTAGCTCTAAATTTGTCCATATTGGCGAGCTCAGGGCACATCTGGAAAGTGAGCATATTCTTGAACATACGCTTTCGGAGCAGGTCGCGTTAGATGCGGATCCGACGGGCTTGCAACTCCCTATGGAAGCCAATGACATGATGCAGGATACGGTCCGCTGGGGAGAAATTGAGAATGAGGAGTTCTGGTTTGGTGCCGACAATGGCACGATAACCTCGGGGATGGAAGGGTTCGACGGGGAATGGCTTCGCGATGAGGCTGAAATGAGACAATTGATCCACCCTCTCGAGTTAGAGGGCCTGATTGACCCAGCCCTGGGTAATTGATGATGATGGTTACGATATGTAGAGAGAAATTATGATACCCTTTGCTTTATGACTGAGAGATATTGGATTGGAATATATGTGAGAAGAGTTATGATTATAAAAATATGTCTAGAAGCTGAGTTCATAACCATTTCGAAAGCTTACCTGGCTCTAGGGTAGACTTATTGGTAATATTAATTACTATATTCTTTCATTCGTGAGATATAATCTTTACCTCTTATAATGAAGGATATGTTACTACTGTGTATGTAAAAGAGGCTGATGGAACGATTAGTTATTGACTAATAAATTCAAAGGATTGATGTACAGGATATATTAATATATACCTCATATTAGCATAATAGACAAATACACTATAGTTACATCTAATACCATCTTAAGCATAACATAGCCCGATTTAATTGAATATGTTTGGATGCCTCACAAATTTGTTCTCGTCTCAACATCCAACCTGCAAGTTGCCCGGTATACAACACAGTATACAGCACACTAATACATAGTATAACCAAAACATCAAACATCCGCACTTACAAATCATGGAGGGGGGCTTTCAGTCACTTTATCTTTGTCCTTAAACATCAAGCAACTAAGCTTAAATACGTCTAGTCGATCAAGAGGGTAAAGGACTGCTGAAGAACACAATGGAGCCGACGCCGGATAGGTAAGCCCTGCCTTTTCTCTTTTGATAGTCCTTGGATTATACTACATTCCAATCAAAAATAAACATCAAATATGGGTTCGAAGGATTTTATTTTGAATGTATTTGTAAACTTCATCATCGTCGAAATTGGTATCGGTATGAGATGTCAACTCGCCGCATGAAAAATATGGCTGCCGCTACTCAGTCACTTCAACCACCCCCGTCAACGTCGACGCCGACGCCGACGCCTACGACAACACCTACGACACCTACTCTTGTCGATTCAACTGGCCTCCATGACCATGATGAAGAAGATGATGTGTCGTGGGTGACGGGTTTCAACGCGCGTCGTCGATCTCTAGGGAAACTGACTTCCATTAATACTCGCGCGAGCGACCGAGGTGCTAACAATTTGCTTCCGCTCCTCAGTCCCGTCGCGCAGAGCGCTCATATGTCGCCTGATAGGGCTTACCTTCCCGGCCAACCAAAGTCTCTCGAAGGCATCGCGCTCCGGTCTTTCTGTCTTGGTATGGCGCTCGCTTTGTCGGCAGTAACCGCAGGTTCGATCATCGCCTTCACCTCGTCCCCGCTGTGGCGTCTGCCTTTTTTCATCGGCACCCTCTCGACTTTCCACTTTCTCGAGTTTTGGACGACTGCGAAGTACAACACGCCAGTCGCTAATATCGGCTCATTCCTTCTGACTGCGAACTGGCCGGCGTACGCGATCGCGCACGTGACAGCGTCTCTCGAGTGTCTCCTTACTAAATGGCTGTTCCCGAATCGCTCCTGGGCTCCATTTTACAGCGATCACGTCATTTTACTGGCGGGCTTCGTCCTGGTATTTGTCGGACAGTTCGTTCGCAGCGCGGCCATGGCCCAGGCGGGCCAATCGTTCAACCACACCATTCAGCACCACAAGAAGGATTCTCATACCTTAGTCACCAGCGGTCTTTACTCGCTCTTACGCCATCCGGCCTATTTCGGGTTCTTCTACTGGGGCATAGGCACGCAGTTGGTTCTAGGAAACCCGTTTTGTTTCGTAGCCTACACGATCGTCTTATGGCGCTTCTTCTCCAGCAGAGTGAGGCACGAGGAAGCGTTGCTGATCCGATTCTTCGGGGATGAGTACGTCGACTATAAGAAGCGGGTTGGGACGATGATGCCATTTGTTGGGAAGTGAATCGTGCACGGTGGGAGTAGTGGTCATATTGGACAATGGCGTTTAGGTCGGTGCTCGCGGAAAGAGTTGTAAATGAGATATTACCCCTAACTTAGGCCTACGTTATACACGAGGAAGGTAACTGTACGAAATAACTATTGCGGAAGCTTTGCTACCTACTTATGTAGCAACGAATATATTGTTATTTCCTACATGGAAGCATGTTGTTGATATTATTGGCGTGATTAATATTTGAGGTTGAGAATAACTGCGGATGTCCAATACGTTCAAGTTATATTTAAGGGATACGAAGCAGAGAGAACGGATGACTGAGTAGCCGAAATGAGATTTCATAATCTGTTGATGTAAATGGTATATTGATTCTGGACTAAATTTGTGTAATAGCATGAATGATACTGTCAAATTTACATATAGTACGGAGTATTATATCGTATATCGATGTTATTGATCAGAACAACTGATAATTTGATATCAGTGTTTCGATACATAATCTTAGTACGGATCCGTATTCAAGGGTATAAATGCCAAAGTACGGCTTTAGCCAGGTACGTTGAATAACCTTAGAAGCTTCGCGCAAGGGGCTTCATGCGGGTAACCGTAGAAGACATGGACTTTAAATTCATAGCTTATCGATAAATACACCATTTATGCCCATAACCTTAGGAACAGCCAATCGAAAGTTGGAGAAGGTTAAAAGTTTAGAAGGCCACGATTCAAGGTTAGCAAGATGTACTTAGGTACATTGATTTCCTTTGGACAGCTTGCTTGTACTGACATGTACGTACCGTATGTAGTAATTGCGCTTCTAAATTTAACCAAAAATTTAGTTCAACCCAAGTATAATTTCTATTTCTTTTCTTCTACGACAACGACAACAACAGCAACAGCAACAGCAACATCAACAACAAATTGCATCACGTTACGACAACCCATTTTGAGCTCCTCTACGCACCCGATTTCAAAGACCCTGGCGTAGGGCTCATATACACCATGAGTTCGGAGTATTCTTATGATGAACAAGGACAATTCTACCCTTTCTTCGTCTTTACTCTGACATCTATCGTTACTCTCCCTCTCACTTATAGCCTCCTCACCCCAAGTAGCGACAACGCTGCCCTTGCATCACGCATAAAATCCTCTTACCAACCCCAACATGTCGATCTAATACAAGCGCTTCGTAACGCGCAGCGCAGGAAACAGCGCAAGATCAAGCGCGCCATCGCCGTCGTGCTGGGATGGGCTATGATGGCTGGCATGCTATACCTCATCATCACTACCCAACGCACTACGCCCAAGATATGGAACCCCTACGATATCCTAGGTATTTCCGAGGTAGGTACCTCTCTTTCGAGCCCTCTGTCTCAAGCTTCCGTGTTAACAAAATTCTTCCCTAGTCTGCAACCGATAAGCAGATCAAATCTCACTACAGGAAACTTGGTCTCAAGTTCCATCCCGACAAAGCCAGGCCCGACCCAGCTAAGAACGAAACTGCCGAATCGCTGACCGATAAGTGGGTAGACCTCACGAAGGCATATCAGGCGCTTACGGATGACGATATTCGCAACAACTACATACAATACGGACATCCTGATGGCAAACAAAGCTACAGCATTGGAATCGCCCTACCCAAGTTCATCGTTTCCGAGGGCAACGGTAAATACGTTGTCCTCGTCTACGCATTGCTTCTTGGTGTTTTGCTGCCTTACTACGTCGGATCCTGGTGGTACGGCACTCAACGCATGACGAAGGAGGGAGTCCTTGTCGAGAGTGCTAACAACCTATTCCGTGAATACACCGAGACCATGGATGAGGGTGATCTCGTGACCGCTCTCAGCGGTGGCAAAGAGTACCAGGAATCGTTGAAGGGAGATAAGGCCGAGTCGGGTTTATCAAAAATCGAATCGAGGATATTGGCGGAAGGTCAAGTTACTCCATTTGCTGGCGGACTCTCGGCTAAGGACAAGGAGAAGTTGGAAGATCTCGAGAGTGGCGTAAGAAGAAAGGTCTTAGCCCTTTTGTGGGCATACCTCGGCCGCGTAGAGCTCGACGATCAGGCCTTGGACAGTGCTAAATACATGGTTGCCCCTATCGCCCAAGGACTTTGCGGCTCCTTTAGGGTAATCTCTCTTGCATTCGGCAACATAGGCCCGATTTTGTCTTCATTCCATGTCAGTCAGCGTCTCATCCAAGCGGTACCGCCTCAGGCTTCCCCACTCCTTCAGCTCCCTCATTTTACCCCCGCCGTAGTGAAGGCTATCGAGGGCGATTCAAGGACGCACATGACAGTTCAAGAATTCATGGACCAACCCGATTCTCAACGTAAGAGCGCTACGATAGGGAAGGGGCTGTTGAACTTGGAGCAGTATAAGACGGCAGTAAATGTTGCTCAACAATTGCCTCATCTCAGAGTTGCAAAGGCATTCTTCAAAGTTACTGGCGAACGCGTTATCATTCCGTCGTCTCTGGTCAGCCTCGTTGTGAAGGGACGATTTATCCCTCCTGGAAGCACGGATATCCCAGAAATCGACGAATTTGATTTAGAAGACATCGATCCGGCTGAAGATGACCTTGATGCGCTCATGGGCCGCAAGAAAGCGGTTAAGGACGCAAATGGGAAGATAACCTCGCAGGAAGAACCTAAGCCCGTACTGCCACCACTTACGTTTGCTCCTCACTATGCTAGGGAATATACGCCGCGGTGGTTTGTATTCCTCTCGGATAGCAAGCAGGGCAAGATGGCTGTGCAACCATTCCCCTTTACTATGTTTGAAAAGCCTATATATACGGATGACGGGAAACCGACATTCCACATGCAAACTCTGAAGGCGCAGTTTGCCGCACCACCACAACCAGGCGCATATACATTCGTCATGCACGTGGTGTGCGATAGCTACATCGGATTTGATACGAAGATGGAAATAACCCTCCACGTCGAGGATGCTAGCAAAGCAGCGGCAATGGCCGCGGAGGACGAGATAAGCGAGCCGGACGAAGGTAAGATTTCCATTATACAATTCCAGCCTAACGCCTACTCTAACCTCGATCTAGATTCACTAGTCGGCCAGATGAATGCGCTCAAGGGCGCCAGTGTCGCTGGTACCACAAAGCCCAAGAGGCGGAAAGAGGAAAACTCGGAGGACGATGAGGAGAGCGGCACCGAGGAGGAAGATGACGATACCAGCGAGACCAACACCGATACCGAGCCCGAGTCGTAGAGGTACTGCGGTGCCGCCGCGGATCCTGTACCTTAGACTCGAGTACTTATCTACTTACCTACCTAATCATGTAATTGAGCACATCTCCCTTTTCCCCGCCTGCTCGGACCGTGGTGCTTGGGACGCGTACGGCACACGTACGTACCTATATAATATTCCCGGCTTGCAAAAAGCCTCTCGCTCCAAAGACGTAGGGCTCTGATCCAGAAGCTCTCATGGGGCCTTGGGCTAGATCCTGTATGGCGAGGGGGAAAATAGATAAAAGAGAGAAGGGAGGGAAAGGAGGGAAGGGAAGGGAAGCTTCGTGTACACTTGTATACTTCGTAACCATAACTTCCTCCTACTATTCCTCTCTCTGTCTCTGTCTCTCTGTCTCTCTCTCTCTTTCTCCCCTGCCTTTCTTTCTACGTGGGAGCGGGAAGACGAGAAGAAGAGAAAACTGTTTATTTGTTATATATTTCTTTTCTTTTCTTTTCTTTTCTTTTCTTTTCTTTTTTCTTCTGTTCCCCCCTGTGGCGCGCTTGCTACGGTACCTTTAGGTATGGAGAAACAGTAGTAGGAGTAGTAGGAGTAGGAGTAGGAGTAGTAGGAAGTAGGAGTAGGAAGTAGATAGCATAGGAAAAATGGCGTCGAGGCGTTTATTTATTTATTTAAAGCTTTTTTCTCTCCGGCCTCCCTCCCTCCCTCTCTCTGTCCTTTTGCTAGAAGGTATTTTGTAGTCGTTGTTACCTATATGGTGTTATTTAAGTGGTGGGGTATAGTTTTTGTATACGCCTTTTGCACAGAAGGGGGGGGGGGGTAATGGGCGTAGAGGACCTAGGAAGGGTACCTAAGGTATTTAATGTTTGATATTATGATGCGCACCTCTAGGTACAGATATAAAGTTAGGTAGGTAGGTGATATAGGAGATCGATTAGGTACGGGATGGAATAGGGGTAAGTACCGGTGTCTCCTAGGTACTTTAAGAGACGTCTGTCTGGTTTACAAAGGAGGTACCTAATACACTAGAAAATTCAGAATCCCTTCGATCACTTCCTTAGGTAGCTACCTGTTCTTAAGTACTTAACTCACCTTACTTAGCTTAGGTACCTACCTACCTTACCTCCTACATCTCCCCCTAACTAGACATAAACTTATTACACCACTATTCCTACTTGTATAAGAATCCCACAAGATAGTTAAGAGGTAGATAAGTAGGGTAGGGAAGAGGTATATACCTGGTAGGCAAATAATGTCCAGGATAATATATTCAAATATTCCACGGCGTTAACACGTCCGACTTTCAAAAAAAATGAAAAAAATACACACCGGTGGTAGCGTAGTAGTTGTATACACGGGAACCTGCCCCCCCTCCTCCGGTTCCGACACTCACCTTCCCCCAACCCCTTTCCTACCCTAACCTTTCTATTCTCCGCCCTTCCTGAACTCGCCTACGCAAAGGATATGATTTGGAAATAATAGTACAATGCTAACTACTAGGTCACTGCTTCCCCTTCTCGCGCTAATGTCTGGTATTCTCCTCGATGATGCGCGGGATGATATATAGATCAGTAGTATACTCCCCTAGCATATCCTAACCCCGCAGACCTCGACCCCTCTTCCCTCGACGTACGCCTTGCGGTCGAGGTACGCGGTAGCGATGGCCGTCACGAACGCGGCGTCCGCGGCGCTCCAGACGTCGAGCCCCATGTGCGCAATGGCCTCGCTGCTGACGCGGATGCCGCGCCCGTCCGGCTCGGGGTCGAGCAGCGCCGCGGCGCCGTCGGATCCGCTCTCCGGCTCGTCCTCGTCCTCGTCCTCGTCGCTGCTGCTCTCGACGATGTCCGCTAGCGTGCTTAGAAACTGCGTCGTGAGCCGGTGAAAGTACGCGATAATGGCGAGCTCGACACGTGCTTCCGGGTCGAACGGCGCCGTGGACTGCCTGGGCGCGAAAGAGGCCATGGATGCCGAGAGGTCCGCGGAGCGCGGGGCTTCCATACGCACCGAGTGCGAAGTTAGGTCGGCGAGGAGCTCAGCGTCTTGAGCCAACTCCTCAGCTTCTTCCGAGCGGGCCTGCTCGCCAGCCGATGCCCACCACATGAAGCCATTATAAGCAAGGGCGGTCCAGCTTAAAGGTTCGACAACTTCTCTTTCCTCGGCCTCGTCAATGAAGAGGTCGTCGGTGTCCCGGGGCGTTATAGGAGATGTGGTCGGCGTAGCTTGTAGATGGGTAAGTCCGGCCTTAAGCGAGCAGAATCGGCGCAGATCTCGCTGTGTAGCTTTGACAGGCATGCCACTTGAGCTCTCTATCTTGGGCCAGACACGACGCTTCGCGTTGGAGGAATATGGAGCCGGCATGGTTACAAGGACATCCCATAGCGTATTTTTCTTGGCTAAAATGCTGTCAGTTGTGCAAGCTATCCATCCTGTTCCCAACTCGTGATTGATTTCCGAGTCCCCTCCATTAGTCTGCCTAGGCTTTGTATCTTCGACGAGGAAGGGGATGTCGTGGACGCCGATGCAAAAGAGCGGTCTTAAACGGTGCGGGGGTGAGCTGGAGGACAGGAGGTCGAACGTTGGTAAGGGTATATTGGAAAGGATAGATATATCGTAAACTGCAGCGAATGTGAGTGAAATGCCCCCAAGTTCGCGAAGATAACCAGACTAACCAAAATTGCAAATCTCCTGTACGGGAGTGTGACATGATATAAGGATGCGTTTTCGCAGCAACGCAGCACGCTGTATGGGGAATAGTAACGGACCGAACGTATCTAAAAGCTTTGTCAAGCTCCAAGCAGGGTGAAATGGAGATAATCGATGGCCAGGAGGTAGTAGGGCCGCTCCGTCCGAGGCTGAACGATTCCTAGAGTGACCATGAAGCGACTTCGAGGGTGGTTGGAAAGCGATGGATGGTGACTCAACGGACTCATCTGAGACGATCGGTTCTTCCTTGGCCTGGTTTGCCGTCCAGTACTCCTCCAGTATTTTTGTATCTTTGCCATCGATTGCAAGTGCCGACGCCATAGTCTTCAAGCCTTCCGCATGTCTCCAAGCTCTTCCTAGCCGGCCATAACTCAACGGCACCAACACACCGACGGCCAGCATTCGGGCATTACGTGCCTCACTATCCTCAACAGGAGCATTGACGAACGCGCTGAGGCCAGCAAATCCATCGTGCACGAAATATATCAGGTCTTCTGGCACAGTATGCAATCCTGACGGTAGGGACTTATACTCGACAACACCTTCAAGTTCTACGCCAGGTTTAAATGCTTTCCAAGAGATAGTATAACCAGCCTTGACATCGAAGTTGATCAAGAACAGAGCCGATATGGGAGGTAAGTCAGGTAGGACTGCCGTTGTAGAGATGTTGGAGGGAAGGCGAACTTGAAGCTCGGGGTGGCCGCGGCGAGATGCCGCCATGATATTTCTGGGTTAACCCCCCCTTATTTTTTGGGCGCGTTTCTGGATAATCGTGGTTAATTTAGGGTCAATTTAGTATCACAGTGTACATCTGTATCTAAATCGTCGGTATACGATTGGATTTAGTATTGGGCATTGGCATGAAAAGCGTTTCTTGTTGCTCAAGTGTTATGTAGTTGGTGGATTGATTCATATTGGGTTCTAAGATTCGAAGTACGAGAAGTACCACACGAAGTACATACTTCATATATGAATATACGCTAATACGCTACTGGGATCTATCGTACGGTTCAGTGGAACTCTGCGGGGTACGTACAATACCGTACCGTGCAGAATGTGAAACGAAACACGCCCTATTTATACCTATTCACGTCATCTACTATGTATAACTCGAATACATATATCGAGTAAGTCGAAACCTCTCTTAAGCACATCTTGTATAACTATAGACCTCAATATCGATATATACCTCATACCATCCATGTGAAAACTTGACGTATTTGTCTACAAGTCAAGTGTTAAACCATCAACTCAGGGGCAAATTTTATAACTAATCTACATAACGCCCACTAGAAAGGAAATCCTTCTTATACAGAAGTTACCTATACTTCTGGCGGGGTACACCGTACGACGTACTCATGACATCAGCATTGTCGTCGTCCTTCAACTATAGTATAGGTACCTAGTAATTCGCCATGGTCGACTCTTAAGTCTTTATAGGAGATATGAGTTAGTTAAAGCATTATGCGTAGAACGGTATACGGAGACGACTAGGTAATATCGACGTATGTCTTGAACTAATTATTATAAGTAACTACGATACTTTTCGTTGACTGATCAGTTACCTTTCTTCAAACAACACCTGTCACATATTGCTAAGTAGCTTACTTCTCTTCTCTTTCGTATTCATCTCAAGCAGGTAGTATTCCTACAACCCAGAAACTATTCTCTCCTCTACTGTGTGCCTCTACGTATCCGTGAGAAACCATGACAGACCTCAATGTCCCCGGAGGTCCCGTCTCGACGGAAGACCAAGTTCTCGAGACGGGAGCGTCCCTAATGCAGGATTTCCAACCTACGAAGCAGCTGTGCGCCCACCTGAACGCCTTCCACACCTACGCCGATGACCCGGGGAGGTTCGTCGAGGCGAACCACTACTGTTCCCACTTGACAGAAGGTAGATCCCCTTTAAGTACCTCCCCCCTGTTCATCATCCCCTCCCTGACGCTCTCTTAGGTATCCGGCAGTGCATCTTATACGACGGCCCGGGTCCCGACGCCCGGCTCATAGGCATCGAGTACATGATCACGCCACGGTTATACGAGACACTGTCCCACTCGGAGCGGAGGCTCTGGCACTCGCACGTCTACGAGGTCAAGTCCGGCATGCTGGCCATGCCCGGGCCCACGACCGTCCCGGGCGTCCGGCAGGCCTGGGAGGCCGCCGAGACGCGGGAGATGAAGCACGTCATAGGACTCTACGGCAAGGTATACCACCTCTGGCAGACAGACCGTGGCCACAACCTCCCTGTCGGCGAGCCCAGGCTGATGACAAGCTTCACCGCCGACGGCCAGCTCGACTTCGATAAGGCCGTCGCGGACCGCGATAGGAGATTTGGCACGGACTGGAAGCAGAGCAAGGAGCTGCGGAAGGACATACCGGTGCCTCGGATCCATTCGGATGCCGATTCGGCTTGGAAGAGACGTAATTCCATGTAGATTCTAGTGTCAGTTCCTTCTAATTGTCATGTCGAAAATGCATCTCAGGGGAGTATTTACGGGAACAGGGAATGCTAACTGAAAAGTCTATGTTGTGAATTGTCTAAGGATTCTAACAATTACTATTCCATCTTAGTACGCTAGTATTGTATCAGTAGCTACATGTGTGATACAATTAGACATCCTCGGTTCATGAAGCGTATAGAAGGAAGCAGTAGGCGACCCATACTGAAATCGCCAAGTATGGGTAGCACTTCGCCGACGCCGTACACCGCCAGCTTGACGACTGGCGAGGGAAGTTTTCAACGCTTTCTCCATAGACACCAACAGCATGAGCTAACACTTTGGTGTTGAGTAGCAAGGCTGTCATGTTGATATTCTGTATATCGTCTTCTGGCTTATGATAGTTGTCGTCGTATGGAACACCAGCTAGGCCTCCGAACACGCTCACCTCTTCCATTGTTTTCAATCCGTTAGCGCCGCTAAAGAGTCCCGTAAAGGGGACGTGGGCGTCGAAGAATGGGGCATAGTCACTGCGGTTGCTGATCTCGGCTCTCCCGAAATGGATATTCTGGGCCTCGAACCCTCGTGTCAACGTCACTTCGTCACGTCCAGAGTCATGCAGTACAGATGTTCCAGAAGTGGCATCACCCCCATCGTATATCTTGAGCGCACCGTTTGGAGAACCAAGCATGTTGACATCAAGGTAAAGGCGAATTTTTCGAAGCTCTTTTTCATGAACAGTTGAAATCCAGCGCCTTGAGCCAAGCAAGCAAGGTTCGGAAGCCGCCCAAAAAGCAAACTTGATTCTCGACTTTGGCTTGAACTTCGAGAGCCGAGCGGCCACTTCCAGGAGGCTAGCTATACCACTAGCGTTGTCGTTGATTCCCGCACTCGAGCTGGTCGAATCGGTATGCGTACCAACTAGCAGCGTGTTTTCCTCGTCGCCACATTCCTAGGTCGCAAAGACATTGTAGCTTTCTAAAGTCAGCTGAAGAGTTTTTATATCTACATGCATCGAGAATTGCGGACCTAGAGACGAGTTTAAGCTGAGTCGTTACCTCGACATCAACCCGCGACGGACGACTTCTACTCAGTATTCGATTACCGACGATTCGTCGTGCATCCTTTTCGGATAATTTTGCAGATGGGATATGGTGACTATCAAACCCGCCCAGGCTAGGGCTGAGTTCTGTAGACTCGTGCAATAAAAGAAACTTAGCTCCAACTTTACCGGCAGTGGTCGACTTGTCGGAGAGGGAGCAGTCGCCTCTAGCTACTAATACGGCTCCTCCGAAAGCCTCTTGAGGATAATCGGCCTGCGAGGCAGTAATTCGTGTTAGAGCTGTGGTCGAAAACAACCAATATTTTAAATATGCTCACCGCACTACATCCTGTTCCACCGACAGATATGAGTGGAAGGTTAGAGTAGTTGCAACTGGGCGAGTATCCTATCGGTTCAATGTCGAGAATGTTATTGTTTGCCACGAGAGCGGCTTGGGCCTGGATCTGTATTACAGCTTGGAAGGGATGAACCTCTACGTAGTAACCGTATAACTCCAATTGGTTCTGGATGTACTCATTTGTTAAATCATGGCCACGGGTACCAACCATCCTATTTCCATCGGACCGGTCTGCAATATCTTGAAAAGCTTGTAAATGCTTGAGAAGAGAAGATGAGTCTATAAGCGCGGGAAGTTCCTGTGCTTTCTTGTCAGGCCTGACTCTCTTCCTAAATCCCTTCTGATGAATGTTTGGAAGCATGCCTCTGAGATAAAGACTCCATTGCTGTTATCTATAACGGCACCGGCGATCGATGTTAATATTCGCGGAATTGTAGCTACAAAAGCCCACTAGAAGCCTTGTAGCAATTTCATTATGAAGGAGAAGTAAGTTAGAACTAATCGATATCGATGATGGAAAGAGGTAATAGGGGCAAATAAAAAATAATTGGCTTGTAGAACGAGAATGATGTTATGATAAATTCTTGCTTGTAACTAACCTACTATTATTAGGTGTTATTTATTGATGTTGAAGAAGAGAAAAAGAAAGTTGAACGAAGTTGAACATTGAAACTTCTTATTATTTTACTATGTTATATGGTATGTATTTAGTGAGATATCTATATAAACGGTACTATGATGAAATCTCGTTCTTTCTGATAAAGGGTTGGTGGGGACGTGCTTACGGGCTACTTAGTACGAAGTACTGTACATACACTACATAATGTACGTGAGGTAACCTATAGTGGGTCTATATATAAAAGTCAGATCGGATCCCGCAAGTAATAATAATCATTTAAACCCAAACCAAGTTCTTTTTTATTTATTCTATTTATACACAATTTCTCAACTACATCTTTTTGAAAATGACTCCTAATCCCCAATCAAGTCCTAAACGTCCGAGGAAACACTACTCGCCTCATAAAAGGGCAAGGATTGCAGCGCTATATTCAGCTGGTGTATCTGCTAAAGAGATTGAAGAAAAGGAGGGTGTTCCTCGGCAAAGCGTATATCAAATTAATGCCAGGTATAAGGTCCAAAATTCAGGATGCTCACTTCCTGGTCGAGGGCGCAAGAAGAAGCTTGAAGACGATGATAAGAGACATATATTGCAAATGATTAGCCAAGATCCGTTCATTTCAGCTGCTTCATTAGCTATCGGCATCGGTTCACGCGTATCTGCTCAAACAATAACGAATTGGCTCAAAGAAGAAGGCATCACGCGTTCCATGGTTTCTACAAGGCCAGAAGCAGAATTAAGTCTCGAGCACACCGGAAAACCTACTTTCTATCATTATCGCAAATGGATGTTCTCAAATGAATCAACAGTGGCTCGTGGCGGTGGTGAACGTGTGGCCTGCGAACAGGTTTGTCGTACCATTTTCTTACCCCCAACTTTGTTATAGGCGCATCGTATGTATATAGGTAGGCGGTGAGGGGCTTGGTATGATTTCACCTCTTCGCTAAGGCTTGTTCAATGTAATATAATCATCGGGATAATTAATGACTTAGGTTACATAGGTAACCATTCTCTATTTACATCGTTTTTTTATTTTTTTTTTTAATTCCTAATCTCTCAACTCTCACGCGAAGATGGATGCTCACCTAAATTGCCGCAGGCTTAAGTAGCTCCCCGCATGTGGACGATGCTATTTCCGGTATGGAACGAGTTACTGGCTAGGAATATTTGCCGAGCCAAGCTTCAGAGGGTAGTTAGACCTTCATTTTACGACATAGCTATCCCCAAGATTACCTTCTGGAGCAGAGGGGCCACACCTTACTTATCACCTATATCTACCACACGGAGCCAGCTCAGCATATGCGAATCGTGCGTATTACGCTACAATTTTGGTTAAAATTTTGCCTCTGAATACCATTAAAATGTTTCTGAAAGACTTGAAAGAGGAAGTCTCCCGTCTCCGTAAGGAGGTCTCGCGCCTCTCTGACGAGGCTGAAGTGCGAAAAGTCCACTTCAAATATGGCTACTATCTCGACAAATGCTTATATAACGAGGCGGGTGAAAGACAATCACGTCTTGAACTTGTCCGCGCTAACTAAAGGAGAATCCAGGTCGTGGATCTATATGCGGACCATCCCGATACTTACGTCGAGTTTCTTGGATCGCGATATCGAGGAAAGGAAGGCGTGAAGCGGCTCTATAACGGCCGTTTCCAGCAGACCTTCGTGAATGGACGAAATGGACCTGTCTACGGATTTCTACTTGACCATATCATGATGCAAGATATCGTTGATGTTGATCCTAGCGGGACACACGCCTGGTGCCGGATGCGTGCCTTGATGCAAGCTGGCACGCACAAGTCTGTTGTTGAGACTCATCCGCGCGGACACGTTCAATGGTGGGAGGGCGGCCTCTACGAGAACGAGTACATCAAAGAGAACGGCGTCTGGAAGCTCTTCCGTTACCGATACTTCCCGTTCTGGCACGCCGAACACGAGAAAGGCTGGTCCTTGACCAAGGAGAATTACGTCCCATGGCCTACCAAGACTTATCCTGAAGACCCTCTGGGTCCTGACGAGATCATTGAGCAGAAGATGCTCTGGCCTGACACACGCGTGGTGCCTTTCCACTACCCACATCCGGTGACGGGGAAGAGGATCGAGGACGACGACCTACGTGCACCGCAGTTTGGTCAAGATGTGAGCACAGCTGAGGCACCGCTCACCCTGGCACTGCCAGAGGGGCAAACTCGGCCTGGGGCGGGGAAGACGTGGGTGAGCGAAGGTTCAGTGAGGGTTCTGCCTGATTTAGTTCAAAATCAGTAGAGTTGGGTCGCATACATATAGCCTAAAGAGGGATAGGAGAGACGGATAGAGCTTGGGGTAAAGAAGTCTTTCCATATTGTAAACCCCACACTCCCTTCTCCAAATGCTGTGCTGCTGATTATCTATCCGTGGTAAAAACGAGTCAAGGTTAAAATGTATATATAGCGTCTTAGTATCAAATCATACGGCTATATACCTATCCTCCTAGTCGTAGCATAACTGCCGGTCGAGCGAATATACCCTAAGGTTCTCCACACCTCAAGCAAGTACCATGGTCCTTGTTAGTTCGACCGTATCATGCGGTAGTCGGATCAATGAGCATGGCCGGGACATTGAGCCGGCATCGTCGTACCCAAGGATGTTTCATGCGTTTGTATTTCACACGAGAGCACTCGGGTCCCGTAAACAAATCCTTCTGATTCAATAACACCGTTCTTTTTATCGCCACCACGAACTAGACGGGAGCGCACACGCTATGGCGCACATCGAAGCCATCGCCCCGGCGGTATCGGCGTATCCGTACAGCGAGGGGAAGCGCACGGGGGCGCGGGTCAAGTTCCCGGACACGCCGGCCTTCTCGTCGATGAACAGGCCGTCACGATTTGAGGGGGATATAACCGACCTCGAAGTCACGGGGGAGATCCCGCGCGATATCGACGGGACGTTCTATCGCGTGCAGCCCGTAATCTGATACCCAGACGATCTTTCATTTTTTCCTTCTTTATGTCTGTTAGCGCTGATTGATGAGTTCTAGGATCATCGGTTCCCACCCATGTTCGAGGATGATATTCACTTCGTGAGTCGACGAGCTCGTCCTGAGCAGGCACTTCTAATCCGTCGAGGAAATGTGGCTGATATTCCCCCCCGGTTGTTTGGTGTAGAATGGAGATGGTACGTGTAGGGATTCATGCGGGTATCGCGTGGACCATAGTCCCAAATGTAGAGGGGAAATGGGTGGTCTTTGACAGGATTAACGAGAGAAACACAGGTAGCGTGACGGCGATCCGTATCAAGGACGGGCACGCGGACTTCAAGCAGCGGTACGTGCGGACGGACAAGTTCCGGGCGGAGGAGGCGGCGCGGGAGAGCCTGTTCGGGCGGTACCGGAACCCGTACACGGACAACGAGAGCGTGCGGGGGGTGATCCGCACGGTGAGCAACACGAACGTGACGTTCTGGCGGGGCATGCTCCTGGCGAGCAAGGAGGACGGGCCGCCGTTCGCGATGGACCCGCTCACGCTCGAGACGATCGGGCGGTACGACTTCGAGGGCCAGGTCACGGCGCCGACCTTCACCGCCCACCCCAAGTTCGACCCGGACACGGGCGAGATGCTGTGCTTCGCCTACGAGGCCGGCGGCGACGGCGCCGACTGCGGCGCCGACGTCGTCACCTGGACCTTCGCCCCCGACGGCGCCAAGACCGAGGAGCTCTGGTTCAAGGCCCCCTTCGCCGGCATGATCCACGACTGCGGCGTGTCAAAGAACTACATCGTGCTCCCCCTCACGCCGCTCAAGATGTCGCTCGACCGCCTCAAGGCCGGCGGCAACAAGTTCGCCTGGGACCCGAACGAAGACCAAGTCTACGGCGTCGTCCCCAGACGCGGCGGCAAGCCCGAGGACGTGAAGTGGTTCCGCGCCGACAACGGTGAGTGTCCGAGCTAGCGCAGCATTAGTTTCCCCTTCTTCTTCTTCTTCTTCTTCTTCTTCTTCTTCTTCTTCTTCTTCTTCTTCTTCTTCTTCTCTTCCTGCTATAGAAACTTTCCTATCTGACCACGCTCTTCGCCGGCCAGGCTTCCACGGCCACGTGGCGGGGTGCTACGAGAACGAGGACGGGCACGTGGTGTTCGACCTGACGGTGGCGGACGGCAACGTGTTCTTCTGGTTCCCGCCGGAGGGCGCGGCGACGGCGACGACGGCGGCGGGCGCGGCAGCACGCGGGCGGCTGAGCAGCCCGACGTGTCGGTGGGTGTTCGACCCGCGCGCGGCGTCGGGCACGCGCGTGCGCCCGGCCGTCGAGTGGGCCACGAACGGCGAGTTCTCGCGCATCGACGACCGGTACGTGACGAAGCGGTACGCGCACTTCTGGCAGCTGCGCGTGGACCCGCGGCGCCCCTACGACGCGGCGCGCTGCGGCCCGCCCGCCGGCGGCCTGTTCAACTGCATGGCGCACTACACGTGGGACGAGGGCGGGGGCGGGGGCAAGCCCGGCGCGGAAGACGTGTACTTCGCGGGCCCGACGGCGACCTTCCAGGAGCCGGTGTTCATCCCGCGCGACGGCGGCGGCGAGGGCGAGGGCTACCTGGCCGCGCTCAAGAACAACCTCGACGAGCTGCGCAACGACGTCGTCATCTGGGACGCCCTCGACCTCGCCAGGGGCCCGCTCGCCACCCTGCACCTGCCGCTGCGGCTGCGCCTCGGCTTCCACGGCAACTTCGTCGACCACCGCGACATCGAGGCCTGGCGGCGGCGCAGGGCGGGCGAGCTAGGCCCCGTGCGGCCGGCGGAGGAGCCGCTGCCTTGGCAGAAGGCGTTCGCGGCCAGTCGCGCCGGTGCGGCGAATGGTCATGGGATGAACGGATCGTTGTAAAGGTATCTGCCTATATTAGTAGGCAGCAATGGTGGCATTGTATATCGTACGAGTACTCTGAAATGACTAGAAACAGCATGAATTTACTTATGTCAGGACAGTAACAATTCGTGGTAGTCTATGGTATAATGTACCATGGGCATATATGGCATACCGTCGGTCTCGTCAAGTTCACAATACAAGGTACATACGGTATGCTACGGTAGGGGTAGTTAGTATATCTTGCAACTTCAACAAGTAAATACAACGTCAATCCAACATTATTTGAATAATAGGACATGCATAAAACGTATAGAAGCTATATTATGTTTGGAGGTATGACTTATGTGTTCTCCATGCATTCATAGGAGATATAACCAGCGTTGTCACCCTTTCCCAGATAACAATCTCCGTATAAACGCAACAGGTGAGCCAATAAAGGGACAAATAGACGGTAACCTTCGAGGCCCAAACTTTGAATGAGATAACAGAAATATATCTAGCTTTTCGATTTCTGCATCATCCTTTCCTTCCTCAACAGCACGGTCTAATTTGCCATCATCAAACGCTATGCCGTGCCATAGTAAGATGCCGAAGATCTGCGCCTTCTGAACAAGCGCGACGCGTTTGGGATCTCGGGATAGATCGGGAGTTTTGGAGAGAAGCTCGGCCCAGAATAGATTGCGAAGATGCTTCATCTCAGGGTAATAGACAAAGTGGCCGTCTCTGTCTTCTCCAAGAAGTTCCTGCAAGCCGTACATACCAATTCCGAAAGGAAGGTATTCAGCTTCAGCCCAGTCGACTAGGCCCAAGAGCTTTCCAGATTTTGGACATACCATGATATTTGAAGGCAGGAAATCACCGTGGCTCAGCGTCCACGGAAGAGCCTCGATGTCTGGTAAATGAAGAAGAATGGATCTCGCGATACCACAAAAGCGAGAAGGAAGGTTGTTTACCATGAGCTCTAGCCGCCAACGAAGCGAAGAACCCACGGTTCTCTTCTTTTGGACATTGGCATTACTTGTCGCGCGAGCCCAGCTTGCCGCTTGTAGACGAGCGAAATCTCGGATAATCTGTTCCCGTTGCGATCTTATTGCTTTAATGTGGCTAGTATCAGCACGAAGAGTTGTAAGTGAAACGCCTAATATCCTTTTCATAGCAAAGACGTAGAGACCAGTCCCCTCCAGCACACCAAGGAATTCAGTTTTGGGGGCCAGTGACCCAAATATATCACAGGCAGTATCCGTGATCGTAGTGTCAAGCTTATGGGCCACGGGTCTAAACTGGATGACTGTCTCTTCTCCGACAAATACGGTGTACGAACAGTAACCCTGGAAGGGAGCTGGTCTTACAGAGCCAGTATATCTTGACTTCGCGAACGCATCGCAATCATCTTTGACATTGACGGGGAGCTTGCAGCGATCGAAAAAGGGCGTAAGTGAGATGCCCGAATCTCTCGGTTCATCGGCCATGCTACTGGCTGTTCACCGGCTGTGTTGATATCGATGGTCTAAAAATACCGGCATGATGTGTGTACCTAACGGAGAGAGGAATACACGTGGGGGGTAAGAAGAGGCTATATAGCTGAGCTCGTAGGTGACTTATATGCTAAGAAGTTATACGGAGCTGAACGCCTAATCCCAAATTCGACATTGCCATGACCGATGCGGAAGAATAAATGGATGAAGAGTGAGGGGTAAAAAAAGACAGGATCAAGTCGAGTCTGGTTGATAAGCCGTCCATCTACCCGGCCTCACCACCTCATCACCTCACCACGCAACCTTGTGATCATTATGTAAATGCCGGAGGTGACCAAAATGGTAGAGTGGGACGTCTCCCTTGCGCCGCATTATGCAAACGTTCTGAAGGATCGAAGCGACCACCTACTATGTACGGCATCAGACCCCGAACCATTGGCTAGGGTACCTAGTAATGCTAGATGCCATACCACAGCGGTTATGCACGTAGGCGTGATCCGTTGACTCAAGCTTGTCATATTATTTGTGAGATGCTGCAGCCGTCAATGCCATCGACCAATGTTTCCCGTATCGGACTACTTATTCTGTCATGGAAACGCGGATGAGAGATAAGTTGGTTATACCTCAACTAGTCGAACATTGCAACATCGCGTCTTTGGTTCGAACATTACTACACGTGGGTAGCTGAGATGATAAACCTACCTACCGGTACCTTACCGTCAAACGAGGAGATAGAGGGTAGGTCTTGTAGGATGAAGCCGAACTGAAATGAATAAAAAGTATGACGTCTCTGAAGTACTATTTTCTGAAATTGTCAATGTATAGCGGACTCCACGACGTTAGAGCCAATGAACAAGGTAGGATTCGTTAATAATGTAGGCTTGGTATGTTGCTTGTATGTTTGTTATGTGATTGTGATCTTGTGCAGTGGTGTTTTTGTATGAGTTGAACTATTATGAATGAATGAATAAATGAATTAACGAATTAATGAATTAATTTATGAGCTTTTGATTGGAGAAAAAAAGCCCGATGTCAGTCTCAATTAGAATTCTGTATATCTGCATATACTGTATAAATAAAATAATACACTTATAAATACATATATCTAAATATGCAAAAATCAGCAACGTCTTGATATCGCAACATGCATATAAAATATAGCAGGACGTGAGCTTTGGTAGGATGCTATGGTCGATGTGTGCCTGATAACGATGTATTATAGTGAATAGTTTCGTTTACTCATGGGAAGGAAATAGCATATTGTTAAGAGTAGAAGGTATCAGGTACAAGCAGTAATAATAGGGGATGCCTTGTTTTTAAGGGGTGAATAAATGTACGTACATACAAAAAATACTACGAGCAGGTAGACATATATTTGGAAAAATCCATCCACCTCCCACTGGCCGGCAACGTACCGTGGCAAAGTCAATATGGCCTTTGGCTTTGTGGTAGTTGTCGGTCGCGCCGTAAAAACCCTCGGGTTTTTCGTAGGTGCCGGGTTCGAGTCTGCATGAGGGCGGCAGTAGGCCAGCTGTTCAGGTCAAATCATGTAGACTCATCAGAGCCCGGTACTGAGCTTTTTGCCATTTTAATATATTTATTTATTTTTTATTTTTTTTCGCTTTATATTCCGCATGTACATGTAGCTATAATACGTTCTGACCTGTACCGTTATTATGAAGCTCTCGTGAAGTCGCGATGGTGTTTACTATTTATTTAAGTCATGCCTTCCCTTTCCTTTCCCTTTCCCTCCGCTACACTTTTTATGTACGTAAAATATAATTACCTACTAGCAAGAACGACTTTTAAATATCCCATGTATTTTATTATATGATGGCAATAGCTGTACTAGTAAACTGTATCGCTTTCTGCTTCCTCAAAGTGCGATGAATCTGTATCGAGGATTATATTTTCTCTTCCCTTTTCGCTATTATCGTACACTGCCTTTTACTAATCGTATAATATATGGACTCTATCCAATATAATATCAATTCATAATTCACACTTGACCTTGTACTAACCAAAGGTTAGAGGGAAAATATTCTTTTCTCCTGGTAACTATATCTTAATAACTGTATTTTGTCTCCCGAAGATCGCGACTTTGATATTCCACTTCATACGTCGTCTCAGAAAGCTCCTCTACACGATGAGAAAGCGGATCGTGGTTTGCTGTGATGGGACCTGGCAGAATGCGTAGGTAATACGCAAACTCTATGGCTCGATTGTCTACTGAAATTTCTTAGGGATAATGGCTACGTCAAACCAACTTCCTCTAATCCAATCCCTACTCTACAGATCCCGTCAAACGTAACACGTATCTCGAGGGCTTTCAAAAGAAATTGTTCCGACGGTGCTTTTCAGATCGTCTACTACCAGTCCGGTGTTGGTTCCAGCTCAAGCACAATCGACCGGATCCTAGGTGGCGCGTTTGGAATCGGCATAGCTGAGGTACGACACCTTGCATGACCCTGTTGCATATACGAACTAACGCCTCGCCAGAACATTCGCGAAGCCTATGCTTATATTTGTGCGAACTATGTCGAAGGCGACGAGATTATCCTTATCGGCTTCAGTCGTGGGGCTTTTACGGCCAGATCTATTGGCGGCATGATATCTGACCTAGGTTTACTCACTCGAGAAGGCATGGATTTCTTCTACCCGGTCTTCAAGGACATGCAGAACTGGATGAATACCGACTACAAAGATCAGTTTCCAGATATACCGTCTCCTAATAAACCGAAAGGACCCCATGCCGCGGATGAGTACCGAAGAATGCTGGTCGAGGTAAGACATTGACCATGCTTTTGCAAGTCCTGCCATTGCTCATCAATATTAGAAAGGATATAGTCGAGTACACCAAGACAAAAACAAACGAGAATTGATTAGAGTCAAAGCCATCGGTAAGTTGACGATTATTGCTAGTAGCCTTGTTGTGAGAAAAAACGACTAATTATCTTGAAAAGGTGTATAGGATACTGTTGGGTCCCTTGGTATTCCTCAAGGGAAGCCGAGGGAGATTCTTGCTCGACTTGGGATCAAATGTCGCAACCAAGAATAAGTTTATCCGAGCACTTCTCATCGATATACAAGCTAACGATGATATACGTTCCGGTTCTACAACACTAGGCTGTCTAGCAAGATTGAACACGGCTTTCACGCTCTCGCATTGGACGAAACTCGCGGCCCGTTCAGTCCGACCCTATGGGAGCGGCAACCAGAATATCGGGATACTTCAGATCTTCGACAAGTATGGTTCCCCGGAAGCCATGCAAATGTGGGAGGCGGTTGGGCCGACCAAGGTGTCGCTGACATAACGCTTGCCTGTTAGTCTTACATTCACCTATGATGCTACAAGCTTATTTACCTGGGTAGGGATGATGGATCAACTTTCGTCTGTGGGCTGCGAGTTCGTAGAAGACGCGATCGAAAGGCTATATGACCGGAACGTGCAGTACTACCATAGTTTAAAGCCGAAGAAGACGAAGCGCGAGAAGCGTACCGCGTGCTGTGGTTGTGGCTGCTGTGCCGCGTTTCGAAAAGAGCGTCTGCCCTGGGCAGCATTGCCCATATTCGACCCGAACAAGCCTGTCCGTCCATGGTCTTTACATAGCATACAGTCTGTGTCCAGCGCAATATACGACCTAGCTGGAAGCACTATTCGCTCGCCTGGAATGTACAAGAAGATTAACCCCGAGAATGGACGCCGCCTGGGCGCCTTTCTGGAGAACACGAACGAGCGTGTTCATAGCTCGGTTCGTGTACGCCTTGCATGTGACGGCTTAGGTCTCAACGACTCGAGTATATGGGCGTGTCCTGCTTTGTTAAATATATGGCGCCCTCGCCGCGTCGCCGAAGAATTCTTCGATCCCGTACCGCAGGATGCTGGCTAGGGGCCCAAACCAGGCGGTACTAGTAGTGAAAGGAGCCAAGCTGATACCGCTGGCCGTGCTGACACTTCTGGAGATGTTATATATGATGCGGGTGAAGATAATAATACAATCTCGAGAGAATTCAATCCCTCGCAAGAGCTGCGCTGGGTCTGGGAGTATATAGGTCCCGATAAGGGGGCTCCCTATGTTCGCACGCTAGTGGAGGAGAAACCAGGACCGTGGGAAAAGCATCTTCTACAACTGTCTACTGGCAAGGTGCACGTGTGCGAGTATGCGGAAGCCCAGAGTGTTGACAAGTTTAAGGCTTTTAGCAATAAAGCTTTCATGAAGAAGTCAACGAAGGTAAAGAAGGCAAATAGGTCGACTCCGTGAGTGATAAGGAGAAGGCGCAAGAGACGGCAATAAGTTGGATGGAAAGCATCAGTTACTCGGTATTGGTATCATAGACCAGTAGCTCTTTAATCAACAGGATTTTATCGCTGACGAAGACGTCCCTGCTTGTGTAGTAAAGGTGGCGAGTTGAATGAAGTTTCGACTTGTGTTAATCGGCTTCCTCGTACCTGTTGATTCTTAATTCTATCTGCATAATGCACGCGTTAAACTATGACGATTATACATAGTAAATGAGTATGGCCACGCGATGCAAGGTGATGTACAAAAATCTTAAAAGATCTGTCGAAAGAGCGTAGACCCATCGCTGAACCAAGATATTGAAGTTGGCGGTGATTTGATGGTCCATTTTGGGGCTATTTGAGGGTACTAATCTCGGCGACTTGATATACGATCAGTGCGACTGTCTAGATGTTATTTTATCTCAGGCCAAGTGGAAAAGGGGGAGAAGAAAAAAAGGGGCGGAATATGTCCCGCTATTGTCATAAAGCTGATTAATACAACTAGTTAACTTATACCATAATATTAACGCACCAACGAAATTTTCGTTATATCGCATTATGTACTCCTTACCAAGACTTAATTATGTAGTACATTGAGATCGAAGTATTACCAAAGATTAAATATTCATATTTACCCTCACACAACATCAACTCTACTTTATATCAACAAATTAAGGGGTAAAGAACCAAAATACATAGAGATGCTGTCGATTCTTCGAAAGGCGCGGTTGAAGGATAAGGAGATGAGGGTTCTAATGCTGTAAAACCTGACCAACAGTTCTTATGTATAAAGAGGTATAACGTATTCTCTACGAATATCTGGTCAACTAACAAATAGCAAATAGGGGTTTAGACAATGCAGGAAAGACCACGATCGTTAAAAGGGTGATGAACGAGGATGTCAATACGGTCAGCCCGACGTTAGGGTTCATTATCAAGACGATTGATTATGAAGGGTGGGTTGGCTGGGTCTTCTTCTCCCCTCATAAATCCTGCATATCATACATATTGTATCATATCATGATATACGTATAGTGTAATTGCTGACCATGGCACCAAGGTATAAATTAAACATATGTCAGTTATTCATCGGCCCGGAATTACACTAGTGAAGTAGGGCGCGTGGAGGCTGACGAGCTGGATATCGTCCGGGAATAGGGGACGTCGGCGGCCAGAAAACTCTACGATCATATTGGCGCAACTACTTCGAGAAGACAGACGTTCTCATCTGGGTCGTCGATGCGACAGACCGGTTACGGATCGACGACTGTCGTGAAGAGCTCCATGGCCTGCTTCAAGAAGAGGTATGTCGTCTAGCCATGATGCTGCCTCTATGAGTGTTACGGGTGTTCTCGACGGGATGGAAATATGGCTGACGGAAATCTGACATAGCGTCTCTCAGGAGCAAGTCTGCTGGTCTTCGCTAACAAGACTGACGTGCAAGGATGCATGGACGATGCTGAGATCCTCGAAGGACTACAATTACAGGCGATCCAGACACACAAGTGGCATATTCTACGGTGCAGCGCCATGACAGGTGAGAATCTAAAGGAAGGACTGGCATGGGTGGTTCAAGATGCTAAGGCGAGATTGTTCTTGTATTGATGGATGGTAATTAGTGAGTATTTTCAAGAAGACAGCTGACAGATTGTTGATGTGCTCAAGTAAACAATAATATAAGGATTATATACAGAATTTATGTCCAGTTTGCATGTTGATCAAGACGTGCGTACAACTCTTCCTACTATTAATAGGAGGTAGGTACCTAACACTTATATAACACATAGCGGTATGAAAAGATTGAAGCGCTAGAGTTGACTCTAATTTGACCTTGACTTCAGAGCGTGTACATACCTGTACCTATGCAGTGAAAATGAACCGGTTAGGTACTGTTGTACCTACCGAGAGGTATACCTGCGGGGGTACGCGATACATCTCTTCGGGTCAAATAGATGATTTATCAGAGCTTATTAGGTTAGCTGCCTTTTGTGGACCCAGCTGCGCTGTCAGGTGCCGTGCCAGGCGCCAGGCTTTCTAGGGCTGCCTCTTTGCCTTTCAATGGAACTCCTTCATTGGCTGTGGAGCTGTGTACTTATGTATTTATGTATTTATGTATGTACTTACATATGAGGTAATGTACCTACTGTACTTGTGTACTACAGGGAAGTACATGTAGGTACCTAAATACTTAGAACGCCTCTCCTGTTGGGCATTGGATCATTTCATCTGTGCACAAACCCGACAGGGAAACGGCGGCCTGTAGGGATTCATAGCGACGACAGCCGGAGAAACAGGAGTCCACTTGGGACTGTTCTCTTCCCGCAGTTGCTACATAATCAATAATTTTTTTGAACCTTGGAACCTTGTTTACCGTAGACTTTTTTTTTTTTATTTTCATTTTTTTATTTTATTTTCTCACATATGCATTTCCATTCCTTTTTAAGAGCCCAAGTCCCTGGAAACACGAATCGGGCTGTCTAATACCTATTTCCCATACTACGGTATATACATACCTACTTCTATGTATGTGTGTAGTACATCATCATCATCATTGATGATATTGATTTATCTGTCTACCTATTTATTAGGCTCGGCTTCTTAAATTACCAGGTTCATCGTCACGAACAACACTAGCAAGAAACAACAGGTTCTTTTCTTCCTACTTGCTACCCTTTTATTACCACCTCTCTCTCTCTCTCTCTACCCAAAACCTGTGTCGACGGTTGGGTTAACGTAATAATTTAACTACTTCGTCCTCTCACACATTTGCTGTGTGTCGTAAAAAAAGCTCTCCTCGTCCTCTTCGTCTCTAGGTCTATCGGTACAGAATAAAAAAAATGTCCGAGGACGTGTCCAAATTTCTATTACAGGTTAAAGAATTGGGCGATCGACGGATCGAGGAGGACGAGGCCCGGTCACGGGAACTTGAGGAGAGAATATTACGAGAAAGAAAAGAACGAGAAGCTCGACGCGCAGGTAAGTGAGAAGAATTTTTTTTTTTTCATTCATTCATTTATTTATTTTCCTTGGTCGTATTTGCAATTTATTTTATTTTATTTTTATTCTATTCTGGTTTGCTCGTGTAGAACCCGGAAATTGGAATTCGTACTATCACTATCTTGGTCACGAATTTTTGAATTAATTTCTTTTTTAGAACGTGCTAGGTCCATTTCGCCTCAAAAATCCTCACCAGTAAACACCCCACCGCCTTCTGTCCGCCGCATCGACACCCAATCCTCGTCTTCCCGTCTAGACTTGGGATCGTCTCCCATACTCGAACCCCCTGCTAGTTCTGACTCTCATCCTTTTTCAAGCACAGAGGAAATGGAAAGCTCGGCAACGTTTTCTGCATTAGCATCGAAAGAGAACGAATTGCCAGTTGATTCAGATCGTAAACAGTCTGGGCAAACATCTCCCACAAGAGCCAGGGGATTATCGTGGCAAAGGAGACCCAATTCTCAGGCCTCCGAACGCTCACGAAGTCGGCCACTTTCTGTAGTGGCTGCTGAGAACGCGGCACGAAATACTCCTGAGTCTCCCTCGACAACTGAAACTATACCTAGGGATCAGATTGCATCAGCCCTGTCGTCAAAAGACCCCTCGTGGTTTCGCCAAACTCCAGATAGGGGTGCTAGCTCCGCCGCTTATAGGCGAAGCCAGGTCGAAGACAGTCAAGTAGCTGATATGTCTCAGATGCCAACCCAATTGCCCGGCATGTCGCGTGCGCCATCTAGCGAGCTTTCTCATGGAGATACGAGCTCTCAGCCAGCCTCCCCTGACTTTCCGAATAAGATAACTTCGCCCTTGCCCTTGACCAGCACCCAGAGACTTGATCCTCCCAGCGTTGATACCCAGTCAGAGATAGAGGCAGGCCAGGAACGGCCACAAGTCATGTCTCCAGGACGAACCTCTCCAACGAGGGCGGATAGATCAAGCTCGCCAACCAAGGGTATGGGTGGGTTCGTGCAGAGCGCCATGATGAAGCGTTCGGATAGCATAAAGAGATGGAGCGTCCAGTCGCCCACGAGTGCGCAACGCCCAGATTCGGTTATTTTGAATCGCACTGGTTTGGATTCGCCGATTCGAACAGGTGCTGTAACTAGGTCGAGGCCGGCTAGTATAATTCGCGACCCTTCCGTGGATCTTTTGCCGAGCCCTTTTACTCAGAAGAAAGAGAATCATGAAGAGATCGCCGTGCGTGCAGAGAGTCCTAGTGAACTGCCTAAGCTCGACACCAAGCTATCAGAACCCCAAGAGGATGATCCAAAGAAAACCACGCCACCTGCCAGTCCCTCCAAGACTATGGACCCGAGAAGATGGAGCCCTACAAAATCCAGCTGGCTCGAGTCTGCCCTAAAGAAGCCCGAATCTCCCAAGCCGAAGCATAACCCTTCATCTAGCCAGCCTGCTTGGATGGCGGAGCTCCAGAAAGCAAAAGCCGAGAAGGCTGCTAACCCGAGCGCAGAAAGGGGCAGGTCGCCCACTACATCACACAAACACCAAATTAGCATTGGCGGACTTATGAGGTCTTCTGCCCCTGGTATTACGGCACCGGCGACTGGTCTAGGCCTTCAAAATCTAAGCCCAACCGTCAATACTGGCGTTCGTCCTGACAATAGCAATGTTCCGATAGATTTGAAAAGTCCGACGACGCCGGACGTTACGACCCCTAACTCGGACCGCAATTTCACGGAATTGCCCACACCTACTACTAAGTTGAAATCTGAGATACCGCCTAGGAATGATTTCCGAGCAAATTTGAAGCCCAGACAGCCCCCTTCTACTTCTAATGTTCAGCAAGAAAGCGAGTTCAAGAACATATTTGGTAATCTTCGAAAGACAACTACTCAGAATTATGTTGCTCCAGATGAACTTAAGGGCAATGTTTTAAGAGGAAAAGCAGCACTCAATATTACCGGGGGCCCTAAGAAAACGGAACACGTCGACGAATTCAAAGAAGCTATCCTGGCGAAGAAGAAAGATTTCCAGAAACCTCAATCGGATGGCCGGGGCATCTCGCGGAAGGATAGTGTGGCAAGTGAGAAATCAATTCCCGAAGGTTTAGCGAAGCGAAACGAACTTGGACGATCAAACACGATAAGTCAGGATTCCGAGGCTTCGAGCGTAACAATCGTAAATCTGCAGAAGAATGCCCTGAATTCGAAGCGTGACCAAGCCCAAGAGCCATTATTTAACAGGTTGAGGCGATTTGAGAGTATCGAGGGCCAAGCCACTGTTCCAGGAGCCGTAACTACTAAATCAGACATTCCAAGCATCCCAAGACGAGGCTCAGCCCAAGATGTTCCGGTCTCCAAGGAGGTCGACCGACCGCCCGTAACCCAAAATGAGACTGCATCTAACCGACCACAGGGAAAGCCTAGAGGCAACACTTTAGCGAGTCGATTCAACCCTGCTCTTGCTGGACTCCTTGCTAGAGGGCCACCGGGTGCAGCCGGCCCATCTTCAAGTATCAGCACGTCGATATCCACCTCCCATAGTTCTGGCTCTGAAATTGATAATGAAGCTAGTTCGGGACCAAAGTTAACACACATGACAAAGAATCGCGCTCGAGGTCCAAGGAGAAAGGCGCCTACTTCAGTCTCTGTAGCTTCAAATGAGCCGACGGAAAAACCACTAGGTAAAACCTTGGCTAGAGAGCCCATCCCACTGAGTGAGCCAGAGAAAGAACCCATTTTGACGTCGAGATCTCAAGCAACTGTACCAGCTGATTTCCCTAAATTGGGGCGGGACGAATTCACAGCGTCAAAATCACGACCTACTTCGCTCGCCGGTTCTTCTTCGACATCGCTCGATGCTAAGCCAGAAGGGGGCATCGGCAAGATATCGAATACGAGCAAAATCTATGAGCAAGTAGCTACCTTGGCCTCACATAGGAGACAGCCGTCACCCACGAAAATAGCGGACGAGCCCAAAGAATCTACCTCGCAGCCGCCATCACCGAAAAAGCTAGATATGAAGCGAATGTCGCGTTTTATCGACGAGTCTGGTCAGTCAATTGAGAAAACCAGCGATCACCAGGTAACGAAAGATGCCAAGAGAGAAGCTGAAAAAGCTCCGGTAACAATGCCAAAGCCAACATCTGACGAGCCTACTAGCCCGGACCTATCGAAGTCGCTACCCCAGCCACCTACGCTAAACAAGCCTAAGAAGTCCTTACCGGACCCAATGCCTTCAGATGTTCAGAAGCTACCCCCTATCGATGTTCCCAACCCCCCCGGTCCCGTTCCTACCTCTTCAGGATCTAGGCCTATGGGCGCACGGCCTTTACCCGTTGTTCCGTCAATCAGTAGGCCAGAAACATCACCGTTAGGTCACTCACTGCCGGCAGAACCCAAACAAACCCTACGATCTATATCTATACCGAGTCCTGGGCCGAAGTCGCCAGAGTCGTCACCTGTGCGTTCACCTACTAAGCAAGCACATGAAGCCTCGACCTTGCTCGGCGACTTTTTTGGTCCTGAAAGAAGCCGAAAGAATTACAACGTGGATGCTGTCGAGTTACTGATGCATCGACCCAACGTAGCATCGCCAAATATCCAGACCTTGAGTGCTCAATTATTCCAATTCTCGGCAGACGGCAAGAAAATGCCGGTCCCAACTCATCACGAACGAACGTTGTTCGAACGTGAGATGTACATTTGTTCTCACACCTTCAAAGACGAGGCAGGGAAGAAGGTCATCGAAGTCTACTTTTGGGCGGGGGACGAGGTTCCCCATTCCGTTGTTGAGGATGCGTCCGTATTTATCTCACGCGAAGCAAGATCCCTGGGAGGTAAGCTGGTTAAGCTTCAGCAGGGCAAGGAGGCACCCGAGTTTCTTCAAGCGCTGGGTGGTATAGTAATTGTCCAGCGCGGTTCAGGTAATAAATTTGATTCACTTGCACCACACATGCTTTGCGGAAGGCGATACTTAGGACACATCGTCTTCGACGAGGTTGATTTCACTCCTACATCATTATGCTCTGGGTTCCCCTATGTTGTGACGACAGCTGGTAAATGTTACTTGTGGAAGGGGAAGGGTAGCGGAGTTGACGAACTAAGTTGCGCACGTCTCATAGGAATGGATTACGCACTATCGGGTGAGATGGAGGATATCGAGGACGGACACGAACCGGCAAATTTCTGGGACCTTTTCAGCGCCAAAACCAAGGTCGCGTCGGCCGATCATTGGCGCCTGAAGCCTAATTACGATAAATACTGCAGCAGGCTATTCCTTTCCAATGCAGCCTCTAAGCAGCAGGTAAGTTGCACACTAATTGAATCACCCGTCCCATTCGTCACACAGGCTGGTTAATGCGCGATGCCCCGCAGATCATTGAGATATCTCCCTTCTCGCAGACGGATATGCTACCAACGGGTATCTACGTCCTCGATGCCTTTTTCGAGTTGTACATCGTTGTAGGGTCCCGGGCCCAGTCGCAATACGCATCGTTCCATAACGCGTTAGAGTTTGCGCAAGAATATGGAATTCTCGCAGCAGGGATGGAGGACAGGCCATTCGTCCCCTTCTCGACGGTCGTGCTGGAGGGCATCCCTCGAGACATGAAGAGCGTGTTCCGCAAGTGGCGCGACGCTAATATCCCGACAGTCACCAACGTCAACGCTGGCCTCAAGCGGGGACGTAGTCTACGAGTTGTACCGCTCAACCAGGCGCTGCAGGCGCTGAACGATTAGGAGTCGTCTCAGCCTCAGTCATCGCCGTTAGGATGAAATAAATAGGGGCATGCTCTCTTACAGGAAGGCTAGTCTCCGGTACGGATATTCTCACGCGGTATTAGTCAACGAGGCTGTACCATGGATGGAATATAAATACCTCACACCATGTATGCCCCAACTTCGAATACGTATTTCCATCGAGTTCGTGTATTTAATAGGGGCGGCGCGTGTCTAGGTAAAGGGGGCGGGAACGGTGTTAGCGAGTCATGTACAGTATGTACGGACGGCATATTTTGGAAGGGGGCTTAAACGACGGTTTCTATCGCGTGCGCGGGTTCTGTTCCGAACAGCTAGCTAGTACCCTAAACTACCTACTAGACATCACGACAAGATGATCAAGAAAGCAAGCAAAAGAAGATCGATGTCGAGCAGAACCGTGGGCTATCTATCTTCGTGAATTATGTACCTTAAGGAGTATGTCTGTACGTGCCGCTTCTTTCAATGCTTTCTTTATGCTGTGAGGGATTTATTAGGGCCTAATCTTGCTATGAGGTTGATATGCAGGTTGAGCAGAGATATAATAATATTATATTTGTCAAGATGTATCAGGTAACTACCGACCTATGAGACGTCGCATTGTAGGGCGTGGCAAATATATCTTAGATAACCTATCTACCTATGCTTACCTCCCAATCTGCCTCTATCACGACGATGCTCTTTACGAGGTGCCCGTCCATGTGCAGGTATACAGATGGACCTCGATAGTTACCACATACTCAGTCGTTTACTCAGTCAAACGACAACATTTATCTTCACCCCTTCCTATGTACCTTCTAGGGATCCTCACTAACTGTTGACCTGCGGCGTAGCAAATACGTAAGTACTGTACGAAGTCCCCCCTGACAGGATGACGTACAAGGCTAGCGGACCTTGCATGTTTTGCTTTTTCTTTGCTTTTTTTTCTTCTCTTCCTTCAGCTGCGTCTTACTTTTTTTCCCCTGTCTTTATTGATTCGGGTTGTTTACAGAAGCATGTATTCATTTGTTTACGTGTTTACGTTTCTTCTTTTATCTCCGAGGTCATGCATATGCGCGTTATATCTCCTTGGTTTTCTTTTTTTTTTAATTCGATGAGGTCGGAGAGAGTTCGTGTACCGTTTATCTTTTGTTTACTTATGTTCGTTTGAAGTCGATGTCTCTCCCTAGGTTACAAGGTCGCGCGATGGTGTTACGGGGGTTTTTGAAAAAGAAAGAGACAAAGAGAAGTGTTGCAGGGAAGTTTCGCTTCGGGTTTATCTCGTGTAGTCTTCGTGTGGGTTTTCGTGGCGAGTATACCCAGGTACGTAAAAGGGGGTAGGGAGGTAGGTACGGGAAGTAGATGTGAAGGTAAACAAAAAGGAGTGAGCCCGTTGGTGGGCTAGGTGATGCAGGTTCGGCAGTACGACATGAAGTCCCAAGGTTAAAGGAGAAGAGCCGGGACCGAGATCGGAACTGCGGTTTGGGCGAGGCGTTCATGGCGGATACGAATTAGGGGGGTACCTAGGTTAGGTAGTTTAACGATTGGAAATATGTGGATGATGAGGGGATTGTACAGAGGTAGAGAGGTAGAGAGTGGTTGAATAATAGAGTAGTACGAAATATACCTATCAAGAATAAGACTTTTTCATTTTTCTAGTGATACAATACCTACCTGTCAAGTACCATGAAAAGGGGGGGAGTCACTGGGCCTACGCTCTTTCGATGTGATACCAGGACTAGAGCTTCCTTCCTATCCATGTATTCTCGGCTTCGAATTATTTATGAGATGTTACCAGGTAGCCACCAAAGGAAAAGTCCAGCCGGTCGCGCTGGTCTAAATGGTACCTAAAAGACCGGGCTGTAAGAAATTCCGCTGACATTGTTGAGTGAACAATTTAGGTAGGTAGGTACCAGAGCTTGACGACGTCTGTCGAAAGGGTGATGTAGAATAGGAAAGGGGAAGAAATTATAGAGATGGACACCTAGGTTCAGAGCAGGTGCAAGAATGAGTTGAGATCAAGTCTCCGAGGAATATACCAAAAGGTATCCATTACCACGCTCCATGCTTGAAGCCAAAAGGGTAGCTGTTCAAGTTTTGACTCGCCTTGGTGACAGGCCTTTTTTGGAGAATCTATGGACACACGACAGGTCTAAAAACACATGAACCATCACCTCGAGCTCAAGAAGAGGATTTTCATTCTCGTAAAACTTTCTCTTCCTTTGTTGATACTCCCCTCCCTTTACTAGACATCAAAGACATAGTCTCGTTGATTAAGCCAAGAAGAAGGTAAAGATGATTCATGATGATTATAACTTTTCATAAATCATAAACATGTGTGGTAAAGTCCTCATGCATTATTTCTATCAATAAATCCTATTTGCGAAGAGAATCATCATGCTTGTGTCGCGTGTATTTGCCTCCCCTTTTTTGTGATTCGTTATTGAAAAATGTGGATTATGTTTAAAGCTTTTGGGTGTTTGCAGTCTCAAGACGGGGAAACTTAGAACAAGATGGCGAGCCCAGCCAAGGCCAAGAAGGCTGCGGCGGGAGTGGCTCGCTGTGCAGGAGCGGAGGCCACAGGCGCGCTGCCTGAAGTCCCGGACGGCGAAGGAACATAGGTCGTGCCGACGGTGGTGGGGACGGAAGCGGGAGCAGAGCCGGAGGTAGGGTAAGGCAAAGTCGTTGCTGATTTAGACTGGGTGACGACAGTGCTCTGGCTGTAAGTGACCCAGACGGTTGAGCTCGCCGTGACGGTCTGCCCTTCACTGGCCACTGAGGTAATGGTCACTCCCACCTCCTGAGTCTCCGTCACAGGGACGGTATCTGTCACGGTGTATTCCTTAGTAGTGTAAAGGGTCTCGGTACCCGTTTTGGTTACATATATTGTGCTACCCCCGGAGACGGTAGTGAGCACTGTTTCCGGGCAGGTGACGGTTTCGAATACTTCGGTAGATACGTGCTCAGTCACCACATACGAGGTATACTCGGTAGCGGTGGTAGGTACCGTGGTCTCAATAGTTGACGTTGATGTCCACGTAACCACGACCGTAGAGCCTCCCAGAGTCTTGGTCTCGGTGACGGGGCATAACGAGGTTAGAGTGGTGTATACTACGTTCTCCGTCGTTTGCGTAGCACCTGCTCCTGTCACTGTTTCGATGAGCGTCGTGTCAATGTATGTCACTGCCACGCTAGTAGTCGTATACGTTGTGACGTAAGTCTCTCCAGGAGCGGTAACTGTTTCTGTGACCGGACATAATGTTGTATAAGTCACCTCGACGACGGTTGTGGTGCCAACAGTAGTGTCAGGTGCAGTGACTGTTGCCCCGCCTCCGCAGCCACCTCCTGGGCATGATGTAACAGTAATAGTCGAGGTGGTCGAGGTGGTCTCAACGTAGGTCCTAGTACTGTGTAAGCTGTTTGTGCTAGTTCATACGTTTCAAGTGCTAACCCACGATCCTCCGCTAGTAACGGTGTTCGTGATTGGACAAACGGTGGTCGTTTCGTAAGTCGTAGCTGTGACTGTCGTGTCGTGATCACCTGCCATGGCCGAAGCGGCCAGGGCCAATATAGTGAGAACAGCCCTCATTATGATACAGTAATTCTGGAAGAGCGAACGGGGCGTAAGTGAATGCAAGAGGCTATTCAGACTGACGACGTGGAGGAGACGAAACAGTAACGTTCAGCGAGAGTCTTAAGTAACCTTAACGAATGAGTTACTTGATGGTAAAGTTCCAGGAAAGCAACAGGCTGGGGAGGTTGGTAACGATAGACAAGCGGGACGGCCGGTTCCTTATATCTTAATCCTCCCATATGCACGAGGGCTACACAGCGTCACTAGCGGGTTACCACGACACATCTTCCTACGATCCCATGGCCTAAAGCACTCGGCCACATTACGGAAAGGCTGGCTCTATAGATTCAGATGGATTGACCTTTCATACTATGAAACCAATAGCTCTGTGGGAATTGTGCTTAGGGAAGCTAGCAAAGAAAAGTATTGCGGAAGATCTGTGCTAACACTACTCAAGGCAACATGACATGAAGATAGTTAGATAGTCATAGCAAACGAATCATTAATAAATTGGTTTGTTTCTGCTCTCTTACATGAGGCATATTGGAAATGTATGTGGTCTGTTGAGCACTTTCAACCGTAGTGAACGATCGACGGCCAGGGCGAGAGACCGGAAGCCATGCTACTACAGCATAAGCGTAATCTCCTGGCATGTAGGCCAAAGAAGATGCCGTGCTGGAGAAACCAATTGCTATGCCAGACTGTAATCAGCTCAACTTGGTTCCAGGGGTTAACCATGTGTACTGGTAATAATGATGTAACCGAGGCTGAGATCTGGAAGGGCACTGGCCCGACAACATACCAACCCCTCGTGAGTAACACGAGGTGCATATGTATGTACTGCAAAGAGATGTCACCGCCTAGAGCTGCATGGCGACGACGCCACTCCTCTAAGGTGGCCACTCCTTGAGGTAGCTAGTCCAGAGGCACGACCGCCTTGTAGTACACTCTATCAGGCCTTATTAAGCGATGATACGTGTCAGAGAGCAGTCATCGACACTCTTGCGTCCATAGAGAGGACGATAATCACCCACCGGGATGCCATTTCTTGCGACCGTGTTAAGTTGGAAGCCTCATTTCGGTCTGCCATGTCCTCCCATATCCTTGACTCTTGCTTTCTGAGAGATTGAGGTTGTAAGTCGACGGGCAACGTCCCTAGCCACCTAATGGTCAACAAGGCCGTCTTTAGCTGCATCCTTTTTCACCCACAGAGACATGTCTGCGTTTGGGATCGGCGTGCCGTCTGTAGGTGAGGACAGCCACGCAGTAAGATGATAAGTCAAGTTTGTGATTCGTATAGTATAAAACTTGCTTTGCAGTCGGTATATACCGCACTAGGCTCCATATGTTAGTATGTCTATCGATTATCAGCTAGCTAGCCGCCTTGCCGTACTCCTAACGCATCTGGCTACATGTAGGTATGTACAATAACTTAGTTCTAGCATGGCGTTTGTAAAAGGAGGGCACTTATACCCCACCGTTAGCGTATGTCTGCGGTCATGGTAAGACTTAAAGTCTCTCGCTTCTAAATTCCGACTGAGCGGCAAGCTACCGGTAGACTGGGTTTCCACTCCTCAAACTATAAGAAAACCACGGTAACACCACGAGGCCGAGTAACAAGCTAGCACCACGCTCTGTGTCGTTCAGCGAGATACTAGTTTCATGGGGAGAAAATATGGTTGCACTGCGTAATTGGATGACTTGGTCTGGAGCATCGTACGCTGTACCACTCAACAGATCATGGACACCGGTAATGATGATGATTATTGTTCTATGTCCTCGGAGAGGAATGGACACCGGTAACGATGATGACAGCGATGAGCAAAATCTATACTACTTAGTACCACGACATTATCATTTTCGTACAATCAAAGCACAAATACTCGAGGATTTACCATTAGGTAGCAATCATTCGATATCACTAGATGATAATCCCAGCGAAATAGGTGCATACCTGATATGTTTGCTTAAGTTGTTATTAGGCCATGTTCCTGCGTTGGCGGATCTTAACCCGGGGTTCCTTCGCATTCAACATTGCTCCTAAATGTGATACAGCGAACTAGAATACATTATCGTATGATATAGGTCGTAAACTCAAGACTGTCATCTAGGTGTCATATACTTCTGCTTCTACCCGTCTAGAGCGGGTCGAAGATGTTTAATCGTTGAAGTTTGAAATTTCTGGATCCGAATTCCTGAACATTTTACGAATACATTAGGTACATGTATTATTGAAACCCCAACATATGCAGATGTCATTTAGGTATGAAAAGGGCTCTATGCACCTAGAATGATTAGGAACTACATTGCACATGCCTCCATATAGGAGAACAGATTGACATGGCTACCGTAGTACAAATGTTCGGTGGATATACAAGTATTTACTTGACGGAGTTGTTTTATGTAAAATAACTAAAAGATGCTATCAACGATAGTTCCAAAACGTAAAAAAAGGCAATCAACAGTTTTCTATAGGACCGCAATTTTTAGACTGAGGGTACCTAATATTAGTTATTTTGCCTGGGACTAGAGTAGCGGTCATGAACTGGTAGCCCTTGTGACGTTGTCAAGATTCGAGTGCATGATGATTACCAAGGTCCAACACGCGCTTCAGGGGAAATATGCTACGATGTCAGGTACCGAATATGCCTCCACATCATCTCCCTTCTGTGGTGTTATGTTGATCATGTCATGTATAATAGACACTATCCTGTGTTACGGGTTAGAATAGAACTTGTATTAATTCTCTGTGAAGATACCGAGACCCTCTTTTGAAGTTAATTATATTCCATCTTCAACATTTCCAGTAGTTTTTAAGATGGTTGGCTATAAGGTAGGTGCATGCATTGAAAGAGACATCCGGAGTTTTGATGAGACCGAGAGGCGTTGTTTTTATGTAAGATAGATAGAAATGGTAATTAATTCATACTAAAAATAAAGCCACCATTTTGATGATAGCATGATATCTGTCTGTAAATATTCATAAATACTTGACTCTAGTCCGTGTTATTTCAAAAGCTTACTATAAGTGTATGTAACTAGGACTACTATGTTAACTAGGTAAAGCAGAGAAAAGGGTACCCAGGAAGGCGATATGATTACCTTCATTACGTTGAGGCTGTTCTAGGAACTCATCAGCCTGCTATAACCACTACGAAAAGAATGTTTGATTATGTTGACTCAGACCTGTTCCTATAAAAATAACTATGGCCTTTTAACGAGGCTTTTTGTTTCTAAAGCTATCTCCTAATATCACACACAGTAAACCATTATTCAGTTTCTTGTTGGCTTATACTTGGACGAATACCTCCTACCTCATAGTATAACATGGTAAACTTCATGGCACGTATAAAAAAGGAATACCATATAGTTTACCTAATATAAGTCTTGTATTATGCTATGCGTACCTAGTTTTTATAGGACCACTCTTGCTTTCGAGGTTTTATAACAAAAGCAAAATATGATTGAAGCGTTATAGAATAGATTTTTAGTAAAACCCCTGAACATTGAAATATCATAACATTCTATTTCTTCTTTCCTTTCGTAAATAGCCATCTTTTAACGATAATGTGCATAATTTCATGAAATTATCTTTAAGCACCCGAGTCCATTGGGGGGTTCATTGACTCATACATGACTTAGACTTAAGGATAGGGAACGTAAAGACGGCGGCTTAACGATTATAAGTGATAAGACTCCGTATCAGCGTCTTTGGATGACTGAAACGTACCTGCCGTCAATTGTTAAGAGTAATAGTAGTATATACTAGGTACCTCCTGGGTAGGTATAGTTCGTTTGACTAATTGCCAAGCCAACTCACCTCGATGTAGCTCTTTCCTACTTTATACCTCTTTTAATACACATGACCATGACGACGATAGAACAGAGAAGTAGCATTAAACCTTAAAACAGCTCAGTTCCCCGGTGGCACTTTCTTCTATTGAAATCGGTAGACAGTAGTAGTATAATGTTAGGACAAAAAGTATGATAATTAGTAAACTTGATCTCTTTCCAATCTAACTTTTCCATCTTTATCCCACTTTCATCCTCTCATCATCAACCTCATCCTCACCTTCCTACATTCTTCATCTTTCAACCCCAAATTATCGTAACCTGATTATTCATCCCTGATACTTATAAGAGGACGACTCTAGCTACTAAGCTAGACTACTGTGATAATCGGGTTGCGCGTGTACGTAGTACGCGAACTTTTCTCTCAACATTGAACACATTAAATTGAGAGTATCGTGGGATGATTACTTACAAGAAAGCTACGAAGAAAGCAACTCAACCTGCGATTCTCTCGACCGTCATTCTCGTCGATCTATTTCAAATCACACCCGCTGGACATAAAGGTTCGCCTTTCTGAACTTATCCGGAGGTAATCCAATATTTTCTTATACCAATATCCAGTCTACTCGCAACTACTTCGTCATTTCAATCGTTTGGCGAGGAAAGGAGTTCTGTGTCGTTGAAGGGACGTCTTATAAATACGTTACGATATATACATACGATATGATATAGTTTCTGGTTTCTTAAAGCCCATACGAATACCTCCTATGTAATACTCCATCTATGGACTATATCTTCCTACATTGTCCTCCTTGTACCTAACCCCATCACGCCACGCATCCGTTTAAACCAGTTATCCAACTTTCTGTTTACTAACAAATACGAAGTGATTCATCGCCCGTTATACTCATTATCTTACTGAAAGTGCAAATCAGCGCTTTGCGGTCGCTACATCAAAGACAAGACAAGCAGCAGCAGGTCACTAGGTAGTTTAAAACATTTCCGCATTGGCGGTAGCATGGCAAGTTAATAACCTCATCACTATACCACATCCTTTAGCATATCCCACGATTTCATTTTTTTTCGCCTATGTTGAAATACATCAGTGTCGATGCGAGATGTACCGAAGCTAATAACGATTTATCAGAGAATGGCTACCACGGAACAACAGACGTGGAGAGACGCCTATGACACAGAGACAAGTGATAATAAGTCCGATCTAGTAACGATGGGCCAGACACTCAAGCCCGAGTCCTATACACCTTCATCTGAGGAATGTCAAGATGAATCAACCCATAATAACACCGAATGTCCAGTGGATGATGAATGCGATATGTCTCCACACGTATCGGATAACAGTATCATATTCGTCGATCAAGCCTCAGAATTTGACGGAAGTCACAAACATATAGGTTCGACAATTAGCAACATCCAGCAGTCCTTGATTGAACAATGGACATATCCGGTGGCAGCGCAAGCCAAGTCTAAGAAATCGATGGATTGCTGTCTATCCACCGGACAAACGAACATTGATTTGAACCTTGACCAGTACTCCGACGAGAATCAGAAAAGCTCGGTTATTATTATTACCAAGAGGTCGGACAGTTCGAAATTGAAGTGTGATAATCAAACTAACGCACTGAGTCCTATTGGGGATCAGTCTTTTGAACAGAATTTCCACAGAGAAGACTCGGAGGACACGGACGGGGTTTCAGTTCAATGTTCCGGAAGAAACGATTTGAAGGAAGATGTCCTTGGGAGCGACAGTTACGATAGTATGCCAGCACAACTCCGCAAATCCATTGAGAAGTGGATCAAGGATACTGAAAATTCCGTAAAGTTCTTCCCTCGAGATGCCAGCGACGTGGAAGTAACTAAGATGTATTACGAGATCCCTTACGATTTTATACATCAGCATAGGCTCAACCCACACAAGAACCCACGCGAGATCAGGATGCCATGCCATCTTCGTCCGGCTACGTACAATGACATGGAGCAAGTAGCATCTATCTACAATACGGAGGTCATGGAAAGCTATAAATTGCCAGACACAACACCCGTCAGTGTAAAACATTTCAAACATCTTTTCAAAGATTGCTATAATGAGAACATTCCCTTCTTCGTCGCCGTGCGTGGTTGGCATAGCTCAAAGCGCAAAACTGACCACATCATTGGATTTGCCATGATGGATATTGTGACCAGAGGAATTATGGGCTCTTACACGACGCACGCAACGCCGTGCGGCAAGATTATCGTTGTTGTGAACCCGGATTACCGTCGTCTGAATATCTGCTCAGCGCTTCTCGATGCTATCTTGTTCACGTGTTCTACCCTTTACAAATCACGACGTGGTTATGAGATTATCAATGCAAACAACGACTTTCGACATACGATTCCAGAGTACAATACGCGCCATTGGCATTATATCGACATAGAAGTTGTCATCGAGAGCGGGTCGTCGAGAGAAGAAGTCTGCGAAGGCGAAGAATACATGTGGATTGCAGGTTATCTCACGAAGTTCTTCCATATGAAGCTCGTCTGTCACGACGAGAGATTTTATCGACACGATCGTCTCGGTGGTATTTGGCTGGATCGATTGACTTTCCGCCACCAATGCCGACCGGTGGGCTACTAATCTGCATGATACTATCTTTTTCTGCTCCCTTCATCTAACTCAGCCGAGTTTACGAAGTTAGGGGCACAGAGTTCGTTTCCTTTTCATGTTTTCATTTTCTGTTACGTTTTCTGTTTTTACAGAGAAAAGGGGATCTTTATCTTCTGAACACGTCCTCTTTAAGGTCTCAATTTAAGCACCCGAAGATTCATGAGAGCTCATGTTCGAGCTTCATTTATCGCCGGTCTATTACATATCGGCCAGAACAGACAAGATAATCTGTCTCTACCTCTCAGACGACTTTTAATCAACCAAACCTCAAGAACATTGAAGCCAGGGATATTTACTAGTCCCTGAGGTTAAATGTCTTTTCAAATCATGGAACAGGAACAATATATCGTCCTTATCAGGGCGGGCGATAATCGCCGGGGGCGGGGGGGAGAGTGAGGAGAAAGATGAAGAGACGAGGTGGAGAGGGGAGAGAGAAAGTGGCATAGGGAAATAGAGACGGAAGGTTGCAAACATTTCCATGGCTTTTCCCCCCCTGTTCTTTCGCATCTATTCTTCTTCTACTTCTTAATTTTCGCGTTTTAATATCTCTCCTCTTTCCTCCTCTTCTACTCTATCCTTTTCATGTGGACGTGACGTTCCCCTTTCCCTTTTTAATAAGCGAGCTTCAGAATAACACTTCCCATGAATAGGCCCAAGGGGGGATAAGGGGCAATGGTTAAGAAGGGCAGAGAGATAACGGTAATGGGTTCTACAAAACTTGACTTCTTTAATTCGCGGTTTTTTCTTCGTGGCCGATGCTACTACTACTACTACTACTGCTACTGTTATAGCTCAACAATTAAGATGTCGTGATAGGAATGGTCTAAATTTACCTACTTACACGTGTGCTTACTATGCTATGCTATTGCTAACCTCTGTCCCCTTTTTTCTTTCTCCTCCTACTTACAGGTACTTAATAGTACCGACGGCCGTTTTTACACCACCTACTACCTAACCGGTACGTAGGTACCTACTTATCTAAGAAACACACTCGCACGCTCTAAATAGGGGGCGGGAACATACGCGTAAGCAATAAGTACCATAGACGGGCTACGGGTTTCCTGCATACCTCCTCCTATGTACCCTCCTACCGTAGCGCCAAGCCAGTCTAAAAGATAGGAGGAGAGAAAGTACGGTAGAGACTTACATAAATGGCGTACTTTAAAAAAGGTGGGCTGATATAGGTAGGTAAGAGAGCTGCCGATAGTGCCTCTATCCAGGAGTCTTACTTTTACACCTACCGGTATCTTCAAGATAGATACGAAGTAGATGGGGAGATAAAAAAAAAGTCGCTAGTTCATATCAGGTACCTACCCATACGGATACGCGGTAATGCAGGAAATAATGAGGTACCTACTAAGAGGTAGGTAGGAAATGAGAGGTAGTTACCGGTAGATATTGATAAAAAGTGTCTAGGTAGGGTAGTTATTCTGGTTGTAGTAGTAATCATGTAGAAACTCCGTGAAGTAGCCCTCCCCACCCCTGTATACACAGCCCTCCCAAGTAAACGTCGCCATAACCGATGGAAAAATAGAAAAATAAATCTGGCCTTCTAACTCCGACAGTGTGTTTGTTCGTCCATGCTGATGCATCCCTATAACGCCGTGGGAGAAAGAGAGAAGAAGACTAAAAGAAGAATCGTCGTCACATGACGATGCAAGCAGCCGCCACAGTTCGCGCCCGACGGCGACCAGTGGGAGGGCCACCCTCCTCGTCCGCGTGCAGCATTTGAGCTTCTCTGGCGCGCCGTCTCCGCCGTCGCGAGCCGGCGCCGACTACGCCCGCTTCTTCCACGGCTTGCATATAATCTGCCCACTTCCTCTCCAGTCTCGTAGCGGCGGCAAAGTCGCCCCTTAACACTCGAAGTGTATGCTGCTCCACCGTCTGCTGCCACCCGTAAAAACACTTAAGACCGATGATCTCGGTGGGGTAAGTTGGAGTTTTATGGCTGGTGTGTCGTATTTCGGCATTCCAGGACAAGACCTCTCGAATACCGGTCCATGTCACCATCTGACAGTCATATACGACTAGCCTGAGTCCGATACGAGGGTGCGAAGAAGTGTTGGATGTCCTGGCTGACCGAGACCTGACCATAGCTGCTGCTTCTGTGAGAACAAGATCGCCGATTCGCGTGTTGTCCATATCTACACTTTCAAGGCTAGTGCAATTTTTCATAACGGGTAACATGCCGGTGTCACTAAGGTTCTCGCAATAGCTCACAGAAAGGTGCTTGAGCTTCGGCGCGCATGGGGCTTTAGCTATGTGCTCGGAGAGAAGGTCATTGGTTAGTTCTGAAAGATCCTCCAATTCTAAATGTGTGAGACGCGGGACCGAGGCGAGAATCGGATGGAGAGCCGCGTCTGTCAAAGAGGTACATCCATTCAATTGCAAGCCTTGTAGGTCAGGGACGAGATAACCTAATGCGCTAATAGCTTGGTTAGTTAACTGCGAGCATCGGCTTAGGTCAAGGTGTCGAAGTTTTCTTGGCGGAACAATGGGTCGATCTGTCAGGATATCGAGTTCGGGTCGGGAGCCATGAATCATAGTCTTGAAAGCCTCGTCGTCAAGGTCTGCACAACCGCTCAACACTAGCCTCTCCAGATTGTTTGTCGCAAATATGGTTTCCGCCACGCCGACATGGTTAAACCCTTTGACTTCCCCAGCCCGTAATTCTCGTAGCCTTGGACATCCGAGGAGGACCATCTTAACCCCCCGGGCGTCCATGTGCTTGCACCATGACACGTTGAGAGTCTCGAGTTGTGGGCAGTGTTGCGAGATGATCTTGCACGTGCTGTTTGTCACTGCCGCCATGCTTGTAAGGTTGAGGTTCGCAAGCTCCTTGTTGGATCGGATGAGATTATGCAAAGTGGTCCGCTGAAAGTTTCGGCATCCCTCTAAGGTTGCATTTATTAGATTCTTACAAGCCGTGACGAGCACCTCAGCTCGTTTGTAGTGCTCGATTTGGAGACACCCGCGGATGTTAAGATCCTTCACAAAAGGACCAGCTGAGAGTATGATCTTGGCCAAAGCCTCGGCAGGGATTTCCATATAGAACTCAGTGGCATCGAAACGAGTCCATAATTGACCATCAAAGCAGAATTTATTGAATTCTTTGCTGACGCGAGAGATGCGAATGAGCTCTTTCGGTCGAAGAAATGAAAAGATATGAATTCGAATCTCGTCGGGCATCCTGGCCCAAAAATCAAAGGGCAGTCTTCGAACCGTGCTAGACCTAGATCTCGCAGCCGCGACATCGGCCGGCAAAGAGACGGTGGTCGGGTTCACTTGTATCGTAGAGACATTGGCAACCTTGCGTGTCGTACGGGTTTCGATCCCCTCAAATCCGGGGAACTCGACGGATGACTGATTGTTGGAAGTATAACCCAGTGTACCACTACCAGAAGATTGTTGCCCGAAAGAGGGCGTCGCTGCAAGACTTACACAAGACATGCTACCCCGAGTACTGTACGGAGAACTAGAAGATCGAGGATGGCCCAAGTTCTGTAACGAGGGAGAAGACGATATTCGCTGTATACCCTGAAATAATCTCCGACGACGCTTCTCCTTAGGACGAGCCTCAAGGGGCGCAAGGCCAGGAGACTCCTCGTCGAATAGATCGGGTGAGGTGATATCGGACATTGTGAATGCTTGTTGGTACCTTGCGTGCGTGATAGCTCAACTAGGAACTTGGCCGTTCAACGTGGGACCAAGAGGACTTTTGTACAAAAACGCCGCAGGATTCTCATACAGGTAATGAAGGACAAAGATCTAACGGCAAACAGGATGATGGTAATCGTTGTCTTAGTATCGCCCTGTTCTTCTAGGAATGTCGTCGTAAATTCTGTATAAGCGGGGGGTAGGATTTCGAATCGTCACTTTAGAGCAGATAAGATGGAATTGGAACTCATGCCAGGGTTCGGTACAACCTCTTGATAAGCATTAAAAAAAGAAGTCAAGTGCCGAGAGTGTTCAACATCAACATATCCTATTTCATACTTTTTCTAGCCGCAATTGTTTCTCTCGAACGATGGGTTAACGAGCGTGGTGCCAGCCAGTCGTATAGTACCACAACACCTAGCCTAGGGGAATTGAAAAAAAAATAAAAATAAAAGAAGGGATGGTAAAAGTAAGAAGGGCTGGGGGAAAAAAGGGGGTTAGAGGTAACACGATTATCAATGGCACGAATTATAGCTGAGCTGAAGAAGGATCTGGTTCGCTGCAGCGGTTGGTGGGATTTATTTCCCAGATATAAACTGTTGTTGTCATTCGAAGTGGCGGCCCGGACTTCCCAGTTCGGCTGTTAGAGCTGACTTGACAGTCTAGTTGGTACACGGGTAGACTTAGTGTGAGATAATAGTAGCCTTAATCCGAGGGGCTCAGACGTAGACGTATGTAGACGGCGAGGACAAAGAGAAGACTCGTATCCGATTTCACCTAAAGCAGCTCTTGGATATTTATTGAACGTTCACGAAAGCATGCGTCGAACGAAACTAATAATCAATCTTGACAGGAAAATGGTCGCGAGGACATTGATTATGTATTCCCGTGGACTTGGATGTAGATGTAGATGTAGATGTAGACGTTGGGAAGCTGATAACAGCATACCAACACCTCATGGTTGGATAAGTTCAGTTTTGGTGGAGGGGAAAAAAGGAAAGGAAGAAAAGAGGGTTACGCTGACGCTTCGTAAAGTCTTAGCTGATTTGTCCATGTGAGACTCCATAATAAGTACCTGCTAGTACTTATCTTCAAGATGTATACATCATTCTGTACGGAGTACATATTAAGTATTTAATCAATACGGGTATACTCCATGTAGAGTCGGGCTCTCTTATCATCAAGATACGACACGCTACCAGGTATCGTTAATATGCAAACTGTACTAAAAAGGGTACTAACAGTGCTATACGGAGCACGGAGTATGTACACTAGAGAAAAAAAAAAGGGCGTGGGGTGGCTCTGCCAACTATGCTTATCCCTGTACGAAGTATAATGTAGGGTAAGTAAAGGAAGGTACTATGTACCCCTAACCCCTTAACCCCCTGTCTCCATCTCTTCACTCTTCCGATTCCATCCGTTGAACAATATTTACTTAAAAAGGCCTATTGGGTCAATCTACTCTGCAAAGGCGATCACATATTCGTGGCACACTGCTGTGTGCTCTTTGAAATATAGTATCATTATTATTATTATTTTCAAGTACTTTTTCTGTTAGAACGCAGGTGTCTTGACCCAAAATAGGCCGTGTGTCGCTTTAAGCATAGGAAACAAAGAGTTCGATGCTTTGTCTGTGCCTTCAGGAACTGAAGATCAAAGGGCCTTCTTCAACGTGGCTCCATCGAATCTAGGTACTGACTTTTCGTGCCTTTTTTTCTTCTTTTTTTTTTTCTTCATGCAATGCTTTTTACGCCGTCGAAGTGTCGAACCCGCCACAATAAGCCACCGTTCTATTCGAGGTAGATTTTCTCCCATCCGATTCGAGTGTATATTTTCCGAGACTGTCTACACCTGTTACTACAACGTAGGCCGGTAATTCTTCAGCCAAAAAAGGAAGCCAAAGGTCCCTTCGTACAGCTATAGCTCAGGGTCTACCCACCACTACTTTTTATATCACTGCATCAGTTAAGCGTGGATGATCTCCCGTCGTGTGACATAAGTCATCAGGTTCTTGGGCACTTCCAAGGTTATACTTATCTATTACTTTACCTAAGGTATAATAGATCGTGGGTCATATTTATTTACTTCATTTCTTATGGACAAGACTTTGTGCTCTCGATTTTCGCCAACCTTTGAAAATATTTACTATGTTTTCATAGGTGTAAGCAACACCTGAACACAGTTATTCACTTATAGATCCCCGTAAGGCTAAAATACAGGTTTGTACCTAATAGCGTCTAATTCAAGGATTCCCCGCGTCACAAAGAGCAACTGCGGGCACCGGGGCACATTGTCTTATAACTTGTCTCACAATTCCCATCAAGTTGATAAGATAAGAGCAAATACTTTACTAAGACAATTATCCCTTATCCCTCTTATCCTCCTTCATCCTCCCCATCAAGAGTTGATCTACAGCGGCTCCATCTTCTCGTGCTCAAAAATAGATCTTCTGACCTGATCATCATATCCCATCCATATCTCATTCACACACACAGCTGACCCGCCTTCTCAACATCATGGTAGCAAACAACAACAACGTGCTCACTTTTAGCTACGCGAGCTGTGCGACGCTCCGAATCTTCGATAGTGGATATAGATAAAGGGAAAGGGGTCTCGGGCTTCGGTGAGTCATCTATTTTGAAGGTATTTCTATGTTTGACTTATTTACCTATATTTTATGTATTTTTACCTGTCAATCGTGCGAACGAATTCGATAGGTACCTCTTATAAATTATAAGAGCTCCTTGCGTGACGTCGTCCTTGTTACTCTACCTATATGGTCAGTCAGATGCATACGCCGGCTTATAGTCTCTCTCTGGACTAGACTAGCTAAGTTTCGACTCCTACCTCTCTATTATTACTTGACAACATCGGGAATTTCTGTGATCAGAAATATCACTTATACTGTGGCTTCCTCGAGCTAGTAATGATTAACTGTAGACTACAGTGCGTAATTTAGATTTTGCTTCATCCAAGAGGTCAGGTCTATTATCGATGATTTCAGATAGGAGTATTGTCTAGTTTCCAGATTCACACTGGGATCTCATGATTCAAACCGGAAGAGATTACGTAGTCGGTGTTAAAGAGGTTGTCCTCCCTGAGCAGGTTGTCCAAGCTCTTCCCGAAACAGTACCTACCTCTTTATACCTCTTTCACATAGTTATTAAGGACGAGGTGTAGACCGGCTTCACCTAATCTAGTAGCCTTTGATAATAACTTGCTCAGTACCTACTTTGTGCTGTGTTCATGGTTTTAGAAGAATAGGAGTGAGTGTTTGTTATAATTTCTAGAATAGAATAGATTTCTAGGTACACCGTACAGTACATATAAATGTTCCCCATGACAAAGGAGATGTGGCTAAAATGTGATGCCACACCACTGCCACACCCCATAGTACTCCGTACCATCATCCTTGATATCGGATTCATCGTCATGTACGTCTTATATTGTGCCATTTCCAAAATACATTGTTTGGATCATATTTTTTCTTCAGCACCGCGACCCTTTCCAGATTGGCTCCGAATGTCTTTTCCGGCGAAATCAAATCATCTACAACATTAGTAAGTTAAGTGATGAGTTAATTATATCAAAGAGTAACTATTCCATGATCATGACTCACCGATACCGGTATAATTGTTATACTGGGTAACACCATTCTGGATCCCGCCATTTTCCTTGAGAAATTTCACCATTTCGCGATTGAATTGACGCACGGCATCGTCTTCCTTAGGGTCTGACCACTGCCATAGAGTCCCGACATGGTAGGCGTCATACCGAGCAGCGAATGCAGTGCCAGCTACGTCAAGCTCGCGTATCTTCTTGGTCGGGATCAATTCGTAGCCGACGTTACTCACCTCGCAGCCATGCTCGCGAGTGAAGGGGAAGTATTTCTCAAGGACCGCGTCGAAATATTCTTTCTTCAATGGCGGGACAAAAGTTGCCCCGCCCATCAATCTCCTCAAGGGTCTCTGCAATGGCCCTTCGTTGAGTTTGGCATTGGCCTCGGGATATGGAACTAACCTGGCCATGTTGGCAGTAGCGACATCCAAGACCGGCTTATAAAACTCCTCACCTTCCTCTTTGGTTCCATTATAGAAAATGATACCCATGATCTTAGGGCTCATATCAGATGCTCTGAAACCTGGACCGACCATCATGCTTGAATTTGGGTTCTGCTGGGGGTGGAAGATGAGGTTGATAAAATCTATGAGGGTCTGGGTCGCAGAAAGGGGCCATTCGATGAATCCAATGTAGACGTCACCCTGTTCATGAAGCTTGGAGGTGAAACTCACGGCGACGCCGAACATTTGACCGGTGCCGCGGAGTGCCCAGAAGAGGTCAGAATTTTGGGTTTCTGAGGCCTTTACGATACTTCCGTCAGCCAAGACAACCTCGGCCTCGAGAAGGTTGTCGCATGCTAGCCCGTGTCTAGAACTGAGCCAACCGAACCCTCCACCCAATATCAAGCCGCCGACGCCCGTATCGTTGACGGTACCACCAACTGTCGCGAGCCCGTACTTCCAGGCTTCATCGTCGACGTCCTTCCACAGACACCCCCCACCAAATGTGACTGTTCTCGCGTTGACGTCTACTTTGACTGATCTTATCAAGCCGAGGTCAATCACCATACCTCCATCCGAGGACGAGGCTCCGCTCGTCGAGTGGCCGCCACATTTAACGACGAGGGGGATGGCATTGGCCGTCGAGAACTTGACCGCCTCCGACACTTCTACGGCGTTTGCGGGCTTTACAACGACGGCCTTTCAGAACGATAAGTAGGTACTCAATCATACTCGTGATAACCCATAACCCCTCAAGACTTGGTTGAGCTTACCGCGGGCCTAACGCACGTAGCGCTCCATCTCTTCAAACTATCCACATAGTCCTCATCTCCAGGGACAAGGACTTGTCCCTGCACGATGCTCTTCCTCAGCCCATCAAAGTCAATGTCAATTTTGCTCGCGGCCATGATGTAAAGTCTACGAACGAGATAGCGACGTCGCTATGGAAGAAAGGAAGAAAGAAAGGAAAGCTATTGTGATGTATAAGGAAGGCAGATCGTAGGAAATATGATGAGGTGGCAGAAAAGAATATGTTTATTCTGGGTACGAAAGCAGAGTTCGAGTGATTCTTGGGCAGTTATATATAAATCATATGGGTATTTATAGCAAAAGGTTAGTGCAGCTGTACCGTACTTGACATATGTGTCATAGTTCACAAGGGATGTCCGAATTCACAAGGGATATTATCTCTAGAGATTCGTCTTATAGGACGGAAATATTATCTTAATGAGTTTAGACTAGAATTTTTGAAAAAGATCTGCTATAACCAACCATAATACCGTGGTCCATATATTTGTCTATATAATTATTCATATTTACCTATGAATAAAAAGCTATTAGCCAAATTCCGATCTAAATATAATGAAGGCTCCATTTAATGTTATTGGAAAGATCTCATGTTGTCTAACCTCCGTTACGTAGCATGCGATGCCCTGATACATAGATTCTTAGGATCGCCCTCTCGTCGCCCTCTCATTGGATCAATTTGCGATATCTGATCATGTATCGACATAACCTTTTGGGGAGTCATAAGCATGATCTATTACCACTCACGCATGGTACCCAAGGTATGATTGTAAGGATCACTTACCCATGACAGGTAGGTACTCGGCTGCGACTCAACTGCGACCTTTTGAAAACCCGAGCGAGCTGAAAAATGCACTTCTTTTTCCCTTTTCCCCTCTAGCCATGTCAGCATCGCATTATTGGGTGAGGCACCCGTTGCGCTGGCGTCTCATACGATAAATCACCTACTTCGCACCATGAAAAAAGCTCGTCCTCTGCGTATCTGCCGTTAAGGACGGAAAGGCAAGGCAAAAGCAAAAGCAAATAACCAAAAATGCTCCGAATAGCCCCGCGACGCCTGGCGATGCTGGTGTTGGTCGTCGCCGCACTCGGCACCTCCATTCTCACCGGCGCCCGGCTCTTTCTCATCGAGCAGGCGATCTGTCGCGACTATTTCTCGGCCGCCGATCCAGCGGTGATCAGGCCGGACGGGAGCGTAGAGGAGTCTCTCTGCAAGTCGAACGGCATCCAGTCCGAGGTCGCCATGGTGTCGGGGCTATTCGACGTCATCACTCTGATGTCTGGTAAGCGAGCGGCGCTGTTGAAGTTCGTCGGGCGCGTGAGCTTACGCGTTCGTCTCCCGGCTTAGGCGTGCTTGCGACCCCCGTTTACGACCGACTCGTCCCTACTTTCGGGAAACGAAAGATCCTGTTGCTCAACGCGTGTAGCTTGACCGTCGGGGCGTGCTACTCCTTAATCGTGTGCAAGTCACCCGGAATACCCTGGAAACCCATGCGATGAGGCAGCTGACGGTTATCAAGGCTTCGTCTACGGCGTGTTTGACATTCGCATGATCTGGTTGACCGGCTTGTTCGACTTACTGGGCGGTGGCCTGCCGGTCCGAAACGCTTTACTGTATACCTACATCGCGGAAGCTGTCGAGTTCGAGAACCTGAGCAACGCATTATACCGGCTCAGCGCCGCCGTCCTCACCATGAACTTTCTAGGGACTGTCACGGCGGCCGTCCTGTTAAACGTCAACGTCTTCCTGCTCTGTTTCCTGGGGGTCTGCGTCATTTCTATGACTGTGCCGTTGGTGTTCTCGCTAGGACCATCGCACCAAGAAGAATGCCGGGACGAATCGGATGAGCAGGAAGAGGACCAACCGCTGTTGGCCGAAGCAGGATGCTTTTGTACCTCGAGACTGGGTTTCTGTCGCATCCTCAGAAGCGTGCAGGTGGAGGCGCAAGCATCCATGAACCTATTGGTCGACCTGTTGCGGAAACCAACGATGCGCGTGACGCTACTCACGTATCTGAGCTACGAAATGGCTATTTACGTGCGCGTTACATGGTCGCAGTGGGCTGTGAAGCAATTCGGTTGGACGCTGGCCGACGCCAACGCACTTAACTCTTTTCGAATGCTGGCGAACGGAGTGAGTCTCGTTCTGATGCCGTACGTTTCCGAGCGCATCTTGCGGCCTTTCCTCAGGTCTCGGCGGCGTATCGACTTTTGGATCACTCAGAGTAGTCTATGGGTCAACCTCGTTGGGGTGTCGTGTATGGGTGTTGCTCAGTCGGGGGCCTTCTATATCATCTCCTCTATTTCTTACTCGATGGGGGCCGCGCTTTCAGACTCTCTGCGGTCCTTTTCCACGAGTACGATGTGGGATGAAAATGAAATCCGAAGATTGTACACAGGTATTAGCATGGTCGAGTCTATAGCCGGTCTTTTGGGGACGGCACTTTGGAGTTCGATGTTCTCTCTAGCGATGAAGAAAGGGGGAACGACGTTGGGACGAATTCCCTGTTTTGCGGCTGCTGTGCTATTTGGATTTTCAATATGGATGATGCACATTTTAAGAGGGTTGGTTGAGAGGAAATCTACGCGTTCTAGTTATAGGTCAGGAGATGATGAAGTCCAAGACGAGACGCGTGCAAGTATCTAAGATTCTAGATTCTAAGACCTAGGGTGTTGAAATAGATGCAGGTTATGAGTGTTATCTTGTATATTCAGAAGGTTAAGTCGTAGTAGTAAGTACTGGTTCGTAGATATTACATCTATGCTCTTGTGGGTACAGGGCGTAGGCTCCCAGCCACCTAGTATTCCGACATAGGGGTACTTATTTATATTATAAGATAACGTGAAGGTAAGGTGATTTCATCTGGAAGTGTACCTAATCATTTGTTATAGTTACTATATCTTGCATTGCCCTACATTCTACCTCAAAATGAGCAATACCAAGTATCCAAAGTAAACAGGATAGGTATACGGGTAAGGAGGCACCTATACAGGTCATTCATCTCCTCGAATATGACATTGAATATACTGACGTAGTAAGAAATAATTTCTCAACTACCCTAACTTATACCATGTCCGGAATGCATTCTAATGAAATGCCGAAATTCTGGGGGCGTCTGATCACCGATGGCATTTTTCGACAGATTGCTGTGGATGAGCAGTTTGATTAGACCTGCATCCTAATCATTTTGGATCATCTTGGACGACCCTGAATCGAACTAAGCATTTTAAAGCTCTCGGCACCGCATCGTGGGTACTGCACTGCTTCATGCACGCCTCTGTACAGGACGGAGTCATGAAACTCTCGTATCTTGAGTATAAGACTGCAATGAGTATCTTAATCTCCATGGTCGCCAGTGGCTTGCCTAGACAAATGCGTCCGCCATAACCGAAGGGTATAAGTTGAGACTCGCGCAGTCTTAAGCTAGGCCCATCAGGCTCAAGCCACCTTTCAGGGAGAAAGCAATCTGGATTTGGGAAGACCTGAGGATCTCTATGCAGTGCTGGGACTGAACTAGTGACTACGGTATTTTCAGGGACGTAGACTCCTGACAAGGTGCACCCGCCCTTCGGTACTATGCGCTCGGCTCTTCCGCTAGAAGCTGGGTGAAGGCGATAAACCTCTCGCAAACAAGCTTCCAATGCCGGTGCACGGCCGTCGATGTCTGAGAAGTTAAAGCATAAGGGGCCATTCGGCTGCGGTAAGGCTTTCAGCTCGTTTCGTATCGCCTTCTGCCATCGTGGATACTCCGTCAATCTCCAGATCAGATACGTTGCTGTCACAGCTACCGTGGCCTCGGCAGCATTTATATTGTCCAGCACCTCTGCTGCAATGAAACTTCTATCTAGATCCATAGCCACTAAGCGTCGCAGGAGGGAAGACGTATCCATGAAGAGAGGATCATCTATCGCGGCGGATATACGGTTCCGACACCAGTCAGCGAGCTTGTCATCTGCTCGCAGATAACCTAGATGTCCGGGGTTGCAACTAGCTAGGAATCGAGAAAAGATTGAAAATGAAACTGGAAAGCGGACTCTGAATGGGCCGGCAAACTGTAGTAGCTTGAGCTCCTTGAAGAGGCCACGTTCCGGTAGGGCTCTACCGCCGAGGGCATTGGTGCAATGCTTCGGTCCGAGGACCAAGTACGTTATATTGTCAAGAGCATACCAATCCGTCAGACTGTATATGTCGATATCTTCGTCGTCACGTATTGCCTCTGAAGCTACCTGAGCGCAGTTACGGATATGTTCCTCAATGTGTGCTTGTGTGTAGATCGTGGACGCCTGATAAAAGGTCGATGTCAGTCGTCGTTTCTCCCGATGCTCGGCGTACAGCTTAGTTGCAAAGATCGAACGCTCGTTATACCCAGTGAAGTGGTCAAAGTAATCACTCTTTGCCCAACCCTGAGTTGCTCGATAGATCTGGCGCGTACCATCCAGAGTTGCAACTGAGATCTCGTTTGGGGCTATGCGGATGATGGGTCCATATTGCCAATGCCACCGGAGGATCTGATCGTTTCGACAATATGTAAGTTCGTAGTAAGCCAAGTGTGCACTGGTGACTTTACTGAGCCAAGGGCCTGGTATATGGCTCAGTCGGTCGTGAAGAGGATCATGCATGCGTCTAGAGGCCAGGAGTATAACCACCATAACCAGGCATACGATGACAAATGCTTTCAAAGAAAAGCTCACTTCCTCGCTAGACACAAGTAATGTCGACAACATTGTATCTAGCACTAAGCAGGAATACTGTGTATAAGCCCAAGGTTGTTCCTATTCAATTATAATTATCTACAAAACAGCCAAGGAAACCTTCTGCCCAATATTGCAATTTATACATAGCTCATCTTTACCACCATCTGCTTGAGTGTGCACCTATTATCCTTCAAAGTCGATAAAACATGACTGAATCACGTTGAAGACTGCAGAGATATTTCTTATTTTCTTTTTTAGTAATAACACCATCTTGAAATATCCAGCAGGAAGGGAACATCGTGTCTCGTGTTTTCAGCTGTTGTCTATGAATCAGAAAAAGCTGTAAGTGCGTCTAGGACGGACAATATTTCCTTATTTGTAAAAGTAGAGAATTTTATTATTACGATACCGAGATAATTTCATGACAATCTACCACTATGCCTCATATCACGACTTCGATGTCTTCACATGGTAACTCAGTAAGCGCTCCGAGCATCAACTTGAAGACTAATGAGCCTCACATTCATTGACTAGTTGTAAAAGTGTTACAAATCAAAACGTCCATTCTGCATACTCTTGTCGTAGATTAGCAAATCTTGTCTTTTTACGAATGAAGCTGCGAGAAAAGTGGCAACGATCCGTGCATATGTGAATATCTACGACGTTCACATAATTATCGTATCTTTCCAGCGCCAACACCAAGTATTGTAAGTAAGTAGGATTTCAAGACGCATCGTCGCTGCTACGGCTGAACGAGGAGTGACCGTGACGTGGAATGGTGCGATACTCAGCTGTGTTCATGCGATGATCTTTTCCCAAAAACAAGACGATGGCCTTGTGATGTACTTCCTTTCTGACTTTATACGACCTTCTACATAGGATTTCGTTGTTAATCAAGTATAAGATGCTTCGGATAATCTTTTTTGACGCTTACCTCGTAACTTCTTTGTAAATATGTACTCGCATGCAGTCTATCCTATGACGCGAGCAGGACCGTCTCTACATCTCCAATTTGACTGGTTAACACTTCCAAGGTTTCTACCCCGAGGGTGTGAAGCTGAGGACAGAGGAGGCTCCAGGTGGGGTTATGGGCGTACGTGTATCCATAGATTTTCCTTGGGTCGTATTTTTTGAGTTACATTTCTCATGATACATGGTGCTTTCTCGTTGATGGTCACACTGCCTGTACAGGTATTCTGTAAAGAACTTGTCCCCATGGAACTTCCCCTCCTTACTAACGCTTGCTATTCTTCATCAAGATAGCTTCAAATCTCTGAAAATCAGGACTGTTCATGGATCACGATTCAATAATCAGGATTCATAGTGACGCAGGTTGCATTTTTTAGCCCAAGGAATGCGTCATGCAGGCGAGGTCGAAGATTTAGTATTAGTTAATGAGCTTTCAACGAGCTGATGATCCCATCTTGGACCCTTATGAGCGGGGGAAGCTTCATCAGCACCTTCTCAGTCGCCAATCTTAGAGCTAAACCGGTACAATTAGGTCTGTTTAATATATTGATTCTCTAGGGCCGGTTCAGTTTAATTTAAAAAAATATTCAGACTGGTTCGATGGAGCTCCCTGATTTGAACGATGGGGGCGTTGGAGAAGTACAAGGTAATGAAGATATATTAAGAAAGTTGCGGCTCTAGATCGACAGATTTCATATCCATTGGTTGGCCAGCTGCGGTGGGACATTACACAGGCACGAGGTCGAGTAACCTGAGCGCCGACATCTGTCCATCTACTGCGCAACGGTACATTGTCTCGCTCTGAAGATTTCACTGCGTATAAGGTAATTATTTTTGACATAAAATAAACGTAATATAAAATTTGTTTTTATTTCTTATTCTGTCATCGTGCGAGAAAGGTTGTAGCTGAAAAGCTGTAAGACGAGCAATGTAAAGCGTACGTGGTAAAAGTGGGAATAACCTCACTCCACATTTGAATAAGGAAACTACCCCCTAAATCCAATACCAAATCCTTGTGACTTAGGACTCACCCCGGACTACGCCTACCATGCCGGTATGGCTCAGCCCATGTCATTGTAATTATCCTCTAGCGATTGGTGACTTGGTGACCCGGGGTCGGAAGGTTGCGTTCCAGTTCATTGGCACTCCGCAAGATTGAAAATTGTTAGGTTCGTCGAATTCGACGTCAAAGCGACGGAAGAACTATTAGTTTCGCCGTCAGCAATCATCTATCCATATCCAGATCATGAACCTACCTCTGCAACGGATTTCCAGAGTTGTATGGACGCCAAATGCTTCCCTAGGCATTTTCTTGCGCCATATCCGAAAACAAAATCCAGGCGGATCATTTGTTTGTAGTGATCCTCAGACGCCTCCAACCAACGCGTTGGCCGAAACACGTCGGCATCTTCTCCATAAGTAGCTTTATCGCGGCCCACAATCCACGAACTGGTGGAGACAGACATGCCAGGAGGGACATACGTCTCGTGAAGTTGTAGTCCCGTATTAGCAGGAGATGCGCGGGGAACCTGTACGGTTGATGCAGTGTAGCGTAGTGACTCGCGAATACAGGCACTAAGAAAAGGAAGCTGGACCGCTTGATCGTAACTTATGATAGTATCAGTCAATGGAATAAGCCCCTTTTCTTGGGCCTCCTCGAGCTCATCTTGCAGACGTTCGCGGACATCGCGATTTCGGGAGATATGAAAGACGACCAGGCCGAAATTGAGCGAAGTTGTCTCCGATCCAGCTTGTCTAGAGTGAGATGTTAATAACGTGTTGTGGGTTTGAATCAAACGGCAACTAACAAAGCAGTCAATAATTCAGCTTTTATATCCTTCATTGCCATGGGCGAGCCGTCTTCATCTTTCGCCGATAAAAACTTCTGCAAAAGGCTCCGCTTGTCTATCTCTCCTTTCAATTCTCGATTAGGTTTCACAAGCTCGTCAATGATACGATCTCGCTCTCCCATTACCGCCCCGATCCCTCTCGTATCTGTAGGGCGAACCATAAAAAAGCGTCGCCCTACCCACGTGTTGCGTATATACCAAGAAATGTTGTCAAGCTCCCCCAGGAGCTCGCCGAGCCAAACGGTATCAGCAAACTTCTGTATCAATCCGTTGACGTCCCTTTCCTGGGAGAGAAAACCATGTGGTCGCCCGAAGCATAATTGTGTGATAACATCAAAGTTGAACCAACTAGAAGAAGTGAGCTTTCTAGTAGTCTGGGACTTCTATAGTTTATGTGCTCACTGTAGTCGAGATAGTAAGTCAATGCTTTCCCCCTTCGTAGAAGCTCTCGAGAAAATCGCGACTAACTCTTCGAGTCGCTGATTGATGTCAGGTTCGAAAAGGCGCACATTTTTCATGGAATACTAAAAGGCATGTTACTCGAGTTATTCATCGCAGATATTCCCTATATCTTACTGCATGTGCGATTCTCTTCCTCGCCATAATATGCTTTTTATGGCTCTTGAAAGTGAAAAGACTCTCAGACCCGAAATTGGCCGCATTGATGTCGGTTTTGTCCGCTTTCATATGGAAGATAACTGGAACAAGCGTCGAGTCGTTGACCATAAGACTATTGGGACTATATCGTACAATCGGCCCTATACAACTTCCTTAGCTTCGTAGCATACCATGACGGGAAGTAACCGACCCGTGGAGATTGTGGGCTTACCGTATTCGCGGTGAAGACGTAGATCGTTCTCCTGTCCATTACCGCGAAGAAACCAATAGGCACGATAAGTACTTGAGATCCGGCCCAAAAAGGGTCCCGGGAAATGGGCTAGAGGATGAATCCAGAGTCTATATACAATGACTCCTGCTCTCCATAAGACGAGGATGAGGAAACTTGAAAGAACGAAATTTAGCATTCTAGTCGATAGTCGGGGAATTCAAACTGAGAGAAATGGTCAATGGAAGTGAGTAAGGAAAATTCAAAGATTCGTGCTTAATACCAAATTTGCATAGTAGTTCAATGTTTACCAAAATCTAATACTACTATTCAAGAGAAACTATATAGATACCTAGGGGTAAAGAGGTAGATACCCGAAGGCATACCCTTAACGTCATGGCCAACTGCCTAGATAGGTAAGCTGTCTTCGAAACTTTTTGCCTCTCTTGAGAGGTAGGTACCCTTTCCATTCCTGGACTTAATTGATTTTGATATTTCCATGCTTCCCCCTCATGCACTCTCGACTTCGGCTGTAAAAGTGGCCCGCACTAGATCGACACAGCGTTACATCACGGCTCTGATATCACTCTGAGGCAGCGTGATGGATTAATACATACCTTTAGGCACCTACCGACGTCCACGACGATAGATAAACTTTAGCCATGTGACACTGGGCCAGGTGCTCAGCATGTCATGGTTCAACGATTTGCATATTCTTTCCCTTACGGTATATGTGATGGTTACATCAGACTACATAACCACATGCGGGTATCAGGATATATTGGAAAGCCGCAGTACAAGGAGTTTAACGTAGAAACAAAAGTCATCTTCACCTAGTCTCGTATGGGCAGCCCTAGAATCCCCCCTAAATCTAATAATTGGTTACTTTTGTGTTGAGGACTTTTGCTATGAGTAGTCTGAAGGTTGAAGCTGGACCCCCCCTACGTAGTTATGAAGAAGTATATGGATTTTCATGAGTAATAGTATTATGTTATTTAAGTGATGGGCACCGAGGCTGTTTATACTTCATCTTAAAGGCCTCGTTGTCGGTACAAAGCCTGAGTATCCATTGACTTTGTGAGATAGCATTATACGATATATGTCGGGATTATCCAGGGCGATTTCAAAAACTTGCAAGTTACAAGACGACTACCTAATAGCGCCCGTAATATGATACTCTTGTTTCTCAATCATTGAATATGTTGCTACATCAAATCTTCGAGCGCCAGGCGCTTCTTCGGCCACAGCAGATCGTGATACAGTATCAGGATACTGCTATCACTTACAGCGAGCTTGAATCCTCTGCAAACCAGTTAGCTGCGTATATAGAGAAGAGAGCCGATCCGACGAAATCTGGCGTCATAGCACTCGCTCTGGAGAAGGGACCGCTGATGGTCACAGCTATTCTTGCAGTCCTGAAGATTGGCAAGGCATGGTTACCTCTCCCGGTTGATGCTCCCCAATTGCGGATCGAGACAATTCTGAAAATTGCAACACCGAGTCTAGTCCTCACGTCACAGACGACGCAGCATATTGGAAATGGGTTGTGCGTTTCAGTCGTGCTCGATGATCTCGCCATCAAGGGAGAGATTGAGAAGCAGGAATTCGAGTCCATACCCCCCAAAAATGGCCACATAGGACCTAATGACTTGTGTCATATTCTGTTCACCTCTGGCTCGACCGGTACGCCCAAGGGTGTCCTTATCGAACACGGGGCAATGGTCCATAACGTCTCTCTTCTGGTAGACGTTTTCAGGCTCAACGAGGAGACTAGGACACTTCAATTTGCCTCATATACGTTTGATGTCTTCAGCCTTGACCTCTTCATGACCTTCTTTGTCGGCGGCTGTTTAGTTATGGAGAACCCCCTAAACATGATGTCCAATTTAACAGATTTCATCAACCGCACTCGAGTTAACTATGCCCAACTTACTCCTACTATCATCTCACTCATCAAACCTACCAATGTGCCCCTTCTCCGCGTCCTAGTCAGCTCCGGTGAGCCTTTGACAATGGAAATCCTGAATCAATGGAGCCAGCGGGTGAGACTATTCAATGCCTATGGACCAACAGAAACTATCGTCTGTACAGTACAGGACATGAGCGCACCCGTGTTAGCAGACACTTCATTGATCGGGAAAGCTCTTCCTGGTCTAGAGGTAGTCTTGACACAGGAGGGCTCTGATGAAAAAACTCCACCAGACGCAATCGGGGAGATCTGCGTTGCTGGAATTCAGCTATTTCGAGGTTATCTTGGGTCCGACCTCAGTGAGAATTCCTCCAAGTTCTTCTACCGTGGGGATACGAGGTTTTATCGCACGGGTGACATGGGTATTCTCACTCAACTACCGGATGGTGATGAAACTATTCGGTATCTGGGTCGGCGAGACGGACAAGTCAAGATAAACGGAGTCCGAATAGAGCTCGGCGACGTTGAACAGGCTTTTGCAGATTACGAGTTCAGTCGAGGTTGCCTCGCAATCTTCCCTAGAGTTGGTCTGATTGGTGGGAAGCTTGCCGCCGTTGTATTGGTGAGCCCTGAGATAGACTGGGAACGACTCAAAACAGGAGTACCTCAAATGAATTTAGTACGCCCAATACATTCTATACAGAGAGATATTGTCCAGGAACTCGCTGAATTCGCCCATACAACGCTGCCTCCTCAAGCAGTGCCTAGCACCTGGTGGCTTGTGGATAAATTTCCACTCACGGCTACTGGTAAACTCGACCGACTTGGAATCCGTCAGTGGCTCGAGACTATGTCCGAGGTGGACTACGAAAGTTTTATTCAGTTCTCGGCCACTAGTGGGAAGCAGACTACGAGGCTCGATCCTACAATATTGCAGAGCCTAGTTGATCTGTGCAGAAAAGCCTTGAATTTGAAGAATGTCGTGATAGATCCGCAAACGCCACTTTTACGTCTCGGATTCGATTCGTTGGCTATCATCCGACTAGTCTCGATGGCTCGAAGTCGAGGTATCATCTTGACAGTACAACAAGTACTGCGTGAAAACTCAATAGCACAACTAAGTGCAAGTTTATCTACCCCTATTTCACATTCCTTCGAATCTCGAGAGGATGTCCCTGATCTCAATGAGCCATTTGGCTTATTGAAAGCTGCTACTGGTATTAGTGACCAATCTGGTCTCAAGTCTCAAGTTGCTACCCACTGCCGTGTTAGTGTCAGTGATATCGACGATATTTATCCTTGTACACCTTTGCAATCTGGCATGATGGCGCTCTCGGCCCAACAGCCCGATGCTTACATCTGTGCCATGAGTTTCATTCTGTCATCTACAGTTGATCACTGTCGTTTTCAGAATGCCTGGGAGAGATTGGTTATGGGGATTCCCCTCCTGCGTAACCGCCTCGTGCCTGATCCAAGAACAGGAGATAGCTTTTTACAGGTTACAATTCGCTATCAGACACTGTCCCAACGCAACGACAATTTTGAATTCAACGAACCCATGTCGTCTGAACACAGTCAATGCCGGAGCCGCATGGTATGGGATGAGAAGTCACATAGGTGGAAGTTCGAATTGAAAATTCATCATTGTTTATTTGACGGCTGGTCCAAGGGCCTTCTTGTCTCCCAGCTCAAAATGCTATATGATTCGGGTGGTAAACCTAGCAATGTTGCCGCGGGGTTCAAGACGTTTATCAGATATCTCATCCATGATATAAACAGTAACGAGCAAGAGCATATTTCAGCATGGCGCGAATACTTGAACGGGAGCACGATCACAAACTTTCCTCTGGTCCCATCCTCAGGATGTAAAGAAGGTCTTGTGGTCCGGCCCCAAGTCTACGAGAACTTCATCCATATTCTGAACACGGACGTGATGTCTGTCGCCAAAGAAAATGGGGTTACTATTTCCACGTTGATTCATGCGGCTTGGGCAGTCGTTCTTGGCAAGCACACCGATACAGACGATGTTATATTTGGTGTCACACTTTCTGGACGTGATGCGCCCGTTGCACAACTCGACGAAGTTATTGGTCCAACTCTTGTGACGGTTCCTTGCCGTGTTCGATGGAATAATACGGTGACGTTGGCACAGTTCTTGCAAATACTTCAACAACAATCAATAAAATTGATTCCACATAGGCACTATGGCCTCCAAAAGATTGGAGAAATAAATTCGGACGCGAGAAGCGCTTGTTCGTTCCGTTGTCTCATAGTAGTCCAGCCAGTGGACGATATGAGATCTGAAGACCTCGAAGACTTCATCCAAGAAGAGCAATATTCCTCTCCTGATATCATGCAAACTTACCCCCTCACTCTTGAGTTGACACCGGGTCCGACTGGTTTAAAAGTCAATGCTGAATATGATAAGTGTATTCTCTCCAGACAAGATCTGCTCTATATACTTCATCACTTCGAGTCAGCCTTGAATCAGTTCGGCTTAAGAAAGGACCATACCCCTGTTTCCGACATTGATATAACTAGCACAATGGACGTGAAGCAGATCCAAAGCATAAGTCCTAGGTGTCCACCCAAGATCGACCGCTGCATTCACGAAATTGTACACGATGTGGCTATTAAATATCCTGATTATCCAGCCATTGTCCAACAAACACCATCAAGAATAATATCCTACAACGAGCTTGATCAAGCTTCGACATATCTAGCACAACACCTTCATCATTTCCATGGGATTACACCAGGAGAGGTAATTATTATTTCCGCCGAAAAGTCAGCCATGACAGTTATTGCCATGCTCGCAATACTGAAAATTGGAGCGGCTTATGCACCGTTAGAAATGACCCAACCTACCGAGCGTCTTTCCCACATCATTGAGCTGTTGAAGGCAAGGTATGCGATATGTTCATCAAAGTCGCTACTTGTAATGCAAAAGCTCGTGGGAAAGGTTATAGAGATTAATGACGAGTCTATGATGAATGTGCCTAAGGATATAGCCTTGAAGCACGATTTCTCTTGTAGCTCCCCCAATAGCACTGCTATCATTTTCTTCACGTCTGGGAGCACCGGCAAGCCGAAAGGGGTTCCCTCCACACACTCAGCCGTTAGTACAAGCATGCACCATTTCACAAAAATGCTAAAACTCGGACCTGGATCTCGGATTCTACAGTTTACATCCTTTACTTTCGACATGAGTCTCAAAGATATATATTGTACCCTCTTTTCCGGAGCCTGCATTTGTATCCCAGGAGAATATGATCGTCTAAATCATTTGCCAGCTGCTATGCGGGATCTCAATATCAACGTAGCCTTCTTGACGCCAACTGTCGCAGAAACTATAAGTCCTTCGGAGGTTCCCACTCTTCAACTACTGAATATAGGGGGCGAGAGGGCCAAATTATCAGTAATCCGCGCCTGGGCCAGAAAAACGAGATTAATCAACTCGTATGGTCCTACCGAGACAGTTGCGTGTTTATCAGCTGCTGACTGCCTAGGAGATGAGGTTGATGTGGATGACATAGGTCAAGCTGTCACTGGGTGTATGTGGATCGTCCAACGGGATTCCAAAAATTGTCTCGTTCTAGCACCGATCGGATGTATTGGTGAGATAGTTATCTCCGGCTTCACTGTAGCAAGCGGGTATCTTGGTAATTCCGAGAAGAGCAATGAATCATTTGTGGCTCAGCCTGAATCGATGCCAACACATGCTGAGTCTCGATTATACCTCACAGGAGATTTAGGTCTCCGCGGGCCAGATGGCAACGTGAAATATATGGGCAGAAGTGACCAGCAGGTCAAAATACATGGCATCCGAATCGAGCCTGCCGAAACGGAGTATCAACTCCATCAACTGGGTGGAAACTTTTCGTCCACTGTCGTCGACGCGGTTCACATCGGCAACGATATGGCTTTAGTTGCGTTCGTGCAATTTCTCAGGGAACAAGTAGGGAATTTATCAAATTCAGGCTCTATGCTCTGTTTCGTTGATAGAATGCCGGAGCAATTCAGTACAGAATGTCTACGCGCAAAACTTGACCTTATGAACAAGCTGCCCCAGCATCTGATTCCGAAAGCTTTTATTCCGGTCAACTATTTCCCATTATCTATATCCGGTAAACTAGATCGCAAACGGCTACGTGAGTCATTTGAGAAGAGCAGTGACCGCGAAAAATTCATGCTGTTAACGACAAAGTTGCAATATCACCCACGAACCCCCCAAGAACAGTTGCTATGCAACATATGGAAGGACGTACTTGCTCGAGATGACGAGATTGCGTCTAGTGATAGCTTTTTTAGAGTCGGTGGAGATTCATTCACTGCAATTAAACTGGCTCTTGCCTGCAGGAACCAAGGCTATAGTCTTTCCATTGAGCAGATATACAAGAATCCGACTCTTAAAATGATGGCTTCGATCATGGTGAAAGGATTGTCAGATAGCCAATCCTCTGCGTCAACATCTTCTATAAACCCAACCCCTTTCTCTCTAGTAGGGGGTAAGAGTGAGGACCTTTTGACGGAGATTTCTCAGATTTGTCACATAGACATGCGAGAAGTTGAAGACGTATATCCAGCTTCTCCTTTTCAAGAAGGACTTGCTGCCATTAGTTTACATGCCGATTCTGCGTACATGTCTCATTGGACATACACGCTCCCACGCGGAACAGATCTAGACCGACTTAGAAATGCCATGGAAGTTGTCGTTGCTAGGAACCCGATCTTCCGAACTGTTCTAGTATATACATCTTCTTGGGGCATTGTTCAAGCTGTGCTTAAACATCAGGGTCGGGCTAGGAAATCCTCTCCTCATACACCCCCTAATCGGTACGATAACGAGAAGCTTGAAGGGAGGAACCTATTCAACTACGATGCGCACTACGATGAAGTGGGTGATGCGTATTTGCACATTGACATACACCACGTCCTGTACGATGAATGGACAATGGGATTTTTGTTGGACGACTTAGTTTACAACTATGATCACTTGGATAATCAGCAACTATCACGACCCCAATACGCGAATTTTATTTGTTACCTCTCAAAGTTAGATCGCGAAGCATCTGCTCACTTTTGGGAAAAGGAGCTGAAGGGCGCCAGGGACTCAGGGTTCCCTCGCCTACTCTCTCCAGGCCAATCTCCCCTTACGAACGCTACTGTTCCCTCACTCGAACCCATCCCAATATCATCAGATAACACGACTATCACCCCAGCTAATATCGCTTCTGCGGCTTTAGCCTTACTTATATCATCGTATACCAGCACAGATGATGTGATTTTCGGCGTGACATTGTCAGGGCGCCATCTTCCTGGTCTAGAAGGAGTGTCTGGGCCAACAATTTGCACTCTTCCACTCAGACTACAAGTTCATGGGAAAGACAGTGGCGCTACCTTTGTCACTTACGTACAGTCGAAGATGCGTATGTTGCAATCATCGCCTTTCCAACATTATGGTCTACAAGAAATCGCGCGTGTGGGTGGAGACGGCCCCCGAAACGCATGCACCTTCAAGACTCTGCTTGTTGTCCAGCGGGAGGAAGTTCAATCTCAAGATCCCGCAAAGGCCCACCTTGGACTTCGAATGAAGCTTGTAAAAGAAGCGACAACGATGTCACTGAACTATAGCATCGTAATATACTTGACAGCAGACTCACCTAGTGGATATATGAAACTCACCATGGATTATGATTCCAATTGTATAACTGAGCAAAAGGCACACCACATCCTTAAGCAATTGAACGAGATCACGCACCGTCTATCATCCGCTAGAGCTGTTCTCCTTGAGGAAATCACCGACGCTCTACATGTTCAGGTACCTGGTGGGTTAAATGATGCTGTGGGGAAGCCAAAGAGCATTAGGCACCTAGTGAAGAAAAATGTAGGGGATGAGACATCATCAAGATTCGAGGATGGGATAAAGCTCCAGGTACAGCTAAAGAACATGTGGGCAGACCTCATTGGAATATCACCTGAAGATATAGGTCCGGATGATCACATTGAGTCCTTAGGTGGCGACTCAGTTACCGTCATAAAGCTCGTCTCTGCTATTAGAAAATTGGGTTTCCATCTGGATGCAAGGACCGTCATTAACCAATTCACAACGCTAAACTCGATGGCCAACGCATTATTATCAGCTATAAGGACGCCAGACGATACTAGGTCAGAAGCTCTTGGCTCCTTTTCCTTACTTAAAGACGTTTGTAAAGAGTTGTATACCAAAGAGGCAGCTGCAAAATGCCGGGTGGACTTGGGTAGGATCCAAGATATATATCCATCCACGTCTCTACAGGAGGGTCTCATGGCATTAAGTATCAAGGCGCCAGGCTCATATATGGCGCAACACTGCTTTGAGATCCTTGGGCCCGTGGAATTTACCAGACTTGAGACGGCAATTCGTAGGTTGTGGGCCAGAGAGCCTATCTTACGCACACGTCTTTTCATAGATGGAAAGCTAGGAACCTTGCAGGCAATCATAAACGACGAACATACGCCTTTTAGTACTTATAAAGGCGGTTTGCACGAGTATTTAGAGAATGATATGAGGGTTGAGTTCAAATATGGACTACCCCTTAGCCGCTTTGCACTAGTAACGGACGACGGTCGAGGACGAGATTATATAGTGATATCCCAGCATCATGCGGTAAGCGATGGGTGGTCCATTAAGCTTCTAATGGAAGCCATCGAGCGGGGGTACGTTCATCAGGAGCCAGGGGTCCGTGATTATAAGTTACAAGAGGTTCGGGTAAATCCTATCCCTTCCTTTATCAAGTTCGTGAGGGAAGCGGAGACTTCAGAAGACGCTGCACGCTTCTGGGTATCAGAGCTGGATGAGTTTTCCGTGACAGATTTCCCATGCACACGAAAGAGAAATTTCTGCGCAGCCTCTTGGAGTACCATCTCGTGCAAAAAGCCATCTGTGGCGCGGGGGTCCCTCTCTTCTCTTCTTGAGGCCGCGTGGGGCCTCGTCCTTGGCAAGCTGTCGGGCTCCGACGATGTTGGCTTCGGGACAGTTCGGTCAGGAAGAACGGCTCAAGTTTCAGGAATAGAAAGCATGATATTCCCAACTATTGTCACCATTCCAAGACGCCTAAAGCCTCAATCCAGCCAAACTGTATCGGAATACCTCGACCAAGTCTATCACCATGTAAGTCGGGCAGGACCGTTTGAGCAATTTGGTCTCAGAAAAATGCGCACGTTGAGCCAAAATACCAAAAATGCGTGCGAATTCCGGACATTGTTTGTGGTTCAACCGGAACAAATAACGACCCACTGGAATAAGGGGCAACCCACTCGGGAGATTACCTTCAAGGAGGTAGACACATTCTCAACTTTTGGCACATATGCTCTGTCAGTTATCTGTGAGCCGTATGAAAGTGGAACACTCCGAATTCATGTAAATTATGACGAAGATGTTTGTTCCGAAGACGAGATCAAGCGAACGTCCTACCAACTAACCCAGGCGATATCATGGCTTTCTGATAGCAGCAATCAAGCTGTCTTCCTCGATAAATTTGATATTACTATGGAGCAGGTGGTTCCAATCCTAGAGAGAGAGTCGCCGAAAACTACGCATTCATACACGTCGGTAGCACAAGCGGATGTCGTAAATAGCCCACAAGAAATGGCTGGCGGGCTTTCATGCGAGACTCGGCCGCAAGACTTTAAAAATATGCAAGAAACTCTGCGGAGCCTATGGTCAGAAATCCTAGATATCCATGTTGATACGATAGGGTCGGAGGATGACTTCATTATGCTCGGCGGTGATTCAATATACGCTATCAAGTTGTCCGCACTTGCGATGGAAAGGGGCCTTTCACTCTCCGCAAGAATTATCTTCGGGCATCCAATTTTAGAGCAGATGGCCCTCCATATGAAATTCTATAATGAAATCCAAGCAAACGGGGACACTGAAGGCCGAAGAGTGGTGTCCAGAAAGCCAGACACAGGAACGGCAACAGCAGGATCTTCCCAGGATAATAGTTCTTACCGGTCCCAGGTTTCCGAGATGTATGGCATCCCCAATGAAGAAATTGATGCCATATATGCGTGTACGCACTTCCAGGTCGGTTTGATGGCGTTAACATTACGCTTCCCAAGTGCATATGTTGCCACCGAGACTATCCAACTTGATTCAAAAGTTGATATTAATCGGTTCAAGCGAGCCTGGGAGCACGTCTACGCGAGACACGAGATGCTACGCACTCGAATATGTCAAGTCTATAATGATAAAGGAAATGCTGAGCTCGTGCAAGTTATTACTGCTCCAGCCAGCAGCACGACATGGTCCCCTTACACCGTAAATACAAACATAACAGACATGGGCTTGGGAATACCTCTGGCTCGATTTAGCCTTGAAGAAACTTTGAGTAACTCTGTATTCAAACTGACTCGACACCACTCCGTTTATGATGGGTGGTCGTCGGAGCTGCTGTGGGATGACCTAGGCTATGCCTACAGCAAAGAAATAGCACCACAACCCAGACAACCGTTTTTCTCTTATGTCGAATACTTACAAGGCCTAGACAGCAGCGAAGCGGTCAACTTTTGGAAGAAAGAATTCGAGGGTTTCCGCGCAGAGCATTACCCCAGAGTACCCTCAGCCGAGTTTGTACCAGAGGCAAACTTATCTGTTGAATCATTCTTCAAGATCAACCTACCTAAGACCAGATCTATAACACACGCCAGCTTCGTGCGAGCTGCCTGGGCCCTAGTTTTAGCGACTCGGGCGCAGCTCGCTACCGATCCATACAGACAACCCCTCGATGTATGCTTCGGAGAAATAACCACGGGAAGGATGGAACCAGTTGCTGGCATTCAGCACATTGCAGGTCCTATCGCCAGTGTCATACCCTTCTCTACCCATATCGACTTAGACGAATACGTTAGTCAATATCTCAATCGGATAAAAGAGAAGTTTAACGCCATCGCACCCTTTGAGTACTTTGGCCCAGGCAATATTAGCAAGATCAGTCCCGAGGCAAAAGCCGCATGCCAATTCAAGAACCTACTCATAATTCAATCGGCAGATAATCGTAGGTCCGAAGAGCAGCCATTGCCGTGGCAGAAGATTAATCTGGGTCATATGCAACAGTTGTATGGAATTGTTGTAGAGTGCAAACAGACTGTCGATAGCGGCGGCCTCAATTTGGAGGCATGTTATGACGAGAGACTCCTATCAAAGGCTGAAGTGATGACAATACTCGACCACCTCGTACGCATTATCTCCCTCCTTCATAAATACTCATCCAGTCAGGAAAACAACATAACTATACGTCTCCTACTGGATCAGTTAAAGGCAACAGAAAACTATGAACAAATGCTGTCCTTTAACGGGCCTGCCTTGGCGCGGTCTACCTTATGCCTTCACGAATTTGTAGAGCAGAATGCTCGTTCACATCCATATCGTATGGCCGTACTCGCACATGACCGGCAACTTACTTACAGGGAGCTCGATGAGCAAGCAAGTCAGCTTGCCACCTATCTTCAGCTCAAGTATGGTGTTGGTCCGGAGGTGCTGGTTCCGATATGCTTCGAAAAGTCGAGTGCTATGATGATAGCGATCCTAGGTGTGCTAAAGGCAGGAGGCGCCTACGTCCCATTGGATCCATCCCACCCTGTCCTTCGACTCAAGAGCATCATTCAGCAAACCGAATTTAACTTAGTCTTGGTATCTCGAAAGCAGGAGGAACTTCTGTCCAAAGGACTAGGGGTTGACACCTTCGTCGTTGAAGGGTCCACCCCTCAGGGTTGCGCAGAAACTGCGTGCGACAGAGAAAGCAAGGTTGGCTCGCATAATGCCGCCTATGTGATGTTTACTTCTGGTAGCACTGGAAAGCCCAAGGGTGTGGTCATAGAACACGGTAGCGCGAGCCTGAGCATGATAGAGCATGGGAAGGTGCTTAGCTACGAGTCTCTGCGCGATAAAGAGAGACTGAGAGTCTTACAATTCAGCTCCTACACTTTTGATGTGAGCGTAGCCGAGATATTTGCGACGTGGGCCTTCTCCGGCACGGTCTGCATTCCTCGGGACGAGGATCGGTTGACCAATCTCACCAGCGTCATCTCGGCCATGAAAATAGACGTTGCTTTTTTGACCCCGACGATGATGAGCATTATCCAACCAGAACAAGTTCCAGCGCTGACTGTTCTCTGCATGGTGGGGGAGGCTACGACATCATCGCTCATCCAGGAGTGGGCAGGGTCTGTGAAGCTTTTTAACATGTACGGACCTACTGAGGCTTCCGTCGCTTGTGCTGTCTGCGCCGTAGAAGACAGTCGGTATTCACCAAGTAATATCGGGTCTCCTATGGGTGGACATCTATGGATCATCGACGTAGAGGATCACAACAAGTTACTCCCAGTGGGGTGTATCGGAGAGTTGGCAATTTCAGGTCCAATTCTCGCTCGAGGATACTTGAATAATCCTGAGCAAACAGCGAAGTCATTCATTGCTAATGTGTCATGGTGCGAAGAGGCCGAGCCCCGGAGGATTTATAAGACAGGGGATCTCGCTAGATTCACCGAGGGGGGGGCTATCGAGTTCTTCGGTAGAAATAATGACGGTCAAATCAAACTTCGCGGTCTGCGAATCGAACTTGGTGAGATTGAGTCGGTTCTACATTCATGTGATGGTATGGTTCGTGCTGTGGTTGAGAAAGTTGTTCTTGCTGGCCTGGAGACACTGGTCTCTTTCTTCCAGACCCCTGAGCTAATGAGGAATGTACCGCCTCACTCACAACCTGATGGATTTCTCTCATCCGAACTCACCCCCAAATTGGAACGTATCATCTTAGATGCAAAGAGGCTGCTTGAGAAGTCCTTACCAAGCTACATGATTCCGTCTCTCTTCCTACCCGTGGCAAATTGGCCACGGACTACTTCCGGGAAGACGGACCGGAAGATGCTACGTGAAGTGGCCAGTCAATTGAACACCACAATCTTGAGAACGTATCAAATTTCTGAGACGTGTGAGGATAGAAAAGAATACTCCATGTCCGAATTTCATGGCCAACAAGAGCACTGTGGCAAGCTTGAAACGAATGGGCCCGAACCTTTAATAGATCTGGTAGTCACTATGTGGAAACGAGCATTAGGGCGTCATGGTGAGAATGGCAGTTTCCAGCCTTCATTGCAGGACGACTTTTTCCATGTTGGGGGTGACTCTATTTCAGCTATCTTTCTCGTAGCTGAGTTTCGGAAGCGCAATGTTCATGTTACTGTCAGCGACCTCTACGAACATAGGTCACTTCAGGCCATGGCAACCTTAGCTGGTCAGGCACATAAAGATGGGCTATCGGGACAAGAAATAAACCATCGCCACTCATCAATACCAGCACATAAGCTTCAGTCTCTCCGCAGTAGTGTCGCTGTAGAGCTCGGCGTCAATCTCGACTCTATCGAAGACATATACCTATGTACTCCGCTTCAAGAAAGTACTATGCTCCTCTCCGAAAGAATGACTGGTTCGTTTCACGGTCGCTTTCAGCTACTCATGCCTCGCCAGCTCGATTTTGAGAGGCTTTACCTTGCTTTCCATAAGCTCGTGCACATGCACAATATTATGCGCACAAGGATTATCTTCGATAATGAACTTGGCCACGTGCAAGTTGTCTTAAGTCCAGCATCTTATCTTCAACAAGCAGCAGCGACGACTCAAAATGGGACCTTAGAGGTCAAATTTGGCTATGGGTTGCCGCTGTATAGACACCATGGCCTAGAAGCGAGAGGTGATCGGATATATCTTAACCTAGACTGCCATCACGCCATGTATGATGGATGGTCCTTGGACCTATTATCCAAGGATCTAAGAAGTCTTTATCGAAATCCCGAATTCCAGTTCCAAGACATCACACCCCTTAAGTCTTTTATTTCATATATCTATGACCAGGATGTAATCAATGCTGAAGGCAGATTCTGGAGCGCCGCGTTGAAGGACGCCGTGATTTCTGATTTCCCGGCATTACCAGCTGACAGGCGTGGAGTAGGTTACCACCCAATGATTCGCGCCACTTCTTTTTACGAGCATAATATCACGGCACTGGACAAAGCAGAGCCATTATCGGGTATAACCTTGGCAACAATACTGGTGACAGCCTGGTCCCTTTTGGTTTCCAAGTACACAGAATCTGATGATGTGTGCTTTGGACTGTTGCTCTCAGGGAGAAACGGTCCGATACCAGGAGTTGAGGCTATCAGAGGCCCAACTATTAACACCGTCCCCTTCCGGGTTGTATTAGATTGGAAAACTGCAATAATGAATTCCCTTCAGAATATACAGCAAAGCATCTTAGATATGATGCCGCATCAGTTTAGAGGCCTCTCGAAGCTTCGACAGGCCTTTCCGGAGGGCCATCGCGACTTTGGAAGTCTATTAGCTATTCAACCAGAAATGGACGCTGATGACGATATTGGTGACGATTTCAATTTCGAAAATTCCCTCGACCATGAGCAGGACGCGAGTTTCTTTGGAGAGCCATACCCCTTATTTCTAGAGATAAACATTAATAGAGCAGGGTCAATTGTCCACCTTGTCGCCCAGCACGATCCAAATATCATATCGACCGACAGCTTACGCCATATACTTTACCAATATGAGCAGGCCGTTCGGAATCTGACCAAAATAAATCCGTCAACTTTGTCCGACTTCTCACTAGTTTCCGAGTTTGACCATAAATGCATTCGCAAATGGGCAGGTGATCGGATTCAGCCAAGCGACGTCTGCGTCCACGAAATGATCGAGCAGATGGCCATTTCTCATCCGGAGAGTCAGGCAATCGAGGGATTCGGCGAATCTCTGACACGCGCAGAGCTACAGAAACGAGCTAACTCGGTAGCACATGGCATGCTGCAATTTAATGAGAAAATCGGACCGGGTACAATAATCCCAGTCTGGATGGAAGCCTCACCCGCGGCCGTTGTAGCGCTTCTAGCCATCTTTAAGCTCGGAGCGAGCTACGTGCCTTTAGATTACCGGCTTCCTGTTTCGCGAGCTCGTTTTATAGTCAGCGATGTTAAGGCTGACTTTGTGGTCGTGTCAAGTGGAAAGATGGCTGCCGGCCACGACTTGGATCTACCCATCTTTGAGGTTAATGATGCAGCGATGAATATGAACGAAGGCCGGCCATTATCGCCACGCAATCCAGCGCACCCATCCAACTTAGCCTACGTCATATACACGTCTGGTAGTACGGGAACGCCCAAAGGTGTGATGATGGAACACTGGGCGCTCGCAGCCACGGTCAAGGAACAAGCCAGTACTTACGGGATCGGACCGGAAACCCGCATGTTTGGCCTTGCTAATCTGAGCTGGGATCCGAGTCTTCTAGAGATCTTCGCAACGTTGTCCCACGGTGGCTGTCTGTGCATACCTACAGAGCACGAACGAAACCAGGACCTAGTCGGTTCTATTAGGAGGTTCCGGCCCGATCAAATCAGCACGTCACCGGCCGTGGCGTCGCTAATCGACCTAAAAACAACACCCACCGTTAAGGTCATCGGACTAGGAGGTGAATGTATTCGCGAGGAGAACATCAGGAACGCACATGAGGCGGGTGTGCGCCTATTCAACATCTACGGCCCCAGCGAGGCCTGTATCGACGCTGTCGTGTACCGGAGCATGGTACCCGGCGTCAGCGTCCAGAATATTGGTTGGCCCATGTCAAGCCAGGCGTGGATAGTAGATCCCTCCGACCCGTTCAAACTTATGCCCCCAGGCTGTGTTGGCGAGATTGCTCTATCTGGGACCCTGGCCCGCGGTTACCTGAACGACCCTGTGAAAACAGCAAAGGCTTTCCGAACAGGATGCACCTTCGCAGATAAAATCTACTTAACCGGCGATCTAGGCCGTCACAATCCTGATGGGTCTATTCTTTTCATGGGCCGAACAGATCGCCAAGTGAAGATGAATGGCCAACGAGTCGAGCTAGGCGATATTGAGAGTGCTATCAAGACTATCTATGTCAATTATGAAGTTGTGGTTGACTACTTCTCCATTGATGGGAAGAAGCTTCTGGTGGCGTATTTGGTTGATCTAACAGAAGCTAGTACCCCTATTACCACAACCCCTTTCAAGGTTATTTCCAGAATGCGAAGTGATTCGGTTGAATTTCAACACATACAGACACAGTTACGAGCTATTTTACCCAACTATATGGTCCCTCGCATCCTCGTAACCATATCGCGCTTACCCCTTTCTAACGCCGACAAAGTCGACCTTCAAGCGCTTAGAAATGCATATAAGGAGTGGTCTACTGAGCAGAAGCGTCTGGGCGCCACTAGCAAGAAGAAAACACAAGTTACACTGCCACCTTCCTTGACTCAAAGTGAGGTTATGATGCGAGGTCTTTGGTCGAAGGCCATTGGCTATCGTGAAGATTTAATTCAGGCTCATGACAACTTCTTCGAGCTTGGAGGGGATTCCCTTGCTGTGATGAAACTAGCAACACTAGCAGCGAAGAGCGAATGTCCCCTGGCTGTTCCCAGCATATACTCATTGCCAACATTGAGGGAAATGTCTTCTCTACTTCTATTGCCTTCTGAAAGAGCATCTTCTCTCTCAATTAACGACGGTTTATCCCCACCGTTCTCCCTTCTCCCAAAATCTATCCTAGACAAAATTAAAAACGACGACATTCTAGACGCGTTCCCATGCACCTCCTTTCAAACTTCGGCAATCGTCCAGGGACACAAAAGGCATAATACATACTGGACATGGTTCGTCATACGAATGAAGGACATCCCATCATCCACGAGTGATGAGCAACTACGCTACGCTTGCGAAATGTTGCTTAAGCGCCACGCCATTTTAAATGTTTCTTTTTTCGTAGCTGCCGGCCAAATCTTCCAAAGAATACATCAACATCCGAATACCGACTTCAAACGCCTTGGCAAATGTGTTTCTGTGGACGATTTCGTTAGCCTACTCGGTCGCGATACCCCTCAGCCCGTCTCCCTTGGGCGGGTGATGACGAAGTTCAGGATATCGTCTTGTTCCTCTAATGATCAACAGCTTCTAGCCATTGGTATGTCTCACGCACAATACGATGGGTTTTGTTTCAACGCCTTAGTCCAAGATCTCCAACTAGCCTATACCGGTAAACTTGAAGAAGCCGCAGTAACAGCAGCTCCATACTCACTGTTCGTCAACCATGTGCTCAAGATATCTTCAGATGCCAAGACGCAGTCATTTTGGACCCATCTTCTCCAGGATTCCGCAATGACGGTGATTACGACGTCGCCCCGACAGCCTCATATATCCCGAGTCTTGTACAGTAGGCTAGTCAGAAGCCTACCCCTTTACCTCTCCGGACCGCAAAATATCACTACATTCGCCGTGGTCGTCAAGGCGGCGTGGTCTATAATCTTGTCGCGGATATCGAAGACGACGGATGTGGTGTTCGGCTCCCTAGTATTTGGCCGTGACCCTCACGTGCAGAATATTGACGAAGTAGTCGGAGCCTGCATCAGCATTGTACCAAACCGCGTACGATTTTCGCATGATTGGTCGTCGAAGGACCTTCTTCAGCATTTCAGACAACAGCAGGTCTCCATATTGCCATTCGAAAGCACTTCTCTACGCGATATTTGGCGGTACGCCAAGTGGCCCTCCACAACACGGTTCGGAAGCGTCCTGCAACACCAGAACATGCACGTAGACCGCCCTAACCTCGACCAAGACTGGTCTTTCCTTGGAAGCGCGTCGTATCCGGGTCTTTGCGACGATGTGGATTGCTGGGTCACCACTGAACCTCTCTCGGGCGAGATGAGACTCCAGTTCGACTATAATAATCTCACAATCCCCGACGAGATGGCCGAACACATTACGCAGTCGCTCTGCGACGTTATTGCCGCTATATACGCAGATCCGTCGGGTTCTGTTTACACATTGCTGCAGTCAGATCGCGATGAATTTCACAAGCAAGCGTCGCCGCCGGAAACCCGCGCTACCATAAACCACGCCGAGGGTGATAAGGAAGTGCAGCGAGATGCGAAGTTGGAGGAGGCCATATCCCGTCTTCGCAAATGTTGGCGCCAGATACTCCCATCGTTCCCTCTCACGGATTCTCAGTGCGATAATGACGACACGTCCTTCTTTGCTGTTGGTGGAGATTCGGTCCTGGCCATGCAGCTGGCCGCTCTCTTCGACGAGGCCGGGCTGGGGATAGAACTGGGACACATTTTTGAGCATCCGACTCTTAGGCAACAGGCTACTTATTTGCTTGGTCGACATGACATAAACGGTCGGGAAAATGAAGAAATGAAACTTGTTTTCGACCCGTGGCATCAATAAGTTGCTTTTAGCTCAATCATTGAAGGCTCATGGATCACTTGGCCCCGTACCTTGGATCTTTCGCGCCGCGGATTGTATCACCCAGAATATAAGTCCTTCCGGGGTTATCTCTTCCTATCTCAATGGTATGGTGACATTATAGATGGATATGCATTCTATTTTAAACTTATATAACTTTATTACGCGTTGTACCTGACTACAGGCGTGGTGGCGTGAAACTGGGGTTGATGATTTTCAGTTAAGGGGATATAAAGCGAAAAGTCACTATTCTTTAGAGGCGCGGAGTCCTCTCACTACTTCAAAGGAAACCCTAATCTTGGGTTAATTGCTAAGGAATGATGTATTAGGTAGCTAGACACATAAGAAATCCGCTGATACTCAGTTCTCCTATATATGATGCCTTGCTCTCTGCACACTCTGCAGTAGAGCTCTTAATCTTCTCACCTCTCTAGTCTGTTGACTGGTGGCACCTAATTTATATCATTAACTTTAATCATGCGATTTCATCCTGAGGACTGACCGTTAACAGTAACGTCAAGGTCGCACCCAGTTATCGGAGTATGAGGAGAAAGGGAGGGATGTGGGCGAAGAAACGACCGGGACGGGGGGACCGGAAGGTAGCTAAAACGTCGCGGTCGAGAAAACACGCTCTTGCCACATCCTTGAATAGCGTTTCGTAGAAGTAGTGGATTTAGAATACGCATTATCGGGCTCCTCTTTTAATATAGGTGGTGTTTATACGTTTTCGATGTTTGGATGACTTGATGAAATCGTTCGTATTGTTAAACTATGGTGTTTGGTGGAGGAAAGAGTTGGTTAGTTGAGTAGGTGAGGTAGACTCGGCGACAGCATAATCAACGTATTTTCAAATCTTCTTGTCAAGTTCTTTAGCGATACCTGCGTTCAAGGGGTTTGAAGCGGTCGTATTCAAAGCTAGCGGACTTAACGGCCGTGTTGTGATCTGGTAGATGGTCAAATAGGCACTTGCCTCTGAAACGAAGCAGGCGAGACGCCCAGAGGTGCTCTAATACTGAGATGAGGTTAATAATAACTTTATAGAAATCTACCTAAAGTAATAGTGAATGAAGACCGTATCGAAGTCGTGACATTTGAAACTTCATTGTCAAGTTGGTCAAGGGTTGCTCCCGAGCAAGGGATATATTTACTCTCGCAGAGAGAACAGAACGATATAAGGAAAGCTTCAGACCTTTACCGATAGGGTTATTTCTGATAATTTTCGATCAGCTCTGATCTGCCATGCTAGATCAAGATGAATAAAATCGAAGAGAAGAATGCGGCCTGACGCGAACAGATCCGTCCTAAAAAATGATGGAGTGGAACTCAGCTACGAATTCATCATTGAGAGGTAAGCTAGTAACCCCTTACTCGGTAAGTTCAACTAAATTTCATCACAAGGTACGTTAAGGCTCGCTCTATATACGAGATACTAATAATAGGTATTTAGCATTATTTGGCATTATTAAGTGTGAGTTGGAAGGTAGGTAACTATTGGAGGTATAACAGGAAAAATAGTAATAGGACAGGAGAAAAGTAACATCTAGGTCTCCTTAGGTCAAGTGTCTTCAGCATATATTATTTCTATGCTATAATGAGAGCATCCTTCTACTCCTTCAAAAGTCATGAACCCCTTACGGGTCAGCAGAGTAATTAGATACCTACCCGCACCCTTAACAACATACCTTGAAGTAGCAAAATCCCCAACCCCCCAGCCGATACAAGCCCACAAACCTAAACATAAATTAACCTACACCCAAACCCATAATATTACTTCACCAGGAGCTCCCTGCTAGTTGCCGTTGGTGGTTGACATGCTATTAATTTACCTACCTAACATTTAAAGAGCTCCTCTTTATCTCCTAGGGTCGTTACAGCTCTAGGATCGTCTTACTAGACAAGACCCCTTAAGAGAGGACGAAGAGAGTTTGTGCATACGCCAATAGAACCTTTGCCAAACTATCAGTGAGGATTTCCTTGTATGAAAAACCTGTCTTCTGTTTCCAGGCTCGTACAATGGTGAGTCATTCCAAGTCTGCGTAAACATCGAAAACGAGGACGACATCGTGCAATCAAAAGACCCAATGTCGGAATGCGGTATCAGGTGATACTTGATGAAACCTTGCAGTCAAGACGCTATCCATGATTGTAATTGGCATCATGTCCTCGTGACTCACTCTTTAAACCTCCTCCTTGATGATCGCCACAAGACCGTTCCATACAGGGCAGCGAATTCTCGGTCATTTACCAGCTTCGTAAAAGATCCCCCACTGAGAAGCAAGAGCCTTTCATGTTGGGCGAACCATAGGCACGCTGCTAAGATGCATCCGCATCCGTCGCGACTGGAGCTCAAGACTACCATCAATCCTAGGGGAAGCAGGATTGAACGCGCTTGCTTCACCCCCGACCTATGCGAGACCCTGAAGCGAGCTGAGGGGGTCCGGAATGACGCGGCTTGATAGTAGCATGAGCTCTAGATAGCCAATCGATGATCGAAAAATGGCCTGGAAGCTGTAGCGCCCGTCACCGACGACATGAAAGGACTCATCTCAAAACCCCTCGCCCGTGGTAGGTAAGACCGCGTCTAATCATCGACTGCCCTGCTTTTTCCGTCTCCTGAATCTTATTATCGATGTTCAACGGCGGCCATTCCTCAAGACTTAGGAGGCCTCCTGGTGCCTTCGCCGCAGACCCGGTCGGACCACTGGGCCGTTAACACGACACGAGGCCAGGTCAACAGCGAGATACGTCAACGAAGAGGCAAAATCGGGTTAAACGATGCGCCTTGGATTGTGGACTGGCCAAGATTGCGGTATTGTCAATGTGGACCGTCCGTGTTTTCTGGAGATGTTTTTTTTTTTCAGAATTCTTTGATGAATCCCGTCTATTCCTTACATCGCTAAAGGTGCACAGGGGCAGGCGTTGTTGTTGGTAGTAACAACGGAGGGTCCGCGTCTGGTTTCGGCTTCAAATACCCTATGAGGTCATCGGGCCGTCGATATCAAGGTATCTGAGCAAGGTTATATGCCGTGTCCAGGTGGAAATCTGTTCAACTTGACTGTTTGGTGGAGATGTAAAAGCCGAGAAAAATGAAATCTCAGGTCGACAAGTCGGTGTGGCAGCTGCGGCGCGGTAGATGTGGCTAATAAGTAACGTAGCGATGCGTTGGCAATCCACATTGCATCTACGCACTTTAGCACAGCCACACTTTCCTGGTTACAACATAACGTCAATATCTTGATAAGACCTTACTAAATAATGTACTGTTGTATCGTTGTATCGTTGTATATGATCTACAAGGACATGGACCCCCCGCATAGGTCCTTTCAAGGTTCAAATGTTTCTTTCAGCTTCACATGGATTTCGAAGCATGTACCCTACCATGCAGGATTTTAACCTATTATCAGACATGCAGATATGTACCTATATGAGGTATCGTAGTACTGTATTTTGCTTGTGACTATGCGGAGTTCGAAGGTACAGGTATGTATGTTGTTTGCAAGCTTCTCTGAGAATTATCTTGATAAGAAAACAGGGATCTCATTAAGTGCCATTAAGTGCCACTAAGTGCCGAGTTTGCGCCTCAACCAAGGGAGTGAACTTGACAACTTCAATGAATGAACTAGTTAGTCTACTAATAGTTTTCGTGTTAATTACACCTATCAACTACCTACTTATATATCCCTACATAATTAGTATTTGCCTTGTAACATACATATTTCTTTTCAGTGTTTGTCTATTATTGTATACCTATGTCACTTGGTAAAAGAGAAATCAAGGAGTAAGATATTTAGACACGATGTATATACCCAGTGTATAATTCCTTATATCCTGTTATGATTGCTGTATTATATGACCATAAAAGTGACTCATCGAAAAGCAGATAATGCAAGTGGTTCACATGGTGCTTCTAAGTTCTGACGATCTTCCATCTGCCACGGTTCCGGCAGCGGGATCTCGGCACATGGTCCTTAGGGAGGCGTAGAGATATACGTCCTTACTTATTATGTGATAGAATTCAATGGCTATCGCATTCCCGTAGACTTAATTTGCGCTTTAAGGAGGTAGAGAAATGGCCGTGTCTCGCGCGCCCCATAGTAAGAACAGTATTTTAACGTGCCACTCAGAAGTCCAGTTCAAAAATAGGAGTTCGACATGCTAAACGAACCGGCAAATTCATCTTTCTGGCGGCTGCTCTTACATTTAGATCCACCAATGCCTCACACTACAGGTACATGGAACCCTTGAACTGCACGTATAAGGCAAGCAGGCGTTATACATAAGGGGGATGCTATCAATAATATGTACACTCTCCATATTACGGAGTATTGTGGATAAGACAAAGGAAGGAGATTAGGTAGTGTATGGAGTTTTCGTCGTCGGCTGCCTCTCTCGTCCGGTCCCCTTTAGCTGGTCGGCGACGAGGCCGGTGTGTGCATGCAGGAAAACTTGATCGTATGCATTTGCAGCAGAGCTCGTTCCAAGTAAACGTCATAATCATTCAACGCCTGTACATCGCACATAGATCTAATAGAAACGTGGCTTGTTCACGTTACTATTCTATTGTACATCTTGTAAATGAATATAATGAGGCGGCAAAACACGGAATTGCGGATCCCGGCGAGGCCGTTTCTAGCCTCCGGCGTTGTTTCCGTATATAGTATTTTGTATACATGCATACAGCATATGTAGATATCGGGAGTAGATGATTACGGTACCTTACACTAATACCTAGATCACTCGAAGGTTACAATTATTTTTTATGCACGAGCCATGATAAGGGACTTATCCAGCGATAAGTCAAGTGACCTTCGGCAACTAAGAATCTAAGACTCGTGTCCCCCTTTTCTTTTCTTTTCTTTTCCCCAGTCTTGTGCCTCTATACTCTCTCCAATCACAAAATTTTGGTGATTATTTTGCCTTTTTAGACCAATAGAATTTGTTCATGTCAGATCTTGAGTGATCGAAATAGGTAAAGGTCTCTCCAAATAGGTTTCACAGACGTCGGTGTCGATCCCGACTACTCCTGGATGCTGAGCATCTAGCATCCTGGCATCTCAAGTCTGGACCCCATGACTGATTCTGCGCAGGCAATGCTTAGATCCGGCATTACTTGATATTGATAATGATGTCGGGTCTGCAGGGTATTACACTTGTAGCAACCGCGTTGTCCAACAGCCGGTTTCCTTTTCGACGCGTACGCTATCGTCACGAAACTCGCCAAAGATCGGCTCAACAAGAAATCTCAGACATCAAGACACTGGGCTGTGAGCTGCGAGTCGCGAACCACGGTTGAATCGAAAGATACTAGGTACCAAGAAAATATCCAATCCGTAAACGAATTGGTCTGGACTCTGAATGCGACCCGTGCCCGATGTTCCGGAACGGGAGCTAAGTGATTAGTGTTAGCCGGTGCCTCAACGGCATCCTGATTGTCTTCCAAATGGAGAAATTCACAAACAGAGGATCGGGACGAGTCTCCATTCTGCTGAACCCCTAGTTTACAAACTGTGAGTTGAGTTCCTCCTTTCAATCATCATTCGCTTAGTTCCTCTCTTATTTTCGTCTAGCTCACGTCTAGACTCAGGAGATCTTTAGAAAAGGCCATTTTGGTGCTTTCCTGTTTCTGTTTATTTTATAGCCAATGGAAATTCAACTTTCCATCCATTTCTCTCCACTTCAATATTATTCCGGCTCTTCAGGATCGGCCAATCACGACCTAGAACAGCCATTTTGCGTCGACACACCTCAACTCACCTTCTGCCGCTAACATGGGCCACAACCCAGGCATATGCCATTGACTGGCTCTCGTTCAACCCCAACGTCTCTCTAGCTCTCGTCAGATAGACTTGCTCTCTTCTCTCCGTCTTTATCCGGTAAAGCACAGGCGCGATGTGGATTCTGTCTTATGATGCCTCATATTTCTATGCTCCATCTCGCCTACCTAGCCTCTTGACGCTGTAAGCGCTTCAATGAGACTCCAAGATTGCTTGTCCTTCTTTACTGTATTGGCGTCCTATGGAAATGTTCTGTACTATGTACCCCGGGCGTAGAATGCTCGGATGACTCGTTTCTTCCTCCAATTCTGGTCAGCAAGTAGCCCAAGGTGAGTACCGCTTCTGCATATTACTCAAAGGGGAAGATGGCAGCAGCCAAGGGCTAGTCGACGTCGAGGAAATGTATAGGTAGATTGCCTACTAAGTTTCAGATTCCTTACTGAAGCGAAGACGCGTCAAGCTATCTTCTTGTCCATATGCAAGTCATTAGAAGCTCCCTGGCATACAGCAACATTGCATCGAAGCTCTTGGATACGAGGCGTTTTACTGGTGGGTGACAAGGATGCAGATATTATCAAAGGAATATATAATCAGACGATCGATATCAGATAATATTTACGGTCTCGATTTCCTTCCAATAGATAAGGAGTAGTAGGTTGCATTGCTACAGCAATCTCCAAATATTATTAAGAGCCCCAGGCAATCTCCTAGCAGCGAATTGAACCTCTATACCAACTATATATGAAGTCTGTTCTTCCAGGCCCTAGCCTTCAAAAAGTATTCCTACCTGGATTTTGTGCATTCCAAGTGCGTGTAAAAATACGACAGTAGGCTCTCTTCGGTCCTAGATATACCTAGTCGTAAGAGGCTCGAGAAAAACTTATATATCTCTTACCTAGGTAGATAGGCAGAAGTTGACTATGTACATGGTGTACGTAGTTGGATCACGGATGTTTTTAGCATAAGAGGCATAAGAAGTCACGAACTGGTGGATATGTTCCTACTACTATTGGTAAAGTGTTTGTTTAGTGCTGCGAGCTAGTAACGATATCACATATAGGAATTCTACAGTGTGGTTATTCATTGTTGCAATGCGACATTAATATGTGAATATCACATCTCAAAAGAAACACCGAGGGAAGGGGGCTAATAAACACGGAATCCAACATGGAACTAACATCATTGTGGATATGAGTTGATGAATCCCTTAGTTGACGGCAAGATCGATATATCGGATGAAACAAATCTGTAAATCTACCAGGTATTTCCTTTACGGGTTTCTTATTATTCGGGATCTGTATTAAGATATGGCGTTACTAAGGGCTTGACGTTTTCGAGTAAGGTTATGACGGTAAGTTACATTATACGATCATTATACGATTGTACGTATGTACCCTTTACGCTAAACACATCTGCTGTTCGATGTTTATGCAGTGCGTGTATATTCGAGAAAGAACAAGGGAAAAGGGCGTTACAGCACGTTGTGCAGTTATGGGCATGTAAGTAAACGTTTCCTGGCTGAATCTCTTAAGGTTGATACATGTAGTATGGTGGTACACATCTACAAGTTTGAATGTAACAGATCAAGAAAGGTACTTAGTACTCTTGAGTAATCGACAAGCCATTTTGCAGGGAGACGCTTATACACTCAAGTACCTATCTTAGGTAAGAGTACGTGAGGTAACATCATATATACTTTGAGATAATTGAATAAATATACTTAGATACCTAGAAAGCTATGTGTATTGATGCATATGTACATGTATATGTTAGGTATGTATGTACCTAGGTATCTTACGGTATGTAGCCGGTGGCGCTGCTGCAGCTTTTTTTCATTTTTTATTATTATTTACTTTATTTTTTTTTTCTTTCAGCTCGGGTCTTTCAGTGCTCGTCCTCCCATTTGTCTTCCTCTTCCTCGGGCATATGCAAGTCGCAACACAGCCCACAGCCCACTTTCGACACTCGCAGCGACAGTGCGACGAGGGGCCTCCTTCTTTTGCCGCGCATGACTAGGGCATGTCGGCCGTGGTATCGGTGGATTATCCTGATGCCTGCCAGGTCCTGCGTCGCCTCGTCTGCGGATACTACCTAGGCGTCATTGTAAGGTGGTTAGGTGCTTTTGATGGGGGGGGGTTATTTTTCTGGTCGTCGTTTTTCTAATGCAAGACAGTGGGCCACCATAGGAAACCATGAGAGAGAAGCCAGACTGCCTAGACTACCCTGACTACCCTGACTACCCAGACGTATCCAGACTACCCGCATGGCTCATCCCATGCTCATGCTCATCCCATTACCGTTACCATTGCCATTACCAGCTAGGGATGCTCCGAGGGATTGGGGAGAAAGGAGCAGGGAAGCGGAAAAGGTCAACAATGGGCGCATACTATATCATACGTACATGCACATACCATATCGTGCCTACATATACATATACATATACATAACCTACCTCATATTAATGTATGTATGTACGCTGATGAGAGGGGGAAAACGACACCACCGCCGAGAGGATTTGCTATAACACACACCCCACACCCGCAACACGAGTTTTCTTACCCTCCTCTTTTTTCCTCTTCACGAGATACTCGTCCACCGTTCTCTTCTTTTTTATTTTACGGTCACAGGCGTCCAAACTTATATCCCAGTCTTGGGAAGCGCCTAGTGTCTCGGTACCGTCCTTTTTTCTTTCTTTTACTATTCACTACATTACTATTAGTCTTTCCCATCTGATAAAATCCTCCCTTCTTTCGCGAGCCTTCTCTACTACTTACTACCTTTAAGTATTCTTTGTTGTAGTTGTACATTTTTCCCTCTGTCCTGCCTACGGAGCTCAGACTACACCACCATGCCCCCACAACTGTTACCGGCTTCCGCTGCCGCTTTTGCGCCGCGAGCGTCCTCTGTCAACGTCGTCCTCGGCTCCAAAGTTGAGCCTTGGTTAACACAAACTCTCAAGCGCATTAATAGAGTCAAGAGGCCGCTGAATAGCATACCGCAACACCAAAGATGCTTGACCGAGACGCTATCGTCGCCGAACGCGATCTGGACCCTAACTTCGTTGATGTTACCTAAGGCGCCCGAGTCTGATTTACGCAGGGATTCTAACCCGCTAATAGAGGCCCTATTTAACTATCAGCTTATACACATCGATGCCTATATTGTTCATGTCGATATGGTGTTGCGGAATGAGGTCGCTTACAAGTTGACGCCTGACTCGATAGAGTCTCTGATCGAATATCACAAGGATATATACTGCGTTAACGCCAAGGCCGACACGTACGACTGGCCCGAGAAGGAGCAGCATGCCAAAAAGTTGCACGAAGACTTTGTCCAGGCGATTAACAAGTTCGTTTACAGGACTCACGTTTCTGCGCTGGAAGGGTTAGAAGAAGAGGGTGCCGGAGAGTTGCTTTGCGGGAAGAGTGAGGAAGTTAAGAATAACATTATGGGATTATTGAATAAGCCGCTGCTGCCCCCGCCGCCGAAGATCGTCGATGTTGTCCGCCAACCGCCTCTACTGCCTAGTTCGCCGATGGGCGCGAATATCTGGTCGCAGTCTGCTCACTCGCCAGCGCTACCTGCTCCGGTGGAGCCATGGCGTGTGTTGCCTTCAAGTCCAAACGTCACGTCCACCTCGGTAGACTCGGCGCCGATATGGGCTAATATGGCTCTGCATGACATTCAAGTATCCTCACCTACTGTACCATACAGTCAACCATACTCGTCGCCCGGGATGTTTTACAGCTCGCCGATGGTAACATCGCCCATTCCGGCACTGCCGCTTCCTAGCATGTTAGCGTCTCAGTGTGGTGTAGGTAGCGGATATGGCGGATTCGGCTGGGATCGATACCAGGAGTATACGGCCACAATATGACAATCACCGCCTGCCACAGGAGATCACTATCCAGTGGTAACAACCTCCTCGTAGCAACCTTCCAGCTCGGATGGTGATTTCAATTCTCGTTCTCCTCAATTCGAATGAGGCATCTGTGGCATAGATCTCATCGTGTCCTCAAGGCACATCGGCATTTTGCATCCATCAGCAGCGAACTCTCGACCGTCTAGCATATTATAATTCCGTATCTTTTTGTTATCTCATTTTTTTTGGTTTATGTTTAACGAGCGGGCGTCTAATCTTTATTTTTCTTTTTCTTTTTTTTTGGGAAATATGTTCCCATCATCACATCCGTCAGCTCAGTCAGGAGCTGGTATTCCTTACACCTCAACATTGGTGAGAGTGGGTGGGTATCTGATCGCATTTACAATTAGGGCAGGACCTCGAGATATATGAGGCCGGATTTTCCTTATTCTATGCTAAAATAAGAGGTATACGCAGCAATGCACCCGATCATCGCCCGGCAAAGACCAGGACAGGACAAGTGGATTTTGGATTACCACAGTTTTCATTTCGTTATACGGCATAAAGTGGCTTTCTTAGAACAAGATACCCCGACAAACCAACCAACCGTGACGCTCCGAGCAGTGAATTTGGGTTCACTTTCTGGTTCATGTGCTCGCATCATGGAATTTTTCTTTCTTTTCCCAGGCCTCGCTTCCATGTGTTACGACTGAATGAACGACCTAATTATGAATATACCCACGAACTCTAAGACGATTCCGAAACGACGAGGGGGATATTATTCAACTTGACGCTGAATCTTCGCTTCGAAGTAAGAGATTTCGCTGAGCCATGAGGGTATATTTCAAGGGGATCATGCAAGGGACAGGATTCCGTAGTTGCATCTTCCACGGTCGATTCTGTAAGCGTGGCATGGAAACCAACAGGATAGCAGACTATCTGAGATACTGCTGTCGAAGGCAGACGCCGGTTGTCATTACGCCTTGGCCCTTTGCGTAATCCGCGATCTAAACCGTGGCAAGATCGGCGACGATTCGGAACGCAATAAATGGGATCTGGAAGCGGGAAGGGGAGGATCTCACGATCACACAAGAGAAGCTGGGCATAATTTGGAAATCTCTGCTGGGCAGGGACAAAAATGCGGAGCCCTTTACTCGCCGTCTATTACACGCGGATTCTGAATACCTACCTCCTACCTATCGATCAGCTCGCCCCCCTGCCGGAATAAGATCGCCCTCCCCGAGGCTTGACTAAGCGCCGCGTCGAGTTGGATGCCCAACGCAGGCTCTATGCCAGGCTGGTATAAGCATATATCTCTAGACATGCAAGCGGGTGCGATGGCCGATGAAGGGAGGTGGGTCATTCCTCGATGGAGCACATAGTAGAGAGGGAGGGAGGGAGGGAGAGAGAGAGAGAGAGAGAAAGAGGGTTAGGGATGATGCGCGACAAATGGTAGCACCATCTCACTACATCCGGATCTCCCGGCGCGAAGGGAAAGAATCCTCTCGAGCGGAGTTCAGGTGAGCCACGTCAGGGGGGGTACGTCGCTGCGCGTGTATCAACCTGATGGCATGAGATGCTGGGTTAAAATTGTCATATCAATGGGCTGCCCTGGAGGCAAGTGTCAAACGCGGCTGGTATGATATTTAGGAAGAAGAGAGACTAAAAAAAAAAGCTCCCCCCTGCATTTGTTTATGTAGTCTGAAGTCACTTAAAGTATCGAGTTAATTGAACATGAATCAAATTCATCTAATTCATCAATAGCGGCATGCATTATACCCTCTTCAACATCCAAGGATACCAGGCATGAACGGGGAAGTTTTACGGTAGGATGTAATCTGTAGCGTAGCGTAGTGTACCAGGTTATCGTTACCTTACCACCTACCAGATCACCCTCGCGGGTCTGCCGTTAGGTTCCAACGCGCGGGGCACGCATAAGACAAGAGTTTTATTTTACACTCTCTTCGTTCTGTTTGGGGAAGAAACGTAACACTCGTACATATATCACATGCGTCTAGGCTTGCGCCGTCTCCCAACTCTCTTTCCCCTCCCTCCCCTTTTTTTCTGTCCTCTCGTCGAAGGTGATGGGTAAAAAAAAAGAAAAAAAAAGAAAGAAATGAGATGAGATGTGTAAGTTAGGTACATAGCTGTTAGGTTAAGGATACTTATTTTGGTCGATATTCTCCGTCCATCGTGGTACAGTTCTGCGTTGGTACGGGATGATTCGTTACCTGTAACACGTAACGTAAATAATGATTATGCCTTACTTACTCTCTTACTTACTTACCTAACTTACCTAGGTGCCTTACTTACTTGTAAGGTAGATGGGATGTATTAATAAATGTTGTCTACTTTTAGGTAAAGGCAAGGTGGTTTCTACGACTGGTAGGTATTGATATATGCACGTCAGCAAGGATACGTACGTGTATGGAATATAATCGAGCTTTTTATTTATATTTTTTATATATTCATTTATTTTTATGTAGTAGGAGGCATTTTTCTTCGTACATAGTATGTCCTCTTTGACTTGGTTCGGGGTCTCGCCGTGATACTAGAAGGGAACATGAGACGGCATTTTCATCGAGCGCGCGCGCGCGCGCGCGGTTACACGGGGCTAGAAGTATAGTATGTACGTAGGTATGATGTACGAACTATACATGTAGATACCTACTATATATTAAGAGGTAACTAACTTGAAGCCTAGAAGCATCGGAGGAAAAGACAAGGGCAGAAACAAGAAACAAGGCAGGGCCGATAGAAGTCGGCAGATCTATGTTTTATCCCCGGGTACATACGGTTCCCATAATTCTTTTTATTAGTTTTATTTTTTATTTTCTCCCTTCATCATATTTTTCTTTCTTCTTTTGTTTTGTTTCGTTTCGTTTCGTTTCACTTCGAATCGCTATAGAATTAAGCTAGTTCAAAAAGAAAAAAAAAAAAAAGGGGGGGAATATGTTGTAGTCACAACGATGCGGATATCGGAACTCGAACTGTTACCCACCCCTCGGTCTACGAATTCTTCTCTCATCTTGTAGCTAGGTATGTTTATGCTACGACGCTGTTTTCTTTCTTACACTTACACCTTCGTGAACGTGCTCGGATTAGGTCACTGATGCTACTACGGCGTAAAATAAGAAAACGATTACCCGCTCCGCGCACCACCTGCCATATCTCAACTGGTACGTTTAATTACTGCCGCGATGCGATGTCGTTCATATGGAATTCACATTAGTGCATGGCAGGTATCACATTATTACATACCGACGCCTTCTTGGGGAGGGGAGCCATGTCGCGCGTAAAATCGGTTCCCGTCTACTTGGTTGACTCGTCGACTATGCCATAAAAAGGCATCTATCTGCCGCGAGTCCGAGGCGGCGTAGGTCTCACCGTCAGCGTCTTGTGCCGGATTAGGTAGGTACTCGATTCGGACTAGGAAACCCCCCCTTTTTTTATTTCCCTCTACTCCCTTATTTAGGCATGCCCGTATTATCTCTTTTTCTTTTTCCCATGTCCATGATATGAGGGGAATTTCCGGGTATACGATACCCGTACCGACGATAGGAAATAGGAAATCTACCAGGCATATATGTGCCTAATGGCACCTATATAGTCTTATATGCATATGGCATGGTATGGTATGATACGATGATGTAGGTATGTCTACATTAAAGCACCTGCCCGACCGCTCCACGCAGATGGGAGACGATCAGATACCCGGTAACGCGTCACTTCAGCCATCGGGCGCCTCTTCGACTTATGGTAAGGTACAGTGCCGCTAAGCAAGAGCGCGTGCCGAACGTCCCATGTGTTAGGTATGCATGCGGATGTAAGGCTAAGGCGGACAAGAAGCGGCCTACACGGCGACCCGCGCTAGTATGTGTATTACCACCTGAAGTAAGGTCCCGTTTCTCTTTTTCTTTCCTCTCTCACTTTTTCCCTCTTTCGGAGGAGAACGTCTCAGACCTCTCACCGTGGTGTGTGGGCGTGTGTGCATGTGATGCGACGCTGTGTTATGAGACCGCAGGCTGGAGAGCCGAGTGTGTTGGTACGAGGCATGATGGGCAAGTCTCTAAGCAGGCAGGCAGGCAGGCTGGTAGATGCTTGCGCCGGTGAAACTTATGCACGTTACTCGTCATATCTCTTCCTTTGACTTTGTTTTATTTTCGTTGGCATGAATTCTTGTAATGATGCCTTGTATGTCGTTGGACCTTAAGAATGAGAAGGTAGGTATGTATGCACGTTTGGTGTTTAGATGGGAAGTACAAGGCGCAGGGAGTTCGGAGTTATTGGTCAGAGTCTTATGATGACCGCGTTATTCCCGCGCATAAGGCGTATCTTTTCTCAAGGTATCATCACAGCCCTACGACATTCTCTTCTCTTTCCTGCACTTTCTTCATGATGGGGTAGTAATCTGTTAAAGTGCAGATGCGGTGTGGCTGAGCCCCTATCCAGTTTCTCTCTTTTCCCTGATTACCCCTATCACCAAATCAAGGCAGGCAAACTAACTAATTTTTACTACTTGTCTCTTTTTGTTTTTTTTTCTGCTCCGAAAGTTCTCGGTTTTTTTAACATAATTATATTAGGTACTTAAATAAACCCAGCTACGACAGAGGAGGGGGCGTGAGCCCTGTTCATTGGTTAACGTACGAGAACAGAAATAGATGTTGTGTTAAGTTACGCAGTTATTCGCATTGAGAACGGGGTCCAGGGCCTAGGGGTCCATGGGTAGCTTCGGACCCTGGGGAATACGAAAATAGTAACACGGGAGCGCCCGAAAGTCTAATCCAAATCCATCGCGCCATCGCATTCTCCAGACTTCAAGAGCCCAAGCTCCAGACTACTGGTAAATACTAGTAAAACCTTAAGCAGCATTACCTCCTACCCCTTTCTCCCCCGCGGCCCTTTGATGGTCAATTCTTGGGGGCCGGAAGGTTTCGTCAGTCAGGCGTGCTATGCGGTAACATGCAAGGCTCTGTTCCCGGATCGCCGTATTTTATTTTTCTGCTCGCCGATAGCAACACTGCACCGAAGACGAAGCCTTCCCGGATAGTTATCTTCCTCGGACGATGCAAAGTGGAGTCGTCGCCATCGTTGGTTGTGACCTTTCAATCTCGCATTCGACTACGGCGGCTACGTCGCGTAAAGAAAGTTAGGCACAGGACAAGACACGACACGACACGACACGACATGGTCGACGTCAGGAATAAATTGCGTTGGCGATGCTCACCGCTTCTTCTAGCCCAGACGGCTCTCGCGCCACTACTACTATAACCGCCACAGCCACCGGCGACGAACAGGTGTTCCCCCGACAAGCGGCCAAGGCAAGACGTGACACTTGGGCAGAAGGAAGAGAGGAAGAATGTATGCGATACCGTCTCACTAGATCATGCGGACCATGAGTTAATTATCTGTACAATGGAACGGTAGTATGATGTTCTCCTTCACAGCCCTATCTAGGAACTTGCCGGCAGGCATGCTGGTCGTCGCATTCTGCGTGGTGCAGCCGACGCCGATGCTCTCTCAGATAACAGGAGGTATGGGGATGGGTAACACGGCACGTTGAAATGGCACGCTATTATCGCTGTCTAGAAGGTCGTCCGTCTTGGCCCCGTAGCCCACGGTGATACCACGTCCTACGCCAGAGTTTCGGAAGAGGATCTGGCTGAACAAAGCACAGCTGAGATGTCCGTGGTACGAAGTGTGGCCATCGTGTTCGGAGAAAACCACGCTTCTTTTTTTTTCTTTTCCTTATTTCTTTGCCATCTCCCTCGCCTCCGTGTACCCCGATATTCAGCTCACTTATATTGCTTAGCGTATTCTCGTTTCATACTTACACGTTTCGTGAGCGTAGGACGGGATCGACGCACCAGCCTTACCCTCTTACTCTTCTCTCTTCACCCCCCCCCCTTTTTTTCCCCTCCCTCGCCTGCTAGTGACGTCGTGTTCTATAAGCATAAACGCATGTGCAGGTCTGTAAGGATAACATTCTAGCGTGAGATCGCGCCGCTCACGTTGCAGGATTTCGCGTAGGCGGTCCAGGGTTATCCAGCCCGCACCAAGAGCCCTCGACCGCCCCAGCTCTATCGACACCACCCGATCTATCAATATCAATAGGCCTCGCAGAGATCGCTGCTGACGTCCGGCCTAATCCCTCTCAGCTTCTAGTAAGCCGCTCCCGGTGTTCTCGAACATTTGTTGTGTTCATCCCGAACGCTGGTAAGCACCAGGTTACAGGGCTTACTCGGATGGCGACTCGTGTCGCTTCATAGCTACCCCTTTTGGGGTCCGATGCTCCCAGATACGCGTCGATGTGGTGGTGGAAGGATCGACGGCAGTCGTCCTCCCGATCGCCCGACCGGTTGGCTGTTCCAGGACCAGGCCTTGTTTATTACTGTAGGCCGCATTCACCGAGTAAACAGAGTCCTATACCGCAACCTCAGATCCTCTAATTCATCCATCCAGGTGAGATTTTTCTTGTGGTTGTAATAAGATTGAGATATTTTCCTTCCGCGTGAGCTCTAGGACTTCGATCGACCATCAAACCGAGATCAAACTTCCTTAAACACAGGTGAGATGCGAGATGAGAATACCAGTACTTACCTTATAACTCTTCCACTCAGATAACATAGGGGTGTCCGTATTCTAACTACATCCTCGTATTTTCTCATTTCCATTCTAAGAGAGAGGTGCTATAACTAGGCACTTTCACGATCGGAGCTATTATGCGTCTTATCAAGTAGCCCAAGGCTATCTCTCTCATCAGAACCTGTACCTTATATATCGCTCAAGTTGCGACTTCCGACGGTTATGTCCGTATCTACCTAGGTCGTAGTGGCAACGCCCCTTTAAACCCAGAAGGCGCTCTTGCCAGCCATGTGCCGAGTTTCCTAAGTGCTGGCCTAGAAACCGACGACGCCGCAGATAAGTGCGCGTTTAGGCGAACGGTCAGAACTCGAGGGCATACCAACGCAGGATGGTCTCCTGTACCTTCAGGTAAGGCTACTTCCTACCCATAGACCTAGCCGTGTTTCAGGGAACCCAACGCAAGTGCCGGCGATTAAGAAGCCTGAATCGTGTGCTAGGAGTTTGGCCCTGGGTTGGCGGTGTGTCAGAGTGTGTATCCGCGAGGAGGGATAGACGCGAGACACAACAGACAGAGGGCGTGCCTGTATGTGTAACTTTACTTTTAGGTGTTGATCCTAGGGCGCTCCCTGCGCGACGACGTTGTAGTGAATCTTTCCGCACATTTCGCCTCGTGATACTGTGGATAGGAGCTAAGGGGAAAAGGGGGAAGGGTGGTATAAAACCTGACGTTACAAGCTGAATGCTTGCGAAGGAAAGTCAGGGCTACATGTGACGGTGTAAATAAGCCGAGTGCGGAATATCAGGAAGTAATACAGTGATTTCGTGACTATCAGGTTGATACACTTACCTTCTTGGACGCCTTAGACGCGGTCCCGTATATCAAGCATCATGGTATTTACAACTATGGTATATATCAATCAAACACTTACCTACCTCGAATATTAGCTAGCATATTTATTCCAGAATCATTATGTATACATACAGACCTTCGTAGCCCCTTCAACATCGTCGCCATAGGAAGCGCAACATAGGTACCTAATAATGAATTTCATAGCGAGCTATTTGAACAGATCTTTCAATTGTGACCATCTATAGATATATCACCTTCAACTCACTTCTAGCTCCTAGCAGCTCCAATTAATTGCTCGACGGGTCACGATGTATTTCTTCGCCTTCGGCGTCATGTTATAAAACTACATCAGACACAGGCACCAAAGGTACCCAAGTATGCTATAGCCATTGTGTATCTTAAAGCGTCCAAGGTATAGATACGCTAGCCCCCTTTTTACCGATCTGCAAATCTCGTCGATGAATGTACCTCCTTTGGCAAGGTTGGAGCTATGCACCGGAGCTGGCGTCTACATTTCTTGATATGCCTAACCGTTGTAGGCGGGATCGCTCTTGAGCTACGAAAGTCCTGAGTACGGTCTAGAGAGCGATAAACCCACTGGCCGGCAAGAAGCTCAACTCCCAATTTCCTAGCTTCTCTGTTCCTCTCGTACGCCCAGGAGTATATGACGCTAGAGACAGACCCAAAGACGGAAACCTGAGTGCCAAATACTAGCATCACCCTATGTCCAGAGCTCCTAACGGTGCATCATGGAGCCGTATTTGCTCTGCAATATATTATATCTCAAAGAACAAGTTAGCTAACCACTTCGACAGCTATTCGTAGTTGAGAAAGGGGTGAAGTGGTAACCCGCATCGACAACAGCAGATTCATGCTCAACTTCGGAAAAGGCTTTGAAGCACACACCTGCTCCATGGTCCGATATGATGGTTTCGGTGTCGACTTCGGCAATTCTCGTGATAGAACACGCTTCACATTCTGTATAATTTTATTGGATGACGGTCTGAGCTAATTATCGACACCGAGTCTTTTCAATCAGTAGACTAGAGAGTTAAAGAGCCATTCTGCGTAAAAGAAATCGTAGTTATTTGCATAACTCGGTTTCTTGTCGTTGGAATCATATGGACTGGGAAGTAACAACACCATATCTAGAGAATAATTTCTGGCATAGACAATCCGCCTATGGAAAAGACTGTCATATCCTAGTGCGCTTTAAATGCTAAGGTAAACGCTTTCTAGCTCATCGGATAGGATACCCCTATTCACGGATGTTAGAACTTGGAATAGATACGAGGCGAAGCGAGTATGCGCCTCACGCTACGATGTTAGGGATACAGCTTCGAGTCGTTGAATTTATCTGATGGGTAAGAGACATGCTTTAGAACAGTCCAAATAGGGTGAGAACTTTTGGGATTAAGAGAGTCTTTTATAAGTTTCTTGGTTTTTCACATGTTTCCCATGCGCTATGCAAGATTCGGGTTTGAATCAGCCTGTCTTTCGATTCGGCGATAATCGACAGAGCAACGGCATTAACTCACACGAGGACGTAATGTAATGACGTTGCGTATAGAAGTATCTATTAGGTTGAATCTCTGGAAGTTTATATGAGATAGGGCCTGTCGTAGAAACGAAGAAGAAGTTGGATGGATAGCCACATACGGATACTTACCTGGTACCTAGGTACATAAACGATTAAAACTCTACAGATGACACATGCATGATGTAAGCAAACGGAAGACTGATGAGATACTAGGTTAGCAGTAAGTTAGTTGATAAAAGTACGGAGATGCCGGAACATCCGGAGATATACACAGGATCAGCGTCCGGGTAGACCAACCACTAACCGTCATCTCTTTCAGAACGATCACTTTGACAGATCAAGGCCTTAGTGAATTACATATAAAAAAATCAAATAATGAGGTATAGATAACGTGTCAAGATTCATAATGCAGAATACCTTGCGACTTATTCAACCGCGTTGCTGATCTGGTCAAACTGGGTTGACCGGTTATCGTGTTCCGCTGTTCGCATCTCGGTCTAGATTTTTTTTGTTGGGAGAGGGGCAAAGGAGACAAGACACACATCGGATTTAGGTTCCTGTTGATGTATGTATAACTCTTAATTGCCTTTAGGGGGTAGGGTTAATCTGTACATCTTCTTCGAATATTAAATAAAAGTGTTATCCCAGCGTTAGTTTTTGTGGTGAATAAGACCTCGATATGATTACCGAGGAACGAAAGATTGTAGGAATGTTTTAAAGACTTTATAAGATATATTCAAGATTATGTACCTATGTCTTTAAAGTACATAGAAATAATTTACATCATTAATTGAGTACCTAGGTACCACGTACAGAATACTTAATTCGTCAAACGCGCCGTAAACCCGTAATTGGCCATGTTACCCCTACGATAAGTCCTACCAGTATCCCAAATACTACACAGTAGATGACTGTAGCAGATATCTGTGGATTCGGTTTAAAGATCTGGTAAAACAACAAAGGTGGCTCCTCGAAAAATATCATTGGCTCATAGAAGACAACGCGGGGGAATCCAAGGACTGATCGTTTTGTTGGGAAATGGATCTTGGAACCTGGATGTCTACCCTTAACGGTTTGCATCGATGATGCAACATTACTATGAAGCATGGTATCCATATTGATAGCACCGTAATATTTATGTATGTAGTGTAAGGTACACAGTAGTATACTAAGAGGTAGATACATGGATACATAGATCTCGAAGCTCGCCGTCTTACTCTTGACACTTGACATTTGATTATCAACATGCGAAGATCAAATCCCACCGTTTTAGATTTGAAGAGCATACTTACTCACCCATATAAGGAATTGCTTACTGTAGCATGCAGATATGAGAGAATATAATAGACGGCGTCCGTCGAAGTTACCAAAAGAAAAAAAAGTTCTTTCTTATTTATTTACCTACCTTGTTGACAGACAGAATCCGAGGGTGTTGAATTCTCCCGCACGAAACTACTACTATACTATGCATGGATACGGCTGAGCCGCGCTATCATGTCCTAAGGATCTGAGCTCGTCTATCAACATTTCTAAGTTTGTCGACTTAGCGCAGGACCATGGAAATCTACCTTTCTTGGCCAAGGCAAACTCGCCTAAAGACGTCAGGCCCCTCTCCCCAGGTCGCCGTCTACTTACTTGTTACCTTTAACTTACCCAACTTACCAGATGACGGACGCGAAGAGCGGTTTTCGCAACTTTGAATCTAGGCCAGTCCTCGATGATCTACGCGATCCACTTACACGGACATCGAACCTCTCCCAGCAGATCCGAGGTACTAGCGGTCATAAACTTTCTCGCATCTTTGAAAAGAAGTTAGTTATCCGGTTATGAGATATTACTTCGAAGTAAATGTGATGCTGTTATTGCGGAACGTTTAATTTGAAATTGTTTAAGACACCTTTGTCTTAACTGACGTTTGACAGGAAGTTTAGCTCTCATGGCGTCGATCAAAACAATAAAAAAATAAAAACAAACGATGAGACATGGAGATTTCTATGTACTTACATGTCAAATACTCCCATTTTTGGAATATGGATTGTATGTACGGAAAGTATCACTTCCGTCCTTTTATGCGATAGACCAAGCGGGTCAGTACATTTCCATCGGCGCTGGAGTACACTATAGAGTTCGAAAAAAATGCACTCTCGAAAACAGAGTATTTGGTATACCCGATTTGGCAGGGGTGTGCCCAATCTGACCAATAAGAATCGGCATAGCTCTAACTAACCCTTCAACTGTTGAGCTCTGTACAACCCAATTAGCTCCGAAAAGGCGGACAGAAGACGTATTGTACCTTGTCGTACCTACCATCATCCCTATGAATAACGTGACTAAGGCGTCATTGCCTAACCCTATTTACTGAGACCCCATGTTCATATCCGGCATTAGCGCATTCAAGGATCCAGGGATAAATTATACGTGCTGCAAGGAACCTGACCGCATTACATTCGCTTTCTATAATTTTTTCCTTCTTTCCAACCGAAGTGGCCAAGGACTTTACAAAATATTTCATACTTGTAGCCACGAGAATTTTACAGATATATTCCTTTTTTAATACATTTCCTCCTATCGTAACCTCGTCAAGCTAAATTCTATACTCCGCCCGGTTCCTCAGTTCCTCGGATGTCTCCATAGACGTCTATAGAGCACATATACCCAAGACTGTCGCGTGGACTACCTATCTTTATACCTAATATCGGCACCTTGACGACTTCCGACGGCTGGAGTTGGCACTTGGATTGCAAATACTCGCTCATTATTGATCCGGTATCGTATTAACAACCATGGCTAAGCCGATAGTCTTGGTCTCACCTCCTCCGGCAGCTGTTTTCGTGTTTCCACCGAGCTCGGAGCCGCGAGCGATTCCCCCTCCTCCGTCCTCTAACCTACCCTTTACCATACCGGATAGCTTATACGTCAGCGCGTTGGACCCAAAGGTTCCTATCACGATTGCTATTGTCTATGCAGTCACCGCTAAGTTGTTAAGCGCGTACAACAAGTCCACAGGCAAGAAGCCATGGGCCATCAGCAAGACTAAGGCATTCCACTTCTTCGTTGTCCTGCACAACGTATTTCTTGCGGTCTACTCCGCGTGGACCTGGATTGGCATGTACAATGCCCTCAAACACACGCTTGTGAGCCCGGCCGGACCCGAAGGTTGGGCCGGTACGGTCGACAGTCTCTGCAGATTCCATGGACCAGCTGGCCTGGGAAATGGGCTCAGCTATAATAATGGCCGGGAAGCATGGGAGGCGGTGTCTGCTCTGAGTCCATTGGCGGTTGAGGGTTCTCCCAGTCGAGCTGATACCGGACGGCTCTGGAACGAGGGCCTTGCTTTCTACGGCTGGATCTTCTACATTAGCAAGTTTTATGAGGTAGTTGATACTCTCATCATTCTTGCCAAGGGCAAGCTCAGCTCAACGCTCCAAACCTACCACCATGCGGGTGCGATGATGGCCATGTGGGCCGGTATGCGCTATATGTCATCGCCCATCTGGATATTCGTCTTCTTTAACTCGGCTATTCATGCGCTTATGGTTAGTTCTATCTCTCCCTAACCTGAGCTACAATTTTGACAGTTGCTAACTCTGATGAAGTACACCTACTATACTGTGACTGTTTTTAACATTCGCGTACCCACCGTGGTCAAGCGCTCACTTACCTCCCTTCAGATCTCTCAGTTTATCATTGGCGCCTCTTGCGCTATTGTTCACTCCTTCATCTCATACCTGATTCCTATCAACGATGAGACTACTCATAATACAGCTACTGCTGCTGTATCAGGCATGGCCACAACCGCAAGCTCCATACCGATTGTCGGTTCTTTCCTCGATAGCCTCAAGCAGACATTATTTGGAACAGCTGAAACGGCGGGCGCCGTGGCTGTGATGTCACTGTCCGGGACCAACTCCACCCAAGCGGCTGCTTATGCGACTCGATATCACAAAGTTGACTGTATCACGACGACTGGCGCTACTTTCGCCATCTGGTTGAACGTTTTCTACCTCCTTCCTCTGACCTATCTGTTCGTGTCGTTCTTCATTTCAAGCTACCTGCGTCGTAGTAAGGCCGAGGTGGGGCGCGCTAAGAGCAACCCGGATCGCCGTCGGAGCAACGTTGTCCTGGCCGAGAAAGCTAGCTGGGACGCCGCGAGGGGTCTCGAACGCGAAGTATACGGCGAGAGCAACGAGGGTGTCATCGTCGAAGACAGCGACGAGTCGAACGGAAACGACAGACTTCACCCGTCGTCCGCTGCCAAGGCGAAGACGGCCAAGTCGAGGACTGCGGGGAAGCGAAATGTTGCGTAGGTGGGACGCAAAGATAGGATATAATACTGGCTTCTACGAAAGGTCGGTAGAAATTAAACTACCTAGGTAAGAAGGACAGGTATCGACTTATAGGGTCTCACTGGTGGGATTGTTATCATGCATAGCGCAACAGTTCTGCCGCCGGCGTTGTACCAACCTACCTATTACCATTATCGTTTTCTTCTGGCGTTCAAACGGGGGAGGGGAGCATGCAGGAAAAATGGGAAAGCCACAAAAAAGCATCTTGGCGATGAAAAGGGAGGGAGAGGGGGAATACATACCTCCTAAATAGGTAGGCATGTAGGTTTATGCAACATTGATGAGATCAAGGCCCACGACGGAAGTGTCTTTTTTCTTTTTCTTTTATTAGCTGGCGTTAACGAGCAATCCAAGCCGGGGCTCCGCTGTACATATTTGAGACGGCAACCATTTCCTCGTCTGGGCTGTACATAAACTCACAATCTCCCACCAAATTCCTTTCTATCTCCCTATGCCAGGTATCATTAGCACTTCTGCTGCGAGGCGTTTCAAGTACGAGCCAGTAGTTATTCAAAAAGGCTACTATCATAGGATAGACATTAGACTTTGCGGAAACTAGTATCTACCTACCTACCTACCTACCTACCTAACATGCCATACCTACCTGATAGATGCTCTAGTGTACCGGTAGTAGGTAATTACCACAGCCCCCTTTTTTAAAAGCTCACAAGTCGGAAACCGATCTCGGGAACCATCCTTCTAACCGCCCGACGCAGCAAGCAACGCGGGGAATGAAATCGAATATATATATAGATATATATTTCTCTTTTTTTTGCCTCTTGCTTAGGTACGCAACATACATGTTTGGGAGAAGCGTAGCTCCTAGCTCGGCCGTTACTCCCCCCCACGGCTTGCCCGTCATATGCGTGCATGTGCGCAGACGAGGCATGAAGCTTCCTTGCATGTCTCTAGGTAGGTAGGTAGATACATTAGGGGTATGCAACGTCGACGATCACGGCAAGACTCAAGTTGCTTGTGCATGTCTATCTTGGTACCTTGGTGCCTTAGTACCTGCCTACCCTTTTGTAAGGCCTCTTGTATTATTATGATCATGATTATGATTATTATGATTATTAGTGCTTTATTTATCTCGTCCGTACCACGTCCCGATTCTTAGTTACAAGGTATATTTGGGAGCGAGTGGTGTCGGTGGGACATCGTCTGTGATACATGCCTCCTTGGCTTATCTACGTACCTACCTGCCTACTTACTACTTGCGGGCCGGGTAAACGAGGCTTGACGTAGGTACGTCGCCCGCGTTTAATAATCGACGGCGCGGTCCGGCGGGTAGCATCAATTGACGGTCGCGGACGCGCTAGTGGGAGGTATCTATGTAGGTAGGTACCTACCTACCTATACCTAGGTATGTGGCGTGTGGCGTGTCACAGGGCAAAATAGGTAATAGGATATGGCGGCCGAGACGTTCGGCTCGGGCGCTGGTTACGTAAGATTGTATAAGTCTATTGATCCGTACACTTTGTGGTTTATTACAAGGTGTAGGTATGTAGCTCTGTTTTCGGGGGAGTGGTTCTTTGTGTGGGATGTTATTAACGGTTTATATCGTTGTCGAGATGATCTAGGAGGTACTTGAGAAAGATGAATGATGAAACGAGGTAGCAGGACCTATTCTATAGAGCTTAAAGAGAAAATAAATGTACTAGGTATGTAGGTATGTAGGTAGGTAGGTAGGTAGGGGTATATGAGATCGACTACAGGCGTTCTGTCTTCCTCGCATGATGAACTATCAACTAATAGGTTTGAGAGGAAGTCGGGATTTTAGTTTCTCGCCAAAGACCTTGTTGAAAGGAGAGTATAAAATATGTATCCTCGTAGGATAGATAACGTACCCGTTAGTCCTCGAGACAAAAACTAAGACTACATACCTTACTTGGTGACTGGGTTATAAGAGAGTTCAGGTTCGATTCCTATGAGCGCTATTGGTTTCTCGCTTATCGCTCGTTATCTCATATTTCTTCCGAATCACTTTCTTAGGTCCTATATAGGAGGTAATTATAAGAATAAGAATAAGTAGGTAGGTACGTATTGCTCCTATACACATATCAAGATTTTGAGTATACGAATACCATGACCACCGCAAGTAGATAAACAGGTGGCTAGACCATGTATTACAGTAAACGAAACCATAGAACAGCTCTAGGCTAATAGCAACTTCTATCTTAGAAGTCAACCACCTTAGATAGGTACCTATTCGTTCATGTATCGACTACGTCACGGCACGCCACATCCTCCGGCACACGAGTAGACATGCCCCGATCCGTATACAAAAGTCGAGTCCTTAAATACCAAGCCAGGCTAAAAGCGGCTCAAGACTCCGGAACAAGCCACACATTATTCGATATACGGAGCGCGAGTTATACCCATTAACCTTCTCAGTCATAAGTGACGACGACGTGACTTCTCATGCTATGTAAAGAGGTATATAGTATGTATGTTAGGTAAACAAGTACCGGTTATATAAAAAAAAATCAGGACAGAAAATCAACGCCGAATGATATGGGTGGGTAGGGGCGTGTTAAAGGTACGCGATGCAATGCGATGCGATGCGATGCGACACGATGCGATGCGAACCCTCCTAGCTATCGAAAGAACGCCTCAACACCGGAGGCCAAACAAGAACTCCCGTTCTAATGCCCGTATGCACGCTCCCGAGACCGTCCGTCTATCGTGAAAGGAAACGCTCGTGACTATATCTCGCTGTGGGATATATTTTCGCAAATGATGTGCCCGTTCCTCCTGTTTACTCCCCCCGTCCTCGTGATCGTTATCACCTCACCTTCCTCCATTGTAATTAGCAAAAAAAAGAGAAAGAAGAAGGAAAAAAAAAGAGGAAATTAATGCATCAAAATTGGGTATCGTAGTCGAAAGAAAGAAGCTCAATGATGATGCTATCATGCTATGCATGTGATTTTGCGCGTAGATACGGATCCGACCATATCTTCAGTCTATCCCGGGAACTTCTAAGTCTATGTAGATGTTGTTGTATGTTCCTTCGTCGCGAATGAAGCCGCTATCATGATTAAATTCGTTTGTGTGTCGTATATCATCGTTAATTAAGTCGCCAACCTCGTACTTCTGCACTGTTGGCTCAAGGCTAACGCTGATCAATGAACGCTAGGTATCGCTTGGATATGAATAGTATCCGAATGCGTCTTGTCTATTCGGGTTTGGGTCGGTCAAAACGTGCTCCAGTTCCAGTCTCGGGGAACGCTCATGGCAACGTCTTGCGGATGGTCACGCAGACCCTGGATTGCAGAGGGAGCCGATACGGCTGGGCTTGCTGGCGCGGTGTGCGAATCGCCGCCGGTGCCGGTAGAAGAAGCATCGCTGGAAGCTTGGCTATTTGTGCGACTACGCCACATCTTGAATTCGGAGAAACAATGGGAGCACGCTCGGCTGAGGGTCCCTCTCGGGTTATAATTTGCATCCTGATCGAGGGGGATATCATAAGCCGAGTGCGAGTCGCAGAATATGTTGCCACATCGTCGACAATGATGTCGTCGTGTCCAATAGTTGAAGTGGCGCATACACGAGGGTTCGTCGCAAATTGTAGATTCGGGGTCGGGCTGTGTTGATGAGAGTCAGCTGAGAGGGGATCTCTATATGTATGTGTATTGTACATCTTGTACGTCTTATACATCTAATACATCCTGTACCATGACCATGTAATACCATAAATAACCGGAGTGAAGTCGGAGTGAAGTCATGCGTTGAACAAGCCTCAGCTTACAGGGCTGAAGATCTAAGACATGGCCCGCAGATGTGAACTATCTAATAGAAAGAACTTACTTTCCAATGCTGTCGCGTGGGTTGCGCCGTTGGCTTGGGAAACATATCCAAATCCCATTCATCGTCCATGCACTTTCCACTATCGCATGTGACTCGACGGCTTAGACGACTAAGCGCACCTAATCCGCTCAAGCTGATGAAGCTGTGGTTCAACGGTAACGGGTTTTCATCTTCTTGCATTTCCGTCTTCCTTCCTATCCTAGATGGATGCTCGGTTGGCCTTAATACTGCGGGCATATAGAGTGGTCGTAGTCGCTGACGATGATACTGCTTGGGCGAGGTTGGTGAACCATTATTAGACGTGCTTAAGGGTGAAATCTGTTGAGATTGATATCCTTGTGATGAATAAGTAGGAGATTGCGATGAGACTGTCGGTAGTTGTTGATGATATGCGTAAAATTGCGCGTGAGACTGGTCGGGTAACCTTGGCATAAAATCAGTCGCCATTCTGCTATGATGATGCAGTTGTGCGATGATGCAGCCCGCGCGTGAAACCGGGAGGATAGAGGATAGCTGAGATTTGTATATGGGTAGGCTTCTAAAGAATAAAGCGGCGCGGATGAGGTATGAGGTATGAGATATGAGGTATGAGGTAGGGTAAAAGTATAAGTCTGAAAGAACTGGCGAATCCCGAGGGAGCGATAAGCGGCGTCAGCCGTCGCGCGACCAAAGTATTGTGTAATAATTATTGCTCAGCCAAACAGACCCCTGATAAATAAGATTGACCGGGGATAGTTAAATCGAATCCGTTCAAATATCAATATTTACTGATAAAAACTTAGAGATCGTCACCACGCCCGGTGAGGAAAATAAAAGTGAAAAAACTGACCGATGAATAAAAAATCGATGAATAAAAAAGAAGGGTCAAATAAAATAAAAAAAGGTTCGTCTCGTAAGACTTAATAATAGAGATGAGCGAGGCTATTGTCGGAAAACTAATTATTAGCTCGGATTAGATGGATGTTGGAAGGCGATGGCTCGATCCCAACTATAGCCTTTAGCCTTTAGCCTCTAGCCTCTAGCCTCTAGTCTCTAGCATCAGTTAAAGTGATATGGTGGCTAAGATAGATAGCGAGTTGCTCGGGCCTCAAAACGGTTCCTGACCCTTATGATAAGAAATTAGGGCGGAATTTTATTTAAATATGACGAGGTGTGTTGTAGACGGTAAATCGATGATAAAAGTGATAAATTGATAATGATAAGATGGATAGGCGTCAAGACATCTGTTATCTTGACTTAATATCATGTAAGTACTCCGTACTTGTAGATAATTCGAGGTAAATACGAAGGGATTAAAATAAGTGCCTCTGTTGCATAAGACAAGATGTAGGTAGATGTAGGTAGAGGCAAGGAAGACATGATATGTAAGGGAGAATATAGCTTAGAAAAAGAGAAGTAGGAGGGATGAGAAGGTAATAACCTTCTGTCCAGTACGTACCCGCCTAAGAACCGTACTTTGAAAGAAGTTCCCCGATGCAATAGACGACAGCGCGGTGGCACCGGTAGCATTTAGGAAGTTGGTGGGCCGGGAACCCCCCTCGACATATCAAGCGGCGTCCACTTACGTATTAATTCGCTTTTACCTCATTGGCTGAACCGAAACTAAGCTAAGTCTCTTATACTCAATTCGTACTGTGACCTATTCAGTATAATCTAAGATTATTCTCATCCATCGTTCTACTTTTTGCCCCTCATCGGTTCTTTTTTTTATATATTTATTTTTTATTGATGCAGTTAGTTTCTGAGATGGTTACGTTGTATTTCTTTTTATTACCTTAGATCTATTTCTTCTTTATTATGCTATTGATGATAGTAACGTAAGGCAATGATATACAACATACTTCACATTCTATCTAGTTTCATCCATCAAATATTCAACACGGTTTTATACACCTCGTCCTCCGTCCTCCGTCCTTCTAGGGCCTAGACACCCCTCATAAAGTTCTTACCCAGGCTGCTGCTCGTCTGTCCTCTTTCCGAATTTGTTCAAGTCCACTGGATACCGATCTTCGGCGGTTTAGAATCCAGGAGACTTACGTCAGGGTTTCCTTGGACCCTTCCAGCCCTTATTTTTCGCTACGCTTGTCTCATCGTTTTCTAGGACATTCCTCCGCAACTAATAATAATTAGGTATCTACCACTTCTACTACTACTAATAAAACGACCGAATGAAGAAACCCGACTTTGTAATGTGTACTTAATTAGGTGAAACTTATTTTTTTGTCGTTGGAAAATCATGAATCGAGATCGACCGACCTCGACTCCAAAATCAAATGCTCGTCTTACAATTGACTGACATACGGGAAGAACCTAAAATATTTCCTGTCCAATATATAATTATTATTCTGTAGTACAGCGGCGCGCGTGCCAGTCTTTACCATTACGTTTGGTCATTGCTACAACTACGTACATGGGCAAGCAGTAAGTAATCTATCGTGATGTAACCGGCCATCTTCCTCCTTGGCAGATATTTTCCGTACCATCGTAGGCCTACCGATCACTATGCCGATAACGAACTAGGAGGCCCATTGTGATGACTTCACATACATACATACATTAATTAATACATGACCGTGCGGTGTTTTTTTCCTCTCTTGAAATCCGGTCGGACGAGAACGATGCAGATCTCCATACGTAAATCCTAGGCCCATCATGACTCCACTGTGATCCAACCATCACAGCGGCTTATTTTGTATGTTTGTTCTTTTTTTTTTTTTTTCTTTTTTTTTTTCCTCCTTCTCGTTCTTTTAGTATGATAGGGTACCTAATGAAGTATCTAGAAATCATTTAGAAGAACCGTGGAACGCGAGGGCCATAGAGGTCGCCGTCTATGATGAAAAGACTACTTTGTAGATATACTATATATTTGAGATATTACGCCGTTAAATTCGGTAGGACAAAGAAAAAGAGAGACCTAACACAAAGCTGGCCGCCCGATGAATTTCTCTATACGGCTACTACGTACAAATGTAATACAATTAGTCTTCTTTAGCGCGGCGACGGGAGCGGCACAGTCTGGCACAGTGTTTGCGATGCTGCAGGTTTATCTTCGAGTCTCGGCTGATTGGAGGGTTATATGCCCACTACTGCGAGTAGGTATACATACATCATGTATTATATCTATCTGTAAATCATGTAACTACCTAGGTACCTACATACCTCATACTCGAATCCGTGCAGTCGACCAGACGAGAGATCGAGGGGGGAGGTTTTTTTTTCCTTCCCAGCGTCTGTACGACGACAAACAACCAGGTTGCCAAAGCCAACGGGCCAGGGTCTCTCTCTTCACCGCTGGATTCATTAACTTGATGTATTACATTGTTTTCCAATGCATGCACTTGATTGGCTACCATCGATTCTATAAACCGCTGACTTGCTTCTCTCTCACAACGGTTATTTTCACGTGTCTCGAAATCCGCGTAGTCCATATTATATTACCTACCTGGTACGAATAGAACAAACGGCATTATGGTTTGTATGTTTGGAAGATGGATTTAATATACCCACGATACATATAATTCTTCATCGGGCACTAACTCAAATCTGAGAGATTTGAAAATGTAACCCTCATTAATGAGATATATACGAATGTGGTATACAAGACGTATTCGCAAATCTCTCACGGTATTAAGGATCTAATAATAGATTATAAGTATGAGAAAAAGGTAGGTTTCTTTTTTATGTTTTTTCTTTTTAAAAAGATAACTTCCCGTGTCCGACTACATTACATGTCCTGCCAGTTAAGCGATATGCAAGATCTGAGTGTGTCTTCCCTAGTACCTAGGTAGGTACATAAGGTAGTATAGTGTATATTCTAGCATCATGCCCTGCAGCAATATCACACTCCTGGCGACAAACCCAAGTCTTTTCTCCACACGGTAAGAAATCCAAATATAGTCCAGGGTGCCCCGCGGTACTTGGCCAAGGGTCCTCGAGAGTGTGGATCAGGCCTTAATTTTGTTATCGCCGCCGTCTGATTGGCTATCCATATCTTACCTCCGTCCATGCCAAAAAGTAAACCGGTACCCCGGCGGGGTCGGTTACCGGTATGTCGGATCAGTCTCCGCAGCCCATTTGATGAAGAGCGGCCCTTACCCTCTATTACACCTATTACACACTTTCAGTCAATACACCATGTAACTCAAACAACTCTTCTCATACGACCGTCGACTTGACGTTGGGCGCTGGTTCATATTGCGTATCGACTACGTGGGCACCAATGCAAGAGATATTTCGATTTCGCGGAGAGGATGCTGTGATGCTGTGATGCTGTTGGAATGTAAACGCGATCATGCATCTTCATGTAGGTTAATCCGTACGTAGTAATACATTGTACATAGTGCTGTCGTTTGTTTCCAAGCTATGTTTTCCTATGGAGGGCCAATTAGGACAGGCATTGTTCAATATGTTTGATTCGGTACATAGGTATGCTACTACCATATGGTACTCATCCTTGAACGCCGTCAACCCATCGCCCAGTCTTGCCTCCTTCTTTGAGGATAACCCGAAGACCTTGGATGCTCATCCCCTTGTCGATTGCCTTACACATGTCGTACACAGTCAGGGCCGCTGTGGAGGCCGCCATTAGGGCTTCCATCTCCACCCCCGTTTTGCCTTCGCAAGCTACGGTAGCTTCGATCTCAATCCGGCCTCCATCATGCTCATCCTCATGCATATCCAGGTCCACGGATACTTTTGTGATCGTAATTGGGTGACATAACGGAATCAGATCTGGTGTCCGCTTTGCGGCCATAATCCCGGCTACGCGGGCGACCCCCAAGACATCACCCTTCTTCATCTGATTCTCTTTTATGAGCTTACAAACCGTCTTGTTGGTGAAATGGACGCTGCAAACCGCCTTGGCGATTCTCTTGCTAGGCACCTTGTCCGAGATTGATACCATGTGAGCATGCCCAGATTCGGATACGTGCGTCAAATTCACATTGTCATTCTTTCCACTAGGTCGCGGCCAAGTAAGCGAGAAACATCTCAGCCCTTGTCCGGATGTGAACCCTTTCTGAATAGTAGATAGCCAAGGAACTGAACGTGTGACTAGGGAATTTCCGATATGAGCCTGATTTGAAGCTTGAGGGCAGCCGACGGGTATGAATCGACGCAAACCTGCCAGATACGCGTTCAGTTCGAGTCTTGCTAGACTTCCTAGATCCTCCAATACGAGGCGGTACTTGGAGTATATAGAACGCTTTATCCGTACATCTCCTTCAAGAGCCAGAAATAGTCACCCACCTATAAGTATCATCGGCCGATTCTTCATGTGCTCTAATTCGCCGATGCCCGCGTGCTTAGCCTTTTTCCTCTTCACAGCCATGCCGATGACGTTAAGTAATTTCTGTTCGTTCGGTGCGAGTTCAACAGGGACTGACTGGGATGGTGATTCTTCCTGTCTGTCCATCTCTAACCTCCTCATGGCCTCATAAGCTTCCTCGTCAATCGGCTCTCCACCATTCGATTCTCTCAAGATATCCCGCAACGAGACTTCGGCATTTCCAAAGAGGCAAACTTTCAGGTTGCCATCACTTGTGATGCGAAGACGGTTGCATGTGCCACAGAAGTTATGCGTCATGCTAGTGATGAAGCCAATCTTGCCCACGAAGCCTGGGATCCTATACGTCTTGCTCGTGTCGTTCTTGTGGTCTCGTATCTTCTCCAAGCCGGGGAATTTCTCGCGAATACGGTCTAGCATTTCCGTATAGCTAAACATCTTACCCTCGTTCCACTTGTTCCCGTCGAACGGCATGTATTCTATGAACCTGACTTCGACGTCTGTTTCGCGAGTCATCTCGACAAAGGGTACGATCTCCCGGTCATTGATCCCCCGCATAATAACTGCATTAATCTTGAGCTTGATGCCGGCTCCGTGATTGTTAAGCTCTAAAACTCGCTCGATGCTCTTCATAACAGCCTCAAATCCCTTCCGCCGAGTCATAATTTGGAACTGCCACGGGTCAAGCGTATCGAGGCTCAGATTTACACCGGTTAATCCTGCCTCAACCATGCCTTCGAGTTTCCGGTGAAGAGCTATCCCATTTGTGGTGAGACAGAGCTCTCGGAGACCGCGTGGTCGAAGGGCGCCAATCTGCCGCATCAACGGCAATATGTCTTTTCTAATAGTAGGTTCTCCGCCTGTGAGGCGAATTTTGCTCACCCCCTGAGAAACGAATAGAGACGACAGCATGACGATTTCAGGAGTCGTCAACTGCTCTCTAGGGGGTGAGAGAGGTACTCCTTCTTCTGGCATACAGTAGACACAACGAAGGTTGCACCTCTCGGTAAGCGAGATGCGCAGGTAGTCATGTTGTCGTTGGAAAGTGTCTGTGAGAAAATCCGAGAACGGTTTTGCATGTTTCAACGATTCCCGGCGGGATTGCCGGAGGAGTGATTCTTGTATCTGTACCTGCTCCTGTACCTGCTCCTGTCTCTGTCCCTGTCCCTGTGCCGAGTTTTGCGGCTTTAGGATCGTTTGAGCGGCGGCGGCGGCGGCGGCTGTGGTGATCTGGTGTAGGGGTTCGGTACGACATTTCCTAACGGGAGCCCACAGCCTCCCGGGTACGGACCATGTCCGACAGGATTTAAGAGTCGTATATAACATAGTACCGTATAAGGTATATAATGTTCCATAGTCATGATTCAGGGGACGGGATGAATCATGCCCAAGTGTACTATTGCCTCCCTAGGCACATGTAAAGAATGTTATAATGCTTAATATTCAAATTCTAATAGTTAAGCAATAATCTGATAAGATTTATTACTTCATTTGACCGGGTGTTGTTATTTAACATTAAAATCGATGGACGGAGATTAGAGAATGAATCTCAGAAAAGGTCCTTGGACCTTGGCATTATCTATTATCGTCATTATCGCCACAGGGGAGAAGTTGAGATGAATAAGCAAGGGACCGGCTATTATAGGTTAATACTGCCTTACAAAGATCCGCCGAATACAATTAACGCTAAACAAACTGTTTAAATATTTTAACTACTAAAATACGGTTAAAATTTAAAAAATATTTAAAATGATAAATGTTTAGGTTTTCTAACGTTTAGTACCTATTCCTTACCGAATTTTATCATATCGTTTTAATTTTTCTAAACGTTTATATAAAACAACGTTTAGAAGTGACGATGCCCTCGTTCCCGTCTCAACCAGCCAATCAGAATCAGTACTGGCAGTCAGTCAAACAGTCAACCTGTCTGCCAGGTTACCTAGATACCTTTTGTACCACCAAGTTAACAGGGTCAGGGTCAACAGGATCAACAGGTCAACGGGTCAACAGGTCAACAGGTCAACAGGTCAACAACAGGTCAACCTTAGGTAGCCAGGGCCAAAAAAGTCTATATAAGGAGGGATTTCCTCCCTCATTATAGACTCAGTTTTTTTTTCTCTAAGTCCTCTTCAACCAAATCTTTACCTACCTACCTACCTACCTACCTACCTACCTACCTACCTGCCTGCCTACCTGCCTGCCTGCCTGTCTGCCTGTCTGCCTGTCTGCCTGCCCTCTTAGCCAACCAGTCAGTCTTCTAATCTAGTCTTCTAATCTAGTCTTCTAATCTAGTCTTCTAATCTACCTAGTCTTCTAATCTACTTGTCTTCTAATCTACTTGTCTTCTAATCTACCTATCTTCTAATCTACCTATCTTCTAATCTACCTATCTTCTAATCTACCTATCTTCTAATCCAGTAACCAATTCAATAGCCAGGTAAATCTAGTAGCCAGTAGCCAGTAGCCAGTAGCCAGTAGCCAGTAGCCTAGTAGCCAATTCAAACAGCAAGTAAACAATCGAGTAAACAAACAAACCTACCTACCTGAATATAGGTCCTAAAATAGACTTGGATCCACCTGCATCTAGCCGTCTCCTCCCGTCTCTCCCGTCCGTATACAAAGGCCTAGATATTTAAACGTTTAAAAGTACGAAATATTTGAGATGACTTCAAATATTTATTTTATTTTTAAACGTTTTGCAGGGCTAACAATCGTTCACTTAACCGCCTGTTTTCAAACGTTTATTTTGATAAACCGTATATGTACCATAAATATACAGTTAATTGTATCCAGCGGATCTTTGTAAGGTGGTATCTTTCGGTACCAAGTAATCCGTACTATTTATAAGGTACATGATGTACCTACCTTTTTTACCAAGACGAGAATTTTGAATATTATTAACGATAAATACATTCTCATAGTAATGAAATAGTATAACAGGTAGTTATACGATCTATTCATTTGGTATAGTAAATATGATGAGATAGGATGGATTATAGTATAGAATTTTTTTTTCAAATAATTAGTTTAATATGCCAGTAGATATTAATATATACCTGATATACTTGACTATTTTCAATCAACAGTTGATCTTAACGTTGAAGTACGGAGAGTACCTGATATACTCCGTATAGTACACTAAAATCTAACTACCCAATCTTTAACGGAGGACAAGAAAAGAAAGGTGGACCAACGCGGGGCCTAGCCTCTGAAACAAGATCCCGTCCAAGTAAGAGCAAGAGAAGAGAAGAGAAGAGAAGGGAAAGTATTTTTGTACCTTTCCTTCTCAAAATCCTAAAAAGAACATAAAAAATAAAAATAATAAAAAAATAAAAATTAAAAACCGCGTACGAGTAACTTCACATATCAATCTATCCAACCAATCATCGACTCTCTCTCTCACCTAAACCCCTTCACCCCTACAAGGAGCGGACGGTGCTTGTTATTTCAGGTCTCCTCATAGGTCGCGACAGTCGGTCTTCCCGTGTTGACGTAGTAATGACTGATCTCTGAGTTTTCTGAGGGCGTTTTCACCGGTCTCACTGTCGAGCTCCGGGCCCCGGGCCTTCTTCTGTTTAGGGTAGTTCACGGCATTATTAAAAACCACATTTAACCCCCAAAATACTCATTTTCGATCTCGAGAGATATTGAGTTGCCGTATATCATGCGTTTCTCCCGCATTCTTCAGTGTATGAGCTCACCCTTAACTACCTACATAGTACACACCATCATCACTATCCTTCTATCCCTCCGCCCGAATTACACAATGCCTGAAAAAGATAGAAGAGAGAAAAGATGATGACAACGATGATGATGATGATGATGATGATGATGATAATGAAGAAAAGGGGGGGGGAAAAGAGGAAAAAGAATGAAATATGGACCTTAACCGCTAACTTAAACCACTAGCATCCTCTCATTCTCATCCAAGTCCAGATGGAGAATTCATTGCTACATTACTGCCGTCAAGTATTGTCGTACGAGCAGTGAGATCCTTGGACATTTTCCGAACTATCAACTTACCTCCAGATCTTGCGACCGGTGTGATAAATTTTGCTTGGTCGCCTTCCTCCACGAGCGTCTTAGTCGCTGTCATCGGCCAGATTCATCTTTACTCGGTCAGAGATGGCGACTTTCATGCAACCGTGAGGATGCCGTCTTCGGCTGCCAAGTCCACCTTCGTCGGCTTCGCTTCTACTGACCAAGAGGTTTGTATATGGTCAGCCTTCGGTATCAAGTTAACCCTCGTCAACTTCGCCAGCTCTAAAGCAGTAGAAATCGCCAATCCAAAGTTTTATAGTGCCGCCTCTGCGATGAAAGGATGTTCCTTTCGGGAGAGCACGCACCATCTTGCCTTACTTACAAGATCCGCTGGCAAGGATATGATCAGTATCCATTCCCCGGAATCAAGAGAGATTGAGCGTTCCTGGTACCCGGACACTATCGATGCCCAAGGCCTAGCTTGGACTCCGGATGGAAGATGGTTGGTGGTGTGTGAATCATCCAGCCAAGCTCCCAGGGTGCTTTTCTACACGCCTAATGGCCACGTCTTCAAAGATTGGAGAGGACCCCTCCCACACGCCTTTCCAGACATGGGTGTTCAATGTGGTGCAGGTGTGCGACTAGTCACGCTCAGCCCAGATGGTCGACATGCCGCAGTCGCTAATACTACCTGCATATCCGTCCTCAACGTTCCATCTATGATAGAAACGATGCGGCTCCGTCATCCACATATTGTTCAGCCCAAAGACACACTGCAGGTAAGTTACCCCTTCAGCGGGGGGGTCGTGGAACCATACCGGGCTGACCGCAAAGATTTGGCAAGAACAAAATACCTTTCCAATTACTGGATCGATTTCGCCACCAACATTTATCAAAGCCACAACGGCCATGATGCCGCAAGCGATAGCTTCGAACAATCCCCAGGAAACCCCGTCCGGGTGTAACTTTGCAAAGTTCGATTGCTCTTCTTCCCTTCTGGCCACAAGGCTGGAGAATTCCCCAGGCACGATCTGGATCTGGGATATCCCCAGTTCCGATCTTCGGGCTGTGCTTATGTACCATGCCAACGTGACAAAATTAGAATGGCACCCTGTGCAACCCGAGCTTCTCCTCATGAGGTGCGAGGGTGACAGCTATGATAGTCTCGTGTTCGTCTGGGATCCTCTAAGCCACGGCCCGAGTCCGATCGATATCTCACACCGATTCCCGGGCTCCGTCCTTGGTAAGACGTACAGCACATGGCTGAGAACAACGACGGAATCTGCAGCACTATTTTTCACCGACAACTCAGCCTGCATGTTCATTTCCCTTGCAGAATCTGATGGAGAGGCTCTCCCCTGGCAAGATGGCCCTGTGCCTGCTGACCCCGTCGGTTATGAAGACGATGTGGACATGCGACTGCCAAGATTCGAGTCACATCTGGGGGATAGCGAAAATAGCATTATCGTTGACTTGGATGATGATGACACCAGCGAACCGGATGACACATTTCAGTTCAGGAAGTTTATCGCCCGCTAAGCTTCACAGGGGTTTTCTATCATATCTCAGGCAAATGAGTTATCAAACTAGACACCCGGGGCCGTGGAATTATGATCACTAGCTTAATCTCGGAAGACATGGCCAGCCCTTCCGAATGCAAGTAGTATGGCCATATTATCACCCCCCCTACCCCCTCTCAAAAGTCGCATGGATCGGGCGGACCTTGCCTCTCTGTCTGCGCGATGATCAGCTTGATATCCTATACAGTAGGTTTTGAGGTATGTTTAGAAACATGGGTTAAAGGGCAGACGCAGGAGAGCGCTGATGAAGGAGGACTCTGTTTCTATTTAGGAGTCGAGGAACGAATAAGCACCACGTACAACCCCATTCGGCAACATCGCAATTTTTTCAAATCAAAATTTCGATCTTTCAATCAGAAATACCTCTCTAATAGGTTACCTCTTATAGGGTTACTTGGCTAAGAGGGCTAGATCGAAGGACGAAGATGGAGGGCAGCCTAAAGTAAAAGGCTATATACATCAGACGACGGTACACCCCTGCCAAGGTCATCACACACATGCATGACAACGATCTTGGAAAAGTTTCAATCTACAATCTACTGCGAAGTGTTTTTGCTCACTGATCTTAGATAAGTACCTAACATTAACGTCGCAGCTCGATATTAGCACGATGCGGTATTGCACCCCGGAGATTTTATGTACAGCCGTCCTCAAGGAGCTTAATGGCCATGAGCGATAAACCACTTCGAAGCCATGTAAAACGCCACTTAAGAGCGAGACCCCCTGTTGCATAACTCATAGTCTGCCCAACATAATCGAGAAATACCGAAAATTCGAATTCAGAGCTCTGTATTCGATGAGAGGGTCGTATTTAGCATCTCGGTCCATATTCCACCTCAGGCTTACAGCGAGCCTCACGCTATTGCTGTCTGACAGTGACCCGGCTTATAGGATTGAATAGGCGCTTAATTGCCAATATGATTCCTCCCCACAACAGGTTGGATTTACTTCTTTTAAGCGCCATTTGCAGGCAATGTATCAGACCTCTCGCTATTAACCTGTATTCGTATCATTCCCCTACCACACATCTTGCTCCAAGGGGCCTGTTCCTCTCGACTCTGTCTGTTTGTGACAAAGTTTGTCACTAGGTACCGAATCCTGATTAGAGCAAGGGTCGTCGTCATCATCCGTCTCTTGCCAGCCTCGACCGACTTCACAATGCGTCCCGCACCTAGACGAAAAGTAGAAGATCTATCTTCCACTGTTTTGGCCTCAGCGGCTTATTGCTTGCTTTTTCTCCTTCTGGCACACTGCGTGCAGGAATTACAAGTCCCCCCGGAAATTTCCTATTGGGCCATTTGAATACCTCGACGACCTAGGCATCCATGCCTTTACATCTACGATTATCATTCTCGCTGAGAGCTCTAGCCCAATCGGTGGTCCATACCATAATGATGGCACGAGAGGATAGCTCATTGGCCGTCAGGTACTCAGCACGGGATGGTCGTTCTGTAAAAGATGGACTGTCTATCCCCTCGTCAGGCTGTGTAACGGTTAGGTCTCTCCTTCAAGGACCTCATTTTCGCATACCTTAATCCATATAAAACCTCGTGCAACAATATAAAGAGCCCCATCGGATCTTTCCTTACTGCTGTGCTCGTTCCACACGATTCTCTCACCAAGGGTGCTCCCTGCGAAACATTCTCGAGTAAAGTTTGAGAGCTGCAGCTGTCCGTTCACGATGTCTTCGGATACATTCTCCCACCAAACCCCTATTAACGGGACTATCCAAACAAAAGTCTTGCCAGGGAACCAGACGAATGTGTACTACATTCTAGTCTCAAATGTAAACTTAACATAAGCTTCCCTTACACCGTGCAACCTTCTGATCGAACGGGCTTTGTTGCGAGCGGATGTATGTACGTGTGTATATGTGTGCTAACGATACGTTTCCAAGTTGCCATGGCAAACTTCTTGGCAGCAGCTGAAAGACCATGTGCGAACTGTTTGTGCGGTCGAGCGAGTCGAAGTATTCAACGAGAGCACGTCTGGTTGGGTTTCAGTTCGAGGGAGGGAGAACTACGATGCAGCTCTCCGTATGATAATCTCCGAGCACTCATTTAACATGGGAAACTTAACTAACCGCCGGCTGTAGGTCTGCTCAACGGCGGCGTCTTCAACGGGCGACCGCTTATGGCGGAAGGGAAAAATGCTACGGAGTCTATCATGATCAGGGAACCCGTGGGTGTCCCGGTAACTGGCGGCTCCACATCGAGGATCCCTCATACACCTCGATTTCAGACGTCTCGCTCCACGCAATACTCGACTAGTACATCGCCAATGATATCCCCGCTCGCTACGGGATACGGGGAGGTTGGTATCTTCGATCTCGCGCGATAGAAGACTTGGGTTCAGCTGTGATGGCTAATCTTTCACAGTGGACTTCCCCCCCTGCCACTTCGCCCTATGGAACTAATGCAACGATGGAGTGCGCACCCTACACAATGTCAGTCGCTATGCCCTATGACTATAGCGATGCATCCAGCTGTTATGCCTACGATACCTCAAACGGCAACTATCTGGATCAGTCGGCCATGGTATCATCTCCTACAATGATACCACACCACTTCGATGCAAGCTATCCCCAGCAGTATTATATGAGCGAGCATCATGGCAATGACTATACGATGTATGGGATGCCTAGTCCAGAAACCTTGACCACGAGGATGGGCGACTCTTCTAACGGCATGGTTCCCACAAAACAACGCAAAATAATTGTGAAACAGCTTCAACCCTGGGTCACTCTCAGCCAGGTACAAGATCTTATCCGAAAGAAAGCCGGATCCGATGCTGATAAGATTCAGCATATTGATCTGCCATTAACGGATGGCCAAGAATTGAACAGAGGTTACGCTCTCGTTACGTTCCAGAGTGAAGAAGTGGCCAACAAACTGATTCGGAGACTAGACGGATATAAAAATGACGGCCGCGAATTGAAGGCTGATTATACTAAGGAGGGCGTATCGGAAAACGAGACTGTTCGCTCCCGGGTCTCCGGTCATAGGGAGCGGCGAGATGAAAGGGAAAAGAAGGAGAAGAAGGAAAGCTCTCGAGGGCCAAGCTCTAATGACAAGAAAAGCAAGTCTCATAGGTCAGGTGTAGTTATTGCTTATGGATCTTCCTCGTCATCTACGAAGAAATCGGAGACGAAGGAGAAGTCGAGCAAACGGCATTAGGATGGCGGGATTGCACAGGGTGAAAGCTTTGAGGATCCGAACTGGAAGCAATACGCTAGGATCGAGTTACGGTTTCTTACTATTGGGGTAAAGGCAATCCGTGAGCGTCCACTATTGACATCTTTCCAATTTGCTCCTAGATAGCGATGGCGGCTCCTTGTTAGGTTCGGTGGACGGTGGCTCAACTGTCGTTACCGCAATGTATCTACGCAACTGTAGATGTTCATACAAAAAAGAGAATCAGGCCCATTTCCTGCCTACGCCAGTTAGAAAGCCCCTACTCTATCGTGTAACATATTTAGCTACCCTATTACCGTCGTCCTAATCTGCTTAAATTTCGTGCGCTCGTCATGTCGAGCCCGACGAAGGCATCTGCTTTTCTCTAATCAAGATAAGTCTGCTCCTATCTTTCGTAACATCTGATAATATAAAAAATTAACCTGGTGTGATCCAACTACGCTACGAGCTACGGAAAAGGTCTGGGCATCATTTCTCGCCGATTGTGGGACTAGAATATGTGCTCAATGTTATACCACGTGAGCTGTCATTTCGTGACTCTGTTCGTTATACCATGTACAATAACATTTTCTAGGTGATTTTCAAGACCTAACCAGTCGTTCGAAAGGGGCAGCATCGCTCAAACGTGCATAATGCAGAACATGCCTGCAGCAAACGTGTATGCACATATCTCAGCCAACCCCTTTGCCCCGGCGCCCCTTCACATAGGGCCGCGCCCGTTTCCATATCACGTAGGGGCACATCCTTATTACGGACCGTTAATTTGCGACCTATCAGCAGGGCGTTACAGGGCGGCGATACATACAAATGTTCTTACCTGGCGCGCGGATCTATGTTCCCCAGCTTGCCCCCCGACAACCTCCGCTCCTGTGCTCCCCCTTTTTACCCGCCCCGCCCCCCACGTCTGTCTGATGTCTTATGTTTTGGGTAACTGGTCCTATGGGGCTTGCGACAGGTGCCATGCCTTGGTGTCCTACGTGATATGCCGCTTCGGTAGCTAAAGAAAAGCAGGCGGCATTACTGCAGGAGCATGTGTGTTTCCATTTCCGAGTCCCAAGCCGCCGCCCCCCGTCTTTACCTCCTTTTATTTCCTCATCCTCCTCGCACGTGCATGTGATTGCTCACCTACCTAACATACCTCGATATCTGCCGATCTATTGGCTTCGTGACTCCTATGAGATGGAAGCAGGACACGTGTAGTTCTCTTCGTCCATCCAAAATCCAAAGCGCGAAGGACACTTCCCGCATGGGCGGCATACTATATACACTCCTAGGTAAGTACTTCACTTACAGCACCTAATCTACTAGGCTGGGTCTCTACACATGATTCCCAAGAAGGATGGTAGAAGGACTATGGTATGTAGATGCGAGCTAGGGTAAGATGCGTACTTCGGCCGTCTCCTAATTACGTCGGTAGATCTAGCAGGAGCAGAGCTTATCATCTCCCATCGGGACACAACCCGAGGAGCTTTTATTGGTCAGCCTTAGCTAGCCGGTGTGGACAGACACCTTCAAGCTTACGCTGTGGCGTTTGGAATCAACCCTGCCGTAACCGTCACCGCGGTTATATTTGTCCTACCAAGATGGTGACGACACCGACTGTGCATCCACGGATGCCGGCATCGAACCAGGCGACCTTGAAAGTATACATAACCTACTTTCAGCTGCGTCTCTTCTTTCTTTTAAGCGCAGATCTGGCAGCGATTTTCCAGGACACGTCTTAGTAAAACGTGAGAGATCCAGTGGTTGGAAACAGACATATTCATCTATTTCCAAAGGCCTATCTGGCATGAGGTCCAGCCTATAGAGAACATTGGTCACAAACGCCGCCTAGGAAGGAAAAGCCCGAGAAAGTGCTTACCGGTTATGATCATTGTATGACCTCCAGCCTTATAACGAATTTGACCGGTCGACCGCCGACGCTGTATCATGGTTTTTACACGGAAATGAGGCTTTTACATGAGCCTCCAGCGTGCCGAGCATCTAGTGTCGCCATTGCCATTGCTAAGAGCGAGCCATATCGCCTCATCTTCCCTCTCTTCTTCGGCTCCCAGGCCGAAAACGGTTTACCTATATGAACACTTGCATGAAAGAAGAGAAATAAAATATGACTCGTCACTGTTTCATGGTATCTACTCGCGTATCACACTCTTCCTATCCATTAGCCAAGCAGCTTCGGCCCATAATGCTAAAGAAAGGACACGGCGCAGGAGTACGACATGGGGAGTAATCCTTCCAAAAGTCCTTGTTATACCGGCTGTCCGCTGCGGGGGATCTCTCTGTACCTCGGAAGATAGGCATACAGCGCACCGGACACGTATCTAGGTAACACTGAGCTGATCTCCGTCCTGGTAATCAGCAAGAAATCTGGGAAAAGAGCGTCTCTCGCAAAGCTCCCTTCCACCATTCTCCAAGCCCTCTTCGTGAGGCGCCACAGCAACAATTCGTTATAACTCGCTTTGTTGGCGTATACCCTCCACGTAGGCGTCCTACATGCTTATATTAATGATAATATTCCATCGGATGATGGTAAGACAAAGGATGGTGACGGTACTTTCATCGAGTTAATGATATCGTGACAAAAGGTATGCGAGAAAAATAAAAGGGGAAAAGGAAAAAAAAGGGGGGGAGGCTCCAGGGAGTATTATAAAGCTGTAGTCTTGGAAGAAAAAGAAAGGGGATTATATAACTAATACCAAGGTTACAACTCAAGGTGGTATACTCATCTATAACGCGTTACGGCCACTGCAACGCTCCGACTTTGGGGATAGGAGGAAGGAAAAGGCGCAAAGACATATAGCCAATAAACATGACGACGTCCCTAACGAGGGAATCAAGGTCAAATTAGAGTTCTGACATTTCCTCGGTCGTCGTTGAGACAGTCTCATTGGATAGATGCGTGGAATTGAAACCCTTGTATGTTTTTTCCGGGCAAGCTCCCCGTGTCATCAAAAAATGATCCTTTTATGAATTCGGACACCGTACATGGATGGATAAAATCCAAGTCTCCCTCAACCTTGTCTTCTTCCGCGGCGCGGTTATATAAACTCCTCTTAATTGCTACTTAATATCGACGACTGACGGAACAAATTTTTGCTATTTTCCCCTAACAAATAGGAGTTGGATTCGACCCCTCCGGGACGTCGTGAGGAGGCTTACTGTCTCGGCTACGGCCTCGCAGTAAGAGGCAGTCGATCGGATTCGGCCACCCTAACGTCATGTTTGGAAAACAGGTACTAAGATGAAGTTTGGGGGGGGGAAATAACAGATGGGCCTGGTTCGTTTATAATTCTATCTGGTTGGAAACCTCTTTTCGTTGTATATATGAGTACCCATGAATAAAAGCAAATACTTTCTTGAAAACTCCAGAACACGATGAAATCTGCGTTGTCTTGGACATGCCTCTCCCTTCTCTCCTTAACCGGCATTTCCGAAGCCTTTCTCCTGCTATCCCGCAACAACAACAACAACAATGATAATAACAATAGCAACAATACCGACGACAACGAAAATGCCACGTCCAGCGCCCAGATCCCCACGAGCGGCGCCGACTGCGCCGCGGCGTCGACCAACGCGTCCTTCGAGCTGACCTTCATCAGCTACGGGAACTACACGGCGGCGCCGGGGGAGGGCGGCGACGACGGGCCGGTGCCGCGGCAGGTCGCGTCCATGTCCTTCGCGGCGGCGAACACGGGCAGCGGCGCGTCCACGACGTGCGCCTTCCCGCTCGGCCACTCGTCCTCGACGTCGCCCGGCGGTAGCGGCGGGGCGGGCGGGAACTCGACCTGGGTCGACGAGGGCGGCGTCTGGCAGGCCTGCGCCGACCGCAAGGACTCGGACGGCACGCACCGCTTCACCATCGCCACCGGCGCCTCGTTCAGTCCCGTGGACGGCGTGGTCCGGGTCAACCAGACGTGGTTCTGCCACGATGACGAGGGACGGTTGTGAGTTCTTCTTCTTCTCCTCTTTCCCCTCTTTTTTCCTTTTTATCATATAGCTCCCCAAAAGAGGAAATTCTATTTGGGGGCAGGGAGGTACGAGATGAGTCACTTATCGAAGCACCGCTACTCCCCCCTTTTCTCTCTTTCTTTCTTTCTTACTTACTTTCGTTTTCCCTCCTATCGTCCTAATTACCCCCCATCTTCCTCTCACCTATTAACCCGGGGCGGGGGAAACCCCGACGCAGGGTCGCGTACACGGGCGTGACGAGCGGTAGTCTGACGATGACGTGCCGCGACGGTGGCGAGGTGGGCGGCTACCACGTCGACAACTGCACGGCGCCGGATGTGGCGCTGCCGATCACCCTGCTTTGAGCTCTGTCTTATTCCCGCCCGCTTCCCGCGGCCGCACGCTCGCCTCGTCGCGCGCAATCATGCCAGGTACCTAGCCTAGCTCGGTACCTACCCTGCTACTAGGCGGCGGCAGCGGCGGCGGCACAATGCCGCATCGTCGCGTGAAGGAAGGGCGAGGCGAGGCGAGGAGCGACTCTTTTTTTTTCTTCTTCAGCGCCTTGCTTTTGCAGCCTACCCGTCATGATCATGATTTTTTTTTCTCGCTCGCCCCCTCGGGAATAGCAAGGGGGGGCTTTTTTCGTCAACGTCAGTGATGACATGGGCGTAAATTTATCAGGAGATGCTTGGTACCTATGGCTGCTAGGATGGAAGACATCTTATGGTGGAAATATGTTCGGAAGAGTCTCACGTCAGCGGAATTTGACGTCGGTTGGGCATATGGTGGCTGTAACTAACAGAAGAAGTGTTGTAAGGGTGTCTTGTTATAAATGAAGGAAAGGGGAAAAAAAAAAAGCCATGTCCATCGTAGTTGCTGGGCATCTGTCGCTTGTCGCAAAAAAGGACCTTGGATAACCTGTCGTCATACTAGGACTGCATTTATACGGACTTTTGGGTCCAGATTACTCCTCCAAGACGGCCCGGAGAGTTCCTTGCGTTGATGTCGGACTTATAGTATATGACGTGCTGGACTTTGAGGGAATATGAGCGATTATCTTCTTCGTCGATGGCATGGCCCTCGGTCGTCAACATATTTACTTGTATTGTTCTTAAGGGGTTGTTCACATTTGAGAAGAGTTGTAGGGAAATCGGCGGAAATAATATTTGGTGGATATTTATCTGGTCAATAGGTAAGGAAGGCCTGATATATGCAAGGTAAGATGGAAGGTAAGGAGGTAAATAAGTTACTTGACTTGTTCGCTATCCGTATTCATTACCCGTATTTGTTGAGAATCGAGCACAACCACTTATTTATTGGTCTGCATAGGTATACATACAACTAGTTATATCGTCACTTTAAGAGGATTCGCGCATCCCATCTAAGAGCTCTGTTATTCTGTCAAACTCAACTATGAGCTGCTGGTAGGTAATCTTGTGACTACGACGGATATAATTCCCAGAGCAAATAGAATACTTTTTATATTTTGTTGCAATTTCCTGGCTACATGCGTTGCCTGATTTGAGACTGTTAACCAATGCTTCACAGGTTATTACTTACAAGTCGGAGAGAGTTACCTAATGTATGTTTATAATCTCTACTATATATCGTATTCTTGTATTTTCAGACTCCTATAAATCTGTGACTAAAGGACCTTCCATTTGACTATATATTTGAGATATTTAGTCTTGAATTAAATGAAGATATACTTGCAGTAGACACGTCTAGCTTATTATTAGAAGATAAGGCGTGCAAGATACCTGTTTATAAAAGTGAAATTGCTATGCGAAGGGCCCCAATTCGAATCTGCCTAAGATCTAAACAATGCATACAAGAGATACGGGAGCTTCATTTGTCTACTGTCTCGGATATCCATGTCTACACAAGTACTCAACCCGGGTTTGTTAACACTTCAAGGCCTAACCTTCTGACTTATAGTGAGCACTGGCCCTGATACGATCACAGTTGACTTCCTTTAATTTTGTCTTCGTAAAAGTGTGTTTAGGCACCTAGTTATAACTGTACAGACACATGCTATCGGTGAATACCTAAACTATCCGTATAAGAAGAGATCACGCTGGAATAAATACGTCTGTGAATCTCGATTCTCAATGGCTAACGAGCCGCCGTACCATGAACGTTAGGTTACTGTTAGGTACCTGCTAGCCAAAGCTACGAGTCCTAGAACTGGGGATAGTGATTGCACAAACAAGTGACAATGTACAAGGAGTTGTTATTCATATAAGAGGAATAGGTGAGAGTATTACCTATGAATGTATATATAGTAGGAATCTTCTCTAATTAGGGAACCTACATGTGTTTGATGATACAGTATACTGGAATAAGGATGTAATGACAAGCAAATATGTGCATGGTTTGTATGAAGTCTCTGTCTTGTAGGAGGGGAATAAAATGAAATAGTTTGTCTCTGTAGTGCTCGTTGTACTATGTAGAAGGAATTCCAGGCTTTGGGTGCCCCTATTGATATATGTACCTCATCGTATTACTGCAAATATCTGATAGATGAATGTTATAGTTAATCTTCATATATGTATATCGCATAAACATATAACTTATGTACTTTTGATAGGTACTTTGTCGATAACGTTATCATATGTCCCTACATAACATACCTAGTATGTACCCATCTATAGCTGACTTAACTTGGTCTCTTATGTACGTACTTCTACAGCCGTGTCGCTAAAAAAACAAAACTTAACTTTGTACAACTTTCCATCACGCTTCAACCTTTCTTACGCGTCGAAGCAAATCTAACACTTCCTTTGAGCTTCATTTGCATTCCTCTAATTCTTGTTATTTTGCAAGTTCATTCCCTAAAAGACTAGATCTCATAAACACAAGATACTAGTAGCTGGTGTTTTAAGAATCTATTTTTCAAGCCTGATTGCCCTCGCAAAATATCTACTTTGTCTATCATGTCTACCGTCACAGTTACGGCGCTTCAGAGCGCACATCCTCCGATAATCCCTCTCTCGTTCAATTCAAATCAACCGCAGACGATACGATTGTATCCGCTCTCTAACTATACCTTTGGAGTGAAAGAGACGCAACCGGAGGAAGACCCATCTGTCATCGCCCGTTTGAAGCGACTTGAGGAGCACTACAACGCCCATGGCATGCGCCGTACTTGCGAAGGCATCCTTGTTTGCCATGAACATAACCACCCTCATATTCTGATGCTTCAAATCGCCAATGCATTTTTTAAGCTACCGGGAGACTACCTTCGACCCGAGGACGACGAGATCGAGGGTTTCAAGGCACGACTGGACGAGCGCTTGGCCCCGGTCGGTAAGCTAGGCGAGGGCGAGGAGCCCGGAAACTGGCAGGTCGGCGACTGTCTCGCGCAGTGGTGGCGACCCAACTTTGAAACGTTCATGTATCCGTTCATTCCCGCCCACGTCACGCGACCGAAGGAATGCAAGAAGCTCTACTTCATCCAACTGCCACATAGTAGTATGTCAAAGCCCCCCCATTTAACCTAGGTACCTTGCTCCTTGCATCCGTGTTTGCTAACTAGACTATCAAAGAGGTCTTGAGTGTGCCTAAGAACATGAAACTCCTTGCTGTACCGCTGTTTGAGCTTTACGACAACACGGCCCGGTACGGGCCTCAGCTATCTGCCATACCGCATCTCCTGAGCCGATATAACTTCGAATTTGTCAACGAGAATGGCGAAGTTGTCGCCGCCACACCAGGATCTGGACCGGAAGCTTTCAAGACCAAGATTCTCGCTGGAGGAGACGAAGACATGAAGGACGTGAAGGAGGATAATGGAACAAATTAGTTGTGCATAGGAAGGATAAATGACGACTATTCCGATGATTTAGGTAATCTTTGGGCTTTTTTGGACGGACACTTGCCATATAAGAATCAGCAAGGAGCTAAGGATGAAAAGGTTGAGGAGGTCACTATATTGAAGAAGCTGTTGCGCTTCATATCTGATCGCCTAATAGATTACGAGCAGGCGGAATTCGTATATGTTTCTTCGGGGTTCATGTCACCCATCATCACACGCGCATTCATACCAAGGCAAGGCGACGAAACGGCGTACGGCGTATGAGGTAATTTGTGGACTCGGACGCGGCATCATTGGAATTGACTGTACTCTAGCTAGTTATGAAAAGCAATGCAATCAATGCATGCCGCGAATAGTGGCACTTCCCAACCGAAAAAGAAAAAATATCTAGATTCATGCTTTCTCGCCTTGAATAGTGGCTATTACCTGCCTCGTATGCCTCATCTCTCGGAACTCGAGATACCAGATACCTTGCCATGTTCCCGTCGCCTTGGACGGTGTTAGCCATTTTATTTTACCCGTTACCGCCTAACACCTAGACCCAGGACAGAGAAGAGGGGGAGTCGGGTGACTTACCAGCTTGCCGTCTTTTATAGGAATCGTGATACTAGCGCCGATCAGAGCGGATTTGATATGCGCCTAAGCTTCTTTTAGCCAATCTCTTACTCTCTCTTCGCCGTGCCACAAATCCTCCGTTTTAAAAAGAAAAAAAGGAGGAAAGAGGGGAAAAAAAAAGAGAAGAATAACTCACGGGCATATCATCGCTGCCCTCGGCGCTGTGCCTGTACAGGTCCTCGCCGCGGGGGCCGGCCTCGGGGGCGATGCGGTCGAGGGCGTCGGACATGTCGGCGCGCACGTCGTCGTCCCAGTTCTCGTTGAGGGCGAGGGCGCAGCTGGTGTGCTGGACGAAGAGGTGCAGCAGGCCGACGCGGTACTGCCGTATCTCCGGCACGGCGCCGAGGACGTGGTCCGTCACGAGGTAGGAGCCGCGCGAGCGCGGCGGCAGCGCGAACTGCTTCTGCGACCAGGACATGCTCGCCTCGCGTCCTTGGCCTTGTTGCGCCGGCGGGAGGTCGGACGGGGACGGGGAACGGGCTGGATAGAGGTATGTGAGAGGGAGGGTGGAGAGGTGGTGGAATGCGCTGGGGAAGAAGGATATGACGAGGATGAGGAGCAGGAGGATGGTGTAGAGGTTGTGCGAGGTGGTGGATGTGACGGGTGTGGTTGTTGTAGTGGTTGTAGGTGTAGATGGGGATGACGGCATGGCGACGTTCCGAGATGGTCGCATTTTTGTCTTGTTTTGTTTGATATGCTTTTAGTAAAAGGACTTGCAGCTTAAGGTGGGGGTTTGTAATGGATGTATACCTGTATAGGGGTAGGTTCTGGTCTAGAGGTACATAGTATGTGGTTATGCGATAATGGGAGTAAACGTTTATTGACGTATCTCACCCGCAGTCCGGAGTCCGGGTTATGTACGATTATATGAATATATGATTATATGATTTGGTATAAGTAATAACTGACGTTATCCTCCAGTGTCTTGTTGAGGGAAAATAGCGAATCTTTAGCCACACAAGACGAAGAGTTGAATAATTACCTTCTATAGGAATCAAGTTTACATTGCGCTTTCATAACCTGCTTACATATGAATGGATTTCGTAGTTATTTAACTAGCGTAGTTAGTCATAATAATATGTACAACGGCTGAATGACCTCCTAGTCTATGACTGGGCAATATCTTGGGCACTGAATCATGTCCATTCGACTCCAGGCCATGTTTTTCAACTTGTTCGTTGAGTACCTAGTTTCATCTATACCATTGTATTCATGCTAATGGATAGGAAGGCTGTGGTAACGACTCTAAATGCTCTCTATGGTGTTCGTTTGCCTAGTAATAGTGTTAGTAATTGCCTCTATGTGACCGTATATTGAAACATCTTTGTGGAAGACTAAAAAAGGAAAAAAAATTGTTATGAGTCGGGTTGAGCTCACGTATGGATTACCACAGTAGCCGCAAACAGCAATCTCCGGTTTGTCTGTGTTGATGAAGATTCTAGGATGTCCTGCGGGACCGCCTCCTCCGTCACACGCCACCACCCGGCTATGAGTCCATTGAACTGGTTTCTTATGAATGAGCTCGATCGCTGCCCTCGATTGTGGCTGGGCTGCTGTTAGTCATGGACCGCACGAGAAGGATCGTATATTATCGTACTTGAAGGTCGAAATCGGTCTGCTCAAATCTGGGACCGCTCATGGCAGCCGCCCTTGGTTTTTGACTCCTCGACCAGATCTCTTTTCGATTGGGTGCCTGCTTTAATCCTCTCTCTTCGTTCTCCGTAACTCCTAACGAGTCCTCCTCGCTCTTGGTTTCGACAGTGGTCTCGGCCTTAGCTGCGATCGGGTTTGTGGTTTCGAGCAGACGAGCGGAGGTTGCGAAAGTACGCTGTGCTGCGCATACTCTCTGGGGCAGCTGCAGTGACTGCCGGATATATAATCGCGAGAGCATAGTTTCTTTTGTAGTTGTTCGTCAATTGAGTGAGGTGACTTTGAAGAAGTCGAGATAGTTAGACGTATGGTTATAGGTATTGACAGGTGTGTAAGGATCAAGATGATCAATTATTCTAAGAACTGAGATCTAATGTTACAAGTATTTACGTACCTACTTACAGCCGAAAGCTCGGACCATTCTCAACCTTGCAGAGATTATGTACGTAGAGTGGGTCTACTTCCATTATGTAATTAACTTAACTTACGAAGGGCAAGGATCAGGTTACGGCCAAAGCTATGGAGCGTTTGTTACATCAAGTGCATTAATTCGTATAAATCATTTCTTAAACAAACTCACTATCCTATATTAACTATAACTACTACTACTTATCACTTACAACCAAATCTTCATACACATGCAGTAGACATCTCCTAATACTATTACTGTATGACTCACATAATACTCCTCACATTTGAAATCATCAGTCGCCCTTGAACTGCTCTAGGATTTTAGAACTATCCGGTTGCTGTATACTACCTCTATCGCGATATCATCATGGTTTCTGATTTCGGTATCGCCTTGCGCGCGCAAGCTCTCACGCTTCATGCCAAAGGCGCCTCTCGTAAGGAGATTCAGGAGATAACCGGATACTCGCCACAAGGGTTTGGCAAGCTTCTTACTAAAGCTAAACAGCGTGGCTACGTTGTTGGCCAGGCCATCCATGATGAATACGTCCAAACGGCACCACGTCCAGGCAGGAATATGATATTGACAGAGGAAAAGAAGGCCGAGATTATCAAGTTGGGAGCTGCAGATAAAGATTCCAAGAAGATTTCTGCGCAAGCCATCGCTGATAGGCTTAATGCGCAGCATGGCGAAGACGGCAGTACTATCTCACGAACGTCCGTATTACGTGCTTTGCGAACCAAGTCATCGCATCCTGCCAAGCGTGTCAAGAGGTCAGACCCCGATCAACAAAGCACAATGCCCGAGCCGTCTCAATTCTACCCCCCAAGCGATCTACTAGAGCATCAAGATGAGATATACCAGCTGCAGGGTTTCTAGAGCAAGAAACAGAGATTAGGCGTTCGTCATATGGTATTAGAAGGGAGACGGAAATCTTAGGTGCAATTTTTTTTTTCTAATTTTTTGAAGAATATTCGAGTCGTGACAACTTGAGTTATTAGAGTAGTGAAAGCGATCAAACTGCCTCCTTTTAATTGTGTACCCCTATATAGGTAGTACCTAGCTTCACGTAGCTGAATGATGCGAAAGTACTTTTAAATACCGAGTTCTGTACACAGTACGTACTTTATAAATGTAATGAGCGAGATTACAGTAGTCACACTGTAAAGCCGCCTTTATATGGTTAGGTAGGTAGGATAATACGTACATACTTCCTATAGGTAATGTACCTAAGGTACATTCAGCTGAGTGCTGTATCCGTACCTCTAAAGTTTACATTTCAATGTCACAGCCCCACATTTAGCTGTACTCCTTTGAAGATTCATTAAATTTTGGCCGTTGACCAACTTTCAACTTTCAACTCTCAACTCTCAACTTTCAACCATCAACTTTTACTTCTTGCGACGACATCTTTAATACTAGTATCCCCTATAGTGTGACATTCATCATCAAACGAACTCCTACCTATATGACCCGCGCCGTCCGATCTAATCAATTTGGTATCTATACACAATACAAATAACTACCAACTCGTTGCAAAAAAGCTGGCAGGATTCTTATAAGATGTCGACGCTAACCAATCCTAAAAGCATGTCTTCCAGACTGCTAACCATGAAGTTTATGCAAAGGGCAGCTTCTTCGCCTTCATCTCCAGGTTCTCCAAGCATAGACGAGAAATCTTCGAAACGGCGCAAGGTTTCGCACAAAGTTACGGAACGCGACGACCCAAACTCATTGATAAATGTAGACCAGACCGCTGTACAAGCTGCCCTCGCTGAAGAGGAGAGAAAGCGCCAGGAGGCTTTAATACAGCATGCTGCCAAGCTTGGAGATGCGCGTTGGGTGCTTGATATACCATATAAAGCTGTGGGATCTGATCGCGGGACTCAAACACCTCTGAACATAGTCCAAGTTGGCTTTGCTCAGATTGATTCCCAGACTGACTCCCCTGATGTTGCAGATGTTGATGATGATGCTGATGAATCAACTGGTTCCGCATATGATCGAACCCCGATGGTCAGGCGTTACAACATGGATGCCCAGCAGGTACGTCTATTGATTTTCCCTGAACAACTCGGGTTTCAATTCACAGAACTTACTCGAATGTAGGAGTCGAAGGATAGGCAATCTAAAAGTGATAATTCTGGTTCTGACTCGGACTCGGACTCGGAGCCTGACATGTCTGCGCGAGAAAATAGATCAGGACGGCATTTGTACGGCCAGAATTCAGGAACACGGTCAGATACGTCTCGGCCAGTCGTACCAAGCAAGAGAAGTGCCGAACAAGAAAAGGCTAAGCAATATGCTGAGAAGCGGAGGAGGAAGGATGTTAAGTTGAACGTCGCTAGAACACCGGCGTCTGGCGGTTTATTGTCGATCTCTTCGGGGGGCGGTACGCCGACGCGGCCAATCACCTTCACTTGCAACTACTGCGGTAAGCCTGGGCACAAGGCCGCAGAGTGCAAAACCCCCCCCAAGCGGACGACACGTTGAATTACATGTAAAGAACATCCGTCCTGAGGTTTCGTTCGACACGACGGTACGTGTTAAAGCCTGGCTCCCAGGCACGACCTCGTTCATAACACCGAGACAAGTACGTCATTGAAGCGTATCGCCGTCATCCACGCATTTTTCGTACAAATGCATTCATTATGGATTTGCCGCGTTGGCCCGAGCTACCTTCTCAGAACGTAGCATTTCTACTTAATCAGATAGGTCGTGCTATGGGTATTAAATGGCAAGGAAAAGAGCGTCAGCTCATTGCTTTCTCTCGCTACCTACATATGTACTTCATTGGCTCTGCTGGACCTAGCATCGCGCACGCCGATTTCTCAATTTTCATTCATGGTCAGAACTAGAAAAGGGATTGCACGCCGGCAGCCGCCAATACTTACCTATATAGGTAGAAATATTTCTTGATGCAGATGCGACATCGGGACCTAGCCGAATTCCCCGGAGCGATGCCAGAACGAGTCCAAAAAAGGGACGACGACATACAACTTCATCAGATCATTGCAGCCCGGTGATTACCTGGACCTTCGGCCTCTGTTCCAACTTCCAGTAGTCATATTCGTCTATACCAAGCATTGATCGACCAACGTCACCTAGGCCGCTTGTTGAATCCCAATATTTTTTATCGTACTTATATTTGCTCGTAAGCTGACCCCTACTCGCTACCACGGTAAGTGTAGAATCATACAGATTCGTCATCATTATACGGGCTAGCCGCATCATAGAGAGTACCATGTCGGTTCCCGTCTAATAGAACATTGGAATCTAGCTTATGCCACGCCGAACCATATGACCTAAAATATCTGGTCGATGGTAGGCGCCTACAACATGGCAGTGTCCTCATACATTAGAGCCTTTTATCATATCAAAAAAACTCATCTAAAGAACGCGGGTATATCATCGAGATAGCGAATTCTCAGTGACATGAAATAATATTTCCCCATCATTTATTACTTGATGCCTCGTCACGAAGACTAGCGTGTTGGGACTCCGTAGTTCTCCAGCTAAGTTCATACGAAATTTCTACGTGACAAGATGCAGTAGTGCAGACAATATCTTAGGCCGTGACACTCAGCAGGAGGGTGCAATATCTATGAAGTGTCATTTGCAGCAACCCTGAGGTAGACGCACGCTCAGATTCAGCAAGGGTGATTGAATGGATCCTCCAATATGAACTGCTTGAAGCTATTCAAGCGTTAAACCAGTAGATCCAATTTCGAGCGGTCTGCGTGCGAGCCGACATCACATACCTAATATTTCATGATATACTCAACTCCTACATACAGATATACATATAAGTTCCATAATGGTGGGAAACTGGTGATGTCAGGTCAAGCCGGAAGCCTGATAAAGCAAGGTCAGGTGTCATGTCAAATTCAACTCCCCGAAGACTTTGTAGTTCATGCAGTTGTTGCTGGCGACCGGTTAATAGGTGTATGATATCTGATTCGGCGCACATTCAGACCCTAGAAACTTGTGAGACTACTATGTTCCAACGATCGCGCTTGACTGGGCAGGTCTATCCATCTTCAAGTCATGTCTCGTGCCTCATGTCTACTCTTCCCCCTAAAACTCCACATCAACCCGTCCCATAACAGTCCAATTCATGGGTGCGTCACCCTAAACCACCCACAGCGAAGCCCTTTACTACATACGTAGTAGTAGACAATAAACTATATTTCTTTGGTTGCTTACATGCCTCTAGGAGATATCCCCCCTTTTTTCTCGTTCTTATTATATACGCCTACGGAATGAGTACGAACTAGTTAGGCTGAGGGGCCGAGGATCCTTAGGGCCAACCGGAAATATTCGATTGAACCCGGGTCGCTTGATTCGCGGCTCCATCCATGCAGCAACGTGGAGGATAGGTTAAGCTTCGATACGACCCTGCTAGGGTTATTTCTACGCCGAGAACAAGTCCCTCCCCCCCCTCGAATTATACCTCACAGGGTAAGGGAAGCTACCTGGTACACTAGGAGGTAGCCAGCCAGACCCTCGCATCTGATTGATGACTTACCAGTACCCTTTCCGCTCTTCTTACTTCTAACCTCAGGTACGGAATGCCTACTATTAATATAAAAAAATTCACTTAACTTAGGCGTAATTATAGAACGAAGGGAACGAGAATAGCGAAAGAAGCCAATCCAAGATCGACATGTCTAAAGGTCATCCAGATACAGGTTCTAATGATCTGCGGTCCTCTTATATTCTAGAATACTAAAAGCTACCCTTACGTAGGTTGTTACCTATTTAACTACCTGATAGCTTATATTACTAATATCCCGGTGTTATTCACCAAGTCGAGGAGGTTACGACGCATAATATCGAGGGAAGCAGTTGACATTCAGGTTTCGGAGGAAGATCATCTATTACCGCTACCACGTAGACGGGAGCGACCAGTCCTGGAGAGGTTCCACACTTAGGTCAATATTATATTGACATGCTTTAGTCTTCAGCTACCGGCATGGATAGGTATGTACACGCAGCGAGAATTAAGACGTCTTCTTGCCTTGTATCCACATGGACACCTGGTTGTTAACTTGTCTGTCTCCTCGTCTCTCACCTCGTCTATTGGTCCGCGAGACCTCACCCCGGGACGAGCCTTCAAGTTGAAACAACATGGGCTATGTATCACGCAATGCGACATGCTATTACACATACGTAGGGTCTACGTATTGTATGGCGGACTTTAATAATGTACTTTTGGGTCCAGTCGACGGGTTGCATTTATAGACTAATGTGGCCAATAGTGTATACCCTAAGAACACACCTGTCTTGACCGAGGAAAGATCATCGTCAACGCACACAACTGAGCCAGCTAGTCGTAGATAAGGCAGAGCTATTTTTGCAATTTCGACAGTGCGAACCCCCGGCGCTATCGAATCGAAACGACTCCCGGCCATGACCGGAGCTTTCTAGGTTGAAGGCCTATTCTTCTCGCTCTTCACTAATCGCACATCGATGGAACTTTGGGGAGGTGAGAGAATTAATGGACTTGACGAAATATGATTGGTATGAGAATAATTATTTATAATAGGCAATGATCTAAACAGTCTCACATGAGACATGACCCTAAGGGTTCTCATGATGGATGATCTCTTCTTTTATCTAGTTCGCGATTCGTCGAAAAGCTCTTCTTGTGAGGTGTGACAGCCATCCAATTTTTGAGATTTTCATTACAGACATATTTTCAGACTGTTCCTTTTTTTTATTCTTAATCATTCCATAATAGAAATAGTAGACCAAAGTGATCTAATTCAAACTTGAAGGTCTAAAAGGAGAATTCAACTGCTTGGTTAAGCGTTGTTTCTATAAGTTTCCAGTCGGACATAGGTCATTCTAAGTCTTCTTCCTTTCTTTTAGGTATTATAAAAGGTTGAACTAGTCCCCTAAGACACTGTCCATTGATAAAAAGATAGGTATTTATATAAACTTGATACTCAAGCCGAATTATTAGGAAGTACATATTAAATCAATTATAAGTTGAACTGAAAATCGGCAAATCAAATTAAAGGTTGTTTGGTTCTATCTTGTGTTACACGCATATCTACCTACGCTCTTTATGTACATATGCTGTACATACATATATTTAACAGGTAAGGCACGGCTCTTAATTCCCGTTCACCTGGAAGGTTACCTGCCTCGGCTCACTTGGTTATGTACGTAACCGAGATAAGTACATGTTACATGTTCACATACATCAATGTAGCAACACGGATGAGCCGATCAATCAATGTCATGTCCATGTTCCCCCACATTTCCTTCACTGTCACTTTATCAGACTATGCAAGTGCGTATGGTATGTACATACACTACATACTTAAAACATTAAACCACCATTAAAAAATTACACAAGTTAAAAATATTAAATCATTACCTGTACATGTATCCATCATCTATCTATACTATATTATATAATTTACCTCACTCAGAATCCATGACCCATACATACAGTTAGAAAAACATGTTTCCTTTAAATTTTATCACCACCTTTCTCATCTTTACTAAAACTACAAGAATAATGAGCCATGCATCCATGCCTTATCTTGGCCTAAGTAAGACACGAACTGTTAACCTTATAACATGTTTATGGATGTAGGTAGTCATCTATTTTATATGTTATGTTATATCCATGCATATTATGTATTAAACGATATTTACGCACAATGTGTATACATACATACATACCACATACATACATATGTACATGACGTTCTAATTCGGTCTTCTCCTTCCGGTATTACAGTACATTTTTCTCTGTCATTTTTATTTTTTATTCTTTTCTTTTCAAAATCGGATGCCGATGTTCACAAAAAATTCTGGGCAGTGACGAAACCTCGCCGATTTCACAACAATAAGAACACCCGTCATCTGCAAGATACGTCACTCGGGTTCATAACATCATCCGTCTCTCCCACCCCAGGGACCTAATAAGACCCAGACCACAACTCACCTACATACATGTCCACATTATCCATAAGTACGAAGTAAGTGCAGCTTGAGATGAGTATGAATGTTGGTTACATGACCTATTTAGCCACATATCAACATCTACGTATAGCTACGACATCGATACTTATAACAGTCCAGTAACGTACACAGGTACACAGACACACATAGACACCACACACCCAAGACGGTCCGGAATACAGACATATCAGCGTATCAGACTTACCTATACTCAATATTACATGTATTAAATATAGGTACCTGACATAAGGTAATTACATACAACATTACTACATACCTACATACCTACATACCTACATACCTACATACATAAGTACCTACATAACCTATCCTATTACCTACATTCTACCCATAACTTACATATAGAGTACATAGTACATACATGCACCCTCATGTACTGTATTATGTGCCTTATGTAGGTAGTTTCCCATAAGAGGGAAAAATAAGGATTCATAACCCACGTTCTTACAACTTACCCTCAACTCATCCTCCGCTCTTTATCAACATCAGCCTCTGTTACTGGCCCGTTTCTCGCGTCACCTGCTCAGTTAACTGCTGCAAAGCACACATCATTATACCCTTATACCTTCCCTCCTATAATAATCTTTCTTTCTTTTTTTTTCCTTAAGTGTTATGAGGTCTCATCCGATACTAAGTCTAGGTATATTTTACTCGATACAAGAAATTGCGGCCCAATCCTAGCAATTCTAGGCTCCTAACCGCAGCCGTCATCACCATCAATTCGTTTCCTCGTACCTTTTTTTTCAACCTCATTTCGGTTCGGTTCACTTCACTTCTTCGATTTCAATTCAACTCAGTTAAGGTCCACGTTCCTGCTTAATCCCGAATCTGGCATTCATTCAACAGGTCCGACGGATTCAACATATTCAACACACTTACTTTTCACCTATTCAACAGATACCTGGAAGCCGATGTGAGTAAAGCAATCATCTACCTCCTATTAAACCAGGCGCATCGGTCTATAACCTACGTACATCATTATATCCCACATACCCATGAAACATATCTCAATCTTCTATCGTCGATCCATACTACTACTACCTATATTCTCTCGGAGTTTATTCATCCTTGTTAATATGTCAATATAGCGGACCATACTACTAAAAAAAGTCTTGCTCGCCGGCTCTCAGCCCGAGTCAGCCCTTACTCTACCCCCCCTTCTTTGCAGTTTGCACCTTTACACCTAGCTCCCGCGCTTTTGGTCTAGGTTAACCCCGGTAGTGAATCACACCTCCGTGTGTCCTGCATTACCCTACCCTTGATACCCTTGATTCCTCCTAGTTGCCAACGCAAGAACTAGGGCGAAAGACAACTATAGCAAACGCCTAGGCTTGCTCTATAATTGTGTACACCTAGAAAAGACGAGAGGGCGAATTTGCGCTTAGAAGAACGCCTCGCTGTCCTCCTCCCGCTACAGCCTCACCGCCGGATGCTTCTTTCCTCTAAGTAGCCGTTGTTGGGCGCTTCTTAAACTTGAAAAAAAAAATCATTTGCGGTCGGACTATTACCTGGCGTTGGCAAACCCACTCATTGTGTTGCAAAGTACCACTTGTGGTGGCATAGGCGACATATTGTAAAATCGGCAAAAGGTAGCCCGTCGATTATCGGCATTGGACGTGTGGATCACCTAGTACCGGCCGGGCCGACTCGTGGCAGTCCAGACGTCGTGTTACGAACTGACTTCAAGAGACGTGTAGCCCGAAGTTCTAGACGTGTTCATCTAGGCTCCCAAGGTGCCCCAGACATAACGAGGCAAATTGCTCCCACATTTAACTTCTCTCCGACTCCTTGGAAACAACTTGGTTCGATCCCAGCCTACCTTAGCGTCTCCACCAACGTGATTTGCAGACGCTATCTTACCTTGTTAGCTATCCTATCTTCTGACGATTTCGAATAAAGGCTGTTAACTCGTTCATCATCGGATTAAGCTTTTTCTTCTCTTCTGCTCGACACTCTCGACTCTGCGCATAACTTTGAGGCTGTTCAGACATATTCAGTTACCCCCCCTTTTCCCTCTGAACCCTCATATCGCAAGTTGTACATCTTTGTCTCCGTCAACCCGAGTCCTTTGCCATGGACTCCACTTCGTCGCAGCACACGCCCACTTCGGGTGTCGTGATGCGAGATCATCTTCAACAGCCAGTCGAGCGCGTTACTGACCATCTAGAAGTTCCCTCTTTGGATGATAGGACGTACCGCGTTATACGTCTATCCAACCAACTAGAGGCACTGCTAGTCCACGATCCCGACTCTGATAAGGCGAGCGCTGCATTAGATGTCAATGTCGGAAATTTCAGCGACGAGGATAACATGCCAGGCATGGCCCATGCCGTAGAACATGTAAGTTGTATAAGGCAAGATCTAACTATGAAAGCTCAGCTAATAAGATGCACCCAAGCTTCTTTTCATGGGCACAAAAAAGTATCCAGTAGAGAATGCATATAATGTATTCCTCTCTTCACACTCCGGGAGCTCAAACGCTTACACCGGAGCTACCTCGACCAATTATTTCTTCGATATTGCTGCCAAGCCGAGTAACGGCGAGGAACCGTCGGCAACGAATTTGTCTCCTCTCTATGGCGGTCTGGATCGGTTTGCCCAATTCTTCATCGAACCTCTGTTCTTACCGTCGACGCTCGACCGTGAGCTACGCGCTGTTGATTCTGAAAACAAGAAAAATCTGCAGAGCGATCAATGGCGCCTCCATCAACTGGAGAAGTCTCTGTCTAACCCCAAACATCCCTACTGCCATTTCTCAACGGGGAATTTCGACGTCCTGAAGACGGAGCCCGAGTCGAGGGGTATAGACGTACGACAGAAATTTATCGACTTCCACGAAAAGCATTATTCTGCCAACAGGATGAAGCTTTGCGTTTTAGGCCGAGAATCACTCGATGTTCTCGAGAAATGGGTAGCTGAACTATTCTCCGGTATACCCGACAAAAATCTTCCACAGAACCGTTGGGTAGACGAAGTGCCGTTTACTAAGGACCACTTATCCACGCAATGCTTTGCAAAACCGGTCATGGACTCCCGGGAGTTAAATCTCTATTTCCCATTCATCGATGAAGAGTATCTTTATGAAACTCAACCAAGCCGATATATAAGTCACCTAATTGGCCACGAAGGACCCGGCAGCATAATGGCATACCTGAAATCAAAAGGGTGGGCTAACTCTCTCAGCGCTGGCGCATACCAAATATGTCCAGGCACACCCGGCATCTTTGACTGCCAGATTAGGTTAACGAAAGAGGTAAATTTCTCCGAACGCTGAGATATGAAAGTTGCTAACCCTATGGTTTAGGGACTTAAAAATTACAAGGAAGTGGTCAAAGTATTCTTCCAGTATGTGTCATTACTCAAGCAAACGCCGCCCCAAGAATGGATATTCGACGAGCAGAGGGGTATGGCGGATGTGGACTTCAAATTTAAGCAGAAGACACCAGCTAGTCGCTTCACGAGCAGGATAAGCTCTGTGATGCAAAAGCCCCTGCCACGAGAGTGGTTACTTAGCGGACAGAGCCGATTACGAAGATTTGACCCAGAAGCCATTGTTAAAGGGGTGCAGCTCCTGCGCCCTGACAATTTCCGAATGACTATAGTGTCTCGAGACTTCCCAGGGGGTTGGGATCAAAAGGAGAAATGGTACGGCACGGAGTACAAGTCCGAGAAGATTCCCGAGGAGTTTCTGATCGAAATTTCCAACGCCTTAAACTGTACTCCGGGAAATCGCCTTACCGCTTTACACCTTCCCCACAAGAACCAATTCATCCCGACGAAACTTGAGGTGGAAAAAAAGGAGGTAGAGCGACCTACTTCGGCGCCCCGAGTGATCCGAAATGACGAGGTAGTGCGGACATGGTACAAGAAGGATGACACATTTTGGGTACCGAAGGCAAATTTGATCGTGAGCATCAAAAATCCGATCATATTTGCATCGGCAGAGAACTCGGTTAAGTCGAAACTGTTCACTGATCTGGTACGGGATGCGTTAGAAGAATATTCCTATGACGCCGAACTCGCTGGGTTACAGTACAACGTCAGCCTTGATTCTCGAGGATTGTTCATTGAGGTGTCCGGCTACAACGACAAATTGCCCGTTTTGCTGGAGCAGGTGCTCATTACCATGCGAGACCTTGAGGTCTCGGATGAGCGATTTGAGATCATCAAGGAGAGATTAACTCGTGGTTATAAGAACTGTGAACTACAGCAGCCTTTTACCCAAATCGGCGATTACGTCTCATGGCTCACGTCAGAACACGATTACGTCGTCGAGCAACTAGTATCCGAATTGCCGGGAATCAGCGCGGATGCTGTAAGACAGTTCTCTAGACAAATCATGTCACAGCTGCATATCGAGGCTTACGTACATGGGAATGTATACAAGGAAGATGCCTTGAAGTTAACAGACATGATTGAACGAATACTAAACCCTCGAGTTCTGCCCAAGGAGGAATGGAGTATCATCCGATCATTGGATTTCCCCCTGGGTTCAAACTACATTTTCAGGAAGACCCTGAAGGATCCCGCGAACGTCAATCATTGCATCGAGTACTATCTTCATATAGGTGATAAAGGAGATCGCATGATTCGTGCCAAGACGCAACTTCTCGACCAAATCATACACGAACCGGCCTTTGATCAGCTACGAACCAAAGAACAACTCGGTTATGTCGTCTTCAGCGGCCTTCGAAGCTCTGCGACAACGTACGGATTTCGCTTCATTATACAGAGCGAGCGTACCACCGAGTATTTGGAGTCTCGTATCGACTCGTTCCTAGTTGCGCAAAGTAACTCTCTAGAGACTATGAGCGATGTAGATTTCGAGAGTCACAAGAGGAGCGTGATTATTAAACGGCTCGAGAAATTAAAGAACCTAGACCAGGAGACAGGCCGACACTGGGCGCAGATAAGCAACGAATACTATGACTTCGAAGCAGGTACAGTGCCCTTACTACCCTTGAACACATTAATTATGTCGACTAACAGCGTGCACAGCTCAGCGGGATGCAGCCCAAGTAAGGGAACTCACAAGACAGGATATGATGGAGTTTTTTCAGACCTACATCGTGCCTACGTCGCCCACGAGGGCAAAATTAGTAGTGCAACTTATCGCTCAAGGGATTGACTCGAAAGAAAATGAGGTTGAGCAGTTAAGCAACGGAGACACGACCACCAAGTTTTCCAACGGATCGGAACCATGCCTGATCCGAGACGTACGGGATTACAAGGTGAGACTTTCGGTAACAGCAGGAGCGCGACCGATTAGAGATCTCAGCGACTTCGAGGAGATAGACTGTAAGCTCTGAGAAACAGCCACGCAAGGGAGAATTTAGATGTTAGAACGCAAAGTACTATACCCATTGCTTTCGTAGTACATCATAGCGTATTTCGTGTTTAGGAAGGCCTTAATACGATGTTTTTTTTTTTTAAAAAAAACAAAAAAAAAACAAATGGAATTGCCTAAGAAACACCGATTACTACAACTAGTGAGTATATTATTTTTTTTAAAAAAATAAAATTAAATATCACTGGTACCTATAAGTGATGAGAGCCCTTAATAAAGGAAGCAGTGATATATATATACCTATATATCGACTACCTTTGCAATTGTCCTACTTAGACTAAATATCCTGAAGTTAGAAACAGTTCAGAGAGAGAACAGATATGAGCGGACATAACGGACCTAAGTCAAGAAATTATGGGCTGTGTCGCTCTCTTTTGAGATGAATTATATGACTCCTAAGTCTTGAATTTGATTTGAATAGTTGACTTTAGCTATAAGACAAATTCGATCCATTTCAACTAACTCCATTTCTATTAGCAATTATTGAACTTTCTCTTATAATGGTAACTTCTATATAAAGTATGCCGCAGAAAGGCGTCGATAGCGTGAAAGGTACCGTACATGTAGGTAAACGAGTGACGATAGAGTCAGCTTGTTATAAGTATATCTTGCTTGTGGTACGGCAGGTACACGGCAGTTGGGGATAGGAGGTTATATACTTCATAAAGTTGGCTCTATTAATCAACCTGAGTACCTCTATACCGGTACATATGTACCTAGGGACCTAATTATGGTACCTAGATATTTACCTTTAAAGTTTTTTATTTTAGCCCATACGGACGATTAGCCCGAGAGGATAATCTTGGCACGTGTAAAAGAAAAGAAGGAAAAAGGGAAAAAGGAAAAGAGGGAAAGAGGGAAAAAAGGGCAATTGTCCAATCGCGTAATTGGTAAGGCTTACAGCATGAGCAGGTGAGGCGGTCTCTTTCTAGTGTATGTATCACGTCTCTTGGTATCACGGTCCACTTACAAGTAGACGTGGTTTTTTTTTTTTTTTTTTTTTTTTTTTTCATGTGCAAGTAGTACACGTATATAGAACTTCATATACTATACGGACGTATATATCTTTAATAATATGATAACTACCTTCTAGGGTACCTATCTTTCTATTTATTTCAACTTCAAAACTATGATTTAATCTGAACTATATGATTCACAGAGTAGGCATCTGTTTGGCCGGGGCTTTTATGTAAAATTGAAGGGACTAACAGGTATACAACAGGTACATTTATTATAACAGCTAATATTCTCCAATTCCCCATGCCATCTATTTGTTAAATAAGGTACCTACTTACATGTATGTATCGATATAAAAATATTCAAAAGTTGAGATGCTACCCAATATGTACTTCGTGTACCTTAAGTTGTACATCTAGATACCTATTTACCAGGTACGTGGCGCAACTTAAAGATGTACTAGGCAAGTACGGAGGTAAGTTTGATGCGTGCCTGCCTGTTTTTTCCACATAAAAAGGTACGGACAATGAAGCATGACCCGTAATGTGGTAACATTAAGGAAGGTACATCCTTCGTACTTGCATCAATCAATGTAGGTGCCTGCTAATACATTGACTTGGTGCGAACCGTTGCCCACAAACACACGCACATCCTTTTCTTCCCATCTTAATTTTTTTTTTATTTTTTTTTCCCCTTCCTCTACTCCGTTTTTTTTTTTTTTTTTCAATACAACACAAATCACAACGCTCTCCATCATTTCTAAGTCCGTGCCTATTTTATCTATCTGCGAACATCGTCATCCGTGTTAACGAGAACAATCAGAAAAACAAAATCATTCAAGGCCTTGCTTATGGTACATCCTATAACAAGAATATTTTCTCGGTTCAGTTATCACTCTACTCTCATTAGGTAGTACGGAGTTACAGCCCTTACTTCAGCTTGTACATATCTACTTACAGCACGTCTTACACCCGGGTCAGCTAACTGTATGTGCATAGGCTTTTATTACCTGTGGACCCGCCTTTACAATATACCCGCAGTGGTATTTTTGGTGTTCATTGTTCAGCACTCAGTACCTACTTCATTCAGCACCCAGCACCCAGCACTCAGCACTCAGCACGTACTTGGGTATCGGTGGACGGTGGACCTTACCTAAACCTAGGAGAGGTCAGGTGTAAGTTGCACCTACTTTACTTGACATACATATAACACCGCCTTTGGAATGTACTCTAAGCATATTAATCATATAGGTAAAGTACAACACACAAAATCAAAGGCTAGAAATCCATGCTACATACATCTTCACGGAACTCAGATTTTCCACCTTAAAGGTGTACACAACCAATGAATTTCTAGGAACAAACAACAATTGTCTATTCCATACAGAGTAACTCTAAGGACTTTGTGTGTAAGATTCCCTTCTTACACATAATATTAGTACAATACATACGCATTCATACTGACGCCTTGTCTATGATAAGCGAGCGCATCTCTCCCCCATTTTATTCATCGCTGATTTCCCCGGAGCTGCTCTAGGCAGCTCGCCGTCAAGACGTCTTCTTCAAAGAAAAGGAAGATCTCATCCCGCCAATCCATCCAAGAAAACAACACTCTAAGCAGCAGTAATAATTCTCCAGATATACCCATACAATCCTGCGAGCAATTTTGCGATCAAGATACATATATAAATTATCCACTTTCTTCTTCCGCCTCCGCCTCCGCCTCCTTCTCTGCCACCGATAACTTTACCGCCTCTTGCTCTTCTTGTCACCATATTGACTCTATCATTCCTGTCTCGAGCCTTCCTCCTCGCCTGCAAACCAACGCGAGTTCCCTCAGTTACGAATACGCTTCGTCCGCCGCGAGCTCCCCCTCAAGTGCCTACGCCGATCTAAGCATCAACAGCGATCGTGGTGCCGATACCCCAGCACCCGATCTCGGCACTACTACTTCCAACTTGTATCCTCCCGGCAGGACAAACTCTCCTCTTACTAAAGCTACCCACCACCGTACGCTGATGGGCGGTGCTGCCAACTTCCCAGAGAGAGCTTCGTCCCCGTTAAAGCGACGTGCCTCAAGCATGGAACCGGACATTCCAGACCAAGACGCTAACGAGGATGTCGAGATGGTCTTCGCGCTGGCACCAGACGCTGTAGACGTATCTGCGTCCGAACAACCTGCAGCCACCGCCGCTCCCCCCACCACTACTGCCGCTATCAACAAAATCACCATTAGTACTAACACAAATGTCCCTGTGGAGGGGCAAGGTGATATAACGACTGGGCCGACTGGGCCAGCTACGCAGTTAAATGGTGTATCGACAGGTATGTTGACCCTATTGAGAAGCATTTGGTGATGTAAGCCAACTAACACATCAAAAGGACGTCCAGCGCCGCCCTCGATAGAGGCACACGTAAAAGCCATCAGGGCATTTGTCGAAGAGCAAAATACCCATCCGCTGAAGGAAGGCCAACAATGTTTCTTAGTCTCGAAATCCTGGCTAGCCAAAGTGCCGGACGATCTGTCACATAAACACACGGTCGAGGATTGGACCTCCATACCACCGGTAGACAACTCGGATATCATTCTAGAGATTATCGATGATCCTTGCGTTGGCCCTGGTGTGGATATTCTAAAGAGGAAATTCTCTAGACTAAAGCACGGCTACGATTCGGAACAGTTCGAGCCTTTCCCCCCCAGCGCCTGGGAGCTGCTCGAGAGATGGCCTGGTTTAAAAGATGGCCAACTGCCAATCCTACGCTCCGCTCATGCGACGAGAGAAGATGGTACAAATGTCATGTGGGAATGGCATCCGCCGGTACTTACAATTTATCGACTTTGGTCCGCGATCAGCGAGCTACCTATCGAGGCATCCACAAAGGCTAAGAATCCGCCGCCCGCACGGCTCGTCCGCAGCCGTTCAACAAATTTTCTTTCCTTTTTGAAGCAGGCGAAAAGAGTAGTGGGTATAGATCTGAAACAAAAAGTTCGAACTTGGAGCGTTCTCCAACCTCCGACCGAGGAGACGTTCGATAGTACTGCGCTGACCGCTCCTGCTACGGAAAACGTTACGAATTCTTCTGCGGCCCAGGCTTGGAAACATATGCTTCTCGATGTCGAGTCCTTTTTAGCCCTCGAAAAAGGATCGGATAGGGATGTCATCAATTTCTCTGATCTAGTTAACGTACAGAACCAGAGTACAGTCAAGACGCTGAGCTCCTTCAGCATCGAGCAAGATCAGGCTATTGTTCTCGACCCCAACGAGAGGGGTACGGAATGGACTTCTACTCTAATATCCACCCGTGCCCGAACGTCTCTACCTTCTGGAAGCAACTCTAGTCTAACAGTGCAGAACCGGAGTTCCAGAAGTGGCCGCACCAGCCCCATCTCCCAGGGTCGCTTAACACGTGGTAGGTCATCAAAGTCTGGCAGAGTTCCCGGGTGTGTTGGGCTAGGAAATTTGGGCAACACGTGTTATATGAATTCTGCGCTCCAGTGCGTGAGAAGTGTGGAAGAGTTAACTAAGTATTTTCTCTCGGGAGAGTGGGAGAAGGAGCTCAGTAAAGAGAATATACTCTCGCACAACGGTGACGTAGCTGCTGCGTATGCTCACCTTCTCCAAGAGATATACAAGGACTCCGCCCCAGCTTCCATCACACCTCGGCAGTTCAAAACTACGATTGGTCGGTATTCAACAGGATTCTCCGGCTACGGCCAACAAGATTCGCAAGAGTTCCTTGGCTTTCTACTTGACGGTTTGCAAGAGGATCTTAGCAGAATCAAGAAGAAGCCCTATATCGAGAAACCAGACTCGACCGATGAGATGGTTAACGATCCTAGTGCAATCCGAAAGATGGCGGAAACCGTATGGGGTATTACCAAGAAACGCGATGACTCCGTGATAGGAGATCTCTTTACGGGTTTATACAAGTCGACTCTCGTTTGCCCGGAATGTCAAAAGGTCAGCATTACGTTCGACCCGTTCAACAATTTAACATTACCTATACCTATGGAAAACAAGTGGGGACATACCGTCAAGTTTTTCCCCCTGAACGACCGCCCAGTCGACATTAGGGTCGAGTTAGATAAACATGCTAGCATTAAGTCTCTCAAAGAGTTTCTGTCGAAGAGGACCGGTGTCCCGGCTGAGCGCATGGTTGGGTCGGAAGAATGGAAGGGTAGGTTCTTTCGACATTTCTCTGATCAGGCCATTGCCTCAGAAGACATAGCGTCTACGGACAGCGTTTGGGTTTACGAGTTGGAAGCCGTACCTACAAACTATGGTGCCAAGGCGCAGAAACAGCAGAAAGTTAGGTCCATGGTCGACGAGGAGGAGCACAACGCCTCAGCACCGTGGGATGACGAACGTGCTCAGTCTCTCCTTGTCCCTGTTTTCCATAGACGCCCGATACCTGGAAGGACAAGCATGCACTTCCATAAGTGGTCGGCGGCATGTGTGCCTCACTTCATCGTTGTTACGCCCGAGGAGGCCAAAAGTGAGAAGGCTATTCGCCGTAAAATCTTAGAGAAAATCTCGACACTCACAAAACATCCTTTATTTGCACGTTCAGAGGAATCCGACGGCTCCGACACCACCGATCCCGAGATCATAGCACTGGGGTCTGACGCAGGTTCTAATGAAGGTAGGGTGACTGCGCAGTCTGTTAAGGGTGAGGATGATATGGTTGACGTCCAGATGAAAGACGAGGCCGCTCGAAGGTATTTATTGCAATCCTCATGGTGTAAAGAACAGTGCTGACTTGACGTAGCAATCCCCCGGCCAAGCAATTTTGCCGTAAGCGGCCCTCCTGGGTGGACCCCGAAGCCTTTCTCCCCCCCAACCTTCAAAACTTATTCGAACTTTGTTTATACACGGAACCGGGCGCGTGGTTGCCAACCGGTACGAAATCTGGCCTGAACGGGATCAGCGACGAAATGCAATATCCGATGCTTTCGATCAGGATTCCGCCTGAATCCCCGTCATCCGAGGACCCGTTTGATAATCCGACCAATGGTACAGCTTCAAATGAAGAGTCTAGTTCAGATGAAGCACCACGGAAGAGTACAGACCAATCATTCACGCGCATGAACGACGAGAGCGATGACGAAGATTCCGGCCCCGTTGTTAAGGTATGTCCCACCAAACTTGTCCAATGGAATAGGGTGAATCACCGTTATCCAGTTGCCAAGAGCCGTCGTCTCAGTACTGGACTAATCTGTGACCAGTCGGTGCCTCGTTCCAGACCGAATAAACCAGGCAAGGGGAAGAATAGGCAGGCAATTGGCCAGAAGCAAACCAAGAACCACAAGGTCCATGGCAAGGGTAACAGAAAGAAGCAGCGCCAGCAACGTCAGATAAGAGAAAAGCAACACATGGCAGAGCTTGAGGATCCGTTTAGCACGAACGAACCCGGTCCCGACGGCGGCCCTCTAATCCGACTAAAGGAGGCTATCATTGTCGACTGGGTAGACAAGGCTTACGACATCATTTTTTCTGGCAGCAGTCTTTCCAGCGATCATGCACTTGCAACATGGGATGTCTGCGAGACCTTACCCGACCCCGAGTTAGAGAGAGTCCAGGCTGCGCGAACTAGGCGTCGTAAGCACGGCATATCTCTTGATGCTTGTCTTGACGAATTTGAGCGAGAGGAAGTCCTCTCAGAACAGGATATGTGGTACTGTCCTCGCTGCAGGACACAAAGGCGTGCCACCAAGAAATTTGACCTGTGGAAAACTCCAGATATCCTCATAATTCACCTGAAGAGGTTCAGCTCGAGCGGCTTTAGGCGAGACAAGCTAGAAGTCCTAGTAGACTTCCCACTTGAAAATCTAGACATTACGTCACGTGTTCTCCAGAAAGAGGACGGGAAGCAGGAAATTTACGATCTAATCGGAGTCGACTGCCATTGGGGCGGCCTTGGAGGAGGCCACTACACCGCCCACACAAAGAATTTTGTGGATGATCAGTGGTATACGTACAACGGTGTGTCCTTCTCATTAACTCGTATCTCCTGATAAGTACTAAACATCGCTAGATTCTTCCGTAACCCGTGCGTCGCACGATAGGATCGTAGACTCGACAGCATACTTGCTGTTCTACCGCCGACGATCTGAGATACCTCTCGGTGGCCCTCGATTTCAGCGGATATTAAACAAGTTCATGGACGACACCTCTGACAGCGAACTACCAGATTCGGGGGAAGTTCGGCGTCTCGACGAAGGCTTCTCCCGGACTGGGTCGTCGAGCGCGTCACAAGAAGCAGAAGCTACTCACCTGCGAGGAAAGGCTTGTGGTAACCCGGAGGTGAATTTTGTTCTGCACAACGAAACAAGACCGTGGAATGGGGACGAGCTCCAGACTACTTACGATGCTATTCCCCCGGAGGTAACGGAGGACGTACGTCAAAGCATCGAGAGGGACCAAGGTATCAACCTAAAAAGCGCGACACAGACAGCAGGCTTCCAACCGCTGACAAACAGCAATTCTTGGAATTTCGACCACTTCCTGATTAACGGCAGTGTGGACCTTGGCAGTCCCTTCGGCTCTGGTGCTGCTTCTGACGAAGCCCAACATGATTCGTCGAGTGACGAGCAAATACTCAGCCCGCGTCTGAACATGGATTCCGACCCAGAACTTGAGCCGGAGGATTTCCCGGGCATGTCACACTATGAATTGATACGGCCGGAAAACAAGCGAGCCTCGTACAGCGAGCCTCCGCCCGACCTCGATATAGACCAGATTTGGGATCAGCAAGACCAGATCCACGAGGTTCCTCCCGGAGACGATGCCGGAGCACGGTCTGACGATGCAGCGGAAATCCATCTTGACGAAGACGATAAGATCAAGATCGGTTAAGAATGGAGACGATAGCAGAGACTGGCTGTCAGTAAGATGGCCGGTTCTGCATTAGTCCAGGACATCTTCCGGGTAAAGCATCCGTCCCAGTTTCCCAGCATGATGAAGCCTAAGACCAAGAGAGCAATATCCAAGTAGGCAATAGCTTATCGCAGCCCACGCAACACCTAGTGCTAGAAGATACGTCCATGCGTTCTCCGTATAGCGTGGCACAGCATTTAGGGCGGGTCTGCCATAGTTTCATTATAGAAACACATAACCTAGCACCTGAACATGAACCTACACCCACATGATATACTGACTAGCATGCATTACGACAACGACAAGCATGACGACTCAAAAGTGGATGAGAGAGGGAAATGGTTTTTTGTCCCGCCCCAAACCCTACATGGAGGGGAGTCGTTCCCCATCCCGGCCTAGAGGGTAGAGAAAGAGCTAGTAGGAGGAATGAGAAAGCAGAACGGGGGGCTGTGAGAGAGAAAAGGGGGAGAGAGAGAGACACACACACACAGAGAGACAGAGAGAGAGAGAGAGAGAGATGTAGGGAGACAGGAACGGAAAATGGATTGATTGCACGCTTGATCATGCAGGTTGTGATTAGGTCTACTAGGTACCTATCTTACTTGGTCGACCATCCTTGCCCCAAGATTTAATAAACAGTCTTGCATTCGAGCATCTTCCCCTATACTTGACTGCGTTACTCGGTCTTGCCCTCTTCTCTTCTATTCTCTTCTCGCGAGAAGCTTCTCTTCCCTCCCCTCTCCTAGATGGTGCATATAGCTTTGCTTTACGTATATACATGATAACTTATGACTTGATACATATACTTACCTTACCTTACCTTACCTTACCTTAGACTGCCTCTTACACCTTGTAATACCATCTTTCCTTGATAAGTAGGTAAGCTGAGCTCACGTTTGGCCTTGTAGCCCAGCCCAGCCCAGCCCAGCCTAGCCGGACCCGTAGCTATAGCTATGGCTATATAGCTAGGTAGGCTGGAGTAATTACACTTTGGACCCGTCCATCTGGCTGACTGACTGACTGACTGACTGACGTTGTATGCCGCGGGTCTCGCTGTCATACATATTACTTAGCGTAGCGTAGCCTGGCTTGACTGGTATGTGGTAGCTATGTCGATACATACGTAGGTAGGTAGGTAGGTAGATGGATGTATACTGGTAGGTTAGGTAGAGTAAGTTGAGGAGAGACGTCGATGACTCTGAATCGGACGGGGGTGGGGTGGGGGGTTTGGACGAGTAAGAGAGGAGGTACAAAGAGATGTAAGTTGACTCGATGGGATGGGTTGGCGAGGGGAGGGGGAGTGGAAAAGGGGAGGGGAAGGGGGGAGGTTGTATAGGTATATATATATTGGTAGGAGGTATGTGTGTAGTGTATTGGAATAGAATGGAATAGAATAGAATGGAGATAGGAAGGTGTAGGTGGGAAGTGGTGGGTTAGTCGTTGTTGTCGTTGGTGTTGTTGGCGGAGGTGGATGAGAAGGTAGAGGAAGAGGTCGCGGCGGAGGACACCGCAGGAGGTATGCTGTCCGTCCTCCATACCTATGCTAAACTAAATGGCAACAACTTACCTAATTCATGTCGGGTAGTCCCTGTAGACCTTACTTTTGTCGATGTGTTATGGTATGTATGGTACCTCCTAGTATGGCTTATAGAATCGATCTTTCACTTCTCGATTCATTGCGTTTTAAGCTTTCACGTATGCATACCTACCTACTTCCTACTTCCTACTTCCTACTTCCTACTTTATTATAGGTTAGTAGGGATTGTGGGGGGGAGGGAGGGAGGGAGGGAGTATCTTTATGTACCTCGGAAGTATTTACAATTCATGTTCAAGTTTGTCTGTATCTGATGTAAGTATGTAGGTATCTCTGTAAAGGCAGGTTGCCTTAGGTACATGTACCTATGAATGTAAGTGTTGATCGGGGAAGACTGGGGATATCGCGTCCTATCGACTGGAGGTATCGTACTTGTATAAAGGTGTAAGTATGTATGAGGTAGGTAATGTATGTACCCTGTATACCTCAAATAAAAGCACGTCTTGACTCGCGGGGGTTTGCGGGGACTACCTACATAGGTGGTAGCCCTAGCCCATAAGCTCGCAGCTTGTAGCTCGTAGCTCGTAGCTCGTAGCTCGTAGCTTGTCTTGTATGTGTTACATATTAATATATACCTACCTACATACATACATGTAATGTTGTATCGTTAAAGAAGAAAAGAAAAAAAAAAGAAAGAGAAAAGGGTGGGTGTGATCGATCGGGGAAGCTCGACTAGGCTGCTGATGTAGCTTTCGTAGCGCCAAAGCTTCCTCCTGAGAAGCTTGTAGGTATGTATGTATGTATGTATGTATGTATGTATGTATGTATGTATGTATGTATGTATGTATGTATGTATGTATGTATGTATGTATGTATGTATGTATGTATGTATGTATGTATGTATGTACGTACGTAGTTTCTTTATGTAGGTATGTACCCCTATCTTGTCGGCATCGCGTGATTGGTTGCCGGGATAGGTGTTGAGATGAATGTAAGACTAAGAGAGAGAGAGAAAGAGGGGGGGAAATAGGGGGTGTGGGAAGATTTCATATGAGTACGTTCTTAAGGTATGTAGGTAGGGTAGTTAACTTGTAACATTGGTGCTTACACCTTTGTACTTCCTGGCTATAAGCAGCCTCGTGAACTATAATCTACCTTACTATATATGTGTACTCTATGAGGCGTCGACGCATGTGTACGTATGTATCATATATATAGATAAAACAGGGAGGCAGATAGATGAGATGCAATGTATCTGTCGTGGCTTGAGTATCTGCATATACCTTATACCTATTATGGTACCTAGGTAGCGACGTCTACATTAGGAGGTACGTTCGAATGTTCGCTTCGGGGATAAAAAGCGATTACATGTATGTACGTCCTACGGATATGTAGAGGCGAACTACCTACTAGACCACCTACATCCTATATGTCCGCGTGGCGAGTGAAGGTAGGTAGACTGCAGACACGCATCTAGGTACGCTGTATTCTATTCTTCTAGTCCGTAAAAGCGACGTCTCTTTTGAGTATACATATGCGGGTGACTACACCGTGTAGATTGTCGATGGCGATGGCATACATAAATGTATGTACAAGGGCCGAGTACTCGCTTACACCTAGCACGCCGCGTACTCTCGACCGCCAAGTCACGGGCAGTGCAACGATAGTGCAGATTAACAACAATGGAACATCGAGAACAAAAAAAAACAAGAAAAAAAAAGAAAGGATAGCGAATTTCGAACGGGCCCAGCGTCGTAATAGACCTCTTTTGGCTTACCCGAACCGAGTCCGTGGTTCCTCGTAGGTCGAGCAAGGTTGAGCCGTAGATTCAGACCAGGAAATCTAACCTTACACATGATCCAGCCCAGAGAAGAAAGGGAGGAAGAAAGAAAGAGAGGATAATGGTAGCAGAGACGTCATAGACGAACGTGGGCAAGATCAAAGATCGTCGTAATTCGTGACAAGAACCCGTCGTTAACATATGGTCAAATGGGAGACCCATGCTAACTTACCTAAGGTAGTTTGCCGGTCCGTCGTCGATGGAATTCTCGGAAACGGGTCATTCTAGGCCTTGACGCCTGGGGCCATTTTGGTTTCACGCTTGTCCGTCGTCCACTCAGGACCTGTGCCTACTTCCTCCTCACAGCGTCCCGGTATGGGGACACGGGCAGTCTACCCAGAATTATCTCGACATACGTCGCATTACACCAAGTAAACTCATGTCTCATGCTTACCTGTAGCAAGGGGGGACATCGAGACCGAGGTTTTGAAACTGCATGGGCGGCATATAGAAATATCGGAATCTTACTACATCGATCTAGTGTCCCGTTCAACAAGGCCTGTATTTTAGCTGTGACAGTCGACCATGGATACGGATCGGTTTTAGGGGCATGATTAACCACAGGGTACATGTTCATCTCTAGTGCGGAGCTGGTAACGAATAAGTAGATAAATAGCGTCTTTGCTAATTACTGTAGGGTGACTCTATAATGTGAGTATATTCATTAGACACCAGAGTTTTTCGTATTAGGCAGCAAGTTTGCCGACGTTTGAGATATTGGCGGGCGAGAATCGACTCAAGTTAGGAGGGGGAAAAAAAGGCAGATTTTCCGTAGACACGAACCAAGGAGTGTGAGAGTTGGCGTGTGTACGACGACGAAAAGAGAAAGATATACATGGCAAGCTGGATGTGATTTGGGCGACCTGTGACGTGTAACGTGGAGGCGACGTAGGGCCATGCTTCTCGAAATTATTCGCGGCAGTTAAGATCCCATCATTTCTTAAGCTGGCATCGTCGGAACCTAACGGGAAGCAGAACACCGCTTAAGTCTCGGGGATTCCGACGACCCGAGTGATGGATTTCTATATATAATATGAACTATATATATATATATAAATATAAGTAAAGTAAATGTTGGTAAGGTAGGAGAAGTGGAATTGTAGTAAGGCTGTAAGCTGGTTGGAACAGCAGCGGTGAAGACTTCAAGATCTGTTGACGTAGATGGACCATCACGGGCGCAACGCCTGGGTGAGTGTAACTCCCCTCAACATTCGACGAGGCTAGTCGTTTGAGTTGTTCTGTCCCGCCGCCTTTGTTGAAGACATTCTCTACCTCTCTTCGTACCCAAGATGATCGACGCAGGTTTAGGAGAATTAGGAAAGAGAACTAAAGCCTAAGCATTCGAGGTTATTGGTCTGGGAGAAAAGAATATCTTCGAAGCAAGTGTTGGAGCAGAATCGATGGTAGATGCAAATATGCCAAGGTTTGCGCGTATATGACGGATCGTAATTTGAGAATAAAAAGCCATCCTGAGATTCGAGTGAGTCTACATCGAAAATACTTACCTTACTTTAAGTCTTAGCCTCACATCTTCTTCGACTACATACCGTCTGCCGTCTGCCGTCTGCCGCCTATCGCGTGTCGTGATCCGCGGATCCGGTCGCAACACTTGACTAGATAAGAAGGTAACTTAGGAGATCATAAGTACGTCTGGCATGCTGTCGGAATGTTTTAAAGCCACTCAAATGCTATGTAAACATAGAACCGAGACAGGCAGGTTAGATTCTAGAAAAATAGATATGATATACGTAGTAGTATGTAGGACTAAACACTTACACGTAATTTTGAATAATATCATCTTATTTTATTTCATGTAAAAAGGATAAGGCTACATGTAGGCTGTAGGATATTAAGACGACTCTTATCCCGGCGAGAGGATCAGTGTTTAAGACTCCAAAAGCAGGTTCGGGATTATCACTGAAGGAGTAAAGTCCAGACGAGTGATACCTCATAATAAACGGAAGAAGCCATTGGAGAAAAGTATCAGATCCGATAGAACTTGATTCATTCCTCGTCTTCGTCTTCGGGGCGGGGGGTTTTGGGATTGGTAGATGGGTAAAAGATGGTATAACTAAATTGTAGATTGTCTGTAGATTGTAGATTGTAGAATGTATGCAGATTGTAGATTGTAGATTGTAGAATGTATGTAGATGTACGGAGGTCGAGGCCAAAACTATACAGCGTCTGTGACTTAGCGTATACTGTGCGTATACTACATTTCAGCAAAAATACACTGTACATAAGAAATACCTAGAATAGTACGAAGTATTCTAATGCTGTTCAACGTAAACTAGAAAAATAAGAAAAACTAGATAAATAACTGGATTCTAATATAATAAAGTCTATTACGTTTATATAATTGCACGATATAATTATGGTTTCTAACTTCAATATCGCGTAACGATTCATAGAAAAAATACAACAACGATAATTAGGTATAACTAATATAAGAAATAACAACTACCTACCTACCTAGAAAAAACCTAACAATAAGACCTGGCGATAAACTGAATAGATTACCTCGAGGAGATAAAATAGAAACCTATATTATAAATGTTATCAACAATCCTGAGAAGCTTAAGGATTCAGACAGTAATAGCAGCAGTAGCAACAGCAGCAGCAGCAGCAACAGCAACAGCAACAGCAACAGCAACAGCAACAGCAACAACAATAGCAACAACAACAGCAATAGTAATAAAAATAATAATAATAATAATACTTAATGATTAAATCAATTGTTCTAATTATTTAAACTAAATCTTAAAGGCTTCAATTACATATTATATAATAAGTTATTTTTAGTTGTAAATATATTGTTATTATACCTGGGTAGAATTGAGACTGAAAGCCCGCACTGTGGGGCTCTAAGTACCGGACGCTGTATACTTTTGGCCGCGACCTCCGTAGATGTAGAGTATAAATTGTAGAGGGCATGTACATGGTAGAGTACAAGCCAACAAGCGTGAAGAATGATGCTATAATAGGAAGGTCACCAAAAGGAAGCGGCAGAGTCGCTGTTCGGTGTTACATAGCCGAAGTCGATCATATGTACCTAGGCATCATATAGATGTAACATGCATGTCTTCGGTACCTTGGCGCTAAGAATGAAGAAGGTACAAGATAAGCATTTCGGGACGATCCATGTATTCTCTACATATATCAACAAGCTATGGTTATGAATATACGCAGCAAATACATAGTACTTGGTATTAGACATCCTGTACTCAAGTACGTACACTATATAAATACTTGTACATAGTAAATGTAGGGTACTTTATACTTTGCAAGCAGTAACTAAGCAGCCAAATATTAATGTTGTATACATCATGTAGTTACATGGTTCTATTATACATGGTCACTTCAAGCTTCTATCTGTAGCTAGAGATTCATGTTATAGATACTCAACTTATTAAGCAACTATTCAACTATCTACACGTTTACTGTGTAAGTCGCTGTTTATAAATGGAGACGCTGTTCGTACGTGTAACTGTAAGAACTCGCAGGATGGTCTCTGTTCCCGGAAACACAGTTCTGAGCCCTAAGATCTTTTCTGCAAATCACTTACGGATGATCTTTCGTCATTTGATTTTGATCGGATAAGAGCCAAATTTAGCCGTACCCGACTCACTTGACTGCTGAGCTTGGTGTCTAAAACACGTTCGACGATGACGATGAGTCACTTCGTCATCGAATTCTTCAAAGCCCGGAGGCAAAATCTAACAATAACGATTAGGACCGGGAGGGGAGAAGACAAACGGAGTCGGGCCCGAAGAGAAGGACCGGAAGAATCGAAGAGTGGAATGGCGCCACCGAAATATTGTGGGCGCTAAAACCTGCAAAAGTGCAAAAGCACAAAAGTGCAAAAGTGCAAAAATACAAAAGCGAGAAATCCTGGTGATATCCGTTTCAGCTGCGATAATTGTTATGTATAATAGTCTGAGACGGCAATGCTTATAGTGTTAGTTATAGTGTTGGCTCGAACGAAACAAAATCCCTCTTGAACCTCCCACTCGGGATAGAGGTTAAACAGGAAAAAGTTGGGTCTCGTTTATAATGGAGTGATGATGAATATATATTTTTTGTAATGAATTGATAGGTATTGCGTGTCAAAAGCTAAGAAGATAAAACTTGAACCATACATGTACTTGGGAAATCGATACGACGGTACAAATCTTCCCATCGTTATGTGGGTTTCTAGGCTTGCATGAGTTGATCGTCTAGTGTAAAGAGCTTTAAAAAAGAAAAAAGAGAAAAAAAGGAAAGGAAAAGAAAAGAAAAAAGAAGGTTCCAAGCTGAAAGAGGTAAGAGTGCATGTTGTGGAACTGCGCTTGTACTATGTACCTAGGTATGTACTATGGTAAGTATTGCGCAGTACTGAATGATAGATGTATGATTGGTCGGATGAATCCACCTTTTCCCGCTTTTGTTCTTCCCCTCCCCCCCTTTTTCCTTCCCAAAAGTCTTTCGCTACAGGCTTCTATCTGGCTTCTCGAAGGCTTCGAAGCTGGCTAGAAGGACCTTAACATTACTAGGGTCTCTCATGGTTGCCCGGCCAGACAGGGGCCTTCCCGGACCACATGCAGGGAACTGCATGTCGCGGCCACTCATATCCATTTCTCTCTCTCAGAAGCTTGTCAGTTTTCGGCGGACTTTGCTTACGATGCACCCATGGAATTTATAAACGTAAGCAGACCTGAGTCGGCCGTCGATTGCAACAGAGTAGACGGCGGCGCCGAAACCCAATCATAAGGTGGGAACTTTTGCCCTTCACCACTTCTATTCATCATCAGGTTCGTCATATTGTTATTGGCTACGATTGTCGCGATTGTTATTGAGAAGTCCGTATTCCCTTCGTAGCTACGTAGTTCCGTCCCAGGAATGCAACATCTGCTCACTAATATTTAATCAGCCGCACGGATCCTAAGAAATCCAACTATTGTGTAGCGCATCCATGGTATACTCGGTACCGGACGTTATTAGAATATCGTAGGTGTACTACATATATCAGGTGTGCATACTTCATAGGCACCAGATAGTGTAGTGTAAGTGTAAGTGTAAGTGTAAGTAAAAGTATAAGTGTCTATATAATTACATGACAAGTAGACATCGACCTACCTCTTATACATGTATGAATGCAGTTATTATCTACCAGGTACATACGAATACATATATCAATACTTTAGGTAGGTACATTTTTATATTACTTAGTTGTATCACTATGAAGGGCAGGTCAAACGAGCAATCATTAACTCTGGTCCATGAATGCAAAAAATCAACCTTGGTCTGGAAGGTACATACCTTGTTAAATGGTATGAGGGGTTCGACCCGTATCAATTGTGTATACATGTGTATAGTGTATAGGTACTTGTACGTAACCTTGTTTTACTAATTCTAGCTTGGTATGTCCTTTTTTTTGTAGGAACACCCGCAGCTGATAGACGCCTCCTATTGTAACTTTGAAGTATTGCATAGTATTCATATTTTACTTAGATACAACGCCAACTACAATCAGAATATCACTCTCGATATTCAACTTCTTCACCGAGTCCTCCATCGCAAACGTTAACATAACTTAAGACATAGGTAAAAAAAAAAAAAAAAAAAAAAAAACATGAGACTAGAACATCGGGTAGGTTGAAGCATACATGCACGTATGCTGCTGAATACATGTATCATACAACACCTGTGGGCATACACCAACTTAACCTTGTATGTACCCGTATCCTTTGTATAATGGTATTGCATGTACCACGAATGTATTACCAACCACCTTAATAGACCCATTTATTGTAGATGTATACCAACGATCCTAACGCCGGATTTTTAACACATGCAATTCGTACCCACATGCACGTACCTACATATGTACTTACATGTACCTCTTCAGGTCGGTGGACCTCGAATTCCAAGTAAGTTCTAAGCAAGCACCTTCCACTGCCGTCGCACTAAAAATGACACCCGATTAATCGCAGACTTCACTTGTTACCTTTTTTTTTTTTTTTCTTCTTCTTTTCTCCTATTGTACAATTCCACACTGGGAGACTAGTTCTACAACCCTTCCTTTTCTGTACTCATCACTTGGTCTTCCCGTCATTGTTTGTTACTTTGATCACCAACAAAATACCTGTCGTCCTCCCCTGCTTCTTTTTTTTTCTTTCTTTCTTTATCTTTTTTATTTTATTTTATTTTGATCGAGACGTCACAAAATACACGTCCCTCATACAATCCGACTGTACAGTATTCCCTTGTCATCTATATGTCGACAACCTCTCCCAGGTATTCAACTTCACTATTAGAGTAATTTCGAAATACCCAGACCCAAGCCGACGGCTATATTTCATGAATTGAGTCTTTTTTTTTCTAACCCGAGCAATCACCAAAACGAACGATATTCTACGGCGCAGAGAAGGAAGAAGAATAAGAAGAATAAGAGAAAAAAAAAGGACAATTTTTACTAAACGAATTGGGAAGTTTGGTCGCAGACGTTGCGAAACACATTGTCGTTCCTGTTCGAGTGTAACATCGCTCCTTTCATCAGGAACTCTCCTTAGATTGCGAGGCACGACCACATTCTCGGCTCTATCCATATATTCGATCACAATAGCTACACAAATTGTGTGTGCTTTCGCTTCTCCCGAGTCCCATGTTACTAATCCATCCTGTCCTCTCCTCATCTTCCTTCGAAATCTCGTACTCAGTAATTATACTACATCTAACTGGTCGTATGCGCATCCCGCCCTTTTTGGATTGCTTGGACGATCGTCCCTAGAGTGTGACCTGATTTAAGTGGCCAGTTTGTCGAGGCGTCGTTGAGTTCTCGAGTACGACATTTGCGCGCCGATTTATCATTCTACCCGTCGCACCATACGATTTACTAGATTAGCTACGAGCTGAGACATTGTTCAACTTATTTTTAACGATTCATTCGATTTCCCTTCTTCACAATTCGCTTGCTTCCGCTGTCGGTTTCAGTTGCGATCCCAATTGCGACGGCAAAGTAACCTTGGCGGAAGTGCTCTGGTCACCAGACTGGATGCCATAGTCCGTCGTGATGGATAGTGCAACATGTAATGTGATCTACGTGGATCGTAACGTGCTCGAGGACCGATTACTTGGGTCCGAGGGCACGGAATTGCTAGAGACCGGCGAGCTTCGGGATAACCTAAGACTCTTGCTAGATGCCTTCGGCAACGGTTAGTTCTTGATACCAAGTCTTGTCTGCAAGCAAACTAACCTTTGTTATAGTGCATGTGTGCGCAAGTGGTGCTGCTTGCATATCTAAACTGTTTCACTTACAAGATACACCTATGGTAGGGCTCAAGCCGACGCTTGTCCTCATCGACACTCCACACGATGAACAAGTGCTGGCATCACGGTCTCCCGAACGAGATTATTCCCCGCGTTCTCAAGTCTCATATGGTGAGCAGAAGAACATGATTTCGGAAAGGGGGCTGTATGGATTAAGGCTTCTCGAACGAATCGTTTACGAGACTCACCTGAGGAATCTATCGAGATTAGTCGTGTCTATTCCCGTCATCAGCTTCCCCTCATTACGACGCCCGTCGGCGAACGATGGCGCGAACGACGATCTTATGCAATCAAACTATACGGATTACTTATCGGAAGTGCCAGACGTAAGCGGCAGATTAACGAACCGCGGTTTATTGAGGAAATGCCTGGATTCGGGCGCCGTGGATGTGATGGCCAGTCCCCTGCATATAAAAACTCTCACCACACTCGAAGTCCACGCGTATCGGGCTCACAAAGAGGCTGCTAGGGAACAGCAGGCTGCGTTGGAGTTTCGGAGGGGTCGGAAACGATCGTGGGTGGGTGTGGATGATGAACAACCTTACTCATACCTTAGAGAGGCCATGGTGTCTGGGTTAATGAAAGGGATTTGCCGATCTGATCAAGAACCTGAGAATCGTATTGAAACTGTTAAAATCGACGTTTCATCTGAGTGGCGATCCCGGATCGCCGAGGCTATAGGCAAATGGCATTTCTGCGCTCACGATTTTTGTGACGACTCGCTCCTTGTCGCGGCTATATTCATGTTCAAGCATGCCTTTACCATGCCCGAACTCGAGCACTGGAGACTGCCGACAGGTCTGTAAGCTCATGTTGATCTCTATAGTACGTAAACTAACGATTCGTAAATATCTAGATCAACTTACGACGTTTCTTGTCGCAACACGCGCGGCGTACAACACTTTTGTGCCTTATCATAATTTCCGACATGCTGTTGATGTTCTTCAGGCAACCTTTAACTTCCTTGTTCAGGTCGGAGCTTTACCACCCTATCCCTCTCAGCCCGGGCATCCCGTCAAGCCACCGAAGAAATCTCCGCTTGCGACTTTACTAAGACCTTTCGAAGCTTTAACCCTTCTCATAGGAGCAATTGGTCACGATGTCGGTCATCCCGGGGTGAATAATATGTTTCTAATCGTGCTGAACGCACCACTGGCGCAACTGTATAATGACCGATCTGTTCTCGAGTCCTTCCATTGCGCAGCTTATTCGCAAATACTGCGGAGATACTGGCCCAAAGTTTTCGAAGATAGAAAAATGCGCACCCTTATGATCAGCTCAATTCTAGCGACAGATATGGGTATACATTTTGATTATATGAAAAGGCTTAACATTCTTCAAAAACATCTCAAGGAAGACGGGTCAGTGTCAAACTGGAAAGCATCTATGATAGAGGAGCAAACATCGTTTGTGTGCGCGCTACTCATAAAATGCGCAGATATCAGCAATGTTGTAAGATTCGCGTTTGTCGATTATTCAGGTTGAACCATTTCATAAGGGCTAATAATATTGGTAGGCACGACAGTATGAGGCTGCTCTTCGATGGATGTGTATCCTCGCCGACGAGTTTTCCAGGCAAGCGGTAATGGAGAAGAACATTGGTATCCCGTCTTCCCTCATCTCACCACCGAAAAAGGATTTTCTCTCGTTAGCTCAGGCTCAGCTAAGCTTCATGAAAGTGTTTGCTATTCCTTTGTTTCAGGAAGTCGCTGATGTACTGCCTGCGATGCGGTATACTGTTGATGAACTGGAAGCAAACAAGGCGTCATTCGAGAAGATTGTGAAAGAGATCCCAACGATGGAAGAGGGGCGGAAGAAAGTATTAACCGAAGGTGCTCCGTCACCCTCTTCACTAATTTCAGCTCTTCGCCCGGACGGTGTCAAAAATCCCCCTATAGATTCGGCGAAATGTGACCTAGCCCCGAGGTTTGCTGAAATGAAGAAAGCTGGCTCGCCGCCCGACCAACAGCACCATGTTCCCGGCATTCCGAGGGAACCCGAAAGGCCGAACGGGATCTCGATCGGGTTCGAGAGCGGTCCGGAATTTGTGGGAGGTTATCCGTTTAGTGTCAACGGGTCGGAAAATAAACTAGTTGAGCATAATGGAAAGCAGCGCTCCAGCGAGACAACGGATGGGAGCAACTCGGTGCCGCCAGGAGATTGGCAATCCCAAGCCACAAGCGCCACTACGGGCAAGATGCCTCTGTCACCAAGCACCCAAGGCACGAGCATTGTTAGTTCTGAATCTGCCGAGCGTCCGTGTAGTGTTGCGGTCACGACTGTCACTGCACCCGATAGCCGCATAGCAGCAGCACCGACGGGGAGTTTCGAATCAGGCATATCCGAAGAGGACTCTAACGGAAACACTCTTAAGCCGGAAAGGGCGCTCAAGAAAAAGACAAGCAGGTTCAGGATGAATGTGTCGACCTTTTTCCGGAGGAACAAGGGTGCGAGCTCGCCGTCATCTGGTGGCTCCTGAAGCTACGCGGGCATGGATGACCAGTGACTAATACAACACGAAGCACAAATACGCGACGGCAGGAAAGCATTGATATGTATTTGCAAATCTATATATCCCATGAACTAGGTGTTTGCCCACATCGCGGCTATACACCTAGTTACGCAGGGCGGCAATGCATCATATTATGCTGCTCATCGCATATGTATATATACTGTATACTAGCGAGGTATAGGTCGAGGGTGATGCTCCGGATTCCGGTGGATTATCAAAAAAAAAACGGAGACCGGTCGGAGAGCAAGGAGGGTGGAAACCGAGGGTCACTAAAAGCAGGCGGAGGCAGCGGAGTTACAGTGGAAAAGATTCATGCACGGCGTTTCCGGAATTGATTTGGGATGGATCGAGACCTGCAGCTTCCAAACGAGAGGAAGCATACATGTACGATGGAACAGGTGGTGGAGTTCGTGTGTTTTTCTGGTCGGTGGGGGGTATTATATTTTTAGGAGAGGCCTTACGGCTCACGGGTTTAGTATCCTTGGAGGGGGTGGGAAACGGATACTGGGCGAATGCGCGAAACAACTCGACAACTGTCTCTTAAGATTCATTTGTGAGGTGTTCATCTTTCACCTGGCGTACTTGGTTGGATAACGGTATAGCATATTTAGGTGTATGAATATACGAGCGGTGAAAAGAAGAGAAAGATTTCGATTTCAATACGAATAGTGAAAGAATGCTTCGTTATAAGCTCTAAACCTCGTTTAAAGATGAAGAAGACATATCGAAACCTGCCTGAGAGATAGGAGGAACTACGTAGAAACATCTACGAACTACAATCTAACAAAGACATTTGTCAGTACTAATGACCAGTTATATGCAACTATTTGAAAATACTATTAACCTAGTATCTCCCTAATAACTACTTCAAGCCAAGCCTACCGAGACCTATCATCTGCCTATGTCTAACTTGATCCAGAACATTACATGAATAGCGTCATGGCTATTGTATGTCATCGCCATCGTTAGGTAGGTACCATGGATGATGTATTGTAGCCGCCAGAGGCGCGGTTCGGATATGAGGGTTATCGACGATGAATGAACAGGCCAATCAGCAGCTAAAGTTTTCAGTACATGTTCTTTGTTAACCAACACATCATACCTAAATAAGTCAAATTCTATATGGGAGATGAAATAGGGGGAGACGATAGAACAATATGGAAAGTGTAAGATTTGGTAGCTAAAAAAAAAGGAATAAAATAAGTCCAGGTTTATTACTTTATAATACAGGCATCTGTAATATGATATGGGAAGTCGCGTTAAGTTTAGAAGAGTTTGTCCTACTTGAAACGACCCTGAAAGTTCGATCCAATCGTCGGCTGTGTAACATTTTGCGTATACGTACTACGTAATAGTACGACCAGACTGTATGTATGCTGAATATACCTACATACCTGTAACTTATACTAGTACTTGAGGACCGAGGTTCCAACGTATACCTACCTAAGGTATACATACTAACTAATATTTGATCAACGATATGAGGTAACTAGGCATATCGAGCCTATTATAAGTTACGGAATACGACACACCAATCTAAACCGAGTCACCTCCATCATCCACTTCATCCACTTCGTCCACTTTCCTCGCAATACTCATGCACATGCCGTCGAAACCTGCAGATCTGTTGACGTATATCCCTACATATTACGATAAATCAGTTGTTAACAAAGAGATTCCCCCAAGTTTTATCTTGGTCTTTTTATTTTATTTACACATATACCTGAATTGGAGGGTGGTGCATCGCCATACATGTAGGTAGTTTGACAATGACAAGACCAAGGATTCCCCAGCTTTCAGCGGCGAAGCGTCACAGTTGTGGTCAGTGTGTCATTAATGATTAGATTGATACCTACATGTACATACATTGAATGTCCCCCCACTGTCAACCTACCTAAGAAACCCAAAAACTCTTCGTTATGTAGCTTGCGGCCCGCACGCAGCTTAAGGTTACATGATGTGTGTGTAGATAGATGTACACACCTAACCTTAAGTCATAGGGTATATAGTACACCTTGTAGACAGTAAATTTAGGAAGAGGGAGGGGGGATTGCTTCTTAAGTTCTTTTTACAGGGAACCTGAAAGACAAAGGTCAATTTGCACGGTATAACTTATCTATTATTTGCGTTAACATTTTTCTAAACTAGAAGTGAATATTTACTGTAACTATGCATATAATTAATGTAGAATATATTTACCTTCAATATAGCTTTATATATACAATACAGTAGATAACCTTACCTACAAGATACCTACCTATTTACACAACATATGCCCAGTATATATACATTTTTTTCCGAAAATTTTCTTCTTTGTATGAGGTACATCTATTAATGGATACCATAATCCACACCAGTCTCAAGCTTAATTGAATTGATTGATTACTTGATTGCTCGATTAACCCCGCGCCGCCTCCGCCGATGGTCAGCTTACCTACCTTCACTTAGGTTACAGTTACATGTGTACGTACCTACACATCAATACATATATACATACATACCTCCTACCTACATACAGTACCTAGCCTACATCACTGTAAGAAAGTTAAATAGGGTTTGTCTAAAGGTACAATACTTCCCAACCATTTACTACGACGTCCCCTTATCCTTATCCTCTCTCTCTCTCTCTCTATCTCTCTCTATCTCTCTACTCTTTTTTTTTAACCCCTTCCCTCTTCCTCAACTGATTTCTCCTCATTCATAGTTAATCAGTTAAGCTTGCGCGCAGGTCGTAGCACAACTTAACATTGTTCTCCATCGATTATGAAACATATTCATGGTGGAATTCAGGACCTCGGTGAGTTTCGAGGTTGAATCGACGTATCAACATTCATGCCCATGGCCACTGATCCCGCTGCCCACTCACAAGGCGCTGAAGATATTCATCAAGATGGAGATTTGGAACCCCATCGCGGCCGAGGCTCAACTAGGAGTAATAAACTTGCCGCACCATTGCGGATACCTAAGAACCGAAGTACCGGAAATCTTGCTGTTGTGGCCGAATTCCCCGAAAGGACGAGGTTGAGATTTTCTTTCGATACCGGATCAGGTGTGGCAGAGCCTGACCAAATCACGAGGTACGTTTTTCTCTCTCTCTCTGTCTCCCTCTCTCGTGTTAGGCAGTACCGGTCTTTCCATGTCATCCAATGTCCTTCAAAGTTCAAAGTTCAAAGTCCAAGGTTACCTATATCCTACCACCGGTAGGCCACATTGGACGTGAAGGAGGAAACAGATTACATTCGTGCACCATACTTTATCATCAATCACATAACAATCACATGGCGGATTATGCTCAGCCGCCTTATTCATATGTGCATACGTATACATACCCAGCATAACATAAACAAGAATCCCCTCTAAACTGCCAAGAATCGAAAAAGAAAGACAAGGGAAGAAAAAATGAAGAAGGGAATATGAGGGGAAACACAAGACGAAAGCCAAAAGAATTTTTTTTATTTTTAAAAAAAAAAAAAAAACTAAAACCCGCGAATCGAAAACTCTCATAAATTTGCAGATCAGACGCCGTATTATAACATTGACTAATCCCATTGCTCTTCTAAAACAGATCTCCCATAATCACCGAGCATGACCATGGACTGGGTATTTCTGGTCTACGACGCATTCGTCAGCATCCTTTCCCACGTACTCCTACCATGCCCTCAACCGCCGTACCTTCACGCAGTCCCTCAGCCGGCCTACCTCGCTCCACTTCCATGGTTATGATGCTCCCTCCCGGACAGGATACTCCGTTGACGCCCGGTGCCACTTCTCCCAATTTCTCCGAAGATCTGTCTCGTTTTCCCTCCGAGTCACTTCACTCTTTCTCTTTCGCCCACCAGTCCGAAGAATTCATACACAACCGCCAAAATGTCCTGAAGCGTTCTATAGAGTTTATGAAGGACCGCATGGGCTGGGCTACTACATCGAATGCAGGCATTGCCAGCGCCCAAGCTAGAGTCTCGGGTGACGTGGAGATGCAAAATATGCTTGATCTACTTGCCAGAGCTCAATTGGTTGGGGCGGGAAACCTGCCAAACACTGACCCTGCCGTCGTTCGGGGCCCTCTGAGCGGACCTGCTAACGTTTCCTACGATAATGTATTCGAAAAGGACTTTATACCGCGGACAAGCAGTCCGGAGTCCTTTGTAACTCCGCTCGTATCTCCTATGACCGTTCAGGGATCGCCAGATTCGATTCCTGCCTCGCTTCCGCAAGATACCAGGAATCAAGAAGACAAGCCAGCGTCAAATCAATCAGATAAGTCACAGGACCAGGCAGACTCCGAGAATTCGTCGAGGACACCAACAAACGAGAGTGGTAGCACAGCTAAGACGTCACCGCCAACATCTAGACGTCCGAGTCTACGGCGAACTCATACAGACGTGGCATCGGCTGAAATGCAACGAAAAATTGTGGACACAATGGCACAGCCGTTCCTGACCAACCCGTCGGGAAGCTACTCGGAGGCGTTGGTGTCTCCGATCCTTCCATCTCTGGCTATGAGTTCGTCGGTCAATACACCTGGAGGTTTAGGGTCTACGGTGCATGGACATGCTACCCGGTGGGTTCCGGCAGCGCAGGCGATCTTCACGACCGAGTCCAAGCCTCCGTGGACTATTCTAGCTGCAAATGACTTAGCTTGTCTTGTTTTTGGGGTGACGAAAGCCGAGGTTCGCAAGATGGGCATTCTTGAAGTTGTACAGGAAGAGAGGCGAACCTGGCTAGAAAACAAACTCCTTCGTGCCGATTCTGACCACGTGAACCAAACACCTGCACAAACTGCGCCACAACCGGCTCCTCCTTCGGTTGGTTCGTCACTGTTAGGGGGGCGTGGCGGCATCACGGCACATTTGTTGAGCAAACCTAACTCTAGGTCACAGCCCCCCAAAACTCCAGCTAGGCGAGCACGGACAGTTCACAGTGGAGATGCGGCGCCGCCGAAAACCCAAGGCACAAATCATCGCAGCTCCAAGTCTAGAGGTGTGTTGCTTTGCGGTGACGTTGTTCCTATACAGAAACGCAACGGAGCGACCGGGTCTGCGAGTTTATGGGTCAAGGAAAAGAAAGTAGGCCTGATATGGGTTCTCGAAGAAATCCACGAAGATGTTGCCTTCGTAAGCCTAGACGATGACGGAAACGTCACTAAGATATTGGGAGACACTGGCCCGATATGGGGAGTGGAAAATCTGCAGCCGGGTATGGATATTGGCGAGCTGATCCCCCGCATACCTCGACAAGGTATCGACCCCAGATATGGCGCCATCGACTACGCCCAGATCGAGAAACGGAAGTATTTCACTTGCCGAAATGGTGAAAGGGTTAATATTCCCACCATAGTCGCGCAGACCAGAGGCCAGGCTGAGCTTCGGATCTCCAGCTTCCCTCACATTGCTGGAATAATTGTAGTTTCCCCAAACACGTTCCAGATCAAGAGCTCGAATTCTGCCTTTTGTGGAGCACTCTTTGGTTATGAGAAGCCGGAAGGGCAATCAATCAATAATCTCATCCCAAATTTTGACAAAATCCTAAAATTACTGACCGATCATGATGGGGTCCAGCTTCAGGATGGCATCGTCGTACCCGAGCACAGCTTTAGAAAAGCGTTTACTCTATTAGCCTTACAGGACGGCAGACCAGACGCTGCCGCTGCCTTCCTGAACACTGACGGCCTCCCCGCAAAGCATCGTGACGGCACCGAGTTGAAGATCGACGTTCAGATGAGGGTAGTAAAGAGCGAAAAACACTCTGGCGACGATTCAGGCACCAGCGACGATGAGTCCCAAGATAGCGAAGAGAGTCATGCGGCAGTTGAGTCGGAAGTAGTATTTGCCCTATGGATTACCTATTCTCGGCACTTACACGCATCAAATGGCGATTCGCTGACCGCGGCTGCTTTTAAAACGCCACTTTTGTCTGGGGCAGCGTCCCCCTTGCACCAGCCTTCTCCAGGGCAAACCCCAGCCCATACGCCACAAGATGTAAGTTCGGATACGGAGGATGCAAAGTCCAAACCTACATCCGCTGCCTCAACATTATCACAACAGATCAAGGTTGTCGCGATGACCGCAGCTGCAAAACTCACCGGAGCATCGAGAGCTTCAGAGAACTCATCGTCGCCCTCGACGTCTTCGGCCGAGACTCCAGCGCGGAAAAAGACCATAGACGACTTTGTCATACTCGAAGATATGGGACAGGGTGCTTATGGCCAAGTGAAACTGGCACGGTACAAGCACAACGGCGGGAAAAAAGTTGTCCTCAAATACGTAACGAAGCGGCGCATCCTTGTTGATACGTGGACCCGAGACCGCCGCCTCGGCACAGTGCCTCTTGAAATACACGTCTTAGATTATCTACGACGAGACGGATACAAGCATCCTAATATTGTCGAAATGGAGGATTTTTTTGAGGACGAGACAAACTACTACATCGAAATGACGCCTCACGGCTATCCGGGGATGGATCTCTTCGATTACATCGAGCTACGTACAAACATGGAAGAAGACGAATGTCGAAGCATATTCGTCCAAGTCGCCAGGGCAATACATCATCTCCATACAAAGGCGAAGGTGGTCCATCGTGATATCAAAGATGAGAACGTCATTTTAGATGGTGAAGGCAACATTAAGCTCATCGACTTTGGAAGCGCGGCGTACATCAAAAGTGGACCCTTTGACGTTTTTGTAGGTACTATTGGTAAGTCGTTTCCACACCATAACTGCAAGCTTCTTGAAATCATCGATTAACCTGAGGCTTTCTTAGACTATGCGGCGCCAGAGGTTTTAGCGGGGAAACCATACGGCGGAAAAGAGCAAGACGTTTGGGCTCTAGGGATTCTCCTTTACACCATCATCTACAAGGAGAATCCGTTTTACAGCATAGACGAGATCATGGACCGCGATCTAAGAGTGCCGTACGTGATCAGCGACGAGAGCATCAACCTTATCCGATGCATGCTTGATCGTGACGTCTCGCAGCGGTACGACATCGATCAAGTCCTCCAACATCCATGGTGCCAGATGGACTGAAGACGTAACGATTAGGAAACGGCAGGATTAGTGGATGAAGTTGGAAGGAGAATTAGGGAGGGGGACGGTTTGGCATGGCACAAGTCTTGAGTTGGGTTCATGGTCTGGTAAAAAGAACTGCATTTGGAGAACAGGACACAACTGGGAATGAAGAGAGAGACAGTTTTATTTACGTGATGATACCCAGCTCTCGGAAATTGAACTTTTTTTTTTCTTGAGAGCAGGAACTGATGACGCGCGAAGAGAGAATTGATGACACATTGTACGAGAAAGATGGATTCTAAGCAGATCAAGAAGGACAGGCGCAGCCAAGAGGCTTTTTATCCTTTTTATCTTTCTGTCCCTACTACTACGTACACTTTCCCGTATTTCTCGTTTGCCTTTTGAGTAGAGCAAGTCCACTACGTACCTGGTACCTGTTACCTCTCCTACTCTTGTCGGGTAAATCACCATATACTTTTTTTCTTATTTTTCTTATTATTGTTGTTGTTATTATTGTTATTTCTTCTTCTATATATCTCCCGTTCTTGTATCTGGCGTGGCGTTGACGTTGAGAATGGTTCCGGCCTTTTATATTTTTTTTCTTTTTTAAATTTTTATTATGTTATTGTCTTCGGGGTTTACGATAGGGTTAACTATGAGCAGCATTTTTCCTATTTTTTCTTTTCTTTTTGTGTGTGTGTGTGTGTGTGTGTGTGTGTGTGTGTGTGTATTTTCTATTTGGTCTTCCGGGCGCTTTTTTCGTTTTGGGAGGGGAGGGGAGGGGAGGTGTGGTAGGTATGCTTACTTACGTGGTAGTCTTTTTATGTACCTGTCTGTCTCTATCTCTTGTCTATCTCGCTACGAAGTCTGCTATGCGTGTGCGTGTGTATATGTGTCTGTTTGTCTGTCTGTCCGTTTGTTTTATCCCCCCCCCTTCTTTTTCTGTGAGAAGGGGTCGTGGTTGCGAAGAAGGGAGAGGAGAAGAGGGGAGGGGAAGGGAAGGGGGTATGTGCGCGTGTGATGTGGCTAGCTGACGCACCCTTACCTGCGTAGCTTATATGTATACGTATACCTTATATATGTAGCTATATATATCAAGGTACGTGGGAAGAAGGGAAAGGGAAATAGAAAGGGGTGGAATGGCAGTGATAGTTGAGAGGAGCAGGCATGTGGGGAGGAGGTAGCTAGCTATCCTCTTATATAGGTATCTTACCGTAGCTACATAAATATATGAAGTATATGTTCTACCTACTTGCCTACCTAGGCGCCTACCTAAATTATAGTACTCCATGTCTTAGTTGATGGGTAGAGAGTAGAGCGGGCGGATTAAGACGTAGCTTCTTCTTATATCCCGTCACGCTTGCTTGCTTGGAAAGGTGAAAATTGGTAGTTAGAGCGTTTGAGAGAGAGAGAGAGAGAGAGAGAGAGAGAGAGAGAGAGAGAGAAGGAGGGATGCGGGAGAGATCATGTGGTGAGGGCTGTACGGCTAGTAATTTATGTTGGACTTACATGTTCTGAAGAGGGTTTTAGATATAAGTACCTACCTACCTACCTACTTATCTACCCCTATCTTAAACGCGGTCCTTAACATCGACGATCCAATGTGGCAAACACGAAATCATAACACCCCACAAGCCCCAAGCCCAGACGAGAAAGAAAGAGAGATTCCTAGAGACGTTGTAACTATACTTACTAGGTGTACCTATCTATTAAACGCGCATGCCCCTGTGCGATCGCGAGGTGGTGCCTACCTACATTACCTATACTAAATGTACGTACGCCCAAACCATATATAAGATAGATAGGCCCGGGAGGGAAACCCAGGCGTCTATAGATCCCATCCGTCTCATAAATCCTCGCCGTATAGAAAGACCTCTGCCGTACCTAACGCGTGAACTGTCTGCTACCTATACGATGATGTAATCATATATATATATCCCTTGCCCGTAATGGGCCAAAAGAATCACACAAGACCGAGTGAGTGCGAGCGCCGGACGAAGCTAGTCCTTGGGCTTCCGTATCTCCTCCATGCCGAAGATGTCCTCGGAGAGGGCGGCGGGCCGGCCGTCGGCGGACACCTCGCCGAACAAGAAGGCGGTGCGCTCGCGGCTCATGTTCGCCGACGGCCTCTTGCGGTGGGGGGGGCTGTCGGACGACGACGATAGGGGCAGCTTCGACGGGAAGATGGGGGGCGGCTGCTGGGACGGAGGCGAGGTCGGGGCCGGGGTGTCGGGCTCCAGCATCCACGAGAACGAGGACTGCGCGAGCGTCGAGCGCGTCGGCATATCCGCTTGCGAGAGCGCCGGGCCCTTCTCTACCGACGACGATGCCCTGGAGCTTAGTGGATCATCTACCGGCATCCTACCCGGGTTTGGTGTGGATGGATTGGCTGGTAGAGGTTTGATGTTCTCGGTGGGTTGGGCAGGGGATGCTTGTGGGGATGTGTTGATAGCCATAGTTGCAACGGCAGCGCTCACGTTCTCAGCATCGGCTTTCCTATCAGTGCCGGTCGGTGTCCCGGAAGATAGTGACGACGTAGGCTCTTCGTCGTCTGGGAGGACTAGGGTGGAGTCCTCTAGGTAGACCTTGACGAATTGTAACTTTGCAGTGACAATCTCGAGTGCGTCTTGGAGTTCCCGTTCGCCTCCTACATCGGAACTTGTAAGGCTTTGTAACGTAGAAATAGGCTCGTCTAGAAAGGCTGCCAAGCGCCTATTTCTCCGGTCCATCATCGCGACGGCTCGTGTCGTCGTGCTCGACCCCGGTTCAGCAAAGATGTCCCTACCCGCTTTCATAGAGGTCCTCGCTTCTTGGACGTTGCGACGTATCTCTACCATAGCGTCGCGAACGGCCTGGTTGATCCCAAGTTTCTCCCCTCTTTCGAGGACGCCCTTGGCCGCACCTTGAAATAAAGCTTCCATGCTACCTTGCGATGGTTTGAAGCGAGATGGAGGCGATCTAACGCCAGCTAGCTTTTTCCGTATATTTGAATTTGATCTCCTACGCGTGGATGTTCCAGCAACGGCTTCTAATGGCGAGGGGCTTCTATGGGTGTATTTTACAATTAGCGTAGAGCCTCCGGCTGGATCCAAGTGATCTCTTAGGTAGACAGCATCGTCCACAAAAGTGTGTGGACCATGTTGCGATTGCGGAGGCGGATACCGCAGTAATAACTGTAATGCAATAGTATAATCTGCATCGAGAACTAGGAAGTATTAGAAACAGAGAGTCATAAACGTTGGAAGGCATGGCTCTTACGTTCCCAACGGATTCTAATCAGCATCGCGGTGCAGATTAGATCTACCAGCTTAAGAGACGGGTCGACGGAAAATAGAGCATCCCAAAGTACGAGCGTCTGATCGAACGGGAATTCGCGACTAAACAAGAGACGTATCCAGCGACTATGACGGAATACGATACCTGTCAATGGCTTACTTTTACGAAACGAAGGTGAGAAACTTACATCAAGAAAATCTGCGGTAATATTTCTATATTTTTAAGATGGGTCGAGAGTTCGGGATCTATGTTATATAGACAAACTTCATGTATATGCTGACTTTTTTCTACAATAGAGGATGTCGTAGAATATTGATCGAAGGCCGTGGTCGGCGGATTTGGAACCGACTCGCCCACTTCATAAAATGACCTCGCATTGTCCATCACCCTTGAGAAAATAGCGAAGGCATCATGTTCGATGAACGAGGCATCCAGCATTTCCGCCATTCTCGGGTCAACCAAAGCACCCGAAGTGAGATCAGTTGGATCGATGGCATCTTGCTCCACGACGTAGACAATGGGTGCGAGAAGCTCATGCATGCCCTGACGGTAGCCGCCTATGTCCGGATGTAGCTTACAATAAACGAAGAGGACATCCTGAATGAGCATCTGGATCTCGGGTCGATGATAAAAAGGCTCATCCGGTAAGCGTTGGACATCTTGGAGTATCTCAGCCCTGAGTGATTGGTCATGGCGGAGGGTATTCCAAGGAGACTAGTTCGAGTTAGTATAACTAGAATAACTTCACGGGGTCTATCTTACATCGGCATCATCCGTAAGAGGATCCGCAGCGGCAGCTGTGAGATATTCTGGATGTTTAATATATTTTAAGAAATGGTCCCTTAGAGAGGCATATGTGCTCCGTGATTCTGAAATGTCATGGGACCATTTTACAACATCAGTCGTCTGGTTGAGTAAGAAAGCCTAGGTCACGTATTAGTTCCGTCTGTGATAATAGGCCGGAAGAGTGAGTGATGGCAAGCTGCAAACCTTCCAGCAGATAGATCTGCATCCCGATGTGCAGGGGCTGTTCGGCCCATTGTCGTTAACGGCTCGCTGCAGATCTCCGAGGGTAGTGCTATATTTGAGGGTTTCTTGCCATCGTGTGCTACAAAAATGAGTGAGTTTAAGAGTATTTAATTATATAATTATATATATATGTGTGTGTGTATAAAAGAGATACTTAGACTTACGTCGAATCGACCAAAGGTCTCATTCTGGGTTGACTATATAGTCTGCCTCACCAGACTACATGGAGATGGGTGAAGGTAGGGATAGAGGAAGGAAGAGGATTATGTAGTAATAGATAAGATGAAGAGGGACTTAGTAAATTATGGCTTTGTAAAGGGCTAGCTGCTGTAATATCTGATAGACAAATTATGTACCTTTTAAAGATCACTGCCCCGATTTGTCAATATTCAATGATACCTAATTGAACTACCCGTATTGGACATATTAGGTAATATCAAATAAAGTCTAGAATATAATTTAGTTAGTTCGTCTTAAAAAATGTATTTCTTATAAGTTAGAATTTAAATGCTGTACTGTACAAATACCGACTTATAGTTATACACTTCAATATATCCTCATCAATATCATGGAATAAAATAGAATCGAAACGCCACTCAGTCACTTGCAGTTGGCAAGAGTGAACTTTAACGATGGCGCGAAAGACGTGTACACAGTGTCATAGTCAAGTCAAGAACAATAAGACACGATTGATCTCATAATTCAATGATCAAACGCTCTTCACCTCGTATCGTACGCCATCGGTTCGTAGACTCGAGTAATTTCCAGCAACCCTTTACGAGAAAAGGCCATCTTTTTATGAATCCCTCAGTTACTTCCCATCCTTCGACTCTCCAAGGTTCGTCCCAAGCTATGAGTCCATTCATCTCTAGTAGTTTCATCTCCCCAAATATGGAACCTGTCATGTCTTTCTCGATATCTTCACGCGTGAACGTCGCTGCTGCGACGATCGCGTTGTGGCGCATTTGTATGTCTGGTATGAGGTCCATCCACGGCTCGTGTGGCATGCTCCGCTGAAGCTGCGTTGGTTGGAGAGACTCCGGGATGGTAGACGGAGTTGGGAACAGAGGCATATTGACCCAATGCCGGGCACATTCAGGGGGGAAGGCATTTTGGCAGCCTATAATTGCCATGTTTGTTAAGACGCCACGAACGAAGTTGTACTGAACCAAGGGAATCAAGTGATCTAAAGTTAGCGGGAATTGGAGAGCTTGATCTCTGCTACTCGATAATTGAACGACTAAAGAGTCATTGCTAGTTTGACGTCCCGTCCTGCGTTCGTTGTTCTCTAAACAGCGACTCGGCTCTACTGCATTAGATGTCGCATAAGATTTCGACCTTCTTATAAGTGAAGCCTTCCGTCTCCCTATTGACAATTAAAATTTTCACAATGAGACTATGCTCGAAGCTACCTGTCACTTACGATAAGCGCGGACGTTTAATCGGTTCTGCAACCTGCGTCTTACTTTGGCGTCCTTTAAGCCCGACCAATCTTCCTCGGGGCCAAAAGCCTATATATATGCTCATTTTATTAATACCAGATTAACATATCTTAGAAAAGCTTTCGGAGGAGAGAATGAGGGTTGATTTACCTCCGTAAGAGTAGGCATTGCCTCTGATTTAATCTTGAAATGCTGGGCGACATCAATGTTGGTAATATTGTTGAAGCTTATGGTAAGATTCAGGTACCTGGGTCCTAGAGGCTAGTATTTATAGTTGATGATTTGAATGCATTATACGATGACAAGACTTATACCGTTTATATCATAAAGTGCATATTTACATACCTCCTTATATCGACTCCCATTGGATGAACGAACCCCGGCTTGCTCACCTTGGCCGAGGCTTAATAACTGGAAACCCCCGTTATTAGGTAGTTACATAAGGCCGCTAAGCCGACGCCCAAATCTCAAGGCTCAAGGCTCAAGTTCAGCTTCACTCAGCTTCATCAAATATACAATATCCACTACTACTTTCACTTTTTTTTTTTCACCCTTCTTCATAACCTTCATCAATATTAAGTAGTGTGGAACGTTTTTATGTCGAATTCATATCCCGATTCCGGTACCCCTCACTAACTATCGGCCTGAATTTTATTACATGATATGTCTGCAGATCTCTTCGCCGCTTTTGAGAACATCTCAGAGACTTCTACATCAAAGGGGCAAACGCCTAAAGCTCCTCTTCAAGCCTCTCCCTTTACACCTGAATCCTTCGCTTCTGGCATTGGTAATAATACTGGCAGATACGCCCAGTCGCAGCCAGGGCAGCATGCAGGTGCCTTCACTCAGAGATGGAATAATGAACTGCCCTTACGAAGCGGTCAGTTAGGAAACACTCAACAGTTGCCGACTGCAAAGAGTTGGATAGGTACACCATTGCAACCTGCTCAGTCTAAAATAGTAGATGATGATGACGATGACGATGACGATGAAGATGGTTGGGGTGATTTTGAGGTTGCGCAAAATGATGATCAGCCTCCAACCACTTCAACAATGAAGACTACACTAACGAGTTCGGTGGTTCAAGCGCCACCGAATCCAACAGCCCGGCGCACGCGGGTTGTGCGGGCGTCGACGATAGACCTTATAACAAATAATCTTGTTGACCTTGGCAATCTGCCCACATTACAAAATCAGACGAATGAAGCACCGCGGGCACAAAATACATCTCGACAAGTCAGAATGTCGATGCCGGACGCTGCTTCTTTAAGAACACCAGCAGGATTTTCTAGAAATACCAACTCAACCGTATTATTTGATGCCGATGACTTCGATGGAGAGAAAGAGTACGGAGGTGGTGATGACGATTTCGGGGAGTTTGAGACAGTTACCTCTCCTGCGCAACCAGCACCCGATCTTTTATCAAGCGATGTAATCTCTACTCCAACGACCTCTAAACCGCATGCTTCTCACATGCTGTCCCCTTTAAATTTGACCAAACCCGCCTCATATCCGCAGGCGCCCCGATCCCCGTCTTTTCAGGAAAGAAATCCATTTCCCGGGCTGGCGGTCGCTCCACCTCCGAAAAAAGAGGAGCAGCTTAAAATTGACCCGAGAACATCGCCAGTGACTGTGTGGCCATCTATTGATCCGAAGAAGTCTACGGGAAGTGACGGATTTAGTGATGATTGGGACGCATTTGATAATCCTCCGGTCGAGCAAACAAACTCCAACACCAAGAACGGACTAAGTTGGGACTGGGACTCGTCGGGATCTGCTCAGTTCGAATCAAAAAATTCCCAGACACTACCGAAGATGTCTGACCACAAGCCACCATCTTGGGATTGGAATCCCGTAGGTATAAAGACTGAAAAGCAGGTTTCTAAGCCAGACGACGATTTGCCCCCAATCAATATCCCTCCACCATCAATACTATTATCAGCATTTCCACAACTGTTTGATCAAGCGAACACGTCACTGTATAAACCCATCAGTGGACAGCCTTTTTCTGTGAAAACCCGCATCCTATCGGACCCGAAGACTATTGAGTTCCTCGAAGGTTATTTGTCTCTGGCAACGGTCGTTGCGCGCATCATTGCTGGCCGAAAGCTAAGGTGGCACAGAGACAGGTTTCTTGCTCAGAGCATGTCTATATCGGCCGCAGGTAGTAAAGGAATGAAGCTCGCCGGTATAGACAAAGCGCAGGCTGCTCGTGAGGACCGCGAAGCAGGTGACGTCGTAGCTAATTGGAAAGAACACATAGGTCGTCTTCGATCCGCCGTTTCTGCTGCTAATTCATCGATCAAAGATAATGCAAAGCAACTAAGGATACCCGAGATCTCTGAAACAATGCAAGTTCAAACCGAAAAGTTGGTACCGACTGCTCCTAAGGCATGTATCGTGTGTGGACTGAAACGTAACGAGCGAGTCTTGAAAGTGGATTATGAAGTCGAGGATAGCTTCGGTGAATGGTGGGTTGATCATTGGGGGCATCTAGCATGCAAGAGATTCTGGCTCCAGCATGAGAATTCTCTACGACAGAGATGAGTATTAAGAGTACTAGGATTCATCGACGATGACATGTCGCCTATCGAGATCGTCATTGCAAGTGTCCTTCAGTATCGGCAGACTCGCAGACCGTTCTCGGCCTGCCAATCAAGGTAGCCAGCGCCAAGTTCGGTTACAACAATCAGACCCTATAAATCCATTCGCCTAACCTCGAAGCTTAACTCTCTGTTACATACTGTTACTGTTACTGTCAAGCCAGTCCGGGCGCACGTTGAGATATTCCAGAACATTGTTAACTATTGCTCACCTGCAACATTGAAGGTTGAACGAGATATGAACTACGTGGTATATCATTATACTATATTCTCACCTTTTTTTGGGGATCGCAAGTCATGCTACGGTAACTGTACATAAATGCTTCCACACTCACGCTATCTCGACGCAGTCCTAAAAAAACTACCTCACAACGAACAACAAACGGGTTCCGTGGGTAGTTTCATCGCTATTAGACAAAAGAACCTACCCGCTCGAGTCTCTTCTCAGTATTATGTGTTAGAGATCGCTTCTTCGTACATTCTCCTTCCTCGCGGCCGCGATAGGCCTCATTAACTAACAGGGTAGATGAGAGTTAGGATCAGTCAACCGAAATGACGACTTAGGAGTATCTTATCCAAAAGCATCTCACCGGTCATTATCTCTACGTACTTGACTTCTGCCCGCATTTGCCGCCCTAAGAATTGTGCAGGATCGAGTCGCACGACATGTACTTCTCAGAAAATGTTATCCATGGGTCTCCTAGCAAGATTTAGCGAGCGATCCGAACGAACTTGGTGGTAAACGACTCGATCTCGGAGTCTCGACCAAGAAACGGATAATTCTCCGCGCGGATATCACGTAAATACAAAACGCCCGTTTTTGAACGACGCAGGCAAAAGCAGTCTCAGACTCCGTCTCTTAGAGTAGCTACCTACCTAGTCAACCGATACCTTACACCTTCGTCCACTTCTCCGGGATTTAACCTGTATACTTTTCGAGGCTGATATTTGGCCTTTCGGCAAGAGACGCACCGGGTTGTAAGGCTTATTTAAATATTGGTATTATCATTCGCGTAGAACATCAACCGTGAGGTGGTACGAGTTCCGGCTTGCATGTCGAGAGCAGGTGGACGATATGATTCGTCCGGAGAGCTAGCCTTAATCACGAATCTCCAACCAATGCTATGGGAGTTGTCTTGTCGTTGGATGGCATCGATGATAATAACGACTTCGTCATCGAAGTTCGAACCTTACCTTTAAATGTAGGTAACTTGATGATTCTTTTTTTCTTTAAGGCAATAGGGCTTGGTCACAGAAACTAATGCTCTACCGATATCATAGAAAATGTGGCCTTATACTTACATGCATAGGTAGTTTACTGTGCTTCATACCTTATCTATATAACTGTGAACCACCTCGCACGAGATGTAGTTCGGTGTCGTGTACTCTTCGTCGATCCTGATAGTGGGCCAAGGACGTTGGTTTGAGGAATGATGCATGTGTTAGTAGGTAGGTATATTTTTATGACAAATTTTGTTGCAGCCAATCTTGCCTTCTCCCTTAGAACTCCAAGGCTTATCACATGAATGAAGAGATATGGTGATCTTATTCGTTGTAATAATTTCCCCCTACTGGTACGTTAGGTGTCATCCTGATATTCTGGTTCGGGTTGTGATACCGGACGAGTACGAAAAGTCTGACGGCTGGTCTGTGACAACACGCGTATACGGCCACATAATACGGGGGGGTCTTTTTTTTTTTTTTTTTTTTCCTTTTCGAACGAAGCTATCATACGGGGGGAATTCTTATGTAGATGGTAACTCCTATCTATACTCCCACTAGAATACTTTGTCACTATATAAGTTTATACATGTAGTGGTTATTTTATTAAAAGATAAATCTCTCCCTGAAATGGGGAAAACATATTAATGAATGTAGATATTCTGATATAGAATTATGTGAAAGTCATTTTTTACGTTATATGAGTATCTCTTAATTAAATAGGTACGAACTTGATACTTTCAAGACTTATAAACTTTGTTGCCTAGTGTTTGTCAGGTAGGTTTCTTTGTAAGTGAGGCATGTACTGTAGGTAAGGAGAAAAGACGTCTTCAGCCTTCAGGCACTACCTACTTGAACTTTCTAAAGTCGTGACTGGATGATGAAGCTAAGGCGTTATGTACATATGTATGATACCTGCCTGTCCACGGGTATGGAAATTATTAGTAAGAGTGCATACACCCGCGCGTTCATCCTGACCTACATAAAGTATGTACCTACACATTGAACTCTAAACCGTCAGGTACCTTTAAGTACGTTTGTACCCCTAATGTACATAAGGTTGCAACATACATGTACAGTTTGTTAAAATAAAATAATAATACTGTACCAGACGTCAACTAGAGTTCGTCTCGACCTGGTACTTAATACGGAAGGCTCCGATTATGCGCATCGAGGCTCGATCATGAGACCTGAAGCCGACAAATATTTGCTAAGCCCCTTTTTTCAACGTAAAACCACAACATAATCGTCTTAAATTTGTTTCGTTACAACAGATCATACGGTTCTCGCTTTTGTGGCTTAAGGCGTAACTTACACACCTACCTTATATACATATGTAGGTTAGGTATGTGGATGGCGGATACTTCGAACATGAAGCGTTATCTTATAATGTATTTATGTCTGAACCGTACCATACATGCTATCGTACATTGATATATATGCATGTTAACTTATCATGTGTAAGTTGTATGTATATACTGGTATCTACAGTCATAGATATTATACATACATTTTATAAATGCGTACCTGATAATATTGACATGTATGTGAGAAATACGTAGTAGGTACATGGTATGTATATGTAGATAGAGCAGATTAAGAAGCGATATCTTTCTTCCTCTATCCGTATCAGGTCTTCCTGAGTTATAACTTCTGCAACGGTTCTCTATCAAAAGCAGAACCCGGTAGATACCTTTTATGCATGTCTTCTCTGTCAGACTTGCCGTTGTCCACTAGGTGGAGCTACGTCATCAGCTACCTAATTATGTTTCCCGATTATATGGTATGTTCTACTTATCCATGGCAGCTGCACAACTTAATCTCATATTACCTAACTTCCACACAGTAAGTGCAGGTGCTATTCAAAACAACCTCATAGGAGCTACCGCCTATGGGTGATAGAAGGCACTGTAGGTAAAATAACCTGGCCCCTTAGGTACATGCTACATGTAGTCACAGATTATGTATAGAACATACCTGGTATGCATGTGTATATGTAACCTTACCGTCACAGGGGGGGTTACTAAAACGGTATATATTTGGTATATATACGGGATATAAATCTAAGCCGCTTAAAAATCTAAAAGGAAATGATCGAGCAGTATATTTTCATACGTAAAAGTATATGGAGCGGCTTAAAAAGCTTTAAGCGGTTTAGATTTGGCCATTCGTTTAAGTTTAGCCATTCGTTTTTGAAAAAAATCCCAATTGATTATTAATTGATTATGCTAGTGGAGGTATCCTTGTATATTATTTTATATGGTATTATACTTATTGAATTATAGCTAGAATTACAAGGTATTTTTTTTTTACTCTTATAGGCATTCGAACCTAAGGCTTTAGATCTAATTGGTTGGTCTACGTATCTAACCACTAGGCTACGAGGCAAACTACGCGTATAGACATGAAATGTTATTTCGCAATATTATTCATCTAACGAGATAGATTAGGAAGGTGCAACCCTGTATACTAGACCTGTATACTAGACCTGTATACTAGACCTGTATACTGGTTGCGCAACCAATCAGATTAATTGGACAGGTAATCTAGCCCTTGATCAATTGATTCAATTGATATAATTACTGTAACCTGTATATTATACAGGTTGTATGAGCTGTATGAGCTGTATGAGCTGTATGAGCTGTATGAGCTGTATGAGCTGTATGAGCTGTATGAGCTGTATGAGCTGTATGTATACGGCTTATTTGAGCAGCGGTTTAAAAAACAGGAAACGTTTATACAAATAAAAGGTATAAATACGGCTTAATAATACAGCAGCTTATATTCATAACATTCAAAAAACGAGTGGCTTATTTAATTAAGCCGAATATCTACGGTTGATGATTATTAAGCCGAAATAATACCGTTTTGCTAACCCCCCCCATGACGGTAAGGAAGTACACCAAATGTAAAATAACGAATTAGGCGTAGTACTCGTGCAAGTATGTACGTTGTAAGGTAGGTACCTAGGAGGTATGTATCATGCACGCGGGTTTTGCGATAGCAGCGCGCGAAATGCATTGAATCTCTAGGTACCTAATACTATGTACCTATCAACTTAATTGGTCGTACTGAGTACATGTATTGCGTACCGCACCTTCACTTCAATAAGCGTGAGATACGTCAGGTACAGTATGTACAGTAGGTACCATACATTATGTAGGTATACTGCTTATGTGTACGTATGTATGTATACTGTGTATCATATGTATCGTATTAGTACTAGTTTGAGATAGTACTACCGACGAAAGAACATTGAATGTGCTTGCTGCATCGGGTCTTATCCCAAATTGTCCTCGTAGGAGGTAGTCACAACCTACATACCTTCTCATCTTTTTTAGTCGCCCTACCATCTCCCTTCTTCAATTCCGCTTTCTAGTCATTTTCAATCTTTCCTCGTACCTTTTTTTTTTTTTTTTTCCTTTCCTCTAAAGTCACCTCATCAACTTCTCCCACCCAACCAATTCATCATTCGCACACAACCTCTCTCCTCCAACCTCATTCCCGTTAACCTTCCCCTCTCTCCATCCTCATTCTTCTAACCTTCAACCGCTCAACCCTTTTTCCAATACGCCAACCCCACCTCATCATACTTCTTTGTCCTTTCAGGGTCAGACAGCTCCTTTCATCAGAGACACCGCCCATACCGGTACCTACATCACGACTGGACTTTTCCTGATTTAGGATCTAACCCATCACCGCTTATGCAACCCTGGTCAAACGCACCCTTACCTTACCTGACCTGCTAGGACCACCTTGGCCACCTTACCGAGACCCAGCCGCCGACGACTAACGGTCCCTGTCTCCATCTTTAAAAAAAAAAAAATTNCCCCGTTCTCGCGTGGTTTATGATAGCAAGTCCCTAAAGAGAGCTGAAGTGACAGGTGTGTAAAAAAAAAAAAAATTTCACAGGGAAAATTTTAAAAACCACACCCCGCAACTTCGACTAGACTGGGCCAGAACAGAAAAGGGCTTTTTTTTTCTCTAAGATACGCTGCACGGACACTGCAGCGGAAAGGTCAGTCACAAGCATGCAGTGCCCCGCCTATTCAAGCCCCAGTTTCGCATAATAGCCTTCCTCTTCTTCCTAACGCTTCTGTATTGGCTGTATTTCCATTTCTATTTTCTACAACCACATGCCGAAATCGTGCAGATGCAACAGCCTCTGACAAGATAAGATCTGTTTGTTAATCTCGTTTCAACCGTTTCTTGGCCCTTTTTTCTCTTATGAGCCTCACATTCCTTCCCTTACATGACCAGCTACGGATGACTTCCCCGCAGCAACGCACAGCTTATCAGAGCTAACTTGTGTGCAGCCTGTCTTTTTGACACCAGATTTCGGAGCTTGCAGTAACCCACTCCTGTACCACTTTTTCTACATACCACCTACCATCTTCCACTTACCACCTACCACCTACTACCTATATCCGCCCCCATCAAGCGTCAGCCAACAAGATCTCCTGCGAGAATAGCCCTTCCTTCAGGAACCTTTCTGACGTGCTAGTTCAATCCATCTAGTTACCTGGACATATCACCCAGTCAGACATAGCTGACTTAACAATACTACCCAAACTAAACGCGTATCCACCTCGTACCACTTACACGCAACAGTCAACAACATGTCTGTTTCTCAAGACACCCTTTCGCCAAATGGCAACGACCTACTACCTTCCGTGGACCAGATGAAACTTGATGACAATGAGCCTCGTCTGGGTCCGGATGGCGAACCTGCTCCTAGGACGGACGATGAATATGCTGTAGCTCAGTTGACCCTTCGCGCAATCGTCTCCTCCAAGGAAGCCGGCGTGATTATTGGTAAGGGAGGTAAGAATGTTGCCGACTTACGAGATGATACCGGTGTCAGGGCCGGCGTGAGTAAAGTTGTGCAAGGCGTGCATGATCGCGTCTTGACCATTTCGGGTGGTTGCGATGCTATCTCCAAAGCGTACGCCATCGTTGCCCGCTCTCTACTTGAGGGTGCCCCCGCGGTGGGGATGGGGGGTGTTATCCAGAATAGCGGTACTCATCGTGAGCAATCCCGAGTCAAACGTTATCCGCGGCATTTTACTAAGACGTTCGCTCGCGTTCAAGAAATCAAGCTACTCATCTCTCATAACCAGATGGGCACTATTATCGGCAAAGCGGGGTTGAAGATCAAGCACATCCAAGACGTTTCGGGTGTGCGTATGGTCGCGCAAAAGGAGATGCTACCGCAATCTACCGAGAGAATTGTTGAGGTGCAGGGCACGCCTGACGGCATCCAGCGAGCCATCTGGGAAATTTGTAAGTGCCTGGTGGACGACTGGCAGCGTGGCACTGGCACAGTGCTCTATAACCCCGTCGTCGGAACAGCGCCTGGCGCTGCGAGGTCCCTTGGTGGTGCTCCCAGCACTGGCGGGGCAGCTTACGGCTCGTCTAACAGGGGCGATTACGGTGGTACTCGTGTGATGCGCACTGGGAACGGTGCCGATTTCAGCAATGGAGGTGGGCGCCCGTACAATCGACGATCGGATTCTGATGCGGCCACACGTGGACCACCAACGCACGACGAGAACGGCGAGGAAATCCAGACTCAAAACATTAGTATTCCTGCGGATATGGTTGGCTGCATTATCGGACGCGGCGGAAGTAAGATTAGCGAAATTCGCAAGACATCTGGCGCACGCATCTCTATTGCAAAGGTAAGATGACCTAACTTAGAAGTCATGTCGGGGAGTCAGCTGTTGATAACGATCGAATAGGCACCGCACGACGAAACCGGCGAGCGAATGTTCACCATTATGGGTACCGCGAAGGCCAACGAGTCTGCTCTTTTCCTACTTTATGAGAATCTCGAGGCAGAGAAGATGCGCCGTAGCCAGGCGCAGCCAGCCGAATAAAGCCGTCTCGCCTCGTTATGAACATACATGGCAATCATGGAGAGGCTAGGAATTGCTACATCTATCCGGAGTATTTCTAGTGTTGGGTCTGATTTAGTGATCGGCCTCCGTTTTCAAAGGGGCACTTCAGATTTGACTTGCCGCAAGGCTGACCTCCCCTCGGTTTGGGGCGGTTCCTATGATACGACATGAACGATGATATTTCTCCTTAACTCGAGGCAAACCTCGTTATTGCCTCATCGCAAAACACCCTTTCTTTAATATTTCCTCTCACCAAGCAAACATATTCATGGACACGTGGGTCCTCACACATGCTGCACGGCAGACTTCCCGGCAATCACTCGACACTCGTCACTCGTCACCTCGACTTCGATACCATACCTACATCTTGGCTGGGTGCTGCACAAGATCTCAGAGCGCTCTTACACCTACCTCTTGACACATCCGCCCCCATGAGTCAGCATCTTTGTTGTATCGACATCCTTAAGGCGCACGGTACAAGTTACTACCTCTTAATTTTCACAACTTACTACATGCGCGCCTCGACCGTAATCAATGACACATTCCCATTTATTAGGCGACGCGTTGGCCTTCCTGCTGTCATAGTGCTTAGATTTAAACCCTCCTTTATCCTCCGATACGTGCTCGTGGTGTCTCCTCCCGCGAGCATATCTCACTTTTCCAACGTCAGACAAACTTAGCAGAAGCCTCGGACATGTCATACTTTGGGCCAGGTCGGTCTCACGACCTCGAGATATCGCCTAAGGGGGAAAAAAAAACTTTATTCTCGACGTTCAGAAGGGGATATTGGACCGATACTGCGCTTTAGCCACTAGGTTAGGCATTCCTTGAACTTCGTTAACGAGGAATAGGTTGAGATCTTTTGAGATGTCTAGATAAGGAGTATCTAGCAATAGACAGAGGAAACTTGACCAAAAAAAAAAGACATTCGATGCATAGCCACGATAGTTGTGCTCTACCTCCCGTACATGTGATAGACAATGCGTAGCCGTAAGGAATAATGAGGTATTGTGATTACAGTAAGAGAAGAAGGTACGCAGTATACCGTATGCAGTATGCAGTATGCAGTAGGCCGGGATGAGGGCAGTAGGCGGAGGCGGGGCGGCCCTGACCGCATAGATGCATGGTAGTTAGTTGGTAAGTACTTCGTAGTCGAGACCTAAAATATCTGATTACCGGCTTTTCTCCAAGTGTAGGTATGGGTATGTGCATACGTATTAGTGCTGCAGACAGGTACATTAGAAGATATTAACGAGGGATAGTACCTGAGTGTACCTCGTTAAAGGTTAGATGCATGTAGATGCATACGTACATATAAGTACAGATACGTAGTACCTACCAGATATAGCAATGACCACATGCAATCTGTCATGATGTTATTTTCTACCATTTTATCATTTTATCATTTTACCATTTTTATCTTACCATTTTACCATCTTACCATTTTATCATCTTACAATAAATAGCGTTCGATATCATATTATTCGATGTAGCCACTTGTACAAATGTTGACTTGAGTAACTTCAAAAAAGAAAAGAGGGACTAGTTTGCTTTCTCTTTCTCTCTATTTCTCTCATCCTCATCCTTATTCTCATCTTCATCCTCATTCTCGTCCTGTCCTTCTTCCTACTCTACAAGTAGGTGCCGTCATGGCGCGCATCAAACAAACTAAACCTGTCGAGCGCCAGCCATCATCCGAGTACGTGACACATCAGATTTCGACACCCACGAAGAAGAAGAAGCAAGACGATGTGGCGCTGTTATCCAATGGAGCGGTGGGGACGACAAGTATTCCAACGCCAACGAAGAAGGACGCCGGCGTGACACAATTGGTGATCGCCGTTGCTGGTATCTACGGGTCATTGTATGTATGAGTGTATGAAGAGAAACGAGAAGTTGGATAAGATGATTGGCTAATTATTCTTCTGCTTCGTAGCCTCACTTGGGCTTATTTACAAGAAAAGCTTACGACGACGCCACACGATGTGGACGGGGAGACGGAGTTGTTCAAGTACCCGGTCTTCCTCAACACGATTCAGTCTCTGTTTGCGGCCACGACGGGAGCGCTGTATCTATACTTTAGCACTCCCAGTGGTCGTCCCGTGCCGCCTGTGATTCCCTCACGGGCTATTTTACCTCCTCTTCTACTCGTCGCCTTGACCAGCTCGCTCGCTTCGCCCTTTGGCTACGCTAGCCTCGCTCACATCGACTACATCACCTTCCTGCTCGCCAAGAGCTGTAAGCTACTACCCGTCATGCTCCTGCACGTCACCGTCTTCCGCCGCCGATATCCCCTCTACAAGTACCTCGTCGTCGCCGCCGTCACAGCCGGCGTCGCAGTCTTTACCCTACACTCGGGCAAGGGCCGTAGCGGTAGCAAGAGTGGTGGTAGCGGTAGCGGCAACAGCGCCTGGGGCCTCCTGCTGCTGGGTATCAACCTTCTGTTCGATGGCCTTACCAACAGCACCCAGGACTACATCTTCGGAGCATTCCAGCCCTACTCCGGTCCTCAGATGATGTGCGCCAACAATCTCATGAGCACGGCCGTCACCGCCGCGTACCTTGTCCTGAGCCCCTGGCTCGCCCACACCGGTGCCGGCGACTGGCTCGGCATGGACGCCGCGACGAACGGCGCGGGCGAACTTAAGGCTGCGCTGGGCTTCATGGCCCGCCACCCGGCCGTTTGGGCCGATGTGCTCGGGTTCGCAGCGTGCGGCGCTGTCGGACAGGTGTTCATCTGTAAGCTTCCTTCATCTCCTCCCTCTCCCTCCACCCCTTCTATACGTGCGCATAAGCAGAAGGGACTTGAACTAACGAAAAGGGAAAAAAAAAGTCTACACGCTAGCGACCTTCTCATCGGTGCTGCTCGTGACGGTGACGGTGACGCGCAAGATGTTCACCATGATCCTGTCCGTGGTCGCCTTCGGCCACCGCCTCAGCCGCATGCAGGTACTGGGCGTCGGCCTCGTCTTCGGCGGCATCGGCGTCGAGGCCGCCATCGCGCGCCGCGAGAAGCTGGCCAAGGAGGAGGCCAAGCGGAAGAAGGCGGCTGCGCAAGGACGGGGTGAGAAGGAGGAAGAGAGCAAGAAAGGGAGATGAAATGGAAAGAATCGAATAAATAAAAGAAAATCAATTATTTAGGAAGGTCTTTCGCGTATGTTGGTGCATGTAAGACCATTGTGTTACGCGTTTACGTTAGTTCTCGCTCACTTCCGCTTCTACCGCCTCCCTCCCCTCTGCGTCTTGGTATGACTTGCTTCATGTTCAGATAAGTGTTGTGTTCTTTGCTCGGCTAGATTTTGGGCTTGGTATGATCTGAATTAGCGATGTAAGATCGGAGGGGGGGGGAGACAGGGAAGCGTGGGGAATGGGTTGTATACCACTTATAGACAGACAAGCATACTACGTACCTAGGTAGAGGGGCCCGATATAGGGAATATTGACGTTAAAACGCCTGTCTTGATGTATTGTATATATACCTACCTATATATAAGTACCTCTAACCATACATATATACCTCGTCAACTTGTTCTCCTAGGATAGAAGAGCTTGCCTACCTACCTACCTACCTACCTACCTACCTAGTAAATGCCATGGAGCAGGAGCGAGATACTATTTGACCCCCTTTGGTAGTGGTTGTGGGAATGGGGTTCTATACTCGACTACCTGACCTAACCTACCCCCTAACCTGCTTGCTATACCGCTTAGCACCAAGTTTTTTTTTTTTTTTTTTTCGTTCCCCTTCGTAACATGCCTTTGTGAGTGTTTTCTTTCCTCGTAGATCTCTAGGTATGTATGTATGTATGTAGTATTTAGTCGTCGGGGCAGGCCTCCCTAGGGGCATCTGACGTGAGAGGCTATGAGGCTGTTTTAGACTTCGTCGTCCTAGAACACTGTACACCAGAGTGACCAACCAACCACAGAAAGCACCCCAATGCCGGAGCCAGTGTCCTTCGAAACGAACAAATGAGGCTACCTATTCCCTGTTTCCGGGGCGTACACGCTTACGGGAAACCGCTCAAACGCATGTTCCAATCCTCCACGTAATACGCGCCGTAAAAAGGGCATGCCCTCGAACACCTGATATCTCCCAATTCCAACCTGACGGCACACATGATAATTCGATCGCGTTTTCCCTCCTCCAGGTGAGGTACTCGACGTCCTGCCTAGATCTCTGGGTAGGTAGGTAGGTAGGTATCTCCTAGGAAGAAGGGTAGAAGCGAGCGAGCGAGCGAGCGAGGGAGAGTTACACACCTACCATAGGTGTAACAGGTAAACTCGCTTTTACTTACCTCCTTCTTACCCCCCTCCCCCTTTTTTCTCTCTCTCTCTCTCTTCCTACTATTTGCAGGTATGGTAGAGGTAGGAGGTAGGTAGGTTAGGTAACTTAGGAGGTACTGGATGAGAAGAAGGGGGGAAAGGGGGGAATACCTACCTAACATATATAACAGGTACATACGAAGTATACACCAGGATAACAGGTAGGTACATACCTTTGGTATGTAGGTATTTATCTCCTCCCCCTTTCCTCTTTTCCCTTCCTCTTTTCCTCTTTTCCTCTTTTCCTCTTTTCAATCTGTCATAGTATTTATTACCTTGGGTAGATGAAGTGGGCGAGATATTAGGGGGGCTAGGCTATGTCCTGTCCTGTCCTGTCTTGTCTTGTCTTGTTCTTCATTAGATTCTCACTTTCACTCTTTGAAAAGAGCGAGAGGGAGAAATAACAGAACAGAACAGAAGTGATGAAAAGGTTTACACGTCAGACTCGCTACGTAGAATCTACAAGCGCAAATTTACCTACGCCTACGAGTTCACAATAGAGAGAAAAGTAGGGAAAAAAAAAGGAATTGTAAAAACAAGACACGCAAAAAAAAATCTGCGTGTCTCTTCATTGATGACGATGAATATTATTTACAAGATACGTCCGAGGGGAGCCGACTCTCTCTCTCTCCCCCTCTCCCTCTCCCTCTCGGCATATCCCTCTGGTGCTCATATAAGATTACCTGCTAAAAGGTTTTTTTCCCTGACTCCTCCTGAACGCCGTTGCTCGCTCTGTGCCTTTGCTCGCGTGCTCGCGTACGAGTTTTAAGATTTTGTTTTTCTCTCTCTTTAGCTGATGCCAAATTCCAGCCGTCGTAGCTTGCGAATATCCTGCTTCGTACATGCTTCGAAGCTGGGGAAGAAACGATGATGCGAGCGGTTTCCGGGAGATATGACCATCGTATGCTAGATCGCCCCTTGTAGATATGCTGCTATAGTCTAGTTGCAAATGCATTCAAGACCCTATCTCAGCGCAAAATGGCGGGTTCTCTCGTTGTCCAGTTACTTTATCCCTGCCGTTTCCGTTCCAATACTCCGGATACCCTTAGAACATAAAACCTCGGTTTTTTGCTCCCTCCTGCTCCCCCTCCCCAGCCCTCCACCTGGCCAACCGCAAAACGTGCAAAGGCTCCAACTCCTTTGCGAGAGGCCTCGTAGTTGTATCATCCGGGTATTTGGGTTCCGTCGTTCCAGTGCTTCCCTAAACCACACCGAAAAAAAGAAAACAAAAGGTAAACAATTCGGAATGAAAACAAAGCGATAGTCTGTCTGATATCTTTAGACAAATGAAAATATGTCGGATCATCCCAAGCCAAGCTCGGGTTCAACTACGTATGGATATCGTATTGCGTACGCCGCGTACCACATTAATTATTTGCCACTGTTCGAGCTATTATAATACGTCGTCAATGGACCGAACAATGGGCGTCTCCCCCTTAGTTGGAGGGCTCCTTGGATCGGCCATTTGTGAGGGACGTCCGAATGGGTAGAACGGATCTCTCGGGAACATTGTCTGTCTCGGAGAAAACAATCCTTCGCTGGGCGTCGGGGGCACTTCGACGAACCTCATGCCCGTCATTTCCGAAAAGGAATCATGTAGAGGATTGTTGGTCATAGTTTCGGCTCTCGGTGACATAAGCGTATCTTCTTCCAGTGGGCCGGATGCGATGGTAATGTCCCTTCCGTTACTAGACTCCTCGTTGCGTTGTTCAGAAGGATATGATCCTAGGCTAGAAAATCCAATGCTATGAAGCCCATCGGAAAAGTGAGAAGAACCAAACCCAGGCGTCGGAGGGGGCTCGAAGAAGCCAGGTGAGGGGGGCGGGTTAAAAAAAGATGACGGAGACAGTGATAATTTTCGATTCGACTGCGACGGCGGCATCTCATTAAACTTGGGTGGTTCGAGAGAGTTACCAAAGTTGAAGCGCCCAGCCTTACCGGGATCTTTCGCATCCTCTTTTTCCGACCAAGAGAAGCTTGACGGGGCAGAAGATGGACCCGGAGATATCGATTCAAGGTTAGGGGTCGATTTACCACGACAATGTCCTGGCGCACGTTCTAAATTATTACCGTGAGTTATCCCCTCGCTTTCGTCGGGTAATGGTGCAGTCAATGGCTCCTTAGGCTGCGCGTCAATCGCGTTCGCGGACAGGGTAAGACGATGTTTCGTAGGACTCCTTCCACTTCGCGGTCCTGCAGCAGATCGAGGAGGCAGTCTTTTCTTCGACACTTCTTTTTGAAAGTCTTGCAAGCAGTACATCAACCGCATGTTAGGACTTATCCACTTGCTCTTCGATTGTGCAGCATAGTAGGCATCGTTGACAGTTAATCCTGGATTTTGGTATAGACCATAAGCAATGATCAAGCTGGCCGAGCGACTCGCGCCTTGTTGACAGTGGACGAGTACTTTCTTTCCCTCCTGCGTACGCTTCTCGATCGTCTCGCAAAGCATCATCAGATCTGTTGCGATATCGGTATTATGATCCCAGGGGATGTGGATATATTCAGGTTCGAGGAGAGGATTTGCTTTGGGCGTCGTGGGTGTCTCCGTCGAATTGCCGTCTGCCGGAGGGAACTCGAAAGCCGTTGAAAAGCTATCGTTCGTCATAGCAGTATCCGGGATAGGTGACTCGACTTGCCCAATCTTGGGATCTGATAGACTTCTGCCTGTTGCCGAAGCCTGGAAAGGATTGAGCACCTCGCGAGCTACATTGATTACCACATCAAATCTCGACGCTTCCTCTGCCGTAGGCTCTAAATACAAGTAGATATTGTCGTCATAGATCGCAATAGGCCCGTCAGGATATCCGGGCGACTTTTGATCTTCGTTATTTTCAGGCTCAATAAAAGGCTCAAAGTCCATCGCAGCGCGATTGGCGAGCTGAGTCTTTATGGGAGAGTCTTCTTCTAGGATAGTCGTATCAAACCCAGGACAGTGATTTCCTAGCTTCGTCGGTCGCAATACTTCAGACAAGCCCGTAGTGCCGCGCTCGAGAACTGTCGGGAAAGTCATGCCGCCGGCTGGACCAAAGGTCGCAGATTTCAACCCAGAAAGCATATGAGGAGACGAAGTCGAGTGCTTTAGAGATCGTCGCTGCAAGATAGGCGGAAGAGCAGGTGAGCTTGGGACCTCGAGGATGGTTGGTCGGATATTGAGACCCGTAGAATCGGTCTTGAGGCTAAGCTGACTAGGCTTTCGCTTCATTGCCGGGATCTTTGGTTTTATAAACGAAGGCGATGAAGGTTCGGAGACCAAGTTGGACGAAAGCGAATTGGCAAACGGTGGTTGTATCGACAAGCCCTTCATGTTTCTCGCTCTCCGAGGCGAAGGGGAAGTCATCGGCCTCTCTCGATTGCCTGAATCGTTGACAGTGAGGCTATTCATCGTTGACGGCAAGCCTCCAAAATTACTAGATGGAAAGGAACCTAGAGGTATCAAGTTGACAGGAGAATCGGGGGAGGATGAAGGCGATGGATCTGAGAGCGAAGATGTATCTGTGGTTAGGGTCGTTGTGGGAGAAGAATCGGCAGACTCGGAGTTTTGCGTCGACGTACTGTCATGGTGTCGATGTGAAGAATCCATTGGTAATGGCTTTAACGTATGCTGTGGCAAGGCACCGGTGAAATTCCCAGGCGCACATGGTGACTCTATCTCCATTAACGTAGGATTTACCATCGTTACTAATTCCTTGTCGTCCATTTGACTATCCGCCTCAGGATCAAATATAGACATGAAGGAAGGAATCTGATCCTCATACATTCTTCTCGCGGTAGCAGACGGCATATTTTATCAATCTTGCTAATTCGTCGTTGTATATCTGCTCGTTTTATCGTCCAGTGGTGTTGTTTCTGTTTTTAAAAACCCGGGCTGTATAACTCGTGTGTTTTGTCGCAAGTTAATCAGACCAAAGAAGGTATACAATTCCACAATGAACGATTTGTTGAACGAACGACGTCCTAATAGTCTGGTCAAGACGATGCTTTGTGCTGGACAGCGCTGCTGTATCCTTTTTTTTTTCGCCCTGCTCCTAACCGTTTTTCTCCTTCACATCCAGCGTTGTCACCAAGTTAATTGAACCCAACCACCTTTCGTAGAAATCCTCAGTTATACCAGAACGACGAGGCCCATTACTTTGTCCGCGATGATGGTAAACGATTGAGGGCAACAAGTAGTTGCGTTGTAATAGAATGAATAGGAAGGCACAAAAGCCAAAGGGATGAAAGGTAGACAATAATGAGTGGAGAGGCCAAAGGGCCAAAAAAATGTACGAGGATATTAAAAGGATGTTGTTTATCAGACCGATTGCTAGCACTTGACGGCCATTAGGAGGCCAGCGCTTTTCTGCCGACTGTGCAAAGGTGCTGTGTAAACAGAGAGAATTGTTTGCCTATAACCGGCTAACCCAGGGAGGCGGTACGGCAGTGCGGCGGCTGTCGATACAATTCCTAGGGCGGCAATGCGTGATATAAAGAGAGGTTAATAGAATTGTTAGGGTAGAATTAATCGAAGGCGACAAACGTTCGGAGAGACAGACACCAGCACCTGTATACTCTCAAGCGCAGTCTTTCGGAAGAGGATGACCAGGGAGGAAGAAAGAGAGGGAGAAAAAAATAAAATAAAATATTCCCGGGCTTAATGGGCGAAAGTAGGGGAGAAAGAAGAGGAAGAGGCGGGTGTTTGCGGTGGAGGGCGGGAGGATCTGAATTGAGTGGAAATGTTGCGTGTGTGTGCGTGTGTGAGTGTGTTGACTGATGAATGGGTGTGAGTTTTTTGGAGGGAGGAGAAAAAAGAATGGGAATGGGGATGGGATTGAGATTGCGCTAGAGGGACCGAACTTGGCCTTAGTAGAACTGGGGTATAGCCACTATGGACAATGGCAGTGTTTGAAACATGTTCGTTACATAGGGTGTACATAGATACCTTGACCTCGGTTTAAGGAAAGAGTTTCTACTGTTGTATGTATGTATTGACAAGATCGATTGGAAAGATGAGCTCAATCCGGTGGGGCTTTTTCCTACATTCAATGTTGATTGATCATGTCTGCCATGTACTATGTATTATGCACTATGTACCTAGGTACCTCCTACATACCTACCTACCGGTACATAGTGTACGTTATATACACATCTCAATTAGATCATTGGAAAAGAACGTACATCATGTCCAATTAATCCATTGACTTGCGTTGAAAAAATATTCCTACACAGTAATATGTGAATAAGATACTACCAGTGACTTTGCTTTTATTGTTGGTCAAATATCTACCTATACATTTAATATTCATTCCCGTGCGGGTTTTTCACTTGTTATTGTGTACATATAATGCGGATAGCCTGTTACGTCGCTAACAATTGGACGTATAAGGGCCTCTGAATGGTTCTCTTTGACAAGGGTCTTGGACTTTGCGAAACAAGACAGTGGCCAAGACAGGGATAGTCCCGATTCTATTAATAGATGTCTGCAGCCAAGTCGGCGCCAAGGTTTGACCAATCAAACCTGTAGTGCCAAATTTGGTCGCAGCTGATAATTTTGACTTCGCCAATCGTTTCTTCTCGTGCCAAGCATAAACCCGGAAATGGTTCTGGTGGCTTTTCATATCGTGCGTAGGTACTTACGTACATACATACTTGGTACATGTACGTGGATGATAATTCCCAAGTTTTACGAACAGCTCTTGAATCTAGAATTATCTACTACTATCTATGTATGTACAAGATGGCGATGTGTTTGCTAGCTCAGAAGGCGCTTCCATTTGTGACGAATCATCTACATATTCACAAAAGCCTCGTCGTTACTATAGTTCCAACTGTGTTCCAACTGTGTCGATAACTTCTCTCGTATTATGAATTACGCCGCGTCTGTCCATCTCGAAGTAAGCAGTAATTCTTTACTAAAAAAAAGATAAAAATAAAGATAAAAATACCATCAATCTAGATCATCTGTATTAATAACATTTAAGACTAAGCTGCACCTAGTATTAAACTAGCATACTTACCTGATGTTTAGTAAATCAAATTTTAACATAACAGCTTCACTTTCTATTTCCCGTCTCTAAAGACTACCTACAAATAACCTACATTCTCATACGTAAGCATTGTAAATTTGGACTTATCATCCCTTTGGAGAAAGAGAAAAAAAAAGAATAAAAGAGGAGTCATATATACTATTTAAAGCCATGCACGGTGGGTAACAATTACACGACTCCCCCCTCATACCCTGCAAAGACACGTGGGCACCTTTTCAAAATGCTTTGTATCATTACTACTAGTAAATATCAGGTCTTTTTGTAACAAAGACTTATGAGGTAGGTAGACAAACCAAATTTCATCTTTCTCATGGTCTTAATTATGGGTATAGGGCAGAGCCTCAGATGTAATATAAACTACGAAAGTAATGGGTAAGTAAAAAAAAAAATAAAAATAAGAATAAAAAGTCCTACGTGGGAATAGAGACCTTGTATCAACTATTGATTGGATTAACTAGGTATACTCCGTAAAACACTTCAGATTGTTGGTCTAACGTGGAAGGCCGCCCTCACAGGATAAATGGAGACTATCGCCATGTAAGTAAAATTGCAGTTGGGAAATGGGTCACGATCCGCCGGCGGTGGCCATCTCGGCGCATTGCACCCCATCAGGCATGTACATATATGATATATGGGTACCTAGGTACCTATCAGTTCAAGTTCAAAGTTGCAATACTATTTTAGATCAACGCATCCCGGACACACCTGAAACGTCGGCGTCCGAGTTTTCTTTGAATTGAACTCTTTGACAGTTGATGCAATTAATGGATTTCGCTTAATATTTTACATACAGTAAGTATACATCGTGTACTTTGTAGATGCTAAAGTCCACATATTTCCCGTGGCGCTAAAAGTTTTTGTTTACTTAACATCTTGATCTATACTCCTTCTAGTTGCCATAGCATCTTTCGTCTCTCATCCTGTCGTCATATCACCGATCTATTAAAGTCCCAAACACGTCAGCTTCGAGGCTCAACTATGCACCCTAATATTTTTTTGATATAACAAAACGTCAGAACTTTAACTTCTCTTGTTTGGCGGAGACTGATGCCCAAGGATTCTTCACTACACCGTATGTTGACGATTGATATCCAAGATGGAGATGCAGTTATTTGGAAAGGATGTGTAGGATGCACTAAACGACTTAGACTGTTTGTATAATGGATGTCTCTAAATTGTTTATATGAGGTCACTCGTTGTTTTATAATCTGCAACTACATGAATACAGAATCTGACTCCTCTGTGTTGTTGGTGTCGTTGATATTTAGTGCTAGATCATGACACTCAGATCGTAACAAGCTACTTCACAGAGACCCAGGCTTTCACATGACAGGAACATAGGATGAGCACTACCGGTAGGTAGGTTACCTTATTAGCAGTAACAGATGCCCGGACAAATCTGATTCTATATCCCTAAATACCTACCTCTTGACTTGACCGGCATTTAAATTGGTCTTTACCTATGATTTCGTGATGGAACAGCAAAAAAAAGCCCACACTTACCGACAATAAATACAGAAGGTCCGTTACAAGCTGGCAGAGATTATCAAGATCTAAAATATGTTGATTAATTTATTTCTAGTTGTAAGATGGCACAGATCTACGAACTTGAGGAAGCAAGGTGCTACTGATTAGGAAAGATCTGATTAAGCTTAAGAAACGAGGACGTAATAGTTTCAAGAAGTTGGCCATATTAAAAGACCTCGCAATGAGATCATACTAGCGTATAGGAATGCTTATGGTATTGTTGCTTTTTTTATTCTTTACAGTTGATCGTCTGGTTTATGCGGCCGATTAACCTCTATTTAAGTAGAAATGGTTTATTCAAAACTGGGAGCAGATATTTGTAGATGACGATTTAATTACACACCTATTAACCTAATACCTCCTCTTAAGATCTGATCTTTGTAAACAGTAGCAGAGTGAATTAGGTAGACAACTTGAGATGAATGATGAGACATGGAGCATAACTCCATTGAGATAATCACTCACTCCACTCCGTAAAGAGTATGTTGTGAAGAGTTTCACCTTATTCTCCGAAGGCCTGGACAGAAGGGATACGTCGGAAGCTTAACTCTATTAAGTCTTAAAACATACATCGGATCGTGAAGGTTTGATTAGATGGGTGATGCTTGCACTGTCACGGGCCTCAGAAGCTTTAGCTTAGCGTTTGATCTCCCTCCGAGCTCAGGGGTCTGAATCCTGGTATTTCCGCTTGCGGTATGGATGATTGCGGTTTACGATGTAAAAGCCCGGGGGTCCCTGCGGATCTCCGCCGCAAACGACGTTGATCGTCCATATCATATGGCGAATTGGCCGAGAATCCCTTCGCACATACCTATTTACTAGGTACACAATACGTCGTAATATCTATAGCAAGTATACAATGTGTATCACGTATAGCTCTATATGATTCAACTGATTGTTCGAGTATAATAGGTATTCGTAGCTTGAGAATTAATCCTTCTTATAGGTAAGTATAACGAGGTACCTTTTTCATAATAATTCAAGTGTAGCAAGACTTTAATCTTCTAGACCTGGATGCATATGAAGGATTGATGGTATACTTGCTTTTGATGTAACTATGTGCATCTTGGTTTTAGAATTTAGTGTAGCCCTCCGTGTTAACTGACTGATTAAGAAAACGGATGCGAACAGTTACATGCAAATAAAGCAATAAGAAGCATTTGGCAAAAACTATGTACATACATACTTTCGTATACGCTAGACATTACCTACAGGTGTCCATTAACGAGAGATTATCAAGAGCCACTTCTCCATCTCAACCATCTCTATCAAAGGTAGTTAGGCAGTGAGTGGTACGATACGATACGATAGTACGGATACTGAGTAACAAATTCAACCCCGCAATGATCCGCGAGACCAAATTCCTTGCATCAAGCGACCATGTGAGGTAGGTTATATCGTACACAGATTCTATTAGGTTAGTGCTTACGAGCATGGAATGCAATGCACAGCACACGACATGGCCGCTTGTCAACCAATGCTGTCCGATATCATCAACGCTCGTTCGCTAGTATTATGGGCACTATGGGCACCATGGACACCATGGATATCCGTACTCTAGATGGTTGATTTGATTCGAGAGCCAAGGGAGGTTTGGCAAGTTTGTGTCTACCTTGATGAACCATCAATTCCTTGCAGGACTCCGCAATATTACATAGTATAACCTATAGTTAACCTATATATCAATTGAATGAGTGGCGTTCGAGCGTGGCAAAAGTCCCCCAATAGGAGAATAAGAAATCAAATAAGGAGAATTAATAGTGTAGTTAAGTGATACTTTGTACACTCATTATTTGTTATGTCATTTATATGTATATATAGTACTACCAATGATCATAAATAGGTATCTATTCTATTCTATATAAGTATTGCGTATAGTTATTCGTATTCAGGACTAATAAATCAATTATAAGAGGTATACAACTTTACCAATACATTATACTCCGTAGATATCAACGATTAACCTTGTAACAACTAGTGCTTAGACTCTTTCCTTAGTATGGTCTAGTGTAAGTGGAAGAGCCTCTCCCCGAAGATTTCAACTTTGACCAACCTCCTGAGATATGGTAGGTTACATGTCAACCCGAAATTGACGAACCTGGTTGGTTGCAGCAATCTGCACGCTATGATGATTGGGACTTTGCTGCAAGTTTTATTTTTTATTACTTCTTTTTTCTCTTCTTTTGTTTCTTCTTTTCGTTATTTCTTATCAATTAACCCAAGCTTAATCTTGAGGTCTTCCATTTTATATAAGGTACCTAAATAACCTTCTATCTATTCGTACTACTCAACACACTCACCGCTAAATCCAGATACGGGGACAAGGCGAAAGCACCCGCCAGGGACTATCCGCTCAACTTCAAATTGAATCAAGAAGAAGAAAACAAAAGAAAAGAGGAAAAGAAGAATTCTCCGAATAACTATATAGTTATTTATATTAACAAAAAAAAGGATTAACAGAAGAAGCCCCTGAATATTGTGCTAGTAGTTCTCTGCACCCTGCAGATCTCTCTATGAGAGATCAGCGTGGGCAAGCACAAACATACCCGAACGCTGGAGCGCTAATCAATATCATCCCGGGGCCACGGACATCGTCTACCAGAACCCCATGTATCTGTAGTACTCGGTTGCGATGCGTGATGAGTGATGATGCTACGGGGTATCTCCTAGCAGGTTTTACGTAGTACAGCGTACATTCCACGTCTGGTCTGGGTATTAGTGTGTGAAGCCGGTGCTTTGACTGCCTTTCGACTGTTGTGAGTTGAGCCTGTACACGTCTTGATAAGATGTACGTCCTAGACTAGGTTAAAGGGGGGGGGGGAAGGGGGGGAGGGAACGAAGAACAGGAACGAGAACAAGAATGAAGAAGAGGGGGTCAAGTAAGAAGAATTGACAAAAGCTCGGCGAGTAATATTGTCTGTCTGGTCTGCTTTACATGGTAGGTATACATATGAAGTAGATATCAAGTCGACTTAAGAGTCTTAGGATTAACATCTACCAAAGCCGTATTTACTTACACCTTCATATCCATACCATCCTTATCCTTCCCTTGCACTATAATTCATACCCCGGTCACAGTCTACAGAAATCAATCTTCGCCCTCTCTTTCCCTCCCTTGTCTTAGGCGAACCTCAATACTTATGATTGGAGGATCCAAATTCATCTCGCGAACTTCTCCTGAGATCTTAATAGATAGAGAGGTGAACTTTCTCAGGTTCTCCGTCATCTCCAGTCGCTCATTTCATAACGAATACAATTTTCTCTCGTTTAGTTTAGTCTGTCGTTTTCATTTTTCATTTTTTATTTTATTTTTTTCTGCAATAATCTCTTCGTCAAGGTGGTTATGAGGTTACAACGATTGATCAAAGTATCCCGGTCTTACCAGGTAAAGACCAAACGCAACAAGCGACCTCAGCTCGACATGATCCGTCGACTTTCTTTGTTCTCGTACATATTTATGCAGAAGCTCATTATTCGAAATCAGCTTCGAATCTGAGGGTTAACTATCTCTAGGGTTTACTCATATTACCTGGTTCTAACTGATCAATTATCAAAATTGGTAATTGTCCAAGTTTGGAAAAAAAAAAAAAAAAAGATAAGTGAATAATAATAAGAGAAAATTGGGACGAGATGGAATCAGGGTTTGAAACAGTTACTGCTTCTAACGCGCCTCTTAATAGCGGGAATAGTAGTAAGTGTACCCATATCTTACCTGCACATACCCCCTTAGGTGCAGCAATTAGAAAGCTCAGCAGGGACAATAGCCGCTAAATTAATTTTTGCGCTCTAGCAACAGTTACAAGTACAGCGCCTACAGCAACAACAATCACTACTTCCTCCTTTTTGTCCCCCCCACACAGCGAATCACAAGCTGCGAACATCACCGCTATTACAGATTCTGGGAATCCTATACCTGCACCTGCAACTGCTCCTGCAACTGCACATGCACCTGCACCTGCACCTACACTTGTACTTACACCTACAACTACAATTGTTACAGGTACCTCAACAACGATAAGAAAAACAACACCCACACCCACGTCCACGTCTACGGCTCAATCTACTTTTACATCTACATCTACATCTACATCCGCATCCGCATCCGCATCTACAATTGAATCTAATACATCTAATACATCTACGTCCATATCCGCATTTAAACATACGCCATTTAAATACGCTAAACATATTACTGTGCGTACACATCGACCAAATCATCATATTCATAACTCGTCTAAACTCCCCGCCTATCGATTCGCCGATCTGAAAAAAGACGCTATCGCCATACCGTCACCACTGCACAAACATATTCGCTCTCCTACTGTCTCACTTGACCAGGACCAGGACCAGGACCAGGACCAGGATTCAAGTAATAAGGATCATTGTCAGGACCATTACACAGAATCGCAACCAAACACGGCGCAGGACATACCCCACAGCCAGCGCATCCGTATTTGTATCCCCATCCGCATCCGCATCCGCATCCGAATCAGCGTCAGGATCGCGACAATACCAACAATAACAGCTGCCCTATTTCGCACCAACAATTGCACGCAGAAAACGCCGCAAAATCGAATCAGAGTCAATCAAGGTCTCGGGCATCCACATTCCAAACCCCCGCCGCCCAATCGACCGCCACATCGACATCGTCATCATTCTTACCATTCACCAATGTAAAGCGGACCGCTTCTTTAGATTCTTCTTCTGCTACCAATACTATTATTACTCCCACTACTACTTCCATTGATAACAACACAACTATTCTTCCTACTATCGCCATCGGTAAACTAACTCATAGCGCGACTGACGCCATCGTCACCGTAAGATCTCAACAAAGACGCGCGCCTTTATTGGGCACTTCGATAAATGAGGCATTGCCTAGTCGGCGAATGCACGCGTCTGACAGTAGTCGAGGTGCATCGGTAGGAGAAGAGATAAGCAAGGAGAGGGGGAAAGGACAGCGCGAATTATTATTACCCAAAACAATTCAGAGAACGGCGACGGCGACGGCGACGGATGAGAAGAGGAATTCTGTAGCGAGGCGACCACCGGTATCCTATAAGCCACCCGTGAATTCTAACAATTCGGGCGGCACCGCTTCTATCCCGCCTATTCGGTCTTTTCGATCATCTGGCGAGCGACGAAGTCTTGTTCTCGACATGAATCTTCGAACGACGCGTACGTACGATGGGGGCGACGATTATGGCGATTCGAATCATCGCGACAGGACATTGCGCGCGTTAGAAGGAAGGCGCTTCGACGACGCATCACAAATAACACCGCCCGACTCGGCGGGAGATAGACCGGATGGTGACGATACTAGCGATTTATTTCTCAAGATCGCACGCGAAGACCCGTCACGTCGCAGTACAGATTATACTATTAATGGTAACGGTAGTGGCAATAGCAATGGTAACAGCAATGGAAATAGCAATGGATATGGAAGGTATAGTGAAAATCAAGGACCTTTGGTAAGTTTCGACCGATGATATATTTTGTGGCTTGTTTTTAAAAGAGATGCAATACATCATAGCGCGCGCATATACTCGTCGTTATGGTCACGCTCCTTCGGTCTTATGGATAAACTCAAGACTAGACTATAGGGTTTCCTTTTTGTCTTTTCTTTCCTTTTCAACAACTTCTACTTTGAAAAAGGGTTTGACTCATTTCAAGACATCCCAACTAACAATCCGCTTATAGTCCCGTATCACAAGAAATAGTCGGCGACCTCAATCCGTCAGTGTATCACCGTATCAACCAGCATCTCCCCCTCAGATGGCACGGCGTCTATCAGATCAAGAAACATCTCGATCCCGAGGCTTTGGTGATGACCAATCGGGCGAGAGAATCGCCCGTACTCTAACATATAGAGGACTACCTAGAGACAAGACGCCCGACGATACGAGACTCAAAAGCACCGGCACCCCTCTCCGTGGTTCTCCCCTAACACCCCGATCATCGCTGGCTTTCCAAGATCTGCCTTCTTCTGATCAGAGTTCTACCTATAGTCGGAGAAGACAAGCGTCTGTCGATAATGGCGCTTCCGTCTCATCTCGTATATCATCTATCAAGCAATCTGGCGTAAATTATAGCCATCCACGCACTTATAGCTCGTCACCGCTTGTACCGAAGCCGGAATCCCAAAATCCCAGACTCGACTCTCAGGCGGACGATTCGAATCACGGTGTCGAGGGGACAAACTCAACAACTTCTACCGCGGCTCCTTCCACAGTATGGGACGAGCTCGATGATCTTAAATCCCGTATTCATCGCCTCGAGCTAACCGGCAAGCTTCCTCCAACCTCGGGTGCCGCCATATCACGAGCGTCTGAAGAACGACCCCCGACAGCCCATACCAACGCAACCACCTTGTCTGCCTCCCCAAAACGTGGGTCCGGAGGTGCCGTTCAAGCAGCAGATGCAAGCAGCATGCAAAAGGATGGCCATCCGCTCTTGCACTCAGCGTTAGTCAAATCTAAGGAATTTCTGAGCGCCGAAGTTTTCGATGCACTGGAAACCGCGGCCAATGACGCGTTATCCCTTTCCACCATGATGGGCACCGCCGGCCAACCAGGACCCATCTCCAGCGGTGCAAGCAGTATCGGCGGTGGCGGCGGCGGTGGTACCACCATTACCGATCGTCAACTCAGACGGAAAGCAGATAGTATCTGCCGTAGTCTTACTGAATTATGTCTTGCTCTGAGCGAGGGAGCAGCGCGTGTCAAGCCGCAGCAAGTTACTGTGTCGCCTCCGGAAAACCCGATAGCAAGCCCTACCATAACAAAATTCTCGGGAATTTCTAATCAAAGGCGGCAAAGTATCGCAGATCGCAGCCTAGCGGTGAATACTAGCCCGAGAGCTTTGTCTCGCTTTGAAGAGAAGCGACAACACACGCTGATGTCCAGTGCGCTGCCCACCCCGCGGTATAGTTCGGCGACCCCGTCTATACCGACGGACATTGTGGTAAACGCGGCAGGACGAAAGACGGCACTATTAGTATCCCGCGGCCGTCGTGCTGGGACGGAGGAGCCGGAAGAGGGGCGCAAGTCGTCCCTGCTAAGAACACGCCGTGCCACTACAGAGGAGCCGGAGGACATATCCGACCGTAGGCCTATCCTGTTACGAGCTCGGCGAGGAACGATAGAACCCGAAGAGGAAGAGGCCCGCTTCCGTGCGCCTTCACGCGCTATCACCGAAGTCCACGGGCACCGATCGGCGACACGTGAATATGCTTCACAACTACCTCCCCCACCAAAAGAGGCCGAAGTCCTTGGGTCGTCAGCTCTCCCTAGGCGGCGATTTGGTTCTTCAGCCGCCAGCACTAGACTCATGCTCCCAGCAACGACAGCAGCGATGACGACAACGAACATGGCCACGCCAACCCGACGGTATTTTGACCGATCGACACCAGATCGGGACACATACAACGTCGCGGACAAGTCAGGCGAGGATCGAGCACAACGACATTTTTCCATCGCGCGCACAGGAAGTATAGACAAGCGAACACATCGTGGAAGTATAATTGCCACGAGCTCTCCCGCATCGGGAGGCTACCGATAATGCCGTAACGAATATCATTGGCTCATGACAATGTAATAATAGACAGCCATTTGGACAGATGCAATTCCCGGTATACATGGACCCTGCATGGCTCGGCGTGTTTTCATTTATTATTTTTTTTTGATACCTTACACTTTCTATAATACCCCCTCATCTCTGCAAAAAGTTTACGAATTTCAATCGTCGTTACCGATGACGAGTTCTGGCAAGCATCATTTCTTGTGTTTTTATCCAAGAACAAGCGGAGGAAAAGGTCCGAGGACCATGGAACAGGACGATACGGGGTAGGAGAGGACTCTGCCACAAGTAAGGGGGGAAAGGCAGGAGGCTGGATGGAGAGCCATTGAGCTCTAAAGGTTCTTGGTGAGGCGTTTTTGCCTAACGGGACCGCAATTCTGGTGCGAGAGCCTTTATTCCATTATATAGGGGTAGTGGAAAGGGGTTGGCTTCAGGCTTATAAGCGTTAAAGCGTTTATCGATGTACTATGTAAATAAGGTGCCTATGCAGGGAGGGGAGAGAAAAAAAAAAGGGGCAAATAATGTATGAATACTTGGGCTTTTGCGATGAACATAACATTTGCTTTGTTAATCGTCTTATAATATCCGCATGAGTTTTGGGTTTTTACGTTGTGATGACTATCAGACGAATAAATCTCTTCATGTTCCTTTTACCATGTTATTCTTTTTAATATAATATAGTTATATATATACACCTATATAATAGCATTTACATAGTACATATATGTAATAGCCTGCCTACGTTATAAGTATCTATTATATACATATATGCATGTGACATGCTAGGAGTATATTTAAACAAGTTAAACGACATTTGAACTTAAGCCATTCACGTAAGTTTTCTTTACATGCGAATAATAGTTTATAATAATTTGTTTCCTCCTTTCAACTTCCAACGTAAACTCAACACCTTAACAACATCACCAAAGAAACATTGAATCTAAACAACGTCTAACGAGAGAAAGCCAAGGCTAGGCACCTAATCTAGTAGGAGGTATACAACTACTAAACTTCCTCTCTCATCAAAATCCTATACCCGAATTTTTATTTCCTTTCAACAAGATACGACATCTTTTTTCTTTTTTTTTTCTTTTGCCTCTTATATCAGGTTAACCGTACCTGGGTATATGAAAATTCATGACATACCTGGCACCTTTTTTACCTTGCTACTAACGCATGCGCCTCAAGTTCTCGGCTCTGCCTACGTTGTACCTCACGCACGTGTCTCCTGCTAGGCTCCTACCACGTGCCCGTGCTCATACCGCGGCGCAGGTATCCTCTAGCTTTCCCTTGATAAAGTATTTGGTGGGCGGTAGGCGCAGCGGGAGACGTACCGTCTTAGGCCCGAGCATGGGAGACGACGACGTCGCGGGCAGGATGGCGGACATGGCGCTCCGGGGCAAGGGGAGGGGAGGCCGGGATCGTCGCGGCGGTAGGGGCGGCGGCGGCGGTGGTGGTGGCGCGGGGCGCGGGGGAGGTCTGGATCGGGAGGTGCAGCTCTCTAAGGCGCTGTCGTCTTTGCTTCGGCATCAGGCCGTGGGCGCAGGAATCAGGCTCGACGCGGAGGGGTACGCACCGCTGGATAGTGTAGTAAGTCTCTCTCTCTTTCTATTTATCTATGCACTACATAAGGCTCCGGGATAGGAAGGACAAAGGTTTTCCTCGAAAAGAAGAGGAAGAAGCACGGAGAATTATGGGATTAAACACTAACTGACCACTTGAAAAAAAAAGATGCAATGGCCGCGCCTACGCTCGCTCAACCCGACGCTCGACGAGATCCGGCGCGCGGTAGCGGACAACGAGAAGCAGCGCTTCGCCATGAAGCCCAGAGACCCCGAAGCTGCCGAAGCTGCGACGGATGATCCGGCTGCCTGGCTCATCCGCGCGAACCAGGGCCACAGCATCGCGCTCGCGGACGAAGGCCTGCACGCGCCTATCACCCTAGAGGCTGGCAACGTGCCCCCGGTCGTCGTGCACGGGACCTACTTCGCCTTCTGGCCCGCCATCGAGGCCTCGGGCGGGCTGAAGCGCATGGGCCGGCAGCACGTGCACTTTGGCACGGGGCTGCTCCCCGAGGACGGCGACGGGGATGGGAAGGAGAAAGGAGGCGTGGTGAGCGGGATGCGCTCCGACGCCGAGATTCTCGTCTTCATGGACTTAGAGCGCAGCCTGCGCGAGGGGGGCATCCGCTGGTGGCTGAGCGCGAACGGCGTCGTGTTGACGGACGGCGACGCTGACGGGGTCGTGCCGCTGCGCTACGTCAAGGAGGTGCGGGGCCGCAGGCAGGGCGTCGGCGTCTTGTGGCGCGACGGCGTCAAGGTGGCTGACCTGCCGCCGGACGTTGTCGCGAAGACGCCCCGGGGGAAAGGCAGAGGGGGTGGGAACGCTGGGAGGGGAAGAGGAGGAAGAGGGCGAGGACGAGGGGGAGGAGAGAGAAGAGAGCGAGGAGGTGGTGAGAGATGATGCGATGATATAAGATAGAGGATTGGGATACAAAAAAAGAGAAAAGACGGAGAGGGAAACCCGGTCGAGGTTGAGAGAGACTTATTCCTCCCGTATAACATATATACAAGATAGCTAGTAATCTAGAGATAGTAGTATACCCTCCGTTCTCCTTACCATTACTACGTCGTTAAAAATTCCGACTTTACTATTCCTCCTATCAAGATGCATGCGAAAATAACATGCTTCCGAGAATGAGGTATGTGCTGGGCATACCTCTTGTTACATACGTTTATCGCGGGGCTTTTACATGTCACGTATGACGAACGCTACGCGCGCCGAAGAAAAAGGACTTCAGGTACCTAGTCTGTGGAAATACATCTATGTAGTAGGACCTACCTAGGCAGAGATAGGTACCTACTTTACTACACATGTACTCTATGTCCCCGCCTTCTCTTTTCTGTGTGTGTCTCTCTCTCGCACTACGATTAGAAGAATCAAGTAGGTTGATTACCTCGAATCCATGATCTTTGCCGATCTACTACAGATCTCCTAGTTTCCCCTACCTCGGAAAGAGTGAAGGAAAAGAAAAAGAAAAAGATAAATAGGCAGGTAGGTAGGTACGAAAACGACCGAAACCGTCCTCCCTCTCGAGCCAGGGCGGCCGGGTTTACGCGGTGGGGTCCGGGGTGATGGTGCTGAAGACGGCCTGGACGGTGGTGACGAGGTGGGCGGAGACCAGGGCGGCGGGGCCGACGGTGACGAAGACGGTCTGCGGCGGGGCCGGGGACGCCGTCACCGTCACCTTCTTCGTCTTCGTCTTCGTCGTCTTCTTCCTATTCTTCTGCGTCACCTGCTGCGTCTCCGTCTGCGTCACCGTCACGTTCGACGGGGCCGGGCAGGAGACGGTCGTCGGGCTGCTGCTCGTGCTCGTGCTCGTGCTGCTGGTAGACGTGCTGGTGGTCGTGGCGATAGTCGTGCTGCTGCTGCCGGTCTTCTTGGCGTGTGCGAGGGACAGGAAGGGGTTGCCGTCGCTGACCTCCGTGCCCTTGACGTCGAAGCAGCCCAGGATGCCGTCTTCGTTGACGTAGATGACGTCGGCTAGTAGGGGAGGGCACGTTAGTAACAAATTTTAAGACCCAAGATCAAGAAAGGTAAGAAAAGAAAAGCCAAAAAAAAAAAAAAAAAAACAAAGGGGGAAGCAGCTCGCTCGAACGTACTGAGAAGGGTCTCGGTGTCGGTCACGGCTATGCCTTTCGACTTCCGGCACTGGCATCGCAGGACCATCGTCCATGGCATGTCCTCCTTCACGGAGTCTACGGACCGGATGCCGCAGTTGATGCAGGTCTCGGCGAAGAGCCCGTGCTTCTCGGCCGGCTTCAGCGCGGCCTCGTCGTTCTCGATGCAGCTATGCGCGGAACATGTTAGCAACTAGGGTCTCAAAAGAATGGGGAGAGGAGGAGAGTTATAGATAAGTTCCTAGGTAGGTAGGTAGGTAGGTAGGTTAGCAAGACATACTCGTCGAGGTCCAGGATGCTCATGCGGTACAAGGGCTCCGTCGAGTTCGGGGCCTGGCACGCGGCGACGAGCTCCATGCGCGGTTTCTCCATGCTAGTGGTCTCGTCGTAGAGGTTGTACAGGGGGCACTGGTTTTTGTTGAACGACTGGTGGTGGGTGGCACCGGTGGGCGCCTGAGGGTCCTGGGCCCCCGCGAGAGATGCCGCAGAGAGGAGGGAAAGGACGAGGTGACGGAATCTAAAGAGTCCCATCTTGCGTCGTTCCTCTAGTAGAATGTATACGAGGCTCGGTTTTATTTGCTAGTTATTATTATTTCCTTGTCTTTTTTTTTTCTCTGGCCGGTCGAAGATGAAGCCGTGGTCGCGAACTGGAGACGGTGGGAGTGGTAGGTTATAGAGGATGTAGATAGAGAGAATGGTGTGTCGGTCGAGGATAATCAAGGTACGGACATGGTCTTTAAATAAAGAATATATCTACAGTTTACCGGGTGCTTCGAAATTCAACGTCCTGACTATAACCACGTCACTAGACTGGCAACTTATTGAACAGTTGGTATGTTAATATTAATAAGCACGTGTAGGCGTGGGTAAGTGAAGCATGACGGAGCATCATGGGGTATAATATGAAGTTACTACGTTCTTCCTCATTCCTTGTTGCTATGACTCTTCGATATGTTGTTCCTCTAATCTACAGAGCTCGCGTTGGAAAGGAGTGGTTGTACAATGACATGGTAAATAGTAGTACCAGCCGCTACCTTGACTAAATGGTAGGTATCATGTCTACGACGTGAATGGATCCCTGACAATATTTTCTATTCACATCTAAACCTCAATATTTCTTGATTCAGGCAGGGACTTTTAAGTTCACAATTTTTTTTCGATTCGACATCAGTCATATGTTATGTGAATATCTCAACCGTTATACCCAACTACCCCTAGTCTGAGGTCGATGACTTCCCTCCCTTCTTAACCGGAGGCAAGGTTGCCACAAACGGCGTGTCCTGTTCATCGCACCGTGTGGCTAGTTTGCAAAGGTGTACAATCAGCTCCTCTGCGATCATTTCCTTAGCCTCCTTCTTGCCAAATACATTCTCCACACGACCGACATCTTTAGGCAGCATGACAGCTAGCATGCCCACGTCCGGATAACCACTATAGAAACCTGACACATCAGGACTCTCCGTGATTCTATATCGCACGTCTGAATGTCCGAGACGGGAACAGAGCTCGGCTACCCGGTGTACTACAGAAACCTCTTCATCGTTGAAGGGGGAAGCAATGGACTTGGGTAAAGGAGTTCTGGGGATGATTTTGGTACTGTTTGATTCAACCCGAGGCGTAGATTGAGCGGCAGGTTGAGCAGCAGGCTGAGCAACAGGTTGAGCAGCAGGCTGGGCAGCAGGCTGGGCAACAGGCTGGGCAGCAGGCCGAGTAGTAGGCCGAGCAGTAGGTCGAGCAGTAGGCTGAGCAGTAGGTCGAGCTGCAGATTGTGTAGCAGGAGTCTGGGGAGAATTAGGTGGGCTTAAAACGACCTTTTGCCTCTTTGTCGGGGGTCCTGGTGAGACAGGCACCTTCTCAGCTTGAGGTGGATTTGTGTTATTGCTGCGGTTCGAATACATGTACTTGTTATCCCCGAGCCACTCCATCGCGCATTTGGCAGCATATTTCTTAGCATCCTTCTTGCGCGTAAAGTAGGGCTGTACTCCATTTAATAAACCGCCATGGGAACATGGGAACGGTTCCTTATGTTCGTCGATGTATACGTGACAATACCATCTTTGAACTCCGTATATGATTGGACCTGGTGTCTCCCTAAAGTCACCGCCGGGCACGTTCGAAGGGACTCGTTGACGAGCAGCTTGGTATTCTGAGGTCATGTTAGTATGACTGCTTTCTTGTAGACTATAGTGATGTTAAACAATAAAAGCATAGGGGTTAGTTAATACCTAGCAAAGCACCGACCCAGTTACTATTCCCTAGTTCAGGTTCGGATAGAGCCGTAGTAGGAGGTAAACTAATTACAAGTTTCTCCAGTAACTTCTTTTGGCTGTCTGTTAAAGGTGCTGGAGTCGAGTGTTCGGCCTCATACTTTAGCTGCTGGCTGATCCAGTTTTGGATGGTCTGGTACGTCTCCGTGAATGATGCCATGACTCAGTTCCGTAATATAGGAGGATAAGAACTGTATAGGAAGACTTGTATGTTAGGATGATAAATGACGGCGATAATTGTAATGATAAAAAATAGAAAAAAAAGAAAAGTGTATGGTTAGCGGGGTTGTCGTGATTAGTTCTAGGCCCTTAATGTTTCTTCATATTTTTGTAAATATTTATATACGTACGTGATCGTACCTAATCTTATTAAACAATGTGTTGATCTTATTTGTTTATTTCATCTTTGATCTTTTATTTTTAAGATTCTTTCCCGGTACTCGCGAATTCTTATTCCATGCTATTAATAGTCTGAACTGTTCTTTCCTTCTATTCTTTCTACTACATAGTACAGTACAGTCTACAGAAGGTTTGACGGTATCAATTCACCTAAAAATACGGGCAGCATACCTTAATGTGAGGTACGTACCTGGGGAAACCCCACCTACTACAACCAATTAAACGTACTATTTGACCTAATGTCATGAATTGTGTACACCATGTATAGGTCAACATTGGATATGTATGTAACGTACATGTAAGTACATGGAAACATTATTGATAAGATTTCAATGTGATCTTATCTAATCGATATTTCAACGGCATTGATAAGCTACCTACAGGTAATAAAGCGTACCTTGTGGACCTTTTTAAATAATCATCAATTTCTATGTAAACACAGCTCAACTCGAAACTTAACACGGACACAACTCTTATCACAGTCTTATTTTTAAAAAATCTAATAGATGTTAAAATATGAGCAAACCAGGATTATCGTTCGGCTTAAACGTCGCAAAGAAGCCTAGTGCTTCAAAACCGACCCCCTTGAGAAGGAAACCAATGTTTGGCGGCGACGATGGGTCGGATGACGATGCAAATGGCTCGACCGGTGGACCTCAAACTACCGACATATCAGAGCTAGATGATTCTACAACTGCCTCTTTCGGGCCACGGTCAAGCAAGAAACTATCTCTAAAATCGAAGAACGGCCCGCCTACTCAACCCCTTAATGGCAAAAACAAGAGATCACAGATCTCCATGTACGGAGACCTGTCGAGCTCGCTGGAATCACGCAAACATCAAGAGGCCGCCGAAGAGCTAGACCCCTCCATATACGATTACGATTCCGTCTACGATTCCCTGAAACCAGAGAAGAAGGCTACGCAGGAAGACGTGGAAAGGAAGCCCAAATATATGAAGAACCTGATGGCCTCTGCTGCCGTACGAAAACGCGATGCCCTGATAGCAGAAGAGAAGAAGATTGCGCGCGAACGGGAAGAGGAGGGTGAAGAGTACGCAGACAAGGAGAAGTTTGTTACAGAGGCATATAAGAAACAGCAGGAGGAGAACCGGCGCATCGAAGAGGAGGAGCGGAAACGCGAGGAAGAAGAGGCAAAAAAGAACAAGAGCGGCGGGATGACTGCTTTCTACAAAGACATGCTAGAGAGAGGCGACCGACGGCACGCCGAGGTCGTTAAAGCAGCCGAAGAACGCGCGAAGGCCGGCCCCAGAGGAGACGAAGATATCCCAGAGGAGAAAGTGAAGACGGACGCCGACTTAGCGAGGGAGGTGAACGAGAAAGGCGGTTCGATTGCTATTAACGAGGATGGCCAGGTGGTAGACAAGCGCGAGCTACTGAAAGGAGGTCTCAACCTGAGCATGACGAAAAAGCAAGAACCTCGAAAGGAGGCTGATAAGGGATCGGATCGTAGAGACGATCACAGTCGGTCGCGTGGATTCGTCGGCACTGGCGGCGGTAAGCAAGCGATGCGCGAAAGACAAACACGTATGCTAGAAGCACAACTGGAGCAATCTCTTAAGAGAACTATGGATGAAGAGGAAGAAGAGAAGCAAAAAGTAGAACGCGCGTCCAAGAGTCGCAAGACCGAGTCCGACGTATCGAGCGCCCGGGAGAGGTACTTAGCACGGAAGAGAGAAGCCGAAGAAGCTAAGAAAGTTGCGGCAAGCAAATCGTGAGCAGAGTATATATAACATCCATCCTAGCTCTAGGCTCGCACTAAGACGGGAAACTCGCTATCTTGGTTTCGAGATCTTTATATATATATTGTACATCATGTGTCTTCTGTTGTTCCGAATCTATCGTGAGAATATCTCACCCTTCCCCGTTGCCGGTTCGCAATATGACTTTTTATGATTTACATCGATATATCGGTATGTGCCGATCAGGGGTGGGACGAATGAGGTACCTAATGTATGAGAGAGCCTCCGCAGAACGCACGTCATTATTGCTTCACCTTTCCTGCATCTCCTGTTGTATCTTGTTGATGTACGCCGTGCTCACTTGGTTCCACGCGGAAATGTACTTCTCCATGCATTGAGTGACGCAGACCTTCTCGCCGCTAGACATGGACGTACCCGGATTCGACACGCACTTCTCGAAGCAATGCTGGTTGACTTTCTACGCGACAAAGACAAGGGTTAGGATCTTTTTCGGCCTCTCGAGACCGGGACGGGCAAGCCGGTCTTCTTTAGTAGATATTATTATTGTAAGGCGTACCTCAAGTAATTGCCTGGTGTTGCTCACGGCTAGTTGGGCCTTGACTCCATTCATAACCTCGGCCTTGGCCGTCGCAGAGTCCATAGCCGATCCAGAGCTCATAATGATCGTATCTCTGACTTCCTTCGACAATGGCGGGTGGTGGTGAAGCTAGACGTAGTGACGGTGGTGAGCGTTGATCTTTTTTTTTTTTTTCCCTTCTACTAAAAAAAAGGTGGAGCTTGATGAATTATTCCGTGCAGCGAATGATGAGTACTAAAGCTACCAGTACGACAGTAAACCTTAATCTCTCCTTTGGGATTTCCAACTTATAACTTTACTACTGGTCTTATGTAGCTACCTGTACATAATAGGTACATATGGACACAGTTATATTGCACCCATGACGTAGCATAACATGTCATGTACTATAGCAATCTATGCATGTATCGATATTAAGATGATTAGCTGGAATCATAGCATTCATACGATTAAGGTACCTGCTTTATATCTAGTTGTTAAAATGAAAAGACATATTATTAGATATAGGTACGGGCAAGCATTTTACACACTTGAGGATCTTAATTCTGAAAAAGCCTCTACGTTATACACAGTAGGGGCGGTGAAATGATCAATACAGAACCAATCAAGCAATTGATGTAGTAAGTACAGGTACAGAATACTTGGCCTGTAGGTACCTGTTAACGCTTCCAAGGTTCTAATCGAAGAAAACTGACTAATCGGGACAGATGAGACATCCGACCTGTACTATGTGGTACTGTGTATTGTTTGTATGGTTTGTATGTACAAATGTAGTCCGTGCATTGTACAGCTGGGCCCCAATTAAGTGGATCTTAACGGTTGCTGCGCAACTACGGCTTAGGGGCCTCTAAAAAAACAGTCAACATCAATTGATAATTCCAACCTATCTTTTCCTTTCCCCAAATTCATCGTTCATTTTCCGACATTATACTCTTAATCCCATCATACCCTCAACAACGGCCATTGTAAAAGAAAAAAAGGAAAAAGCCACTTCTCATCTAACAGAAATGGCGGGTCGGACTCTTGAAGCTTGTTTTGAACGAATGTCTGTCAATGACGAGAACGAGCACCAGAAAACCAAGGTTCGTCTAATTTAATAGCACAATCGAACAATACAACATTGTTAAAGTCTAAATGGTGATGGCGGTGTGGCTGACTATAAGCGTAGGCAAATGGGACTACGACACAGTTAGTCCATAGCTCGAGCCGGCCAAACCTTTACAAGGTTGCTTTGCAAGCCCAGAGCGGTAACACCGTCACCACCGTCACTCTCCCGTCTCAGGCCGCACAACGCAAAGGAAACCAGCCCTCTTCCCCAACCAGAAAGCCTCTCCCGACCGCCAGCGCGGCGGCCAGGGCATCCGATGAGCAAGCACAGGCGGAGCGGAAACAGTTGACCCTGACTGATCCGCCTCTCTCGCCGAGACAATTCCACCTCGGCATGTTCGAGATCGGCAAGCCGCTGGGAAGGGGCAAGTTCGGAAGGGTGTACCTGGCGCGCGAGCGGACGAGCGGCTTCATATGTGCCCTCAAGGTGCTCCTCAAGGAAGAGATACGGCGTGGCCGGGTGGAGAAGCAGGTGCGGCGGGAGATCGAGATCCAGAGCAACCTGCGGCACCCGAACATCCTGAAGCTGTTCGGGCACTTCCACGACAGCAAGCGGATCTTCCTGATCGTCGAGTTCGCGGGCAAGGGCGAGCTGTACAAGCACCTGCGGAAGGAGAACCGCTTCCCGGAGTGGAAGGCGTCGCAGTTCGTCGCCCAGATGGCCGGCGCCCTGCGCTACCTGCACCGCAAGCACGTCATCCACCGCGACATCAAGCCTGAGAACATCCTCGTCGGCATCCACGGCGAGATCAAGCTGTCTGACTTCGGCTGGAGCGTGCACGCGCCCAACAGCCGCCGCCAGACCCTGTGCGGCACCCTCGACTACCTCCCGCCCGAGATGATCAAGCCCGGCTCGGACGACAACTTCTACGACGAGAAGGTCGACCTGTGGAGCCTCGGCGTGCTCACGTACGAGTTCCTCGTCGGCGAGGCCCCGTTCGAAGACACCCCCGTCATGACGCACAGGCGCATCGCCAAGGCGGACATGACCATCCCCTCGTTCGTCAGCCCCGAGGCCAGGGATCTTATTAAAAAGGTATGTTTTTATCTATACCTTCTTCCTCCTTTCCTCTCTAACACATACACCCACCACACACACACACAAAGAGACAGTATATGGTCACTAACACGAAATCCAGTTGCTCGTCCTCGACCCCCAGAAAAGGCTACCTCTGGAACAGGTCCAGAAGCACCCTTGGGTCCTGAAGCACTGCACCAAGGGTGACCGCACGGCGAAGAGGAGATCCAGCTGTTATAGCGTGGAAGGTTAAGTTCGCATAAAAAGAACGATACGCTTCGCTTATGCACTCAAGGAGCGGAAAGGAATGGGAAAAGGGGGGGTGGCGTTCAGGACATTGATAAATTCGGCCACGGGGAAACTTGCATGCATGATTAGGAGTCGGAAATTGTTATCATCGTCGTTTTATTATCCCGGGATTAAATACTCGTAGACGCTTGTTAGTTTGCCTAGCCTGCACTACTCCTCTTCCTTTGCGTGCACGCAGGGAAAAAGGAAGGGGAAGGGGGGTGGGGAGAACAACGCGTCCGTATTAGTACAGGTAATAAATACAGAGTTTGTCTTAAGAAAAGCAAGTTTCGTTATTCATTCGTCATCTATAGATCTCGTCGAATGGCCGGGTATCGGAGAAGCACGAGTCCCACACCTGGTTCACCGCCTTGAGGGCGTGCTCCTCGTCCTTACACCTCGGCCGTGCCTGGACGGATTGTGCTGCTCGCCTCCGCACGCAGTTCTGGAACTGTTGTGTTACGGTCCAGTTTCCCCTCGTCCAAGCCTCCCGTGTCCATCTGCACTCGCCGCTCAGCATCGCCGCTCGAATCTAATTAGAATGTTGTGTTAGAGCGTCCAAGTCTGAGGTATACGCTTATATCTATGCGTGCATATGTAGACACAAATGGAGTAAGGAGAGAATTGGGTCGTTATCCCCTTACCTCAGTACAAGCCGCGTGCTTCAGATCCTTATCACCAACCCAATCGACCTTCCAACGCAGATGGTCCCAGGCGTGGACCATCTCGTGGGCGAGGGTATCCTCGAGGTGAGTGCGGTCACGGATCTCGTTAGCGCAGATGAGGATGCCGTGGGCGGGGCTGAAGCCGCCGCTGGCACGGTGGACCTGGCCGTCCTCGGTGAGGATGGTGGGGCAGCGGCGGCAGAGGACGTTAGAGGCGTCGAGGTCGCCATTGAGGTCGGCGACCTTCTCGCGTAGGAAGCGCACGGTGGGCGAGTAGGTGAAGGCCCAGTCGCGGAACTCCTCGCACCGCGCGCAGTCCCGCGCCTCCCGCTCCCGGTACCGCCACTCCCGGTAGTGGAAGACGCCTTCCCCCGTCACCCGCCCTGTCAGGATATTGAAGTAGTTCATCCACCATGTCATCCGTGGGTCGAAGCCCGTCCGCGCCGGGTCGTTCTCGACAATGCGGGGGAATTTTGGTGTGCTTGAGGATGCGGGCGGCGAGGTACCTATTGCCGCGGTTTCTGCAGGAGGCGTAGGAACGCCCGGGGGGTCTGATGGTTGCGATTGCGATGACATTGTGGAATGGTGTTGTCGGAGGGAAGATGTTGAAGTATAGATGTAAAGTTGTAGAAGTCAGGGTTATAAGCGAGGTTTCTCACTTATCGCTCTGTTATCTCTGATAAGATATGAGATAGACTCGTTAACAATGAATTAGAGCACGGGTACTAGCAGCTGTCAGTCCCCGTAGTTCCGTCAGCCTATTACGTATAAGTCCCTGTTATATACCATAGTACACCGCTAAGGCGTAACTTTTCTCGGTATCCCGATTTCGGTGGACTCTTAAAAACTTCAACTGTCCACTAACAGACAGACTGGAAGAATAAGGGATTTACTCATCCAATTGGGAAGCTTACCGTCTTTCATATACGATTAGTTCAGTAACTATACATATAGACAAGGGGAAAGGGGAAGGGCTTCAGTTTTATTATGGAATATATCACGGTGCTCCACATCAACCATTTATTCCCTGTACACTATTCTTCTAAGTCGCCAACGCGCCCTTTCAGTCATGGCAGATTCAGGGGATCTGACACTTACATGTGGTAAGTAATTTATTTCGATGAACGAACGAAGATATAATATTGGTCTGTCGACTAAACCTTTTTTTCGCTTATATATGTTCGTATTCGAGGCTGTCGTCACTAATGTTGTCGTAATTGATACTAGATATGAAGGGTCCTAAGCCACTTGTAATAGTTATAAAACTCGGTAAGTTTCCCTTATAAAATGGTATAGTTATAGCTAAATAGCAGATAATGAATAATACTAAACTAACTTACGTACGTAGGAACTAGTTCCATCGTTGATGAGAAGACTCATGAACCTCTCCTGTCAATCTTGACTCATATTGTTGAGACGGCGGTGAAACTACGAAAAGATGGACACAAGGTCGTTATCGTATCTTCTGGCGCCATCGGCGTCGGTCTTCGACGTATGGATGTGGACAAGAGACCGAAACGCTTATCCAAGCTGCAAGCGCTTGCGGCAATTGGACAATGTCGCTTGATGAGTTTATGGGATAGCCTCTTTGGACATCTTCGACAGCCCATATCCCAGATCCTTCTGACGAGGAATGATATTGCCGATGTAAGTATAACTAGGACCTATAACCCTTCTCTGCTAAAACAGTATCCTATAGCGCACGAGGTATCTAAATGCGCAAAACACCATGATGGAGCTTTTGGAGATGGGTGTCATACCCATCGTAAACGAAAACGACACATTGGCTGTTGCTGAAATCAAGTTCGGTGACAACGACACTCTGTCAGCCATCACTGCTGCTATGGTGCATGCAAACTTCCTTTTCCTCATGACGGACGTGGACTGTTTATATGACAAGAATCCACGAGTACACCCTGACGCTAAACCGATAGAGGAGGTGGAAGATATTGACACAATTCATGCGGATGGTAAGGAATTAACCGTGTACAGCATCGTGGGGGGGTCTGTAACTAATACAACATTAGTATCCAGCGCCGGATCATCCCTAGGAACTGGTGGGATGAGCACAAAAATTGTAGCTGCTAGACTTGCAACATCTGCTGGTGTCACTACGGTTATCACTCGATCATCCTCGCCCGGAAACATTGTTCAGATTGTTCGCTACCTCCAGGCTCGCAAGAAATGTACCTCCTCACAACAACATACGCCAGTGGCAGATGAGAATTCGGGTGACCCACTATCTCGGTCGACAGCATCATTAGCTCTTGACGCAATAGAGAAGCCGCCATTGCACACGAGATTCCTGCCCCTATCTCAGCCGATAAGAGATCGCTACTTTTGGATCCTGCATGGCCTGGCTCCGCACGGGACGATCTACATCGACGTAGGTGCTCATCGCGCTCTTTCGGGCAAGGCCGGTCTTCTGCCGGCAGGCGTCGTGGATGTAGAGGGGCACTTTGCACAGCAGGAAGCTGTCCGCCTCGTGGTCGTAGAGAGACGATCAAAACCAGGTTCGGACGGCAGACTCTGGGATGGTGCAGGGGTCGAGGTCGGCAGGGCATTGGTTAATTACGCAGCATCCGAGATTACACGAATTAAGGGACACCAGAGCACGCAGATCGAGTCATTGTTAGGCTACGCAGATAGCGAGTATGTGGCTGACCGAGAAAGCGTAAGCCTGTTCCGCAGGGAGAGCCGGCCCGTGACGCCTGTGCTCGATAAAATACACGACTTCTTACGGTAATGACATTAGCTTATAGAATACTGCTTATGTGATGTACAAGGAGATGGCGTTTGAAAGTCTGGGACTATATGGTTTAAAAGGACTCCCAGGGTAGAACTCTAGATTTATTTTTTTGATCAGCTCCAGAGAACTACCTGCCTGTACCTGGTCTCGTATGGAGGATGTTCATTAGTACTCTTAAAGATAGCCACGAACGCCTTTAATGCATAAAACTTTAGCCAAATCTCTCAACTCCAGCCTTTCAAATGTCAAAACTAAACGATGATCCTTTTTACTTTTCATAGCCACATGCGTATCCAGCCCTTTTCACCTTCCTCCCCTTTTTTCGTGTAGAAGCAACACCTTAGCTAGCAAACAGCGTGTCCTCGTCCCTGAGATACTCGCCGCAGTCAGCCTGCCTGAAGCAGACGATACCGGTAGGGTCGAGCCTCCTGGCCTCGGCGGTGCTGCGGGCGGTGACGCCGAAGCCGAGCGGGGTGTCGGACATATTGTAAACGACGACGCCCTGGTGGCTAGGGCAGTCGTCTGACCAGCGGCCGACGTGCGCCTTGACGATGTTGCCGCCGTACATGAAGGGCATCTCGCCGTTGGGCTTGATCCACAGCTTGTAGCGCGCGTGGTCGGCGAGGATGGGCAGGGCCGTGATGTGCAGGCGGAACTTGCCCGACTTGGTGAAGCGCCCGAGACAGATCCCCAGCGAGCCTAGGTTCTCGCGCGATATCGACGTCGCCAGGTTCGCGACGGAGAGCAGCACGTAGTACACCCGGTCTCGGTTCAGCCGGAAGACGTACCGGTCCGCGTCGGGCGAGTCGTCTAGCGGCGCGATCAGGTTCTTGAGAGAGCTGCCGGTGTAGTTGGCGAGCTTCTCGAAGAGAACCTTGGTCTCTGGTTCTGTTAATTGTCGCATCGTGGGTTATATGAGGTACCTATATATAGTAGGTAGGTTGTATAAATGAGGGAATGTAAAAAAAGAAAATAAAAAAAAAGTTCGTCGCATTTTGAATTCAAACGGAGGAAAAAGTTCTGCCGCTTGGAAATTTTGGCGGTGAAAGAAGGACCCCCAAAAAGATTCCTTATCGAGGGGTTTGATTGGTTAAGATAAGATTTATGGGGCCGTGCTTACAAGGGTACCTCTTTTTGACTTCTACAACGTAGAAATTTTGATGTTCTATTTTTTTTGTCGTCTTCAAACGATTTCACTTCACAGTGCCTCTTATACATCGTCGTTCTCTCACCTTAAATTCGTAAATGGCATCTAGACCTACAAAGAAGAGGAGGCTCACTCCACCGTCAGATAATGATAAGCCATCTGAAAAATCTAACTCAAAATTCCAGAAATCGTTCTTAGCGAATGCAGCGAATTGGAATCTGGAGCAGGATTATGAGACGAAAGCACGGAAGGGGAAGAAGAAGGAGGAGAATACCAGACTTCCTTTGAAACTCCCAGGAGGCCGTGTACAGCATGTCGCTACGCCGTTGGATGATTTTAAATCTATTGAGAGCGACGAGGATTGGTTAGAAGGTGCTGAAGACGAGGGAATCGACGATGAGGAAATCAGACCGAAGAAGGGGCTTGATAAGCCTGAGATACCTGAGCATCAGCAGATACTGGAAGCCAAGGAAGAGTTAGCAAAGATTGCCACGTTGCTTAACGAGACCCCTGAGGAGAATGGGGGTGCTTTCAAGGCTCTAGCTGCTGTCGGGCAGTCTAGGATCCCAGCTATACGTCAACTCACGCTGGTCACACAGCTAGCTGTGTATAAAGACGTTATCCCTGGTTATCGAATACGACCTGTCGTAGAAGATGCGCCGGAAGAGAAGCTATCGAAAGATGTGAAGAGGGTACGGACTTATGAGTCATGTCTCATCTCGGGTTACCAGGCATACGTGAAAGATCTCACCAAATATGCAAAGGCGGGGAGGCATCAGTCTGGCCACGGCCAGAATCAAAATATCGCGAGTGTCGCTATCACTTGTGCTTGCACCCTATTAACTTCCGTGCCTCATTTTAACTTTCGGGGCGATTTGATCAAGATATTGGTTGGAAAGCTATCTACGTCTTCGGGCACGAAGCCGCTCAATGACGACCAACACCGATGTCTCCAGGCTCTCGAGACTCTTTTTAGGGAGGATGCGAGCGAAGGCCGCCCTGCTATGGAAGCTGTTTCATTCCTCTCAAAAATGATGAAGGCGAAAGAGTATCAAATAAATGAGAGTGTTGTCAACCTCTTCTTACATCTCCGTCTGCTATCAGAGTTCTCGGGTAAAGGGTCCAAAGACGCCATAGAACGCTCCGATGGTTTCAACGGGAAGAAACCTAAGTCGAAAAAAGAATTTCGAACCAAACGTGAGCGAAAACAGATCAAAGAGCAGAAGGCTCTGCAGAAGGATATGGACCAAGCCGACGCGCTCGTCAGTCACGAAGAGCGCGATAGGATAGAAGGGGAGACACTAAAGCTTGTATTCGCTACTTATTTCCGAATTCTCAAGCTGCGGGTACCCCATCTCATGGGGGCCGTCCTTGAAGGTCTATCTAAATACGCGCACCTGATCAACCAGGACTTCTTCGGTGACCTCCTCGAGGCACTGAAGGATCTAGTCCGGCACAGCGACGCAGCCGAGGAGGCTGATACAGAAAGCGAAGAAAAAGAGGAAGAGGAAGAGGATGACGAAGACGCACCCGTCCGCAACACCTCTCGCGAAGCCCTCCTCTGCACCACGACTGCCTTCGCGCTCCTTGCGGGCCAAGACGCCCACAACGCCCGCGCAGACCTCCACCTCGACCTCTCGTTCTTCACCACGCACCTCTACCAGTCGCTGCTCCCGCTCTGCCTCAACCCAGACCTCGAGCTCGGCGCCCGCTCCCTCCACCTACCAGATCCCGACAAGCCCTCTTCTGCCTCCGCCAGCAAGAACACGACCAACAACAAGGTCAACCTACAGACGACGACCGTCCTCCTTATCCGCAGCCTGACGGCCGTGCTCCTGCCGCCATGGAACGCGCGCTCGGTGCCGCCGCTCCGGCTAGCGGCCTTCGCGAAGCAGCTGTCGACGGCGTCGCTGCACCTGCCGGAGCGCTCGGCGCGGGCGACGCTCGCGCTGCTGGCGGACGTGGCGGCGGCACACGGGCGGCGCGTCGCCGCGCTCTGGGACACAGAGGAGCGCCGCGGCGATGGCGCCTTTAATCCCCTCAGTGCCAGCGCCGAGGCCGCCAACCCCTTCGCCGCCACCGTCTGGGAAGGCGAGCTGCTGCGCAGACACTACTGCCCCGCCGTCCGCGAGGGCGTCGTGATGCTGGAGAGGGCCTTGGCGAAGGGGGGAAGGTAGGGTTCGGTACCTTAGATTAAAGAGGAAAGAGGGAGAGAAAGAAGAGGAAAGTAAAGGGCTGAGATAGGATAGGATAGGATGAGACGATACCCTCATATGAAAAATGGAACTCAAGCCAAGTACCTACCTACCTACCTACCTACCTATCTATCTATCTACTGCACATACGTGAAGTGAAATAAGGACTTGAAATGAGGTATAAGGTAGGTAGGTAGGTATCTATTGTACATACATAGCACGGAGAAGAGAAAATACCTGATATTATTATAAACATGGAAGCGTAAGTGACTATAACTACCTACCTACCTACCTACCGTACATGAGCACCTTGGTATGGTGTCATTGAGATCGAACATATGCGTTGCTACGTACATTAAGTACCTAATTTACTTGTTTTGTTTATTTACCTAGGTGCTGGTACGTAGGTATAGGCGAAGGCGTATTGTATATCTAGGTAGGTAGGTAGGCTTTATCTTGTGTGCCATGTCATGTCATGTCATGTCATGTCATGTCATGTCTGTGAGTAGGGGTAGGTAGGAACAGTATAATACGAAGTAGACAACGCGGGGGAGGGGGAGTAGGTGCCTGCGTTACAATGCTAGAGGAGAAATCACGAAGTAAAAACCGCTCTCGTTTACGTACGAATCATAGTGTAAAGCATCAAGTCCTACGGGTTTAGCCTAGGTCACTTCTCGATGAAACAACATCACAGACCCGACTCGCGGCAGGTATGTATATGGTAAGGTAGGTAGGTATCATTATGCACTATGTGAGGCCATCCTGCCATGCAGGCGCAACAGGTACATGGGTAGCTAGCTATAAGCTTGTACAAGGGTAGTTATCAACACCTACATGCCCATACCATGAATACAGCAGATCAAAAAAAATTGCCCCTTATGATGCCTAACGCGGAAATGCAACGCATGCTCGTGAGATTGACCGAGCCAGTGCAGGGAGGTGTACGATGTCGTTAAAGAGGAAAGAATGTGTGTATAGGTAGCTTGCTGATCGACACACGAATCTTCGAGGCATCGTACATCTCCTTCCAAAGAACCGGGTTAATTGTTTCTTTTCTCAGGGGGATATTCCTACAGATAAGATGATCATTAGAGTTTTACCTTCGCTATGAGTTTCTTCAAGAGCAGGGCTTTCGTACCTTAGTGAGTAGCCATGGTTATAGTTACGAGCCGTGATGGTTGACGACAATGATCAGGCCCAGCGAGAACTAGCCAGGCCAGGCCCCTTTACAAGACCGCTTGTCACGATACGGTCGGTAGAACGCGCAGGCTCGGATCCTCCTGAGGCTGGCGCATCGACGCGCTTGGGAGATCCTCCGGATACCTTAGCAGATTGGGCGTTGTCCGTGTTCCACATGGATGCATCGAGGCCTGTAGTTGGTGCTCTGCCCTGGCAACTTGCTTTTGCAGCACTCTTGGGTACGTCATGTTGCTGAGTTGCGCTGCTAGTCGCGTTGGGCATAAGAACAGGCTGATCAATCTCCTCGGTTTCCTCGTCAAGAATCGATGGCTCACAGATGTCTCGACGCGATGGGTTATAAGATGGCCACATATTACCGGTCGTAGTGGGCTCTTCGATATCAATTAGCTTCTCCTCGACCGCTTCCTGTTGATGAACGGATGGTTGCGGGTAGTAAGATAGAGATGAAGGAACAGCAGGGAGATGACTGGTCATATCACGACGCGCGCTCGTATCTTGTGGAGCAAAGGGGTTAAGAGAGCCTCGCGGAGTAACACGGCTGACTTGTGCTTGCGCTTGGTTTTGTCCTACGTCAATCGCACCGTTAGCGGGCTGGAAAGTTGATGGGGTATGAGTCCATTGTTGGGTAGGGGTCGCCTGGGTGAGTTGTCGTTCTCCGCCGGCGTTGGGTGTAGGCGCAGCTCGAGAGTCTCCTCTACCTCCACGTCGCGCGCTGTTCCCATTCCCTCTTCTAGAACCTCGGCCCCTTCCGCGAGGAGACTTTGCGCGAGAGAATGAAGCTTGCAGCTCTCGCGCATCGTCCATGCTCCCTCGTCCGTACATCGTGACGGTGGAGATTGATAGGGGTTCGGTTGAGTGTTTCGGGCCTCACAAACACTGAGAGAGAGAGATAAAGCTCCCCTCTGTGTTTGCGAGAAATGGGCTACACGATGACAACAAGATGAATTGGAAATGAAAACTATAAGTGATTGGGGTATGGATGAGGTATGAATAGAAAAGGTTGAAAAGTCTACGAAGAAGTGACTGTGATACGGGTATTTTGTTGTGAGGAAGAAAAGAAGAGGGAGAAGGAGAAGAGGAAGAGGAAGAGGCAGAGGAAGAAGAAGAGTAAGAAGGGAAAGATGGGAGAAAGAAAGAAAGAAAGGATGTGAAGGTTAGGAATCATCCGGAATCGAGATTCTACTTCTGTACCTTCTACAAATGCTCTATATCGAGACACATTGAAGATGCACCTTCCTGAGGGAGTAATGGAATACACCAGTACAGAGGGAGTAAGGTTTAGAAGGGCATGTAACTCCCTCGACATCGGCGACCCCCCTGAGGTTGTATAATGGGGTTAGAATATACGGGTGATTCTTTCCAAAAATATTATCCATCCCGGCTCTCGCCCGGTTCCCATCCGGGTGTTCAGGAGATAACTACCAGTAAACACCCGAGAAACTCCACTTCCTCCATTTTACTAAACTTTGATACTTAAGTCTGCCGTACCGTAGGACTAGATATCAGGAGGTATGTATTGTAGTTATGTGTTACGTGTAATATGAAGAAACTAACGTTAGGTGCCGAGTAGAGAGTGTGAAGAGGTTTGAAGCTACCCCTTTTGACACTTATTCATTCAGCATGTGTGTGCATATAAATGTATCGTGAGAGGGAATAATGCTTCGTTAACAAAATCTTCAGGTTCTGATGAGCATAATGCGGTGATCCAGATTGACATCTGCAGCTGCAGGCACCCACCCATGTGCAAACGGGTTACATGTACATACTGGTAGGCGGACAAAGGGGTATGTTTCATCATGGTGATAGATGTGTTGAATATCATATGTAGGGCCTCGGTTTGGGGATTCCGAGAATGGTCAGGTGATAGCCAGTATATTATAAAAAAGGCAGGCACGGAAACCTCGTCCCTTAAAGTCTTAAGGAGATCAATGTCTGTCATGATTCATTTTATCGTAAGTTATGCTGCTTCTTGGTACCCACAAACGTCTCGATCTTGTTGATAGTAGTTCCCTTGTGCTCGGCCTTGTTCGCCTCCTCTAGCCACCGTACCTCGATGACAGGGACATGCTGGCGCACAAATTCAACCAATGCTCTCGAATTTGGAGCCTCGTCACGTAATCCAATGCAGGAAACTCGAGGTATCCCAAGCGACTTGGACAGACGGTCTTCGCAAGATCTTGACAATCCTACTAGTCTAATGGGCATGTGCTCAGGGTTTAGACTCGGGACAGCAGCGACCATCTGAGGGAGATGTCCGTTAAGAGTGTTCGGATGTCCAGACCGGGCAACGAAGATAGCCGAATAAGAGGGAAGGGATCCTCCTCGGACAGGGGAGTTGTCATCTAGATCAACTACTGTACCCCGTGATCGGGATACTATCTCCTGTAGACGGCGGGTGACTGTTGAAAGTCCAACATCTACGTATGACCTAAGTTCTGGGACAGGAGGATGTGCAGCATCTGTAGAATGAGCCGTTGGAGCTTTGCGCTTCCGACTTTTATCACGTTTGCCTTTTGCCAGCTGGACATGCTCTGAGCGATACTGGCCTAAAGGTGAGAGTAACCTGGATTCTAATGTTAGCACTAGTACTGAGAGTATGGAGATGAATCGACATGTTTTTGATGGCACAGAAAAGCAAACAATTAAGGCTGTGGTGAGGTCATGGTAACGGACCAACGGTTATTGGTAGACTGCTGTCTGCAGTCTGCAGTATTATGTTCACTCGATAGATATCTTTTGACTTACGTGCAAAGAAGGTCTAAGATTGTTTCCTGGTCTTCAAGTTTTATGACGGGCCTGGAATCGTTAACAAGATCGTCGAAGGAAAGGTAACAAGAATATTGTCGCATACCATGATACTGCTGAGTATGGTGTGTCTAACTGATAGATGACCTTTTTTTTATCCATTTTCAGAGTAGAGTGATTTCAGTATAAATAGGACGTTTTCTTTTTCTATCTTTCTCTCTTTCTCCCTCTGAAAACCCTTGTTGATCACTATAAACTCGAAAATCTATAAATCTTTCATTCAAGATCGTAAAATATGAGCAACTTAAGTTTTGATAAATTGACCTCGACTTCAAAATTACGGTATTTATACTCCGTACAGTATGTATCCATAAATTATAATACCTGACGATTGCATATATGACTTGAACTATATTGCCTTATATACATATCTCGGATATATTGATTTTGGCTTAGCTCTTACATACGTACATGAAGTGAGGGGATGGTTGACAACATGCTGACATTTTTATAAATTTATATCTAATAAAGAATTACAAGATGACAGGAAATGAAATATGCCTCTTTTATCTCATGTTTGAGCCATGTATTAGCATATCGCAACGACTAGGTACATACAAGCGTGGTAGGCCCGGTATGTATTAGGGGTAGTTATTGATGGACTTTGTGCCACAGCCCCTTGATGACATCTATATCTGCCTTTACAGCATCACTATCTTCGTGCTCGTTCGTTCTCTCCATTTTAGATTTCAGTCGGGCCATCATCAGATCTAGGGCTATCTTTGGTGATGCCAAAGATAACTCCTCGCTCAATTTAGCTTGACTAATTATCTTGCCATCGCATAATTCTTTGACGAGACGTTCAGCTAAATCCTGGCAATTGCTTGTTAACAAATGATAGCGTGGATGGAGTATCAGATGTTCAGCTCCTGGGATATTAGATTAGCGATGTGGTGGCCGTTGAGGGCCGAGGCTGGCTAGTTAACTCACCTAGTTCCTGGATCTGTTGGTGAGATTTTGTCGTCTCGCCAACGTAATAGCACGAACTCCACGTTCCGACGAATTCGAGGGTTATCTCAGCTACTCGAAAACAGTTTTTGCCAATGGCATTAAGTGCCATCTGATCGCTCATCAGGTCGTAACAATATGAAGGACCAAAGTTGCGATCAATAACGCACAATGCCCAGTGACTAACACTATTTTGGCTCATGCCGACATGCTTGGCAAGTAAGTTATACATGCTTTTTGTCAACTGAAATCTGCCAAACTCAATAAGCGTGGTAATGAGGAAGACGGCCTTATGAGACGTATTCGGGTCCCATTCCAAGGGCTGCATATCGATGGTTGACTCGCCGGTGACTTTTGCCGAAACCGAACGGAGAAATTCATTCTTCTCTTGCCGTTGACGTTCTTCTTCGGCCTTGGCCGCGTCTCTCCTTCTCTCGGAGGCATCTCGATATTTGCCATGTTTCCTGTAGCGAGGATACTATGTTAGGTGCTTTGGGTATTTTCCAGGGTATATGAAAAATGATGATGCCTTAAGAGGTGTATAGGTTATATGTTAACATATAGGGGGGATGAAGGGTATTGATTACCATCTTTCTTTCATATATTCCTCCGTGACCGTTGCTGCATTTTTCAGCTTCGATAATGCATCCAGCCCCATCTTGATAACGACAATCTAGAAGTATCATTAGAGACCTCGGGTTGCTAATACATAATAGTAACTTGATCCTTTGGTAGATTTGATAAACATTCGGTGTAATGTTGCGGTATGTACATAACCTCCGTAATATTTAATTTCCGATTCTGTTCCTATGTAGATAGGTACATAGATGCTGATACATACATATTCAAGTGCCTGAGTACATGGGACTTGCATGTAACTTGGCAGCCGCTCATGACAACATACATACATGTATGCACCGTACAATACTGAATACTCTTTTGGAATTTCAATACAAGCACTTCATTCAACTTTGAAGTGTAAACTTAAAGGAGTCGTTTTACATAGGTACATGTAGTACCTACCATGGATATCCCTATCCGCCCATCTACCTATTATGTAATAACAATAATACATAGAGGTAGGTACGGGTACTAATTCAGAGCTACTTGCATGTATTTACCCTCAATTACGAAGGAGGTTTAGACTGGAGTCTATCAAAGATCCCATGTGACTGTGTTTCCTATCTGATGCGCCTAGTCTAATCTTATATTTCTACTACCCAACCATAAATTCCTATTACCTTATGTACATGTATGCCTAAAATAGGTACTTCTAGAACACTGTATAGGCAAGGCATGTACGTAACAGCTACTTTATTCTTGAATTATATAGGGAAAATATACAATACGCACTGTTATGTATGATGTATTTCGGGCGGAAGAGTGGGTGGCCTGCTTGCTTTGGTGCCGTGATACTTCTTTGACATAGTAGAGTTACATTAGAAGCTCATGTTAATTGATACATGTATAAATTTTCTAAGGGTAAATGCATGTACATTATTTAGTATAATACATACATACCCTATGTATGTACCTACATCAATGTCAATACAAAGGAAGATACCGGGTACATGTACCTTTATAGTTACCAGGTACCTCACACAACATTGAACTTTGAAGGTTGGAGCCGTCACCAGCCTAAGTTACCTCTAGTTACCTCTATCAAGCATTTAAGCCTCTACACTCTAGTGCCGCTGAAAGCCGGAGGCCAATGTCAAACTCTCTAGAGCACGGTAAGAATGGGAAGTATAAAGCTCGAGTGTACTGTACTACGTACATGTACGACTTGCTCGTTTATACACAGTACATGCTATATAATGAATAAAAGGTATTTACCGATAATTGATATCAGTTCGTTATACGTACAATTGACTCTAGTAATACGTGTAGATATGCTTATATTTAATGTATACATACGCATACATACGCATATCTATCACTTACAGGACTTAGAGACAGGATTATAAGAGAGTATAGGTTCGATTCCTACATGTATGAGCGCTATTGGTTTCTCACCGCATGTGTGCATCGCTCTGTTATCTACAGGTACTATATGCAACATTGAACGTAATCTAGTCTCCGAAGGATCTTATTATACATCATGTACATATATCTACCGGTATGTACCTAGGTAGAGTAGGTATTTACAGTGAGTGTCTAGCCTTATCAGTATTGAATATTAGGTACCCAGGTATGCACCTACCGTGGTTAGAGGTACATCCCCTGCCTTAGGGTACAACTGCGGACGAGGTACGACATTGGAAGTATATCCCTTTCACCTTACCTACCAGGTACGGGCCTAGCATCTTCTCCACTTAAAGAACGCCGCCTGGTCCCAGCAACTTGATCGTACCTACCTCTTACATATCCATACCCATACTTGTTACATACCTACATCATAAGTATTTGATTTTTTAGTCTTCTTCGTTCTTTCAAGACAAAAAAAAACATCTTAAGGCGACTTTCGATTCACCAAGTTTTATTCATTTATTCTACAGACTTCAATCAAATGATATCTTCTACATATCCGCATTGAATGTCCTAGATACTTCGTTAAGGTTAATTAATTTGCAGCCTTCGTCTACCTTTTAGGTTGTCACCTCCCCGCGTCCTATTCTACCTCTTTTATCAATCACGATCTACGATTCTGCATTCACGGCACTCAACTTCAAAATAGTTTTCATTCTCTCATATGCAGAACAAGTTCTCGAGTTGACTACTTGCAAGTCTAGGTATCTTACTTTTTTATTTATTTTTTTCCTCATCCACCATTCTCGGAAAGCGACTAAAGTTACGTCAATCTTCTTGCAACAAAAAAGACTGCCTTACTATATGAGAGACGAAAGAGTTAAACCCCTACCTCTTGACTTGTCTAGGGACTGGGATCAGCAATATTTTAACTATCTGGTAGCTGAGCTCTTTGCTTCCCACATTTGCCAGGGCAGCCTTCCTAACCTGTTCTCCACAAGCCCCTCCCCCACTATTAGCTTCTCTCACATTTCACACCACTGCGCGCCCTCGCGCCAGACCCCAGAGAAGGGGCCCCCCGTCATCTATAGAAAGATACAGGTAGAGGTAAAAAGTAACTGGAGCTTCTCCAACGCTCATCATCACAAAATCCCCCCCCCCTCCCCCCCCCTTCTTGCTCATCTCATTCGATAAAGGAATAAGGAATATGAAATATGTACCTCTTATGAACTACGGCGAACCATCACCTTCTCATGCGAACATTTTGTTTTCCTTGTAATCTTAATCCTCTGATTACCATTCTTTCTTTTCTTTTATTTTCTTTTTTTTTTCCTATTCTCATTTTCCCCTTCAATCCTTCTCGTCCTTTAACTCTTTTCTTACTCTACTCGTCCACTCTATTCCTTCTCATTTCGAGTATATTTTTACCCCGCCTACGTTTCCGCAACCCATCAATCACAATCCACATGCTAATTCTAGAGTCTATCAGCAGCCGCCGAGCCTTCTCGCGCGAACGCCTCAAGATTAATATTGATATTCCCGATTTTTACCCTTCATAGACCTTCGTGTTGGCAGCATACCGATGGATCAGGATTCGAGATCATCCGAGCCGCGAGAACGTGCCATCTCCTCTGAGCCTTGCTCAACTCGACCTAATCCTTTTGACGACGGTGATCTCTCTGCGCGGAAGCGTCGTAGGACCTCCCTTTCTGGCTCCAGGAGCGCGTCGATTGATACTTTGCCATCTTCAGGCAACGATATCCAAGAAGGCCAGGAAGACCAGGACGACCAAGACGCGGTTCCGTCTTATTCTAGCATCATGAAGGTCGATACGCCGGAACCGCTACCGCCGAGCACGCCAGCTCGTTCGGAGCAAGTCGAACCCGTCTCGAGCAAGGTTACCCTCAACCTTAGAAATGTTGATAACCTCGATGACATTCCACCCTCTCCCTCGTCCCCCACGCCTTCACGTTTCCGCAGAGAGAGTATAAAGATTAGCGTGGAAGAGCCAGAGGTGATTATGATTCAAGCACCCCTCGCCGATGATGCATCATCGTCTGCATCTGAGATCGATAGTCCCGAAATTCCTATTGAACAGCTTGAGGATGATCCCGCATTCTATGGCCCAGAATCCGACATAACGCTTCTGGCAGACGCGAGGGCGGCCCAATTTAGTACTGTCATGCTTGATTTTCCATACCATACTGATGGAGAGTCGTATCATGAAACGGTTGCCCGCCTCGTGGACTTCTTCCGACAACGTACGTCATGAACTCCTCACTTACCTTTTCATTATTCTAACTCGGTTCTAGAGCATTCACACGTCGATGAAGCTTTGCAGCTTCTAAATAACTGGTTGGACCGGTATATATCATACGCACACATAGAATTCTACCTCATAGTCGTAGAGGCCTACCAAGAAAACAGGCAGTTCTGGCAGGCTCTTCCTGAGCTCTTTTTTACCTTGGCCCACCGGTACGCTTAATCTTATTCGCGACGTTGATCGCCCATAACAGCTAATAATGTTTAACAACCAGGTACACCTCTTCGAAGTCAGCTCAAGCTCGAGATATTATCGGCCAAATGTTTGTACACATCGCCAGATTGACAGCATTCCTTCTTGCGGTTGACTGTCGAACATTGTCGTATGTCGTAAATAAAGAGAGCTCTGACTTCGATTTAATATCTCCGGGCTTTCTTCGACTATTCGGGAGTATACCGATCAAGGATGACAACAATATCGCGAACGGTTATTCTGGACCGGGACTTTCGGAGTCACTTGACGTACTGCAGGCCAGTAGCGATGGACTACATGGCCAACTGAGCCGTTTTACAGAATTACTGATGAGCAATCTGCTCCGGTCCCCGAGAAAAACCATGGATAGCCTAGTTGGAATCGCTTGGCTGATGGATAGTCTTATACGTGACAGCTACAAGAAGCAATCCTATCCTGGCACATTCTCACCGGCGACTCTTGATCATGCGAGGAAGAATCTGGTATTTGGTCTCAATTTCTTCAGCACTGTCTCAGAAGCTATGGACGTAGTGATCGAAAAGTCCACCAATAACCTGAGTTCTGACACGGCTGTGGGCCTTATCACTTGCCTCACAACTGTCCTCAAGTTTGGTCTGCTCGGCGACAATGCCGAAGCCAGCCAGTTAATCCACAACCATCAGCAGCAGCATCCTCAGCTTCAAGATCGGTTTATCCATGATGCGCTCCCGTTAGAATGGAGAATGCGCATATTCTGCAAGTTGATGAGATCGCGCCAGATGCAACTCAGAGTCATGGCAACGTCTCACTTGTGCGAAGACTTAGTCTACCAATGGAGAACGTATGTCGAACGCCAGGAAGTAGCCGAAGACAACCCCTATCTGGTTTATCTTCGATACCTGTCTGGTTCCCTCGCTAGTACAGGAATCGTTGATTATCTACTTGGACCAACTTGTCACCCAGAAATTACCCAAGCAAGCTTTAATATAGTTGGATTTCTTGCGGTAACCAAAACTTACACAACCGCACAGACGGATTTACTCTGGCAGACTTTGACGTCCACGCAGGATCCCCGCATTTCCGATGCATTAGTTCGCATGATGTCTAAGGTAGTCAACCTCCTTGATCTAGACAGTCTTTTCTACATGTGTATGAAGTTCCACGACCTGCCGATCGAGTCTTTCTCCGCCTGCATGAGGGAACTCTTCGAGAATGTCACGAAGCAGATACAGGATAAGATGGCGCCCTATCACTATATTCCTATTTCCCCATGTGACACGTGTGTTCGATTGCTCCAGGAGTCTTCTATTTACGGACCTCAAGGCTCTCTAACATATCCGGAGATTCACCAGTTTGCTTTGGCGAAGTTCAGCATCCTTTTGCAATCGGGACTGGAGCCGGCAGGGCGTGAAAGCATAAGGATGAGTTGCTTGCAGGACATCGCTGCTAAATCAAAGACAACGTCTGGAAGTCTCCAAGTACTTAGCACGCTCTTGGGTAACAACCCGACGTTACAGGCGTTGATAGCCGACTATGACCTGCCGCGACTTCTTGTCGATGAGCTCGAATCAACAATTGCTGATGCGAATGCTGTTGAGTTCAAACCTGTATATGCGAGCCCCATCGGTCACGCTCGTCGAAGACTCATCTCAACGCTTATCATGAATCATGGTTCTTCTATTAATTCGGAACTTGGGCTACGTCTTTGGGATCTCTTAGTTGGGAACGGCGCAGCATGCCAGGACGATAGAAAGGCTGCATGGGACGACTTAAATATGGCCCTGAAAAGGACAAGGCTGGATAACCCCTTCCTGAATGCCTGTTTGAGAGAGTACCTACCCAAATTACCACCTACGTGCTATTGCGGAGGATCTCTCGCATTCGTCCGAGAAGCTGTCATTCCTCTTGCAAATGATATCAATGGCATGATCCTCGATGACGAAGACAGCGCCAAATCTGCCGGACTTGAGCTGCTTTGGCAAATGATTCTGACGGCTCCAAATAACACTATCGAAGAAACTGCCATATCTACTCTTGTAAGCGATATCTATGTCGATAGCAAGTCGATAATATCATATCCTCTCTACCGCGCACGAAGGGTTCATTTCTCCCTTGCCGAACGGTGTCTACACCAGCTGAAACGTGCTGCCAACGAGCTGAAGGGATCTGATGATAACGTATCAGACGGAGATGAACAATCGACGATGGACGTGGCTGCGAACAAACAGCGCCAAGAACAAGAGCTGCAGTTCACGAGATCTCTGCAAGTTCTTGTAGCGCTCCTGAAAACTTTGCAGGCAAGACCTCACTTTGCGGCCCCGGATTTACGATCTCTTATGTTGCAAGATCCCGGCCCGGTTGAAGGCGTTCCTGCTGATTTGAAATACCAATCTTTTGATGGCAACGCTCAAACAGATATAAAGACTCTTCATATTGGGCTGAGGAATAGCGCAGCTTCGCTTCTATCCACCTTACGCGAAGTCACCGGGTTTGACAATTACAGGTTGTACTATCGTGGGCAGCCGTTGGCGCCCTCGGAAAGTGACATATGCAAATCTATTGAAGAACTTAACGTGAAGAATGGCTTGATCCTCGTGAAGAAAGAGCCTGGGATCGCAAATTCTCATCGACGTATCAAGCCAGGAGCTTCACCGCTTGATATCGAAATCCTGAGTCATTTCGAGGACTTGTGGGGGTACCTGAGCATAGAGGAGAAACTAGCAAGAGAGGTAAAAACCCTGTCTCTTCGTGCCTGAGAAAGTACTGACATGTTATTAGATTTACAATTTCTTGATATCGCTCCCAGCCGATGATTCGATTTTGACGACCTTTGAGGATCCTGCAACTTCCTACCAAGATATTTTTCCATTTGGACAACCTTTCAAATCGCTATACGCGCTACACGCACTTCGCGAATATCTTAGTACTCGGCGGCTGCAGAGCAACGTGATGCAAGCGTGTCTACAAGATTGTGAGAACTCATCGAAGACTACGGACGATCAACAAGATGCTCTAAAGAGGGCAGTCGCCTTAATTGTCGCCGCGATCTGCGATCCTAAGGTTGTCGAGCAAGGCTCAAGCGAGACTCTTCAGCTCAAGCTCAGTCTTGAGCTCGTGGACAATTTTATTCAGCTCTTGAAAGGTAAGCGAACTCACCAGCTCGTGAAAAAAAAAAGTTGACTAACAAATTAACAGAAACCGCCGATATCGATGCCATTGTGCAACTTCTAAACCTGGACCTTCAGGACCGACTTTCGGTCATCTTGATGGGTGCTGTCTCGGCTCAAACGAGCCAGGTCAGCATCGAACTGATCAACAGATCATTCGAGGCGCTTCTCGAGTCTTGCGCGAAAAGTAGCGCGTTCTGGAGGGTATTCCGAGATCAAATCGGACTGCAAAAGGCGATTCAGCGTCTTCTTCTTGATGATCCGCGCCCCGTTGTGAGAGACAATATTGCTAGGCTTATCACATCGAAAAGTCTTTACGAGTTCGTTGCACCTGGTGCTCAGGCGTTGGACTTTGCCGAGTTATTTTGGCCTATCATTTTCCAGCTCATACCTCGAGCTGTCATGGAACCGACTAAATGCGCGGAGACGTTTCGTCTCTCCTTCCAGCTGCTCCGCAAACTCCTGGAAAATAATACTAGCGTAGTCGACTTGCCAACCTGTCTTGGGAAGTGCGGACAGCTTCTATTGTCACACACGACTACAGAGGATATAGCCCATCCCGACAGAGATGTCGTGGCGCATGGGCTTATCACGATATTAATTATTGGCATCAGGGAGGCGTCAGCTAGACATGAGCCTGTTCAATTCTCTTCCAGTTTCACGTCCAGATTGTTTTCGCAACATCTCTTCCCACCCGAAGATGAAGATGGTGCACTAGTGCCGAAGGTGATTCTACAGGCGTCTTCGCGGGGCATGCTCTACGATATCATACTTACCTTGGCGAAAGACGATGCAACGCTGTCTACTCGCTTGTTACAGGATCTAAACAATCTTACATCGCACCGCATCCTGGAAGATGGGATTGAGACCTATAAGTATGAACTCCCGCAGGTTTTTGAGAGATCGAATGCTATCAGATCATCTTGTGGATACTCTGGACTACGAAATCTTTCGAATACCTGCTACTTGAATTCGCTCTTCACGCAACTATTCATGAACATCGGGTTCCGTCGTTTCATACTTGAGAGACGTGTGCGAAATCCGGGCACGTACCCACTGCTCCATGAAACCCAAGTGCTCTTCGCGTTCCTTCAAGACAGCCGTCGACGTTATGTAGAGCCACAGGCCTGTGTAGGGCAAATCATGACCTACGACGAGGCTCCCATAGATATCCATAATCAAATGGACGTGGACGAATTTTATAGTCTTCTTTTCGATCGATGGGAGGCACAGTTGCCTTTAGAAAACGACAAGAAAAGGCTGAGATCAATCTATGGAGGCAAATTGGTTCAACAAGTAAAGTCTAAGGAGTGTAAACACATCTCTGAGCGCATCGAACCCTTTTCCGCTATCCAGTGTGATATAAAAGGCAAAGCAGGTCTCGAGGAAAGTCTTCAAGCTTACGTGGACGGCGAGATCATGGAAGGAGGTATGTCTCCCTTCGATAAAATAGCCTTTCCTATGCTAACAGCATTCCTAGACAATAAATACAAGTGCTCTGACTGTGACCGACATGTGGACGCTGTCAAAAGGCAAGTAAAGTCTCAACGAGTTTCTGATTCAAAGGCGCTAATCTCTGAAACAGGGCGTGTCTAAAAGATATTCCCGACAACTTGATTTTCCATCTGAAAAGGTTCGATTTCAATCTGAGAACACTAACGAGAAATAAGATCAACGACTATTTCCCATTTCCCACAAAAATCGACATGCAGCCCTATACTGTCGAGCACCTCAGTGATCCTTCTTGTGAGGCAAAGCCGGATATGTATGAACTGGTAGGCATACTCGTACATTCCGGAACCGCCGAGTCTGGCCACTACTACTCGTACATTCGTGAACGGCCGACAGCTAGTGATATACCTTCATGGGTCGAGTTCAATGACGAAATAGTCACAACGTGGGATCCTTCTCAAATGGAGAATGCTTGCTTTGGAGGACAGGACTGTCGACCGCAATTCGAAGCTGGCACCACCTACGAAAAAGTCTATAGTGCCTACATGCTGTTCTATCAGCGATCCTCATCTCTACAAAAGGAGCGAGACATGCTGAATGAGTCGGGGCAGACTGGTCCTTTCCGATCTAACCTTCCAAGGTCTCTCGAGTACCAGGTAAAGGAAGACAACTGGTCGATTGTTCAACGCCATTGCCTCTATGATCCAGCCCACATGCCATTTGTGTACAAGGTGCTCGCGAATACATGGGGTAGTAATATGTGTTCGAAGGATCATAAAAAGGAAAACTTGGCGATGCAGACAGCACTTGGCCATCTAGATCAAATCGCCTCGCGAACTAAGGATTTGCCGGATTTTGATCAGTTTAAAACACTCTTGATCAAGGTCTGTCAACGGTGTCCCATGTGCTGCTTCTCGTTCTTCGACTATTTTAACCGCCACAGAGATGCGCTACGCATGTTGTTGCAGAGAAACGCGGATCCGGGTGTACGTCAAGATATAGGAAAGATGCTAATATTTGTGCTTCGCATCATCAAAAGCACTTTCCCACAAGAGTACAATCCATTTGACGGTGACGGTAACGCACTTTCCAGCATGATTGTTCGAAATACGAGCACAACAGACCTTACCTTAGACCTATTCCAGCACATCTGGGAAACTTTTCACACCCGTCTTAACTCCTGGCCGGAATGTTTTGGGACCATGCTTGAATTTGCCCGAATGGGACGTTCCGAAGCATTGATGTTCCTAGATAAGGATTTCCTTGTCAAGTTTCTCATGATTATTGCAGCTGATCAGGTCTTTGATCTCCCTATACAATATGTTAAGCTACTTAACACATTATCGAGGAGACCGGCTAGACCGCCTAATTACGAATGCATCATCTCTCTTATTGATGAGCTCTTGGGAGTTGCCGATCCAGTACTGGACCAAGGAGAAATCCTTGAGGAAGCCCGTGGCCGGTTGATATTAGCACTTCAGGATGAAGCGGTTCCATTCACCGCCGGCGAAGTAAATGTGCTACATAGGGATTGGGTCAGGGGCCAGGCGAACATATTCGTGGAAAAGTTGATCACTCTTAACCAAAATCCAACGGCCACTGACTCAATAATCGGGCGTCTCATAGGATTGAGCCCAATCATGGAGCACAAAGTTTGGCTAACACTACGGATTAATATCACGGGAGAACTCGTGTCCCACATGGTGTCGCCTTTCTTGCGCGCTGCTGTAACGTATTGTCGTCGCAGCACTAATTCTGATAATATCCACCGTCTAATAGTCTACGTCATGAACCAGTGTCAAAATGTACAGAATGCAGAAGGCCGATCCTTCTTTGAATTCCAACGAGACATCTTCGAGGGTCCGCGAAGCACCGGTGAGACGAGCGAGGGCATTCAGATGTACAGTCTCGAGAATATCCCAAGATGGGCGCCTGGATTGCTAGGTTATATCGACCATACGGTTAGCGAGGACGTGGAGAATTTTCTACAAGAAAAGATCTTCAAGTACGGATCTTCACCTATATTTCCGGAGAGTCACGGTGGGCAAGTGAGATCACAGGCAATGCACGACGTGGCTAGGAGGCTAGCTATCACATGTCTCGAGTATCTACGTGACACATATGTTTCTCGCGCAGCACAGGCAGCTAGGTACACAGTAGTACCGTTGGATCGGGTCATAAAGAAGTGCGAGGCGTATTTTAGACCCGACGAGGTGGACGATAGTCTTAAGCTACAGTATATGGAACTCTGCCAATGTAAGAAACCCCTCGCTGAAGCCTTATCCGATTTTTACGCCAGTTACTAATTAGAGTGGTAGGTGTCCTAGAACCGATGGATAGACTTACGGTCGATGAGATTGAAGAGGACGGATCTGGTATGTGGAGCGACTCTACCACCGCCACCATGGACTATGACTGACAAGGTCAAGATTGGGAACAATCGGTCGGCTCCTCGGAGCAGATGGATAACCTGACAGATCTCAGCATGCAAATCGACCGCGATCTGGTATAAGAAGGGAGAGGCCTCAGTTTTTCTGTGGAACCCCTTTCTCTTGGCGGCAAGGTTTATGGCACCGGGACAAGCAAGCTGTAAGATAGGGCAAAGTAACGACAAAAGTATTCGATGGTAGGCCGGCTGGACGGATAGAGGAACAGGTAAACTAGGGACACAGCATAGCACCGGCGTGGTAGGCGTCATTAGGGATGGATAAAAGGGTACCTCGTAACTGCCTTGATTTTGCGTTACTATGAGCAGAAACGGTAGGCGCTAATAACGCCTAACCGGAAAAGCCGATTGTACGGAGTCACGGTTCGTTGCATAGCAAATTTCACGAGGCGGAATGGATCTGATGTACGAATTTTCCCCGGGGAGGTGACGAGGAATGGGAAGAGGGGATGCAGATTTGCTTTTTACACTTTTGCTTTCGGCGCAAAATACTCTCAGCTTCGTTCACGTTTACTTAGACAGGCAGGAGTAGGGTAATCCAAAAAGAAGCCAAATATTGACGCGATAATTACCAAGGTGTTTGGGGTGTTATGATATGCCTCGAGCGATTGATGGTGATGAAAGAGTGCCTAACCCGTATCAAGTCTGGCAGGTTAGAGATATAATATAGATGTTTTAAAAAGAACGGAGCCTCCTTTCTATTAGGCCATAGCTAGGCACTAAAGAATTGTGTGCAGCTTTCGTGGCAACAGATATTTTGATGGGTTGGGCACCTAAGGGAAGTAGTAAAGACCATCGAAGTCGAAATCGAGGAGATCGAGGAGACGACGCATTTTCTATTAATCTAATTGGGTATTCTACTAGGTTACAAGTACAACATACCCGTGCAAGATGCTCAACTATTTGAATACCGAGCATACCTCTCTGCATTCCATGTTGCAAATGGTACTATTCTGTACATGCAAAGTTGGTATATCGAGAGCTTTCTACCGGGATCACGACAATCCGTCGAGCGCAGGGGTGAAGACGGTTGTCGACCTCCTATTGGTGGGCGATGTTGACAAGGACGAGATAGCAAGGGAGTGTACGGATAGAGCTGCAAGATTAGCAAATTAGCGATGGCACCTCGGCCGCTCTGGTTAATAGGTGTACCTAAGGTTTTTTTTTTTTTTTTTGGTGCCGCGGATGATTTATTTGAATTACGGTTAGTTACTAGAAGCTAGGAACGACCCAACAGCTACGATAATAGAACGACGGGATCTAAAGCTAACAACACTAGTGTACGTCCTTCTACACGAAGGGCACGGTAAACGAGCTAGACCTTTCTTGTGGGTGGGATTTGATATAATTTCCGTTCTGATCTTGTTATGTCACATTGCACACTAGGTACCTAGATAGGGGACCTATATACCTGGTTACAAACAAGGCCTATTATTGATGGATTGTCACCCCTTACATACATACATCGTCAAGATCATCAAGATAGTCTTTTAAAGTGATGATGGTATTATAAGGTAGATAGATAGATAGTAGAGATAGGTAGGGCGTCGAAAAAAGACCCGACTGCCCGTCATCTCCCCGAATGACATGTAAGAAGTCTATTTTTGGATCCTCCTATCTGCACTTTGCACTACCTAATATTTGCATGATACATTGAATAGGTACATTATTACTTCATTATTACGCTAGTACAGTGCAGTAGTATGTAGGTAGGTAGACGTACGGGTACCTTATAATAGATGGAAAAGTAACATGACAAGTGATGTAAGGGGGAACGAACTCAATAATACTATGGTTTTATAGGTATACCTATATGGTAGGTACATACCTAAGGTACCTAGGGTACATACAAAAGGGACTGGAATACCGCGGCCGGCATCTATATTTGGGAACATCTTAGCCGCCGATGCAGGATGCGGGGGAAGGGTCCCTACTTGCTGGTTGGTTGAGATCTAAAAGTTTTTATATCTCTCCAATCGTTGTAAAGCGGATGTAAGCGGAAAGAAAGGGGAGGGAGGGGGGGAGGGGGGAAGGGGGAGGGAAAGTTCGACGCTATTATAAGAGGTATGAATTTAGTTAAGACCCACGTCCTTGATTGATTCTTCGTCCTTATTTGACGTCGTGGCGAGAACTTAACACAAACAACTTTTATAATTTACCACACTTAATCACTATCACATACACCCACGCGCTTATGTGACATTTCTTGTACGCGCATAATCATGCAAGGCTACCTCATAACGTGTGAAGAATAATCTGTCTCTTATTTTCCTGCTTGTTTCTCTTGGCTTCCTTCGAACAGTCAATGAGCAATAAGATGACAAGAAGAAAAATTGGAGCGGGTGGTCTTATTCGAGGTCGCATCTGAATCCCTAGTTCGGTTATTATCAGCGTGTGACAGTGTAGGTAGAAGGTCGGTCAACGAATCATGGACGTATGCTCCGCTTGAAACGAGGCACGATGGCCGCCGACTAAACCATTTCCAACCAAAATGTCCGGTGGGACATGGACGCGGTGAGCTTGACGCTAATTTTTTTTTTTTGCTTTCGAGAGCTCCGAATATAGAAACGAAGGCCAAGGGTATAGTAAGGTGTAGTATAGGGTGGGGTGGTATAGTATAGTATGAGGTAGGATCTAGGTATAGGTATAGGTATAGGTATAGGTATAGGTATAGGTATAATAAACAACCTCCCCTTTTTTTCTCTCCCTTCTGATTCCAGAAAACCCCCACGAACGCCTCGTGGGGTTCCAGTTCGCAACACACACTCTCTATCTGCTGGTTTCTGTCGCTTTTCTTCTCTTTTAGTCGTTTCATATTTCCAAGCGCCTTGCTTTTTATATCCCTCCCTGTTTACCATCGCGAAGCATCTTTCTGTTTATCTCTGGTCTTGAGATCCGCGTCGTGAGAGCCTTGTGACCACGTCATCTAACCTCAACCTGCTTTCTTTTTAAGTGTCCGGTAGAAACCATCCTTCCGAACCCAAACCTATACCTTCATTATCGGAAGACGAGATATCCGGACCAGGCATCTCCTATTCTCAGTTCAAGGCTTTGTCTTGCCGTATTGTCCTTCTATTGAGTAACAGTCATTCATTGATCGCCATGTCGTTGTCGAAGCACCGCATCTCCCCTCCATTGGAGGCTGGTCCGTCGATCCTCGATGCCTCCAACTTGCCCTCTCGCTTGACAGACTCGCTAGAGTACGTGTCTAAGAGGTTGGCGAGAAAGGCTTTGCACATCACCCTGGTTGTCGTCCGGAAAGAACATCAACTACCGTGTCTGACTCCGACTTCGCCTCCACTTACACCAGGAATCGCCTCCCCTACGCGCTTCACCTCTCCCGTCGCTGGGTTGAGACAACTGGTCAGAAGGGGAACAGGCAACTCGACCTCGTCAGACTCATCGCGCAGCACGTCCGCATCTGCTTCAACGCCTCTGCCTTCGCAAGCAGAGCCCTTAATCAGCCCTCGTCGCTGGGTTGTACCTCCAACACCTGGCACCCCGATGACACCAATGACGCCATCCAGTATCCAGACATCATCTTCCTCGGCGTCCGCGATGCAGGGCCCCAACGAGTTCGGCGTCCGGCTGATCCACACGGCCCCGCTGTCGCCCAAGGCCGAGAAAACGCTCCGGTCGACCATCCACAAGGCGGAGCGTAAGTTTCGCGTCGGCACGGGCTGGCTGCTACCGCCTGCCATCTCCGATGCCTCCGCCTGCGGCCTGAACGCCGACCTCATCCGTCGTAGCATACTGCAGAATGAAATTCTCTTCTCGGCCGAAGGCTTAACCTTGCTCGGCCTCGACAGGTTGTATAGCTTCAAGTCGGCCCTGGCTGCCTATGCTCGCTCTTTGAGCCCAAGGAGTAATGGCGGTACTACTACCACCGCTTCCGTCCTACAATCCCCCGGATTGCCGGATAGCACGTGTCTCGAGGACGCGGTCGACTCGCTGCGGCGCCTTGTTTTAGCGAACGGCGGACGGCCGGTGTCCAGGGCAGACTTGCACCGGAGCTACGATTGGCTCGGGGTCAGCGCGCGCGCTCTCGAGGATGTGGAGGGAATGTATAAGCGCGCCTACGGTGGTCCCGAACGGACGGGCGCTTTCGAGATGACGCGGGAGGAAGGTGAACGCGAGGAACGGCCCGTGGTCAGGGTCGGCCCGCCGCCGCGTAGGACGACGCCGGTGCTGAAGTTGAACACGGAGCTGGCTACTGCGAAGAGGGGGCGCGTAGTCAAGCATACTGCGACGAGAGTCGTGGTACCGCGGAGGAAGGAGGCGGGAGGCGGAACAGGCATAGGTGGGCGAGGGCGTGCAGGAGAGGGTGCTGAGGGGGCTGCGGTTAAGGAGACGGAGATGCGGGTTGGATTGGAGGATTATATCAGCGATAAGGAAAAGGCGAGGGGAAGGGAAAAGAGAAAGGACGGACGCAACAAGGACGAGGACGAGGGCGGGGAAGAGGAGAGGGGTCGCGCGACGCGGATGACGCGGGACCTTGCGTTCCGACACGGCGCGTCGATCAACGAGATGGTCATGCTATCGCTCGGCGACGGGGCGCGGCGCTCGCACTCCCAGCAGCGGCTGGGCCCGACCACGCCGAACGGGTACGATGACATCTCGCCTACCACCCGAGGCGAGTGGGGATTCTTATTCAAGGGCGAGGGGTGGAGGAGGGGGAGGACGGCTGCGGTCGAGACTTGTTGAGCTTGACGGTATATAACTGGCGTTTATTTTTTTTTTCTTCTCATCGTGGGAAACGATGATGAGGCGAGATGTTGATTGATTAACGATACCCGTTAGATATTTCCTTCCTCCCTGTTTTTTTTTTTTTCGCTGCTACGTACTATGCATGAGTATATGTATGACTTCTTGCTGTACTTATTACCTATATATTCACAAGGGTATGGGCATCGGGACATGGGGCATGGGTATGGCATGGTACGGTATGGGCAAGGCAAGGCAAGGAAAAGAAAGGTCAGACAAGATTGATATAACGTAGCACGTCAATAGGACTATCAAACTTCAGGATACCATCATCCTTCTTTCTGTGTTTTTTTTTTGCTCGTTCCCCGTGTAGCCAACTAGATAGGTGTTTTATTCGCCGAACGCCAGTCCATGCCATGTGATATTTATTATCTCCCGAGCATCCCTAGTATGTAAACTCCCCTAAACTCCTAACTCGACTGCCTCTGCATAAGGCCATGCGTTCGCGAAGTAGGTAAGCGTCCCACCCTCTCTTAAAAAAAACGGAGGAGGAAGGAAGAAAACGAAAAAACAAAGGGAAAAGAAAAGAAAAAAATCACCGCCACCCGTAACGCGAGCCGGCCTCGCCGCGGCTGGCGCGGCCCTTGGCGAAGCTCTCCTCGAGGGCGTCGCGCTGGGCCTGGGCGTGGGAGACGAGCTGGCGGAGGCTGTGCTTGGCGCCGGCGGCGACGGCGGCGCTGGCGCGGACGGGGTTATGAGCGGGCTGGAGCAGGCCGGCGGCGCGCAGCCGCTCGTTCTCGGCGTACTCGCGGCCCGTGTCGAAGCGGGCGACGCGGGCGACGCGGGCGGACGAGGCGGCGTCGCGGCCGAAGAGCTCGCGCCGCGCCGCCGCCGAGAGGTTCAAGTCCGCGGCCACGGCGTCGAGGCTCTCGGCGCCTGCGCTCGCCGACGTCGTCGCTGCTGCTGCTGCTGCTGGATGTTGCTGCGGCAGGGTTGCGAGGGAGGGGGGCGCGTATTGTGCGTCGTAGGCGGCGAACTCGTCCGCTTCGGAGGGCTCTTCGTCGCGGAACATGGGCTCGTAGACGCCGGTGCGGCTGGTACACGGCGCATCGCCCGTTTCGCCCGGCGTTGAGTCGTCGGATATGGAGAAGAGGGATCTCTTCTGCTTCTTCGGGGGCGGCCCCGATTCTTCTTCCGCCCGCGGTGCTGTGTTCGTCTGGGGCGTCGGTACGGCGGGGGCTTTCGGCGCTGCGACGGGATGGGCCTTGGTCTTCTTGCCAGGCTTTCTTGATACCGACAGCGGCTTGAACATCAGCGGCTTGCCGACCAGCTTGACTTCGTCTGCTGGCTTTTGGTCTGCTGGTATGGATGGCTGTTTCGTTGGGGGCTCCGCGTCTTCGCTTCCTGTGGCGGTCTCGCCTGCGTCGCCTTTGCTATCCCCGTCCACCTCCCTACTAAATCCAGGTGCCGCGCCCGTCTTTAGGTTGATCCCAAGTCGAGGCGCTGCTTTCCCGCTGCTACTGCTACTGCTACTGCTGCTGCTATTTGCCACCGCGGGCTTCCCGGCCTTCTTGGGGGGCGGTAGGAGGGAGTTGAAACCGCTGAACGCGCCTCCTCCTCCTCCTCTCGCGCTGGCAATCCTCGCGCGCTTGGTTGGGGGCTCGTCGCCTCCATCTGCGGTCTTCGCGTCGGGGGCGGAAGTTTGTGGGAGGTTGACGAGGATCTTGCCTGGTTTTGATCTGTCGACTACTTTCTGGAACGGCTTCTTGCTGGTAGCTGCTGATGTCGACGGTTGTGAAGGTGCGGGCTTGGTGATTGACCCGGAGTCAGATTCCGAGTCTGAGTAATCGACAAGGCCCATATTTGCTTAGTGAAAATAAAAGTTGTCGAGTTGTAAATTTGATGATGACGATGATGATGATGGATGTGTTAAGTATTTTTAGTGTAAGAGTTTGTATTTTTGTTTGATAAAACATGGAATTTTTAAAGAAAGCTTGAGTTGATTGTGGCGTCATAAGGTGGAAGTACAGACATGTACTTCGTAGTAAAAGATTGGATGTGGACTGTGGCTGCTGTCTCACTAACGCGGGTACTTGTGTCATGTAGTGCACGCCATGCATGTACCTGGTATGTACATGTATAATAAAAGTGGATAGTTATACGTCTTGTATAAAACGTTGCTGCTGTGGTATTATGTAGGGGTACGTACCGGTATATGAATGAAACGTAAAGTAAATGTAAGTGACCATAAAAAGAACTCTATATGATCTTGGGACGAATAGTTTATACATGAACATATGAAGTATTGGAGTAGTCCACTTTAGTGTGTTGTAATGGGATGTACTACTATGTAGCATCATGTATTCTTGTACCTCCTGTCATATTCGCAGATGAAAAAGATTGATTAGATTGATAAGATGATCTTATCTGATGGGTTTAAGCGTCCCCCCTTACCGTAGTAGCGTAGAATACGTAACCATAATATCGTCACGTACCTACTACCTAATACTTAGATAGTCAGCTGCAGCTCCGGACGCGGACTGACCTTCTATACATGGAATAGCCCTGAAACTGATCTCTCTCTCTCTCACTCTCTCACTCTCTCTTTCGTCTCGGTGAACATGAATGGCTACCTACCCTCATACTCCTCATTCATCTCTTCCCACCCACCCCTCTTCGGACATTCTTACCTAAAGTAATATAATAAATATATTAAAACCCACCTATACATCTCCCATAATGACGGATTCGCAACCGACGCTGAACGGCCTCGCAGCAAAGATCACGGAGCTTACGGACACGTTCGCTCGTTACTTGAAAGAGAAAAATGTCCCAGAGCCAACTTTCTCGGCCGATGGCCCGTCTAGCTATAGTAATTTATCTCCCGAGATCTTCATGACTCGTCAGCTACTAGCCGATGCCTTGATGGATATGTGGTATCTGACACAAGGCCCGAGCGAGAGCATCTTCAACTATGTCCATTCTGTAAGCATCTTCCGCTGATCCGCGTCTTATTAACTGGAGCCTACCGAGGACTATTCTGACGTTCACGAACCGTAGTGCGTGCCTGACGCCGCGGCTCTCAATATCTTAAACTACTTTGATTTTTGGTCTGCCGTGCCTATAGATGGCTCCGCCTCTTACACGGAAATCGCCACACACGTCTCCCTTCCCGAGGATGTGGTTCGACGGGTCCTGCTGCATGCCGTCACCCTCCGCATCTTTGAAGAGACAGATCCTGGTAAATTCTCGTCGCGCATTCGCCATAATTCCCGCTCAGCCGCATTGGCCCGCTCTTCGGGGCTAAAGGCTCTCGTTTCCACGATTTTGGACGACGCGGGCGCGCCTATGATGGTCATGAACGAAGCACTGAATAGATATAGTCGCGGAAAGCCCGCTTTGACCCAGGACATGAACGAGACGTCATTTGCCCTGTTCCACTGCGGAGGCCAGTTTGGCAAGCATGGGAACTCCTGGGACATGCTTGAAAACGACGGCGTGGAGGAGAAGCAGGGATGGCGGCAGAGAAACTTTGTCGAGTTCATGCGCTATATCAAGGAGATCTTCCACCTCGAAGAAGTCGGTAAGTTTAGTATCTGTCGATCGAGCTTTACTCTCGCTCTAAAGGCCCACTCGAGCCCATAGGCTCGTGAGATCGTCACCGCACACCAGTTTGGTAGCATCTACTAACTCTAAGGCTGTAACCTAGTGCTTGATGCCCATGACTGGAAATCGGCGGGTAAAGCTACTGTAGTGGATGTAAGTTTCTCGCGGGCGATTCCCAGGGCGTATTTTCGGAATATTACGAAATTATGCAATTTACTGGAACGGTGCGTAGCTAATGTCGATTAGATTGGCGGTTCTGCTGGCCACGATGCTATAGTGCTAGCACGCAATTTCCCCGAGCTAACCATAACAGTTCAAGACTTACCTAAAGTAAAGCCGGTTTTCGAAGCAAATCTCCCCGAGGATGTGAAAGATCGTGTCTCGTTCGTAGAACACGACTTCTTTGAACCACAGCCCGTCCAAGCGGACATCTACATATTCAAGATGATCCTCCACGACTGGCCGGACCACGAAGCGGCTCGGATATTGCGGGCATTGATCCCGGCCCTAAAACCGGGCGCTCGCGTCATCCTATTCGAATACGTCGGTAACCAGGGTGAACATGAGGGGCCGCCTCTACCGCGCTCGATCCAGAACATGGGCACCGCCACGGATCTGAGACTGATGGCGTTGTTCAATGGAAAGGAGAGGCCTGTGAACGCTTGGGAAAATATATTCCGTCGTGCCGATGAGCGATTTGAGATGGTTCACGTGAAAGCCAGTCCGCAGAACTTCTTTGCCGTGATTGGGGCTGTCTGGCGCGGATAAAGCACCCCCAGTGTTGGCTTAGTATCTGAAGAGTTTACTTAGTTTATAAGGACATCTGACAGATATGAGATCCGACGAGATATTGTAGATATATATTAGTGCAACCCACCTCATTTACAGATGACATGGTATTGGACGTGATTTCAGATGCCTGTTGAAACTGCCGAAGACTAGATCCGATGGAAATCTTTGTGTGTCGTCTCGTATGGCCACATGCCACGAAGGCGAGCTCAGTGTTCTACTAAGTACGCGGACGAAGATGTGTTGGACTTCCCTAAGCCAGGTAACTGACCCCGATTTGCTCTGCGGCGGACGGTGGTGCTAAGGAAACATTTTACGCACAAGTAGTACGTAAAAGGAAGATCCATGTAGGTCATATACGGCGTAGAAACTAGGCTCAACCACGTAAGATCTAATTAGACAAGACACGGGCGTCCAGACCCACTCTCCGTCGTAGTAATGTGACCTAACCGGTGCCGACCTGCTGTATCCATAGACAGCTCACGGATTCTTGGTCCAACGTTTCGATGCCGGCGCAGGTGCCTGATTTGACCAAATTCCCTTTTTATTCCCTCGTCCGCCGGTTGCCCTCCAGTCAGAGTATATATTTTCACGAAACTTGAAGTCAACGCTTCTCCTAAGTTCTAATGCAGAGCATAGGATCGAGGAGCTTACCCACACGCACACACAAATATGCCTCTAGCTATCCTACCAGCCCAGATAGCTGACGTCGAGTCCGTTTATGACGTCTACTTCAAGGCGTTCAAGGACGAACCTATACTTGACTTTATCTATCCTGGAGGCGTGGATAGATTGGCCCATACGGAGGGGACGAAGCAATGGTGGGCCCGCGACAAGATAGGTTATACGATCAAGTGTGTCGACACTAACACCGGTCAAATCGTTGGGATGGCAACTTGGGATATATTCTGGCAACCAGGAGAGAATAACGGGTGGGAGCGGCCACCGGGTTTACCGTGGTTAGAAGGAGAGGAGAAGAGAAGAGGCGAGGCGATACTGAATGCCATGTGGGATATAAGAGATGAGCTCTTTGGTAAACGACGCCGGTATATTTGTAAGTACAAAGGCCAAGAGAATATATCGTCTCGTTATGCTAATGTGGGCGTTGAAGATCTCAACACCATAGCTGTGGATACAGAATATCAGCGCCAGGGGATTGGCCGCCTGCTGATGCAATGGGGTATCAATGTTGCGGAGCAGCTCCAACTACCTATATACACGGAGGCATCGAAGCCAGGGCTACGCCTCTACAAGAGCGTGGGGTTTGAAAGACTGACACATGTCAGCTTGGTCCACAAGGAAGAAGTCACTGGCCGACCAGATGAAGAGATACCGTTGATGGTGAGAATGCCGAGTACAGCAGGAGGACTGACATTCAAAGAGTGGGTAGACTGCGGGCATCCCGAGGCATACCGGATTTATGCCAATTAAAATGAATAGCTATTCAATGGAGAATCGAATCGTTTAGGTAGAGTAGTCACCAGTAGAATGTGATAGCTACCTTGTTATATGACATGGAGAGCTCGGTTACGCGTCCTAGGTTAAAACTAACTGTAATTGACATCAGTAGAACTAGTTGAATATGTCTCATGAATATAGTTGAACATTGACTGTTTATGAGTTGCTTTATAAGTAGGTAGATCAAGGTTACATCTTGAGATAGAGTAGTTGTATAGGTATGACCTATTGCCGCATTTATTCGCAAGTGCCGCTCCGGTTATATTCAGTGCTTGCTAATAGGTATTCAAAGTGAAAATGTAAGTATTTTTTGTAGTTCTTATTTATTAGTATGTGTAGGTATATATGGATTTCACTCATGAAGAGTGAGGAGGGGCTAGGGTGCGCCATCATCGCGTACTAATGGAGATATTTGAGCATCTAGACTTGTAGGTTTAGTAACAAGTAGGTAACAATAGTAAGTAGGCTTAGAAGAGGGGAGATGTTACTTATTTATATATATATATTATTGTCCTTATAATTTGTGCTGGAGATTTGATATTCGGTAATTTATCAAAGTAGACGGACTAAATAAGTCAAATATAGCTATGATCTGGCGGGCCTGAACTGGTATATTTTATCATAGGATCGAGAACGGTATATAGAATATTATTTATATCCAAGTCTTATTCCTTTTCAGTATTTTCAATAAGATGTAATTGGATAATTGAAGTAACAGATCACTTCATCCTCTGTTTTAAGGGATGTTTTCTTTTGTTAGTTGAAAGTTTATAGTGGCTGTAATTAAAATAGTGATAAAGTATAATATTCACAAATCGAACGGAGGATAAAGTTTTGCTCAGGAAAACTAAAATTAAAAAGAGGAAAATTAAGATTAGATTCAGCTTAACTAACTCTAATAACGATAATAATAAAATATATCTTAGGCAAGTTCGACTTGTGTGTTTCACAAGGTGAAGTTCCAAGGTTATTAAAGTTCCAAGAGTTGAAGAAATGACTGAGATGCACGGTCCACTTTGTGATACCACTGGAGAACCCCTAATGTTACTACACTATTAGGTCACAGCTTATGATGTACTGTACAGTGTAGTACACGTGAAGTGACTTCACTTAGGTTTCATTTCTATCTTTCCATCTTTTAACAACTACAACATTTATACATTAGAACCCTTCAGATGTTTAAACCAGTTCGCTTGTAACAATATACTTATCGGCATTGTCGCGAGCTTTTCATGATAGATTTCATGTAATAATTAGAATGAATATGTTCAGCGGTTTTTTCCTGGCACTCCAGCTGTCTGTTGTCCAGGATGTCGTTGATACAAGTAGAGGAGTATGAAATAGCACCCCGCCATCACCATCATCACCATCGTCACCATCGTCACCATCGTCATTATCGTCATTATCATCACCACTACCACCATCTTGCATGATAAAGAATGATATTATAAGTACAACTATAATGCTAACTTAACTTACCTTATAGTTTAATATCCTATCAACTTCGAACAAGCTACCTCAACGAAGTCGCTGATGGCGTTGGTGAACGCCTCATCACAATCAATGACAATTTTCTTAGTACCGCCCCCTTCAAGGCCGCTGGCTGGCGATCGAATCCCTCCCATATTAAACGCACCCATTCGCCTCCAATACCCACTGCTATCGCTTCCGAATACTTTCAGGCTGCGCCGAGATCTACAGGTCTAACGCTTGAGGATGAGATAGAAGAAGGCGGCATGTTGACTGGTGGTGGGGGAGACACGTTAGGACCCGGAAGCGCTATTAAGCGTCGCAGAGAAAGGCGTCGCGAACAGATGGAAGAGGATGATAGTAGTGATTTGAGCGACGACAGTGACGATGACACCGACCAGAGAGCCGCCCAGCAGATAAGGTTCGCGAAGATGCCTCTCAGGAGTCGTGCCGGATCTTCGCCTATTCAGAACTCCAATTTGCGCCAGCATACTACTACCTCCTCATCACCACGCACTACCCCAGCACCTCGGCGAGGATCACAACCTACGCTAGAGACCGTTAGAGAACGACCACGGCGCGATACCGTCACTAGTAGCGAGGTTTCGTCCGACAACGAGTTCGATGCTTCAGGTTTCCATAAGCACAGAGAGGCTGCGAGAGCAAGAGGAGCGAGATCGCACCCTAAGACCATTGTAGAGCCAAGTCAAGGTGTTAAGCGCCACGAAAGCGACCTTCTCGCAGAGGAAGAGGAAAACTCCGACATATCGGATACCTCCTCCGCTTTCGTGGAGAGTGTGGATTCTACATCTATCCTAGATACTGTTGAAAATACGACTGTTGGCACTTCTCCCGGCCAGCAGGTTGTTGGTACCGTACCAAAACAACTGCTCCGACAGTCTACAGTGAGAAAACACCAGCCGCAGCTGCAGCCGCAAATGCTTCAGGCTCTCCCACCCCCTCGACCTATGAGCACCATTAGGCCCATGAGCATGATTCAACCACGCAGCTTACTCTCGGATGCCCTCAAGGCGAAAAAGACCAAACCTGCTATGCCGTTTGATATGTTTGCGACCCTATCAGGTCAGGGGGATCCTGATCCTCTTAGGATACGAATCTACGCCCCCTTCTCCGATAAACCGGAAACGCCATTCGAGGTCCTTATACGACGTAACATTCAGGAGGCCGACGGAACTTTCAGGCCGGTAACTGTTGCAGAGTTAATTGGCTTGAGTTTATGGAGGTACCATGCCGAAAAGCTTCAACCTTCGGTCCCTGCCGATAAGCTGAACGTAAATTGGTGGACATTGAGGATGGTGGAAGAAGGTGGTGAGGTAGACGATGACTTCGAGCCATTGGATCGTAAAAAGCCCGTAAATTCGTTCGCCACCGCCAATAATAGAGCAGCGAGGTCACGATCAGCGTCTAAGGCCTATGATGAGTTTGCTCTAGTCCAGGCTTCGGAGGCCGTCTTTGCAGAGAACCAAACTCAAACGCCCCAATATGAACAACAGGATGCGGTGGAGGATGTGGGTGATGAGGAAGCGACTCCGAGAAGTACGCCTCAGCCGCAAGTTTCTCCATTAACCGCGTCGCAGCCACGGACGAATCCTATCATTACTACGACTTACAGAGCGGACACACCTCTGGCTGATAAACCAGCACCTCAGGCTACTGCCCCGGCTGCGAATAGAGGACAGCATAAATTCTTACGGGTTAGCATTCTGTCCCCCGACGTCGCTCCAGGACAGATGGTTACCCTCGACGTCACCACGGACATGTATCTTGCCGAAGTTCACGACTTGGTGTGTCGCAAGAGACAGCTTGACAAGAATACACATGTTCTCAAACTTCCCGATTCCGGCGCTGTAGTCTACGTAGACCGTACCGTTGCGTCGATCGGAAATGTCACGGATCTAGAGCTTCATCGCCGTCGATTTGCAACGGATGGCCCTCTGACTATTACGGGCTCTCCTAGTAGTCCTTCTCCCAAACCGCACGCATGGAACGAACCGCCCCAGAAAGGTAAGAAGAAGCTCATGACGACGCATCCTCTTGCTCAAGAAACCATGATGCAAGACGAAGCCGGCAGCGGCGATGTGAAGTACAAGAAATATACAGTTTGGCGTAAACAGACGATGAGGTTCGTCGGCCTGAACGAGCGAATACTCGTCATCGACGGCGAGTACGTGTACATACAACCGTCTTCCGGGGGCAAAGCAACGCGTGAAGGGGGCAAGACCACGACGGTGCACTTTAGTAACGTGGTCGGGTGCAGCGTTTCGCGCCGCCATCCAACTAATTTTAAAGTAAGTCGATATATATATATGAAATCACCCGTCTACGCACCTACCGTACATGCTAAGTTCCAAACAGCTCCTCGTATACAAGGCGACGGAAAGCAAGAGGTACGATTTCGAAGCTAGGAGTACCCAGGAAGCGGCAGAGATCGTGCGTGAACTTAAGAAGGGGATCTCCCCTTACAATAGGGATATTTAGAGCAGGGCTTGCACGGGCTTGCACGGGAAGTATGCTGGATCTCATGTCTAAATCTATCTCAGGAATATCATGGTGCCAATGAATTTTCGAGAGGAGGTTGCCATGGATTAACTTGTGTCTGCCTCCTTCTGGGGGTTATGTGAGTCTTGTTATCTGATATACCAATCAATACAAGTTGACTATCCAAAATCTTACCTTAACTCTCAAGCTTAGAGCAGTGCTAGGCAGTGTGGACAGAAAGACTAGAACACCAACTCATTATTCCTTGCCTCCTCGGGGTTCTAGCACGATCGTTCTCCAAAATTAATTCAGCTTATACATGAGGCAGTTATACACTTCACATAGGTACCGTCTTCGAAATTATGCCGCTTTGACATATATTTTCTGAAAGACACCGTACAAGCGGAACTAGGTATAGACAACTACCATGCTTAATAGGCTATAACACTCAAATTGGATTTTGACTCATTCTTCAGTTTTCTATAGCATATATGTATCCTATCACCCCTCCGGAGGTACGTCTTCTTCACGGCTACTAAGCTCAATCAACTCCTAGAGAAGGTGTCCGTTTGCTAGGCGCTAATTCATCCGACCATGGTTCTAGACACGTCCGCAGCAGAATCTTTCCATAAGGGGTCCCATCCCTTGGCAAAAACTAGGGATTATCGGATGAAGGATGGTTTTTATGACAAAGACGCCTACTGAATCTTATGTCCAGCAGATTTCGACCGTATATTGCCACAGTAACGTTCAAGGCGTATTCGATAGTATACCATCATATCAGGTCTCAAAGCGACATGTCACAATGAGGCTGAGCGGAGCTAAGCTGCCTCCTAACCAGCTCGTATGGATGGTCATTTCACAGACCTCCGGTTTACAGTAGGTACGTATGGAGTTGGCTGTGTACGTTCATGTACGGCATGAACCCGGTTTATACCTGGTTTCTAGTGCGCTTCCAACCTTGAGCTGAGCTGAAATAAGTATAGGAACTAAGTAAAAGGATGGATGACATTTTGGGTAGAGGAACCTCCTCAAGGCCATTCACTCGGTAAGACATCCCGTTTGCAGAACAAGGATGTCCTGGGTTTATGACAGCTACGGATGGAGTTTTCGTACAGATGAAGAAGCGCTGAGAGAGGTTGGGACTGTTACCTGCTTGGACATGTCGCAGGTAGATAGCATCCGGCTATATGAGACGCGGGCTGGTTAGACGGCTACACACGAGGAAGTGAAATTAGACCGGTAAGTGTGTAAGGTAAGTGTGTAACCGAATGACAAGTCTAAAGATCAGGTCTACTCAATCTTATCAAGCGTTTAGCCAACGAGTTAATCAGTTGAGGCAACACTTGGTGCTGCGGGTAAGCGGGTGGTGGCAGGAAGTGTTATTAACGGAATATCGAGATTAGGGGGGAGAGAGGGAGGGGAGAATAAAACGAAGAAAAGGAGAAGAAGAAGGAAGAAAGAAGAAGAAGAAGAAGGAAGTTCAAGATTGAATGTGATTAATACATTTACATGAATACTTCTAATTTAATATATGTACTTTCATATACATACAATCTACATACATACATGTATGTATTAATTGGATACAGTTTTCGTACTTTCTGATTCAATACTGCACGTAAATGCAGGTACTGTACTTGGGTAACCTAATTCACTGCAACCGAGTTGATTTGTACCTGAGGTACCTGTCGTATGAAGCAGGTGTAGGTATGTAGGTAGAGAGCGTGTTTGGTCGAGCCTTCCCATTATGCATACAGTCAGTCACTAGGGAAGCAAGAACTTCGATTTAATCAACCGACTTTTCTATTAAAATCTCGAATTATTTCCTGTTTAGGTCTAGGTATGTACAGTTGTTGTGACTTCCATCCGAATCACTCTGGGGGAGTAATTGCAAGATATAAACGCGTCACTGTGTTGCCGGGAGACTTGAGCTCTTCCTTCCTCAGGTTTTCTCATAACTTTACCTCTCTTACCGGAAATTCGCACCTTCCTGACACTGGGCCCAGTCACGTACAAAGTACAAACAAATCAGAAATTTATTCTAACCCGACCTTTCTCTCCATCTTTCTTCCTTACCTCTTTTTTTTTTTTTTTTTTCCCTTCCACATATTTCATCAACTAAACATACGCGTACCAACATCATCCATCGTCCAGCACCCTTCATCCATCATTCTTCATCCATCACTTCACCCATCATCCATCATCCATCGTCTATCATCCATCGGCTATCATCTATCATCCTCTTTACTATTCCACATTCTTGACAATTATTCTTCGTCAACAAGCAAGATCTTTAGATCATCAATACTTCCTACGACGACGTCGCCAATTTTTACCTTTCATATCTAACTATCTCTCGTAACATACTTCGAGTACCCGAGAACATATCGTCAAGATGCAGTTCTCTAAGAGCTTCATTGCCATGGCCATGGTTGTCATCGGCGCGGTAAGTTTTAATATTCCCATTCATCTCTTCGTCGCTATGTTTACCTCGTAATTATCATCGCGGTCGCCCTCTTTCGCGTCTTACTATAACCTTTACCTACCGCCTCCTTCGTCTGTTTCTACTCCTTTCACTTATATAATCTTTCTATATTCCAAAGCAACTTGATTGATTTGATGACTGACTCCATATAGGTTACCTCCCAGGCTGGCATTGTTAAGGAGGAGTCTAGCTGCACCTGTAGCGCTGTTACCACCACGGTCACCGCCCCGGGCACTGTTATCGTGTCCACCACTCCTGGTACCAGCTACTCGGCTAGTGTCACCTCATCTACCGTCCTCGTTACTGCTACCCCGTCTTCCTCTGTGACCCACTCTGAGACCTCCGCCTCTGAGACCGCTACTGGAGGTACTACTGCTTCTGTTTCCGCCTCTGTTTCTGTCTCTGGGACCACCAATTCCGCGACTCTTGTTACCAGCACTGTCACCAGCAGTGTCACTAGCGGCGTTCCCAGCGGCGTCACCAGCGGCGTTCCCAGCGGCGTCACCAGCAGCGTCACCAGTGGCTTTACCAGCGGTATCACCAGCGGTGTCACCAGCGGCATCACTAGCAGCGCTAGCGAGACCGCGAGCCACTCCCACTCCGCCAGTGAGACCGAGACTAGTACCAAGCCCGCGAGCAGCCCCTCTGCTACCAGCGCCCCTCCCACTTCGGCCGCTGCGGCTATGCCTACTGGTACCTTCGGTATGGGCGGTGTTCTTGGTGGAGCCATGGTCATCGCTCTGTTCAACCAGATTTAAGAGGAGGAAGGAGGGAAAGGACTGTCTAACGCTAAGATACTCGCCGCAGAGTAGGATAGCCTTTCTACTGCCTATCTGAAATAATCGATTCTCTTTCTTCTGTGGATACACTGCCATACCAGTGGAGTTGCTTTTTACGCATGGACGATGATGCAGATTTAATGATGAACGGAGATGTACTCTACGGCTCGCTGCGTTGCATATCGACGCTCTGATAATGAAGCAAGTACTGGAAAAGTGCCCAGATTTGGCACTAGGGATTCATCAGCATTGTATTATATGTTTCTCATAGGACAGAAACATAGTACTCGAGCAATAGCTGTTTAATATTATTGGCAGATCACTGAGTCTCGCGAATTGTCCCTTCGTAGTCATCGTCGTAGTCATCTAACTTACTTTAACACAGCCGGATCGTGCTAATTCTAATTACCGCTCTGAAGCTGTAGCTAAAGCCTAAGATATTATTCTATCGCGTGTTTTTTTAGATTGTTTACAAACGCGTACCGCAGACCAAGTTTTGTTTACATTAGGTATTTTTCAGGATTTCCCCAATCGTCCCGGAAACCGAAGGTATACAAACCTGATATATTTTACCTCTTATTTTAAGAGTGTCCAGTCCCAAAGATAAGACACTTCACAGGATCAATCCCGCTCTTTTTCATTGACGTCGCTGAAAAGTAGTCTCAAAATTGAATTCGAGAGGTCGTGTAATGAAGATATTAGTATTAGGATAAGTTCTCGTCGACATCTCTGCCTTTCAACAACTTGTTCCTGAGTAGTGCTAACTACCATGCTCGCACGCGCAGTACTCCTATCCCAACTCTTAGGTACCAAACCGGCGTCTACCTATGCTAGTGACGCGTACCGTATAACCCGCGAACCAGATACCTAGCGCTTACCGACCTACCTCGTACACACTCAGCGAACCACCGGCATCTACCTCTCACAACTTCGCCCCTGACCCCTCCCCTCCATTCCCTCTTCCATTCCTACGCCTCCTCTCCGCCGCGCTGTCCATCCTCACGCCCTCGTCGTCCTGCTCGGGGACAGTCAGGTCGGGCAACGTGGCGGGCATGATGCGGCGGGGGCTCGAGCCAGGCACGAGGGCGTAGGAGGCGAAGTCGACGACAGCGCCACCGGCGGGGCTGCGCAAGAAATCCTCATCTAGCTCCAGCCGGCCGTTCACCGCGGCGGCGGGCGCGCGGAGGACGGCGAGGACGGCGTCAGAGAATATGGTGGGACGACGAAGGTCGCGCGCTGCGACGGCGTCCGCGGGGGTTGCGGCAGATTGGATGGCCTGCGAGGAGGTCAGATCTGATGTTTTGAGACAGACCTACGTAGGACCACGAAAGCAAATAAGGTACCCAAGCAAAAACAAAAGGGAAAAAAAAAGAAAAAAAAGAACCCGCATACCACGGCAGGCCAGAGGCCCGTGACGGCCATGTCCCTCCGGCGCTGGCGCTCGAAGTCCATGGCGAGGCCCTTGACGAGGACGCTCATGGCGACCTTGGTCATGGCGTAGGCGGCCTTGCCGCGGAAGAAGCGGCTGTAGAGGGGGGGGCAGACGACGACGAGGCGGCCGCCGCCGCCGCCGCGCGGGCCGAGGCGCGGCAGCGCCGCCTGCACGGCGCCGTACAGGCCCTCCGCGTTCACGCGCTGCATGAGCTGGAAGCGTCGCATCGGCGTGTCCTCTACCGACGCCCACCAGATCGCGCCGGAGTTGTAGATGAGCGCGTCGAGGCGGTTGTAGATCTATGGCCAAGGGAGGGGGGGAGGTGGGTGGTGGGTTAGTGCGTGTGTCTTTAGGGGGGGGAAGCGGGGAGTGAGGGTGTTGTGGCTAACCTCGATGGTCCTGTCTACTAGCTTCTGCACGCTGTCAAAGTCCCGGACGTCCACGGGCACCGCGGCGGCCCGCCCCCCGGCCTCGCGGATCTCCTGCTCGACGGTGTTGATGGTGGACTGGGGAGTTGGGGTCTGGTGGGAAAGGCACGGTGTTCTGGGCGTCGCTCGTGGACTTGGCCGCGACGACGACTACGGGAGATACGTGTGTCAAGGACCATTATCTCGCCTGGCGGCTCTTATACAGAGGCAGCAGGTAGGGGCTTACCGGCGTACCCGTTCTTCGCTAGGTCGACGGCGATTTGCCTCCCGATACCCCTCGAGGCGCCGATTACGAGGGCGACTTGTCCGCCGGCGCTGGTTGCCTCTACCTTCCATGGCTTCCCCTCCGTCGTGTACATATCATACATACGTACGTACGCACGTAACTCAGCTTTGTACGAATTTGGGCGGTCATACACACGATAGGTTTAGGTATACGAATGAGGTTGGACAAGGGAATTTTATTTTGTGCGTCTGAAGGTATGCTCAAGAATGCGAATTAGATTCAACATACTTTGTAATACATCATTTTCTACTATGGTATGTATGTACTGTACTCGTATTCAAACGGGTACCTTCCGAGGTCTTCTTGATCCGATCAGTAATCTTCATCGCGTTATACAAGAAAAAAAAAAGAAAAAAAGGGGGACGGCATTGGTAAAGGATAAATAAAAGTGGACCAGCCGAGGTTGAGAGGTTAGGTCTTCTTATATAGGGATATATAGTAGTTATAGTTATATGTGCATATAGACGTGTGCATGTATTCATTAATCAAGACTTTGTAATAAAATAAAATAGAATAAAATAAAATAGGGGAGAACCTTTTCTCATTTAATTCGTGCATCGGATTTCTCTTCTCTTCCTAACCCTCGTCTTCCTAACCCTCATCTTCCTAACCCTCGTCCTAATTAAACTCCAAGATCCAGGGTTTTTTTCTCTTCATGCTCTATGCTCTATGCCATATGCCATATGCCATATGCTATATGCTACCATATAACCTCGTACCGTTCGTCGATACCTATCTATCATCTATCTAGTCATACACGGGGCCTTTCTTCCATCACTCATACATAGGTATTAAGGTAATACTGATATATTATATGCATTGCGGGTGCCCGCCGGCGCGAGTATCCTTAATATAGCCATGGTCCTACGCCAATAATATTATATTAGTACATCGTCTGTCAGGTAACGAGGCAACTCTTCCCGGGAGATTGGGTCGGGATTATGTCTTACCTGGAATGAACCGATTCTCCTGTTCCCTATGCGTCGGGATCTTGAGCACTTCGCTGTGGATCGCGTTCATCGCCGCGAGCGCGTCGTCCGCGCTTACGACGAGCGATATGTTAATCTCGCTCGCGCCTTGACTTATCAAGTATATGCTGATCTGCGCCGAAGCAAGTGCGGATAGGATCTCGTCTAGAACTAGTCAGCGACTCAAACTCGCACTTTCATCGATGAATTCGGGATCGGGGACTGGTTAGCTTACTGGATACCCCGACCATGTTGCGCATCCTGTGGCCCACCACCGTCACGATAGACATGTTAGGGGAGATGGCAACTTGACCGAAACTTTCGAGCTCCTCCCTGAGCCTTAACAGTGTGCCCGGGTCGCTCGGGGACTGCACTGCGAGGCTAACGTGCCTCTCGCTCGTCGCCACCAGATCCACCAAAATCTTATTCCTCTCGAGGCGGTCGAATACTTGTGTCAAGAAGCCTTGAGACTTAGTATTCCGGTTGCAGATGACGTTAATTAAGATAATTTCGTCTTTCCCCGTAACCGCGGTAGGCTTCCTGCGCTCCTGCTGGGCCCCAAAGTAGCCGTTCTTAAGCATAAAGCTTGGTAGGGGAGCAATGGCCCGGGACGAATTCTCTGAGCTATCTGACGATGCGCTCCCCGGGCTAGCAATAGTGGAGTTGCTCATCGATGGGTAGATAATGGTACCATTACCTGACGGCTTGAAGACATTTTTCAGACGTAATGGTATGCAGGCTTCCCGGATTTGGTCCATTGTCAATGGATGTATTACCTGGAATCGAGTCAGCATATCCACTTTCGCTCTGGAGTAGTAGACGAATCTTACTTCGCTCCCGTAGTATGTCAGTTCAGTCGCTTCCTCAGCTGTTACTGTTGACAACAGCCGTGCCGAAGGCACCTTTCTCGGATCCGCCGTAAATATGCCATCGACTTCTTTCCAAATCTGAAGCTCTTCTGCTCCTACCGCCGCTGCGCACATAGCAGCACAGAGGTCCGAATATCCCCTTCCCACCGTTTGAAGCAGCGAATCGGGCATTATGCCAAAGAACCCTACTATTCTTAGCAATTCTCGGGCGCTCGTTTCTTGTGAGACCATTCTTACCTGTCACGATTGGGATTGCGCTTCCGCATTCTCGTATCTGCTCCAATATATTACCCGCCAATACATGGTAGAACTTGGGGCCTAGCCTCTCATGCGCAGCCACCTGGTCGTGGATGGAGCTTCCAAACGAAGATGAGACGATGTTGTCCAGAAACACCGCCTTTGCCGGAGTACCCTACAGGAAGCTCAGTCCCCTTGCTCAACAGTCTTCCATCGTTCCTCATGTTGGGGAAAATAACTTACTACGATCGTTAAACAAGCCGCCACAATCATACACGAGAGCTTTTCTCCCAGCGAAATAACGCGGTCTTTTGATCGCGGCGATAGCTCCCCAACGATCTAATGACAATATTTTAGTTACAACGTATGAGTTCTCGGATTATTATCGCGGAAGGCTTACCTGCGCGGCAAGTAAAAACTTCTTAATGCTTTCGCATTCTTTCTTAATTCCGGCAGCCGTGTCCTCGTAGATTTGCGCGTGAGTAGCCGGTGCCCGTGTAGGTGAGCTGGTAAAGGCGTTTAACACACTAAGATGGTTGTCCCTGATCTGGTCCATCAGGTCGATCAGCCGTTTCTGCGCGTCGACGCCTAGCTCGGCATAAGATATGCATTGCAGCAGAAGGCTCGTCGTCCCGCTCGCCTTAAGGGTGCCAGAAAGGGCGGAGCAGACGATTATGAGGTTGTGTTCCGCGCGGTATTGCGGGATAATGCTGCAGCAAATGGTGTCGAGCAGCTTTCCGAGGCTAGTGCCGCCATACTTCTGGACCAGCCAAGGCTTACTCGTCGCGGACACCATGGTGGACTGATGGTGGTACGTAGTGTTTATGTCGGTCACGCTATAGCTTCTCTTTTTTTTTTTTTTTCGTGGCTCCTCCCCCCGACGAGAAACAAGGTAGGATATGTAGGTATGTATGTAGTCGAAGAGGAAAGATAAGGAATTATGAACCAGTCATGCGAATTGCCCCTGTTCCGTGCATAGGCTGAAGCAAGCCAACGTGGCTGGCATATCGGGTTTTATGGACCATCTTCGACAGCGTCTTCTTTACAAATAACTATGGGTACCTACGGATACGCATCGACAAGGCCACCTTTCTGACCCAACGCCAAGAAGGGAAGGAGGGGCGACAACGAGATGCCAACGAAGTCGACGAAAGGACAGAAGGGTAGACAGGAGGAAAAAAAAAAGGCCTGCACCAACCGCGGGTCCACGGTGATTGCAACGATCGGGATGAGTTTCCTTGAAGATTTCGGGCTCAAGGCTAAAGAAGAACGGACTGCTACTATACAGTAGTGTAGCATGTATCCCGCTCTTTGGGCGTCGGCGGATCCTAGCGTCACGAACTCACGATCACACGGGATCGGGGAACCAAAAAAGGGTCGCCAAGGTCGAGGAAGGAGCAGAAATCAGGGAATGTGACGTCCGGATCTATACATATGTCATAATAACGATCATCTGGGAAGCCCGAATTAGAAAGCCATGGCTAAGTCCGTAACGAACGATGTCCGAAAATTTCGAAGAGTTGCCATGTACGGATACATATCTCCGTCGCATGGATCCATACGACATACCTTGCTGCACATATACACACACACACACACACATATACACAGATGCACACATACATACATACGTAGATTACGACGCACACGCCAGCCGCAAATGCTGGGGAATAAAGCAAGGGACTACTACACGATGAAGAACGAAGGGGTATGTGTGTGTGTGTGTGTGTGGATTGGAGTATTGGAGATTGAGGAAAGAGAGAGAGAAGGAGAAAGAAACAGAAACAGCAAAAAAAAGCGTTCCCAAATCCCGGGCGGCATTTTTGGACAGGTGCCGTGCGCGATAGCTTCATGCATCGAGCAGATCACCTTTTCCCAAAGCGGACCGGCGCCCCCTTTTCCCCGGACCTCGCCCAGCTCTAGCGTGCTGAGGAAGCTAGAGACTGACTACGGCGTTTGAAATATCGTTCGACTCAGTTAATAAGTCAATCCTTTACACTAGGTAGACATTCGCCCTTTTTTTTTGCCTTTCTTATCTTTTATTTCTCCTACATGGGAAAAGGGGGCAAAAGAGGGAGAAGAAAGGGGATTGCTAATTCTGTTTGCTCACTCATCCCCAGAACACAGATGATCGATCTCCATCACGAGATGGGATGAAAAAAAAAATACACCCAATTATGTGTACGCGCGCGTACGTACACCGAACCGGGAACGGCCGAAGATTATTTTTATAAAAAAAATCGACATCAAAATTCGAGAACCTGTTTTTCTCCCCCCCCTTTTCCCCCTTTTCCCCTTGCCCTTCTTATTGCTTTTCCCCTTCTCACCTAACCTTCTTATTTCCCTCGTTGCATCCGAGTAACCTCACATTTACTACTACCACCACCACCACCTCTACCTCTGTCTCCCCAGTCGGTTCATTCGGAAAACGCATACGACCGCGGGATATTCTAAGCACCTTATTTGCCCCCCCGCGGGGATATTCGACAGCATCGTCTTTCTCCCTTCCCCCTTCTTTTCTTTCTTTCTTTCTTTCTTTCCTTCCTTTTTTTATTTTCTCCATGTGTCTCCCTCGGGTAATTATTTACTGTCGAAGGTGACTGCATGGCATAAGGTATCGCGTGAGTTGTCATATCTCACTTTTTTTTTCTCCCCCCCCCCTTCCTACCGTCGCACGAGGGAAGAAGTCTTTTTTTTTTTTTTTTAGAAAGGAGGTAGGGAGGGGGGGAGCGACTTTCGGTTCAAATGATACCCTTCCAACCCACTGCCAAACCAGAGAGAAAATACACACACACACATACATATATCAACCGAGGTATAAGCCGTCGCTTCATCTTACTCGTGAAGGGAAATACAAAACTCAACGTGCCTTTTTTTTTTTTTTTTTCTTTCTTCTCACCCAGGAAGTAGCCAACTCCGACGCAAACAGCGCAACGTAAGACGTAGACCTAGACGTAGACCTAGACGAGTCGTGGGAAAGCCCAGTACACGCGAAACTTTTCAGTCTATTTCCAGGGTACCTAAAATCATACATCGTAGCGGAGTAAAAAGCCAACTTGTTGCCTCGTCGTAGATTTAGGGTAGATAGGTAGGTAGGTACAGGTACCTGATAAATCAGAAATAAGGGGAGGAGGAGGTTATGAAGGGGGTAGCTACCTCCTAACCTACCTACCTACCACCTACATTGTAGACATGATTAGGTATTTAGGGAGGAAGAAGACAGATGAATGTAGATGAATGAATAAATAAATGAATAAATAAATCTAAGCCCTGGATGCACCTATATAGGATGTAAATAGATAGATACCTAAGATTAGGTAAATGTGAGAAAATCGCTTGCTTGATATACAACACAATCAAAACAAATCAAATCAAACCAAAAAAACGCCCCTTATGACACAGATACAAATAACAAAAAAAAGGCATATCTAATCCCTCCTCACCAAGCCTCTACTTCGCCCGTCAGACTAGCACCGCCAGGCTGCGCCGTGTGTTCCTCCGACGAGTCGGCGGCGGCAGCGTCGTCAGCAGCGCAGACGGAGGCGTAGAAGAGCGGGAAGTCGCTCTTGAGCTTGCCCATTATCAGCGCGCCCAGCTGCTCGAACTCGAGCAGGAAGCCGTCGTGGCCGTCCGAGGACCTGAGCACGGCCAGCGAGGCGTCGGGCAGACACGCGGCCAGCCGCTCTTGCTGCTCCGGCAGGAACAGCGCGTCCGTCTCGACGCTGACCACGAGCGCGCCCCGCGGCGCCCTCGACAGCACGTCCCGCAGCGCGCCGTCGCCGTCCGTCGTCGACGCTTCCCCTTCCTCGTCGTTCCCGCGCGCTGCCGTCCTGCCCACCGTCACGTCGTGCGCGTCCATCTTGTTCGTGATGTGCAGGTAGCAGTTAGCGTCGAACCGCTGGATGAACTTCTGCCCCTGGTAGTGCAGGTACCCCTGAGCGGAGAACGAGGGATCCCGTCTCGCGGCCCAGCTCTTCCGCTCCGAGCGATCCTTGGCGGGCGTCGTAATTGTCGTTGGTGTCGGTGCCGTCGGGGCGGTCACGACGGGGACGTCCGTCCGCGGTAGGTCCAGAGGCGGCTCCTGGACGGACCTGGGCTTCTGCCGCTGGGGCTTGCGGCCAAAGCGGGAGTCGAAGCTCATGCATGAACGGTACGTGAGCATGGCGACCATACGGGCGGCAGCCAGGCCGGCTGAAGGTTGGCCCTCGGGGCACGGTTCGTAGTAGCCGTCGTCGAATTTGGGGTCCGAGTAGATGCACTGACGCTGCGTCTCGGCCCACGAAATACCCCAGGCGCTGTGATCAGCCGCGGTCGCGATCGGGATGATGCTCTTGACGTAGCCTAGCTCGGTACAGAGCGGCCACTCGAGTGTCGTCATCCCGCCCATCGAGCCCCCTATTACGGCCGCTACCGATCGGACGCCTAGAGCGTCAAGGACGTACTTGTGTGCGCTGCCAGTACGGAAATAATGTTAGCACGGAGATAGTTAAATGCACACATCTCTTATATGAGAACAAATGTTAACATACCGTACATCATCGCGGACTGTCGTCTGTGGGAAGTCGCTGGCGTACCGTCTTCCCGTCTGGGGGTTTACGGTGAGCGGCGAAGCGCTGCCGTAAGGTGAGCCGAGGACGTTGGCGCAGAAGATGAAAAAGTGTGCCGGGTCAAAGGCTTTGCCGCGACCGAGCAGGGGACTCCACCAATCGCTGATGTCGCTGCTACCGGTGAGGGCGTGGCAGATCACCAATACGTTGTCCCTCGCGTCGTTGAGCCGACCCCATGTCTTGTAGGCCACTGGACATGATTCTAGTATATCCCCCGAATCGAGGGTGAGCTCTGGTATGATGGCGAACTTCTGTCCTTTGATAAGGTCCGCGTAGAAGTTCAAGTTCTCGGGGTTAGGGTTGCGAGTTAAAACTATTTAATGGTGTTAGAATATCTCACAGGGTAGTCCGGACAAGACTTCTCCCCACTCACGAGTTGCCATGTCGTTGCGAATGTTTGCTTGTGGTTTTTACACTCACGAGATAGGTTGAACTATGAAAGATGATATGGGCGAGCTTGATCGATAGATAGGCGATCGCAGAGCCACCCACAAGGCCGGCTAAAGTACTGTATGATGATAGCTCTACGTGGCTCCGCCCACCCCTGGGAGCTATCAGGAGTCCCGACTACCCGGCGACGCTAGAAGGACAAACTGCATGCCGTATGCTAGGCCCCACAAGGACCGTTACAACGGGAAATCTCCCATCTTGACCTGCAGACCGAGGCCTCGACGACCTTGTCCACAGTGTTGTGGGCCGGTCTTCGGATTACCCAGCGAACCGGGATTTGGAGCTCGGGATCTACGTCGTGCTGCAGAGTAGCAGTGCACTCGTCGTACTACATGCCGTATCCCGACCCCACAGTCTACAACTTGTCCCTATTGATAGAGAACCACGATGGCATGATCCACCCGTACCGATCTTGGTCTATGGCAGTTATCCTGGTCCCTGATTGGTATCGTGGGGCATCAGCAGGCATCAACTAATACGGTTGATCCGGTACGTGCCGGCAGCATACATAGGTACCCATACATACCATACCGTCCAAACCTACGATAGCCAACCTACGTAGACCGCATACTTCCTCACTTTTTCGACGGGGAATCCGTCAATTTCATAACGTAAAGGGCAGATAGACTCTCCTTACTTTTTCTTTAGCAAACGTGCGCCTGCTTTGGATTGCGAGTCGGGATAAGATTTCTCGTATCCATCCGTCTATCAGTCTGAGCATCATGCCCACCGCCCGAGTGGTTAAAGTAGCTGCTGTACAAGCGGCGCCCGTCTCCTTCGATCTCGAGAAGAGCCTGGAGAAGCTCAACAGAATAGTCGGTGAGGCAGCGGCGGCGGGAGCAGAGCTTATCGTATTCCCGTGGGTTATTGCGATGCCGCGGCTAAGTGCACAGGACTAACACCATGCAGCGAGGCATTTTTATCCGCCTATCCATGGCGATATGCGTTTGATGCTACAATTGGAGCGCGAGAACAGCGTGGTAAGGCCCTCTTACGACAAGGAATGAAGCCACGGAGCTGACTGCAACAAGGAAGGGAATGGTACGCGAGATACTATGATTCGGCCGTTGCTGTCCCTTCCCCGGCGATCGATACTATCTCGAAGGCTGCCAAAACTTATGGAGTGTATATTCAGGTTGGTATTATCGAAAAAGATGGAGGGACGCTATATTGCACTGCCTTGTTAGTTGGTCGAGACGGAAAGATATTATTAAAACATCGCAAGGTAGGTCTGGTTGACTACCATCCATGAACTTATGACAGGGAGCTAAGTGCAAGCAAGTTGATTCCCACCGCCGTCGAGCGCTTGGTATGGGGGCGAGGAGCTGGAGACGGCCTTGGAGTTGTTCAAACAGATATTGGGAAGATTGGCACGTTGATATGGTGAGCCCATCACTCCAATTTTTGAGAGACATAGGTACTAATGGGTTGGCAGTTGGGAGAATTACATGCCTGCAGCACGAATGGCACTCTATCAGCAAGGGATAGAGTATGGCAATTGCAGTCATCGAGATCAATGACAATCTTGGCTAACCAAACCTCGCACAGGATTTATCTCGCGCCCAACGCAGATGACTTGCCGTCATGGATTGCGTCGATGCAGCATATTGCAAAAGAAGGACGATGCTTCGTAGTATCCGTGAATTCAATGTGCAGAGTGTCCGATTTTCCAGGAGATTATCCACCATTTACTCCTGAACATCACGACCGAAAGCCTGATGGTTCAAAATGGGAGCCCAACGACATCGTCAATCACGGAGGGTCCTTCGTTGTTGGTCCTCTGGGTGTTCCGGTGACAGAGCCTGTATGGGACAAGGAGGAGATCATCTACGCCGATCTGAAGATGTCTGAGGTAACGGAATCGAGGGTAAGCACCTTGGTACTGACCCAAGTTTTGTCTCAACAAACTGACAACTATTTTCAGCTTGACTTCGATCCTGTTGGTAGCTACGCTCGTCCAGACGTGTTGTAAGTACCCGCCCAGAATTCCAACTCAAAATGCAAATCGCAATGCGGTGTAAGAAGACCCGTTCACTAATGTGCCAACAGCACATTGACAGTAAATACGAAACCAGGGGAAAATGTCAACTTCACCAGTTTACCGTAAGGAATGGATTGGGCTGCGAAGGACTGGAGCTTGATCTTGAGCTTCTACACCGATCGAGAGAAACACGTATGTACCGGTTATGCAGTTAGAAGATTTCGACAGGTGTTGAGGTCAGGAATGTTCAGAATTTTCCGTAGTCCGTAGGGTCTGTTACTGGTTCGTGTAGAAATCCATGAACAGGATAAATCCTGGTTGTATCCACACAAAGGCCCGCTAAACCGTTTCTATTCTGGTCTCTTCACATAGTGTAGTAGAAATGATTGCTCGGTTCTCGCACTTTCACATGCGTCTGGTTTCCTCGTAAGGTTTGTCTGTAAGGAGGTCCCAAGCACGTGGATCTGATCCAATGGGCGATTTTACCTAAAGAGCCTCTCGGCCTCTGATGATTTAGCGGTCCGACAACTCGGGTCGCCGTAGCTCGACCTTCGGTAACCAACAATCATCATCTCTTTTGGTAACCTTCGTTTGGGACGAACCCTTGAACACATGGAGATTTCCGTCGCCTGATATCTGACATGACGTAGGTATACGTAGACTCCCTGCGTACGCAGATAGGCATGTAGACACGGCACGGGGTACTGGCGGGATAGGTAGGATAGGTAGATCAGATACTTATGACCTTTCTTAGGTACGTAAGACGCGGACGGGATACGGCGGGATATCTCCAAGAGCACTAAGACCTTGGATTGTGGGTCAAAGTCACCTATCATACGACAACTAGGGGATCATCGGGCTTTGCTGGTGTTGCATTGCAGTCAGATAATAGCCACCGGCAACTGGGTGTGCACGGAAAAGGAGGTACCTTATTTGATGTAGGTATCATGGACTGGAGAGGTGCAGCATGAGGGGAGGGACGTGTATGTACTGCATGAGACCCTTCCGTAATCCGGTCGCTATGTGTGTAAGTCGTGTTGGACAGACATTTAAGGTCGAACGTCGCCGTATAAGTTGAAGGTCGAAGGTCGAAGGTCAAAAGTTGGAGCTTAAGAATTATATATACTTGTTCGATCCATCCGGAACTATAGCCTATACACCCTGATATATACACCCTGATCAACGACGTCAGCGCTTTGTACGACATCACAATGTCACCCCCGGGATCAATCAGCAAGCTAGACTGGTATGCTGTCCTGTCCTCTTGGCAAAAACAGGGAAACCGAACGTACGTCTGACTAAAAACTCGCAATAGGGAGCCCAGCTTCGACACAATCGCCGTCCATGGCGGACAAGAGCCGGACCCTATCAACGGCGCAAGAGCTGTGCCCCTTTACCAGACTGCCGCGTACAACTTCTCCGACGCAGCTGATGGGGCAGGCAAGTTCGCCTGGTCCACGGACGGATACGTCTACACGCGTATGGGTAACCCTACGAACACGGTCTTCGAGACTCGGATGGCCATGTTAGAGGGTGGTGTTGGAGCCGTAGCTACTGCGTCTGGTCACTCAGCACAGGTAAGCCGCTGCTCGAAAACATGTTCGCCCTCACCCTTATGCTAAAACATCCTGTCAGTTCATGGCCATAACCCAATGTTGTGAGCCCGGCCACAATTTTATTAGCACTAGTTGGCGTAAGTATCCGGAAATCTAATATACCTTTGTGAGTCCGGCCATACTAAACGTTATGGTTTCAGTATACGGCGGCAGCTTCAACCAGTTCCGTGTATACTTGAGCAAGTTCAAGATTAACGTCAAATGGGTCATCGGGAACGACCCTGCCAAGTTTGACGAAGCCATCGACGAGAACACCCGCGCCATCTACCTCGAGACCATCAGCAACCCTAAACACAGTGTCCCGGATATTGCAGCGATCGCCGCCGTAGCCCACAAGCACGGCATCCCCTTGATTGTTGATAACACCTTTGGCATGGGCGGTTACCTATGCCGGCCCATCAAACTCGGAGGTATGTAGACCGGACGTTGTGCCCTCCGTTCGGAGTTCTGTGAGCTAACTTGGTCTACCAGCCGACATTGTAACCCACTCAGCCACGAAGTGGATCGGCGGACACGGAACCAGCATGGGTGGCATCGTGATCGACGGCGGTCACTTCGACTGGAGCGCTTCAGGAAAGTTTCCTGGCTTCACGGAACCTGCGGAGGGTTACCACGGCATGCGATTCTGGGAGACGTATGGCTACAAGGCATTGGCCGCCAAGGTACGGATGGACAGCATGCGAGATCTCGGCCCTTGCATGAGCCCCTTCAACGCATGGCTGTTCCTTCAGGGGTTGGAAACGATCTCGCTCCGTGGCCAGCGAACCGTCGAAAACACGCAGAAGCTTGCCGAGTGGCTTGAGAACCACCCCTGTGTCAACTGGGTGCTGTACCCGGGCTTGAAATCGCACCCCGACTACGAGCTGGCAAAGAAGGTGATGCCCAAGGGGGCAGGAGGCGTCTTGACCTTCGGTGTGGTACGTACTTACGCACCTCCTGATATCGATATAACATGTCCAGCCTGCTGACAATCATCATAGGCCGGAAAAGTCGAGCAAGTCCGTGCCGTGGTTGACAATCTCAAGATGGCAAGCCACTTGGCCAACGTCGGAGACTGCAAGACGCTCATCATCCACCCTTGGGTGACGACACACCAGCAAATGCCCGATGACGAGAAGATCAAGGGCGGTGTTACACGTAAGTGTATTCCCAGCCTCGACGTTGAAGAAGACAATGCTAACTCTCAATGAACAGCCGACCTCTTGCGTGTCAGCTTAGGTATCGAGGACTTCGAGGACATCAGACGGGACTTCGAACAGGCTTTCAAGGTCGCCGAGCTCCCCAAGGCACAGAAGTCCGGGATAGATCCGTTCCAAACGGCCATGAACCTCGTCAGCCAAGGATTCATGGGCAAGATGGCAACGGGCAAGCCGAGACCAGGCACTGACGGCACCATACAAGATTAAACTGCCAGAATTATTATCTGATCCGGGACATGGATTAGGTACGGATATCCGACGATGTAAGAGAAGTAAGAGAAAGCTGGAGGATCAATATGGTCAGGAGGGTAGGTCTTAATTTATACCTAGGGTCCTAGCATTTTTCATCCCTTGCATGAACGGAGAAAACACGAGCATTTTGATTTATTTATTTGTATTTGCATGATGAGGGTGAGGGTGGTTATGACATTAATATCTCCTCCTATCTGGTATAGGCTTCTCATAGTTGTCATGTATGTAGTTACAAGTTTTATTATGAATTTCAATCCTCCAAACGTTTTTTTTTTCTTTTTGTTTGCTTTTTGTTTCTGGATATTCCGGATATGTGCATGTGATTATAGGGGCTACCTAGGTAGTGCCTAGTGTATGTACATAGACTGAGTACACATCCATCTTCCGGTAATATCAGTAATCCGTGACAATGAGTGGAGACAATATGTCATAGCCGAGGTTGCTTACAAGAAGTATTCGGTACTTACATATAATATATACCTATTTGTAGCTGTTCCTGATGTCACCGTTTGTTCTTATAAGTGTACCTACCTACTTAGGTCTATTATATACGATCAACAAGATTACATCGTAGGTACCTACCTAGATATTAAGACAATTTGAATTTCTCGTCATGGGCGGCCGTATCGACTTATATATTGACATCGGTACAACTCCCATTCTTTTCGTCAAAGATACCTGACTTAATCCCTCCCGTACATCTCGAAAGAACGTCGTATAATTAACCTGGTCGACATTCTAGCGTCGCTATACAGCTACATCGCGTTTGTCCAAGTGCTAAAAACGCAAGATCTCCTAAAACAACACTCCGTAGAAGTCGAGTTAGTCTACCTATATCCAGTCTGCCAATAACAGTTGCATCCAATCCATTTATACAAGCATCCACAACATAACCCGTGACACGCTTCATACACACACACACACACACACACACACACACACTAACACAACACCCCAGCATCCACCCCGTCCTCCTAGGCGCCATCAACGCCGGATCCGGTACGTACCTCTTACCCTTCCTCCGCCCCGACCCGGGATTCCGCGCTCTCCGCTCCGGACTGCGCCTCCCTCATCTTCCCCAACTAACCACCACTTCCTTCCTCCTCCCCCCCCAAAACAGGCAACAAACCCCCCTGGACCCTCCCCGCCAAGGCCGCCCACAGCGCCTTCGAGACAGCCCGATCGTTCCGCGACGCCGGCCTCCGCGACGCCTCCGCTTCCGCCCCGGGGAACCTCTTCGCCGCAGGCCGCACGCAGCTGCCGCTCCGCGCGCTCCTCTGCGTCAAGGCGCAGCACCCGCCGGCGGTCTACGTAGCCGCGTGGCGGGCGCTCTTCCGCGCCTTCTGGACGGACGGCGGCCGGCCGCCCATCACGGCCGACGCCCTGCGCGCCGCTCTGAGCGAGGCGTCCGTCTTCGATGACCCCCGCGACGTCGACGCCGTCGTCCTGGCCGCTGCCGCTACGGCCGAGTACAAGGATGCCCTGCGCCGCACGACCCAGGAGGCCCTGGATAGAGGCGCATTCGGCGCCCCGTGGCTGTGGGTCGCGCGCGCGGACACCGGCGCCGCTGAGCCGTTCTTCGGGAGCGATAGGTGGCACCACGTGTACGAGTTCCTCGGGCTGCCGTATCGACGCGTCGAGTTGCTTCCGCCGCCGGGAGGCGATGTAAAGGGGTCAGCGTCGAAACTTTGATTTCTTTCCTCCCTCTTCCTATTCACGGGTGAGATGAATATAGTGAGTGGAGTGAGTTATATACAGACATAAGATGCGGATTAAAGAAAGGGAGGGAGTGTGAGTCACTATATAGGCACAAGACGTCAAGAAGTCTAGATTCATGGCCGGGAATCGGATAGAAAGCGTTCATTAATGAATATAAACATGTACGCTAATATCGTAATTATACGTTCTAAAACATGGGAGGCCATGTCCCGTTAATATGCAAGTATATGCTTTCATCTAGATGGTCGTAAAACCCCGTGACGTCGTCAGTGTATCGTCAGAAAATTATAGATGCCCTAATGAATAGTACCAAGGGCGTAATTTTCATTCAACAGCTCAACCAACCCAACCCAAACAACTCGAGAGTCAATTTTAATCCTCGGTTGTAGGAAATTGTCAATCTGTATCTTTACCTTCGTGTTCATAAGCGCATTGACGTTCGATTTGGACCTTCATGAGTCTCGCCGTATGCGACGGCGGCAGGTCCTGTTGTAGCCCCGAATTCCACGTCCTAGCCTTCTTGATCGTCTTCGTACGCAGGATGGATAGGATATGTTTTTCCATGGTGTCAATTCCTTTCTCGAGCTCTATATCCTCGACACGATATCTACTCTCACGCCGCAGGTCTAGAATGTACCAGGATAGAACGATCAGGAGGGTTAGGGGTATCGTAACAGCGAAATACACCCAAAGCTGGCTCGAAACCTCCGAACCTCCGCCTGAGTCATCGCCTAGAAGAGTTAGCTTCAAGGTCAAGTATGAGGCAATCGAAATCCGCATGGAGACTATTGTGAAACTCCGCGACTTACCGACTTTAAAATCAAAGAAGGTCATGCTGAATATAGAGGCCATCAATGTCCCAGGAAGAAACACAGCGCCAAGAAGAGACAGCGTTTTCATGGCGGTGCCGTCACGTTTGGTGGCATGTGCTACCCGTCTTTGTTGAGAGGCTATCTCGAGATTGAGCTTGGACTCTTTCTGAGCCATGATGTTATATAACTAGTACACGAAACTTGTTAGTGACATTGGCACTAATGGATAATTAGAGGCCACTCACGGCTTGCCGTTGGATATGCAATCTTTCCAGCGTCGTATGGATATAATGCTCCATGCTTGTAAGTTTCACTCGATAGAAGTCCAACCTGGCTAGCATATTACTATGCAAATCGGCAAGCGCCTTTGTGTTCCTTCCAGCTGGCACATGGTCGATAAATTTAGGCATCGCTTCCTTGATCTCCCTAACAATCTCTTGGTATGCCTGCGGCCGCTTCCAGAGGACTTGGGAATGGCACTCCACGAGGTCTCGATTGATTCCATCGACGTCAAAGTCCGTATATACCTCCCTTTCGTCAATCTCATTGCGCATGGTGATGGCGTTCTCAAGACGCCGCAGCCAATCTCGTGAATCGCGTTGCCTTCTATCACCCTTGAGTGAAAGGTCGTGAGAAAGGATGATGATCGGGAGGAGAAGCGGATGGCCGATGTCAGAATGACAGGCCATTAAGTGTTTGATCGATTCAGCTATATCTGACGACTCCGTCCCTTTAACGAATCCTGAAGTAATGCCGGTCCTGTACGAGTACGATAGCACTATGATGGGAAACATTAGTGACTATCATTGATAGAAAATTCTGACGCCGACGCGAAATCTACGTCATGAATATAGAAGCCAGAAAAGCACCACACAAGGCGGTGGTGGAAAAGGTGAACATGAGATAAGTTTACATACTTATCTCCCACCCTCGAGTTCTCCCCTTCTTGCGCACGTCGGATTTCCGAAAAATGATCTCTAGAAAAAGTGTCAGACTGATTCGATTTGAAAAGCGTCACTTATCCACCTTTGTGGCAGTCTACTTGATAAACATACGTAGGTAACGATCATCTTCATCTCCCTCGTGAGAGCACCAGAAAAATGGCCCGACTAGACCAGTGCCCTCGATTGCTCGTAATGGTAGATGCATTGTCTATCCCACGAAGATTAGCAGCCTTTTCCTGTAGTCTTGTGATGTTCATTTTCCGGATTCGAGTTGGAGGAGGGCATAGTCTATAAGATAGACATAATTCTAAAAAAACGTAGCCAAGATAGCTACGAGCTATCAAGAAAAAGGAAGAGGGTAAGGATTAGGCGGTGTGTACATACCCTCACCATGGATTCGTATTGTTCCTTGCTCATAGATATATGAAGGGGTGCAAATGTATCCGTATGGCTGGCATCTTTTTGAACTCTGCCAGCGCGTCATTCTTAGTCTTAAGTCCATACACAAGCAGGTCACACATATGAGATCAAACGTTCACTCACATCAAACGCATTCCATCGAGCAGTCTCACGCCCTCTTTCATCTCGGGATTAAATGCACCCTAGAATAGAATAAATGTGTTAGCCTCCCAAGCAGATGATTTTGAGACAAGAGACTTAAGAGGACTATGGTTATCCATAAAAGAATTCGATGAAGTATTATCCGCTGCACCTCGCAATACTACTAACAACATTCGGGTCTTGGGTGAAAGGTAAGAGATGATTTAAGATCATCAGAGGTAGACTTACGCGTTGATGAAGGAAGTTTTGGAAATCATCATCCCCATCCTTAAGACGTAAGGTGTGTTCCTCACAGAAATTATACGCCGGATCCTGATATAACATGATAGTCAGTGTTGGACCGCGCCGGTAAGGTACGTAGAAATCATAGGACCCTCAGTGGTAGGAGATAGGTCTAATAAAGCGTACCGTGTAATTGTAAATTTCCAAATAAGTCGTCTTACTTTCCTTAACAGCCGTACAATCACTAAGTAGACTACGAAAAAGGTAGTCGTCCATATTGAAGCAGCTTAAAAAAGTCCCGACCGACTCGGACGCAAGGTGGGAACAAAACACGAAAAACCCCAAAAAAGAGAAGCAAAACGAAGAGTTTCTATCAAACAAATCAATGCTCGGGCAACACGGCTTCAAAACATGTTTAAATAAGCTTTCGTGTCATTCATGACGTGCATTGGATCGAGGCGCAGTCTTGAACTGTTGCTGTTGTAAAGAGTTAAGGTGATGCCTTACCGAGTTGTCCTTAAAGAAACGAGATGCAAGCCGGAGTAGACCGAATTTTGTTGTAGCAGATAAAAAAGTGACACAAGAATGCTAAACTGTGTAGATGTAAAAATATCAGGTGCTTAAATAGCTTGTTAGCTATCTGCATAATTCATTCAAATACCACATAAGCTATAACTACCTCATACATACATATAGGGGTAGTATAGAGCTGCATGTACTGTACCTATTACATATGAGGTATAAGTACAGTTACGGTACTATTACTTTATCGTAAAGAGGAAGAACATGAATTAAAGGAGAGGCGGGTAGACTAGGTACTACGTAAATAATTACGATTCTAAGACTCTCCAAGTGGAGACTTCGAACCGGGATTGAGCGGAGAATGTGGATCACGGCTTCTATTTGTCCAACCGCCTATCTTCTTCCAGATACCCTTTTCCTCCTTCCCTCCCTACTCACATCACACATCACACAGGAGCACAGGAGCACAGGAGCACAGGAGCACATGTAAGGTATGTGCGAATACATAATACATAGCTTTTAATATGTAATCTACCTATTCATCACGGGCGACAACAAGTAATGCCTCGTCAACTTAGCGCCCAAATCATCACCTTTGTCCAGACAATGATGCGTGGCTCATCGCTACAGGCTACGATCGTTACTTAGGTATCTAGTATCACCTTCTATACCGACTGGGATCGTCGTCATCGACATCGAACGGATAGACTAAGAGTTGACTGTGCGTCGTCTTCGTAAAATTGATTTCAGGGGAGGAAGAGGGGGGGGATCTAAGGTTGCCGGGGAAAAAACAACATCGAACAGAGCCTCAGTGCCACATTGCATACATCCGCGTCGACGTGTCCCACCATATTTTCTACCGCTCATTGGATCTCACTACCAAATGGCAACATTGTTGTGGCAAGCAATATTATTATGTCTTTCACAGAATGCACCCATACCGACTACCTACTTCCTTCGTGGCATGATACAGGGGTCAACACCATACAGCACATGAATGACAATGCTATCCAAACAGCGTGACCCTATCGAAAATCAGAATGACCTGATTTTGTTGAGCATTTAACCTATAGTTCTTCATTTTAAGAATTTTTTCAAGGCTTAGGGGATAGCCATTTTGTAGTTAGGTTTTTTCCCCCTCCTTCTGAGCATTCGAACGACTTTATGAGTCGCCAGCTTCGACGTGCGATTTCGCATCCAAGTCGTGCATTATCGTGTTCGACAAAGTTTCCGAGCCATATTATCTACTACCATCACTCCTTTCGGAGAATGCCCATAGGAGACAGGTATCGAGCCATGTATTTTATCCATATCTAACCGAACGAATAGACCTGAATTCAAGGGCGTAGTGATAGAAGCCCTCTCCGATATCGCCCGCAGAGGCAGAGGAAATCCGTCCATCCATCAAAAGTCAGGGAACAGGCTACCGTATCTATAGACGTTTAGCGTAAAAATTCGGAGATTTCATGTACTGCCCTCATTTGACTTACTCATCGTTTCCCGGCTGGCCATACTTTTCTGTTTCCTCGGGATATCTATCAAACTGACTTGCATCCCCGGCGCCGGCTTTGACCGGGGGTGTGTACGGAGCATCAATGTCTTTTCTCGATAATCTGTCCCAGGTAACTTCCGAAAACCACGGATGGTTCTTCACGTCTTGCGATCCACCGTACAGATTTCCGAGTCGCTTCGTCAGGTCCGGCGTAATGAGAAGCTCCAGCAAATTCTGGGCATCGGGATGAATATATGGTGGATACTTGACCTTACCTCTCACGATGTTCTCGTATATTTTCATTGGCGAGCCACTATCCCAAAACGGTGTATAGCCGCACAGCATCTCGTAGATCAAGATGCCGAGAGACCACCTATGAAAAGGCCCGTGTGAGAAGCCGAACTACAAGTCTCGTTTTCAAACCAAAAACTCACCAATCAACCGATTTGTTATAACCCTTGCTAGAGACCACCTCCGGGGCTAGGTAATCCGGAGTCCCACACAAAGTCCACGTCTTATCCGGGACCCTCTTCGCGAACCCAAAATCTGTTATTTTCAGGTGTCCGTGACGGTCCAGGAGTAGGTTTTCGGGTTTCAAGTCCCGATAAATGATATTTCTTGAATGCAGATATTCAAGCGCGAGCGTGACTTCTGCGGCATAGAACTTGGCCACCGGGTTAGGAAATCGCTAGTATGCATTAGCATCGTTGTGTTCAAGCTAAGATAGATCCCAACGCACGCCTGATTTCCTTAGTAGGGAGAACAGCTCCCCACCTTCGACAAAATCCATAACCATATAGAGATTCCTCGGATCTTGAAAGGTCCCCCATAACGTGATGAGGAACGGGTGTTTAACCTCGCCGAGCATCCGCCGCTCGTCATTGGTATGCTCAACCTGTTTCATCTTGTAAACCTGCGCCTTCTTCAAGACCTTGATGGCGTAGAATCGTTGGTTATGCTTCGATTGCACCAAATGTACACGCCCAAAACTTCCCGTTCCAAGCGTTCGGAGGAGATCGAAGTCGGTAAGCGAGTATTTTCCCTTCGTCACCCTAATCTCATTTGGTTGCACCTGTTGTTGCAGAGGAGGCGTGCCGTGATGGCCTACCCTTGACGTTAGATAGAAGACACGAACCGTATCTACAAGCATTTCTTACCGTCATTTTGCGGTAAATTGATTAAATTATTGATACTCGGTAGATTTTGTGGTGTTCCGGCGTGGGTAGAATTTGAGGGAGGTTGATGAAGCCCGTAGGGTACGGTTTGATGGCTTGCTTGGGAATTCATTTGCGACGCTCCACCAGCAGAAGCTCGCGCCTCTTGCGTAGCCTGCGTCGTTGGTTGCGACTGAGAAGCCTTGCTCGTGGCGGCTGTGCTCTGCGTGGCGACGGTGTCTAAGGAACTTGACTCGAACGTTCTCGAGGATGTTGGAGTGGTTGGTGTAACTGGACTCGTAGGTTGACTGCCGGCGGAGGAGAGGTCGGGCTTGTCCTCCTTCGTCCGCTTCTTTCTACTGAAGATATGCAACGTCGGCATAAGATATGAAGTTTAAGGAAGTGAGGGGTCGGACCCTCGTAACGATAGAGGTAAAGTTGAAAATATCGTGATTCTGTAAAGGCTGACTCGGATGGGATGTCAACCGTCAGTACTAGCTAATGCGATAGCTGTGAATCTTGAATAGTAGGTAGCGGATATGAGGTTTAATATGTAGTTGGAAGTAACAACAAAAAGGTTAGAGGATTGAGTACCGGGTATTGTAAAGGTTAGGAGGTATGTATGAAGTAGATGGGAGAGGCCCCAAAAGAGAAAAAAGGCTTGAATTGGGAACTCAGGAGCTATATAATACGCCACGCTCCTTCAACCAAAGTGAAGTTAGGGTGAAGTTGTCCGAAGGAGGATGACGCGGGTTTTCCAGGTACTTGCTAATAATTAAAAGCTAACTGAAGCCAACCACAGTAAAGTAATGAGAATATGAATATGGATGTGCTTATTGTGAATAAACCTGACAATTGGCCAAATCTGAAATTAAAATGAAAAAATAAGAATAAAAAAAAAGCAAAATAAAAAACCAGCCTCACTCTTTTTCCAAGGAAAATGAATGAATGAATGATACGTTCTGTATGTCGTCTTGATATAAAGAAGTTTAGAGGAATGTCAATTGAATCAATTGAGTTATCCCAACTTTTTTGCGCTTGACTGACAGGCTGCTATTTTATTTATTTTATTTTATTTTATCGTTTTTTCTCCGACGGATTACACGGCTAGAGAGAGAAAAAAAATGACGGCCGCGGGGTTAATGTGATATATGCGCTGGACGATTTTGAGGATTCCAAGTGGTCAAAATTGCGATCAGGATACGAAGAAAAGTCGAATTTTATTTGGTCAGGATGGATTGAAGGTAATATGAGGCTGCACGGAAAGAAGAGAAGAATAAAATGATAATAATCATAATAATAATAGTAATAAAAAATAAACCCGAAAATAAAATAATAAAATAATAAATAGGATTCGAACAGCAGTAAGTCTTGAATCTTTCGCAGCAAGAGTAGACTCGGGACGGCGACGACAAAGTGGGCTTGATGACGGCGAGATGGAGCGGGGAGAACTACCTATTACAAGGTTACCAAAGGTAGCCAAAGGTAGCCAAAGTATCCTTACTCCCCCTGGCCTAGGTAGAAGCTACCTAGTACCTAAAGGATGTATGTAATATACATGGAGAATCCACAGATATTTGACGCTAAGAATGCACAAGTATAGCACCTGGCTTTTCGATGTAGGTTGGAAGTGTGTAATGAAAAAGCAAGTTTGAGTAATGTCAAGCTTCTGGTTAGAAACCTACTACCTAGGTACTAAGTATACCTACCCAACCTTCATGTAAAAAAAGAACGGCAAGCACCATGGATGTATTCTTCGTAGAGGTAAGTGCTCTAATTCGTAGGACTTTGTAGAGGAAACTACTACCATGCTACTACTATGCACGAAAGCGAGGAGGAAGAGGAGGAGCGAGTTAGATGATTGAGAGTGCAAGAGGATCAAAAAGGTGGGGTCCGTTTCCTTCTTTTTTTTTTTTTTTTTTTCTCTTTCCTTCTCTCTTTCTTTTATGTCTTGCTTCTGTGCCAAATCATCATATGCAGTAAGCGGGGTTGATGATAATGACGAAGCCTATGACAAGCTGAAAATGGGATTTCAGTACATGTCATATAAAACACTCGATGTTCTATATATATACCTTATATACGGAGTACCTTATAGGTATATATATATCTATATATCTATACGTACGTAACATTTATATATGTCTGATGTCGAAAAACAAAACCAATATCTCTTCAACACACTTACACAATAAAACCTGCGTAACTAATCCTAGTAGCTAGGTCCTAGGATGTAACATTATAGTAAAGGTAAAGTTCTGAGCCCGTTCCGAGCCCTGTTTTGGTTCGAATCTATGAAAAGCTGCACCAGGCGTATAATATAGTAGATCTTCTCCGGTATCAAGCGTGCATAGATACTTGCTTGATATAAATACCCTAATGTATCGTGCATACCTTACAGGAGGGTGCCATCATCGTATACGTAAGATCGGAACTAGATAAGATCTTAAGCAGCATTTTTTATACGGGTTATGGTTGGTTAAATGAGACGGTAATCTGACTGTTCTCCTCCTACGGAGTACATGTATAAAATATGGAGATATGTAATGGGGATCACTCTAGCCGTAAATTGCTTAGGTGGCTTACATGTAGAAGCACATATCATCGTTATGAGGTATCTTAGATCTTAGGTAGGTATACGAAGTATATATCCATAAGTCTTGTCACAGGGCAGAATAGATGTAGGTATTATCAATATCGACGTCATGGATTGGATTGTGAGATACCTACCTCATACTAACTACCATAATATTGGAAATCGCTTTGGAATATGAGTTAAGGTACCTAATATTGATATAGTGCAACGCGTTAGACGTAAATATTATCTATATATGTGTACCAGGTATATATATATATTATACTAAACCTGGAATTTTCTTACTTCATAACTAAGGACTCTTTAGCTCGTGTTACTATTATAGCATTGAGGTACTTACCTCTGAGTATTTAATATGAAGCTGTTACACACATAGTAGATCGCATTTACCAATGAAGTATGCTGTGAAACCTCTTCCAATACACAGTAAGCTCAGCTGTGAGTTACCGCATAAAATGTCTTGGTCTTTATGGTCATATGTACCCTAATAGTTGGAGTAGTTATGCTTTCTGTTGGATGAATCGACCCGGCCTATATGTAACAAAGGTCACAATTTAGCACCATAAACGCCAAGTCACAATTACTAGTCAGATCAAAGCCCGCCGTTTCCATCTCCTGTTAGACCGACTGACTTAATCGACTGACTTAACCGACTGACTAAACTGAGTAAGAGGTCTTCGGTATTCAAATTTCTTTCTTTATTGTGCCCTACTCCTTAATTGTACACTGCTACCTGATGCCTCCTGAGCTCGTTAGACGTAAAGAAAACCGCACGACTTCACGAGAGACCACGGCTCCGAAGCTTCATATACTGTATGTACGCCTGCCAACTCCAGCATTACTGATCACCCCTAACGTCAGATATATGGCTAGTTTCTTAGAACCGATGACTCCTTTTCTTATTCGTTCGGTATGCCGTGTAACCCACGTACGCACCGCCGACTGCCAACCCAAAGGCAATAATTTTGAAAAAGAACCAGGTCCAGCTACCGCTCTCCTTCTGCTGGGGGGTTTTGACATTTCCCTTCCCAGGGGTAGGTTTGTTATTTGCGCTTCCCGTCACATACAGATTCTTAGCATCGATAGAGAGGATATCGTGGTTGTCGCTCAGCTCGCCTGTCTCGGCGCTGAATCCGAGATAGGTAACTGGGGGAATCGCCGGGGGCTCGCTCGTCTCAAAGCACAGCTGCCAGTCCTCTTCGTTCTTATACTGGAGCTCTAACTTCAGCGATTTGTCTTGGAAGTAGGTAAGCTTCAACTTCGTAGGAATGTTCGCATTTCGAATCCCCCGAGCGGAACAACCGGCGAACTCGGTGTCCTTTCCGTCATTATCCTTGTTGTACGACGTCTTGCCGTCACCAACCATAGCCATGACATACGGGAAGACCACACCGGGCCGGTTATTCTTGTAGGTATCAACGAAAATGCCAAGGCCCTCGAAATTATCGGCATGCCCAAACACTTCTCCCGTCTGTCCGCGTTCTTTTGTGAGCCACATGGCAAACCCATCGCCATACAATTGGTTTTTGCCGTGGATCTTGAACTCGACCGTAATTTCCCAGTTTGTAGCAGTCATAGGTACTCGAGAGAATAGCCATCCATTTTGCGACGGGCGATCCGAAGTCAGACGGATATACCTACGGAGTAGAAATTAACGGGATGATTCGCCCTGTTTGATAGTGTTAATGACATACGAGTCTGTTCGAACTATCGTGTCGCCGCCAAAATCGTACCAACGACTCTGCATCTCGGAGTCTAGGTAAGGTTGTTTTAAAGTATGAGTTCGAAGCTGCGAGCTATTCATTAAACAAAGTCCTAGATGAAATCGGGCTCATGCGCGCAGTGCTCACGGATATAGACCTAATATTACCCTCTTCGTCGCGACTTACGGCGCCCCATGCTGTAGCCGCCAGCCATAGCGCCAATAGCGCTGCGAACCACATCGCCGGTCACGATTTCAAAAAAAGACAAGGAAAGAAGATGGAAAAGAATGTAGAAATAATATTTAAGTAGAAATGAAAAGAATAAAAAAAATAGAAAGGAAAAACTTGAGTCGTGCTTATGCGGTGGAAATGTGTTTGTAGAAAATGAAGAAAAAGCGAAATCGATCTTGAAGAATTTCGATGGAATTAATTATTCACAACATTGAACGATAGTTGGCCTCTCCTCAGCCATGCGAAAAGAGAAAAAAAAAATCCGGGGTTCGATTTACTCAAGGCTTAATTCGTTAAAAAGTGGCTAGCTTATTTGGCTGAGCTACCCCTGCCTGCCTATTTAGTGTAGTTTGCTTGATATTCAAAGGTATTCTTATGTAATGACATTGATCTACGTTTCTTGAATGTACGAAATACGTAGGATATGCAGCCACAAGTGCGCCACAATTTGTCTGTCAGTTACAGTAGGTATGTATTTTATTCTTTCATTTTTTATGAATACCTTATGCAAGTTTCCGGATATTGGCTGAGGGCATAATACGGGTATAGAATATTAGCCGTAATTTTTAATGTGTGGGTATGTACATGCACAAGGCAGTTTTGACGCTAAGTCGACGTCAGAATATATGTTATACCTACACAGTACACTATTATGTGCATACCTGAATGGCATGTATTACGGTATGTAGGTACATGTACGGAGGTCGCGGCCAAAAGTATGAAACGACCAGTACTTAAATAACAACGTACGTAAATCGGATTCTACCTAGAACACACTATATAAAAGCAGGCTTACAGATATTATATTACTGCTCGACATACGCATATTAAAAATATCAAAAATTATTTATGTAATTATAAAATAAAATAAATTAAAATTCTGATTATAATATTATTTATTTATCATTATTAATACCTTCTTATAACGGTTCGTAGAAAAAATAAGGCACTTATAATACGTACTAATAAGCTAGGTAATCTATCAGGTAAAAGGCGACAACTACTATAAAGAATCAGGTAGCTATCAAAAAAATAACGAACTTAACTCAAATACCAGTGGGATAAAATACCTAGCTATATACATCTTCAAAAAAAAATGCTATTAAGAAACCTATAAAGAAACTCATAGATTCAGATAACAATAGTAACAGCAGTAACAGTAGCAATAGCAATAACAGGAACAATAACAACAATAAGAACAGCAACAGTAACAGCAATAGTAAAAGCGATAGTAATTGAATTAACTATTTCTATTATCTCAACCAGATCTAGATAGCCTCAATTATTTATTATATAATAAGGTGCTTTTAGTAGATGGTAAAATTAAGGCAGGAATATTCACACTGTAGAGCTGCAAGTACCGAACGTTTCATACTTTTGGCCTCGACCTCCGTAGAATATGGCTTTAATAACAGTCTATCCCGGGTTTCCGTACTACGTACATATTATGTACCTGGTATATACTTTTCTCAGGACGTAATTATTCTACATTTCTTCATTTCCTTTTATCTTAACCTTTTCATCACATTCACATTCACATTCACATTCACATCCACATTCACTCCAGGGCGATTCCGCCTCATCCATGGGGGCATTTTCAGGTTTCCAGGATGATGCATCTTTTAAGCAATCCGTCACCTGTGCCTTCTGAAATATTTGCGCTTATTGCGCTTCTCATCCTCTCCATTATTGTTCTTTTAATTCTACGACGGTATCTCCCATTACGAACAACACCAGCCTACTTACTGGTGCCCGTCTTTTTTGCATTATGGTTACCTGCAACTATCGTGCTATTGGTTCCTATTGACCTCGCATCCAATGCTAGTACAGATGATGATACAAGAGGTATCTGGCTCCCACCTAGAGCCCTACTCGTATCGTGGAGGATCTCGTATTGGTTAACCTTCGTCTTGACATGGTGAGCTTGATCTTGTCTTATATATTATTAACTCGCACATCTATTTGCTAACCTTACATCTCTCTAGGTTTATATTACCCATATTGGCCGAATATTCCGATTCCGGTTACCGCGAACCCAAAGACCGAATCCTCTATTCGTTGCGCCAAAATGCCCAGTATTATGCGCTTGTATTTGGCTCTGCCATCCTCGGACTCGTTTACTTTTTCATATCGTACGGTCCTTCCTTCACCTCACTAAAGGGGTTAATCTTAGCCCTCGCCTACTGTTGGGGCTTGGTTTTAGCCATCTATCTCATGGGCCACGGCCTCGTTGCTATCCCTCGCGATCTGATTAGGAATGCAAACGCCAGTCACCGGTTACGAAGGCTCCAGGGTCGTGCACCTAGGCTCTATGAGAAGAGGGAGGATGCCATACTTAACCTGGAAGATATAGAGGTTCAGGTGTCGGAATTGAGCAAGCGTAAGACTGGTAGTGCTCGAGATTTCCAGGATTGGATCGAAGAGTTATCCGATATATGTAAAATCCCCGAATATCGACCAAGAAATATCCTGCCCCGGACAGACAGTGACAGTCGCATTATTCCGACAGTCATCACTGAAAAGTATTTGGCAGAGCTCACTCGCCAACTAATGCGGGCAAGGCATACCAAGTCACGATACCTCGACGAATGGGATCGCTTACTCCAAGATGCGTCGAGGACTCAGGCAATCCTAGATTCTGCAGCTTCGAAGAAGTTGGACTATGGTGCAAGCTCTCCAGGATCCTCGTTTTGGGACAGAACTACAGTCCTTACCCCCTATACGCGATATCTTCTTTACTACCACGTTATTCCCCTTTCCCGTATTATTCTTGGCGGCGTTCTTGCGTTAGCGTCAGTGTGCATCATCTGGTCTGAATTGATAAAGGCAGTTTTGCCGTCACTATCAATTATCCGGCTCACCGTCGTTCATCATTGGACAGGCGATAGCGGTCGAGTTGGGTTTGCGGGTCAGCTCATCGCTGCGCTTTGGATCATGTACATGTGCGCAGCAGCTCTTCACTCTGTAACCGAGGTCAAAGTATGGCGTGGACGTGCTCTGGTCAGGCGTAATACTGCTCATGAATCGGCATTTTGGTACGCAGGCCAGGTCGCAAGACTTACTGTTCCACTGTCTTACAACTTTGTCACGTTCCTATCACGGGAAATATACCAAGATACCACGTTCTACCATATTCTTGGACAATACGTCGACCTTACTCCGCTTGGCAAATGGTTTGACTATCTCTTCCCCATCTTCGTCCTCATCCCTGTGTGTGCCACCTTGTTTGGGTTGTACGGCAAAGTCAAGAACTTCTTCGGGTTCGGGGTAGACGTCGTAGACGAGGATGAAGAGAACCAGCCCAGTTATGGCACAGGCTCGTGGCGTGAGGGGAAGGCCCTTATAGAACGCGAGTTGAACGGAACATCGATTTCTCGGAGATTGGACGAGGCCGTATCTCGGTCTACAAACGGTCAAGGTCGCGCCGCCCCCATCTCGTCAGTGCCTGCGACCAGAGCCGAAGCCCCTCGGACGCCGTTTGCTACGTCCCCCTCGTATCATGATCGACCCGTTGGAAGGACATGTCAGCCTTCCCGATCTAGTAGAGTATCCGAGCCGGCGGCTGAAGACGAAAACTTCTTCACGAGCCTAGGCCACCGATTCAAGAACACGTTCGACACGATGGACACCCCGAAATGGCTACAGGACATCGGAGACGGTATCAAGAAGCCGAAGTGGATGGGCGGCAACGACGAAGCTGGCGAGAGTAGTAATAGAGCAGGTCGCAGCGACTCGGACATCCGACGATGGTTCGGAGGCGACGGCAGGATTAGATTATAAGATAGTAACTTTCATCACCGGAGGTACATAATAAGTGAAAAATCAGTTTTAATTTATACCACTTTCTAGCGTTCGAGGATTACATTCGTTGAACATGAAGGTGTGTCCTGTAAATTAGCCTAGCCTACTACAACATTCTCGTAATCATTGTTTTTATAGCAAAATCTAGCCTTTTTGTATTTGGTAGAGGATGATGTTGTCTCGCTCTGTCTTGATTTTTTTTCACCACGGTGGATAGGGGTACTTGATGTAAGGGATACCTGGGACAGCTGGGAAGCCGTGGTTTGCGTGATTTAGAAACATGGTGTTCAAATCGGTATTACTTATGGAGTACCAGGGTACCAATACTGTGTATGCATATCGTACGAAAGAGAAAAGAGTGCAGTCTCAGGTAATTACCTACCTACCTACCTACCACCTAGTCACCAATTAAAATATATCTTAGGAGCAGGTAAGCAGGTTACAGGCATGATTCTATACTTACCTAGGTAGGTAGGTATCAAGCGTAAATCGCATTCACAGAGCTTAAGCCGAGAGAGGGGGTCACGAGAAAACATGAGGTATGCCTCAAACGACTAGATTAATCTACGCGAACTGTAGAATCCTATCAATAGGTACATAAAAGTCGTCTAGAAACGACGCGAGGATTGTAGATAGGTACCGGTAATTAAACGGATCATGGGTACATAGGAGGTAGATAAGTAAGTAAATACGTTGATTCGTGCTAGATACCTACCTACCTACCTAGAAAATAGGAGGTAGATAAACGCCTGTATCAATTGATGAAGTATTATGCTCGTCATATAAACACGTAGGTACCTAGGTAATATACCGTACACTCTAGGGTAGGTAGGTAGGTACACCTATCTAATAGTCGTTGTCGCGGTTGTTTGCCGCGCCCTCGCGCTTCTCACGGCCCCTCTCCCCCAGACGGTCGCTGCCCAGGACCGAGCCGGCCTCTGTTGTGGGGTTAGCACCTTTCGGATGGAAGGGAATTTAGGCGCAGTAGGTAGACAAGAGGAATGTAGGTAAAAAAGAGGGGGCTTTGAGGGAACTGTGGCGGAGACTGGGTAGGAGGCAGGTGTGTATGTATGTATGTATGTATGTATGTATCGACGATCGACAGGCGACGTTGAAAAAAATAAAATAAAACAAGACGTACTCTCGAGAACCTTGCCGGCGAGGCTGTCTCCCTTGCGGTTGGAGGAGTTGTCATCTCCGTAGCCTCCAGAGCCGTAGCTGTTCGACCCAGTGCTACTGGATCCGTAAGAGTCGTTGTCGTTGTTGTTGTTGTTGCGGCGGTTGGACGATCCATAGCTGTCGTCGTCCCGGGATGAGCCGTAGGAGTTGGAGTTGGAGTTCGAACCATACGAGTCGGTGTTCGAACCGTAGTTGTTGCTAGAGCCGTACGTGTTGTCGTTGTCTCGGCGAGAATCGCTAGAGCCGTAGCTGCTGCTGCTGTTGTTGTTGTTGCCAGAGCCGAGGGAGCTTTCGTTGTCCCGACGAGTGTTGCTTGAGCCGTAGCTACTACTGTTGTTGCCAGAGCCGAAGGAATTGTCGTTGTCTCGGCCAGTATTGCTCGAGCCGTAGGTGTTGCTCGATCCGAAGGAGTCCTTGTCCCCTGAGCCATAGGAGTTAGAGGAGCCGTAGCTGTTGTCGTTGTCACGACGGCTTGAGCCGTACGAGTCGTCGTTGTCCCGACGACTGGAGCCATATGAGTCGTTGTTGGACGATCCATACGAGTTGCTCGACCCGTAGGTGTTGTCTGATCGGTCGCCTTGGCCGGACCCGAACCCTCCGTCGTTGCGGGAGCCCTACATTCGAGGTATTAGAATTCATGAAGCTAGTCAATCCCTCGAGGACTGTAATGTACTACATACGTAGCTGTCGTTGCCGCCGTAGCTAGACTGTGTCCCGCATTAGCTATGTTACCGCAGATAGGATCTATAGGTTATTCTTACGTTGTCGTTGCCGTTGTAAGACATTGTTGAAAGTATATGGAATGGAGCAGAGACTTGGGTTGATTCCTGAGGGATAGCAGTTGGTGTGTATAGACCTATGGTTTCCTCTGTGCCAGACAAAGATGAGAGGGGGAGAGTTATATATGACGGACACTAGCAAAGAGACGAGAGACTCTTAGGGAACGAGCTCCTTTAGCCAAGTGAGGGGAGCTTCTTGGAAGGACTTTGCGTTAGGGCCGGAGACACAACGTCACTGGATGCCTCTCAATAGACCAAAAGAGCTATGTCTGAGTTCGGCGATGGCAAAGACGCCACGGTGGGTATCTTGATTCTTGGTCTTCCACCGTCGTGCTCGGGGACATCATGGTCAGGTACTTCTCGTCAATCTTAGATATCGAGGTAGTCTGAGGTAGCCCATTTCAGCTCCTTGCATCATCCTCAGGGACGGCTGCATGGTTAAAGCGCAGGTTTTAGGAGAAGCCGACCAGTTAGATCGATAGATGGGTAGATAGAATATGTAGTTCAGCTTGCTAAATAAAATTCGTCATCTACCAGGGCATGACGACAAGTCACTAGCGGCGATGCTCGCCATGTTTGTATACATCTTCGTAACAAGATTGTCCCGTCTCTTAGATTGTACTGGTATTCCCGCATTTCCCTTCCTGGTAAGTCAGCTCGTGAAGCTTGCATATTTTGGCGCGCGCGCCCCGAGTTCGTTGGCTGAGTAGGACCGGAACTAACCATTACTTGCTTTGCTGCAGCTGTTTACAAGGAAAGGTGAGCGAATTAGTATACTATTGATACTCCTTTGCCTGTACCCAAGTATTCTTTCTCATCTCACAAAGAACAAGGTACGGAACTAACGTCATACATTACCCAGATACCTGTTATATGATGTCGGGATCGTGGATCGTGATACATATCAACGGATTACTATACTATATTAGATACGGTGGGGTTGAAAATGACAGATCTGACAAGCTAAGCCATGCTGTGCCAAAGAAATCCAGGTCCAATGTTCCGGTTACGACCGCACAAACAAGTTTCATAATGAAATCCGACGAGATCGATCCTGTCAAAAATCGTATCCAGCTATCTTGATCTTGTCATCCCCCGCCTACGTTAATAATGAGAACGAGGGGAAATCAAGAGTGGAAAAAAAAAACTAAGGAGCATATGCCGTGCACTAAAGACAGCCACAGCATTCTCAAACTGGCCACTCAAGATGCAGGATAGAGTACACATGTTGCGCTTGAGAATCCGCTAATGAAAAGTCCATCCCTTCTTTGGTGTCGTCCTTAGTTAGGTGTATAAGTAGTAACCCATACCTAAACTATGAATGAATTGCGCACTTTGACATATGGTAATCAATTTATTCCGAGGCATCGTTGTCTGTAACTCTCTAATCGTATTTTTTGTTCGTTACAGATCTTTGTTAGAAGGATGCCTGTTCGATCGAAGACAATTCTGCGTACCACAATAGCGCACCGAGCGGTTGCTCTCCTTATTGGCTCCGAATTCCGGTTCGGTATACGTAGTTGGAGACACCGATGAGCAAAGTCTTGGAAGTTTGTCTTGAAAAGTAGCCGGGCTCCCGAAGCCATGTTAGAACCATGCCGCGTGTCTATGGTATGGTCTATAGGGGTATCAATGCATATGCACGCCTCGGACTCTAAGGGATGTCCTCTGTAAAATGAGCACATCCGTCGCCAGTTCCCGCATCGCAAAATAAAACAACAGCCTGTTCCGCGAGGCCAGCTTTACAGCCACCACACACACACACACAATACTGTAAAACGTTTGTAAGAGCTGCGTACTTGTTAAGATAATGTTGCCTCTGCTCCGCTAGCATGAATAACACCATCGCCATTTGTAGCAGGCATAGCAATCGGCCTGTTCTGAATCTTTTCAGTCAACGCTACCATCTCTCTCAGCATAAGGTCCCGGATATTACGAGTGAGGTCGTCGACATCCTCGGCCTTCAACCCAGTGGTCGAAATCGGGTCAAGGACTGCAAAATGTCAGCGTGTAAGTCTAGTGAGATAAGCAAAGAGATATGGATATGTCACCTTTGACGGGAATCTTCCCAGATTTGAACACATAGTCCTTGATATATAGCACGTGAGAGTAATTGGCCACTACCACGGGGACGATAGGCACACCGGCCTGGACGGCAAGATGGAATGCGCCCTTCTTGAAAGGTAGAAGAGTAGGATCCTTTGCGTAGCTACGGGTACCTTCGGGGAACATGTAGACGCTCTGTCTTCGTCTCTGGATCTCGCTGGCTGCACCAGCCATCGCCTCTCTTGCATCCTTCGAGTTCTTTCGATCGATGAATATTGTACCACTCAACGACATGAACCATCCTAAGAATGGTACATTCCTCAACGCCTTCTTAGCAGTCACGCTGCAGTATTTAGGGAACATGCAACCGAGCATGAGGACATCCAGCTCAGTTTGATGATTCCCGATGAAGACGGCCGGTCGAACGGTCTCGAGATGTCGCTGCGGATCTATAACCTCAAAAGTAACGCCTGTTGTGAGGGCCATGATATATTTGAAAGCACGTGCTGTCGTCCATTGCGCAATCTGTTCGCGACCTAGTATTCGTAAGACGATAGAAGCTAGAGCTCCATATGTGGCGCATATTAATAGAGAGAGGTATGCGGCGAGTGAGCGGGCGGCGAAGCCGGCTTTAGGGGTGATGACGGAGAGCATGTATAATGAGACGACGAGGATAATATAACCCGCAAGGAAGTAGGTTAAGACGGAAGAGAAGGACATGCTGCGCAAGACATTGGCGAACCGTAGTGAGAAGTTGAAATAGATAAAAGGCGATCGTCGTAGGTTGATATCGTAAGTTGATGTCGTAGGTCGAGGTCGTAGTATGTCGTACTAGGCTGAGAATATGTTGGGCTAGACAAGATGTATTTTTTTTATCACAAAGTCAAGTCAAGTGACAGATTTATATCGGACGCTTGTGACAGATGTCGGAGTTCAAGGTCGTTTGTGTTCGTAGTCACGATTACTTTCATACTTATCACGAGGCCATCTCCATTCCCATCATCCCCTAGAATTGGATTAGAAGAGAGTTCTATAAAAAAGAAGAGGTCTTTCGGGTAGAATATGTATTGTTAGAAGATGATGTATTTCTCTAGGTGATTAGAAGTGGGTTTGTTCCTTTTTTTTTCTCTCTCTTCTCTCTTTTCTTATTCTCACCGACAGCTGGTCAGTCTTGATTTGTTGAGAGGATGATTGGGGGAGAATTTGGAGAGCGGCAACTTTGAGCTTGGCTTCCGACTAGACGGGACCATTTTACTGTAATACATACTTTGGTACCTAGAGTCTAAGTCATTTGAAGCCACAAGGCAGGGAAGATCCATACATAGCATGTGATCTTACCCCATAAAATCTTATTGATACCGATATCCATGCAACAATCCGATAACTCGTTAACTGATACCGTATGTACTATTATATTATCTACACCAAGTTTTCTCCGAATATGCCACATACATATGTGTACATAGTACTATGTAGGTTATGTAAGAAACTATTGAAGGTAATTGCAACTTTACTAGTACACAGACATGTAAATATCCATTTATAAATCTTAAGTTTTGAGCATGTTAAACCTGCACGTATATTATTGTCGTCTCACATCACTCAGCTTAGCTTAAGGTTCTATTATCAAAGTTCTCCCTTGGGAATGAATTTCTCTCTTAAACTATTTCACCAAGTAGCTATTTTCAAGGCAAACTTGACTTTTAGATTACCACTTCCCTAAATCTAGAATATATTGTATTGGTTGACCATGCAGGCTTAAGGCTTACGTTGAAAATACCTGTTACAGAGTAAGTTGGTTGATAGTTAAGAGGTAACTAACTAATCAAACATTAATGATTCAGCTGTTGGTAGAAACTATTTCTAAACGATCTGCATAATTCTTCATGTCAACCAATATTGCACAAGGTAGAGTTATAATGGTAACAAATGATAACTCGGCGAATAGGATACCTCTTTGAAATATCAAATAACCGGTAGATTTGTGGAAACAAAGGTAACAATATATGAAGACCTTTTACATAGTACAGCAGATCCATGGTATTGGTAAACCATGGACTATGTCCTGTGACAGAAGAAAAAGCAAGGGAAACGAAGTCATTTACAGTCACATAGGAGGCATTACAAATTCACATATAACCACATGGGCACTCACTTAGATATGTATCTACACCGGTAATTAAGATAAGTCAATCTCCATCATGGCATGCGTGTTACCGGTCTTGTGTAATGTAAATACCCGTCATATAAGGAAGGAATTTCAACCTGTCAATGGTGAAAAGATATCTGTGACTTTTCTAGCTGCTTGGGTATCTATAAAATATATGTGACTACCAACTAACAGTTATTCAAGTGTTGAAAAATAAAGCATTGAACAATATGCGGTTGTAAGCAAAAATAATTGTATAGTTAATGCATGCAGATCTGCACAATGCCTGGATATATAATAGTCTTGACAAACTGCTTATATACCTATATACTCTTACACGAAATATCAACTTGAAAATAAAAAAAGTACATAATCATATTACCTAGAGAGTCCAAAAGTCTACGTTTTATTAGATAAAAATCACCAACATGTGTCTCTAAGACGGAAGTAGCATTCCCTTCCGTCTCCAACGGCTACTAGCAACGTACGATGCTGTGCAGGCGGGATGAACTATGTATGCATAGTGTAACGTGCGGGTCGTGAAACCAATTCCTGTTCGGGTAAGAAAGTACGATTTAGACCAATAGGGAATGTCATGTGCAGAGAAATAGCAGGTTCCCTGCAGCAATAGACAGGCACGGAAGCGGGGCAATGCGGCACACCGAGTCCCCGAGAAAAGGAGCATAAAAGTTAGTTGTTCATGGTACGAAATGTACGAAATGTACGAAGAATTCGTATGTCATTGGACTGACGTATACTACTTTAGGTCATGTCTCCACCGAATTACCCTTTAGTATACCTTAGGTACATTATGCAGTATAGTATACACCCAATAGCAACTTCCTATATACATGTGTACCTTAGGGGATAGGCTATGTATACTGGAAATGTCAAACATGAATGTGTCAAATGTACACATACATGGTAACAGAATTTACATAATAAATGTATATATACTTCGTTAGCGTTCTGCATAGTTTGTGTTAGTTTCTTGTCCCCAATCACATTTCGCCCATCTGTCATCAAGTAACAACTTTCTTTGGGGGGAGGAAGATTTTCCCTTTTTAAACATTTGCAAAACTTGATTCTTCCAGTGTCTATCCTCATCAATTGGCTGAGACAATCTTGGATTTATTGTCATCATCACCATGGATGCTGTACTTCGTCAATCTAAGGCTATGTGCCCCTTCTTGAAGGCGGCATCTCCGGCTACTCTTCGTGCGCTCTCGACTTCGACTCGTCCTCAAGCCTCTCCATGCGGCGGAACCATCTCTAAGTTGCAGCTTCTTGGCCAGCGCTGCCCTGTCATGGGTAAAGCGTTGGCCATCCAGTCTGCCAGAGTTGGTAGATCGCCAATGGCTTCCGCTGCCACTGTTGCCGGTATTCGTAACCACTCCGGCGCATCCAAGTCGGGCAGGGCCAAGATCCATACCAGTCGCTCACATGAAGCCAGAGCAGTGGATGCTTCTATGTTTGATGGTCCAGAAAAAGGTATATTGACTCGCATGTACGAACTGTGCCGAAGCTAGGTACTAAACGCTTTCTATTAGTTCAATTCCCGCCGGCTGTTCATGTTAATCGCAAGACCAATGCGTCCGCTCCTCTCAACAAACCTCCGAGTCCGAATATCAAATTCGATTACAACTCTTTCTACGAGTCGGAGCTGGACAAGAAACACAAAGACAAGTCCTATCGTTATTTCAATAATATCAATCGGTTGGCCAGGGAATTTCCTCAGGCTCATGGGACCAATAAGGAAGAACGAGTAACGGTGTGGTGCTCCAATGATTATCTAGGAATGGGTCGAAATCAGAGTGTTCTACAGCAGATGCACCAGACCTTGGATGAGTACGGCGCTGGTGCGGGGGGAACAAGAAATATATCTGGCCATAACAAGCATGCTGTTGAACTTGAGGAAACCATTGCTAAGCTACATGCTAAGCAAGCGGCCCTTGTCTTCAGCTCTTGTTATGTGGCTAACGATGCGACGCTGGCGACGCTTGGAAGCAAGCTACCGGAATGTGTCATATTATCTGACAGCTTGAATCATGCATCTATGATACAGGGTATTCGACACTCTGGAACGAAGAAGATCGTCTTCAAACACAATGATTTAGAGGATCTCGAGGCTAAACTAGCCTCCCTACCTCTTCACGTGCCTAAAATTATCGCTTTCGAATCCGTTTACAGCATGTGTGGCTCAATTGGACCGATTGAAGGAATATGTGACCTGGCAGATAAATACGGAGCCATCACATTCCTCGATGAAGTTCACGCTGTCGGTATGTACGGTCCGAATGGTGCTGGTGTTGCTGAGCATCTGGATTTTGAAGCCCACCAGCAGGGTAGGCCACGAGGGACGATCATGGACCGTATAGATATTATAACAGGTACTCTAGGCAAGGCGTATGGGTGTGTCGGTGGATACATTGCTGGGAGCGCAAAGCTCGTGGATATGATCAGATCTTTGGCACCCGGCTTCATCTTCACGACTTCTCTTCCTCCGGCTACCATGGCTGGCGCTAAAGCTGCTATTGAATACCAGATGGACTGCAATAATGATCGGCGACTCCAGCAACTTCACACGCGTGCGGTTAAGGAGGCGTTGAATGCCAGGGACATCCCTGTAATCCCTAATCCGTCACACATCGTTCCTATTTTGGTTGGAAATGCCGAGCTGGCGAAGGAGGCTTCGGACATGTTACTAAACGATTACCAAATTTATGTGCAGTCCATCAACTACCCAACCGTACCGGTTGGCCAGGAACGTCTAAGAATCACTCCGACCCCCGGTCATACGAAACAATATCGTGATCAACTGGTCACAGCGGTCAACGAGATCTGGTCCAAACTTGGCATCAAACGAACCTCCGACTGGGCGGCTGAAGGCGGTTTCATCGGCGTTGGCGAAGCCGGAACAAACGCCGAGGAGCCCCTCTGGACGGATGAACAGCTTGGAATCGACCAAGAAGTCGCCAAAGAAATCAAAGAGTCAAAACCAGCCAATAGCTTCATGGAGACTCTACTTGAACGCGAGAACTCGGCCACGGCCATGAGCTCCTCCGCCTAATTGCAATTCTTAGTCTCATAGAGACAGTTTACATCCGCAAGAGGGGAGCTCATCGGACCCAACCCACGTTCTTTCGAGCGTAGCGGAAGACTTGAGCAGTTTATGATTTTGAAGTTTTGATCTGATTCGAGCATCAACCCATGCTGTAACACCTACTGTTACCTTACCTTACCAAATCATCGAGACCGGCTATATAACATGGCTCGATAGAATTTACATAGCAATACAATCAGCGCCGTCTCGCCATTCGGACAACGCTCATTGAAACTTGAGATTATTTCTCCATGAGCCTGTAGAAATGTGAAAATCGTCGTAAATATTTATTTCATTTTCTACCGGAGGTAACCCATAACATGTCTACAAGGAATGATAAAATACCAAAAGCAAAGGGAAAACCCTCGATACGGTTTCTGGAATCATTGATGCGACGAGCGGTATTTTTTCCCAGCAGCATATTCACCTACCTCTATTGCTAGTATACAAAGCGTAAGTAGCTTCCATTTGCCTATTCGATATCTGTTCCCAAGCATGCATGTGTAATTCTTAACCACGGTGTAGTACCTAGGTAGGATATTGACATGCAGTTCACCGAGGCTAATAAGCTGAGCAAAGGCAATATAAATATCCGTCAGGACTCACTCCAGGGAGAATATATCTATGTTTAGACCTGGATCCCCCCCCCCCCCCCTCCTCCCCTTTTCTTTTAGAGGCTAGAACTGCCTGTCTATGCGGAGACTGGTCAATGGTTAAATATACGTCTTCCCTGGGCGAAGAGCGTCTCACCACGACCATTTACCCGTTCTTGGCTCGAGGGTCGTCAATCCGAGCAGGCGCATATACCCTGAAGCCAGGACGCGGAGGTAGCATCTCGCGGAGCTTAACGCGACGACGACCTGTCTTTCTCTTCCTCTTGAAACGAACCGGTTACGTCTCCACGTGGAGAATGTCATATGGTGGCCTGCATGTCATATACTCTGCCGCTGGGATACGACGGCGGTCGAGACCAAGGCATCCTGGCTGCGACTTACTAGCCGGCACATGTCTGCCACGCCAGTCGCTGTGCTCTGGGAGATTCCTACGGGGGCCGCTTTCTAGGCAGTGATAAAACCCGGGGGACGTCTGGGGGTAAAGTTCGTAGATCGCATCCTTCCCACCAAGTCGCGAAGCCTGCTTCCAACACAGCGAAAAATGAGGACCACAGACCTGATCATCGCCGCCGGCGCCGCCCTGCCGCCTGCGACGGCGCTACCATCGTGGCTCGACCGCCGCCAGGCCGGGTCGACGGTCACGGTGGACCTGTCGAAGACGTACCAGACGATCGACGGGTTCGGCTGCTCGTTCGCCTTCCAGCGGGCGAACCTGATCACGAACATGTCGGACAAGGCGAAGCAGCGGGAGCTGCTGGACCTGCTCTTCAACGCGACGACGGGCGCGGGCCTGACCATCGTCCGCAACGGCATCGGCTCGAGCCCGGACAGCAGCTCCGACCACATGAACACGTTCGCGCCGACGAACCCCGGCGGGCCGGCCGCCGCGCCGCAGTACCAGTGGGACGGCAAGGACTCCGGCCAGCTGTGGCTGTCGCAGGAGGCCTACAACACCTACGGCGTGCGCCAGATCTACGGCGACGCCTGGAGCGCCCCCGGCTACATGAAGTCGAACAACAACGAGAACAACGGCGGCACCCTGTGCGGCGTCACCGGCACCAACTGCGCGAGCGGCGACTGGAGGCAGGCCTTTGCGGATTACCTGGTCCAGTACGTCAGGTACTACGCCGAAGGCGGCGTTCCGGTCACCCGGTAAGCGGGACATCTATTTCTCAGGAGCACCTTCTTTTGTTATCCCCCTCCCCCCACCCCCCCTTACTCCTAAGGGGTAAGTATGTATGCAGCTGACGGCTTCACGCCGCTCCTAGGATCGGCTTCCTAAACGAGCCCGAGTTCTCCCCGGGCTACGCGTCGATGAACTCGAACGGGCAGCAGGCGGCCGACTTTATCAAGATCCTGTACTCTGCGCTCGAGGCGGCGAACCTGACCTCGCAAGTGGGCATCGGCTGCTGCGAGTCGGAGGGCTGGGGCAACCAGGTGAACATGGTCAACGCCATCAAGTCGGCGGGCGCGGAGGACATGCTCGCGATGGTGACGTCGCATACTTATACGGGCGGGCCTTCGGGGCCTATGAACACACGGTACGTGATGACGTTCGTTCGTTTGGCCTCTCTAGTAGGATATTTTATGTTATGGGTAAGAGCTAACGTATTTATAGTATGTCGATATCCTCGGTTTCGCGTCCGCGATAATCTCTCCCTTCTCCTTTTCCCTCCCCCGTCCTGCTTTCATTCCTTCAAAGTCTCAAAGTAACATTCATACGTGCGATACTTACACAACCCCAGGCGTCCCGGTCTGGCTCTCGGAGCAGTGCGACCTGCAAGGGCAGTGGACGACGTCGTGGTACCAGTTCGGGGGCGCGGGGGAGGGGCTGACGTGGGCGAACAACATCTACAACGCGCTGGTGAGCTACAACGTGTCGGGGTACCTGTACTGGGAAGGGGTGCAGTGGCCGTCGCCGAGCACGAACGAGAAGATGATCCGGGTGGAGCAGCAGGCGCCGTACGGGTACGAAGTAGCGAAGCGGCTCTGGGCCTTCGCCAACTGGTCGCGCTTCGTGCGGCCGGGCGCCGTCCGCGTCTCGAGCTCGGGCGGGTCCGGCGTGAAGAGCGCCGCGTTCCGGAACGTCGACGGGAGCGTCGCCGTCGTCCTCATCAGCACCGGCGCCTCCGCCGCGAACGTCGAGGTCAAGGTCACGGGCGGCGCCTCGAACGATACCGCGACCGCGGCCACGGGCTGGGTGACGGACCAGAGCCACGACTGCGAGCAGATCGACGTTACCGTCTCGGACGGCTCCGTCGCCGGCAGCGTCGCGGCGCGGTCTATTACTACGTTCCACATCCCGGCGCCGGCTGTCGCTCCGGCTGGTAGGGGTTAGGTTAAACTAGGTCTTGCAATATTGACATCTTGGTTATCATTTATTATTTTATTTTATTTTTTTGAGAGAAGAGGAAGCAGTTGTGTTTTAAGTAGTGTAAGTCCAGTTCATGATGGTGATTTACGTGATGGGTGATAAGTGTTTTGTGTTAGGTTGAAGAATAGATAGGTACGCTTATAGAGGTAAGTATCTACAATCTTAACAACAGACAGAATAAAAAGGGGAGACGTACTATATACCGGGTACTCTCCCCAGAATAAGCTCATGATTCGCATATGCATATGCACGTAAGTACAGCTACCTGAAGTGTGGGTGTCGTTGATTGATGAATGAATACCTCGGATATTACTAAAGGAGACTTGAGTTGTATTAGGTACAGACTACAGTACTTTCTTACACCTTTACATACATAACTACCCCAACTTCATTTGCTCGTTAATCTCATCACTTTGTCTTTCTCACCTCAACCACATCTCAACTACCTCTCACACTAATATTTTATCTGACCCGGCTGTGTATACGGGTTGTATATAATATATACGTAGTTCTGATGAATGTTACGAGGGCATTCAGAGTGACGCTTGCCAGAGCATTTCCGCAGCGTCCAGCTATATCACCTTTCTTATCCCCATCCTCTTTCTTATATACATCGCCTTACACCCGCCAAATCAGTTATAAACACGCTCTAAATCCCACCATGGCCTCCAGTCCGAAGCAGTCTGCCCGTGAGTTTGTAACTATTCGTCTTCATAGTCAACGAAGAGACACTTCAAAGGGAAGAATAGGACTAACCGTGCTTAGAACGACCGATTATCTTGTTAGTCTAACTTGATACTCTATCACGCTACGGTTAGAACAACGAGAGACTAACCGGCAAGCACCGCACAGCGTCTGTGACATGCAGGAGAAGTTCCGCCCTGTCATCTGGCAATTCGATAAGATGTACGTAACGAAGGCTTCATACCCCGTACATGCTCAGCCCAGGCCAGGTCCCTTTTAGCTTGAGCTATCTAGTCTGCACCTAGACCACCTCTTCCCATACAGTCTGAAATTTGAACCTGCTAACTCAAAGTGGGAGAAATCCCTTCTAACCGCCACCAGCCTCCTCACAGCGCAGAAAGTCCTCCGCGCAGCCCAGATCCTCGAGATCCCCGTGGTCGTGACGACGCAGAGCGCGGCCAAGCTGGGCCCCACGGCCGCCGAGCTCGCGCCGCTGACCGCGGGCGCGGTCGTCGACGCCGACAAGACGGCCTTCAGCATGGTCCGGGCCCCCGAGGTAGAAGCCTACCTCCGCAGCGAGGCTGGGGAAGGGGCGCCGGCCCAGGTCGCCATCGTCGGCATCGAGACGCACATCTGCGTCACGCAGACGGCGCTGGACCTGCTCGCCCGCGGCCACGCCGTCCACGTCCTCGCCGACGGCGTCAGCAGCTGCAACGAGCAGGAGGTGCCCCTCGCCCTCGCGCGCCTGCGCGCCGCCGGCGCCGTCGTCGCCTCCAGCGAGGGCTGGATCTACGAGCGCCTCGGCGACGCCGCCGACCCGCGCTTCAGGGACGTCGCAAGGTTGGTCAGGGACACGAGCGCGCAGACGAAGACGGTCCTCGCGGAGCTGCTGGGCGGGCGCGAGGGGAGGTGAAAGGGGGGTTTTTCTTTTCTTCCGGAATGAGGAGAGAGGGGGGGTATAAGGAAAGGATTGCTGATAACTCTTAAGGACGGATCTCACGCAATGTGAGAGCTTTTAGGCGATGCAAGGTACCTATCGGCTTGTTAGACAGGGTTCTATAGGTTGGTTGCTACTAAACTGTACCTTAGACGTCGCATGCATTTATAGCCAGGCGACATGAGGGTAGGTATAGGTACCGTAGGCAGGTAAATACCGGATTATAGGAGGTACGTAAATACGATGTAAACGAAAGCTTGGTAGACGGGTATACCGGTATACATGTGATACTATTTACGGCGCTACTAAAATTTTTGGCACAAGGCTTTTACGTCGGATCGATTATTTCATGTATAGACTGGGAATCGAAGACCTATTCTATACATAACTAGGTAGGTTATGTAGGTAGCTTACCTAGGTACCTTACAAAACGCAGTACGTAACCATTCAAACCCATCATCGTCCCGGTAAAAAGGGGGCGAAAGAGGGCTTATTTGGACATTCGACGTATCCCGAGACCTGGATGTCCAAGCCGTATAATGACGCCCGAACCTATTCCCCCCCCCGGAAACCCCCATATCCTAGTCGTCAAGGCCTTGCAAGATCGTAACCCTGGCCTTGTTCAACCACCAGAAGTCGCCCTTGGCTGTGGCCTTCCGTATGTTGTACAACTCGTCGATGAAGGCGGGGACGAAGGTGCCGGGCCCTCTGACGTCGCTCCTCTCGGCGGCGATCTCGGCGGCGATGTCGTAGTGCAGGACCGCCGCGATGGCGGCGGCTAGCTTGTCGTGCGGCCTCGCTGCGACGAAGGCCGAGATGGCCGTGCCTAGGCAGCACCCCGTGCCTGTTACCATGCCGAGGTACTCGTGTCCGTTGTGCACCGCGAATACCGTCTTCCCGGCCGTCACCAGATCCGTCTTCCCCGTCATCACGACCACGTGTCTCCGAAGGGTGGCGAGCGCTCTGATCTTTACGCCGAGTCCCACGAGGTCCCCGTCGTCGGACCCGCTGTCCACGCCCCGTTGCTGCGGCGGCTCAGAGTCCCCGGGCAGGCAGGATAGTATCTCCGACTGGTTGCCCTTGAGGACGTCGACGTAGCCGGCGCCGAAAATGGTCTTCGTGGCGGACCGTCTGATGGCGGTTGCGCCGGCCCTGCTCACGGCTCATTCACATACGTCAGAGACTCGATGGTCGTGCGGTAGCGGCGGCAAACGAATACTTACCCTACGGGATCGAACACGACAGGCTGTCCTGCGTCGTTGTAGGCCTTGATTGCTTTCAAATAATTTGCTAGCCCGTCTGGCGTGACAGTGCCCATGTTGACGACCAGCGCGCCCCCGAGCTTCGCCAGGTCCTTGGCCTCCTCGCCGTAATTAGCCATTATGGGGCTGGCGCCGATGCTCAGCGCGACGTTGGCGGCAAAGTTCTGGACGACCAGGTTCGTCATGTTGTGGGAGAGCGGTTTCTTGTCGTTTACGGCCATGATAATATGCGGTACCAGACTTAATAGCTTCTTGGGGGACCTCTTCTGTTGGTCTTCGGTTATGGCCGCGATTGCGAATGACGGAGGAGATTTCACTAGTCGGCGGAGCTCTCTCGAAGCTGCTTCCGGATCCCGAGCCGCCATGATGGCGCTCACCACCGCGACGCCGTCGAGTGATTTCCCTTTCGCTGAACTTTGCCATACAACACGCGATATGTTCGACGAATTGATGCCGCCGATGCATACCGTCTTCACCGGCCATTTCTCAGCTGCGATTTTAAGTAGAATCTCCTGGAGACCTTCTACGCCGATTATACTTTTCGTATTCTCCTTTCTAAGAACATATTAGTCAAATAAGTCGCTCTCGTGTCGGGTTCTCTCACGTAGCCGTGGCAAATACGGTTCCGATTCCCAAGTAGTCGGCGCCTCCACTAACTGCGATTTCCGCCTCGGCGACACTATTTACAGTGACGCCGATAATAGCGGCTTCCCCTAATATCTTTCTAGCGACTGATATATCTATGTTGCCGCACAGTCAGCTAACATCTTCATCATCCTAGATTGTATTTCTTGCGTTATTAATGAAGAAGCGTAAGGCTACGAAAAGATAATTCAGAGTAGTAAGGTCGTACCCAGATCATCCTGTCCGACGTGCACGCCTTCACAGCCGACTGCGAGTGCTACGTCCACGCGGTCATTGATGAGAAGCGGGACATGGTATTGTCTAGTGATTTGGTGTAGCTTGCGGCCGGTAGATACGAGTATAGCTGTGTCACTGGTCTTATCCCGATACTGCACGCAGGTTACGCCGCCCTTCAGAGCAGCCTCAACGACTTCGCATATGTTTGCGTCGCCGAGGATGGCAGGCGTTGAATCTGTTACTAGATATAACGAGTAGTCAACCAAGTCTTTCGACATCTTCTGACATAGATGAATTATTTATGAAGAAAGTTGTGCGATGTCGTGAGTATTTATTGTCTACATATGTGTTTAGTCTAAGTAGTTGTAGACTTGTAGTTGTAGTTGTAGTTGTCCAAGCTATGTGAAGTCTAAGTTGGAATAAATTAGTTGGAATCAATTATATGGACTTGAGTTCTTGGACAAACAAGAACCGGACTATAAATCCCCGATCTCTTACGTATGAATTGTGTAGCCACGTCAAGTCCTATTGATATGAGATTATAGGTATACCTTCTATAGGTACCTATTACCTCATACCTAAATACGGAGCACTTAGACCTAGGTATGTAACTAGCGAGGTTAGCGTTCGATATTCCACATTTCGAAAGCCGCTCTCATCCATCCACCAGATCCGATAGGTTCAACGTGCAGGTCGATCCAACATATCTACGTCTACCTAGTCTATGTAAGTACGGATTGTACGGTAGGACGGGGTTGTTATATAGCCGCGGATATCGTGGTTAATACTATTGATTTAGTTTTCTCTTTTATCTTTCTTAATCATATCTACCTACCTAAGGTTAAGCAACGCGCATCGGAACATGACCTTAGCAACCCATCATCAGCCATTACCCCCGTTATCATAGAAGCCGCTCTCCTTAAAGGGTGCTCTTTACTCGGCCGTTGCAGTTGGCGTTCTCGGTTTGCCCGACTGGCTCATCCACGAGAAGGCAGAAGCACTGCCGATAGGGTTGGTCGACGTACGAGGAGTCCCTGACACGCTCCGGTTCTCGCGAGCGCCTGTACTTCCTTTGGCCTCCACGCCGCTCGTAGATGTCCGCTTTGCCTCACGCCGAAATCCATTGCTGCCACTACCGCTGCTACCGGTGCCGGCTCCAACGCTGGCGATGTCTGCTCCGACTTGACTCCTGCGTCGGGGCTCGCCATTACCCCTTGGTGGAGGAGCCGGTTCGTAAGATGCTCCGGTCCGTGCCGAAGACGAGGACGACGACTTCATCGGCTTCAGGACTTTCATGTTCCGACTACCACGCCCAGCAGGCTGATACCCGCTCAGCAAGGTGTTCTCCTTCGATTCGTTACCATTGGGCGTAGCCCCGTGACGCCACGAATTCCAGATGCTGCCTGACGCTGAAGCTCGGCGTAGATTCTCGCCTGATGCGTCGCTTGACTGGGCTTGAGTTTCCTTTATACCCGATTCCGAGCCGCTAACTTCTTTATACTGTCGCTCACTTTCGCCACCGCTCTCGGATACACTGCTCGCTCCGGTAACTGCAGTCTGCTGGCTCGTTTGTTCCGAAGACGGCGATGCGAGGGCCCGGGCTTCATCCTCGTCACGCAGCTCCTTCGCTTGGGCTCCGTTAGACTGCGCAGCCGTCGCTGCTTGAGGCTTAGTCTCGCCAAAGACAAATGGACGGGCTGTAGCATTCAGCTTTGGTTTTTCGGGGAAGATGACCATCGTGCGGATATGTTTGAATACGCCGTTGTCCTCTGGGCGTACAAAAGGAACTGACAGTTTCTCACGCTCGCAACCGTAGAGCGTCATACGATTCTGAGAGAACAGAATATCGGCCGAATGTTCCCTCAGTGTCTCGCTGCCAATGAAGATACGGATGGTTTTTTTAGCTTCGGCATTGTCTGGCTGATCGATTCCTGCTACCTCAAACGAACACGCTAAACTTGGCATCTGGGGTGCTGGGCTCATCCCTCGCGAACTTGGCTGGGAAATGGTGGCTTCCGTCAAGTACACGGGCAAACGGATTCGGTGAACGCCGTCCAAGTCGCGTCGAATATCATCTGTCAAGTCCAGTTCCTTGATTAATGAAAACTCAACGACCGACTTTTGCGATCCAGTGCAGATATCTGCGTATAGCAAGGTATCGTGCGCAAAATTGTCCGTAAGCCAACATCGAATGATGGAAGGCACTGAACCTAACACAAACAAGCTTGGCGGCGGCTCGGGGATCCCAATCGGAGAATCCTCATCCTGCCCGGCGGGCGTAAACGTCGTGTCCAGGCCCAAACTGCTCCCACGTCCGGAGGCAACGGAGTGATGAGAATGCATGGAATGCACCGAATGGCCGGCGGAACTATGGCGACCATCCGATTTGTGGGACAGCGAACGCTCCATCATATTATGGTTCCCAAGTCCGCTCCCAGGTCTGATTGGACCAAAGTCACCTGAATGTCGGCCATTCTGCGCCCAGCTCGAACCTTGGAGAGCACTCTCATCAAAGCGAACACTATTCGCCCTGGACGCAACACCACGTCTCGCAGGCTCGTCTTCGGCATCGAGGTGCAAGCTGCCTAAGAGACTCTGACCCTGCTCCTCAAAGTCGTCGAACATCTCATTCGAAGGAATCTGAAGTGGCCCTAGGTACAAAGTTAGAACCTATAGGAGTCGTGAAAATAAAAGAAGACGAACCGTGCTGCGGCGTACCACTCAAAGCACTGGGGAATGGCGAGTTCCAAGCGGATTTAATCGCAGCATCATCGGCCTGGCGCTTCTCTAACCGAGCTAGTCGTTCGGCATGGTTGTTTTGTATCATCTGCATCTGCTTGACGTCCATATGGACAGTGTAGAGTTCGTCGCGAGAGACCGGGAAGCGAGAATCCATGCCAACTCAGATTAACCCCGTTTCAATTCTAGGCAGGCAAGATCTGAGGTTCGATAAACGGCTACAGTCTGGTTGTAATAGAAAGAAGAGCTAGCTAGGCCGAGGAGGCTTAGGTGGGAGGTCAGAAACGATGAGGATCAGAATATGGATTTTCAGGAAGCCTAGATGGTAGTCAACTCGTAGCATTTGGTTCGGAACTGTGAGAGGACGTGACCCATCGATTTCACGTATAGCTGGTATAAACTCCGAAGAATGGTACTTGCGGCTATCTCGTTCCCCCGTCTGAACTGTTGCTACCTCTATCCGTGTTATGTGGAAGATGAGGTCCACCACCACCTCCTCATCGCAGAGGACCTAACGGTCACTTTGCGAGTCGTTATGTAATGCAGCGTTTCTAGGGCCCGACTTTTGATGCACGGCAGTATTTTAAAGGTGGAGGCTGTTCAAGGTCGAAACACAAAGGCTTCCGGCGGAGGGAGATAGAGCGGACGAGAACGTGGTGAGGCAATACTAAATTAGGAACCCGATCAAGTAGAAGCCTTGTTGCGGACAATCTGCTGTGAAGAGACTATGCTGCGGTCGAGAAAGGCTAGGCGATCCTCTTCCCGTTGTACTAAGTCGATGTCGGAGTAGCAACAATGGATTACAGTCACGAAATAATGTTATAATACGCTAGTCTGCTTCTCTTTTTCTTTTTTTTTCTTTTGCTTCTTTTTTTTTCAGGATAGATGGAGGAGGTAGTTATCGGATTTGACCTATTCGGATGTGGCAAGCGGGCTCCGTAGACGAGATCTACGTGGGTAGGATGTTTAAGTAATCGAATCGAGGTCGGCGTCAGGAAAAGTGATAGAGGAGGAAATGAAGCAGTTCGATCGGTGTCCCAAGTTTCAGGACGACACAAGAAAAATGAATATATTGAGAGAATACAACAGGGAGTTAATTAGTTCAAGGCAGGGTTGATACCTTATAATTCAAAGGTGCAGGAGAAAGAGAGGAGGGACCGGGATTGTCAAAGTGTGTGTGTCAAAGAATATCGACGAGCTTATGAGAAGAGAAGAGGCCGGAGTTGTTGGATGGGAAGATTTTCAAAAGTGATGTACCAGAGAGAGAAGCTGACTACATCAATGTATCGATTTCTTACAAAAATGGTTGGCGGTCCAGAGGTACATATGCATATAAGTTGTACACATACATGGTAACCTATACGTTGTATACATTCATGGATGCATTCCCATTTATTATACGCAGTAGGTACATAAGAAGGTAAAGAAGGTACAGGTACTATGGTCTGTACCGGCTACCAATATTGGCTAGATACTTGTTACCATTTTAGGTCGCAATGACCGTTCACGTTCACAAACACTGACATGTATCCACCATTTGGATTCCCTTAGCGCGTATCTACTTTTTTAGTGCGTACATACATATTTGTCTGCAGGTAGCTAGATGTACCCAACAGGAACAAAGTACATACTAAGAAGCCCTAAAAATATGCGCACTGGCCAAGGAACTACATTCAAATACCTACCCATATCATTAATACATGTATGACAGGAAGTCGTTTACGATAGCAGATTAAAAACTTACTAGGGTAGGTACATTACATACATACATACCACATACATACATACATATATACCTACATACAACCACATACATACATTGATCAATGCTCCTCATTCCGAGCAGGAACGCCGCAGGTAGATCTCCGACTAACAGCCGCAATCAATTCTCCTACTGCAGTAAATACATATGTATGTAACCTGCGCATACTTGTGCGAAAGACGTCTTATTGACTGAGGCTGCAGAAGAGAAAAAACTCTTCTGCAAACGGACTCTGTAACCTAAAAACTTATTCTACATTTGTGGGAGGACCTGAGACATGGATCATGTGACCAGAGGTCACATGACCTACTCTCTGACAATACTTCACTCTAACTTTCCTACAACCATTTTATCTATTGCAGTCGCTCGCTTCATGTAACATCATCTACCATGATTACATATCTTCAATACACATGTATGAACAACTTCTTTTATCCATTACACATGAACCATGATGAACTTTCATAGCGTTCCAGGATTCATAATGCGCCAATCCGGGAATACTGCCTCTTCCTTCGAGAAAGGTCTGATATGCGACTTGACAATATCAAAGAAGACTTTGTAGGCCTCTCCACTCATATGCAACCCGTCTGGTAAAAGCTGTTCCAAAGCACCTCGCTTGCCGCCGGGATGTCCTAAGGGTAGACTGTTCGCATCGAAGTCAGGGGTTAAGGAGACCGCTTTATCCATGATGGCTTTATGAAGATCGATAAGCACAACACCCGGGATCTCCGCCGCCACGTTTCTAGCCGTTTCTGAATAGGCAGAGCTAACGGCTGCTTGCCGTGTCGCTTGCGGATGACCCAAGGTCAGATCCAGCGCAGTGATTCGAATCTCATCGATCGGAGGAGGCGTGACCAGCAAGATTGTTGGATTATGGGCTTTTATGTGATCGTGCGTTATGATATTAATCAAATTATCTTTATATTCGTTGATCGGAATCCCCTGAGTGTTGGTCGGGATAGGCATGCAGGCGTCATTCGCACCTAGTAGCACTAGCTGTAGTAGGCAGCGGTGATCAGACTCCGCAGGCATAGTTCCGCTGAAAAAAAGATACGTGGTGGTGGCAAATCCGAAAGTAAGATGGAGAAGAAGGAAATTTTCGTTACTTACGAGATACTCTATCTTGGGATTCGAAGGCGAGGGAGGCAGGAATATCTGCGGAAGCAATTGCAAAGCATTCTTGGTATTATACCCCGAAAACCCCCTGTTTATCACATCTAGGTGTCGCACACACTCTATCGAACGGGTTAGAGGCAGGCTCCATCATGTTCTTAGAGTAAGCAGGCCAACGTACGGCTCTGGATTGCACCATGAAACGAAAAGCCGTCCTGAATTTCGCTAGCGAACTGAAAGAGCGAGTCTCCGAAGAGGACCACTTGGTTATAAGGCTTCTGCCTCGCGAGTTAGCTATTCACAAATGCTTCACGGCAACAAAGGGGTCGAAGTGGGAAGGCTCACTGCCATGGTGTAGTCTCGAATACTTGAGCGCTCCGATAGAGGAGACCCCAAAGATGAAAACACTAGAATATAAGAACTAAGAGTACAAGTAGGTCTTGGGCAAACAGAAGCTAAAATAGTGGACGGGCTGGTGAGGGGAGTCTATGTCGGATAAGTCTTAACACACATGGATGCAGGTAGCTACATGTAGGGTACGGCCCGACGATTGCGGAAGTATTACTACCGAAGGCGTTGGAACTTGAACGCGCCCGCCAATCAGAGACTAGAAATATCGAATTCTTCTCGATTTCCGCCATATAATATTGATATTTGGTTCGAAGTATTGGAGTCTTAAGTGACTAAGTCTACCTATGTTGTCTTAGAGGTTGTCCTACCCTTATCAATATCCAGCACCAGTAGTAGGCTAATGTAGTATATTTCTTCTCGTCACACTCATATCATTGACATTTCATGAAGTCAGTTTCCTAGCATGTGAGAAAAAAAAAGTAGAATATGTCAAGATTCCTTTCGGTCCTCAACATATACTCATCTAGGTATCTGCCCAAGTTCATGATATCAACAAGAAAACTCACACTATCTTGACAGGGGGATCATATTATATATATTTTCTTATATATAGAATAATACGGCATGATAAACCCCTCATGTTAGGTATATATAGCATAAGAAACAAGTGGCATATAGTTAAGAAGGGAGAGATATAATAAACATGCAACTACTTTTAAGCCAAAGCAAAACTGTGACACCAGCAGGTTATACACAATAGTATAAAAATGGCAGGTCAACGACATATGATAAGTCAACTCTAAATTCCTCATTATTGAGAGAAAGAAAAGAAAAAGAACTGAAGAGTGGGAGGAAGGTAGTAATTTGTCCTACCAACCTACCAACTTATATAGGTGCCCAAGGTATATGTGCTTGGTATTGATTGTCTGACCTACAAGTACGAATTACTTACTTATATAGGTATAATAGAAAAAGTCTTATAAGTCCTGAACGCTTAATTACAAATATGAAGAATCGGTAAGACTTTAGACGTTTATAAAAATGGGGTTGATATTATCCGATTCATTTGATTTGCTGCATACCTTATCGATAATATCTTTTAAGCAATCTTTTGCTCCCCACTAAAACTTTGAGAGTGAAAAGTTCAATTGGTGTCGCGCAAAGATTCTTTTTCTTTTTTTTTTTTTTTTTTTTTTTTTTTTTTTTTTTAAATTGAAACCCATCATCATCACATAAGTACACACCTCGAAGTACTAATTATCTGATGGAATTTCCGATACCTACAAGAAGAAGAATATAAATATGGCGACAGCTTTAGCTGCGCAACTCGCGCAGATTGCAGCAAACTCGAAATCATCTCTCGACGTAAAGGCGCAGAAAGCTTCACATTCAAAGTCGTTAATCTTCGAGCCACGCGTTGCAACATCTCAAAACTTCCAGACCTTATATAGCATCTGTCGTCAAGGCTATGAAGAGCTATGTCAGCTAGACTCTCGCTTCGTCCCATTCGGTGCCACCATATTTAGCGAACAGAGCCAAGATGAAGACCGAAATCAAATGACTGCTGCTGAGAACGCAGAGCTGGACAAGAAGATAGACTCGTTCCTTCACCTCGCCGGCTCCCGACTCAGACTTATGCCAACTATCAAGGCAATAGAATGGTTAATAAGGAGGTTCAGGTATATTTTCCTCGGCGTATTCTATCAAATTGCCATGCTAATCTTGCAATAGAATTCACGAGTATAATACTGCGACGCTCATTTCGACATTCCTACCGTACCATACAATTCCGGTCTTCGTAACGCTTCTATCTATCCTTCCCAGCACGATACCCCAAATCTATAGATTCCTGGACCCCTATATTCGGTCTTTGACCCAACCACCGAGATCTATCCTCGTCCACCAAGCTACCCATCAACCGGACTTTCTTGCCGCTCTCTCGCTATATACGCTGGATGCATGCAGAAGCCAACAACACTATCCTACCCTGATTTCGTTCTGGGGTGGTATCATGACCGAGGCAGTAAATGGGATGCTGGATAAGATGCGATCCGGCCGGCGCAGCATCCAACGGAATAATGATCAGGCTCTGTTTCTCCAGATAGGGCCAATCCTCGGGGATGCTTTGGCCATGTACAAGGTCCCAACTTTACAAATAGCTTCCTATATGGTCATATCTGTCTTCGTCGCAAAGGGTGATCTTGACGATGCTGCCATCGGTGCTCTAATGGATCAGCTAGTCGCCGGATGGACTAGTGAATCCCTCCGACCTGGCCTCGTCTGTCTATCGATTCTTGCTCAGTACCGTTCCACAAGGCAGATGCCAAAAAAGGTCACAAGGGCATTGCTCAAGGTTCCAAATCTGTCGAGCATTCTGGCCGAAATTAGAAATGAGCACAACATTGGAAAATTAGCAAATGGCCTCTCACTAGCCTTAATAGACAGGGCTTACAAGAAAGGCAACATAAAAGGTCTATCTGTGGTCGAATCGCTTCTCTTAGGCTCGGTTCTCAGTGACCAGCAAACAGCGGTCATTTCTAAGAGTCTACTGTTGGCAGCCCATAAGGTCGAAGACAACGTAGACGCGGATGGACAGGTGAAAAAAGCTTTTGCATCTACAATCATAAGACTCTCGCAGTTAGACACAGATGCTGGGAAAATCTTCACTAAAGCGATCGACGAGACCGAAGTTGACATAGATGCACTGGAACTGAGGCTTGGTACTGACCTACGACCGAGGTCTTCTGCTATGCAGCCTCAATTAAGCATTACGACAGTGGACAACAAAGATTTATCGACGCCTGTTGATGATTTCGAATCTGCCCTGAAGCGAGCAGGTAACCTATCAACCTCGCCATCGGATTCATGTCTGAGAACTAATTCTTCCGACATATTCTTCGACCTGTGTTCCGTGTTTCTCTCTAGTGTTACTAGACCAAATGATCTTACAGCTCTTGAAGAACTTCCGCCTCTGCAACGTGGACCAGCAAATGAAACACCCTTTTATCTCACGTTTCTCATACGGATCTGGTGCGGGCCATATCCAGCATTGGCTCGTGTCGCCGCCTTAGATATAGCAAAACGGCGATTAAAAAATGAGGACTGCAGAAACATAGATTTTCAGGCTCTTCTACCGTATAGTCTTGCAGCGTTAAACGATCCATCAAAACGGGTACGACGTGCTGCAGCAGACCTAGTTGCCATCCTGTCAAATTATTTCGAAGACTTGAATAAAAATTCCGAAGAATCCGTTCGTTGGGCTGGCGAACATCTCTATGATGATGCTAAATCACTGGTGTGGATGAATGTGGAGGCTTGCCACAAGTTGATGCAAAATGTCATCGTTCCTAGCCTTGAAGAATGCGTTCTGAATGCCGATTATGCTATCGAAATATTGCAAAGCGCACTCAGCAGTTCTAAAACATCTACAGATGAAGAAAAGGACAAGAAAAGACACCTCTCTCATGGAACACGACGTTCCATCCTCGCTTTTCTCGCTTCCCACGCGATTCACACCCCGCTACTTACTCTCAAGCTGCGTCTTCTTACACCATTAAACCGAGTCAAGGGAATGTCAGGTACCACCCGCATTCAATTGCTTTTACCGCTTCTCAGGTGGTGGTCGTCCTTGTCATCAGAAGACGCTACTCGTCTTTGCGATCAAGAAAAAGTAGAGGAATCAGCTCTTGATCGAAGCTGCGTCGAGATCATCCCCCCAAATGATAAAGATGGTCTGGAGTTTTTGCTAGATCTCCTTGGGACTCAACATCTCTTTACAAGGCCGAACCTCCTGCACGTTATATTCCTACACATCAGTACTTTATGGCCATCCATGAGATCTGAAGCAAGGTATATGACTGCCAGGCAGCTGCTTAGCTTGTCACAAGCGGAGACGTCCAGTGGTGACGGCGTAGCAGCCGTGGAGGCTATAAGCCTTTTAAGGAATATAGAACTTACGACCGACATCCTCCTATTCTTTCTAGAGTCCTTGCAGCCGGCGGCAAAGATGGCCACTGAACCCCCATCGGGCAAAAGAAGAAGAGTCAGCTCCTCAGAAACCCACCGTGGACTAGGCACACAGCCAACTCCCGAGTTGACCGCAATGCTCAGACAAGTGACCTTTGTGCTGCAACTCATCGAGGGTTCCAATCCAGAAAAACACCCAGAATTACTCAATGCTCTTTTCAGCACCCTTTCCGAGCTGCAACACTTCAGAGTATTAGTTGGTTCGGATCTCGGCTATCTCCAGAACCTCATTCTTCGGAGTCTATTGGCTATGGTCCCTGCGTACAAAAATAACCAGTTATTGCAAATCGACAGCACTGGCGGATATGGCGATCTTCTCGTTAATTGTATTCAAAAATCGACGAGTCCTTCAGTGCAGAATACCGCGCTCCTGCTTGTAGCAAGATTAGCAAATATTGCTCCGGGTCTGGTGCTCAACAGTGTCATGCCAATTTTTACTCACATGGGAGGTTCGGTACTTCGTCAAAGTGACGACTATTCCGCCCATGTAATCAACCTAACAGTGAAGGAAGTTGTACCGCCATTAATACAATCACTTCGAAAAGGAAAGATCAGCCCATTAGCGGGAGCTTCTGAGCTCTTACTCAGTTTTGTAACCGCGTATGAACATATACCATCACATCGAAGACTTGGGTTATTTATCTCATTAGTTGAAACGCTTGGGCCCGAGGAATTCCTTTTTGCTCTCTTGGCCATGCTTACGAACATGTATGGCACCACGGATCAAGTACTATCTTTTGCTACCGAGATTTTCAACCATTTCACAGTTGAGGTTCAGCTTCAGTCCTTGATCGAATTACTCGGCCTCATTAGTGACATATTCCAGCCAAGGCCCAGTCTGTCCTCCATCCTCCTCGGCACCAACGAACCAGGCGACCGAGACCCCCAGAAGATCGGATTTCGTCAATTGAACTTGATTCCACACATTTTATCAAGCAGGAAACTGACAACGCAAGTTGCCAAATTGACTGAACAAGACGATATGGACGCTTCTAAGGTCCGCGAGCTTTATTCTACGTTGTTGGAGAATCTTTTGGTTCTGGCAGACTCGTTGAAGGAACATACAAACCTCCATAACCGTTGCGGGGACGCGCTCTCGAAGCTTCTGAGGCTTCTTTCCATTGGGGAATTTATTAAAGCTGTTGAAATGCTTTTAGATAGGCCTGATACCATCCTACGTCGGAAGGTTCTGCGAGCTGTCGAAGTCCGAATTGACGAAGAAAGCCAAGGCGATGCCAATTCGAGGGCAGCCTTGCTCGCATTCTTGCCACATCTAACAGCTATAATCAGGGTCTCTGAAGATATGGCCTATAAGCACATAGCTGTAGGTTGCGTAGACAAGATCTCCGAGAAGTATGGAAAGAAAGATCCGGAAGCTGTGACTGCAGCTGCTTCAACAATTGCCAGCGACAAGTGTTTAGGTCAAGATGACGATAAACTTCGTGTCATGGCATTGCTCTGCTTAGCTTCCTTAGTTGACGTGCTCCAAGATGGCATTGTGCCTGTACTGCCATCTGCTATTCCGAAGACACTTTCATATATAGCGGGGAGCATCAAAAATGAGACTCCGTCAACCGAACTACACAACGCCTCTTATGCATTCATGGCAGCATTAGCACAACATCTCCCTTACATGGTATCCGGGTCTTATTTGGGGCAACTCCTAGCCGTTTCCAGTGCGTCTGCGAGTTCTGAAATGGGCAACGAAGCCAAAAAAACCAGATTGCAATGCTTGCGATTACTTGCCAAACAGGTTGATGCCAAAATAATGTTCTCCTCGCTGGAACAAAATTGGAGCATAGCCCTAGAGTCTGGCTCGGTCGTAAGTTATTGTAAGACATCGTGTCGCGGTCATAAAGCTAACAATGGTATCAGGCTACACGAGAATATATCGACATCCTCGGCATCACAATCGACAACAATTCAAAAGCAAATATATCCAAAAATACTGGTACCCTTTCAGCTATATTTCTCAACGCCTTCGATCTACGTAGGTTAGTATGCTCTAGAGATGATGCGAGCTCGGAATTCATCAGACAATTACCTCGCATCGAAGATGCTACCAACGATGTCGCACTGAAGATGATATACAAACTCAACGATGCGGCATTTCGACCTATATTCTCCCAGTTGATGGACTGGGCTACCTCGTTACCGAAGAAGGACATTGCAGGCAACAATCTTCGACTCCTAAGCATTTTTGGCTTTCTATTCTCCTTCTTCGGTAGCCTCAAATCGATCGTCACCGGCTACACATCATACGTGATTAACGTCGCCGCTGATGTCCTTCGAACGACAACTTTTAATAATACAGAGGAACGCGAGTTATGGAAGAAGGTGTTGGACACCCTTGCCAAATCATTTGAACACGATCAAGACGATTTCTGGCAAGCTCCGGCTCATTTCACTGCCATAGCACCGATCCTAACCTCTCAGTTCATGCATGCTTCTGTTGTCAATCTGCAGGACGATCTCATTCCCGCTATTGTTGAGCTAGCCGCCGCTGCAGATTCCCAGGAGCATCAGAAGGAGTTAAACAGCGCTCTTCTGAAACACCTACGCTCCGAAAAGACCCCGATCCGGCTTGCTGCCATCAAATGTGAACAGGCTCTCACGAATAGGTTGGGCGAAGAATGGATGTCCATGTTACCAGAGATGCTCCCTTACATCAGCGAGCTACAAGATGATGACGACGAAGATGTGGAGAGGGAAACGCACCGTTGGATAGTCGGAATAGAAGTGGTCTTGGGCGAGAGCTTAGACAGCATGTTAGAATAGGATGTTGTATATACCTTTAATATAAACCTATAAAAGAAGTTTACAAGTATTTCTGAACCGAAAACGTTTCATTAGATCGTGTAATGGCAGAAGAAGTTTTCTTGTCAACCGCTATTTACTTTTCCCTCCCTCTGGCCTATGCGAATAGATATTCCCTAGATAGTTCATTTCTAAGTCATATCACGCTTATGCAGACATCTGATTAGGCGATGGGAATTAGGCTTGTAGTTTACATGCACGTAAATAGGATTAAGTCATACACCACCTTACAGGCGTAGACGAAGGCATACGAAATTATTAAAAGGAAATGGGTATCATTTTAGTACTTAGTATGTAGCTTGACTTGGTGGCTCCTATGATGTCGGAAATCCAGCATTCCCTCCCCCTTGAGAGAAATCCTTAGTTACAAAGTCCACATCATATGCCTTCAGGCTAAAAAGCAACGTAAAAAGAAAGAGAAAAAAAAAGTATCTTGGTGAAAAAGAAGTACCTGAGTACTATCTTCGGTTTACGTGGGGATCAGCCACGGCCGGTAAAGAAGTGAAGAAAAGTAGTAGTAAAACAGGTGAATAGAATCGAATAGAAGGAAAGAAAAGTAAAAAAGGAAATAAATTTTTTTGCCCTGGACCAAATTCATCTCGATGATTAATCCTCCTCTTATGTGTGCGGGCCTAGCGAGAAATGAAGTTTCATAGAAAAGCAATGGAAGGAAGGCCCGCACGCGCGCGCCTAGATGACCAAGATCACGGCTACGACAGCGGCGATCATGACGACGCAAGCCATGCCACGGATGCTAGTCCCCTTTTCGCTGCCCTGGAGCGAGCGCGGCGCCATGGTGGACGCGCCGCCAGACATCACGGTGCTCGGGGGAAGGGGCATAGTATAGGTGGGCGCCTGCGAGCCCGGCGCGACGCCCGTGCCGGCAGGGCCGAGCGGGATAGACTCCATGGACATGGTCGTCCGCGTGGCGTTGCCGCCGGCGGAGGCGGTGGCGTTGCCCATCGCTGACGAGTGTAGGTGGCCGGTCGTGAAGGTCGTGACGAAAGTGCTCACGACGATGCCGTAGCCGTCGTCGGTGGAGGAGGACGTGTTGTTAGGGCTTACGGTCACGGTGTAGACGCGGGTGGAATTGCAGGGTGTCGCAGACGCCGAGGCGGTGGCGCCGCCGACGGAGCCGGTGGTCATGAGCGTAGAGTTAGTAGCAGTAGTGGATTTGGTTACGCTGACGCTAACGCTCGGGGTCACGACGACGGTGTCGGTGCTGCAGGGAGTGGTAGTTGTAGACGAGTTACCCGTGTGGGTGCTGGCCTCGCTCATGGAGGCCGTCTGCGAAGACGTGTGAGATGACACCGACGAAGATGAGACAGAAGTAGGAGTCACCACGGTAGTCTCCTCTTCGGTACTGGTAGATGAACTGCTAGTAGTAGATGCAGTGCTTGAAGTAGAAGACGGCTGCACGGTCGAGAGAATAACAATGGTCACGGTCTGAGTCTCGGTCGCCTTCGCGCCACAGGTCTCCGCCGATGAGGGGAGGGTACCGGTCGACTGCTGAGACATGTGGATCGTGACGAGGCTGGTGCCAGTCTCGGTGACCACAGTGGTCTCGTCAGCATTGGTGATAGTTGTAGTCATGTCGATGGTAACAGTCGGGGTGACAGTCTCCGTCTCGGTAGAAGTGTAAGATTGAGAAGACTCGGAGGCAGTCATGGCATTGGTACTGCGCGAGAGACATGTTAGCTCGTGTCTACCTGTAGTTATACGAAAGAGCGGTTATATAGTGACTTACCCAGCAGTTGTGGCGCCAAGGACGCCAGTCGTCTTCGACACACCTTCAGTGCAGTTTTCAGTGGGGCTCACGGTCTCAGTGACCGTCTGGTAGATTGTAGGACGAGTGCTCGTGGCATTGCTAGCGACAGAAGATGTGCTGTTGGAAAACATAGACGCGGTCATAGCATCCGTCGCACCGGTGCTCAAGGGAATTGGGCTAAGTGTGATGGTCACGCTACCGACAGTGTGGATGGTCACAACACTGGTAGACTCGGGCAGACCGGTACTGTTACTGAAGAACCAGCTAGTAGAAGGCTGACGACCAAAGCTCGTAGAGCTGGTATTCTGAACCAAGCTCTCAGAACTGGTAGGCTGAACCAAGCTCTCAGAGCTGGTAGGCTGAACCAAGCTCTCAGAGCTGGTAGGCTGAACCAAGCTACCGGAGGTCAGGTTCTGTGAGACGGTAGCCGTGACAGTGGCCTCGGTGATGCTAACAGCAGACGTGACAGTAGCCTCGGTGATGTTAATAGTAGACGTGGCATTAGTAGTTCCCATGACAGTAGTCGTGTTGCGAGCGCTAGAGAAAGATTCGGTCACTGTATTGCCGCTCATGAACGGGGCAACAGTAGTAACCGGGGCCTGTCCAAATGGCTCGGTGGTCTCAATGGTGGGGAATGCAGTAATGGTAATAGTAGGGTGCTCGCCATAGCTGTACACCTGTCGCGCCATCTTGTTGATTCCCTGGCTGACACGGACTTGCGTGTCGGGGTTCGCAGATTCAACTGAGAGCATTGGTTAGGTACGAGAAGCTCCAGACGACGATGGCATCTTGTTTAGATTTATACTTACTGAGCACAGAGTAAACCCCAGCGAGAGCCGCGGCAAGGCCGACAACTCCGATGATCGAGCTGAAAATTGCAAGAGCGCCTTGAAGTCGGTTAGTTTTTATCGTCACAGTGAGGAGCCTAGACGTGTTCTGATACTTACTGATGCGCTTAGGGCGTTCTTTCATGGTAATTTCCATGTTTGCGTCCATGGAGGCGGGAGACCCCGAGGAGCGCTTGAAGAGCTGGCCGATAGCCTCGCGCAGAGATTGGCCCCAGCCTTGGGGCTTCTCCGCGGACTTGATGTCCTGCAAAGAAGACATCGTGTAATTGTCTATAGGTGATACGATACAAATAAAGATGATTAGTGGATGAAAGTTTGTAGTTGATAGAAGTCGCGATGAATATGATAATAAATAGTAGAACAGGGCAAATGAGTGAAGATAGATGCGGTCACTGTAAAGATGTGGTCGCTGTGATATTGGTGTTGGAAGAAGTAGAAAGGTTTGTAGTGAAAGGATGATGTGATGGATGGATTGATGAGAGAAGGAATAATTATTTTGATGAATTGAGAGAAAGGTTGGTATGTGTTGGTGGGTAGGTTGGTATTTAATAATATTGATGTGTGGCAGATCGATAGATGGGATGTTGTGTCGGTGGGAATGGAAGGTCTACTTACTGTAATACTGTGATAGATATCCCAGTGTTGATCAAAGTTGATGATAGAAAGAATCGAGATAGAAAGAATCGAGATGGAAAGAATCAATCGTATTGGCTACCGGTAACAAATGACTGTTAGTGGTTATTGAGAATTATGATCGATGTATGTGATAACGAAATGAGTAAATAGATGAATGGTGTAATGATGGAAGTTGGTGTGTGGATGTGTGGTTGTAATGAAAAAGGTGATGGAAGTTTGATTGAAGAAGGAAGAAAAGAAGAAAGTGTGGGAAGGAAAAATATTTAGTGAATAGAAAAAATATGCATTGGGTAATTTTGTTACGCACAAAACAGAAACGAAATTATAGGGAATATGCAATAAAGACAAGGTACTTGAACTGGAAGAAGAAGGGTCGCCGTGAAGGGCGGCGATGCTTACCTAGTACCTGTACCGACGCCGTAGGTGATGATAGGATTCTTCTTGGGAAGATTCTGTCGACGTTGAAATGACGGGAATGGGAAAATGAAGAGACAAAAGAATGAATAGCAGTTGGTGATGAACGAGAAAGAAAAAGTGTGTGTGTAGAAGAACGAAATAATTTTTGAGAATGAAAAGAAGAAGTTGAGAGAAGTCGATTGATCGAGGAGGGAGGAAGTGTTTAAATATTGGCGTGGGACACGAAAGATAGATCGAGTGATCTTGCGAGGATGATACGGCTGATAATAGACACATTAGAACGTACATACCTTTACATACTTTCACATGCTCTGTAATAGGGTACTTTACCTTACATACCTGTACAAACTTGGGTGATCCGAGCACACCTATCTTCCTATCTTGAACGCGTAGAAATATCTCTAGTATTGATTACTGATTAGGTATTTACCTGACATAATTGGCTGAGTTTGTATCGAGGTATATTATATTTATTTTTCATTTTATCTCAACCTTTGTGTTTCGTCTCCCCCCCTTCATTGAGTAACACAGCAACGACGAGCTTCGGATGAGTAGCAAACCTCTTTAAGGGTAGCTTATATAACACAAGATAATACGAAGTACATACCTGCTACCTTCATAATTATACCGTACCTTAACCTTCTAAATACTTGAATATTATTAATATCTCTCCATACTGGGTATTTCAAAACTAGTAGCTAGAATACTATAGGTGTTGATATTCACTTGTAGGAATAGACCTTTTATTTTCTTGGATTAATTTTAATAGGTACCTTGTAATAGCTATCCCATACATAGAACTGGTGATTTTTCGTGAATGAGTGTCTTTTCTAAGTAAACAAATTCTCTTCTTGCTCCATGATATTTAAGGCCGGAAATATGAAGCAATAGTTTTAACTAGAATCACTATTTTTTTTTTTTTTTGGTTTTGTTTACCATTGTATATGATTTCTCTTTTTCTGGCATATTAAAATACTTGAAACACAATCATAACAATTCTAATGGTGATTCTTTAGTTTAGTTGAGATGAAGTAGCGAGTACGTACCTACGGTGTAAGTGATTACATGTATTAGTGTTGCTCCAATTTGGCGACGTGAGGTTCAAGGATAGTTAGAGCCTCAAGTACGGAAGGTACGACATGTACAATGAGACAAGGGCATTAGTTCCTCGTTATCTCATTGGTCCAATTGAATTTGGCCCAAGCTTTGAAGTGTACATAGTACATAGTGGCAATACACGGAAAAAAAAAACCCCAGCTGCTGAGGGGTCACTTGTCAGCTGGAGAGTTCAATATTTTTTTAGAGGTATATACCTGTAACAGTCGATATGTATCTATGGGGTATGTTCATGTATGATGTAGGTACAGAGGGGTTTTTATGCTTTAGAGTATCAAACATCAATCAATGCTTAGCGCGGAGCGCGTTTATTCCGTTACGAACCTTAGTTTAGGGTGCCTACCTCATACCACTTGTGCATAAATCCATATCCATGTATTTTTAAGGTATCTATGATGTACATGTAGGTACGGATACCTAAGCTTATATACATTGATACAAGGTACCTATGTACCGATTTGTACGAACAAATTGAAGGTACCTAGGTATTATACTTACGTACTCCGTACTCCGTACCCTTCTTAAGCTACCACCTCAGGTAGGTACCCCTAAGGAAAGATCTAGGACAAGGAACGCCACACGCGACGCTGGAAATTGATCTATTAACCCTGCAGAATCCGTCGCGTAACACCTCCCGAGGAAAGACCATCTCTCTCTTCATCGCCAGACTCTTTCCGGCATTTGTCCCACCAATATTTCTTACTTCTTCTTGCTTCTTTTTGCCCATCGTTCCTCATTTTCTCCCCTCCATCATACATGCACATCATCTTCTACTGTCGTTATTTACATTTATAGATCAATCCATTTCTTCATTGCAATTGCGCGCCTACGTCCATTATCGTAACTCAATTCCTTTGGCCCCGCTTTGAATCCGAGGCGAAATAATTCCAGAGAAAAAAAAACTTGTACGCCTTCAACGCGGCCGCGCCATATTATATACTCTTCCTCCCCCCTTTTATCTTATTAGTCTCAAGATCAGAAAAAAAAACACATCTTTCATTTTCGTCGGTTTTAATCATTAAGATTTAGTATGGCGCGTCGTAGGGACGAGGTCCCGGAGGAGGAAGATCAAGAAATGGAGGAAGAGCTCGTGAGCCTTCAATTCGACGAACCTTTATCATGGCGCGCAGGAAAACCAATTCCTACTGGCGAACTTCTGCGACGTCTAGAAAATCTTTCTAGGGAATTAGTTGATATGGACCAAGAGACTGTCGAGAAAGGATCTCTCACTCACGTCGCCAAAGAGCTGGCTTCTCCTAATTTACTCAATCATAGGGAAGCCGGAGTCAAAGCCTTCGCCGCGGCGTGTTTGGTAGACATACTGAAGTTATGCGCACCAGAAGCTCCTTTTACCCCGAAACAGCTCAAGGTTCGTCAAGAGCCATCGCCCATTCTATTGCAATTATGCCTATTCTAACTCTCATATCTTTCTTTACGCTAGGAAATATTTACCCTCTTTGTTAAAACGATACTCCCTGCGCTTTGGGACCCGAGCAATGCGTACAACACGCAGCACAAATACGTCCTAACCTCTCTTGCCGAAGTTAAGAGTATTCTGTTGATAAACGAGGTCGCGAATGCGGAGGAACTTCTCCTTCATCTCTTTTCCTCCTTTTTCGATGGCATATCGGGGTCTTCGAAAGCGGCTTCGGGAGAACAAGTAGCCAAGGATGTAGAATTTCATATGACGGATATCTTGGTTACGCTCGTCGAGGAGAGCCTTTCACTCCCCCCGGCCGTGCTGGACGTCATAATGGCCCAATTTCTGCGAGCGGCACCTCCAGGAGGTCACAGAGAAAAGGGAGATGCGAATGGGAAACAGACGACACTTCTTCCTAAGGAGGAGCCGGAGGCGTACGTTATGGCTAAGACGGTGTGCAATTCATGCCCAGAAAAGATGGCACGTTATGTGGGTCAATACTTTAGCGAGGTGATCATGGACGTCTCTGGAAACAGCGGACATGCCAATGGGCATAAGGATGACGACGACTCAGACGATGATGGTGTTACGGGCCCTTCAGAATCGGACTTTAGAGAATTGCGCAAAGCTCACCAACTTCTGCGTGAGCTTTGGCGAGCAGCGCCTACGGTATTGCCAAACGTCATACCCCAGGTCGATGCCGAGCTGTCCGCTGATAATATTCAATTACGACTGCTAGCGACTGAGACGTTAGGAGACATGATATCAGGCATCGGTGCTGCCGGGCCGCCTCCTTCGCCAGAACTTGACCCGTCCGCATACCCGCCTCTGAAACTAAACGACGAGCTTCCCGACCACCACACAACAAGTATCCTCACTACCCCCATATCGCCCCTATCTTTCGCCCAAACTCATTCTCAGGCATTCCACAATTTTATCGGCAGGAAAAATGACAAATCTCCCTTAATTCGAGCTGCATGGACGACGTCTGTTGGTTACGTCGTCTCGACATCGGCAGGCAATATTGGCCTCAGTCGGGAAGAAGAAGCAGTATTTGTCAGTGGCTTGCGAGATAAGCTGAATGACAACGATGAGAAGGTTAGGCTAGCTGCAGTAAAGGCTATCGAGACTTTTAGTTTCCGTGACATTGTCACTAAACTAGCTGCGACTGGGGGTGTAAATAAAGAAGGTTCGGTTTTGTTCACTCTCGCAGACCGTTGCCGAGATAAGAGGTCGTCTGTTCGCGTCGAAGCCATGGCGCTCCTCGGCAAACTCTGGGCCGTGGGTAGTGGCGAATTGGCGGCCGGGCAAGATATGGTAATCTCGGCATTGTCAGGTATCCCGTCGCGGATATTCAATACGTTTTACGCCAACGACCTAGAACTCAATGTGCTTCTAGAGCGTGTCGTGTTCGAATGTCTCATCCCGCTATCTTTCCCGCCGCCCCCTAAAACAAAGGCGTCGAAATCTTCGAATGGCAATTCCCAGTCCCAGTCTACTGTTGATTTAGCCTACGATCAAGATAGGATCCGCGCCGAGAGAATACTGCTGCTCGTAAAAGATCTGGACAGCAACGCCCGAAGGGCGTTCAATGCATTACAGGCACGACAGCCACAATTCTCTAAGGTCCTGGAGAATCTAGTTCGCCAGTGCGATGCGTTCAACGGAGGAAACCCGGAGGGGAACGCAGACGGCATCAACCAGAATCTCAAAAAGACGATTCAATACTTATGCCAGTTCCTCCCGGACACGGTAAAGGTCGAGGCTGATCTACACAACTTCGCCAATTGGCATGACCGCCGATGCTATCAGTTGATCAGGTTCGCCGTCTCGGCAGAGAGCGACTTCAAGACGATGCACAGGGCTGTCAAGGAGTTTGTGAAGAGGGTACAAGTATCACCAAAGCCTCACATGCTAGATACTTTGCTGCCTCTCTTATACCGTTCCGCCTACATTGTATTGAATAAGAGTCATCTGTCGACCTATATGGACTGCTCTAAGAGCGACAAGGATGGGCTTGGGGCCGCCGCCCAGGAGATCACCAATGAAATATCCCAAAACAATCCTGACTTATTCAATACACATGTTGGGCAACTCTGTAAAGATCTGGCAGATGGTGCGCCAAGCGCGGATCGGACGAACGAAAGCGCAATGGTCGAGACCCTGAAAGCCTGTTCTTCGTACTCGAAAAGGTATCCTAATGAACTCCCAAATGACCGCAAGTTCACTCAAGCATTAATGGGTTATGCCTTGCATGGAGAGCCGGCCAAAGCTGCCAAATATGCTGTCAACGTCATGATGGCCAGGAAAGATGACAAGAGCATGGTCTCGGCAACGGACTTGTTACAGAGGGTGATGAAAGATTGGGGATACGACTCGCCTCACTTCTTAACCAAACTTGCTGCCATTAGCCAGCTTGAGTTTCTAGCACCCAATGTGACTGCCGATGCTAATGATCAGATAATTGACACGGCATTAGAAGATGTTCTGCTCAAGGTCCGCACTGATGCTAAAGATTCGGATCCCGAATGGGTTACCGATTCAGAGCTCGATGAGGAATGCCAGGTCAAGTGTTGGGCGCTCAAGCTCGTCGTTAATCGCCTTCGGGGTGTTCAGGATCCACAGGAGGCAAAGGAGCTGGCGAGTCCGGTTTTTAAACTGCTTCGGAGTTTATTAAAGCAGTCTGGCGAGCTATGTAAGACGAAGGACACGCCAAAACATCATAAAGCTCGCCTGCGGCTGCGTGCCGGTCAACTCTTCTTGAAGCTATGCACGTCAAAACACATTGAGGACACCTTCTCGCATACCGACTTCAATCAACTGGCTTTCTTAACGCAAGATCCAAGTGCCATGGTTCGCCGACTCTTCGTCGAGAAATTGCAGAAGTATCTCGTGCAGAATAAGTTGCGGCCCCGGTTTTATACAATGGTCTTTCTGACAGCTTTTGAACCAGACATTGGGTTCAAGAACCAAATAGAAACGTGGATAAGATCTAGAGCTCGCTTCTTCCGGGAGGCTAAACAGAACGTCATGGAATCGACAATGGGCAGGCTGATATCGTTGTTGGCGCACCATCCAGACTACGGGACAGAAGTGGACGACTTGATAGATCACGCTAGATATCTACTTTACTACGTCAATAACGTCGCCACTGAAGCTAACTTTGGGATGATATTCAAATATGCCGAACGCGTGAAACAGACTAGGGACGGCATTACCCCAACAGAGAGTGAGAGGCTCTACGTTATTAGCGATCTAGCGCAGAGCGTCCTCAGAAAATGGCAAGAAAAGAAAAACTGGAGTTTCCAGGCGTATTCCAACAAGGTCGGCTTACCAATAGGTTTATACACGGCACTTCCTAGCCACAGTGCGGCTCAGGAAATCGCAGAAAAACAGTATCTTCCAGAAGGACTTGATGAGCAGCTCGACGAGATGATGAGGGCAATGGACAAGAAAAAGGTATATTTACTGAACGCTATAGGTCTATTGATTTTGAGTATGAGTTAACGTAGCTGGCTTTTAGAAACGTAGGACTGCGGACGACCGAGCAGAGGGGCAACCCGCGCAGAAGAAACTCAAGGCTGTTCCGAAAGCCTCCTTGAAAGCAAGAGCAGCGTCGAAGAGCGCGAAAACTCCCTCGAAGAAACCCGCCAAAGCCCCGAAGAGCTCAAAGTCTAAGAAAGTTGGTTCATCATCCTCGCCCGTCCAGGATTCTGCAGATCGAAGGCGTAGTGGCCGTTCGAAGAAGAATTCCTCGTACATTGAGCGAGACTCTTCAGAAGATGACGAGGATATGCTTGAGGGCGTCGCGGAATGGGATTACTATGACAAAGAAGGAAATCCTGTACAGAGCGACGACAAGGATTCATCGGATTTATCTGATCTTGAAGAAGAGCCTGAACCTGAGCCTGAGCCTGAGCCTGTAAACAAAGAGGTTAAAACAGACGTGCCCGAAGAAGAGAGCGAGCTAAGCGATATCGAAGATGAAGAGACCCCATCGTCGCCGCCACCTAGGGCAAACGGGCGGAGAGGGCGCGCCGCTGCCTCGCCACCTAAGACGTTACCCTCAAGGCCTGCCGTTAAAGCGGGAGCAAGTAAGAGCAAGTCAGCTACTGCTGGCAAGACAAAAGCGAAGCCAACCCCGAAGGCAAAAGCCGCGAATATGCGATCTACAAGATCGAGGCGAATGCCATCGCTCGAACACAAGAGCGACGAGGAGGGCGATGAAGAATAAGGTGACGTCCATACAAATATGACTACGGAATGCGGATATGGGAGACATTATGACCAGGATGTGGAAGTCGTGTGAACATTAGCAGCTCAAACTATTTTCGGGACACTTCCCTCATCTCCGATGCCTCTGATTTCAGACATTGAGATGAAATATGATAACGAGTCGGGCGGTCGGCCGGGGTTAGGATCAAGGGTTGCGGACGAAGAAAGCCAGGAATGGTCCTTTTTGCTGTTTGCTGTCTCGACTTTCATCGCGTTATTTGCCAACTCCCTTTTTTTATACCCTTGTTCGCGTGCGAAAAGATGGAAGGAAAAAACAGATAAATTTTTGCGATCGTTCAATCTCTTATTTCCCCCTCCTCCCCATTTATATTTACTCCGTCCCATCTACCTTCTCATCTTATCCGTGGCGCTTCTCATTAACTCTATCGTGAGGTTCGTTAGGTTACGCAACGTGTTGACGCGGGAGAGGGCGGTTGCCTGAATTTACCCTCCTATTTCTATATTGTGACTAATAGGTAGCAAAGAGCAAGAAGAGATAATTGTCTAGCGGTTCTCACGAAGATATGTTTGATCGATGACAGCTATAACAAGTATTCAACGGCACGAACTTTGCAAACGTCCGCTTGGCTTCTATGTGAAATTGTATTGAAAGTGCCTCGAGCGAAGTGCTACGTAAATCGGCTGTAAATACCGCCGAGAGGAACTATTAGGATAGGAGGTAGGTAACTGGAAAAGCTAAAAGCAGTTATATGTCAAGTAACCCAAGTAATAGACAAACACTTCCACATATCCCTAAAGTCTTTCTTTTCTCTCTTCTCACACCAAGCAAGCTGATTCATTTCTTCATATTAATTAAGTAGGTATTAAGTAGGGTCCATGATAAGGGTCCATGATAGATAGACAGAGAGACAGACAGACAGACAGACAGGCAGATAAAACAGCTCGGGGACTAACACCACCATTTGACAAATACCCCAGCGAGGAGGGAAAGAAGCAACGTTTAATTCATCTCCCCCGACCATACCTGCGTTGTTCCGTGAAAGAGAATACATGTGTTGTAGTTACATAAGGCCGCCTCCTCCTCCTCCTCTTCCTTCTTCTTCCGCCTCATCAACACTTCTTCTTTCTCCACCTTGGGGTTTTATTTTTACTACCTCGAGGAAGAAGGAGAAGAAGGGGAAGGAGAAGAAAAAGAAGAAGAAGAAGAGGGGGAGGGATCCTTGTTAAATAAATCTCGTACGTGCACCTGAACTCCATTTATGTACATACATGAACCAGACCAATGACCCTCGCAGCTTTTCCAGAGGAGGAAGGGAAAAGGAAGGAAGAAGAAGGGAAGGGGAAGGGAAGTCTGGGTATCTGTTGGTATCATCAACGCCCATGTAATGACATACATCTGTATATTAGGGAAGGGAAGAAGGGGGGTTAGGGTAAGGGATATGGATTAGAAATCGAGGAAAGGGGAGGGGGGAGGGGGGGAGACTGCTCCCAGCTAACCAAGTGCCCGGAGGGTGCCAGAAGAAGGGAGCGAAGAGGGAGCATTCTCCCAGACTAGCCCGTCCGGAACTCATCGTCGGACCTTTTCCCGAGCCTTCCAGTTATCTCGCACGCTCTTGCTGTGGTTCAGGAGGTCCTCACGCGTCACGGCGTCTTGGATGCTCTCCATGACGCTGTTGACGACCGAGATGTGGTTACCATCCGTCTTGTCGTCTCGGAACCGGTAGAAGCGCCACCGTTTCTGGCTGTCCATGTACACTTCCACGACGCGCTCGTCGAGAGCCTCGTTTAACCCCTTCAAGATCTCCCACTCGTCGTCTTCTAGGTGCAGTGCGCCGAAATAGTGATAAGTGTTGTTGCCATAGTTCGCTAGCAAATCTACCCCGGGCGTGTTGTCGTAGTCGACAAAGGGTTCGGTGATGCCCTCGGCTCGGTCGCTCTCGTCCGGCTCGACGGCGGGGAACTTCAGTTTCCATACAAAATCGACGGTATTTTCCTCAACATCCTTCCACTTCACAATATGAGGGTCGGTGCCAGGTCTATAGTCGCTGTGTAGAGCTGTGAAGATTAGGCCATCGTTTTCGTGCTTCAAGTTCTTGATGACGTCTTCGAATATCATGCGAATGCCATAGGCCATCTGCATGGACTTCAAGTCTATGAAGAATGGCTGATACTGCTTCTCCTGGGGGTATTCATCTAGTAGTTTTTTATATGGCTTGAAGACTTGCTCTTGAAAGTAACCCAGCCTCTTTGAGAGTTCTCGAGACATTAAGGACTGTCCATCTAGAGCCAGGCAGTCGAAGACAAGATATCGCGGCTCATGACGCCCATCGCTGAAGACGTCCACAACTAGCTCCCCATCCAATACAGTACCTCTATGGAAGGCCTGGTAGTCTCCCGGGAGAGGGAAGTGTAGCGAACCTTCTTGGATGTACCAGTAGTCGTTCTTTCGATCGATTAGGTAGTGCGACTCTCGACCGTTCTCGTCAGCGGCCAGATAGAGGAGATAGCGAATGCCATCGGACTTCTCACAGACGTAATAGCTATAGTGAAAACCATCCACGTAAGTATAAACCGCAAAGAATAAGGTAGATACATCGACGAAAGGGTAATTGGGGTAACAAGACAATAGAATTCATGGACTACTCACTCTTCCCGTAGTAGCTCGTCCAGGTGCTTTCTTGTGAAACTAACGGGCTGTGCGCCAGGAAACGAGGTCGACGTTCGGTGCAGAAGATTGGCTACTTCTTGACGCAGGCCGATGACCACGTCATTGGGGACCTTGAGGCCCGGTTCGTCAATGGAGCGTATAGGCAAATTCATATCGAGCGATGAAGGAACTTGCGAACGAACAAGAGGCGTTTTAAGGATAGCACAGAGGCCGAAAATCGATTGTCGTGGACTTGTTTAGGGTATGCGACACGATGCGACTCGATGCGACTCGAAGAGTGGAAAGAGAGGAAGAAGCTGTTGTTCTTGTTGACTTTTGAGAAAACGCGGACACGAACGCAAATATGAAGGAAAAAAGGTACCAGAAAGACCGATTATGTAATAGACTGAAATTCATTTCATTAAAGAACCCTTCTTTCGTCGGAAGTCACGGCGCAAAAAGGAATAATGTCATACACATAACTATACAATAATACATAGTATTGTAGGTACATATGTAGTTAAAGAAGTAGGTACGGGTCAACTATCTCAAAATGTTCGCGCGGAAGGAGTGAGGCTATGGAAATCTATATGTACCTGGTAAGTACGGTAGCTTATCCTTATCAGAAGCTCGGTCCCTGCAGGAGCATGGTCAAGTGATCCACTAATATCGATAATATCTATGTGCCAAGCCCGACCCTCGTCATCATTGGGACTTCAACGAATATGGTACGTACCTCTTATACATCCCTCATACACCTCATACACCTCATACATCTACAAAGAGTATACGTAACAATAAATCACAAGATTCACTCACAAATAAGATATAACAACTGCTTAACCATGCTGACTTAATGATTAGCGACTCCCCATTCGAAACTGTTGACTCCAATATGGGCTTCTATGTAAGCGAAAGCTATTATACGGGCTTTGGTAGGTATTGGTACAAACTCCGCGCTTCCTTTCGGCACGTTTTTGATAACTCCCTCGCCGTCGCCAACAAAACTAACCTAGACGCATATCGAGATGGTCCTCGTAGAATGATAGAAAGAATAAGCCACTCCCGGTCCGTAACTCCGTACTATGTATTATATCCGCCATTCCTGAAGCCTTCCGCCTTAATATCGCCATCGAGACGCGGTATCGGTCATCCTGACTTAGGCAGTTCCTGATGTGGCCTTGCTAGCTTCTAGCGCTAGCCGTAGTTCTACCTTCTCCTTATGTCCTTTGTTCTTGAGGTGTACTTCAAAGTTGGAGGCCGATATATCAGGTCCTGGCGTGTATAGCTTACCCGGGCAGTCGAGACAACGGATCCGAGGGAGGAAGTAGAACCGCACATGCGGTGCGACGGGATCACCTTGTTGTGGAAGGGGGACCGGCATGCCCGTGTTCGAGTCGACCGCGCTATACCGCATAACGCCTTCGAATCTGTCGTTCGCGTACGCCGGTTCCTGTTTAAACTTATCAAGCGCCGCGACGAGCCACGCGGGAGCGGGAGGCTGTTAGATGTTGTGAGTATAAACGCTGGTTTGGTAGGGAAGGGGAGTTCCCTCCAGGCCGTTGATCGGGTTTACAGATCATAGCGGCTGCTGGAGAATCGGAAGATGGAGGAGTTAGGATGTTGGGTCGGGTGGGGAATGTGTCTTACGGGAACTGGGGGAGGAGCCCCGGCGATGGGTGCAGGGGCTTCGACACGACCGATCTGCCCTGGAGGTACAGTATTAGGAATGTTTATCGCCGCAGCTGTCGATGTCGAGGCGTTCGGGGTAGAGGGAGGAGGCATGCTATTCGATACCGAGGCGCTGTGGGCACGGGTCTGGGATGGTGTCTGTGATCTGCCTGGCGTGCCTTGTTTCAACCTAGGATCCCGTAGTAATACTTTGCGCAGCCTCTCCTTGTTCGAGACCTTAAGAACGACGCGGAAGTGTGAAGGTTCTTCGGTATCTTCCCTAGTTAGTTCACGGCCAAACCTCCGAGACGTTCGGGTCTCGTGATGATGTATCACCGTCGCTTCCGGCGTTTCGGACCGGCCGAGGTTAGCCATCCGCTGTTGCGCAGCAGTCGCAGCACCTCGCATCCCTCTCGTTCTCGCCGTACCAGCTAGCTGCGACGCCGCAGGGGAGTCAGGACCTGACTCGTCGCTCTCGTCGGAATCGGAGATATCGCCATCACGGGCTCCCGGCCCTCTCCTCCTGCCTGTCCCCGGTGCGCCTGCAACTCGCTTGTAAAGCCTGCTTTCCTCCACGTTGGTTGCTGCGCCAGGTAACGTCGAAGATACGACAAGAGTACGAATTGTCCTCTGTCTTTCCTTCAAGTCCGGTAGTGAGGGTCCCCCTCGCCTGTTTATGGACCTCTTCTGCCTCCTTTGCTCTCGGGAGAACACCATTTCGTTCCTCTCCAGGTCTGCTTCGCTAAGCTCATACAGGTACGGAGCATATTCCTTGGCTTGTTGCTGTGGCCGAAACACTGAGGGTAGCGGCGATGGTAGAAAAGCTGCGACCAAGTCCGGATCTTCGATCGGCCTGCCGTCGAACGGATGTCCTACACTATATAAGCTTCGTGTGAATAATTGCGCCTGTTCCCGGATACAATGAGCAATGGCGGTGGTAAACTCCCCAGAGAGTGCAAGATCCTTGGCCATGCTCGCAGCAAATTCCTCGGGTGAATTTAGGGGATTATTGATTTCCCACTCGAATTGGTCTACTAGCGTGTGCTGGCCGATGGTGATATTTAACTTGATTAAAATCCTCATCTCGTCGTTCTTCCAGGCCGAATAAGGAAGCTCAGGGTCCAACGCATCTTCGTCGGAGAAGACGAAAGGGTAAAAATCGTTGAGCTGTTCGCGTATCTGGTGCGTGATATGTTCGTAAATAGGCTTACTATTCAGGCCCATATCCTCTACCAGATGCGCGGCAAAAAGACTGGCGTCGACAATCCTCTCGTGGAGATTCCATGTGAAAGTGTCGCGTAATTTAATGTTCTCCCAGTCCACATCTAGCCTAACAGGGACCAACTCTTCGTGTTGCTCGGCCTGTTGTTTCATGTCCTTCCTCGTCCATCTCAGAGGTGCCGCTCCCCGTTTACCAAGTCGGGGCTTGTAGACTGGATACAAGACTTGCGGCTGTGGACCAATCTCAGTTCTCCCATTACCATAGCCGCTGTAACCCTCGCCAAAAAGCTTGCTGGGTGGGAACCATGCCCTATACTCGTTACGTAGGAGTTTATAATCATTTATCATCTTGAATTGATGTTGATTATGATCTGTAAGACGGTCCTTATCGCTGACCATCGCAGCAGAATGTATATTATCCCGGGCGATAGCTTGATTTATCAACATCTGGATAAAAGCTTCCTTGTCGCGACCTGGATGATGGGTAATATTGGTGTCGTCAAGCGCATCTGATTTGTTCCGAGGCGTCGATGATGACGAATGGTCCGATTTTGAAGAAGACGCGGCCGCGGCCGCAGCAGCAGAACCTGCCGCCCTCGTCGGAGCTGGCTCTGTATCCTGTTGAGTTGCCATAATTGAGATGTAACTTCACATGAAAGAAGGTATCCGGCGAAGCACAGTAAGGATAGATGGACACTTTCAGTCCATTAACCTATTACTCGGTATAGTATTATCGTACCGTTCGAATTCGTCTTATATCGCAGATTATGGATAGGATTGCGAATTAGCGCTACGATGCACGAGAACCCGGAGGGAGATTGAGCATCTGGAGAGATGGTAGGTCGATCAATAGTTGCGCGATCGTAGTAATAATTGTGCTGTGCCGTCGCGATGAGTTATTTGATAGGCGCCCAACTTTTTTTTTTTTTTGTAAAAGTAAGGGTATGAGAAAAAAAAAAAAAAAAAGGATCTCGACAGTGGCTGATGAAGGGAACAGACTTGAATGAGAAAAGGCTAGACACGCGACGAACCGCGACCAAATGAGTTAGAGGAACATTGATTTTCGCGGAAGATACAGCTAAAGTAGAAGTACCTACCTACTGTTATATCAGTTAGATTACTAAAGCTTGCATCCGTGCGTTTGTATTATCGTTTAATGGTTACCTAACTACCTCTTTTACACAAATAAGGCAGGGATACATACATGTATGAAAAGGGTTGTAATTCATGCAACTAATGGGTATCCTTCAAATGTACTTCTAGGTGGTATACTGTGTACGTGCGTGACACATCTCACACACTGTGTATTAGGTACTTCCTACACTTGATGGCATGTACATATGTACCTACTGTACTGTACAATGTACGCACGTGCCATTCAATCAAGTTGATACGGACAGTCTCCACTATATGCATCAAATTATGCAGAAGGGTCTACTAATAAAAACGTCACCGGCTCGGGGAGAGCTCACACCCGTGGACCTACTAGATCTTACCTATCACTAAACGAATGTTTAATGCATCTCATCGATAGTCAATATATGTAGTAGTATGTACCTAAAGTACTGCCCCTCTCCTGCGCACAAAGCCCCGCAAATAGCAAAAATGCCAAAATACTCCCACTTCTTACTTTTAAGCTCTAACCGATTTTACCTCCATTACATCTACACAAACTCGTACATTCATTATTTTTAAAGCCCAACTCAATTCCTTTTTTTTTCTTTTTCTTTTTTTTTTCCTTTCTTTCGTAGACGATAGTCGATACCTAAGTCTATCATATAAAATTACATCTATTATCTATCGTCAATATGTCTGACGACAAAGAAATCGGTTCGTTTTCTTATGGTTATTATAAATAACTATTCTATCATACGAATACTACCCCGCCATCACCGCCATCACCGCCATCACTTCCGTTCACTTTTCGATCAATACTTGATTTAATCATTACCCTTCCTCTCTAATCTCACACGAGAATCGGACAAGATCAGCTGGCAGCTAACTCGGAGTACACTTATAGACTATTCCCTGGCAAATCCAGACACTCTTACCAAATATAAGGTCGCTGCCACTATCTCGGAGAAGGTCTTAGCAGCCGTATCTAAGCTATGCATCGCAGGCGAGAAAGTGGTCACCATTTGCCAACAGGGAGACAAATTAATCGAAGACGAGGTCACTAAAGTCTACCGTACAACCAAACTCAAGGGTGAGCACAGCAATGAGCACCAGCCCTGAATGCTATAGAATCTTTTTGCGCTTTTCGAAGATAGTATGCTTACATTAGACATATATAGGCTTTGCTCACCCTACCACCGTTTCTCCATCTTCCTATGTGACACCTTATACCCCCTTGTCATCCGATACTGCCGAGGCGAATGTAGAACTTCAGGCCGGAGAGCCTGTGAAAATCCAACTCGGTGCGCAGATCGATGGGTTCGGTTCGATTGTTTGCGACACGATTCTCGTTCCATCAAAGGACCAAGCTCAGGATATCGTCACTGGTCGCGAGGCCGACTTGATCCTGGCTACGTACTACGCTAACGAGCTCCTCTTACGACTCATGATGCCTCCTGGATTGCTAGCAGCCGGAACCGACGAGGAGAAGGCGAAGGCGGCCGCGATTAAGCCTCCCACTCAGTCTAAGATCACGTCCTTCTTGGACAAGATCGCTAAGACTTACGAATGCAATTTGGTAGAAAGCACGACTTCATGGTTATTCGACCGTAACGAAATTGAAGGGAAAAAGAAGATCGTGATCGCCCCGGCAGAAGGCACTAAAGGAGAGGGCACACCTGAGGTCGGCGAGGTATGGGGCGTAGAAATGGGTATGAGTCTAGGTTCTGGCAAAGTCAAGACCATCGACCAGCGCGCCACTTTACTCCGTCGGACGAACAATACCTATATCTTGAAGTCACAGACCGCGCGTAAGACATTGTCTACGATCCAGAGCAAATTCGGGCACTTCCCTTTCAGCTTAAGACAGCTCGAAGAAGAAGGAGGCGACACCAAATACAAAGTTGGGGTGTACGAAGGCGTTCGTCAGAGCGTGCTACGACAATACGAGCTAGTCGGTGACAAGGACAACGCTCAAGTGGCACGACTATTAACCACGCTCGGTATGTCCATACTTCCCTAGGCTCTCTTCCCGATGTCCCTTGAGGCTAACATAGAACAGCTATCACAAAGAATGGGATTACAAAATTGGGCGCTCCACCGGCACTGGATCTGAGCAAGTTCCAGTCGGACAAGAAGATTACCGACGAGGAAATCCTGAAGATACTAGAGCAGCCGCTAAGTAAAAATAAGGGGAAGAGTAAGAACAAGAAGAAGAAGAAGCCTGCCAAGAAGGCCGCTAAGACGAAGGAGGGAGATGATGACAGCGAAGAGGACAGCAACGATGAATAAGGGCATCCGTCGCTCCGAATTCACTCAGCGGGGGCCTATTCCGCAAGTCGATAGTAGCAGTGCTTCGGTTACTCCACCTTGGGAATAAGGGGGAGGGAGGGGGCATAACACAAGGCAGCGGTGTGGGCTCCGGATTTCCACGTGTATCGGCTGGTATGGTTTAGGTGCCTATTCGGTTTGGCATTCTAGCATGTTCCTGCTCTGAGCCGTACAGGACGGCTTGGACGCTGAAAACACGTATGGGCCCTCACACGGATGAGAGGAGATACATTACATGAGTTTTGGCTTTTGTGTTATTAGTCGCCGTAGAGGAATGAGAAAAAAATATTTAAAAAAGAGTCGATTATAGGAGCTAAGATGTTATATATCGTACACGCGGAAATATCGTAAATAAAAGCCTCCCTGTCTCTGTCTCTACCTCTATTCCTCACGACCGAGCTCGAACGCATTGATCTCATGCTGACTACGGGCGCCTCTAGCAAGATTAACATCCCGACGAGGCGCTAGGGATGCGCGAATATCGTTCCTGCGAGATAGGGATAAAAGGGGCTATGGATCGCTGGAAGCGCCTCCGGTGGCGGACTTAAGGATGTAAAATGATACAAACCGATGGGACCGATGCAAACGTGTAGGCCCGGAAGTAAGACACACTGGTGTTATCGACTACATAGAAAGAGGTTTGGGGTGAGGGTGAGTCAGGATCCCAGGTTCTCAGGTTCCCGTGTGGCGTGATCGACCGTAAGAAGGCGGAATGGGAAAGGTGATTACAGTAGAACCAGTAGAGAAGGTGAGAAGCGAATAGTCGGGCACGGAAGTTTCGCGACTTGTCTGAAAAAAGAAGAAGAAGAAAAAGAAGAAGCAGGTGACGGATAGGCAGTAGTGATATTAGGTCACTAGGTCTATTTTGCATCTCCTTCGCCGGATTCACGATAAATTCAGGGGGGAGTAAGAGGAGAGCAAGGATAAGAATAGGAAGAAAAAAAAAGGGATACAGGGGGAAAGGGTGAAGAAACAAAAAAGAAATAAATGGGATTATAGGAAAGATCAAAGCAAGAGAATGAATAAAGTAAAATATAATGGAATGAATAATCTACGAGTGCATCATTGTAATTCCATTATTCTCTCGAGAACGAATGGGTGAGAGACGATTAGAAATGTCCAAGTAGAAAAAAAACCATAGAATAAAAAAATAATAAAAAAGGAGGGCGATAGGAATAAAGGGTTAAAAAGAAGATCAGTAATAATTAACCTGGTATTTCAGGTAAGAAAAAAAGAATAAGGCTTTTAGGTGAGTAAACCCCCCTCCTCTCTCCCCTTAGCAAGCGCTGAAGGTACCCGGCTTTTTTTTTTGTTAGGTGGTGTGGTTGTGTGTTGTACCCCCTGGTCAATAGCGGGCGCCGTCCACTCCGGAATTATTGGAGGTCTGGAATTTCGCATAATTCATCCCTGGAGCCAAACCGCGTAGGACAAACACCATTCAGCAAGGAGAGAGAGAGAGAGAGAAGAGGAAGAAAAATTAAAACGCGATATAATAATAACAACCACGACGATAAGTTTCTTATTTAAAGAAATGTATGTTATTTCTTTAATACAATCTTCTTTTTTTTTTATAGAATTCAAGCTAATTATTTTATAGCTATCGCATACTTATTTCATCTCACACCGTGTCGCGCAGTGCTGAGCGCAGCGAGACCCGGACAAAAGGGGTGTCGCCCCCCCACCCTCTTCTTCTTCTCCTTCTTTTTTTTTCTTCTTCTTCTATTTCTCTTCCTCCTACCTCTTCCCTTGAACCCAGAGATACGAGAGAGTGAGAGAGTTATTTGGTGATAGAGAGAGGAACGAGTGCGCGAACCTTTACGCGAGAGAGAGGGAGAGGGAGTGTGTGTGTGTATGTGTACGAGATAGAGAAAGAAGACGGAAGAAAGAAAGAAAGAGAGAGGAGGTTAATTGCAAAGATGGCGCCGACACATAAATCCATTCGATCGCGCCTCTCCAGCCCGTTGCGTTCGAGCTCACCATCCGGTTACAATCGAGGCCCCGGCGGCGAAGGTCAAAGAACATTCATGCAAAGGTGGCTCGAACCTCCGATACAGAACAAAGCCAGCTTCCAAGAAGCAGGATTGATTAGGGGCGGGGTGGTAGAAAATATGGCTCCTCTTGGTACTCTACCCAAGGCTGCTTTGCACAAGAGATCCCCAGTCAACGGGGAGGCATTGTCAACACCTCCTGTGAAGACTCGTATTGTGTTGAAGAAGAAGCCGTACGTGGCCTCGACGGTCAGGGAAAAGAGCGTCGCAAGTAGCAGAAGGGAGCAATCGTTAGATGATGTGGATGGCGATGTGAGTGCGAGTGTAAATGTGGAAGGAGATGGAGAGGTGGTTGTAGACGAAGATGGAGACAGAGACGAAGACGGAGGCAGAGTTGGAAATGGAGACGAAGATGAGAATGGAGATGGGGACGAGGACAGGGACGAGGAAGAAGCGGAAGTGGAAGACGACGGACATGGATGCGGACATGAGGACATCGACGAAGCAGAAGTTAATAAGGATAACGAGGCAGTAGCCCCGTTATCCCCCTTGTCACAGTCACGGCCATTAGTGCCGCTTCCTGGTTTGGAGGACGAAGACGACGACTATACTCCAAAGAGATCAAAGGGCAGAAACCCTTTCCACCACCAACACGTCACTTCCAATAATGTGCGGCGACATTCTGCCAGACGAAGAAGTGCACGGCCCAGTCCTACACCTGTCAATCTCGCCTCTTCACCCCTTCATCATCAAGCAATCACTAATACAAACACCAACACCACCACCAACATCACCACCAATATGGATACTAATACTAACAATTCCATCCCCTCTCTCGCCTCACTCACCTCAACATCGCCCCCTCATTTCCTACCTCCCCCTTCTACCTTGAACCGCGAACCCGACAAAGAACTGACCGATAAAGTGGTCGAGGCTGCGGTTGATGAGGCACTCCATCACTACCGCTATCCTACAGCCTGGGCTCTTCGTCTGCTCTACGATGAGAACTCATCCGATCCTACATTCGTGTCTATGGTTGAGGATGTATTTCATCAACGTGCAGATATCGATACCCTCAAAGAATTCCACAGGCTTGTCAACGAAAAGAAAAAGGAGGGTAAGAAAGACAACAAAGCCTACTACTACTTTGTACCTCCCTCGACCGGAAGCTACTCTACGCCACACAAACCCAAGCCTGCACCCTACTCGGACTTGGTCAAGATGGATATCAACAATACCCAAGATGATGCGTCCGAGGGCCGTGGCCATATTTCTAAGAAGCTCAAGCTAGATGAGGGCGTGGCAGAGGAGACCAGGGTCAGCCAGACCAGGGTCACGGTGATCGGAAATGGAATCGGGAACAGGAATGGCAATGGCAATGGAAATGGCGGTGGAAATGGTCTTGACAATGACAACGCAAGCGAGAAAGTGAATGGGAGCATTCATCTCAAGAATGTCTCAAGCAGCAAATCACCGCATAAGTCGCCGCATAAGTCACCGCATAAGTCACCTCGTCCTAAATCACAGAGAAAGTCTTCGCGAGGGAGAGATAGACGCTCGGGATCGGTTAGCAGCACATCATCTCTGTCCTCTGTTCCGGACGATGTACCCGATGACTACGAAGAATACATGGATCAGGTGGATGATGACCTGGGTGTCGCGCGTCCCATAGCTGCCGAGCCAAATAATGCGCAAATCCCGGCAGCTTCATTTCAACCAATCAACGACCGGCACAAGAAACCCGCCTCGGCGAAAAAGAAGAATAGCGCATCACCCAAACATCCGCCTTCACAAAACACTCCCCGGCCACATCCTTCTTCTTCTCGTGACTCTAGTATGCCCGCTGTTACTAATACTGGTACTGGTACTGGTACTGGTACTACGACAACGGCGACGGCTACTACTACTACTACCTCTATCATTACTATTACCACCGACACTACTGCCGCTGCTGCTGCTGCTGCTGCTACTACCACTTTTACCAATCCTTCCACTAATACCAACGACTCTCCCCAAACAACTACTCCTCATCCCCGTTCTCGTTCTCATATTCATTCGCAGCCGCCACAGCAGCAGCAGCAACCACAACACCAACAGAACAAGCACCCATCCACCCCTGCGATCAAGTTCCCTAGCCGATTTGGAGAGTTGGACGATTCTAATCAGCTTGTTCGTCAAAAGCTGAACAAGAAGCTGAAAACTAGCAGTGCCACTAAGGACGTCAGTGAGGAAAGTTTCATTCGCAAACCGCTTGGTTCGGAAGAACAGTCCTCCTTCGAACTGGCTGTTCCCCCACCGCCTCCTGCCGCGGAGCAGAATCGCTCATCTCGGACGCCTGCTCTGAGTTCACGAGCTGCGAGGGCGGCCAAACGAAAACATGATGACCTTGATGATTCCATCTCCCCCACCGCGCTCTCATTCAAGGCGACTGACCAGGAGCCGTCGTCGGCACGTAATTCGCGTGCCGCAACGCCCTCCAACCTACGCTCCAACAAGAAGACACGAGGAGGACTACGCGTGAAAACTTCGTGAGTTGATCTTTTACTATTATTTTTTTTTATGTTTTCTTCCTTCGACCCTCTACCCTAATCTGATTCCCTTTTCCCATCCGTTCCCGACTACGTTGTTCTATGTCGTGTCCTTTGATGTCGTGGTGGTTTTCTCTTTTTTTTTCTTTTTTCGTTTTTATCGTACCCGTGGTCCGACCGAATTGCTGTGCTGTCACAAAACAAGGCCCAGCCAAGTGGCGATGTGGCACCACATGATCTCACGTTGGGCCAAGCCTAACTTTTACGTGGGAACCTTCATACATTCACTCGCCAGCCTCGTAATCATATCATAGAACAGTATCACTGACCAGTATTCCACATGACAGACCGATGAAAAAGAAGGGAACTTCTGCGGGAATTCCTCGTAGTAATGGTGAACGCCCGAGTCCCGTGGGTAACGGAGCACCTAATAACCAGGTAAGCGAGAGAGAAAAAACTATTCCTTGATCTTCTCTGTTTTTTTTCCATTTTTTTTATCTACAATTCCCCCCCTTTCGTTAAGAAGAAAAACTATATCTTTCACATGATATGGCATCTTATCACGATGCTATTTCTATGGGGATTTTCTTTTCCTTCGCATTTAGAGCGGGCCAACGGAGACTTCGCCCTAAGACTGCAGATGAGGGCGAGTTCGTGCGGTGGCGATTGGATCCTTTCCAATTCTCGCTTAGGCCCGAAACTCTACCGCATCAGCTATCCGCGAAGCATGTCCATGTTTCCGTATTCCCATGTTCGTGCTGACGAGATCTTCCTAGGATGAAAATGATGATTCCTGCTATACCTGTGGCGGTAATGGCGAGCTCGTCTGCTGCGACGGATGCAAATACTCCTTCCATTTCCTGTGTATCGACCCTCCAATGGACGGCAGTCACATGCCTGATGAGTGGTTTTGCAACGAGTGCAAGCATCACTATCACATCTCGCCGCCTTATGACGAGAACAAGGGCCCCTTACGCTCGCTATTCAGCATCCTCGATAGGAAGAATCCTAGAGCCTTCCGCCTGCCCGAGGATGTGAGAGAGCATTTTGAGGGCGTCCGTACGGGACCCGAGGGAGAGTACGAAGACATCACAGCTCCCAAGCCTAAGTAAGTGCAAAAAGTATCCTACCCACCCCCGTGCCGATACCTGGCTGACGCGATTTTGTTACTAGGGTGAATAAGAAGGGCACCGAAGAACCCTTCGACTTTTTCAAGATTAGAAATGCGGATGGCCCGGTCTTATGCCACCAATGTCAAAAGTCTGCTTCGGACAACCGTCCCATCGTAACCTGCTCGGTATGTCCGCTGCACTGGCATCTAGAGTGCTTGGACCCACCGCTAGCTGTTCCCCCGGTTCCCCGAACTTGGCGTTGTCCTTGCCATGTCGACGAGATGCTTAGCGAGCTTCCCGAGAGACTGGCGCCTGCTCATCGATACCGCAAGATCAAGGACGCCCCGGTTATCGAGCATAGTTATACCGGGGGAATGGCCAACAATGGCTGGGTAGATGTCGATAATGATGATAGCGATGACTCTACCTCTTGGCGCCACGAGAAGGGCTTCGGCCGCGTCCACAAATTATCTGAGAAGGGCATCAAACGAGACTTCATCACTCGGTAAGATAAATTCGTCAGATACTTGGAATCGCAAGATGCTAACATGTTGAACAGTGTACGCCAAGGCCGCAGGCAACGTTCCACGCCTGTTGACACGCCTAGCTCTTCGGTCACTGTCACTTCTGCCAAAGTTCTAACCGTAGAAGAGCAACAGGCAGTCTTAAATCTCGCCCAGCTAGCCCAAGGTAGTGGTAATAGCCTGGACTTATTACGTCAAGCTATGATAGTACGTCAAAATGCATTGTTCCCTCTAGGTCGCGTAGCTAACTATGTCTCAGTCGGAAGCTAGCCCTACCATCATTTCTATGATGGCTAGCGGCGATGCTGAGCGCATCGCCGAAGGTGACCTATCTTCCGCCGATACCGCTTCTCTTGAAGCCATGCTGGTTCAAGCCAAGACCCTTCAAGAGGTCATCCGCAAGACCCTCTCAAACAGAAGCAGGCCTGCTTCGGAAAACACCACGGGCTACACGATGCCCAAGTAAACGACAAGGAAGGTCTTTACATGGAGCGACAGCGCCGAGGACGACAGCGAGACAGTCGTTGGCGAAGAAAAGAATATTTCTTGCAGTTCTGATGCTAAGAACAACAATTTTGCTACGAACGATTTTGCGATGCAAATCGATTAGGAGCTGGCGGCTCCTCTATAAGATACGACATATGCTTTATCTGTCTTGTCATATGCCTTGCTCTCTGCTTAGCAGTGTTTTCAGCATCGTCCGTCATGAGTTACACACGACGGAACTTAGTCGACCTTAAGTCACTACTAGTCTTAAGCTTTTCTAATTTAACAATATAAAGCATGATCGACATCACGATCCTGATGTTAAACCCTATTAATCCTCTTAACTATATGTGTTCCCACATTAATATAGAAGGCCACGCTCATGGATGTCTGCTTTGCGAGGCAGTACCTAATTATCATGACTGATATTTCTCCTCCTGAAAAAACACCAGGAACTCGTCGTTTGTACCAAGAGTAAACAACCCCGAGCTTCTCTCCGGTCCTTAGACGACATATCAGGCCTCTCTTATTTGCACATAGGTCATTCATTATTTCATCATCCGATCTACTCCTCGACACATGCATGGCCCACATATATGTAAGTGTCATGTCTCTAGTAATATCCCACAGGCGAGGACGGGAGAGCGTATTGCAATAATTCCCCCCCTCGACTCGTTCTGTTCATACCTTTTTTATGCACCACACACGAGGTGCGCATATGCATCCCAGTGCGGCCGTATCCGACAGACAGACAGGCAGGCCATTATCTCTCCGACGGTTCACGGAGGATCCCCTTTTCTATCCTGATTCCTACCTGCCTATTTACGAAGCTCAGTTTACGAGAAGCCCGGGTTTCCCGTACGTGTCTTACCTAGTTCAACGATTTTTTTTTCTTCTCTTCGCGCTTGTTTTTTTAATCCCTCTTCTTCTTTCTCTTCTCTCCGTCTACTTCTTCCCCGGCCTGTCTGTCTCCTCGGCCCCGATCCATCTATCGACGGGAATTTCCTTCCTTCCTTCGTTCCCCCCTCCTCCGGGGATCAATCTTCAGCAAAGAGAAACAAGGTCGGAAAAGAGAGAGAAACCGCAGTATTGTGCGCAGTCGGTCAAAGCAGCGAATAAGGGAGGGCGAATCCAGGATCAGGAAGGGGGGAGGGGGGTTTTTTATTTTTCTCTTTCTCTTTTCTTACTTCGTATTTTCGTCATAGGGGTCGGCGTTTTGCGCGATAGGAAGTCAAGGTCAAGGTCAAGGAGGGAGTAAGCAGAAAGGAAAGGATAAGAATATAGGGGGGGGAAGAGGGAAGGGGGGAGGGGGAAAGAAGAGAGAGAGAAGGAAAGGAAAGGAAAGAGAAGAAAAATAAAACAATTAACCCACCAGACAAGACAGAAACTGGATCATCTCTTGAAAGAGAACTTGCCTGCCTACCTGCTAATCCTCTTTTTTTTCCCTTTTTTTCTTTTTTTGGCCCACCTAATCATGACTACCTACCTCATTGCTATTGCTATTGCCATCACCGTTGCTTACGAAACTTGCAATGGCCCATGTACACTTAAGTAACTATAGCCGGATCAGCCGCGGAGGGGAGGAGGGGAGGGAAGGGAAGAGGGGGGAGGTTGTCGTTCGCGGTACAACGACAATGACTTCCGTATCCTAGGTAGTAGTAGGAAACGCCCCCAAAAGAAAAAGACACTTTTTTTTTTTTGCTCTTCCTATATTCATTCTTCTTCTTTTCCGTTTTTTTTTTTGTGCTGGGTTTGTTCGTCTTGACTGTGAATTCAAGTGGTTGCTGAGAAGTAGAAGTAGAAATGCCTACATAACTACGGTAAGGAGTAGTAGATTAGGTACTTTGTACAGCTGCTAAAGTGAAAACGGATATACGTATGTGCCCGCGGTACGTCGTTATACTCGATATCCCGGGGGGATGGGTGGGAGCTGCTGTTTTCTTTTCTTTTCGGGGTTCTTGTTACGTGTAGATGCCGCTACATCGTACCCTACCTAGGTACAGGTATTTAGCTGTGCCTGATGCGAATAGAAAGTAAGTACTAGGGCGTCCATAGGTAGGGTACGTAGGTAGGTAGGTAAGACTGGCGAGTGCTCTAAGCACCCCTTCCTGCGAATACCTGGTACCTAAGAAAGACCTTGATGGCTGACGCCATGGTGTATACCTTCGTATACCTATCTAATCATTACCAGGTAGGTAAGTAATAGTATCTACCACACAAGCCACGTCGTTCGTCCGTCTGTCCCCGGCAACTCTGGTAAGAAGCTGTCATACCGTGGCTTCTACGAGGTCAGGTAGGAGTGAATCTTCCTCTTTACCTACGTACCGGGTACCTCTTGTCTCTTACCAAGGATCCATGGCAGGTTAGGGGTAGGTTACCTAAAGCGAGGTAGGGCTGGAATGCGTGTAGTGGCGTACTGATTGTATATGGCTGCAGGTAGGTTAAGCATATGGTGTTGCAGTTGCCGAATTCTTCTTCGTACCCTCGTGATAATTCATCTCTATAGATGGCACTTATTTGTAGGTGTCTTGTTGACTGGTGGTGCCTACCTACCTAGCCTATACAGATTGGTAGATAGGTAGGTTAGGTAGGTAGAGAAATAGTTGAGCCGGGTAGCCGGGTAGCCCTGCCCCCAAGATTACCTACCCTTCCCGCCTCTAACGTCCCCTCCCCTTAGCCCTATGGCTCAGCCAGGCTAATGTTACGTCAGGCCCAGTGTGCGATAGCCACGTCAGTTAGGAAGGGGACTGACTGACTTGGTTTTGTGTGTGGGATGTATGATGTATCATAGGGGGGAAGAAGTCGGGATGGTACTAGACTAGGTATATTATATTTGATCTACCTCTGTTGTACATGGGAGTAAATCAAAGGTTAGGTACCTACCTACCTGACAGCGGATGTATAATCTATATGGTAGGCACTTACACATTTATAGCAGTATATAGTATTTAACACGAGGATAGCAAATACACCTTGCTTTTCTACGCCCCTTTTCCCTCCTACCTACATACCTTCCAACCACACACCCTGACCAGCACCTCATTATAAATCCCAGCCGCGAGGACGAGTAAGAAAAGAAATATTTAACAAAAAAAAAAAAGGGAAAAAAAAACGTACAACACCGCGGATTCGCTGATCGTCACCGACCCAGCTACTAGTGCGGCGGTACCCAGTTTATCTATGGGAGAGCGGACGGGATCCCGAGTTCTCTAGGTCCTATGGTCGTACGTGGAATATTGTAGGGTCATTACCGTATATAAGGTAGGTACCTGGTAATTATAGGACGTAGGTATGTACCGTACATCAACCCAATACCAGAGACACCCAAACCCCTTTTCCTACGGCACACCCTATGGGAAAATAATATACCTAATGTTCGTGATAATAACCCTAGTAAGCACGAAGGAGAGAACGGCAGTGGTAAAGACGTGTGACTAAGATGTAATATATATGTGTCGCTTAACCAACCTACCTACCTCCTTACCACTACCTAGGAGGTAGGTACATATATAACCGCATCTCCTAGTACGTAAAGGCGAGAGACCTCCTTCTCTCCTTTCCACGCATACTATAGCCCCCTATTATACTCACTTATTATTATTAATTAATTTCCACTTAGTTCTATAATAACTCCTTCCTTGAATAAATACCTAAAACAAGTCACGAAAACGTCAATACCCCCCGCAGCACCACGCGGAGGCGAACGGCACGACCCTACACTCTAGGTACGCAGACTTTATAAAGGAAGGTGGGTTACCGTGTGACATATCTCGTATTAAACTATTATTGCTCTGCTTAAGTAACGGCTAGATGATACACAAAGTCCCGAAGACGAAGATGAAGATGTGAAGAGAAAAGAATAAAAATGATATAAAAAATGTAGAGAATAATAGAGGTGGGGAGCGAGACAAGCTTCAACTTGCTTATCACATCGCCCGAGCCCACAAAACAACACCGAAGGATGAATGCGTGAAAGATAAACGAGGATCGTTAGCTCGGCGTAGGTTAGTAACGTATACGCCTACCTATTCATTCATTCACATCACAATAAGCGGTGACAAAAGAAAAGAAGACTATCATGAACTTCTCACCGCCTTTCGTAGCTCATGTGTCACGACAAGATAATCGGGACGAAAGAAGAGAAAGCAAGGCATGCGCTAATAAATCATTCGTCTCTTAAGAATTTTTTCCTATCCATCTGCTTCACTAATGATGTAGCAACCCCCTCCCCTTCAACCGGCTCAGCACTTGTAGACAACACGAATCCTTCTCTCCCTTGCTTGCAATAGAGATGGCATAAGAGCCAGAATGAAAAAAAAGCCAATGCAACCGAGTCATCTGTCGTGATAAGGGTACTCTGTAACGTAGATAGATGCAAACACTATCGCGCACATCTCCTGCCCTATGTCGCATCCGTCTCGACAACCCTTATAGCTATTTTTTTTTCTCTATATCGCTTGCTAATAATAAAACCACATTCAAGTTCTGAGAATTCGGCTGAACTTGATTTCGTCCACGTGGAGGAAAACTGACTTTGTACATATAACAACCGTGGCAAGGTAGCCCTTCATCCACGGATGCTTCCTGCAAGTGAAAACGTCGCCGCGAGGTGAAGTCGGCCAACCTTCAATATGTTACCTGCAACAGCCGGAACAACAAAGGAGGTTGGCCAAGTCTAAGAATCGTTCGAAGGGGTAAACACAGTTTGATGAAGGGTAATCGTACAGAGATCCAAGTACTGCCAGTGTGGTTTCCTGCCCTCCACAGCGTACCAGGCCGAGCTGCCAGCTGGGTCTCTCGGTGGATCGCCCACAACTGCTTTGCCACAGACATCACGATTGAAATCAAAAATAACGTGCCAAGCCAGCCAACTCCCTTATCTGTACAATCACACAGCTCGGGAAAGCAGATGCACGTAGATGTAGATATGCGTCTAGTCTCGTACCGGAACAGTCAAGATGGCCTCTCAGATCATCTCTGAAGCCACCTGTCAGCATCATCGGCAATCATGGTCGAGGTGACCTCTTCCGCTGAGGGGGTTGACCTACGCGTCCGCGCCTGGCGTTGACGGGTTGCTCTTGCATGTAAGGAACTGCGTTGCCGTATCCGTACCCTCCCATATTCATCCCCATATTAAAGCCGGGAGGCGCGAAGCCTGTCGGGGCTCCATGCGGTTGGATTGGGCTGCCGTTTGCCGCACCCTGGCCACGATACTGGTCCATTGGTGTGTTCGGGTTATTGTAACTACCATATCCTCCTTGCACGGACGGGAAATAATTATTCATGGGCGGCGTTCCACGCGGTAGCATGTTTTGTTGGTACTGTAGCTGTTGGAGGTTCACCGGTGGCGCCATCGATCCGCCAGTCGCGTTATACATCGGCCCCTGAGGACCGTACGACGGGAATGGAGACATGCCAGGTTCTACGCTTTCGCTTCTAGGTGCTGGAAAGCCACCCATGTCAAAGTTTGAGCTGGTGCCGGCGGAGTTGAGCGGGTTTAGATACTGATTGTTGTATTGGGAGTTTTGCTGCACCGCGGCGGAATTCGATTGAGCTTGACGAGACGCGGGTCGTTGTCGTTCAGTTGGGGCGTTGTTGCCTACGGAATGTTCGCGGGATCCGCCACCTCCACCCCCTGCACGAGTAGACAAGCCAACTTCATCCATCAGACGCTTGTAGCCTTGGTTAGGTTGTGCCTTAATACGGACAAGGACGCTCTTGACGTTCTCTACCACCTGGCCCCTGATGCTTTCGTCGAAGAACGGCGTGGTAAGGACCTTGAAGATCAATGTAGCACCACAGGAGTGGTCGTTCAAGATGGCCTCCAAAGTCTGATCCTTGTGAGTAAAAAATAGGGCCTTCAAGATAGTGTCTCTCGCATCTGATTCCGCCTTCTGGTTGATAACCTTCAGGACGGTAAGATAGGCAACCTTGTGCGTACACAGGTGGACAAGGTAGGGGACAAGCTGGGGAGCAAGTACACTACGACGCTGAGGGAACGTGCACGTATCCAAGAACCAGGTCAGCAGGAGGGCACCGTTCGCATTAGTCGCCAACTGTACGCTGTGGAGAGCAATGGCGGCGGCGAGCATCCTTTGCTGATCTTTAGTGGCGTGGTGGCTCTCAAGACATGCTCGCATTGCTCGCGCTCCATATCGACCTTGGGCAATCTCCCACATCTTGCTAAGCATAGTTTCGAAGATGAAATCATTATATGGAGAGCCAAACTTCAGACATCCTTGCAAAACGTAGTTGCCATATTGATCCAGGAACAACGGGATAGTGTACGGGTGTAGGTGCTTGACGATCAAAGACATTTGGTGAGGTGTTTTGCAAACGTCGATGATCTTCTGTCCTGCCCAAGTTCCGTTCTTGTGAACGCCAATTTCAGCCATATGAGGGGCAATTTTACCTAACATGAGATCTCGGACGTTGTCTGAGCAATGCTCAAACAATTTCTGAACGACGGTATTGCCCAAGTAATCCGAAGACAGCTCCGCAATCTCGGGAAGCATCTCGGTGGCGATATGCTCTATTTCGACCTGAGATAAGCTCTGATTATCAATACGCTTTCGGATGTCCCTCAATTTTGGCGCATCGTGGACTCTAGTATGCGTTGGCTCTCGGATCGGGGGGATCTCGTCCGCAAATGTGTTGTACTGAATAGCTCGCTGTAGATTACGGGAAATGCGCAAGACGTCTTCTTCCGTGGCCCCGAATGACTTGATAATCTGAAGGATATTTCCCATCATATCGCGCAAAGGCGGAATCACCGGCGCCGCATTGGTCACATTCGAAGCAGCGGTAGCGCTGTCGCCCGTGGAGGCGGCAACGCCAGGGGTAGCTCCATCTTGACTCTTCGCGAAAGGGTCAGGACTTGGACTAGGGAACACGCCATCGTGACCTGGAGTGTTAGATGCAGAGGGCGGCTTGGCGAAATTGATTCGGATCGGACCGGCTCCAGGGAAGATCTCCTTCCCGTTCATGCTAGCTTTCGCCGAAATAGCACTGTCGACCCTCTCAAAGTTTACGAAGCCGCAATTCTTATGCGTCAAGACTCGCGCCGACAAGATCGGGCCGTACGATTTGAACATCTCGGTCAGAGTTGACGTAGTCGTCGAAGTAGGAATACTGCCAAGCCATAGCGCACTCGTGGGTCCCTCAAGACCGGCTTCCTCCGCCGTCAGTAGGCCATTGTTCCTACTGTTCGATCTGCCCAAGTTCATTGCCGCAACAGCCGTAGGGAGATCATCGAATTCCTTCTCTTCTGGCAGTCTAATTTCGGCAGCCGTCATCGAGTTATCAAGGCGCGAGGGAGTAGGATAGTAGTTTCGCATGAATCTTGAACCTGCCCCCTGTAGATCTAAAAGACCAGCCGTGCGGGCACGTGGACGAGTGACAGACGCTTGCGATGCAAAGGCCTGGAGCCCCTGGACCGCTAGATTGTGGCTGTGAATGGCAGCATTCGTGGCGGCCAACTGGTCCTGAAGGTGCGCAGCATATTGGCTCTCAAGCGCCAAGCTGTCGTCGTCATAGCCATCTTCTTCCTCGTCCGCATACTTGTCCTTGTTGTTGACCGAATAGGAACGGAAGCGGTTAGCTTGTTTAGTGAAGTCGGCAAGGCCAGGCAAGTAAGCTGGTGTGGCTAATTGAGCACGAGCAGGCTGCGGAGTCTCAGCAAGGCCCAGGTAGTCAAGAGTCCTCATATGGACGTCGTTGTCTCCGGGACCTTCTTTCGAAAAGGCCGACTGAGCTGGCGAGCTCGGTCCATTAGATCCAACACTTGCTATACTTGCAAGAGTATTACCTCGCTCACGACCACTACTCGGGTTCCATGTACTAAATACCGAAGGACCAAATGGAGAACTACTGCCAGACCCGTGAGAGAAAGGACTGCGTTGTGGCATGGAACCAGCTCGCAGTCTTGATAGGTAGTTAGGGGGCCGAGAAGACTCGGCCGTATCGTTCAGGCCCGGCGACGGCGATTTAAAAGGACTCTGGGACGGGGTCGGTCGAGTGGACTGAGAAGAAATCGTAGGTATGTTAAGCATACTATGTCCCATGCCACCAGCGGGGAATCGGGAAGGCATAGTGCCGGCTCGGCCACGTCGCGTCGAGGGTAAACTATCGGGAGTCGGTAGCTGCGCAAAGTCAGGGAATCCGTCCGTTGGCGACTCGGGAATATTCTCTCGTAGAGGTGTCGAGTTGCCACTGGTTGGCGGACCACCCCAAGGGTTACCTGACAAACCGGCAACACCTTCTTGAGCTTGGATCTCTCTCGCCCTAGGCGTTGTCAGATACATGACGGATTAACGGTACCGGGTAGGGCTAGAGAGCTTACCTCTTTGAGAAGAGCCTACTTGAACCGGCAGTCTCATGCGAAGGAGAACCAGCCCCAGAACGCGTGGTACCTGCCATCTTGCCAGGCGGGTTCAAGACGCCAGACATGCCGAATGGTGATCTAGATGCACTAGATGAGTCGACCGGTGGTATATTTGCGGTCGGGGATGTAGAACAACCGTTGACAGACTTGGGTTGGTAACCAAGAGTCAAATGTTCAGATCTAGCAGTTGACATTATCGATTATTTCATCCGACCCTCATCAGGAGGAGCAACGGTAATGGCTCTCCACGGATGATAATATAGGGCAAATTTACTTCGTATACTAGATTGGATAGGATAACGAAGTTAAAAGGACGGTCGAGACGACGAGGGGGGGGTGTTGTCAGATCAGCAGGCGACTAGTTCTTGTGCTTGTCGTTCTATGACAGTAGTATCAACGACAGAAGCGACAAGAGACGTAGCTAGCCACACCAGTGGATCGCCAGGCTTGCTCGGTAGATTAGAGTCGTACACAACGCAGTAGGTGAAAAGGTATGATTTAAAAGGAATGAGTAAAAGTAATCGAAGGTAATGATTCCACAGATTTCTGTTATTCCTCTTTGCTTTCCGGCTTGTTGGGGTTATTACAATGGAGGCGCGCGACCGGGCTAGGTCGAGGCGTCGTTGACTGGATAAGACAAGCGAAATAAGAGGGTCGAAAAGGTAGAAAAAATACAAGGAGTGTCGTAGTTTTCCCGAGGACGGAGGTTCAGGTCGAATTAGGACAGAGAGATCAGGTCCTGACGAAGGACAATATCTTTTTTTGATTAACCTTCCCTTAATAAAAAAAATACTCTTGTCTGCTTTTTCTCTCTTCTCTCTTTCTTTCTTTCTTTCTTTCTTCCTTCTTGACGATACCCCCGTTGAAGAAAAAAAAAAAACTTTGGTGGGAGAGAGGAAGAAGAGGAGAAAAAAAGAAGGGTTAGAGGGAGGGAAACAATATGACCAAACGGATCAGGGTCAATATACAGGCTCCATTAAAGATCTACGTATGATCTAGAGGCGGGGGGGTATGAAGGAGACTTGAGCCTGGAGAAGGGCATAAAAAAAAAAGGGAAGAGGCGGAAGGTTGGAGAGACAACGATTCTCAGGAGGTTCAAAAGAAGATGAATGGATCAAAATGGGTCAAATGGGTGTGCGAAAGTTGAAGGGCAGCAGGGAATGGATGGAAGGTACTATGGATTTTAGTGGGGTCCGATGCTGTCTTCACCCAGTTTGGGTTACGAGTAGAGTACCTACCAGGTACCTTCAGGGTTCTGGGGTACGTTCACACGAGATACACACACAAAAAAGATACATTCGCACTGGCCCAAAAGTGCCTCGAACAACATGACCTACCAAATACATGTAGGTACTGTATCTTTTAACCTGTCTACTGCATGACCTTACTGTGCTGTACCATGTCGGTATCCTCTGCTATAACCTGACATTGATCCATAGATCCTTGCGGTGAAAAAAAAAAAATCTGTTCGATTAGGGTCAATATGATACCTAGGAGGTACATAGATAATAGGTAAAGGTATCGACTTCTACTACATTATGTATAGGTATTATGGGTATAGGTATTCAAGGTACGTAATTCAACGTTTAACGTTAAACGTCGAACATTGAATTCATCAATTTGAACTCAATTCAATGAGGTACAGAGACCCATGATTACTACATACATATATGTATGTACCTAATGTATGAGAGGTACCCTGTAAGGTACATAACATTGAATGTATTGACGAGCGCCAACCTACAAAGTTAAAGCCACCTGTAGGCTTTGAAACGACAGTACATGTATCTCCCTCTCTTTTCTCTCTTCAACGTCCTTCTGTTTAAGTAATACACAGTAGAGGTACATTGATGTCTACATATCCTTCTACATACAGTACACAGGTAGACACATGTACCTACATATGTAAGTAAGTACATGTAGGAGGTAATAGGTATGTAACAATAGTAAAAAGTCAATTATCATCTGTTACCATTGAGAATTACGCCCGAATCTATCATATATATACATTAATTGATATGGTTATTTAATTTTAAATGAATATACTATGTATGATGCATATACTACAATTATATACGGGTAGACGAGGCCACTTTCTCGCTTTTTCCGCAAAACAATCTCACGATATTCGTTTATTGTCGGGCGCTTCCACTTGTCCCTTTCAGAATTTTTTTTTTCCCTCTCAGTTGCAGGGATAGCTACTCGATGATTGGTGAAAACATGTAGCTATATGCATACAGTATTTAGTAGTTATGGAGAATTTCGAACAGTGAATGGATTCTTTATCCAAGTATCAATTACCGATTTAACCAACACTTTTTTTTTTCTCGCCTACCATTATTGATAAAAAAAATATTTAAACAGTGACCTGTGCATAGGATGTCGGAAGAAGCGCCAGAGTGTCACGGTGCTTACGAAGTTGACGATAATGACGACATCTCACCCATAACTCCCGTATCCAGCTACATCCAGCTATCGTATCGGATCCCATCTCAACAACAAGACTCTGGATCCAACACCCGGTTGCACCTAAGCTACGGGTCCTACGGCTCTGTTCCTTTTTTAGCGTCCCGTTTTCTTACAGCTTCATGTTCAAGCTTCTTTCTTCCTCATAATTTTGTCTACTTGTACTTGATAATAGGGAGTCATCTATCCAATCGGTTTAATTATCCTTCTATAACTAACTTATTCTTGCTTATTGCTACATGTGTTAAAGCCAGGTATGTTACCATCCTATCTGTAGGTACGACACGCGTAGTCCCCGAACCTTCAACCCGTCTCACACGAAACCTGATACGGGATAACCGAGTCTATTATATGTTGTAGTTAATTTTAGCAATCCATCCAGTAGAGGAGGATGATAAATGTCATATAGTTAGAGCCTCAATGACATCGAGTTAAATAAAGTCATGGTTTGGAAGATGCTTAAAGCTAGCTGTCCACTACCGCATGAATTCTCGAAGCGGGACGAGGCATCCAAAGGATTCCCTTTCTCGGAAGGAGATTTTGTGGCGCCTCCCTGACATTGCATACCTCATAGGAAAGACGGCATCAAGTAGATGAAAGGAACCACTTCTTCCACCTTTCCACCTTTTCTACCGTACATACCTTTTTACCTTTTCTCGATGTCGTCTAATTCCTATATAGGTAGGTATAGTAACTGTATGGTATAACTATCATACATATTAAACTTACAAGTGTCATATATCATCAGTTACTACCACTCTCGGACTCAATCCCTGACAAAGTTTGCTCGATCTGCAACTTGTGCTGTAGACAGAATTCCATTACGAGGCAGACTAACAGCATAACAGCATGTAATAAAGTGTAGACAGGTTTTTTTTTCCCTCTTTCCCCTTTTCCCATCCCATGTACGAATATACCTCTTTTTTTATCAAGGTTATCGTAAACCAATCCTTGGATGTATTTTTCCCCTTTTCTTTCAGGGGTAATATTTCGACAAGACTACGATTATCTACCTACCAACTACCATGTAATAATATCTACATGCCCATTCGACGTTCGTGATACAAGATTGGATAGATAGATTAAGCCTGGTCTATGGTATACCGTAGCGCCTCTTGACGAGACCCCATGTTCCAACCCCTAGTCTCTCCCATCACCATCGCTTTCCTAACGTCGTCGCGCGCATGGCTCGCGAGCTGCTACAACGTGAACGAGTGAGAGACAAAGGCGGTTCTCCCTACCGCACTACCGCCCTACGAAATAAGATGCGCAGCTAATCAACCTCATAACCGGGATCTCCGTCCCTCTGACTAGGAGCCGAAGCACCAATCATCGGCTCAGACGACGTCTGAGGGGAGGATCTTCTTTGAAAATCTGAAACGTCGCTCCAAGTTTCCCTTTTCTTTTCTTTTCTTTTCTTTCTTTTTTTCTCTCTTTCCTTGACTTGACCCCCTCGCCCTTCTTTAAAGAGAAGGCCAACGTAGAATCCTCTTCAGGTCTCGATTGGATCTAATTTGGTAAGCCACACAGGTACGTACAACTTCAACAACCTGATGGCGTAGCCTTCGACATTGCGTTGGATGCGGAGAGTTGCAAACCATAACTTAGGTATAGGTAATTCTCCTTTTTTTTCCCACGACAACCCGTGCCATGATATTGTATTTTCCTCTCTTTGGTCCTTTCTTTCCTTTATCCCCCCTTTTCTGTCCAATGAAGTAGACTAAATATGAGAGAATGTGAGAATGAGAGAAAAGGAGGCTGGGACGTGTCAATTATGCCGCCTTCAACAGCCACCATCACCATCCGCCAGCCACCTTTGGAAATTGGTGCAGAAAGCACGATGACGATCCGGAAGCCCAAGATGCAGCCACTCGCTAATACCTCTCATCATCTATCTAAGTAGGTGCGTATCTCTCTTAACCGAAACCCTTTTTTTTCCACGTGCATGCTCAGTTCATCAATACGTCCAGTTCCAAGACATACATGTACATACAAAGTAGATAGATGTATATACTCCGTATCCCCATAGAATACATTATGTACATACCAACTTAGAGTTTGTAATCCTTGGTAGTCGTCTTAAGTTGCCTCCAGGTACATGCATGTACAGACGAACACTTGAGCTTGTGTCTACATTTTAGGTAATGTTTGATTCGACTTATACACTTTGACGTAAGTACCTACCTATCATGTAACACCAGCTGTAAATGCAACTGAGCAGTACCTACCTTATACACTTATGTTTTGAGGTAGATACCTACATACATAGTGTATGTATGTATTGACGGGTCACACAGTTAGGTCAAGGTACCCGTTAGTTACCTAGGTCAGCCCCTCCCTTCTCCCCCAGATCCAATGTCAGGTCTATATTTAACTTTCAACGTTGGACCTTGCCGAAGCAGCGACAGGGTCGCCTCCCTGGCCGCCTACATTACTATGTAATGGTACATAGCTGTACGTAGGTAAGATACATAGCTGATGTATGTACAGCATTAAAGGCGTTCGTGTACGAGACGCAAGTATGAATTATATTAAACATGTTTCCGCTCCCCGGTAATCCATCCACCATGCGAAACACAAAACAACCACCACGCACGCCAAGACCTATCATCGATCTCTTTTCTTCTTTTTTTTCTTTTTTCTCTTCCTTCTGTTCTTTCCATTCTTCTGCCTCGGCGAAATAAACTCGGCCTCTTGTTTCTTATCGTAGTTTCACGTCAAAAGCTACATACGCCGAGCTTACGTACAGTAGCTTATTAGCTAGTATAAATACATATACTACCTCCTATGGTAATATGCTCTATCCTAGATAATAAGATGTTATATAAAACGAAACATGATCACCACACCCACACCCCCGGCCCCCTTTCCCCGATCGACGCTGCATGAGGCCATCTTTTACTTTTTTTTTTTTTTTCCCTTTTTAAACTCGCTAATGTTTTTTCTACATCCTTCTATTTCTAGTTCTAGTTCTAGTTCTGTTTCTATTTCTATTTCTATTTTCACGCCAACGCACCAGTCATTCGGACTAGGATAGTTTATATAGGAGGCGAAGGAATTAAAAAAAAATGTACCTTACACTACCTATAATATAGTATGTACCCTCTTCACCCCCCCCTTTTTTTTCCCCCCTCCCACAGGCACATGCACGTGTGGAAGAGGCGTATAGGAAATCGCCTGTTCATAACGGGGAATACCGGCTAAGCGGCGTCGACGAGGCTCAGCTCGATGTCGGCTACAATATATTGAAAAAAAAAACCCCTTAGCAGAATATTGTGCGTATGTCGTATGTATTCTAATAAATAATTATGATTTGGACAGATATACGGTAAGGGCACAGACAAAGGGTCGGTAGGCAGGCTATCTATCAACATGACGCCTAGGAGGTAGGTAGGTCCTAATAGGAGGTACCTACATGCAACATGAATGCATCTAATATCGGATCATGATCGAAGAACTTGTTCTCATCTGCCCTATTTGTGTCCGTCGTTTTATCTTGGTGGACGGATGTCATATATTCAGACATCGATGCAGCCACGCCACCGGTTCCGTTACACGCATCTGATGTACATACACACGAACATGAAGTGAGCAAGCCAAGGTAAACTACCTAGGTAAGTAACCAAGATGCCCCGGTGAACCGATGCCACGTGTCTAGGATATCACAACACGGGAAGCAATATCATATCGAAAGCCAAGATAAAGTAGTAGCAGTGGTAGTAGGTATGATGGGTATCAATTTCTCTAACGTGCTGCCGGCCCCTTTTGAAGCAGATGGGTAATACTAAGTTGGTAGGTAATTCTATCCGATATACAAATGCTGGCTTTCCCCACAAGCACATATATGAAGAAAATGATTCACTTTATCAATGATAAACTCATTCGTCAGGTACACATGATGCGTTAGAGAGCCCATTCGCTCTTGTCCTCCTCTGCCGTGATGAAAGGTTCGTCGATACGCTTTATGGCGTAGTCGCTGCATAAGATGCTACGCCCGGTTCGTTAGCTACGCGGTTCCGCGCTCGTTGATTTAATAGGAGGGAGGGTTACGCAATTCGCGTAAACTTACCATGCAGAAGCGACCAACGCGTCTAGCTCCGCTACCATGGCGTCCTTCTTAGCCCCGCTGACGAGGCCTTTGCTAATCTGCACTTGGCACTCCTTAATGCGCCTACTCTTACTAACACCAGCCTGTTCCAGAACTTTCCTACCAAGACAGTCGGAGTGGAAGGCGTGTTGGCATGGGAAGACAAAGAACTGCCTGCTAAGGAGCGGCAAGGTGCAGACATAACACTTCTCCCCTGGTTCTACGATGGCGTAGCGGTGATCGAGACCGGCAATGTCGACTTTGATGTTAGCCGCCGTCTGTGAGCTCTCGTCCATCTCCTTTTTCAGACTGTCGATGTTGCGCGAGTACTCCTCGAGCGCGTCGCAGATCTCGTCCTTGAAGTCATCTATCACGACGAAGTCTGGGAAGAAAGGGATCAGGTCTTCGATCTTGAGGAGGTCACAGCGCTTCAGGAACTCGATAGCCGTCTTGATACCGTTAGACTGCGAGATGACCTTGCGAGCTACCGCGAGCCACAGCTTCTTTCGGAGAGCAGGGTTAGACATGGGTCGGTCTGCGATAATGGAAGCGTATTCGACTTCGTTGTGCGACAGCGCAAGATCTACGGCCTGAACGTACTGACCCATGTTGGTGTATATGTGTACGCACGAGAGGGTTCGTTTGTGTTGGATGCATAGACGAAGCGCAAAATCGGGATCGAAATTAGGCTCTTCGCCTTGAGACTCGAGATATGCTAAGAGCCCTGACTCGTCTTTTGACCCGTGAGACGCATAGATGGAAATGAGCGTATTGTGGACAGCCGCATCCGTAGAGTGAAGCTGGTTGATGACAAATTGGAGGTATCGAACAGCTTGGTTCTGGAGGAGAGTCCCGTTAAAATTCCTATTGTAGTCGAGAAGAGCCGGGATGATTTTACGTGTCTCAAGCTTGGGATGTCGCATCATGATCTCAACTAGCTCGTGTCCAACATGTGTCATTAATACACTACTATACCGGTAGAAGACTTCTGGATCCGTCTGCTTCTTGAGCACGTTCAAGGTTTCCGTCCACCGCTCTCTCTGCACCCAATATGACAAAACATAATTATAGTCGTTTATAGCATTAGCGAAGAATAGCAGCTCGTCTTCTCGAGCATGACTGCTGATAACGTCGTAGGTTGTTTTACGGTCGAGATCAGCTTTGTGTTTGTTGACAAAGTCATGATATTCGGTCCGAACGACATCAATCTGCTGCCGGAATTGTCGCCCATTCTCCTTCTCGGTCGACTCTGCTTCCATAGTAATGGAGTCTTCGAGAGAGTTGAGTTTCGCCATAAAGATCTCGACAAGCCATGTTGCTATCATCATCCTCTGCATTATAGACGATTTCTTGTATGTAGTTAGCTTGGTGATGAGATATTTTCGTAAGGCATCGTTCTGGTTATGATCGATGAAGGCAAGCGCAACATCTTCAAACGGTTTACTACTTTTGCCATATACACCAGCAGCCTCGACGAATAACCCCTTCTCTACGAGGTAATCACCGGATGCCATCGAAACCGTATCTCTCTGCGCCGGAGTATGAGCATACTGCATAGCCACATCGAATTGCTGTCTTTGTAGCATTATTCGCCATATGTCTCGATCCTCGTCTCTAGCGACGATCTCGAATATTTCCTGGGCAGTAAAGAGCCAAAACGTGTTTTTCTGCTGATCAACGTAAAGACCCAAGGCTTTCTGTCCCTGGTCTAAGATTAGTTGATCGTATACAACCGATCCCGTTAATCGATTTGCCACCACAACACGACCACCGACGAGACTGACAATATGCCACTGCGTCAAAACGGTGGCATCAATAAATTCCGATGGTGCTTTCTTCCGCCCCGAGGCATCCGCGGAAACAATCTGCGATCTCGGTAAAAGTTTTGACTCCGCAAATACTTTATTTCCCAAGTCGTTGTTCATAGGGGTAGTCAAGAGTTTCCCATGATACACGCCATGTGAAGAAAGCCAGGCGAAAGCACGGTCCGGGGCCACATTTTCGTAAGTCTGGGCGTCGGGAGAATCGGGAGAGATGGCCAGCGTCGAGGGTGCAACAGTCGAGCTCCGCGAGATTTCGTGCATGATGGGTTGCTCTGAATCGAATAATCTCGTGTAGACCGAACCGCTCCCTTCGTGACTACTTCGTCCGACCTTTCCAACAAGATGATAGAGCCGACCCTGTGTGCTAATAAGCACTCTCCTCGCATCCGGCTTCCCGCCCATATTATCAACCCATATTCCTGTCACTGCGCCGTCCGGAAGCTTGTTTAAAGCTTTCAAGTATTTCTCTTCCTTCCTATAAAATTCCGTTGAAGTTTCGATGAATGTCTCGTATATATTCCCATCAGCCGCACCAATCAAAATCTCACGTGTCGTCGATGTAGGTAAGGATGGATTCCAAGCTACAGCCTCGATAGGGACGCCGCGCAACCTACTCAAGGGCCGCGGTTGACGTGATTGCGTATGTAGGTAGTAGTTCTCGCTGAGAGAAGTACATATAAGTAAATGGGAGGCCGTGGGGTCGAGGAACATGCGCCGGATGACGCCGACTTCAGAAACTCGCTTAGGAAGATCGATGTCTACGAGTGATCTCTGTCAGTGCCGGGTCCCAAAGTTGATCCTCGCAACAAAAACGAGAGATGCGGCGGAGCTCACCATCTATGTCCTCCGGTCGATTAAGGTCAATGCGCAATATACGTCCATTAGACAAGGCTAAGACAAGCACATTGTTGGCTACTTGGGCTGCAACGAAGTCGGCGGCGATGGAAAATTGGAGTTGTACTGGCTCGACGTTAAATATAGGTAGGCCTTCATCGGTGAGCTCATGCACGCCGTTGGCGGCGACGAAGCCGTTTGTTGCATCTAGCGACATCTGGATAATCTAACTGAACATGTTGTAAGTAATAAGTCGCGACGAGTCGCAGAGTTGACCTGCAAGTTGTCGTTTTTTTAGGCAAATACCAAAGTATAAAAAAGACGTTGTGAAGTTCTGATGTTGTGATGGAATATTGTGTACTGTGTAAGTTGGGTGCATCGAAAGTGACCCAAGGAGCTGTGAAGGACAAGAGCTTGGAACGTTGAAAGTACTAACCGGTTACCTAATTAGTGAATAATATACATAAATCGGAGCGGGGTTATCCCGACTATGGGTTTAATGCAACATCAGCAGCGGTGCTACGGTATAGGTAATAATACGTCACTTACACCATCAACAGATACAAGTAGTTGATCCTATCCTACTCGTCTACTACCTAGTATAAAACAAACATCGAAGATTAATATCGAGTATTAAACATGAGTGTTGATTTCAACTTCAGTTATGAATTATACATGATATTTCATATTATTTACACATATCAATGTATCAGATGCTGAATCCAAAAACAGCTCCCTCCCCCTTTGGACTCACTGCTTACTGTGGTATCAGTACATGCAACACATAAATATAAGGGGTATAAATAAATAGGTACAATAATCAAAAAAGGCCTAAAAAAGGTCAAAATTGCTTCACGCCGTCCCCTTTCTACCTTGCCTCCTTCGCTATACAATATCGTTCCAAACTACCGAGTTTCTCTAATATCCTTCCCAATCCTTAAATGAATAACGTATTGCCCTCCAAGGCTGAAAAAGGGGCATGAACTGTCAAATTTGCGCTGTTCCTATTTGCCCACTTCGCCTTGTCTTTCACGAGGATGCTTGGTATATAAGTCTTGCTCTCGTCATCTGTCGAGGAACGAATAATAATATAGATATTCCCGCCTTAATGATTTCCGGGTTTGCCTTGAGGCTTCTCCATCTGATGTGCATTAGAAACAAAAAAAAAGATAAGTTCGCCGGCTCGCGGAAGTAGGATTTCTGCTAAAAACATCCCATCTTGACATCGTTCGTCGGCTGCTTCGTAGTTTCTCGTATCTATAAAACGGGTTGACCTCGCTGCTTATTTGGTACAGCCTAAAACGAACCCTCTGGCTTACGCTCAGACGGTCGCTATCGTTGTCTAGTCGTCTCGTATTAGTTGATTTATTAATGTCGACATCGACGTTTTCATATGGTGTTTGAGGGTGGCTCAGTCAGATGGGCGTTTGGATTCGATATTAGAACCGAGCGACGCGCTCTTCGCAACACTAGTCAGGTCAACAGACGGGAATGAATAGAATCCGCTTTCTTCGTCTGCTAAATTACTTCCGTCCACATCGGTACCCTCCGACATCTCGAAGGGCTTCCTCTGTATCAAATGGCCGGGCTCGTAAGATGGTCTCCTAGACCACCGACTAGGCGGGCCAGGCTTCCTCCCTTTCAATATCCTAACCTTAACGACATATTGTTTTGCTCTCTTGGTGTTGAATGCAGCTGCCATCAGTTCCTGACCCATCAACTCGCAAGCTAGACGGACCCTTTCCGGTTCCCACCCCTTATATTTTGTTAAAAGCCTCAGACAGGTCGACTCAGTCCCATTCAACATCGCGAGAAGCCAGAACTTTCCGTCAGAACCGTCTTCAGTTCGAAGGGGAATAGCATGCTCGGTAAGCTGGACATCAACGTAGCCTGCATTGACCAAAAACCTAGGCTCTATATGAGTGACACCACGGAGCTTACCGCGCGACATATCAGCTTCGTGGAGATCGTGCAGCGATTTGCGTACCAATGACCCAGGGTCGAAAGAGGAGATAAGGTTAGTTAAACCCCTGAGATTATCAACATCTAGTATCTCGATCCAACCGCCAGGTTTGATGCAGCGAAATGCAGATCGGTATATATGCTGCCAGTCGGAAAACGAGCCCGTTAGGTCTCGCAGATGTACCAGGTCGTAGTAATTCGGCGGCCGCTCCCATTCTAGCTCAGCATCATCAATCTCCCAGTAGACGTTTTGAGGAGCGCGGCGTTCGAATATATTGGAGATATCAGTGCCCGTTACTTCACAATCGGGATATAGCTCCGCCATATCTATGGCCCATTCGCCAACGCCAGTGCCGATGTCCAGTATGTGCGTCGGAGCCTCTAAAGGCACACTTGTTAATTCGCCGTCGAATGTCTTGAGATAAACTTGATTCATTAACTGTAATCGAACTTGTTCGTCGTCATCGTTCGGCATATAATATGTTCCGCAATACCGCCGACCATTCTCGACGATATAGTTGAGATCCAGTTCGTTGACCGACCGCGTGGAGTTCCTAGCCAAGTTCAGTATTTCAGTATTTCCATTTCCAGCTGCGCTGTCTACGACTATAACCGGAACCTACATTGTTTCGTCTTCTAAGGAATGCTCATCCCTAGATCGCTCCTCTATTCGGAATACCATAGAAGGAGCCGGGCGATGGTAACTCGGAGCATAGATCGATACCGAGTCGAAGTGAGGCGCCCCTACCTCCTCAGTCGTCTCTAGAATAGGACCATCCGTCTCCATAACACTCGCCGTCCACGTACTCAGATCGTCGCTCGTCATGTCGTCGGTGGAGATATCGTCGTCCAACTCTGGCACGGGAAGGTCGGAGATTGCCACGCTACGGCTGGTTCCTGTGCTTTGCGTACCGACTGACGAGCCGGTTACGCTAGTTGCCTGCGATAGCATGATTGCATGCATGCAGCTCAACTTGTAGATGCGATACCGTGGCCTGCCCTATATCACTCCTGCCCTTTTTCTTTTCATTACAGAAGTAGATAATGATTCTTAATCAATGCAGATTTTGTTGAGTAAACGGATTCTGGTCTCGCCCTTCTAGTCAATTTTCATAATAAGTTGATGGCTCCGAGAGTCATGAGGCTTAACGACGGAGCTAGTAAGCTACTATAAGGAATATCCCTATATTTGATACAACAAGAGTAGAAGCAGTAGATTATCGTGGCCGTGGCTTTTATTACCGCTGAACCCGAAAGTAAGAAGTAGAAAGCCCGATGACAAGTGCATTGGCGACAAAAACGAGAAATGTGAGCGACGCTTAGTTAACGGGAGATAGGAGTGATTATCTTTTCCGTTCGTATCGAATCTAAGAAAAAGAAAAAGAAAATAAGAGCTGCACCACACTAAATCAGGTGCATGTAATGTACTAATGGAATGGGGAACTCGGGACTAGCATGTAATACAAAGTTGGGGGAAATGAAAATGGAGCAGTAGCGAACAATGAACACTGAGCAATAGAAGGAACAAATACAAGAAACGATTGGCTACCGGACAGATCACCAAGCCAACAAGTTAATCGGTACGGATGACGGGGGGGTCTTTTCCTGGATCCAATGAGCGGTCTGTTTCCCTGGAATAACGTGGAGTTCGATGACAAGGATATGGGTTCATATATCCCTGTATAGTGGGATGAGCTTGACCTTATTCATTAAGGTTCTTCATAATTATGTACCTTCCTACCTCTATCCTGCATACCCCTAGCGTACCTGTACGTTACTAGCGTCTGCTGCATGCGAAGATACTAGGTAGGTAACTAGGTATTCGTTACATATAATATTAGTCAATAGTTACATGTATGTACAATCTTGATTGATGTATGCATCCTTATGAGGCAGGTTAGGTACCTGATGTAGGTAGGAGATACATATGTAAAGGCATGTCATCCGTGATAGTATTGATGTATGTATGTGATAAATCTATGTGTAATTTGTATTAGGTTGATGTATCTGTAAGATCAATCAATGTACATACGTACTGTACTATATGTATGTCTTCTGTAATGCAGCCTTTCACCATCCCCGCGGAACTACCACGCTAGAATATCACGCTTTGGGAGCAGATGATTGGTATTGACCTATTCTAACATTTCCTAAACTCTAAGTCCCATGCGGACATGGAATCATATGTTGGTCTCCTATCTCATTGGACCCAAGCGGATGGGCAGGGCCTTCTGTCCGACCTTACAGCCCCTTCCCTGTCCTTCGGGGTCTCTAGCCCGCTGGTGCCGAAACGGATGCCTACCGTTAATGTACATTATTCCTTGCATTATATTATGTACTTATTATGTAGACGGTATTTTTCGAACATTTCAACATGAGCTGGGAACATTAAGCATAATTAATAACTGGTTTCTGTTTTCAGGGAATTACATGCATGCATCACCGTATGTCACTCGGGCAGTATGTTATCGAATATTATACTTTTAAGTTTGAAGGGTCATTGGTGTATGCGATGGCAAGTAACAACAAGTATATCTATGGTAGCTTTAATGTTAAGATAATGTATAAAAAGCTTATCATAATCATTTATGAATAGCCTCGTACGGAGTACCTACATGGAACTCTTAAATTTTTATACATGTCGTCTGACCTCACCTCAGCACTTCACCCCCGTGCTGCCATTGATAAGGGGTAGATAGGAACTTTGAATACTTCGTACATACCTCATACACGCATACACCATTACATTGTATATGTAAATACCTTGACCTTGGCATATACATATATAAATATTTTTATTACCGGAAGATGCGTTCTCTTTCGGAAGATTTGGCACACCTCCACAAAGAGCTCACCCCATATTCCAATTTTATCGAATCATGCCCCCGGTCACGGCCGCAGCATGCCGAAATGGATCTCCGGCTCGGAGACGTCAACTTGTATTTGATCATTATATGTCCTGCCAGTGACCTTCGATAGCCTTAAATAATAGATAGGTACCTATTAATGCATCGTGCCAGGATCTACGGATCAGGATTCTAACTATATACTCCGTACTTCCTGAACTCATCAGGATCTTCCTAGACACTCCTCCTGTATGAACGAAGTAGTGTACTGAGCGCTTGTTAAATTGATCGCAACTTGCAGTTAAAATACCTAGGTACCGGTATAGCTTGCAGCTTGTCACATACAATACAGTAATTTCATAACGTCCGTAGTAAGACTGACTTAGTATCAATCACCTTATAATACTAGTACAGTGGTGTTCAGTTGTCGACTTGTCATCCTAATCCTCTCAATAGCAATCGAAAAGATAATCATGCCGCTGATATCTTTCGTAGTTTATGGCCAGGACATTGAAATGACGTCTTCTATAGCCCCCAAATCTCAACATCCGTTGTCCACGTTATCCTCAACTCCGGTAATGCATTCATGTCCTAGCGTAACATCGAAGAGTATAAAATACTCTCTCTCCCTCTCCCATTAATGTGAACGTACCCTTAACCAGGCGATTTTCGTTTCTTTGGTAGCTGAGGCTCGTCGCAGATCTCTTCCTTGTCGGATACTACTTCGGCTTCGATGACGATTGGAAAAGGGCTGAGGACTTTGCTAATATCACCCCACCATTCTTCACCAAACCGCCTATACCAATCAACAGTGATTCTCAACCCATCCGCAAAAGCAGTCTTCTGATCCCAACCGAGGTGCCGGAGTTTGGTTGCATCAATAGCGTAGCGATGGTCATTAAAAGGCCTGTCGTGCGTGTACTTAACCCACTTGTTAAAGTCCTCTTGGCTCTCATGAGGGATGTCCATCTCCTTGAGAAGCATTCTGCACAGCTCAATGTTCGATATTTCGTCGTGCGATCCCACGTTATAAACCTGGCCGAGGGTGCCTTTATGCAGAATCGTATCAAATGCGTCCGCCGCGTCACCAGCATATAAATATCTCCGAGTAGGGCTTCCATCGCCATGGAGCACCGTCGGCCGTCGGCGATTCAGCAAGCAGACGAATTTAGGAATGATCTCTATTTTCAGGTTAGTCAGTGTGCGATGATTATGCATCCGGTTTTCGTTGGTTGCTCACTCTCGGGAAACTGATGCGGCCCGTAGACGTTGTTACTCCTGACAATTATGACCGGAAGCTTAAAACTCTTCATATAAGAGTTTACGAGCATTTCCGCGGCGGCCTTGCTGGCTGCGTAAGGGTTGGTTGGAGATAAGATACTTGTTTCCAGCAGGTCGTCATCATCATCCTTTACCTCTCCGTACACTTCATCGGTCGATATGTGGATAAATCTCTTAACCCCGATCTTCTTTGCGCTCTCCAACATGACATGGGTCCCGTACACGTTTGTGTGGGTAAACCCATAAGAATTCCCAAAACTCAAGTCAACGTGTGACTGAGCTGCAAAATGGAAGATGGTGTCTATGTTGAAGCGCTCCATACAGTCAAGAACTTCGGAAGGGTTGGTGATGTCCCCATGATAGAAAGTGAAATTTCGCTTGTCATTGAGCATTCGAGTATTATTCAAGGAGGAGCAATAATCCAGTTTATCGAATGACACGATATTGTAGGCTTGAGGATATGTCAAGGTGAGGTGACGAACAAGCCAACAAGCGCTTCGGCCATTTGTCAATTATAGGGTCAAACCTGGAGATTCGTCAGAACTTACATAAAACCAGCGCCCCCGGTGATCATTATATTCTTAACATCTGGTAAGGGCTCAAACTTGGTGGATCCGACCAAGACAGGAGCTTGCTTCCAGATCCCATAATCTTCGAAAAATCTAGGCTTCGTCGATTTAGTACCAAGACTAGTAGCTACAGGTATAAAATAGTAAGCGGGTTTGATCAATGCATCGGCAGCGTTTCGGGCAAGCACTTACAATGCACCCCGTTGGTGCCGTTTTGATGTGGCGCGGTCATTGCGTGAGGAGGTCTACTTAGTACCCAAGGTAAGACTTGAAAGGTATAAGACTGGTCTCTTAAAATCCGTCGGGGTGATGATAGATTAAGCGTGGAATATGAATTAGATTATTAGAATCGATTGATAAGGGGATACATCGTTTTTTTTACTTTTTCTTTTTTTTTTTCGATCTCGCACAGGAGGCGTGGCGAGGTGGACAAATGTCCTAAAGGCAAGATATCCGGAGTCTAGAACATCTGCCGCGAATCGCAAGTGAATGCAAGACAATCTCAGGCTTTCCCGGCAACCAAGTCTCAAAGATAAGGAAGAAAGGTATGCCGAGGTGAAGGTAAATTAGGTCTTATAATAGTTTAAGAATCAGACGTTCGCGAATGTTCTAAAGACTCGAGGTTCAATCTGATAATTGTTGAAAATGAAGAAGTTGATGGTGGTGGGTTCAGCTTAAAAGCACGCTGCCGCGGGTAATGAAGATCTATAATATCTTGTTAAATTTTCTTTAAAAAAAAAAAACAGTCAAGCCTGGTAAAGAATGACGAATGTCATCACGAGCAGATCCCGTGAGTTTGAACAGATTTACATCTCGAGGATGAGATGATTCAATCAATCAGGTTGAAACGAGAAGACGACGCACATGTCTTTGAATACTCCAGAAAATTAAACGAGACTATTAATCGGCAACGATCGGCCATGAGGTTAAGCAGGTACGCGGGTGACTTTGCATCACTTTGACCCACATATTTCCCCGATCTACATAAAGTATTTTGATAGGACGCGTAACTGCCATATGTACATCGTATAGGTACTATGTGAGGTACATACTACGTGATGTTTCGTATGGCAACATCGAACGCACCTGCAGGAGACATCTATATCAATCAATATTGATCCTTGATTCCCTATATAATCTTAACCTAAACTAAGTTGGCTCCAAAATATTAAGAAACTCATGCGTAGTTATACAATTTTAATTAATTATTAATGTCAATATTATACATACATCTATACAGTAAGTAGTACAACAATTGATCATGATATGTGTTTTAATGTTTATATAAATACCTATATGTACGTATTGTTGATCCGTAAGTCACCAATCAACGGCCGTATCGTCAACTTGCGACACCCTCATCCGAGACATATGATGCTCGGTCCAGCCAATACACTATATCGAGGAAAACAGAAAAACCAAAGGCCTATTTGGCCAATTCAGTCTCCAATTCAACTTGGCACTTTTGTTTCTTGATACACTGTCTCACGTCCGATAAAGACTATAACTTCTATAGGTACATACCTGATAAAGTGCGTACATACATTGTAGTTACATGTAGCTCTTTTCATTGAAGTTAATACATGTACTTGTAGGACATGAATATAAGTACCACGTACCTCAAATTAGATATCTTCAGGGCTCTGTCAGAATCTAAGCATCGCCTGGATGCTAAGCTACCTACAGTACACTAGTGCGGCATTTCCACATAGAGGAACCGTGTATTATAGAGTTGACAGCTTCTGTGGGTGGTGTAGATGCAGGCTTTATAAATGCTTGTATTTCACTTTGAAGTATTTGTTTAATTTTGTTTAATATACGAAGTAGTTACCTATATTATTACATGATATTATCAGTAGGTGTAGCTATGCAGTTTGCTATGTCCTACCTATCCTGACTCATATATGTGTTATAGAGACGTCATTGGGATATGAAGCATCAATCAAGACGATAACGAACTTAAGTCTCTACTTCATGTCATACAAATGACCACCAGATTGCCCTTATGAGTTAATATTCAAGTTTGATGCTGGTATCTACATACAGTGTAGTACCTATAGGTACTTACTTTTAAGATAGGTGTGTACACATGTAGGCAAGGAGCGCCAAACGGTTCCTATCATTTCGACCCGGTTATTAGGATTTCTATGCCGTATTTTATAGGTCCTATTCTTCGTACGTACAATATAAAACTCGAACCTTCTAATTGATGCAATTGATGGTAGCTTGGCTTCAATCGATGTACTTAACTTCTGAACATAACGCACAAAAAGTACATATGTACCTGCGACGTAGTTCCAAGTACATGAAAGATGATGTCGTTCTCGCGCTGAGGGCTAGTAAAGTTTGGGATAGTCAATTCCACGTTCCGTTCCCGCATGATGATCGGCTAAAATAGGTAATAGCCAGTGCGATCAACACTCTAGGTACCTACCTTACCTACATCTACATTGAGGTATGTACATTAAGTGGGAGGTAGCGCTGAAACATTGAAGTTGCTATATGTATGTACTTGACCGCGTATACCACAGTAATGATGAATCTATGTATTTGAGACCCCTCCATCATCATCATCATCCTCATTTTTCATCCTCATTTTTCATCCTCGTTCTCATTCTCATCCTAAGTTTGCCCACCACCACCTCCTCTTTAGAAAGTAAAGGGAAAAATAAAGAAGAAGAAGAAGAAGAAGAAAAGGAAAAAGAAAAAGAGGGAAAATTCTTTTAGGTCAACCATCTCAGATTTTCCTCTCGTGGGTTACTCACCGTACTCTCTTCCACATGCTTAGATCTACCAACTGTACGGGACAAAAAGCTGGACAGGTCCCGTCACATGCCTTTTGCAGCTCAATATGGCGTTATTAAGTAGCCGCCCAGGCTTGCCCTTATCCGCCGCTTCTTCGTCCACGGACGATCAAATCGAGAAAGATAGACTTAGCAGTTTCGATGGCATAGATAATGATTACAATTCTCAGCATACCGTCGTAGACGATGATAATCTCAGAGGCGTCGAAGAGGGCGAAAGGTTGCTAGAGAAGGGGACGGTTGACGCTACCCAGAGCTCGTCTAAAAGTAGCTTACGCTGTGCTTTATTCTGGATAGTAGTCAACACCTTGGCTACGATAGGCATCGTATGGATTTATTCATTTATTTCTTTCTAGATTCTTACAACTTAAGTCTTAAACTAATGTTCGCGACCCGTTAGGTCTTCACGAACAAGGCTATATTTACCGAACCTTCTCTGCGGCTCGCCCAGCTTACGTTTGCTGCTTTCCACTTCTTCATGACCTGGCTGCTTCTATTCACATTATCTCGGCCTAGGTTTGCCTTCTTTGCTCCTCGTCGTATCGGTCTTCGGGAAATTGTTCCTTTATCCGTCGCCATGTCACTTAACGTGATCTTCCCGAATCTATCTCTAGCTTTCTCTACCGTTACCTTCTACCAGGTTGCGCGTATCCTCCTCACCCCAACAGTTGCAACTATGGATTTCGTTCTATATGGGTCTAAGTTACCTAGAAACGCCGTCATCGCTCTTCTTCCAGCTTGTCTGGGAGTTGGTATGGTCTCTTACTACGACTCGCTCCCGACCAGCGATGCCAATGTCAAGACTACATCAGGCTTAGGCGTAATGTTTGCCTTCTGCGGTATCTTTGCCTCGTCGTTATACACGGTGTGGATCAAAAGTTACCAGCGAAAGCTGAGAGTATCGAGTATGCAGTTGCTTTTCAACCAGGCGCCCGTCTCGGCCTTTCTCTTACTCTACGCCATTCCGTTTGTTGATGCATTCCCTACGTGGTCTGAACTCGCCGTGTCTCGGTGGTTCATGATTATAATGGTAAGCCAGGGAAGGTCTAACTAATAACTATCCTCAAAGCTAACGTCGCCCAGTCCGGAATCTTTGCTGCCTTGATTAACTTATCACAGTTCTTCATCGTCGGTCAGACCGGTCCAGTTTCGAGTACGGTTGTTGGTCATTTGAAGACGTGTCTCATAGTTGCACTTGGTTGGGCCACGTCCGGCAGGTCGGTTGGCGATAGATCAGTCATCGGCGTCTTCATTGCGGTAGGGGGGATTGTCACGTAAGTAAACCTCTATTTCCGATGCCAATAATCTGCTGAACGATGTCAGATATTCAATCGTAATGCTTCGTCACGCGAATGGGAGTTATAAATAGAATCGTTATGGGATAGAGATCTGCCTTGTTAGGAGTTAGAAAAATGGTACTTGTAAGACTGATAGATTGGAAATAGCTTCTGTGTTAACGGCGATTTCATAAATGCACAGTTCTGGGCGTCACGACGGGATATGATAAATAGGTACTAGGGCGTACAACGAATTTGTCGGAGGCGCAAACTACTTTCAAACTCCAGGGAGTTTAATGCAGACTAGGCACATAATAACTTGCAATCGTGAGTTACGTTGTAATACAAGATGGTATTTTATTACCACCATTTTCAAAGCCACCGATGCTTAATTATAATCCATGCCCCTAGTCTTGATAAATTCTATGTTCCCACCTGTGGAACTCAACTTCGCAGTAGGGAGATTATTAGGAAAGGTTACCTTCAATTGTGTACCGATAAGCTGAAAGGTACGGAATTGAATCCTTCCGGCCATGAGGCGTTAGTGTGACCAAGGACTAGACTTCATCTTCTTCATGACGATGCGCTACGGCACCGGCCATAATGAAAACAGTTAGAACAGCAAAAATTGCACTCGCTACGATCCACGAGGGATAATAGAAGAGGGTCAACTCCGCGCTGTGCAATGCAGGCTTCTCCCCTTAAGAATCCTCAATCTTGAGCGAAGATTCTTCGAGCAAGGTAAGTATGAAGAAGAAAGAAAAAAAGAATTGAAACTTGGGCGGGAGAACTGAGCTTTTATCTAAGAAATTTAGTGGAGTGTCACGTGAAAATAATGTAGTCAGCTAAGTGACTCAGGTGGTATGTGCGGCTTGGCGAAACGCGTCTTGTGCCTGCCAAGCAATTACAACACATTCTGCCAATCTCACCGCTTTTGGGACCCACAACCTGGGCGTAGGAAAAAGTATTTATTCATCTTCTTCGCCTTCCTCTCTCTTACTTTTTTTCTTCTTCCTTTTCTTCCTTAGCTCTCTTTGCCTCATGGCTTAGATCAAGTGTAGTATCTGTTCTTTTCAGTTTAATCTCTGGAAGAGTCACATAGTGGCTCAATCTTGGATTATACTTATTTTTATGAAGAGGGAGCACATTCTCTGCGCTTGCGCATGATGTCTCCCACTGTGTCCCTGATATTACACTGCTTTCAGGCGACGCGAACTAACTTTCATTGCATTCTCCGGCTACATTTACATGGTTCCAGAGGTGCGAAGAAGGTTATTATGTGCTAGCTCGTTGTATTTCATGGCTGTTGCTTGCATACATACCATATATCTACATACCTAATAGGTCTTTCTTGATCGTGATCTGTTGGAGGTTGCTCATCAGATTACTTCATGTTTGGGTGTCGATGTTCGCGTAACGGAGTGTCCATCCCTATTGGTATCTATTTACACTTGCAATTGAATTCAAGAGGATATACCTTCTGGAGCTACCTATTTTATTCCTATACGTACTTGGTCTATAATTACCTTGTTTTCTATGCTAAATATATTACATAACACAAATAAATAAGATTCTAGTATATCTTGAATGGCGGTGATGAATATTGAACCTTCAATGTTGCGTATCAAAGGTAGCAACGTGCCAGATCTATACTTGGTACCTACCCTCAATGTTATATGCAATTTAATGTTCTGTGTACCTCACTTGATGTATCTCATAGTAGAGTACGTACCTTGACGTTTACGTTTCTATGGGTACAACATATATGTATGTACATTATGTACATAAAGTTAGAGACCATAGGTCCCGCAGCATATTTGGTACTTCTCACTATGTTCAAGTAGGTGGTATGTATGTGCAAGTAAGCGTGGCCCAAGTGCCTGACTTAAGGCATGACCTCACGGAGCAGTCACGTCGGGTCCTAAGTACAAGGCTTCCAGTTTCCACAATCCCACAGAATCCGAGTTCCACTGAGGAGCTTTCAACCTTCTAAATCCCAATCTCAAACCCAATCATAATTCTCATACACTCAGCTCAATTCGGCAAACTTAAGGTACGGGATCTTATTATATCCTCTCGTCTTCTCGATTCTTTTTTATCATATCAAAAAAAAAAAAAACCACAACGAATAAAGCCCACTGGTATAACAATGTCAACATATACTCATTCTTCCTAACCGGAGATTAATCATTATAATATTCTTCATCTACGACTGTTAATCCGATCTTCAAATCTTCGCCATTCCTCATTCTTCTTTCCCCTCCCCCGCTTTCTACCTCTCTTCTTCTTCTTCTTCTTCCTGTTCCGCATCCTATTCCTCCATTCTTCATTATATCAATACCTCGCTCGCAATACCCTGGCGCTTCCAATCACTTCTGATTCACTTGCGATCTATCTCTAGGCATCCCTACTGCTTTACCAGAGCTTTGTTTGATAAGTTGTCGCAGACTTAAGTGAATCACCATGTGGAACGACGAGGAAGATAATAACCCCTACGGTACGAGCTTCGATCGTCGTGATTCTATCACATCCTCTTCGGTGCACCCTACTTCACCCATATCTCACGACTGTAAGATATACCCACATCTTTTTACTCTGCATAGATCAAGGAGAAGTAATGTGGGAAAGTATAGCGTTGGATAACTCTCCTGACGAGGCTGATCCCGACTGGGAATATGTAGATCAGCAACATCGCTTCGAGACTCCGAACACCCCCTCCTCCACAAGTGAGGATGTCCCGCCACCTCCGACCTACGGACAACAGCTTACCGACCCGGAAAGTGATGAGGAATATGGGGCCCAGTCTCGTAATGACCTAGAGCCACGAAGGAAGCCAGGCGGTTACGATAGTCGAATCGTACAGATTCTGTATGAAAATCCTGAACTTCCTATCCTAATTACAGATGCGGGAAAGAGCGTGGAGAGCGGCGGCAAGTATATCGTATATACGATCAGAACAGGGGTACGTTACTATCTGGTGTATTGCGCAACTCGTCTCGCTCATATAGAGCCTAGGATCTCGAAGTCCGACGCCGATACTCGGAATTCGCATTATTGCGGGATGCGCTGACAAGACTTCACCCTACCCTCATCATCCCCCCGATCCCCGAGAAGCATACGATGGCGGACTATGCCGCAAACCCTACAAATGCGAAACAGGACCAGCAGATTATCGATCTGCGAAAACGCATGTTGGCCGTTTTCCTAAACCGCTGTCGACGGATGAGGCAGGTTCGCGACGATGGTGTTTTATGGAGGTTCCTCGACCCGAATGTCAGCTGGGTACGTCTTCGGCCGTATCTTCGATGACGCGCACTCTTGCAGCTAACAACATCCTAGAACGAGGTTATGCATTCACATCCTATTTCGTCCATTCCGAAGTCGATTATGAAGGCACCACCGCTTGATACGGCTAACGCTTCGCCGGCACATTCGTATCTTCCGGTGCCAGCTTCTTCGGCAAAGCTTAAGGCGCCTATAAACCCGCCACCGGGTCCTGTGTTTGATGGTTCCGGCACAGTTGCTTCACAGATTCTCCGTAGATTCCCACCGAAGGCCCATGACCTCAATGAACAAGAATTAGATCCATATTTCATCACGTATGAGGCGTCGATCAAGGAATTGGAGCAAGCGTTGATGGGGCCTATGGAGAAGGTAAATCGGCGCACGCTCAACCACCTGAGTTCCTTAGCAACGGACCTCTCAGATTTAGGTGCCAAGTTTAACGCTTTTGCATTATCCGAACCATCGCCTTCTCTTGCGGCAGCTATTGAGAGGGTGGGTCAAGCTGCGGACTCGTCTTACATTGCGACAGAAGAACTGTCAGGTTCGTTAGGGGCGAGCTTCGCTGAGCCTATGAGGGAAAGCGCACAATTTGCCGGAGTTGTCCGCAACGTATTACGATATAGGATTTTGAAGAGGGTTCAACAGGAGATGGCTAACGATGAACTGCTTAAGAAAAAAGCTCTCCTAGAGCAATTAGAAAGCAGTGAGGCGGAGGCGAAACGAATCGATCAGTATCTTAGCAGTAGCCAGCAGGTCGGAGGCGGCCATCAAGTCTACCCACCACGACGGTCTTCTAGCATGAGAGAAACCTCAACGCAGCACTATAAGGAAGGTAGTGGAGAGGACACAGCCTCCATCGATTCTGACTTTCCTCCGAGTCACGCAGACATCACTTCAGTGCCCTCAGCCCGGGTGGGAGTACCTGAGCGTTCGATCTCTGGTCCGAACCATAAGAAGGCTCCTAGTACGAATTCTATCACCAATAAAATCTTTGGCCCGATACGTCATGCGATACAAGGCGTTGCTGATGTTGATCCGGAGAGGACCCGACGTGACACCATAGGGAAAACGCGCGAGAGCATAGAACAACTAGAACAGGCTCAGGTGGCAGCAGCACAGGATGTAAAAGACGCAAGTGCAAGCATCTTGCAGGATCTAAAGAGGTTCCAAAATGAGAAAGAAGACGATCTCAGACGGTATATGGTAAGTCTAACTTCGAATCCTTCTAGGCATGGTGTACTAGAAAGACTAACAATGATCGTTAGCTCGCCTATGCCAAGAGCCAGATCGAATGGGCAAAAAAGAATAAGGAGACGTGGGAAGAGGCGAAGGCCGAGGTCGAAAAGATCGACGAGACGTAGAACGTTCGCAAACAAGTGTGGCAACGATTTGACCACGGCGCCAAGGAACAGGACGGAGCAGGGGACTACATTATGTTATAATGCTACGACAGCTTGCCTTGCTCGGACTGGATAGTCAATAAGACGAATACAGTCGCTATGTCGCGAAAGCAGGACCAGACTAGACCCTTACGGAGTAGGGAGTCCGCGTAGTGACTTGAGGATTCGTGTTTTTACTACGGTTCATATAGTGCATCGAGGCCATGGATTGGCAGCAATATAGATCTGATCTAAAATATGAAAAATTTGAACCCGAGTTAAGTTAAAAATCTTAGTAAATGATCTTTCGAATTCCTAGCTTCTCTTATCTCATACCACCTAGCCTGTTACACATTCGTACCAATACAGACCACGGCCCAACACGGTCCATGTATGCTCCCGAGAACCCCCCACCCCCCCTTTTATATTCTTCGAGTGTATTTACCGGTCTAGTACATACAGACTGTAACGTTCTCCTTGGACTTGGTAAGCATGAGGATGCCGACGATGACGCCGTAGAGGCCAAGGACCTCGGCGAAGATCAAGATCAGGACCATGCCGATGTAGAGGCGCGGCTGCTGGGTGCTGGCCCTCACTAATAAGTGTCCCCAAGTCATCACATCAGCCCTGCTTCGCTCATTCATTCGTATAGGGGGAGGTAGGTGTAATGTGTAAAAAAAAAAAAAGGTAGGAGGGGGAAGGGGGGAGGAGGGAGGCGGAAGTGTACTATAAGAATCTCTCTCTGTCTCTCACCTCCGGCGTCTCCGACGATGCCGATGGCGAAGCCGGCGGCGAGCCCGCTGAGCCCGACGCTGACGCCGGCGCCGAGCTGGAGGAAGCCCTGGTGCAGGGGCATCTTCTCGACCAGGTCGCCCGAGATGATGACGCTGGCCACGAGCCCGTAGATGGACAGGATCTGGGCCATGATCGCGCAGAGCCTGGGCGCGGTATCACTGGGTCAGCGTTCATCTCTTCCTCCGTTTCTGGGTTTCTCTCTGTCTCTTTACTGCTCGTTTGGTTTTTACGGCGTTTCTTTTTTTTTCTTTTTTTCTTCTGTTTTCTTTTCTTATTATAGCTGGACGACTGGGTCGCTGGTATGGGGTGGTAAGGGAAAGGGGGGGAGGGCGAGCGTACGTGTTCTGCATTAGCCGCTCCGGACGGATGATGCCGGAGGAGAATATGGCGCCGGCCGACTTGGCCGTCCCGTAGGAGGCGCCGAGGACGGTGAAGACGACGGAGGCGGCGCAGCCCATGGCTCCGAAGAAGGACTACGGGGTGGGAGCGCGCGGGGTTCGGTTAGATGGACGTTGGGAAGATGCGGGATGCGCGGAGTAGATACGTACAGAGTATATGGGGCTATGAGGAGGTACGTATAGATGGCCGGCCTGGTTAGATCTTTCTATGTTTCCTTATGAGAGTACGGTAGGCGGGTCACTGACCAGCGCGCATCGTTGACCATCTCGGCGAATGCGGTATCCATCTCAGAGAGGATGGCTTGCTGGGCCATGGAAGATGTTGACTACCTTGTTACTGTATACCTCCTACTGTTATACGATTTGTTGAGATACGGCTTATGAAGAAGACAGGTAGTTCACGATGATACTGTTATATATTATGGGTTATCCTTGAGTAGGTAACGTCTCTTTCTTTCTCTCTCTCCGCCGTACGAGATTGCTCTGTCGAGCAGCGCCTCGACTGCCAGCTCCCTCTTCCTATCACCTCTAGGTACTCAGTCCTATTCGTTAACTCCAGCTATGACATGCGGATTGTATAGGTTATCTAGGTACATGTAGCTAAGTGAAGTGGCTTGCTAGGCAGAAGAATACGGGACCGACTGATTGGCTGCTAAATCGGGGATAAGATGCTGGAGTGAGAGCTGAAGCCTGAAGGACATCAGGAATGATATATAGGTACCTTGGATATTGATATGAAGGTATTCAGCCTAACTACATACCTCTTACTTACTATGTACTTAATGTAACTGTATGAACATGTAGGAGGTGGTATTCATATAGTGATGGCAAGTGACTATTACATAAGATGATAGTTATTTAAACTCTGAGTCTCCGAAGTTTTGTGATACCAAAATCATTTCTTCAACTTTTCATTAATTATTCCAACCAAGGAATAAAATGGTTTCAACATACGTCAGTGATAGGCTACTGGAGCTTTATCTCAGCAGTGCTCAGACCAAAATTCGAGAATTTGTTATTCCTTTGTTCTTATATGTACCTCTCTAGCCACAGTATTTTTTAAACTCTTTGATTGGTCCTAACCCTGGTAAATCAAATTCTTGAACTTTAGTTTGAAATCGAATGGTCTTAAAAATAGGACTTTATTACCTTTTTTCATTTATTATTTAATTTAATTATTAACTTATTCATTAATAACTTATTGTAAATAATTGTCCATTTAAAAATATGTATATTAATCAATTTTAATAGGTATTTATTACATTGTATTGTACGTATCGCGCGTATCGTATATTGCGTTATTTATTACGGGTCGCGTTATTTATTGCGTTATTTATTGTGTTACTTATCGCGTTTTATTGTTGTAAAGATGTTAATCTGATCAGTTATTATGCAACGAGTATGCAAGTTAGGGTTAAATAAAAAGTTGTCGGATGTAAAATTGTTAATATATTATTTTATATTGAAATTTTAGATTGATTAGTCTATTAATTGTTATATTATTATGTTAAAAAAGATAGGTGTTTTAAGTGTTTTAGGTTAAATTTATTTGGCGTAATATGGCATTAATAAAACGATTTTATAAACGGTTATTATATGCCGTAACAACGTTTTTAAGAAATAAAAAAGTTATATAAAACTTATAATACTTTATATTTAACCCCGAGTAGTATTTTGAAATGATATAAATGTATTGTTATTTTGTAATAAAAGAAAAGGTATTTTATTGTTATTTTATTATTATTTTAAACTTTTACGATAATAAAGTTCCTTGTGGGGAATAATTGAGGTTTAAATTACGGTTTAAAAAATATCTTTTTTTTACCCCATTGTTATAAATGTTTGGGCCATTCTACTTGTGGCTTAAAATAGCTAAAAAAAAAGATGTTTTTTAAAGTGTAATCTGAATTCATTGAGATAACTGGAGCCTTGTGACAGACTTAAGCTTATTCGGGAAAGGTATTATGTACCGCCTTCTTTGCCGTTATACCCGTTTGCGACGACGCACAGGATTCGATGCCAAGGGCAAGGCTCACCTTGTGTCTCGTCTAGGAATAACCCCCCAAAAAAAAAAAAAAAAAAAAACACATGGACCCTTTCCCCGGTATCCGGGGACCGTTATCATCATTATGATCGTTATTATTAGGTGCTGCGTCTTTCTTACTACCCCAGACCAGGCCCAAACCCAGTTTAGCCAGCTTGGCTTTGACTGACAAGAGCCTCATATTTCACTGCATTAATATGTATTAGTCGCATGCTCTGTCGTGCTTCAGCTTAAGCGACTGGTCAGATTTCATCTTGCGCCGGGGAAAAAAAAAGTTGATTATTACGTGCAGTGGTTTGAGGTATTTACCTAGGTACGGTTCACTAGTGACGAAGTACTATTTCGGCGTTTAAAAAAAACAGCTTTGAAGCAATCATTCCTCCTCCTTATCAAAATGACGACCCTGAAATAAGTACGTATGAGGTATGTATACCTATTATACCTATACAATAACCCCTAAAGGTCTACCAGGTCTACCAGGTCTACCAGTGCTGGGTCGTGGCAGTGCAAGATGATGTTGATTGGACGGCACAACAAGATCCGTCATTAGTGCCGTCTGATGTATTACTTGGAAACATTTCAGAGTCGACTTTTTTACTTATTTGATACGGTTCAGGGTGTCAAGATCACGAAGTCCTTTGTTCATCCCTGCTTACATTCAAAGCGCATAGGTACGGAGTATATGCCTTACATACAGTACGTCCACGTCTATTTATGACTTTTATGTACGTATATGTGTGCGTGTGTGTGTACGTATAAAGGTCAACAGAGCAAATCAGCTATTGCCTTCACCGCCCCCCCTCCTCTTACCATACCCCATCCCCCCCATACCCTGGTCTTTTAGTTACGATCGTCAGCGATGGTGAAAGAAGGACCATGGACGCGCGTCGACTTGCGCCAAGCCTCAAACGCTATGCGCGGACTCCCCACAACGCTCTCCTCTGTTATTAGCTGTCGCCTACGACTCTTCTTGTTAAGTGAGAGGATTGACTACGAAGGCCTACGACACAGTGGCTCAGAATATCTAACTGACCACTCGTCACGTTCCCTCGGCCTTGACCAAATCCCTCTCGGTTCCATTCTTACCACGTTTGAGCAACTGGATTGCTTTGTTTTTTTGCTTCGTTTGCTTCGGTTGCTTTGTGACTCCTTTTAACGACCTAATTACTTAGTCTTTCTCTTTTCTCCGAAGCCTTATCCAATATATGGCATTGTTCTAGTTCCAATTTGCATCTTAACCCTTTTTAATATACTCCTTTAAGTCTGTCCCTAGCCCCGGCCGGCCACGCACGACTTGACGAATCCATCCCGCCGTACCGGATATATCCTCGCCATCATTCCCGACGGGACCGCGTGGCATTAAACCTAGGACCTAGGACCTAGGAACAACCTGAACATCCACTTGTAGATATTACACTCCGAATGTTAACATAATAGCAATAGTATTTTTTGTACCGTTGCCCATCTGCTTTGGTCAGGTGAAATAGGATTTGGGAAAACAAAACATCGTTCTTTTCTTTTTAACCATCACGCCTGGACGATCCTTATCTTTATTATTATTATTATTTTATTTTATTTTATTCAACATGAGGTCGACGACGGTATTTGCCATTGTAGCAAGTATATTAGCTCTACCGGCAGACGCACGTAATATACAGAGTAGCACCAGCCAGCCAAAGGTCGTAAGCTTGGCTACGCAACGGAAACCCATATCCAACCCAGTAAAACGAGATCGATTACGGCGAAGAGATACAGTTAGGGCGGAACTGGATAACGAGGTATATTATCTGAAATCATCCATCATCCATCATTTATCTCATCTCACTTGTTGTTCGGGGGCCTGGATCAGTCTGCTAAAACTACCGACAGGAAACACTCTATTTCGTAAATGGCACGCTAGGGACGCCGGCGCAGTCCATACGGATGCATCTGGACACCGGTAGCAGTGACCTCTGGGTAAATACGGGTTCCTCCGAGCTGTGCTCGCAACGGGCAGACCCTTGCTCTTTTGCCGGAACTTATTCCGCCAACGATTCTTCCACCTACGAGTATGTCGGAAGCTGGTTCAACATATCTTACGTCGACGGCTCCGGGGCGACGGGAGACTATGTCACCGACACGATCACGATCGGCAATACGACGCTGGATTCCTTTCAGTTCGGCATCGGCTACACGAGCACCTCTGAGCAGAGCATTCTCGGCATCGGCTATCCCGTAAACGAGGTGCAGGTCGGAAGGGCTGGGAAGAAGTCGTACGAGAACCTCCCGATGAAGATGAAGTCGGCCGGGAAGATCGAAAGAAACGCATTCAGCTTATGGCTGAACGACTTGGACGCGAATACGGGGAGCATCTTGTTCGGAGGCGTGGACACGGCGCAGTACGTAGGAAGCCTGCAGACGCTTCCGATCCAATCCAGCGGCGGCGTCTTTTCCGAATTTATGATCACCTTAACTTCCTTGTCGGTGGGCAACACTACTATCGCCGACGACCAAGCTCTCGCCGTCCTCCTCGACTCCGGCTCCTCGCTCTCCTATCTCCCCGATAGCCTGGTCGAGGGCATATACGACGCCGTGGACGCGCAGTACGACTCGAGCGAAGGTGCGGCGTACGTGCCGTGCTCCCTCGCCGACCAGACGACGACACTAGACTTCGTCTTCTCCTCGCCCAAGATCTCGGTGGACATGAACGAGCTAGTGCTGGACCTGGTCATGTCGAACGGCGAGCGGCCGACGTTCTCGAACGGCGCGACGGCCTGCCTCTTCGGCATCTCGCCCGCGGGCACCGGGTCCAACGTCCTAGGCGACACCTTCTTGCGCTCCGCCTACGTCGTCTTCGACATCGACAACAACGAGATCTCCATCGCCCAGACCAACTTCAACACCACCGAGTCCAACATCCAGGAGATCCCCAGCGGCACGGGCATTCCCGACGCCACCGCCGTGACGAACTCTGTCACCGCCACGGAAGGTGTCGTGAGCGGTACCGGGAACGGCAACGCCGGCCTGAACAACAGCACAGGCAGCGGCGCGGCAGCTACGTGCGCATCCGCTTCCGTGCTGTCTCTCGGCTTCGCCTTTGGAGTCGCCGCGTTGATTGCGATGATATAGACGCGTATGGATTTGTTGTCTGATCTCTTCATGCCGTGCTCGAGTCTTTCCGATTAGGTGTTGGGACGGATGGTGAAATTTATTTATTCCTTCAGCATTGCAAGGCGTTTTTCATCTTTTTTTTTTTTTTTTTACATTTCCCCCCCTTCTTTCTACAAGAAGGTGTAGGATAGGAACGATTTCAGGATTTTGCATGCATGCACCATGAGCCTTTGCAGATATTTTTTCTTCTTCTTGACTTTCTACGTCTGTCTGATCGTTTTTTGACGGAGAAAAATGTCGATATAGATGACTGAAGATGTTGGGAGATGGTGGCTTTGTTTAGATGGCACGTCTACTTTAACAACAGTACATACCTTACGTGCCCGCCTGGGTTCCGTGCAAATATGATATCCACGACGACACTTCCTCCGGAGGCGGATGGTGTCGCGTTTTGCTTGACGAAGGGGATTAGGATGTTACCACAGATAGGTGTTACGTACCTAGGTATATATATAGCCTATAGATTGGAATATAACATACCTGTTTCTCTTGTCAGTTCGGATAAAGTCTACGTTTCTGCTTGTTGTGGGCTGCTGCTGGCGCTTCTAGGTAGGTTGGAATATCGTAAGTGGGCGTGAGGCTGATGTTATATACTTGAGATCGTCACTACTATGGTCATAGGAACCAGGGTTCTTTCTGGCCTTCTTTGATGAACCTACACCCCCACACGTGAGCGGTCACCGTCGACAGTCTAGACTTTCTTAAAGGGGGTATAAGGTCCTGACATCAGCGTCAGATGAGATCTCCGTCATTCTGGTGCTTACTTCACGACGGGGATGATCATCATTTTAGCTTCTTACACCGTAAGCAACTCGTACAACTGATATCGCTCTTTCCATTCATAACTCGGCCTTTGCAAGCTCCAAGGCAGGATCCCTTCAGCAAGATACATAGGCAGGCTCCTTGCCCGAGGACTCTCCAGAGCCCGTCCCGGAACGTCTGCTTAAACGGTATGTAATTGTAGCCAGCGCAACACGGGCTCAGAGCTGTCGATACAACTTCGCAAGGAGAGCAGCCGCCGAAGGTCCGGGTCGGCCTTTTTTTTACATCGTGCTATGGTTAGACTATGTCTAGAAACGTATCGCCCGACGAAATAGTAATAACGAGGTGAACTAGCTCTCAACTCCCCCCTTCTCCTCCCCCCTTCCCCAATTATCCCGTAGACTTGCGTATATGTACGGTTCACACACCTCTTCCAACATACATACATCCTTACGCATAGTATACGCCTCCCGTCCCTTCCCCTTTTCCTTCTCCTCCTCCTCCACCACCACCACCACCTACCCTCCCTTCCCCCCCGGGCCCAACACACACCTCAACACTGCACCGAGGCCGACACCTTCGGATCCTTACCCCTCGCGCGCAAGAAAGCAGCGCACAAGCGCCCCATGTCGCGACCATGGCTACCTCGGCCGCGACGCCCGCCGTCCTCGCGCTCGTCAGCGTCAGCGCCCTCGTCCTCGTCGCACGCGCTCACGTACGCCTCGACCCAGCACAGCGGACACGCCACGTACGCCGCGTTCGAGAAGCCGACCCAGGCCCGGCCCTCGTGGCGCGCCGTGTTCTCGTGGCACGGGCACGGGCAGGTCAGGAGCGGCGGCGGCGGGAGGAGGGGGACGTCGGGGAGGAGCCACGGCGACGGCGACGACGACGTGGGTTCTGTCGTCGCTTCTTCTTCTGTCGGCGACGACGTCGTGGTCACGTCATCGTCGTCGTTGTCGACGGTGCTCGCGACCGGTCCTTGTTCTCTGCTGGGGCTCTCTTCGCTGGCCTGGGCCGCGGAGGGGGCGGACGTGTCGTCGTCGTCGTCGCTCTTGGCGGCTTCGGCTTTGCCGCTATCTTTTGACTCTTCGGACATTTCTGACATAACTTTTTTTTTCTTTTTTTTCTTCCCTTCACTTTCTAACTCTCTCTCTCTCTGGTATAACACACCTTTCGCTTCGTTTTTTTCTTCTTCTTCCTTGATCGATGTACGTACTTGCAATCTTGCTTCCGCGGATATGAGATGCCTCCGACGTGTCTGGCAGGGTACGTAGACGGCGAATATCGGGTTATATCTAAGTCATCGGGGCTCGCGTCGCGCGGTGGACGTGGCGGTGGTCGTGAGTCAGTGAGCTCCGGCCGTAACGGTGCACGCCAGCGCAAGAGGAGGACGTGGCAGGTGTGTAGGTGGTCAGGAACGGATGAGTCGAGAGAGGTATATCTACGTGTGGTGAGGTAATGTACATGTGTCATGACAACAACAACAATAACAACAACATCATTGTTTTTTCTTTCCTTCCCTCGCTGGGCTGTTTTGGTGAGTAGGTCGGAAAATACACTGCTCGAGGTAAACCCCGGTTACCGCGGCAGGCTGGTAAGGCGTGGGTGCGACGCTGCCGGCTGCTATAGCTTGCCTCGAGGAAGGTCAATAGGGCGAGAGGAAGGAAAGAGAGGAAGGAAGGGGTTGACAGGAGGCTCGAGCTACGAAGGTCACGAGCAGGGCAGGTGTTACCGCAGGACAAGGGATAACAACAACATCACGGAGAGCAGGATCCCATGGTGATTGCTTCTAGCGTGGTGGATCGGTGCCCCCCCCCTTCCCTGAGATCCGGGCTTGTCAGAGCCCGATGTGTGCGTTTGTCGTCGAGAATACAAACAGCAGTGTGAATCACGCACTCTCCACCCAACACCACGACGGGAAAACATGTAACATGTAGGGTCAGCGCAGCCATATCTGGACGGATATATTGCCCTTTCCAATCAGCCGCACCCCCAGGCTAGTAGATGTATAAAGTCGCTGGTTCATATTAGAGAAGGAGGTCTACATCTACAATTTCCTACCTAGCCATCATAGTCTAGTATCAAGAGTAACCAACACAACTGCTGTCTACAAACTCTCCTGAAGTTCGCCCCTCATATAATGCAAATGGAGATCTTCTAAAGCTCATATTCCCTTCCGGGAAGGGGTAATGCAAGTGACCTCCCTTCATACGGAAAAGAGGAAAGATACGTTTTTAAATATTGAACGCCCAGACGATCATCGTGCCCCATCATGCCGCTGTCCGTTGACGGTTCATATTATCGATTTCGGGTTGGGATAGATAATATATACATGCGACAGCCGGGATTCAGGACGGCGAGATACATCCGAGCTTTTGTATTAATTTACTCGTAGTATGGATGCCTGTTTTCGTACCTGGCTCACCCGTAAAACATTGTAGCAGGGGCTTTAAGAAACTAGAAAACCAGTCCAATTACGACTAAGACATGTCGATGAATATACGCCTAATTACGAACTGAAAGTTATTTCGATGATCCTCGACAAGACTCTCATGCAGACGAATGAAGAAGACGTAGGATCTAGGTAAGTATCTAGGTAAGATTTGAAGCGGGTGACTATCATCATCTTCATACCTTATCATTACAGGATAATAATATATAGCTAGGTCATAAGCTAGATCGCAAGCAAAGACCCCTTAATATTCGAAATCATCATCCACGGACGGGCCCTTGTTCTTGGCCACGCTCTCCTGCTTTCTGTACATCTCCGCTACTTGGCGGCTGCTCGTTGCCTCGTCGGGCTTCTTATCTTCCCTTACTTTGATGAATCTTGGAAACCGCAGACTGATTCCCTTTTCCTTAGATGGGTCAACACCCTCCTTCAATCCGGCCTTATACCTTGGACTAAGAGTCAAATCTGCTGTTCGGACTTCCCATACGTAACGTGGTTCAAACCAAACATCTGGCTGATGTTGTCCACCTGACGAGTGCGAGTAGAACGGCTTTGGGCGGTCGATAACAATCTCGGAGAGCTGTTTGTGAAGCTCTTCGAGAACTTGTTCAGAAAACCCTGTGCCGATATTGCAAATAGTTTCATACGTATCGGAAGCCGGGTTGTGGCAAGCTAAAAGGAATGCACCATAGACTGAAGTGCGCTTGCCTTTGCCATAGTAGGCACCGAGCACTACGAGGTCGAGCGAGTCGCCGACGCCGGTGAGGTAGTCTTTCTTGATCTGATCCCTTATTAGCAAGTATTGAGCAATTCTAGCGAAGTTCTCACCTTGAGCCAATTTCGACTTCGTTTGCTAGGCTCGTATCCACTCTCCGAACCGTCGAGCATCTTGACCATCAAGCCTTCGCAAGAAGCCTTGACACTCTCTTCCAAAAATGCTTGAATCTCTTCGAGCTCCCTGCCGTTCATGTGTGTTGCGAAAGCGAACTCTCCTTCTACCGGTTGGAAAGCACCGTGAAGTAACTCGCGGCGCTCTTGGAGAGGCTTTTCCACCACTGGTTCCCCATTCAAGAATAGTAGATCGAAAGCAAAAACGCAAACCTTGACCTTGACGTCTTCTAGCTTGACGTCCTTCTTCTTTCTCGTCATCAGCTGTTGGAATGGGAGGACTTTTTTCTCAGCCACGTCCCAGGCGACGGTCTCACAGTCTAGGACAAAGCTCTTGGTGCCTTCCTTGACCCAGGTATGAAGCTTGGCAAGGATATCAGGGTACTTCTTGGACAAGTCCTCCGAGTTCCGCGAGAAGATGGACGCAATACCTTTGGCGGCTTCCTTCCCAGCACCAGGGAGAGCGTCCAAATAGTCTTCCGAATGGTCTTTGGCAACGTAATGAATCTGCGCTCTTTCACCGTCATACTTATATTCGCAAGTGAAACTCTGATTTTCAAACCGATCCAATACCTCCGTGATGGCTTTCGTGGGTTTGGCAAGCATGGGTTTGAGGGGCACGCCTGGACGAAGCTTGCACGTCTCCTTCAACCTCATGATGCCATTCTGTAGTATTGTAGGGATGATCACATCCCAGCTAGGAAGTTCGCTGTTTTATGTGAGAATAGTCAATTGTCGATGGGAGTTGGCTACTAACCTGTAAACCGTTTTCAACATAGACTCTGCTTCCTCAATTTCCTTGGCGCTAGCCACCTTTTGTTTCTGGTCAGCTTCATGGCAAATCATAGCCTGTGCTATCGACACGAGAACTGTCTTCTCTGCCAAACCGAGTCTGAGCTTTCCCTCAAGGAATCGAATCAGGTACTTGGCCTCGCTGGGCCCGCCCTTGTCCTTGTAAATATCGACCTTGCCGGTCGAGTGAGTATCAGCAGCGGACAGTAATTTCTTGATCCCGTCTACCTTTCGACCCTGGGCGCCGTTTCCATTTACTGTCGCAATATCCATCAAGCCCTTATGCACACCTCTGACGGTCAATGGCTTGGGCTTGAACATGGTAGGCTGAGTAGACCTGCTCTTGACTGCGACCAGGCCCAGATCGCCAATTTCTTTTTGATCTGCTTTGATGACTTGCAAGCTCCGCCCTGTCGTCTCGCCTATGGCTTTCATGATGAGCGATTCGCCAATACCAAGTTCGATACCGGCATAGTCTGGAGCTAGTTTGTTGATCATTAACAACACTGTAGGAAGGAAGTCATCGGGAGTAAGGCGAAGAACCTGTCGGAGGAATAAAGAGCAATATTCGGTTATAATAAGTCGTTTCGAGGTAAGTTCGATGAGTGAAAAGGTTGTGCATAATGCGGCATAGGGTACCGGGGTGCCGGGCTTCCAGTCGGGATACGGGTCCTTGATCTTGCCTTGAAGCTTGGTCTGGACCTTCTCTCGTGTTTTTGCTGCAACCTCCGGTTTCTCTTCCTCACTTTCTGCTTCAGATGCAGACTCAGATCCTGAGGCCTCCTTGGCGTCGTCATCGTCTTTCTTTGGTGTTGCCGGCTTCTTCGTAGCAGCAGATTTCTTCGGCGTTCTCTGCTTACTGCTGGGCTGTTCCTCGGACTTAATCGGCTCTGTATTAACCATGGCTTCATCCGAATCTTCGTCTTCAACTTGAGGACGTCTCTTGCGCCGTCTCTTCACAACAGGCGCTTCTTCTTCAATCTCCTCTTCAGGCTCTTCGGTCTCCTCAGTCTTAATCTTTTTGGGAGATTGCTTCAACTTATCGTTTGGCGAAGAGTTAGTACGGGATCGTTTCTTCGTGTCTAAATATACTAAGATTAGTTGTACAGTTAAGATAATAGAAACATCGAAGCAGAACTCGGACCTTTTGTAGGCGCATCATTATCTTTAGCTCTTGCGGCAGACTTCCTCTTCGGCGATGATGTTTTTTGATCATCGGAAGATTCTGGCTCTGATTTTGGTTCCGGTTCTTCCTTCGTCTTCTTAGTCGATTTTGTTTTGAATGAAAGCTTTGATTGTTGAGGTGCCGGTTTGGGGCCGTTGGGTTGACCAAAGAATTTCCTATCGCGAAGTAAGAATGTTAGCAAGGAATGGTCGAATATATACAAAATATCCATTATACAAAGAATACCAACCCTAAGGTGGTTTGTGAAGATTTCTCATACCCCAAGGTAGCTTGCTTGGGTGTCATTGTGAACAGCCGTCGAGTAGACGTGCTTGTTACAAGTTGGGTGAAGAAACGGCGAGAAGCCACTTTGGTGTAAATTGTGTTTTGGAGAGAAAATTAATTTATTTAAAAGAAATTCGTTGTCAGGTTTAAATGCGATTTCTTGTTTCCCTATATCCTACACCCTATAGGCAGATACTTAATGCAAGTTGTATTGGCAGGCAGAAACGTGACCAGTACATAACCAGTAACCAGTAACCATTTAAACTTTTTTTTTTTCAGCGTGATGAGACGCGCCTTCTTTTATTCAAACCGCGTTAATGGAATAGTAACGCGAAGAGGAAATGACAGGCATCATACAGTATTAATATACAATAATTGAATACTATACTGTATTTTATATACTGTAGTAAGGTCCACTGATATCGATAAGATAATAGATAATTTATAGCTTTTTACCTAAGGTATCCACATAATTCCCGTGTTAATCTTTCGGCTTTAGCGCAATCTCGAATTCACGATTTCCTTTCAAAGTCTCACATCCAATCATTAAATAATCAAGAAACATGGCCATTCCTCGTACCGCATTCCGCCAATTCCAACGAACTAGACTCCCCAAACTTCCTGCTCCTAGATCCCCTCTCCCGACCTGGCGTCGTGGCTATAGCAGTTCCAATGACTTCCATCAAGGTGAATTCGAGGCTACGAAAGCCGAAATGTTGTCACGTCCGCTGCAGATAACCCATGATGTCATGTCGCCGACTAACTCTTCCCTCTTGAATATCTGCCTCGCCGACTTCATACCTATCAGCTGTCAGGCTCGGGCGTATAAGGATGGCGCTAAGACCATAGAGAAGGTCAAGCCCAGCTACCATCTTCCCGAGGGTCATCATCTCGTATATTTCCCCCTCCAGAAGCCCTCGTCGGAGTTATGCTACGATGGCACGGATCCCTTTCATAGCCCCGGCGATCCCTTCGGACGGCGCATGTGGGCTGGCGGCTCGATTGACTTCGACCCTGACTCTAGCTTCCACTTGGACTCGTCCCCTGCCGTCTGCCAGGAACGCATCTCCGACGTAACCGTCAAAGGCTCCGAGGGCCAAGAGAAGATCTTCGTCGACGTGCTACGCGAGTACATGACCACCGCCGCGGGCACTCACAAGGGGTCTTCGGTCAAGAGTATCCGCGAGCACAGGCACTTAGTCTTCATGCGCGAGCTAAGCAGGGAGCAAGCCCGCGAAAACCTCGAGAAGGCGTCGAAGGGGAGAGGCAGGGTCATCAAGGGTATGTCGATATCGCGTGCGCGCCCTTTTTCTGCACCGCTCGACGTTCATGCTTCGTCCATTAGTGATAGTGTGTGTGTGTGTGCCTCGTGATCGTGGCTAAGATTCTCAAGTCCCTCACGAACCAAGCTTCTCCGTCACGCTCACGCCGACGCCGACGCTGCTCTTCTACTTCAGCGGGCTGACGTTCAACGTGCACCTGATCCACCTGGACCCCGTCTTCTGTCGCGAGGTGGAAGGCCACCGCGACTTGCTCGTCCACGGCCCCCTCACCCTCAACCTCATGCTCTCCGTCCTGAGGTCGCAGCTCGGCGAGTCGGAGAAGCTCGTCAGAATCGACTACCGGAACATAGCCCCCCTTTACGTCAACGAGCCCATGCGGGTCTGCGTCAGGCGTGCCGGGCCGGACGACAGCTCCCCTACCCCTACCCCTACCCCTACCCCCCTACGCCGAAACTGGGAGGTCTGGGTAGAGGGCCAGGACGGCGTTCTCAGCGTCAGAGGCACCGCCGTGAGCCAAGGGCCCAGGTCATAGAAGCAGAGTGCGGGTAACTCCTTCGAAGAGAATCTTGCGAGGGCTGACTACCACATCTAAGCTATATCTACGCAACGGCTGGCATACTCGTTAGAGGTTGATGCCCCTAATCATCCATCTAGTTGGGATAATGTACTCGTCGACCTATGACTTGCACCGGGTCGACAGCCTCTTCTTAGAAATATGAGGGGAACGTGCGCTAACTTCATGGAGAAATGTAAGTAATTCTAGGTACCTACCGTATATATCGTACAAGTCCTTACCGCGTAATCTCGTCGTGGTTTATGTCGTCTTAACCTGCAAGGAACCTACTAGTATAAAATGTTGACGGCATATCACATTCACCTTAAACGTCAGATATACCTTAAGAGATAGAAGTGATTAGTTCACTATTTTGTTCTCATATTCTACGGCCCTGCACTAGGCTAGTCTATGCCTATAAGTACACGCTGTTCCATAAACTGTCGTGTTGATTCGTATGTCCTCATGCATTGCGTCCATCGTCCTATGCCCCTGCGCAGTCGCGCTCCAGATGCCGATCGTGTAACTGCTAAGACAAACTCGAAAGCAGAATGATGTTCGACACCATGATTTCCATTGCGCCGTGTCAATGCATCGTTGCAAACCCCTATTCCCATATCTGGGAATTGGTTGGGGATTGAGCCTCCGTAAAAAAAATAAAATAAAAGAAAAACTCCCGTCGTCATTTAAATCAAGTACTGAATATCCCGGTAGTGGCTTGAACGTACCAACCCACGCCGTGTGTAAAAACTCGGCAATGTTATACTGGTATAAGTCACTGTGATAAAAGTCGTGACCAAGGGTGTGATGATATAACAGTCCGGTCATAGCAGACTTTTTAGTAATGGTGTTAAAATGTGTCGATTGGCGTAGTTAACGGCCAAAAGGAATCCGACGGGGATAAATATCATTAAGTCCTGAACGCTAGGAAAATCCGGCTTTGCCATGCTGAGAATTGAATTATGAATAGTCGAAAAGGGGTATCGAGAAGTGGCAAATTCGAACCGGATCGGACTAGGCGCCCTACTCGTATTTCATGTGATGGGAGCCAAGAATGAGCTGAGCATAAGGTCGTCTGCACTTGGTCGTAGGTTATGATCTATCTCGAAAGTTTGACTCAAAAACTTGACTGCCTCGGGACTGGCACTTTCCGGGATGGTGGGGGCAGCCTTCCCGCCTCCAATCTTGAAAATGGCTTGCAGCTGGCTGCAGTCCGGGAAGGGATGTGTGCCAGTCATCATCTCGACCACTAAGCAGCCGAGAGACCATATATCAGCTTTGCGGGTATACGAAGTTTGCTTAACCACCTCGGGAGCCATCCAGAATACTGAGCCCTGGAGTGATGGCCGATGCTTATTGTTGTTAGCACCGCTGAGGATATTAGAGGCCTCAAGCTTCTTGCTGATGCCGAAGTCGGATATCTTGATTGTACCCTTGTTATCGACAAGGATGTTGGCGCCTTTGATGTCACGATGGATGATATCTCGGTTGTGTAGGTAGGAAAGACCGTTCAAGATCTGCCTAACAAAACTACGGACCAGAGGCTCCGGCAGAGCACCATAGGAGTTAAGCATAGTCTGAACAGAGCCACCGGGAACGTATTCCAGGAAAATATTCAGGTGCTCGGCCGAAGAGCTGCAGCCGAGGTATTGTACAATGTTTGCATGTCGGAGATCTCGTAGTAAGCCGATCTCGCGCTTGAGAGCCTCGATCATGCTCTTCTTTCGAGCATCGGTCTGGCTGTTGGCCCCAGGCGAAGGCGTCTCGACTTGCTTAACGGCAAGGAGTTCGCCGGTGACAGCGTGCAATGCGAGGTACACACTACCAAATGAACCCTGGCCAATTAAGGCACCTTTCATCCACTTATTATCGTCCCATGATTCCCCAGCTAGGAAGCTTTGCAATTCTTCGTCAGCATCTTCGCCATCCTCGCTCAACGCCTGGGTAATCTCCTTCAGAGAACCGGAACCCTGAGTACTAGTTTCATCAAAGTAGCTTTGACGAACTTGGCCTTCCGGATCTGTGATACTAATCGGATTGCTGTCAGACCCGCTGTCTGCGAACGAAACATACGATTTGCGGTTTGGTTCAACTGGGGATTCCTCTTGTAGCGTGTCCAGCACCGACGAAGCGATCGAATCTCGGAACGAATGTGGCATACGGCCCTGAGTCTCGCGAGCTTTGACCTTGGCTAGCTGGCCACTATTCAACCATGAATCGGCGATGGTCGGGATGGGAGGCGCATCTTGAATGCTAGAGGCGAAGCTCAGGTTACTGGCCACACTAAGCCGACTATTCACCTTACTCAGACGAGTAGATCTACGCATAGACAATCGGGCGGTTCGGTCGATATCTTCCCTAGGGTGGTCAGGGAAATACGAAGTAAGGTCAGATGCGATCAACTCGCTAGGCGGTCTTAGACCACCAAATTGTCTCAGAATTCCCTTCCGTCTCTGGAAGGGCCTAGGTTCATTAGAAGCAGGCCGTTCCAAGTCCCTAGCAGCATTGTGAACGTTCCTCTCACGATCCTGGAAAGATATCGGCGACAGTGGCTGCTGAAGACCTTCATTCCAGCTCTCGCCCAATAACTTCTGCACCTTTAATTGGCTTCTCTTATCTTGCACGTTCTCGAGAGCACGGGCATGGGTTTGCTGAGCTTCTTCCATGGCAATGGATGCAGCTCGTTGCAGTTCGGGTTCGCCTGGCTCGCCCGAAGGCACCCTCCGAAGGATAAGTCGATTTCTTTCCGGTCGCTTCTGATCGTTGACGATACGCCACAGTTCGGTATCGCCGAGACGCCGACATTGCTTAGGGTCGGGGTCAACACCGGCCAATACCCAGAAACAATAATTGCGATCGTGATCCTCCCGTAAGGCAAATTTTCGTAACGTTACCCTCATAACCTCCTCACATGATTTGGAGCCCGCGATCTTCACAACCTTCGTAACGCCGCCGGTGGAGATGACGCGGATGACGTCTTGACCCTGTGGTAAAGCAGCCATCAGCGAACCATCCTGACTCGACGCATTCCTCGTGTGGGTGGTTACCAGGCGACCCGGCATAGTCGGCGAACCAGGTACTCGACCGGTCGAGTTAGGCGTCGCGTTACTCAGATACGCCTGACCTTGTTGGTATCTCTGCTGTCTAGCAGTTCGGATATCGGAAGTGGGCAAGGGTGAATTAGGCCGGGATGACACAGGTTTCACGATCTCAGCTACCGTATTCATGGGTAAGGCTGGTATATCAATCTGCCGGGAATATCTCTTGTTCGACGATGAAGCGATGGCACGACTGCCGGAATTAGGAGGTCGCGGAGACCCCGTCGAAGATGGGGTATATTGCACATCTAATCCTCCGAACGAATCCTAGAAACAAACGTCAGAGGACTTACTCTCAGATTCTTGATCCAATATCTTGCTAGTATGCACACAAAAATGCATTCTAGCCTATATAACCTATAGCTACTCACCCGATTGCGTCGTTTCTGATTCGCATACGCCTTCGTCCTCAGTTTCTTGATACCTAGAAACAGTCGAACTCGATCGCCAACTTTCTCAATACCCATCTCTTTTAGTACTTCCTTGTCCATTTCCAACAAGTTCTCGCCGTTGATATTATTTTTTCGAAACAACTTCTCATACTCGCCACACTTCACACTCCTCAGGTATTCGCAAACCTGGTCTTCAGACCAGGTCTTAACTGCATCAGGACCATCCAGATCGGAGAATTCAGACTCGGTAGGGCTGGCAAAAACTTGCCCCGCAGAATGAACGGCCGGCACTCTTCTCGTGGGTGCCATATTGGAAGACTGCGCATTCGAAACTATAGTAGAATTTGACGAGGCCAGCGAAGCCGGAAAAGACGACTTCGATGCTAGCATAGCCATTATGGATTAATGTGGACGAAAGACTTATGAGGTACACATTTGAGGGGGATTAATAGAAGGAATCGGGGATTTGTGTAAAAGAGGAGAGAGAGAGAACGGATTTCTTTATTCCCAATTCCAATTAATTGTTTTCCTTGGGCGACTGGACAAAGAGCGAATGACGAGGCGAGTGTTGCCGAAACCAAGAAATAAATTGCAGGGAGGGTTCGTAAGTCGAGACGGAGGTATCAACGACGGAGGGTGCGGAGGGTAAGAGTGAATTTTTTTTTAGGAGGATTAGGATTGGGATTGGGGTACATGTACGTTAATTTACAGGGGGGATTTTGCAGGTAGTCGGTACTGTACCTGGGACTAAATACTTAGAGGACTTAGAGTTCGTTTGGTGTTGGTGTAACTGTCAAGGGTCTATCTTAGTTGCAGGCTGACCAGCCCCACCTCCTTATTATAGTGGGAAGTTGAGGAAAACAGACAAATGGATTGCTGCTGCTTGCTATACTATACAGTACATTTGTATCACGATATACGATGTACATATGTATCATCATCTATCGTACATAAGTTTAATATACATGCATCTTATGTGCCATAGATATTGGATCCTCATGTATATAGTACCTGTACATACGTATTACACATTAAAGAGCAGGTACATACATGTTTGATGCAACATGAACATGACCTTACATAGTGCACTACTGTATGAATGTGTTTGTACATTTATACATACATCATATCCATTGTATGTACCTAGGTAGGTATGTACTAATAAATACCCTACATAAGTACATCTTTAAGCGTTTAATGTTAGTAGAAAGTGCTTATGCTATGCGGCAGCTTTCGCATTCGGCGGTTTCACTCTGCTGCCGCTACTGCGTAATAGGCACAGACGGCCTCTTGGCCGCCAATCGGTCTCTAGCGTGTACACTGTGTAGTACCGGCTGCCAGGATCCTTGGCTGTATGTAATCCACCATGATTGGTCCAAAGTTTGTAGCAAGGAGACCGGGCGGTAGCTGAAGTTGATAGTTGAAACTCGTCAGTAAGCGCACGGTCACCATATCATTACTTACTGTGAGGTATGTTTGGGTTATTCAAGCAAGTCCCGTCGTCAACTCATCCGCATCGGACGAGAGTTAAAAGAACGGTTTACTTACATACCGTATTATATAGTAGACACATACATATGCATATATGAATATTATTATGTAGGTATGCATTAAAGTTGAAGTTAGAATATGATCTTTACACTAGGTACTTACACTTATAGTGTACATAACACCGGTCTTTATCATCATATCGTATCGTATTATTCTACTATGTATTCGTAGTACCCAATGATGCAAGATCACAAAAGAAAAAACCTCCTTTCCAGACAGATTAAGCATGCACTATTTTTATAAACCCCCTTACCATGCCTTTATGCTTACAACCAGACCTACATGAGATGTAGGCTACTTTGAAGCGTACATGAAGTACGATGTAAAAAGACGTGTCCCTGTAGCGGCTACTCGTCTATAATCGTATTTCGCCCCCATCTTGTAAAAGAAAAGAAAGAAAAAAAGCCCCCGGTGCATATACCCCTTTTTCAGACACATTCGTATAGTTAATTTTGATTCGTACGTAGAAGCCTATGATAGATAGGTGTATGCACAAACCCCCCCCCCATATCCATGTCACCGTCTTGCCTTAGCTCAGAGAGAGACTTGGAAGAGACCGAGATTGTCTGTCTTATTACCGGCGATAATATCTTCAAATGACCTGTCTTACAACAGTTTCGACTCATGTTGAGGACATCATTAAAAACAGCTCAGTCTCTTCGATATCAATCACCAGGGAGTGAGGTACTCCTTATGATTGAGTACGAGATAGAGTGTCAAGAACTGAAATTTGCCTTACGTTGATTGGAGTAGATCCATCTACGCCTATTGCATTTACAATGCGGAGACTGGTATAAGACAGCGTGACAGCCAAATAAGGTAGAAGTGAAGAAGAAAAGAAAAAGGTAAATAAACAAATAAAACATCAAGTTATAATAAGTAGTTACGTGTTTTATTATGGGTTCATTAACAAGGACCCAGGTCACGATCTTCGACCTGAAACCCTCAAAGTTTCGACCGACTTGGATCGATGAGAGGTGAGAAAGATGCGTCGGGCTGTCGAATGGGATTTGAAGCCTATTCTGTATCCCTTATCTCCACCTCTTACCAGCAGTCTGGTTTACATACCCTAGGTAAGTCAGCTCCTAGTGTACCCAGGTAGGTAAAGGTGTACATGCTCTTACGACAGAGTTACAGAATTACGTACGATCAAAGTGGAACGCGGTAATCTACTATGTAGTAAGGTAGACTGTAGGTACGGTAGTCATTCTACAGTTCTCGTCTCTGTTGGGGCGTAGCGTCTTTCAGCGGTAAGACCTGGTCCTCGGGACACTCCGCCATGCGTGATATGAACCAGACAACTTATATATACCTTGAGATATATTATAACTGCCTACGTACACTAGGTACGTTAGCAAAGTAGAGGTTACCTTATACCTGATGTGCCGAAATTCCTATCCTAGAATACCTACTTACACCAATAACACCTTGGCTCTATACCTTAAAAATAGGTCTTCTTTCTCCTCCTTATTTCCTTGTTTAACACATGTGTCAAGCATGAACCATGGGCGCGTACTGGGACGCGGTGAATTCAGATTACGGATAGTAATCTCCAAGATTGATGAGCAGCCCTCGATAGGGCGAGTTGACGAACATGGTTGATTCGCCCGCTTCAACTTACCACGACAGTGTCCCCCTGTCAGATGAGAATCGCTCCAAATGGATCGTCGTCAGATGTTCAACCCATTGGACACTTAAAACTCGTGCATGCTGCGCCGAGGCTTCCTAAGCAAGGGGTAGAGCCGATTGTAGTGAGATGGAAGCTATGGAAGTTTGCTAGCGCAGACACGAGACCGAGATTGCAATTAAGTTACAGCCCACGTTGGATTCAAGGACTCACCGTCACGACCGCAACCTCAAGCAAGCTGGCAAGACGGATTTAAGTAAGGTTATAAGTCGTATTATGCTGTTGTCCGGTCAGCTTCGCAACTTACGGCTGCAGATGCCTAGTATCACTGCCTCTCCCGCGTGGGTAGGACGAAGCAATAAGCGGTTCATTTAAATTGTCATGGCGTACAGCAACGAATCCCGAGATCCTCAAGGATGGGATGTGGGATTTTCGTGATTATTTGCTCGGCCTCCCGAGAAGGTTATCAAATCTCTCTGCTGCGACGAATGACCAGATGTGCAGCGTACCTCATGATAATACATACCTAGTAAAACATCAAATGTCATGTTACGCGCTCGACGTGAAAGCATCCTGAGCATCAGCATCCTTTGCCAATGACAGGGTTACCGCACCAAGTTTTATTAAACCGGAACTGCCACTACATGTTAGCGCAGTCGACGGTAGCACATGTTAGTGATTAGCAACTGAGAAGTAGCTTGCTTGGCCAATCGAGAGGTGTGGTCAAGCTGCAGGTTTGTGGACAAGGAATTTGTTTACCAACTCTGGGAAACACGTGTAATGTTGGGCTCCCCTAGATTGCCGGATGCATCATCAACATGGTCATTCCCGGCACGGCACGGCCAGCCAGCTATACGAAGCAAGGCATATCGATCTCGGTATTGATCGACCCTCAAGCAGCTAATTGAAGGTGGAAGGATGTTAAGAAATATGACATCCACGGATTCCTATATTGAGATGTTCAGATGTTCAGATGTTCAGAACTTCGAGACTCGGTAGCAATAGCGGCTATACTGCGTGAAGTAATGGTAATTCGTAGATACCAGTGACAAACATCCTACCGTCAACTCAGGTCGACCCATTAACTTGTCCCACGTAGTAGCAGCTCAACATGCACTGCACCACGTATGCGGCCATACCGCATTTTTCCGCAAATTCCGGTTTCTCGAGGTCCCCACTTTTTTTCTGCCATACCAATGATAGCTAGCTTATCATTGAGGCTCTTACGAATTCTTATTAAAATCGCTTAATAAGATTGTCTCGCACGTGATAAATTGAATGATGAATAAGTTATGTTAAATTTGATTGGCGGAAATTTAATGAGAAAAATCCCTTACTGTAATTACGTAACAAGTGACGTTGGAAACAACCTAGCAGTAAATCATTGGAAAGAGCTTAGAGTGTTAAAAGTGGGGACCTCGAGAAACCGGAATTTGCGGAAAAATGCGGTAGTAGATGAGTCGTCCGCCTGTGTATTTACTCATAATAACAATTGGGCATTAACTTTAAAGATCCTTCTCCAGGTTTATAGCGATGAATTATAACACTTCTCCAGTGTGTATCGATCGAATCTTTGATTATATATAATTCAAATGAGATGCTCCACGAAATATATAGAGTTATATAAAAAAGAATATTAAAAAGAAAAATAAACACATAAGATAATAAGCATGTGAAATAAGTATATCATGTGACTAATTCACCTATATAATGTCCATTATTCTGTTAGTATATATGTACGTAATTGTGTCAAAAAGGAAATAAAATAAAATAAGTAAAATAGTAGAAAATAAGTGTTATGAAACTGTTATATTAAAGTGTTTTATGAGGAGATAAAATCTCTTGTTATTAATATAATCGAGGGATTATATTTTATGTTAAAAATATATAAATATAAAGGTACGATGGTACTTTCCTGATAACATAACCGTTATTTGACGATGTAATTATTACTTATTTTATTTTTTTTTCGCGACGAAAGTGTTACGAATGTTATTTTTAATTTTATCTTTGTTTTATTTATTTTTTTAGTTTAACGATAACTTTATTATTTTTAACTAAGGTCTTTATCGTCTTGTTCGGTAATGTTTTGGTTATAGCGTTAACCGGGTTATAATGGCTTTGGATTTATTTGATGTTATTTATCTCTTTAATCTTATAAGATTGTCTTAACGTTATTAGGTTAATTATTAGTTTTTTTTTGTTAATATTACCTATTTGTATTAAGTATTGGTATAATGAGTATGAGTTTATATAAAGGATAAGAGGGGTTTTGGGAAGGGATAAATGTTTTAAAATATTGTTAATAGTAATATGAATGATATAACTTGTGTTAAAATTTTATATTATTTTGTAAATCTTGTTTGTTAAGACGTTGTGGGTTATTTGTTTGTATTTTGTAGATGATTAATGTATGATGTTTTTTTTGATAAAGATCTTGTTATTTTAGGTAATCGGTTTTTTATTGTTTATTATAACGATATATTTTATTTGTGAATTTATATTTTTGTTGTTAGCGAATGATCTATTTATAAAGACGTATAGACGAAGGTTCTGGGGGTTGAGTTAAATGTAATGGAGTTTTCGGTTTTTATTATTTATTTATTATTTAATCCTTGCATTTAATATTTTGGTTTTTTTTGGTTTGGGTTTTATATGTTGTGTTATGGTCGAGTAATTAAATGTAATTTTAGGTTGGCATATCGAGGAGATATAAGTTCTTCGGGCTTTCTATTTAATATATTTTTTGGTTATATTCGGTACTTTTAAGTTTAATAGTTTTAGTTTTTCGGTTTGACTTTTTTGTATAGTAGAGATATTGAATCTTTTTTTTGCGATTACGAGTTGTGATTTGTTGAAGTTTTTAATTATTTTAACCTCTAGGATTTTTTGGGGTTTGGTTTTGATTTTTGTTTAGGTGAGTGTTTTGTTTTTTTTTATTAAGAAGTTTTTGGTGCTAACATTAAGCGTATTATCTGTTTGAAGTTTAGTAATACCGAACGGTTGGCTAGTTTTTGTGATGAGTAAGTATGGGTTAAATGTTAAAAGGGTTATACGCAATTCTTTCTAATAATATTTCGAGTACGTCTCAAATTAATGTATACCTGATTTTGTTAACCTGTATAACGGTTTAATAATACGTAGTAGTGTTTTCTCGGGATATTTTATTTTTAATTTTTTTGGTAATTGTACGAACATAATTTGTTGTATCGGTATTTTTGATTGGGTGTACGTTATAGTGATATTTCGAATTATAATTTTTATATTTTTCCTTTATAATATAGGTGTTAAGGTTATGATTAATTGTTGATTGGCTTTTTGGATTGTAAAGGTATAAGTTATAATGAATTCTTTGTTAAGATTATTATAATTTTGTATAATTAAACAAGATTTTTTATATAATATTTTTGTGTTCTTAGCCTTAATTTTACGAATTATTTTTAATTTAAAAATTATAGTTTTATCATGTAGTTTAGTATTATATATGATTGGTTCCAATATGTCGTTGGTAAATAAGGCGTTAAACTCCTTTATATTTAATGTTTTATAAAGATTTCTCGGGGTTATTATTTTGTTTTTTACTTGTAATTTTAATGCGAGTATAAGATTGTTTTTTTTTTTCGTGTTTATGTAAATAGAGTTTAGATTTTTTTTAGGGATAATTTTATATTCTAACGGATTAAAATGAAGTTTAAGTAGTTAAATTTTAAGTTTTAGTAAAGGGTTTTGGTTTTTCTTTAAGTTAAGTATACGGTTTAATATGGATATTTCGGAACGTTAATATTCCTTTTAAAGCCTTAGATGCGATAATCATATCCTTATCTATAACCGAGATAACTTTATATGGGCCCTTCCATTTATCTTTTTTTTTATATATCAGAATATCGTTTTTTAATAGTAGAGATAGTGGTAATGTTTTTTATATATTGGGTTTGTTCTTTATATTGAAGGTATTTCGGATTAAACGTTACGCTTTAATCTTTTTGATCTTAATTATTGCCTTTTGGATTGATTGGGTGCGTTATAGTTGTGAGGGGGTAAGTGGTGAATCCATATTAATACAAAAATAAGCCCTAAAAATTAATAAGGTAAAAATTAAATTATTTAAATTAACTATATTGTTTATTACCTTAATAGCCATTTATAATTGTAAGGTATATGTTACGTTAATTTCTTCTAAAATAATTTTATATGTTTACCTAATAAAGCTGTGGTATTCTTTAATTTTCCCGATTAATCAATATGTTTTAGTAAGGATTTAATTATATATTACGCCTGCCAGACGGGTTTTGTTACGAAATTTAATATTATTAAAATTGGTTTTCGTATTATGTGTAATAATATCTGGCGGGTTTAGGTATATGTTAATTTAATATTATTTTAGCAATTCCCAAGTTTCTTTAACGGAGATTATCTTTATAAACCAGGTTATTTAATATCTTATAATTATATTAATAACGTGTAATATTGGATGTCTGTTTAAATATATAATATCGACGATGATTTTATAATTAAAGTTAATTTTAGGGTCTTTTAAACTAAACCGGAATCTTTAAAGCACCTTTTTTTTAACTTAACAATAATAATAAAACTTAATAATTTCCTTAAGGTTGTTAATTTTAATATTGTGACCTGCTTTATCGAATAGAGTATATATTTTACTAATAGAGGGGTATTTAAAACGGGTATAAATCTGACGTAATTTCGTTTCTATAAAGTGAGTAATATTATTAAGTTAGAATTATAAGTATCCCCATTTACATATAATTATAACCGTTATACTGTTTTTATAAATTAATTAGTTAGTAATATTATTAAAGTATATACCTATACAGTCCATATCTTTAAATAATAATAAAAACGGGGTATTAGTTTCTATTATATGGAAATTAATTAAGCCGAAAAGGGTATTAATTAAGATTATGTCTAGTGATTTTACTGGGGATTTATTTCCGAATTTAATATTGGCTTCCCTAATTCGGTTTTTATCTACTTTCAAATATTTATCAAGGTATTTTTTTGTTAGGACAAGGTATTACCCTTTCTTTATTGTAAAAAAATATACTACATCTATATCGGGTATGATACTTTAAAAAATGTTTTTTACATAACGATCGAAGATAAATATTATATCGGGGGTAAAAATATCGGTATATTAATTTAATGAGGTAATACGGTATTAAAAGGTTTAATTGGAAAAATAATTAGTAATTATATATTAGCCGGTTCCCTATTAATCGTTAATTTTATTAATATTAATGGTTTTATCCTTATTATTTAAAAACTCCTTAACGCTCTAAGCTTTTTTTATATTTTCATAATCTAATAAGAATGTAATATAAAATCCTTTAAGTTTATTTTTTTTAGCTTTTTATTTTATTCGAGTTTTTTTTTATTTGCGTTCTAAATATTTAATAAATTAATATCTTTTTTTCTGGCAAACCCAACACTTATAAATAAATTAACGGTTACAATTCCTAAGATTATATTTCTTATCCTTATTATTACGGTGGTACTTATGGTTAATATAATATTGTTTATAAGGATTGTTGTTATTTTCGTTAAACATATATTAATGTATTCCTTTAATATTTTTATAAACGTTAATGGATACACGGAGTTTATTAGTAAGGTCCTCGAATTTACTTAATAGTTCAAATAAAGCTTATTATAAATAAGATATATTACGGTAAACTTGATAAACAGCAGTAATTAACTATTACTTTTTCCTAAAATTAAGGTTAAAAATCCTTTAATAAAACGATAGTTTATTTAATATAATCTAAAATATTTCTAGATCCGATTTGTTTTTATTTGTCTTCTCACCCTTAACTAAAAAAAAAGTAATAAACATCTAATTTTGGTAATATAATATTTTATTTTATTTAATGTTAAAATGGCGTTTTATTATTAAATACATATCCTTAAAGCTCCAATATCGCAAAATATTATATAAAAAATAAATAACTATACGATTAAATAAAATTATAGAAAATATAATATAAAATTAAGATTAACGTATGCCTATAATATAATATATGTTTAAAAAAAATTTAAATTTATCCTCCAAGATATCATATATTTCCCCCGTATAATTATTTTTTTTATTCTAAACCTTTTTAAAATGTTTTATAATGGTTAATAAGCATATTTTATTGGGGATTTAAGTAAAGGAAATATTATAATATGTTTGTATTTTTTAATTACCAACCGGTATTAATATTTGCTTATTAATATTAATACCGGGTATATATAATAATCTTATCCGGAAGTAAGAAATAAAATCTCCTAACGAAGATTCGGGATATTTTCCTAACATTTATTCTATATAAGGTTGGTATTCTAACATTGGATAAGATTTTAATCTAAAAGGTATATATTAATTCTGTATATTTTATTAAGACATTTTTCTTACCTAATTCATAAATGGTTACCATGGGTTAAATAACGGGTTGTTATCCGGGGGTTAATAATTTATTAGGTATTTGTAAGGTAAGTAATTTAAGTAACCTATCGGGAAATATCTTTATTAATACGGATATGGGTATTTAATATACGGTAATATACAAAACAAGAAATATTAACTTAATGATAAACACGTCTATTAATTAAATACTTAAAAATAATTAAATAACGGGGTAAAGTTGTTAGGTATTGGAGGGTTACTAAGTAACGGGGGGTTATTAAATGTTAAAGGATTAACTAACGATAAGTTAATTAATAGAATCGGATAGATTGTCGATTAATAGTTAGCCTTAATAAAATTAATCCCTTAAAGGAATTTAGTAAAGTCGGATAAGTTTATTAATCTATAAATCGATTGAATACTTAACCGGGGTTTTAATTAGTTTTTTTGTTACTATTTTTCTGGGATTATTTGGCCGGATAAATATATTTTGTTTTTGTGAGTAGGTGGTAAATATTTAGGCGTAATATTAGATACCTTAAATTATTAAAAAGAAATTATTTATTATATCGATGTTTAAGGCTATAACATAGTAAAAATATAAGCAAGATTTATAAAATAAATAATCCCTTATTTAATCTTATATATTAAAGTTTATCATGTTAACGTTTCAAGTTATTATTTCTTAACCAACTCTAATTCCTAATAATTCTATTTAAACAATTCCTCCGTATACACTAAATTAGTAAAGGTAATAATATAATTAACATTATATCTTTTTACGTAAAATCCATATTATATCAAAGTATTTCGTAGGGTAGTTTGTAATTGTTGGGGTATATGTTCGAAATTTTTATATATAAAACCTTTAAATTGTTGTTAATATTCACTTAATATCTCTTTAATTATTCGGGTTTTTTATAATCTACTATCCGTTATTTTAAATTTTATAATTGTTACCAAAACATAAATTACTTTTTAAGTATTAATAGTTATTAATAAATTGTAAGATTCCCATCGGATTGCCGTATGGTTAAATAAATAAATAATATCTTTTATAAAACTGGGGAGGATCTTTATAAATTCCTTAAATTCATCTATATTTTCTATTTCTACCGGGTTTGTTATTTCGATAAATCTGATGGTAACGATCTTTTATACCGACGTTTTATCGCATTATTCACCAAATATAATTATATACTTGTATAAAAACCTAGCCAGAGAATATAATAAAAAATTAAGGCTTTAAATATCGTAATAATTAAATAAAGATTTAAAGTGGTTATTATATTTAAAAGAATATCTTAACATCTATTAAGTGTATTTAAATGGTGACGAAAATAAAAACGTTGAAGAGAGTGGCGGTAATAAAATTAATGATAAAACGGGGTAACTAATATCGCTTATATTATTACAACTATTTCAAACCGTAACAATGATTATTAACCTTATTAATCTATATTACTATTATTATAACAACACTAATCAATATTGGTATATATATACGTAATCGTATCAAAAAAAAAATAAAATAAAACAAGTAAAATAGTAAAAAATAAGTGTTATAAAACCGTTATATTAAAATATCTTATAAGGAGATAAAATCTTTTATTATCAATATAATTAAGGGATTATATTTTATATTAAAGATATATAAATATAAAGGTATAATGGTATTTTCTTGATAATATAACTGTTATCTGACAATGCAACCACCACATTCATTATTATATATTAAATTGTAGGTATTTTTGATAATATTATGTATTGATTTATGTAAATGTCAAATTGACATTTGAGACGATACAAGTTGTATATCCGTACATGTATCATAGTTATGCGTTCAGACATGGATAATCTCTATATAATCTCGATATCTAAATAGAATACGTCATTATGAAGGATCTGAATAGTTTTATAAGTGATCTGATTGGTTCAGCTAATCCGTCAAAACCGGTTCCTAGCATCGATAAGACGTAGAAATACGTAGTATGCATTAGTCGATGAGAATGGGTTGGGTAAAAAGGTCGATCATTGCGGCGTGATTTCCATAAATGATTTTCTATCAAATGCAAGATGCATTTATGGAAGTATAGAGGTATGGAGGTATAGAGGTATGGAGTATGGAGGTATGTATGGAGGTATGATTGGATCTTATCAAGTCTTTTATTTTCCAACTTCGGCCAAAAGCCAACGACGCTAACGTCGACGCCATCGATTTCTTGAAAGCTGATCCGATCAGCCATGCGATTTAGGAATCCATCAGCCCATCTCATCTGTCTTAACTTTCTTGTACATTACAATTGCACACATCATTACATTTAACATAGAACACCTTTTACTTCTACTCCATACATCCGTTATACAAGATAGTTCTCTCAAGTATATGTGTCCCGGAGTCTCTACCATTGACCAATTCTCTTCTCTTCTCTTCTTTTTTTTTTCCGGTCTTCCTTGTATATTTAATTCAATATGCTCCTCCGTCAACTTATAATCAAGGAACCATGAATCACGGAGCCGTAATGTGCTCAGCTACATGTACTAAAAAGCAATTATGAAATTGATACGGCACTTTAGAGTCCACAAGTGCCACCACCTTTCCCGAATTCTATCAACGTTCCTAGAAGAGAAGATCTTACAACTCACAATAATTCGTCACATAGTTTTATCCGCCTAAACTAACGAGCTTCCAACGAAATCGTCAGTTGTTTTAATCGTCGTCTTTTGAAATGACAACACCTACTAGCTAGTACATCGTGCTTTTGCGAAGCGCTCAGATATGGATTTAAAATCCACTCATCGTCAAAAAGTGGATGGAGCGGAACCTCGAGGATCTCAAAGACGACCTTCTTTTTCGGCTATGAAGGCATTGCGGTTGAGATCGCTTAGCATTCACTCACAGGCTTCAAGCTCGTCAGAGGCCGATCTCCCCTCTCCCGTCGTAGGCCGGAGAACCCTAACAAAGAACCGGACTTTTGATTCGGTGAAGGAGGATCTGATCCGGAGACCCTCCAAGTCCTCGACCGAAGATAACACTGAGCGTACGTCTACCTCGACCGGACCAACAAGTCCTTCAGGTACCGGCAGTCGCTGTGCTAGCGTCTCGGGCGATTCTCTGACCGTCATCAAATCTGGCCCCCTTCAGCCGGAGACATCCATTTTGAAGTCTAAGAAAGAGTTCCTCGTATTAACTCCCTTAACTTGTATGTAATATTAGTATTTCTAGCCCCTTTTTGGTTTGTCTCGGGAGTCAGAAATTCGTGCTCAGCTTGGACGGCGCCCTCTTGCTCCCGAGACATGCTTGAAATCACCGTGAATTATGATCCAAGAAAATGTAATAACTGGCTTCTTTTTGTAGTGATCAAGTTCAAAAACCGGTCTGCTGCAATTGAGCGATTTCCACAGCTCTCAACGGTAAATAGTGCCATTAGTGCCCTATCTCCAATTGAATCAACAGGCTCCCTAAAAGATTTTGGTGTCGGCTGGGAATCACACATTCCCCTGGAGAAAATTGTGTCGGTTTTCAATAACGAAGGAAATCGTTCATCATTCGGGATTCAAGTATGGTGGAGTGACTCAAAAGGACTCTCATTTACATGCCTTCAATTAGATTTCAATCTGCCAAAAGACCGCGACGAATGGTCAAAACAGATTCGTTACGTGGTCAAGACTCGTGCCAGATCTCTCTCGGAAGACCCAGCACCATCTGATGCTGAGCTTGTGCTTAATCGGACACTCCAGGAAGAGACACAAACTCAAGATTTCCCTATTGAAATATATCCTGTTATACCTCGAAGACCTTGCACGAGCCCGGAAGAGAATCTAAGTGAGGTCAAGAAAAGTTGGCGGGATGATTCGTCCTTTTATGTAGCGTTTACGAAAAACGTTTGCTTTCTTGCTCAGTTCACAAAATCCTCATCAAGTCAGAAGATCAAACCGACTCTTATTCAATTTGGGTTAGTGACGTTGTCGAAAGTCAACATTATTCTCAATGACGAGAGGTTTGAACTTGTATTTCGGTATGGCACCATTAACCCCATGTCCTTTTCATTGCCTTATGCCAGTTTTTCGATAAAAACATTGCTGACGGAACACAGATTACCCCTAGACAAGCCCCACAAGCTTGAACTTGCTAGTCGACATCATCGCAGCATTTCGTCGAAATTGTACGAAGCAGATACTTATCTAAAGCCAGCATGGCCTCTGTGGACTCGCAGAGAAGTCTTCTTCGTTGATGGCAAGACAACCCAGACGCCACTTCCCAACGGCGAGGACTATCGCGGATTCAAAACGACCTTAGAAGCGTTTATCGAAGGCTATCGCTGCTCTCCAGTTAAATGGACAATTCAATGGAAAAATGTGCGGCACTCTCCTCAGTTTCGTCTACTCGCACCAGAGGAGGGACAGTCTAGGTACACTGCATATCAACTATTAGCTGTTTTCCGCGCCTTACGCTTCAATGACTTCTTCAAGTCTTTGTCATTCAGTGACGTCGACTTCTCTGATCTCTCTGGCGTCTTCAACGACGCGCCACAACTCGGATCGACGGTATGGCTTTCGCGGACAGGTTCGTAAATTAAATAGTATTTCACGGCATGAAACTGGTTGGACTTATCATTCTCTAGGAAAGCGCAGTCTTACCCGGGCTGAATTCGAGCTCGTGGAAAATTCCTGTGTATTATCCCAGGAAATCGTTGCGCTTCTACTTGGTTCCGAGTCTATTCGACACATGGACCTCAGCAACGTACTTAGTAGACAACCCACAGCACATTTCGAAAATTATCAGACTCCTTCGTCCACGACGAGCTGGATATGCGAGGTAGTACCACCTGTTGTGCTTCTCTGGAAGTCTCTGCAAACCCGGTGCAATTCAATATGTCTCAACGGGAACCCGCTAAGCGTGTCCGATGTTGCGTGTCTCTGTAAGTGTCATTATGTTGGCAAGCGTGACAACTTACTAATTCTAGCTGACTTTCATGCAGCCCAGGCTCTCCAGAATCGGTCAAATTTCTTGAAGATGCTTTCTATATCACGGTGCCATCTTGATGAAAACGCTCTCGCATTACTTTGGGAAGGACTACATGAACAGGTTTCGACTATTGAAGACCTCGACGTATCATATAACTCGGGCCGTGTGGAAGCAGAAAAGGTATCTGAGGTTCTGAACGACACAAGCAGATTGCACAGTCTGAACCTTGCATACTCAATAAAAGGTAATTTAAAGGGACCTTTGTTTCGGCCATGGCAGGCGACGTCAAGTCTTGAGATTTGGCGTCTCGAAGAACTTGATCTCTCCGGGTGGAAGATTAATTCTGACACAGTCTGTGGGATCATGAAATACGTCGAACTCGACGAGTCCCGGAATATGCGCCGTCTCGCCCTCTCTAATTGCGGACTGTCTGGAGAGATGGCAACCGGCATCCTCTGCCGGCTTGGGACGGGCCGGGACATACACTTATTGCTCAGCGACAATCCTCTCGAGCATGGATCGACTGACTGGATTGACTTAGTCCACGGTAACGAGACACCTAGAATGATACATCTTGACATGATTCAATTTCAGCATGAATCCAACTATAATCGGCTACTTAAAGCACTTTCTCACAACAAAACCGTCGAGTTTTTAAGCATGGTGGGAACTGGGCCGCCCGGCCGGGCGAGTCACAAAACATCCCAGTTGCTGTCCGAGTTTTTTAAACTGAACAACACCTTGCGATATCTGGATCTATCCGGATATAGTGGCAAGTTAGAAGATAGTCATCTGGGTTGGGGTTTGATAGGAGCGTTAGGTGGATTAAAGCAGAACGTCACTCTTCGTCAGCTTCGGGTTCAAAATCATGACATGGGAGCTGCGGAAGATGTGAGCGAGTTATGTCACATGCTCATGGCAAACGAGGGGCTTACGATGTTTGATTGTCGACACAGCAGTTTTAACCACCAACAATTCGCCAGACTCGTCGATGCACTCAGCTTCAACCATCAAATAGTATCCTTCCCTTTATCAGAAGCTGACCAAGAGTATGCAGTACAAAAGCAGAAACAACTGTTCCTTGAACGTCAAACAGAGGTTGGCAGACCCTTCCAACTCAGAATACTAAAAACGGCGGAGGGCCGCTTAGAGGGCTTACTGAAGTCCGTAAGGGAGTCATGGGAAGCCGAGACACGGAAAGTACGAGAAATTACGCAAAGGAACAGAGATAATGCTGTCATCCATGCGCTTCAATTCGAAGGAAGCCATCTTGACACATGGGGGGACGGTGTTGTCTCTTCGTGGCTGCTCTCTGCATCCGGCACTCATGACAGAGAAATAGAAATGATTTAAGCAGACTAGCGAGTGAGGAACATCGCTCTCCCCGAATATGGCCTTACCCGATCGATATCTATATCAACCTCTGATGCTGTAGGGACTGCCTACTTCGGATTCTTTCCAAATAAGCGCCCATCTGTTCTCATATAACGACAATATTAATCTAGGCTTTTACATCGTGATCAACCGATGTAGAGATGTCAGAGAGACGAAAGGAGCGAATACTATGAAGAAAAAGGCTTGTGAGTGCGCCTTAAAATACCTTTACATCTAAGCCTCCATAATTCGACAGGGGCGGCGTATGGAATTGGGTGAAACGACATTGTGAATGAGAGATACCCAGCAAGAACTATTAGGAGTTTTGAATTGGTGTATTTTTACGTGGACTATGGAATCAGAAATAAGGTGAAACATGTCATGTCATCTTCATCATTGCCACCATTATCATCCCGCTCCTTTCCACAGCGGCAATAAAATGGTCGGATACGGCGGATATTGGACAATGTCGAACTAACAGTGTCGGCGTTGTCGGTTCGGCTCGGGAGGCTGGGGATCCGTAGGGCTTGTAAGCTAACGTCTACGAAAGTAGTACTAGATAGGTTAACGGACTAGGCTAGCTCTCTCACATACTTCCTTCCTTCCCTCCCTCTTTATGTGTTAGTTCCTAAGACCACGGACGAGATCGTACGGGTGTTGTGCATACCCATGTCCATTAAAAATACGTCATCCGTAAAGGACACACGGACAGCATGGGTGCGGGCCGTGGGAGCTAGTTGTTGGCAGGTATGAGCGAAGCTATGACGATGTAGGTTAGACGGAGTATGTAGACGAAGTGTGATGTAGTCCCGTGCCTCATCCTTGGCTTCCTCTTCTGTCTGTCTACCTGCCTACCTGTCTGCTTGCTTGCTTGCCTTCCTTCCTCTCTCTCCTAAGCTTCCCCCCAAGCTATCCCGCATCGCTAACGGACGAGAAGAAGGACCTTGGGTACGGCTTCCTTGGGAGAACCGTTGTTCCGCGGTGTACGGTGCTGGTTGGACGAGGCTACATACACTACACATACCACGGTACTGCGTGCAGGGACGCGAGACGAGAACGGCATGTAGTCTCAGACTCACCTTCTCCGCATTCACCAACAACCGTCGATCGTCTTGTTCTCCAGATCGGCTCGAGGAGAAGAGGAGAGAAGGTCAAAGCAGGGTTTTTTCTTTATTGGCCCTATTATTAATTACCACCTAACTAATACCTACCTACCTAATGTTGTATCCTACATACATACATACATACATACATACATACATACATACATACATACACCTAACAGGGTCCAAGGAAGTAGGTACTATTAGACAGGGCCCTCGAGACTATGTACATGGAAGCACAGATATATATCCGTATAAATATAATTACATACCTCCTGTTGTGTCTATATATATACCTATATAGGTACCTATATAGGTACCTATATGGTATATATATAATAGGCGAGCCTATATGCCATATCTAATATAACATAACTACGGTAACAGGAGGTAGTTACCCCTTTCAATATTACTATGTATATAACAGTTAGGAGGTATGTACCCGGATATTTCACTTCGGTATTTTCCCACGCGAGGTGGCGAGGGCCGACCAACGCGCACCGCACCGTAGGTACATACAATGATACATACATACATACCTACACACGTGCACGCATGGGTCCGGGGTACGCATCACATCCCCTTTCGCCCTACGGTCAGGGGGGGAAGGGGGTGGTATGGGGTATTGGATGTGATGGCTGCGAAAGCTCACCTGACCTATTATCCGTACCTCTTTCTTACTCACACACTATTACTATTACTATTACTATTACTGTGTGTACATATATACGTAACCAGGTATTTACGGGTCGCCGTGCGATCGTGACGATAGATTTGGTTTTTGTTTGTTTCTTTCTCTCTGACCAGCTCTCGGTGCCGCGGGCTTGCTTATGGTTATAATCCTGCCTGGTAACCTAGCTTGGGAAGGCAAGGGGGCGAGGGAAGAGGCCAACGGAATATGAGATATGGGATGGTGGTGTCTGTAGGTATGTACCTGCATTAGCATGAGGCGTTTGCTTACCGGTATGGACGGATGCTAGGTAGGTAATACCTAGGTAGATACAGAGTAAAAAAAAAAAAGAGGTAGGGGGAGGTATGGAGGGGAGGTAGGTAGGTAGGCAGGTAGGTAGGCATGTGAGATCGCGGCAGTAAGGTAAGGTAAGGTAAGGTAAAGAAAGTAAGCAAGCGTGCAAGAGACGATGCGTCGGTTCTGAACGGGGTATGTAAGGGAGACGGGTTTCCTCATTCTATTGCACTGCACTATTCGTACCTCATTACCATTATACTACATTTTGGGAAACTCAATTCCAAAAAGGCACATGCCGACATACACCTACCAGGGGGACGTATTTAAGGTATCATAGGTAGGTAGGCACACATCGTATCGTAGCCGAGTCGAGTCGAGTCATCCGCGTTTTCACATGCCGTCAAGCCCGAAAGAGAGGACGTACCCGGGTCAGTTGATACCTGTTTACCTACCTAATCGAGGTAGACGTTGTTAAGGCTAAAGGGAACTTTAGGCATGGCTCCATATCAATATTTACCTGTCTATAGGTAGTCCCCTTTTTTTTTCTTTCTTTCTTTTTAATGTGTCGACTTATGAAAGTGCCATCACGCATTATTTAGGTACGGCCAAAGGTAGGCAGCGCAGCGAGAAGCTATATCCTTGGATCATAATGTTTCTGAGCCGGGGTTCCCGTGGCTCTGGGCGCAGCTAAGGTTGCATTTCTTATGGACTATGTTAGGGGGGGGGGGGCCGCGAGAAGGGAGAGAGAGAGGGAGAAGAGGTGTTCGGGTGAACTTTTCTGTATTATTTACCATACGTAGTAATCCGTGAAATCATATTTATCATCTGTGCATACAGATCGACTCGCCTTATGGCCTGGTTTCGGGATGGGGGCGGGCGCGTTGGGTGTGATGTTTGATACGTGCGTGGGCCCTAATCGTGGTAGGATACCCCTATCCCTATTGTATGATCGTAGGACTGGGGAGCTTCGTGACGGGTTCGATAATGCACTTACTATAACTCCACGATATCCGATGTGCGTGTATGGATTACATGTGTGTATGTATGTGCGTATATGTGTACATGAATATCGAGATGCACATGTACGCACACTGCGCCGTCAGCATTCACAGGTGTGGTAGAAAAATAAAAGGACCCTTGCACATACACGTAGATGCATACGAATTAAATCAGGCTCGTAAGAATTCCCTCTTACAGACAAGATCCATCGTTCCAGAAACAATCTGATAGGATGAGTCAAAATACAGGATATTTTCCGAGCCCGTTCCTGCATAAAGTAGACATTGTCCCATCTTATACAAAATACGTGCATGCGTGTAAGGATGTAACAGTAGGTCACGTACATAATAGAAAGATACAGAACACGCGATGGAATTGGGCGATGATTGGTGCTTTGAAATCCCGAGACTTGAAGCCTCGTATCCGCATTTCCAGCTATCTAGTGTGTGATTCTAGTACATCTGCCTCTTAACTTCTGAGCTGCGCCTCGTAACAGGTCGAAATGGAGAAGACTTGGCTGTTAGGAACTTCAGAAACAAGAAAAAAAAATTAGAGACGTCGTCGGTAAACTGGATCTCTTCACCCCCATTAGATCCTCCCGTCCAATCCAAACCATAATGGTACATACAAGTTTTAAAAAAAGATGTCGGAAACGCGTAACGGTTGCTTAATCCTCAAAAGCTAACCCAAGGGAAGATAGAGAGGAAAAAAAAACCCCCCAGAATAGAAACAAGGGTATAACAAAGTGGCCCTTCTTTTTATAGTCCCACTCAGCGCCGCGATGCCCCGTGAATATAATTCTGAAATAAACACTGTGAACTCCGATCCTGTCTATTGTGTTCCCTTGCCCCAAGGTCCCGTTGGTGACAACATGTAGCCGATGACTCTATAACCCACTCTATGAGATCCTGCACCCTTTTTTTGCAATCCGTAGGAAATTAGGGAATAATAGATTAAAAATAAAATACCGGAGACGTGAGGCGAATTTAGATGAACTTGGGCTCGATCGCGTTAGCCATCCAACCCATGTCGCTGACGAAATCGTCTAGCCCAGCATCAATTCCCGGGCGGCCGAGAAGGCTGCTGTTGCCTAGAGCTACGCCACTATCTAGTCTGCCGGCTAGTTGTGGCGAGCCAAACGGCGTTGTCGATATACGACTTGTGTCGAGCTGTTTCTCCCCGTGCATTGTAGATGCTGGTAGACTATAACCCGTGATTGGGGAGTCCTTACGTTTCGAGGGTTTGCGGCTATCTTTGCTGCTTCGTAGATGCCCGCGAACGGCGAAAGACCCATCTTGGTTGGCGACAACTTCGTCACCCTCTTCGTCGGACTCGTCGAAGAATGTCAACTGGTTCGGGTCACAGGACTCGGTCGAGTTAATAGATGATATGGTCGATACCGAGAAATGTGATCGAGGAACATTGTCGATCTCAAGGTTAGTTGTCGTATGTGGTGCATCGCTCGGACCCGCGGTGACACCATTTATCGGAGCAATAGTAGCCGTAGATATATTACTATCACCTCTGGCTGAACTTGAGGAAAGACTGCGTTGAAATGGCGGAGGCGATAGTACCGTAAACGGTGCACTCTCAGATACTGCCGACGTTGCGAAGTTGTCGTCGTCCTCGGCCTCTTCGCTAATTTCGTCAGGTATGAACAACTTCGGCGCCGGCTCTGCTACGGGCGCTTGTTTGGGAAGATCGTCGGATAAGAATCTCCTAAGGCATTCTGGAGATATGTCACGGGAACGAGCGCTTCCCGATGGTGTGGCACTTCTGGGTTCGTCGAAGTGCTTGTTTTCTTCAGAGTGGCTCTCGACCTCGGTATCGCTGCCGGCGTCACTTTCTAGGTTGGTTCCCTTCTTGCGTGCAAAAAACCGTCGAGCGGCACCTTTCCAGCTAGGCGCAGGTGAGAGGGAACGAGCTGATCGCTTGTGAACGAGCGACATTGCAGGTGCAGATCCGAGACGAAGATCGGAAAGGCTGGGTACTGGAGGGGCTGGCCGAGGCGCCACAAATTTATCCTTTGGATTCATAGTCTTGAAGTCGGTAGTCCTCAAAGAATTCATCGATGCACTTCGAATCCTCGACAGAGAGTGCTCTAGGGGTACCTCAACCGTGTTGACCGTTTGACCAGGAAGATAAGGACAGTTATTAGTAGTAGGCATAGAAGGATCGTGTGTCTCCGTCGAGCCATCCAGTTCATACTTAACTATAGTTAGAGATAGGTCGACTAGGAAGGAATTGAAGATACGCACATAGTAGTAATATTTCTGACCCATCTTCAGTCCTCCGTTGCGTTTATAGGTTCCAACTTGGTCGCCATCACAGACGATGTTGTTGAAAGTATGGCACCCTCGCCATTGACGTTGGTCCCGTCGAACGTCACGCTCCATGATATGATATTTCGAAAAGTTATCCCACGACCCAAGTAGCCGGACTGATGAGACGGAAGGATGAGTTTGGCTGCAGACTGGTCAGCTTCCTTGTAAGATGGGGTTCATCTGCAGGAGGTGCTACGTGGGACGGATGGCTAAGGATATATATGAAATACAAAAGGTAAACGGGAAAAAAGGTAAGCCGATCGTCCCCATTATCTACCACTTGGAGAAGTAACGGGTGATAAAGGCAAGGATTCGAAAATGATCTCACCCGACCAGGTACTTCTGGAACGGAGCAAGGATGTAAGCAGGCTACGACTAGGAACGCCGGAGAACATTTTGTTCTGGGAGACTCTGACAGGAACAGTGGCTGGCTGTTCGCTCAGGCTATGACTGCTGAGAACGGACATAGTCTCCCACTATTTGGGTTAGGTCCTGTGGCAGGGCTGACAGGGAATGGCAAAATTCTGAACCAGTGTTGGTAGTGGGCGAAAATCTGACCTTCGCGTGGATCCCCTGTCCGGAGATATATACATTGATGTGTTGGCGTTGGGTGTTGTCAGTTCTCGAGTCCCGGCTGGTTGGAACATGGAACTTATGAAATAATAAACGTCACGAGGCCTTTAACTTGTTGCGTTGCCTCGAAAACCCTTTCTTTTCTGTTCGAGGGTTGGCCGAGACAGGAAAGGCAAAGACCGAGTCGAGTACAGACACCGCGGCAGGCAGCGTATAATAATAACGATAATAATAAAAAGTATAGAGTAACTATATATACTATAGTATATAGCGAGTGATATGACCAAGACCGTAAAATGCGATTGGTTCGGACGTAAACGAAAGCACCAGGCTAGACAGAAAAAGAATGTTGACAATATGATATAACGTAACAAGAAAAACTCACAGCATAAAAGTAAAGAGCGTCGTAGTTGGATCCATGATGAAATAAATCTTGAGTTGAGTTGAACCAAGCGAGAAAGATATAAGTTCGTATTACAAACTGAACGGCCGAGACTGATTCGAGGGCCGAGGGTTTTATGGTCCCGCCTCGCAAGCGGGAGTGTTTAATAATAATAACAATAATAATAACAAGAGAATGTTTACCGCCAGCTCGATCCGGGATTTTCTCAAGTTAGAACCGTAAATTTGACTGAAACAGTAGCTGATTTTGTCCGTAGTGTTTCGAGAGACGCAGGAACGTAGTAGTAATTGTGCAATGCAACGCTGCGCTGGGTGAATTAATGATGAATTGGCCAATAGCACTCGTTGCTGAGGGGGATCGCGGAAGCGCCGCGAGTCGAATCGTTCTCACCAGACGGCGCTTAAAATCAGACAAGTGAGATATGGATTTTGTGATGTAAGGGACCAAGGAACCAAGGACCCAAGAACATCCATGAAACCACTTTCTCCTTTCTCACGTCGACGGGAGTAAGGAAGCTCTGATGTGCCAAGGAAACGAACAACGCACTACCTATAAGGACGGGCGTGTATGCAGCATTAGTTGTAGATTGTATGCGTGTATACGTATGTATAAGAGATTATACGCAGTTATAAGCCGAATGCGTTTCTTATAAGACAGGGGGGGAGGAGTTATTAGTGCTGGAATGTTGGAATATCTCAGGGGAAGATGAACAGTCTAGAAGTCGAAGACCAAAACCCAATCACGATTATTAGCCAGGGACGTGTTCTAAACTGAAGGGAAACTGCTGGAGAGTCTGCATTGACAGACGAACCAGTCCCGTGTTCGAAGTGGGATGTGGGTCTTTTTTGGATTTTGTTTTGAAGTTTGAAAGATGCGACTCGCGGTGAGATGAGAGGTCGAAGATGAAGATGAAGAAGAAGATGATGAATATGATGATTATTATTATTATTATTATTACCACTTTATGCTTTATGCATGATAATTACCAGGTACCTTAAGTATGTAGGTAATGATGACAACGAAGACGATTTGATGCATATGTGCCCGAATAGTTACTTTTCGTAGTAGCACAACTTACATAGATCCAAGAACAGATAATAGAGCGACAAGCGACTAAATTTCAAGAAAGGAAAAGAAAAGGAATATTATGACGACAGTGTGATGGAGAAGAAGATGGAGAGAGATGATAAGGATGGGGGATAGGGACCAGATAGAATAGAAGGTCTTGGCAAGGCACTAGTAGATTAATTGAGACGAAAAAGGAAAAGGGGTACCCTCGGAGGCGGATATGATTGGTTCATGACTTACATATACCTTGGTACAAGCTATTTTACGCTGCAGATTGCATACCTACTCTATACCTGATGTATACCTACCTACCTACCTAGGTATAATGTAGGTATGTACTATATGTAATCGTACATGATGCTTATTCCGTACAGACACTTGCATCGAATATCCGCATGCGAATTACATAGTATGTTAACCTAGACAAATATGTTTGTAAAAAAAAAAAAAAAAAAAATCTGGGATCTATAATCGGCAACGACAACACCCGAAACCGTACAACGATAAAGATTCAATGTTTAAAAGCTACGAACTCCTTCGTACGTACACGCGCACTCTACAGTACATTATGTACCTACATATTAACCTTTATGTTTATAATATATCCCGTCTATACTACACATTGATGTAGCACGTATATACCTAATGTATGGTATACAGACTAGAATTATTAGGAGATACAATGTATGTTTCGGTATCGCATCGTTGGATCCTCACAAGTTCATACAAACACACATCTAGTACTATGTATATTGTAAAACCCGAATGTCTAACTCTAGAATCCTAGATAGAGTACCTAGGTATTAATTCGTACGTACCTTGCATTAGTTACCTCGGGTACCTCATAGAATGTGTACATGTACCTAGATGACTTACGGGGTGATCCAAACTACTGGATATACGTCAACTCGAGCTGCATTCCTTGGATTCACCGAGTTTTCTACGTTTATACCTCCTACCCAGTTCTCAGCCTATCGCATCCCGTTGACGATAGGTACGCGTACCGACAGACAACTCAACTAGTAGATCACTAGGATAAATAAAGCACTTCCAAGTCGGTCTATGTCTCAGAGTGGCATATAAGTCACCAATCAGGAATCGTGTCTGTATTTTGCTTATTTTCTTCGTTCTTTTCACCTAATACCTACTATTTCAAATACCATAGCCTCAGGTACATCAATACGGGCTAAGATCTAAAATACAGCAGTAATCTAGTGTACATATACGTAGTACGGTATCGGCATCGGGATATTAGTCGATTTGCTTTTCTCGTGACGACTACGTATAGACATAGAATTTTCACTTACACGGTAACACGAGCCGGCGAGGTGAAACAATGAATCGATTAAAGCATTAATCAATCTTCAATAAGTAATCCGAGTCGTGTCACATACCAATAACGCATCTCTCTATCCATCCACTTTCGCTTCGTCTACAATAGTTTGGTGTATTGTAGCATATGTTCCTCGACCTGGCACACCGGTTGATACACGTGTACATTATTAAGTTGCGGACATTATTTTTTTTTATTACTATTGCTGTCGTTGTTATTAGATGCGTGTCTACCGCTCTTTTCCTTTTTTTTCTTCTATTTTTCTTCTCTCTTGGCAGTGCGGTGAAGGAACAACAACAACAATAAAAAAAAAAGGATAACTAAAAGTAGAAAATGGGAATGAGAATGATGCGGGATGCACGAAGGTACAAAGTACCTATCTAATGCTACCTAATTACGGCGATCCCGGTTTTCGGGTTAAGGATCAGGGATCCAGGATCGGGAATCGCGAGGTGACAGATGTGGCTTGCATTATGCTTTTCTATAAAGTGCATAAACATGAACATACCCTGTATATACAATGTACTTCCATATAAAATAGATCACTTACAACACAGTACCATGTAGTTTACCTGGTAATTATGTGAAAAGCTGAAGTAGAAACAGTAGAAAATCATCTTTTCTTCTTTAAAGTCTGGACCTTGGGGCTAGCTGAGGCTTTTTGGATCTACACTCCTCAGTAGCTACTGAAACATGACGATCTACAAGGGCGTTATTCAGCTCTACCGGTGCATAGGCCTGGGAAAGATCCTTCACGAATTCACTTAATACACATTTTGGCTTGTAAAATCCTAAGTAAACCACCCAAGTTGCCAGGCCAGCGACGTGATACCATATGTACACATCACACGGCATCAAACGCCTCGTCCCAGTAGATGGGGACTGAACACCAATATGATAGATATCTTTACCGTACTACCATCGGGAGTTACTACATGATTTGTATTTCACATACTTACTCTTCTTATTATTGTAAGGGTAGGTCTGTTGATACCAAGACGTTGCCATTACCCGAGCCAGGTCTCATCTTCATCCGTGACCACATCGTGCTTTTTTTAAAGTCTAGACTGGAGGCTGGAGCCACAAACATGATCGGCGGAGGGGTTCCTGCTTAGCATACCCGAGAACCTATTGTCTTGTCGTGTTTATAAGGAAGAAGAAGAAAAATCTTGCTCCGATGTAATTCATCATCGTCATACCTACGTGACTCCTCGGCCTTCATTTCGTTCCCCGCGGCTCCATACACCACTCATTTCTGCCACGTCGTTGGGAGGCTGACCCAGCTGTGGAATGTTCTTCCTTCGGGTATTATATGAGGCGTGTTTGCTGGCGCCATACTAGTTTCATCCATCGTCCCAACGGCCTGGGCCAAAATCGGCTATAGCTCACAAGCTAGCTCAGGCTCACAATAGCTGAAAGACAGCCCTATCATGTCCTTTCTTTCGCCCTGTTCCAGGAAAAAGGCTTGTCGGGCGAGAGCTACAAGGTACCTTACTACTAACGGGATCCAGAAGCTCGCTATCGCCTAACTATCTACTCCATAAGCTCATATAGATAGATGTAATGTTCACCGGGCCACACCGTCTCGGACGTAGCTCGCGCCTGCAATATAGGCAAATGCGGTGCGCAGGATCTTGCCCGATCGAGCGTGATGTTTTTCACTTCAGCTGTACCTAAAGGATTGGCCCTGTTACAATAGTAATGCGGATCAGTAATCCGGCCATACAGCAGATTGTATAGTACCTGGATGTTTCTCCGTTGATCCGTTCACTCGGGTGTCCATTCCCCTTGGCCCTTACCTCTCTGTACCATCATCCGGCACTTCATCTCACATACACCTCGGGGATCCATATACGTGTCATACTATGATCTCGCTAGGCTCGTTAAGTCGCTCAGGTGAAGTTGCTAAGAATATCTCATCAGCCACATCCTGGAGAAACCTGCTCCGTTCCCTCGCTTCTAGGGCGGAGACCTGGGTCCAGTAAGCAGCGGCCGTGCCTGCTACCGACCGGATGGAGATGCGAAGAACGAGGTTAAGCGAAATTAGTCACAGAGATGGGATAGGGCTCTAACGATAGTACCTTACGTACAGGATCACTAGATCAACAGCCGAAGTTCGTATTGCTAGCGTGTCAGAGGTGTGATATGTGCACCTACTGCCATGCCTTCGCTAGAACATCCCGTTTGCTCGAAAAAGAAAGAAAGAGAAAAAAAGGGTTTCGTTCATGTGAAAGATCTCGGCTATAATATCTCATGTGTGTGGTACAGATCGAGCTATTCTTCAAAGACGGTTATCGTTGCCGAGGTGAGAAATATGTTAAAGGCCGTTAACTCTTACCGTCATGGCGGTATCCAGTCAGATATTTACGATATGTCACATCAGCTTCAAGGTACCAATTGATTTCTATGGAGAGTCTGACTCTGATGTTCATGGGCTATTACGCGTCGTCTCTGCTTACGCTGATACCGTGTAGTCCAAGTCCCCGCGCGTATTATCGCGTGGCGGGGAACCATAGACGTTCCGGAGCTAGCTCCTACGAACCCTTCTGATATGACTCAGTTCATGATACTTTATGAAACAAAGATATCTGTCTGGTTTGAAATATGCGTCGGACATGGTTTTCTAGGCGGCTTTGAAAGTAAGCTTAAGAAGAAAGAGACACGGAGGAAACCGTACTCCAACGGGGTTCTCAAGCTGTAGGGAAGACATATTGAGATTTGCCCCTATCACAGAGTAGCAGAGTGCTATATGCCTATCTCTTGGGTAGGAGGAAATACTATAGAAAAATCTAGAGATTATAGTGTTCATGTCTTCATCTAAGTCTACGGAGAATCCAAGTCTTTCAGCGGCGATACGAATCGCTTCCGGCTTACCACGCAAAGCCTCATAAGAAAGATCATCTGCTTGTGATCATGAAATGAGTCATTAGGGATCCTACAATAATCCTATAGTTGCTATATTATCATCGTTGTTCATCCTTAACGGCGTCCTTGGTAGAACATATCTATATGGATTTATCATGGTAATACCTAGGCTGACTGGTCGTGCTTAGGGATTGCTGATGTGGTATTTAAAATAAGAAGGCTCCTGTGTTATTTTAAGTACGATATATAGCTGTCCTAAGTAAGTTTATTAAGCATCTTAGTTGTTTGATACCGTGAAGTTATCAGTCGCCTCAGGGTCCTCCAAGTTGTTAAGGAGTATCCTACGGGAGGTACACTTGACGAACATAAATCATCCTTACCTGTTATCATTACCACCTTCCAACTGATTGCTACCTCCTAGATGATGATGATGAACATGTTAACGTCCTTGTAAAGGATGAGCTACCTACTTAACTAATCGTTAATATACACAGTCCGCCTCCTCGCGTGCCCGTGACGCATAAGAAACCTCTAAGAGGGCATGAAAGAACCCGACAAACAGGCAGCAATAGACCTCACAGAAGGGAACCATAGGCTATGGAACCCTATCACCCACAGCGGGATCAAGTATTTAGTAAAAGTCCACAAAAGCCAAAAGCGAAGAGATTAGGCCGATCGACAGGCAGTGGTCGCTGATCATGGAAAGATGAGCCCACAGAAGCAAGGTTTGGCATCATGATAGCACTGGTACCCTCGGATCGGAATAGAATAGAATAGAATAGAGCCCCCGGAATCATGTGTATTAGATCTTGCCACGTCCCATACCACTAGGGAGGTTGCCAGGAGGGGTCCACGTTCGTTCGCTCAGACGTTAAACAATACAATAACAACAACAACATTGACGCATAGGACGGCCGGAGTACCCCTTCGAGGGGGCAGAGCCAGCGCTTCGCATGACACGGAGAACGAACTTGCCCTTTCGAAAAGGACATATTCCGCCAGGCGCGGCCTAGGAGGGCCCGTCCTTTACCCCCGTTCACTGACTCAAAGGACAGGCTCGCTCCTTCGCCTGCCCGTACCCCTTACAAGACAGCCTCCCGTAATTGCTACCAGGTAGAAAATGAATCCGATTCTGTACATTCATACCCCTAGAAATCTCGAGTCTGTTTTGACGGAATTGTATAACTTCACGTAGACAGGCGTGAGCGCTGCAAGCATGCTCAAGGCGACCAGTGACTGGGAGGTAAGCAGTCTTTACCATTAGGAGGTACTAGAAGACTTTATGATACTATATCATCTCTGCTGTGTACCTGTAGCATGTTTGATTTCAACATACATCTTATATACTAGTAAACTTAGACCAATAGCTCGTGACTTGTCTTCTCTAGCTAGCTACTTGTTCTATCCTGGACCAAACCCTGAGATCTCAGACGTAGGATTGTCGAGAATACTCACAAAGCAATAAAGCATAAGCTAGCTTAAGCAACATGTCCGGAACCCCAAGCCTATAGAGTGAAGCTGTCTAGAAGATAGGCATTCATGATGGCATCTCCCTCTTTCCTCCATACGATCTTCTATACTCAGGTAGTCTAGAAATGTTCTTAAGAGGCCAATACCTCAACTACGAAAGCAACAACGTACAGTAGTTACCTATCAACCAGTCGACAGCCAGATAAGTACCAGGTACTGTACTGTTCAACTCCCTCTAGCAAGATTCACTATGTACATATGTATAGTAAATGGGACAAACCAAGGCCTACAGCCACAGACACCACGAGCACGAACACGACAAGACCACACCACACCACCAATGGCCTGATCCCAAACAGCGCGCACAAGACATCTACATACGTACATAGGGGTATGTACCTACATACATACATACAATAGAGACTTCGCCCGAGTACATACCTGGTATGTAGAACCACACAAGCAGGAGCTTGTTGACCATGGTACGGGTACCTCGGCGACCGTAGGAGCCAAACCTACCATGTACTGTAGGTAGAGAGGAAATACCATCGTAAGAAGCTAAGTGAACCCGCACATCTGAGACGACATAAGACGAGAGAGAACCGTCTCCATAGCAAAAGGGGCTGTGTGTCAAACACATGTGGATTATATATATACCATGGAGTACCCTTATGAATTAACTTCTAGGCGTTATTGCGCAGACTGACGAGTTCAAAATTGGCATGTTCTTGTATGAAATTCATGAAATCTTTCTCATGGTATGAGGTCTGGGATAGTCCACTTCCCAATGAATGAGCGCGTCTCTCATCTTGGTGACCTATGAGGACGCCTTATAGCACATGCTAGATTGATATCAATACAGATGGTAGCCCGCACCGAGGCAACGCAATCATCGTGCTGAGTTGCTATAAGCCTAAGATCGGGCGGTGATATCTTCTAATAAGCCCAGAAACCATCTGCTTCAAGTTTCACGGCAACGACCCGGGTATAATGCGACCGAAATTATTAAGATTAATTATGAAGTGCCATGGCATCAACTGTCTACAGTTAGATGCTTTCCCCAGATTTTTTTCCATCATCCAACACAAACGCCGCCCAGGTTCACCCATCCTCCACGTGAATCGGACGTTCGTTTACCGCATTGATCATGTCTAGTAATACGAAAATTCAGGCACAGCCTCCGAACTCAATCAACATGAGTCCTCTGCGGTATAAATTGACACACAGGTTCATACTCCCTAAAAACGTCGAGTCATAGCGATAGACTCAAAAGAAACGCCCTTTCCTATGCTTCCCTGAGTATACATCTCACGTCACTTCAACCACGTTCGATCCAGAACACCCCATTCGCGCCCTGGGAAAAAGTAAAGGAGAAATAAAAAAGACCCTAAGATGATGATACAGTGAATGTGTGTACCGAAGAAGCGAATGTGCGTAAACGACCTAGCTCACTGAGCCTTCTCGGACACCTTTTTGGCGTCCGCGTCAACCTGTTCTTGAGCCCTGGCCCTCGATCGTTCGTATTTCAAGGAAGTGTCACCATGCCACATGGTGCCTAGCAGCCTGTCCCAGAAGGTGAAGAATGGCTGGGCGAAGTTTGTCTTGATACCCCAGCTCTGGTGGTGGATGTCGTGGTAGGCGGCGTTGTTGGAGGTGATATGCTGTAAAGGGTCCCAAGGCAGGGCATACCCACAATGGTCATCAACCGTCTTGATGGAGGACATAACCCAAAAGAACATCCCTTGTCTGGGGGTCATGAACGAGACTTTATACGCGATTCCCGCGCCAAGCGTGTCGAGAAGGAAACCCTCAACCGGATGATTGTATAGGGCACCATAAGCGTAGGGTACATAGAGACGATGATGTCTTGAATGGAACGTGGCTGGAGGACTATTAGCTATTGTTTAACGAGCGTGGGAAGCGAACGGGGATACGAACTGTAGAGCCACTTATTCATATGCATTGCTCGGTGGAGGACATACTGCCAAGTGTCTAAGACGATGGTGGCAGCAAAGAGTTGGATACCCGGGACGACAAGGTAGTATATGGCCTTAGCGAGCAAAAGCTCCCAAGTGGCAAAAGTTGGTACAAGGGCTCCATCCGATCCGGCGAGTTCGGAGATGAGGAAGGGATAGTGCCCACCGGCTAGGGCGCCGGCCAGGAGCGGATGGGAGACAGCCATGTTTTTTGATATGGTTGCGGCGTTAATGCCGAGCACGCGCAGAAGACTTGGGAGAGCTCTCTGGGCCAAACGAATCCTTGTTGCCCAGACGGCTACATCATACTCTTCCATGCCCGTGTACTGCGGCGGATCAGTGACGCCGAGGACGCCGCTCATAACAGCCTGGATAACTTGCTGGAAGAGAACATCGCGAAGGACCTCGTATCGCGTAGCTTTGTTTCGTTGGGCGATCTCGGCGGGCGTGTGCAAGCGATATTGCGGGAAAAAATCGTAGACGTCGACGATATGGAAGAAGATGGAGATGACCCAATATGCGAGTGTAGGCGCGAGGATGGACAAGTAGAAGTCAGGTAGCCATGATATCAAGTCGGGCGCCTCGACAACAGTATAAGCCGGAAGAGGCGGAAGATCTGTGGAGGATGTCATATTGGTAGCCATGACAACGTGCCAGGCGCTGAATTCTTTCGTAGTTATATAATTAGGACAATTGGTTGAAGGTATTAAGTTTTCTTCTTCTTCTTTTTTTTCTTATAGAAGGGTATGATGATGAATTAACTTAGTTAATCGTATTGATGAGATACGATTAGTAGTGTGGGGTGGAGGAGAGGGAAGGAAAAAGGATCGTCGCGAGGTTTAAAAAAAATAAAAAAAGGGAAAGGAGCGTAAGTAGTTAGATAAAGGTTAAGAAGTTGTAAAAGATGTAAGGTGTAAGCCGGTATAAATCTGGAGGTGAGCAGGAATTATTTAGGAACTTAATTCTAGTTAAAGGTAAGGCACGGGATCAGGTGGATCAGGAACTTACACTAGGTACTCCCCTACAAGTACCGAATACTTATGTAGGTATGTAGGTACACAACCGACAAGCATTATCATTGTCATTTGTGGAGACATTACCGTAATAAAGAGAGGTATTTTCATACATAGTATAATACATATGTATTTATTATGGTATATGGTATACTATGTATATGCCAAGATAGAAGCCGTGGTAGCTTTATGGCTGAAGCATTGTACTTTTTCATAATAGCCCATACATGTCGATACTTATTCATAATTTAGTCCCATAAATGACTATGAAAATCCTTGTCGTGTAACTACCTACTTAACCTTACTTCCTTGAAGCTGGTAGGATAAAGTTTTTTTTTTTTTTTTTTTAGCTTCAGGAAGGATCAAAAAGGTAAAGAGGCAAAATTTAGGACCCTGAATGGTCCGTCATCATTCCATTGTCAGTGCATTTTTATATGTATGGTGGGTCCCCCTTTTATCAATTTTATCAATCTCGGATACTCGCCCATCAATATCCGAGATCACCTGTTCAATTGGACGAATGCTCCCTTCCCATCGGCACCTACTTTGGTACTTACTACCTAGTACCTAGGCAGTAGGTAACCTCTCACTTCCAGTGTCATACGAACAACAGCTGAAGAGTTTGATTGGCGTTTTTTTCATTTTTTTATTTTCACGTCATTTTATATCTTACTTACATACTTATACACCTCCTATCTACGTAGGTATGTCTTATGTACCTCGCATTATATAGATTGATGTATCTTTAAATGGCGCATACACATAAACGGCAAGTAACACGTGAATGTACGTCTGACAAGGGTTTTGCGTGTTGAGGGTTATTAGTGGCTTGAAAGTTGACGTATCGATGTTGAGTGGTGCGAGGCTTTCGTAAATCCGATTTCGATGAATACGACACTGGAGCCTGTACTTAGTACCTCAGGTACGATTTCGTACTACCTAGGTAGGTTCAAACCTTAGGAAATAAAGAGGGGAGAATCTTACTAAGCACATATGCCGTAGACCTTAAATTGATGCTACCTAGGTACATGGATGTATTAAGTACATGTATCTATGTATGTTCTCATGTATAAAAGTACCTAAGCAAGTTCTGTAACCAACTTATGTAATATACCGAGGCATGATTGAACTGTAGCCTTAGAGAGATGGTGCCCGGGCCCTGCTGTTATTATGTAATCTACCGTACCTCCGTGCCAACGGTACCTAGGTACCAAGGTATACATTTAATGGTTTCTCATACGGCAGAAAAAGAATTTAAAATAAAAAAAAATCTAGATCTGAGTAAAAAAAAAAAAAAAAAAAAAAAAAAAAGCCCACTCAGGCTTAGCGCGAACGCCCCTCCATTTTCAAACTCCCACTTTTTCTTTCCCGCCCAAATTTTTGAGAATCTCCGCCTATAGAAAATCTGCCCCTCATCGGTTCTTGTCGCAAAAAAAAAGGTCCTTCTTCCTTCTTTCAACTTGTAGACATTCCCATCCCTACCTTCATACCTATCCTCATCGTTGCTTAATCTTCTTTAATATCTATCGTTCATATCTCCCTTCTTCTTCTTCTACCGTCATCATGATTATTTTTAGGGTATGTTCTATTCATTAGGGTGTATAATAATAACTCTCTGACCTCAACTCTTCTGATTTGTATTATACTAATATTCTTCCCCTCTCTCATATAGGATGCTCTCACCGAAGCCAAGGATGAACTTCTGTCCGACTCCTTCAAGTTGAAGGAGGTTGATGGAATCGCCTACGAGGCTGACTGTGCCATGATTGAGATCGGCGCAGTTGATGTTGGTATGTTTGCTTGATGACATGTTTATGTTCATATCCCTCTCGAGCGTGGACTAAGGACTGGTGGAATCGCGCAGATACTGGTGCCAACGCCTCCGCCGAAGAGGCTGATGAGGGCATCGACGACTCTGCTCAGAAGGTCAACAACATCATCCACTCCTTCCGTCTCCAGCCCACCAGCTTCGACAAGGCTTCATATCTCACGTACCTGAAGGGTAAGCTAGATCTTGTCCTTGTTAGGAGCCGAGGATGGGACCGGGAGTTAGCTAAACCTAGGTTATAGGTTACATGAAGAAGCTTGCGAAGCACCTCAAGGACAGTGGATCTTCCGAGGCCGACGTCAAGGACTTCCAGACCAAGGCTTCAGCTTTTGCAAAGAAGATCGTCAGCAACTTTAAAGACTACGAATTCTACACCGGTGAGAGCATGGATGTTGATGGAATGTGAGTTTCCCCTTAATATTGCATTTATTGAAGGACTTCCCCCTTTTGGGTGGAGTGAATTGTATACTGATATTTGGTGCATAGGGTCGTCCTTCTCAACTATCGCGAGGATGGTGTTACTCCCTATGTCACTATCTGGAAGCATGGTCTGGAGGAGATGAAGGTTTAGAGGCCTACTTAGTGATAAGGCTAAAATGCCAAATTTTGATGACGAATACTATAAACGAAATACACCAGACGACTGAACGCTTCTTTTTTTGTCTATAAAATGCTAAATTTAGGCTTACTACGTGGGTTCATTAGCGACGAACATTATCCGGCGCGTTGCGTTGCCGAGGCCTGATTTTTTTCGGACGAAATACTAAACATACTCGCGAGTTGTCTGCCAAGTTTTATAGAACAATGTCCACTAGTGACTGATATTTGATTTAAAACTCCTTTACTTACGCCCCGAGCGCTATTTTATGCACATTTACCATTCTTGAGAGATCATGATGACTTTTAGTCGCGTACTTCACTTCCACTAAAACTTCGGCTTCGAAGCCACCGGCACGGGGGGTGGAGCGGGCCCTTGATGACTGGTCGCTGTAGAGAGCTGGGGTTTCTTCGCCGGCGGAGGCGGAGGCGGTTTCTTCTTGCCCACGATCCCTGCAATCTGCTCCAATGATGACGCTGGCGTCGCCGTCCCTTGTCTTCCTCCGCTCCCGTCTCCTCTACCGCTACTATCGTTGCCGCTGCCGCTTATTCGCTGACCTAGCCCTAGCCTGTTCGCCGTCTTGAGACCCGCCGCGACTTGGTCCCCGTGTCTCTGCTGGAAGCTGTACGCCGTGCCGGCCGTGGCCCGCGCGTCCGCGATCGACACGGACGAGGGGTCCTTTCGGAAGCTCGCGGCCGTCCGCAACGCCGCCTGCTTGTCCGCCCACGAGGTGCCCTGCGTCGTCGTCGTCGTCGTTGTCGTCGGCGGCGGCGGTTTCTCCTGCGCGGAACGCCCTCCCGCGCCGAAGCTCGGGAGCTTGTTCCGCAGCTCGCCGAGCCGCCCGCTCGACGGCTTGGGCGATATTGTTCTGGTGGGTGAGCGGCTGGGCGCTGCTGGGGAGGCGGACCGCCCGCCGATCCCTAGCCCCGGCACGGAGATGCCGGCTTTGCCCAGCCGGTCGATGGCTCCTTGGTTCAGGAAGCTGGACGATTGGCTGGCTCCGGTCGAGACCGGGCTTTGCGGCTGAGTGGGGGACCCGCTACTTTTGCGTGGCGGCAACCTAGGCGGTAAAGAGGGCGGACCGTTCTTCTTGAGCGGGGAGTAGGGAGGGGGTTGGACCTGATCCTGTCTATCCGGGCTGTCTCTTCGCAGGGGCGGCGGGGGGAGATGCGATGTCGATAGATTGGTGGTGTTGACTTTGTACGGTCTCGACTCTGCTGCTGCAGGACTTGCTGTCTCCTGTCCGGATCCGCTCACGGATCCGCCTTGGTTGATGTGTTTAGGGGGAGGACCGAAGGATGATGGATCACGGAGGGAGGATATAGGGGTGGCGGAGTGGTTGCTGCTGGAATGAGATGGCGACTTGTCTCCCCGACCTATAAGGCCTTTCTGGTGATGATGTTAGCATATGCCAGAAGTAGATAAACGGGCACAAGGTCTTTACCATCTGGTCCTTGAGACCTGTCCCATCCTTCTCGGGATGCCAGCCATTCTTGACGATACCTTTCCAATCCGTCATTCTCTGAAGAATCCCTAGCTATCTACATGTGTTTATTGTTATTATTTTTCACTTGGGAGATAGATAACTGAGCTAGTCGCCATTCACCGATATTTGGTTAAATACGTGTTTGTTGTATGAAAGTTGAATAAAATCGCAGGTCCATAGATATGTACAAGAGGGTCCCATAACGAATACGTACCTACACTTATACAGGTGACGTAATGTAGATGTTAAGCCACGGCTGAACGCCCTATAAGCTTGTACCTAAGTATCGATTTTCTAGCGTACGGAGTACTCCGTAGATTCAATCATGGATTCATGGATGATTCAGGGGTAGTCGTACAGACATTGTACCTAGGTACGTACATTAAGTACATAGCTACATGAGTTATACAATTGATTGCATTCAATTGCATTTGAACCCCACCGATAAGGGACAAGCCTACAAAATTAAATATTGACTTTTTTTTTTATCGTCGCGTCGCGCGTCGCTATTGATTTATTGATTCCCGAGAACCGAACCGAAACCGGGGATCGGAACCATACGTGCTATTGACGACCACGAAGGCGACGACGAATGATAGGACCATGATGAGATCTACGATGCGCCATAATGACGACCTCCAACTCAGATACCGAGCTCTTGACGGAACATCTCGGATACCCTCCCGTTGTGAGTGATGCTTTTGGTTCTTCATTCCCCGTGGACGAGGAGGGAGGAGTTGAGAGATGAGAAGGAAAAGAACAGAAAATAAAATAAAGAAATAAAAGATAAGGATTTAACTTCATACTAACTTATAAACCCTTTCGCACTCTAGAGTCTCATCGACGACATAATCAACAGCGTCAACATCCTCGCCGAACGCGCCCTTAACAGCGTCGAGCAAGGGCTTCTCAACGCGCCCCCCGCAACCCTCGGCTTCAAACCCCACCACAACCCATCTAAATCCTCCCGTAGCCGCGATGCGCAGCAGCAGCAGCAGCAGACGAAGGCGATGACGGCCGAGGAGCTGGCCGACGCCGCCAAGACGGAGATCGAGTCCGGCACGCACCAGCTCGAGACCCTGCTGTGCGCCAGCATCGACCGCAACTTCGACAAGTTCGAGATCTACGTCCTGCGCAACATCCTGTGCGTGCGGCCCCCCGACATCCGCAGCTGGATGCGCCTGTCCCACTACGAGGGCCTGGACTTCGCCTCGACCTCGACCTCGACCTCGACCTCGACCGCGTCCCCGTCCTCCTCGTCCGGCCTGGCCCCGAGCCTCGGCGGCATAAACCACCTCCGCCGCAAGCTGCGCGAGAGCATGCGTCTGAACGCGCTGCTCACCGCCGAGCGCGCGCGCAACGACGCCCTGCTCGACGAGCTGCGCGGCCTCGTCGGCGCCCCCGGCCCCCAGGCCGTCAAGCAGGAGCGCGGCTCCTCCCCCGCGTCGCGGCCGCGGGAGGAGGGCGGCGACGGCGGCGACGGCGCGGCCGAGCGCGGCAAGGCCGATGACGGCAAGGCGCGCAGCCCCTTCGCCTTCCTCCACCACAAGGGCTCCCTCACCACCGGCGGCTCCGAGGCCCCCCTCAGCACCACCACCGCCTTCACCATCTCCCAGCTGCAGGCCCTCCGCGCCCTCTCCACCTCCCTGCGCAACCTCGCCCCGGACCTCCTCTCTCCCGCCGACGACCCGACAACCGCCTCCTCGCCGGCCATGGACCTCGACGAAGACGCCGCTGCCACGGGACAGAGCAGTAGCAGGAGGGGGAGGAGCACAACGGGTAGCGGCGGCGGCGGCGGGAGGGACGGGAAGAGCTGGCGCCGCGAGCGCCTCGAGTACGTCGAGGGCGCCGCGCGCAGGTACCTCGAGAACGTCGAGGGCCTCGAGCTCGGCCGCGACGGCGAGGTGCGCGACGGCGAGTGGCAGGGCGAGGGCCGCGGGCTCGCGCGCGACGAGGTCGGCGGCATAGAGCAGCTCGTTACTATTATAGAAGGCGAACCCGGAGAAGAAGAAGAAGATGATGAAGAAGAAGGGGCCGGGAATACGTTAAGCGGTGATGGCGGTGGTGGTGGTGGTGGTGATCGTATGGATGAGTCGTGATGGATCAAGTATTACTTACTTACTTACTTACCTATACTTAGGTACCATAACTGTTTCTTTTTTATTCCTTTACATTTGCGTACCGCGTTGGTTATCGCTGCTTCTACCCCCTCGATATTAGGTACCTCGTAACCGGAGAAAGGAACGGAATGGAAAGGGAGTTTGGAGTCTCGACCTTTAGAATTTTCGTATAATGCTATCTGTCTGTCTAGGCAGTCAAAGGGCCAGTATAGTCGAGCTTCGTTCACAAGTTTCCGTGTAATGTTGAGTATGCGTGCTTATTATGAGGTATGCATTATATATACCTTTATATATACTACTTAGGCTCATTTTATCCATCTATCTAACACGAATACCATACCCCGTCGTCTCACTGGGGATAAGCTGCGCGGGTGCTAAGACTCTGAACGTGCTTCCATTCGAAGATCCCGTGATGATAGGCCAGACGCCAAAACGGGTGGCCCCAGAAGGCTGCGTCCCCAACATGCTTCATGGTGCGATGGGACTCCTCTAACATCCTCTCTGTGTTAGCGACCATAGCCTTTGCGTCGCTCGTCCGGCCCTGCTCGAGCAGGGCGCGGAGCACCACGAGTTGCGTGGACAGGATGACGGAGGCACCGGCCTTGCTAAGTCGGTAGTAGAGCTCTAGCGCCCTGTCGATATAGCCCACGAGCGCGTATCCCTTGATGAGCCGGTCGTAGAAGACGGCGTCTATGTCGTTATGATCAAGTAGGCTGCGACGTTGCAGCAGTGACTCGACGGCATCTATATCCGGTGGCTGGCGCGCGAAGTAATGCTCTATTAGCATCGTGTAGATATGGGGCGACAGCTCGTGGCCCTGGCCCCAAAGATGCGCGAGCACAGTCTTTACAGCTTCATTAGCCCCGTCGCCCGACTTAAGCAACAGGTATATCATCTTTCCGTAGGTTTGCAGGTTCGCCTGCAGCCCGACGGCCTCCATATTATCGAGCACGCTTTTGAACGTCTCCATCTGCTTCTCCACATCGCTAGCCGGAATGTTGGTGAATGCCGCGTCTAGGATGATAGTAAATGTTGCTTCGTCAGCGTATACTCCAGTGTCTCGCATGACAGCAAATATTCGCCGCACGTCCTCGTTGCGACCGTCGCGAACGAATCGACGCAACAGGGTATTATATGTGACGATATCAGGCTTGATGCCCTGTTGGTCAGCCCAGAGTAACGTTTTCTCGGCAGCGGAAACGTAACCCTGACTTATGAGACTGACGAGAGCGGCATTTATAGGCTGAATAGTGGGCTCAACGATTTTGGGGTCCTTGCCGTTTGAGCTCTTCCATAGCTCTACCATCTCGTCTAAGGCCTTTATGCCGCCCTGAACGTCACCGGCTTCGATCAGCCCAGACACGCGAGTGGTCCACAGCACCATGTCTAGCTCTATACCAGAGCCCACAAGCTTAGTCCACACGGTCTTGATACCATTGAGGTTGCGAGCTTTCTTGGAACCGTCAAGCATGACGTTCCACGTCTTCAGTGTCGGCATCAGCCCGACTTGGCGCATAATACGTAAGGCGAGTATTGCTTGATCTGGCTGATTCAAGGCCATCCAGGCATGAATAAAAGAGTCAAAGAGGTCGGGGTGCTCTCGAAGCTCTGCAGCCCTCTGCGGTGAAGTTACCTCAGCGTCATCCACAAATCCCCGCCATAGTCTTTTCACCTCGGAGACATTACGAGCAGGAATAGCTTGTAGAAGGCGGTGTCCTATGAACTGCTCACTCGAATTTGATGAAGGGAAGAATTTGCCAGCATGCACTTTAGCGGCAGGGGATCTCACTGGCCGGATCGCGTTCTTTAGCTGTTTCTTAATCCCGGGCCACTGGGTCATGACGTACTCTGTCAGTCCTGGGAATGTATCCATTACTTGGCTCTCGAGGTCCCCATCTCTAATATTTACAAATGTAATGAGGTGGGCTACCTTGGCGATGAACCGCATGGCAACCCGTCTAACCTTGTCGTTAGTTCGGTTGACATCCAGTAGCAGGGCATACGTGGTAATGGCTAAAACAGCAACAGGGACGCCAAGTTTATTTGCGTGAAAGTGCGGGAAGAGGCTACCGAAGGCGGCAGCAAAGTCTCCTTTATCTGAGGACATTTTGATGAAGTATCTGTCCGGTCCCGGGAACCAGAAGCCATCCATTAAATCGTCGGCAGGGCTCGCAGATGTAATCTTTGGTAAGCTCAGGAGCTTCCAGGATTCTACGAGGTCCGCAAGCATGTCATCACGGGTGACAAGTCGGCCTCCGACAGCAGCAGGATTCTGCTCTTCGGCGGAGGTATCTATATTGATGATACTTTCCACCAACCTCCCCACAAGCCTAGTCCATTGTTGAGGTTCTACCTCAGCATGCTCTATATAGACTTTAAAGATCTCGGCAACCGTTGGTAGATTAGGCGAGCGTATAGCCTCCTCCTTAGCAGCAACGACCTTTTCCATCAACCTAAGTACCACTGGTCGAAAGAGTTTGAGTATTGTGACATCCGGATTCCGAAGCATAGGGTATATCTCGGATTTGAGATAAGTGTACGCATCTATTGCCGGTTCGTCCTTGTCGATTTTAAGCTGTAGCTCGGCAATAGCCTTGACGAGGGCCGAGTTTGGTTGAGAAGCCGGCGATAGAGTGCGAACTGCTTCATTATTGTTCGTTGTCTGCTCTTGTATTATTTGTTGGAACAAGACATCTACCCGGGCTGAACTCGTAGAGGATACCTTTCTGCGTCCATTGGGAGACCAGGTCATGTTAAAAGTGCTCTGAGGGTCATTTCTCACAACTTTTCGGGCCTTTATTGCTATCGGTATTTCTCCCGAATAGTCGACTGTAGTCTCCGGCGCGACATCTCTCGCGACACCCTGACCATTATTTCGTGAATTTATTGTAGTGGAATACTGTGTTACTTGGCCATGCCATTTTCTGGCGGGTGAGAGGCCGGAATTCGCTGCTAGGCGACAAAGCAAGCAGACGGATCTGAAGTCCTTCATAACATGTGGGAAACGAGACTAGTTCCTAGTATGTCAAAGTGGAATATCTATGACTGTGGCCTGAAGTTGTTGGGGGCGGACGTTGTGAGAAGAAAAGTTGAGAAAAAGTGTCGCAAATAAAATCCGATTTCTAAAGTGTTATCAAGTACAGGTACCTGATACCTAGTAACAGGTACCTGATATACATGTATCGATACCCTTAACGCCGATTAGAATATCGAAGGAGCTTGGGCCATCTTTACGGGAGATATTCCGCTTCTTGCTTTTTAACTCGGAGATCAAGACTAAGTAGTAAGGCTTGAAGGCAAGAGCAGGCTACAAATTAAAATATAAGGTACCTTATAGTTCTTTCTATACATGTAACATTGAATTCAAGAACATTGTGAACTTATAAAGGTATATACTCTTGCCTACATATATACTATTAGATACTTAAATATACATGTATGCATGTGTCTAATACTTGCATCTGGTTTATAGCAAAGTTACCTTATCCCTTTTCTTAATTTCTATCAAATCATCTTTTTAATTGTCCCTTTTTCTCAAGCAACATTCTTCATCTGTACCCAATTTCCATCCCAACTTCGAAAAGTCCTACAAATAAATCAAGTCAATGACCCTCAGATGTAATTACATTATAACATACTGTATATATATATATGTCTAGGTATATATCTTTATAATAATCATGACATCTCTTATCCCTCGACCCCCCTATTCCGATCATGAGCTCAAAGCTCTTTACCCGGAAAATCTCCAGCTACAGCTTGTCCAGATTCTCCTCCGTCACGGCGAACGCTCTCCCGTCTCGGCCCGGTTCCAAAACACCGGCCTGCCCGCCTTCTGGCCTTATTGTAATTCCGTGCGGCAGCTTAAGTCCGCCGTGCTAGACCGTCATACGGACCAGTTTTCCACTTTTGAATGGAAGCGTCGCCTAGAGGCCTTCGGGTCTCAGGACCAGCCTGTTCTAGCTGCCGGTCCGGCCGGCGAGCTCGATGGTATCTGTGACATGGGTATGTTGACCGACCGCGGCCGCGAGACGACCTTTGATCTTGGTACACGCCTGCGCACTCTTTACGTGGATCAGCTACGCTTTCTGCCCCCTCTCCTACTCAACGCTGATAGTTTATATCTACGCGCCACTCCGATTCCTCGGGCACTAGAATCGGTCCAGGAGACGTTCACCGGTCTATATCCATCCCACACCCGGGCGCCTGCGTTTCCCGCTCCGGCTATTTTAACACGCGCTCCGGGCGACGAAACTTTGTTCCCTAACGACACTAACTGTCGACGGTTTGCTGCGCTATCACGGGCCTTCGCCCAGCGCACTGCCGATCGCTGGAATGGTACCGACGATATGGCTTACTTGACAAAGCTGTACGGCAAATGGATGCCCGAGGACTCGCCCCGGGTTGCCGTCGACTCTCACCCGCGTCTGAGCGGTATCATGGACACCATCAACTCTACTTTAGCGCACGGCCCTGAAACCCGGCTTCCCAAGGAATTCTATGATCCCAAGGGTCGTGAGATCATCGAGAAGGTCGGTGTCGAGGAGTGGTTCGCTGGCTATAAGGAGAGCCGCGAATACCGGATGCTAGGCATCGGCGGACTTTTAGGTGACATTGTAGGCCGCATGGTGGGCAGCGCCGAGCGCTCGACGGCGGACGGCGAGTATGAGGTCGCGAGGAAGCTGGAAAGCGGCACCATGAAGGAGGGTCGAGGTACCACGCCCATCCGATTCGGATTGAGCGGATGCCACGACACGACACTCGCCGCCATTCTAGCTAGTCTAGGCTCGTTCGAGACCGGGAAGTGGCCGCCTTACACGAGCCACATCGCCATCGAAATGTTCCGAAAAGCAGACGGCGCAAGTCCGAGGTCCTCCCCTAACTTAGCTCAGCAGGGTAAGGCGACGATCCCGCCGGCGGAAAGCAGCTCTCCCGAGACCAGCAAATCCGGCTGGCTCGGCTCCCTCATCCCGTGGTCCCCCGCCCGCGCGAAACCCGGTAGCCCGCCCCCGGGCATAGGGCGCAAGCAGAGCGAAGAGCTGTCGGCCGAGGAGAGAGCCAAGCTCGAGGGCTACTACGTGCGCATACGATACAACGACGAGGTCGTCACCGTGCCGGGCTGCAAGGCCCCGGGCAAGCATCTCGAGGGCGACGAGAGCTTCTGCACGCTGGTAAGCCCACCGCGTCTTATATCCCACGAGACAGACGACGTCTTCCTCGCTAACCACAGACTAACCACGCCCCCGTGCAGGACGCGTTCAAGGCCATCGTCGACAAGTTCGTCCCGCGCAACTGGAAGCAGCAGTGCCGGACTAACGTCCGGGGCCCCGCGTTCCCGCCCGAGCCCGAGCCCGCCGGGTATTAATGTGCGAGCGAGGTACCTAGCGTGAGACCTATGCGTGCGTCTTCCCCGCCGCCCGCTCTCTAAGAGGTATCCAAGCACCCAGACTAGACTTAGACTATTTCCTCCCGCCCGTAACTACCTAACGCTTAAAAAAACCCCCATATGATTCTTCGCGTTTAAAAGTCTCGCCCAGGCGTTAGACAATCAGGACATAGCATACTTAGTAATCTAGTTCTGATATTTTTATACCTGTTCATAAGAAGAAAGACAAAAATAAGAGAGGAAGAGAGGAAAGGGGGGGGGGGTAAGGAGACGGTGTAAATGATACTAACACTCCTATGCATCTGTAGAAAAGGGGGGTCGATAAAAGTTCATAAGGGTACCTCCTGGTAGGTAGGTAAGATCGGAGATGCTAGTTGAATATACATACTACACAGTCGCCAGAATATCGGAGCAAAGCTCCTGAGCATACAACGTCCATCCTCAAATCAGAAAAAAAAAAAATACATCTTACCCACTACGACATCACTTGAGCAAGATGCGACGAAGGACTGTTATACAGGCACCGACTAGGTAGCAAAGACCGAGGACGGCAAAGATTAAACATAGCGCAGTCATGAAGTACTCGTCATATTATACCCTCCTAACACTGATTCTTCTTTTTTTGTTTCCACTAAGGCCAAGAGACGCATGCAATGATAATAGCCATGACAGCAGCGATGACAGCAAGAGCTAGAGCTAAAGCTAGAGCTAAGAGATACTGATATGCCGATATTCCTCTCTCGACAATAGAATACTGCTGTTGAGCACCTCACCCACCCCCTTTTTCTGATTCTACTTCTTCGCTCTCCCTCCTCCTCCCCCCCTCCTCATATGATATATTCATATCAAACCCTGGCTCCCCCCTATCTCCTTCTCAGAGATGAAGCCTCCCCCTACCCCCTTCTCGGCGCCTGCTAAATCGCCTGGAATTAAGCTTCGGCCGTTGCTATTCCCCTCCAAGTTGATTATGAACCGATTTTTAAATCTCAGTTGGTCAATTGACCGGGAAAGTAGTTGAAGGTTTAAAAAGATCTTACAGGAAGTGGCAAATATAGCCGTCGAAATTTGAATAAAGAACGCCGAAGAAAACCAACGCAGACATTACAACATGTTATCTTTCCCTGACAGTCGACTGATAAAATTGGTGGTGTGGAATTAGTTGGCAACCTCCTCCTCAACCCATCCGTTCAATCCGCCCTGGATTGCGAGGCCAAGTCCGGAGCCCATGCCACCGAAGCTCGCTTGGTATTGATGCCCTCGGCGTTCTCCATCGTTGGGCCCTCCCATGGCGCTAACGGGGCTGGTACCACCATTCTCGAATCCGGGCGCAAAAACTGGAAGACTCACAGCACGATTATGCTGGCCTCGAGAATTACCGGGAGCGAGAAGGCCACCAATTGTCGTAGCCCCAGAGACACCGCCATTCATATACGCATTAGAAATGCTTGCTGACTGTCCATGAGAAGGACCAGCAACGGATTGAGGAACATCAAGCGAGAGCTCATTAGGAGAGGATGCTGCAGTTCCGAACAGGGCGGCCTGCTGAGAAGCTAGGATTTGTTGCTGCTGATGTTGGTGGTGCTGAGCTTGCTGAGACACCTGATTCAAGTACATCGTAAGGGGGTTGTTTCCGTTAGAAAACATGCTAACATTGTTGGCAGACTGAGGCGACGTGGGGTTAGTGGGGGAGTTACTGCTTCCACTGCCGACGGGTGCAGGCGACGACACACCATCTCCACGGGGAGACTGAGCTTGCTGTTGGAGCTGTCGGGGTTGATTTCCGCAGCGATCCTTGCCGAAGTTGACCTTGAATTTCTTGTACTCTTCCTTGCTTCGGACAGCTTCGATGGCTTTGATGGCGTTGGCAATGTTCGTGAAGTTGACAAAAGCACAGCTCTTCTCACGCAGGGTGTTCACCAACTCGATCTCACCAAACTCCGAAAAATCCTGTCTTAGTCTCTCCTCAGTCCAAGTCTCGTCCAGGTTGCCAATGTAGACATTTCGAGAAGCGCCACCACTAACGGCTAATGCAATGGCGGGAGGAAGAGCGCCAGAGTGTTTGCCCCAGCCGATCTTCAGGCGACGGTTGTGAATCATCAAGCCCTGGAGGTTGCTGAGGGCATAGAACGAAGCCGCCGCAGTCGGGTCAATGAAAGTAACGAAGCAAATGTGCTTGTCGGGAATATATCGAATGTGGTGAAGAAGGCCACCTCGAACAACATTGCAAATCTCCTCGATAGTAGTCTCAGGATGGATATTACCTAGATAGATTGTTCGGTTACCGAGGTTATTGATGCCGCCCGCTGTAGTCGCAACAGCTGCCGCCGCAACAGATTGCTGGGCGAGAGCACTGGAGATGACCTCACGATCTTGACCAGTCAGCATGTGAGCATAACCAGGAGCAATACCAAGGTATTGAGCCGCGTTCTGCTGCTGGGTTTTAGAAACGTAGGCACAGCGGTCCTTGCCATAATAAACCCTTCGAGGAGACTGCCACTTTGGCTCCTGGGGTAGCTGTTGGACGGCCTTCATAGCATTGGCGATCGATAAGAAGTGAATGAAAGCAATATTCTTCTCGCGGACTACCTTGATAGTGTCGATCGCGCCAAACTTTCCGAGATCCTCTCGCAATTCCTCCTCCGGGACATCTTCAGGCAGATTTCCGAGATAAACGTTTCGAGAGGCACCAGACTGTTGGACCGCCAGTGCAACCGAGGTGGGCACCTGGGACGGCTTACCCCAACCAATCTTGATATCCTGCCCCTTGATGCAAAGCTTCTTTAAGATGGCATCCGAATGGAAATGAGTGGCGGCATTAGCATCGAGGAACGAGATAAAAGCACAGTTCTTGTCGGGAAGCAGCCTAACCGATTCGATCTGCCCGCTTCTAACATGGCCGAGAATCTCTTCGGCTGAAGTATCCGGAGGAATATTACCGAGGTACACGGTCCTGCTAGTTCCCGTAACGATACCGGAACTTAATGTTGGTGATTGCGGCTGCATCTGCATCTGGCCGTTCATGTTGTTGAAAGAGCCATTGGGAGACTGCGGCTGGAAGAACTGAGGAGCACCATACGTAGATGGAGACACCATCGACTGATAAGTCTGAGGAGATATGTTCTGTTGGATAGGACTCGATACGTTATTCTGCTGTTGCTGGCCAGCATGTTGTTGAGTATGCTGAAACGCTGACAGATTCTGGAACTGAGGACTGGCAAAAGCAGCCGGGGTTCCCGGCTGGAAGGGGCTACCAAGGAGCAACTGGGATGGCAGAAGAGGAGTGAATTGCATATCGAAACCGGTGCCGGGCGTGGTCATGTCATGACCATTGTTGGGAGCTGGAGGGCTCAATTGTTGCTGGGTGTTGATCGAAGGAACGTTACCGCGGCGAGGGTGTCGGTCAGCAAAGCCAGAGATGTTGGAAGTGAAGGCACCGTGAGAAAAGCCAGTATCGCTATTAGAAGGCTTAGAAGCATGACCGAATCGGCCGGCCGAATTAGCGGAAGGTCCGGTGGGGATGCCACCCGAGACTGAGAGGTCCTGCATCCCGAGAAGATGAGGAGGGACAAGGTTGTCCCGCGAGACGTCCGACAGAACCGCCGTTTTGAACAGATTAGACCGTGCCCGGAAATAGGCACGAAGTTAGAAAGCAGAAATAGGACCCCAGAATGCAAAGGATCCTAAGCGCAGCGTAGCAAGCAAGCAAGCAAGCGATTCCGGGTATTACAAATAGCTGTCAGCTAAATTGGAAAGAGAACAACTTCGAGTTTGTCCAAAGAATAGGTCAGTTGAAAAGATAATGGGTATCTCTAGTCGAACAAAGAGGTACCACCGAGGTAGACAGGTAAAGGGGTATATGCAACAAGTCGGTGGTTACCCGTCAAGATGACGCTCAATAATCGAATGGGTCGTGGTTAAAAATATCACGTAGTGAAATATCGAAGGGTTGTTTTCTGATATTACCTAGAGCTGGCCAGGGATGAAGAAGGCAAGGTAAGAGAGAATAAGTTGCCCCGGTGATCAGGTTCCGGTCCAGTCTGTACTGCCCTTGCCCTTTGAACTGCTGTCGTCGATCCGGCTACGTCGCAACAAAGACTGATCCTCCAAAGCGAGCGAACGGGCGGTCTGCTAGAAACGAGCGTCGAGATGTTTACCGAGACAATGCTTTTGTAGGTGAAGTCTAAAGCTTTGCTTTACTCTTACTTTTGTAATGATGTTTTTACAAGTCGAAGGACTAGGCCGGTAGAAGCGATACGATATGATAATATGGTATGCTGACGCAGACAGGTTGAATGGGTGAAGCTGTCCCTAATGGCAAGAAAGGGAGAATCTTGGCGCAGGAAATTTATAAAGAATATTAAGAAAGTATAGAGAATGAGCGTAGGTAAATAAAAATAAATAAAAAAAAAGCTGGAGAAGATCCGAAGCTCTAAAAAATAAAAAATAAAACGAGACGGTAAAAGAAGGATTGGATAGGTAAGATACAAGAGGGAGGTAGAATAGGGACGAGGAAGAGGAGTAAAGGGGAAGAAGAAGAGAGAGAGAGAGAATGTGTGTGTGTGTGTGTTGGACTACTCCGTATGAAGAAGAAGGACTGGAGGGAGGAAGAGTGAGAGAGAGAACAGCAAAAGGACGAGCAGAAAAAAAAAATAAAGGAAGGTGATTGGTCAACAGGGTCCAGTGCAGATTGCCAGAATGGCCAAAAAATGGGGGGCGCTAGTTTTTAATGAAATAGCCTGCATCTCCCCTAAACCCATTTTGATCCATCCGCCTCTTTCTTACCACGTCTACCACAGTCTACCACGTCTGCTAAATGACCCTGATGAACCCAGTTCAGGGAAAGGTCCACGGGTACCTTAGTGACGAATGTAGGTACCGTACATTGTACCTACACCTTTCCATCCCATGTATATTCAAGTACGTACCGCCTACTATATGTACATGTACCTACATTATGTACATATTTATACTACATACTACATACATAATGCAGACATACATAACCTCTTACAAAAGACGATACAGCTAAGTACTCCCCTTTAGTCATGTTGCTTCAGGACAGGGATGGCACGTTTAACGCTACAATATTCATTATACCAGATGTACGAAGTACTTGCAGATTATACAAATTTGATGGAGACGAGAGGTATTCTTGCATATGGAAAGATAGGCAAATACCATATGGTACCTATTTATGTATCATATATCGTATTTAGGTAATGACGCAGGTTGAATACGATACTTTGGGTAATTCAATTTCAGGTGTGAACAATTCTGATATAAGGTACCCGTACATATTGTGTGACTTTATATGTTTTCCTATTATATAATATATAACATCAATTAACCAGTACCGAGAATAGGAACGAAGCTTAATTATCAAGACAAGAGACTGTTTAAACGATTTAAATATATATATTGGAAAGTTCAGCCTCAATTCGACGTTTTAACCCAATAATACTCGCGCCAAAGTCTGAAGTATCGGTTGGCTTTGAAGATTTAGCGGGATAGGATCAGTGCTATTATGTATGTACTACGGTAACCGGCCGCCGAGAATCCAATAATAAGGGTCCAATCTAGCAACAACGTTGAACATTGAACAGGTTCCACGGACCTTTTCCTCTGCTTAAGACTACACTACATCAAATTGTTTAGTGTAGGTACGGTATATCCTTGAGACAGGGAGACGATAATTTCTGAATAGGTAGTTGATATGTCATGAGCAGCTCACTTTCTCATGTCTCATCCCCGACACGTATTGCTGGAATGTGTACGAAACTCTGTAAGTCTGATGGTGATAGTACATACGTAACCTCTCTATCGGTATACTTCACATACGAGCATCAGCTCTGGCCCCATCGTCACCATCAACCTTTACATAGTACCTCTATGTATATACAGAGGAAACATGTATCGATTAGACAGGGGCTTAAGGGGTCAAGGGTCGAGGGTCTAGACAACAGTTACGGAATCAGCTGTAGAAGCATTACGGAAACATTATGCAAGAAACGATCAGGGGGGGATACCTACCTAGGTATTACCTATATTAGGTAAACTCTTTTAGTGCTGACAGCAAATGCGAACTCGATTTACCAGCAAAAAGGCATGTTTCCATATTTAAAATCGAAACGACATCATTCCCTTTATTCTGCATAACACTAGTATTTCGTACGTGCATTAGGCACTTACATTCAGATATAGGTATATATTTACATAATATATATAATATACACAAATACATCTGTAAATGCGCAACTTCAGAGACGTAAGTAACTATCCACGGATCCGACAAGGTCTCGCGGGGTTGGGCCATAGGCGGCCATCGCGATTTCGAACTGGAAAACGAGGAGGGGTGAATGCCTTAGCCTTACGAGTCCGATTCTGGCCTCCTTGATAATTATCGCATGTTATCATCCGTCGTCGTTCGTCGAGACCGTCGAAACTAATGTGACTGAGACTTGAATATTCTCCGCGTCCAGTATCCAAGATTAGACATGTACTATACATACATGTATAGTACCTTGGGGGGTACATATGTACTATGTAACCTAATGTATGAGGTACCTACCTACCTACCTAGATACATATAGGTACAGTACGCATACATGTATCTCTTACATTAAATGTACATAAGTGTATATGAGGTACTACCCGAGGTACCAAGGTCGCCGGTGCACCACGCGACCTGAAACTCTGAAATCTCATGGAGGTATCATCGTTCAACCTCCCCGCATAAACTCTCCTGCAATGTCAGGCCTTCGTCGGCATACATGTAGGCATTGTACCTTGCATATCAGAACCATCGTTTTTTTTCATCTTCATCTCAACATTAGTGACAGGTCCTACAAAATGTACCTACATACACAGATCTACGTGTATGTACATAGTATCTGTAGTGCACATGCACCTTGATACCTACACTATGTACTAGGTATGTAAACACCTAATGCATGTGTTATTATATTATGGGTAGATTGATAATAATACAATATAGTTACTTCGTATGCGCATAATTGATCTATTACTCACAATTTAACTTCTACCAGCGTCGGCCTCGTCCGTGTCATCGAAAATTCCCCCAAATCCCCTTCATTCGAAATTCGCTCGCTGTCCGCAAGTAGGTATTAATTGCAGTAGTGTAGGTACCTATTCCCGCTTACTGCGTAATACCCGTAACATGTCGGTACATACATTGTCGAAATCTCAAGGAGGTATGCAGCCAAGAAAAAAGCCCCTATTCACATACCAACCACATACATTTACATTAACATTACAACGTCCTACTTTACGTTAGTGCCTTTAATACAAGCTTTTTTTTTTCTTTTTTTTCTTTTTTGAGAAATTTTTTACTTATTTCGAGGTAGACCGGTACATCAACATACCTTATACATCAACTTCAATGTTCAGTAATGAAGGTACATATGACAAGTACCCTGTACTTTATATTCAGGTACGGTCTAATAACTTACAACGGTAGACCACCGAGAACACACGCACACATACACTACACACAAAAAAAACCGTTCTCCTGCCCCACCCGACGAGGCGGTCCCTGCGCGCGCTGCTACGGCGCTACGGCAAGGTACCCGAAAGTGCGCAATCCAATATCAAAAATGCTAGCGCGAGATGCAGTACGACCTACCACCGCGCGCAGAGATACATGTATGTATTATTGACGCAGGTACCTACCTCCTACCTCCTACCTACCCCTACATAACTAACCTACATAATACCTGCCTTACTTCATACATACCTACCTCCTACATATACTACGAGGCACAAAACTCGAAGCACTAATGTTCCTGCATGTTCGAAATCACCAGATAATGTATGTATGTTGTAATTGCCTTACATAACATTACATGTAGTCTACCTATATACCTATGTACTCGATTAGCATCAATCAATGTGTACATGTTATGAGATATGTTATGTACTGTAGGGTACAGCTGAGAGTTCTCGTGAACGCGGATCAATACATTATGTACATCTACATCTAATTGTACATATACTTCAACAATGTATGTATCCAATGGGAGTCGATTATGTACGGAGTACGAAGTATTCAATGTTGAATTAATGGATCTACCAACTTTCGAACTCCAACTTCCAAGTGCCTGATGTCTCCTTGTACTACCACAATGAACATGTATCCGTATCCGTACATACATGTATCGTGAAAGCTCCCGTCGTCACACACACACACACAAAAAGAAAGGGAACATCATGAATGAATAACAGCAGTAATATGATTGAATTAAACGTCATACCGTCATTTTTAAACATACATCCTACCTACACCTGCAAATACCTTATAACATGATGTATACCGTCACTACAAGCCCAGCATCCGCCTCTTCTCTCTCCACATCCCGACAAGAAGAAGAAAGATGAAGAAGAAAAGACGTCATCGCAGGAGCTACGCTAGCCCCGTTTCCATTTTTTTTATTTCTTTATATATATTTTTTACAAGTGAGATCCCGCGGCATAGCCGTTCCGGCGATATCACGAACTCGAAGTCGCCTATTTACCTATTCTCCTGTATGAGGTAATCGGGGTCTCCGGCCGTGAGATATACCCACTTACATAGGTAGGTAGAGCAAGACAATACTTAATATACGAAAGAGAAGACGTAGAGGAGAAGGTGAGAAATTACGCTGAGATCTTCTCTCTGCAGATCCCGGGAAACCCGGGTGACGGAGGCAAGGCTTCTGCATGAGTACGGTATGTAGGTGAGTTGATTCATTCAGGGGAGAAGGGAGGGAGAGGGAGAAGGAGGGAGAAAAAAAAAAAAGTCGGTCACTGCAGGTCCTTTCTTCGTTACTTGGAACGCCAACAAGTCTCAAGCGTCGGCTGGTTTCAACGTGTCCATCTCGAAGTTGTCTAGCTGCTCGTTCGCCCAATGGGCTAAGCTGGGAAAACCCCATCGTCTACATGCACATAATCTTGACCGCTTTCCTTAACTCCAATCATATCCTGCTTGGATCCACCGCGGCCGTCTCGGCGTCCCTTCTCCCAGACCTGGAAAGTAAAATTTTCGCATAGGGCCACAATACCTGTCAAAAGTGTCTTTACCGCGACCGCTCAGGGCTTGCATCGTCCCATAAAACGGGGATACAGGCAGGTCGTGCGGACGGTGTGCTGGTTGGCAATCCAGGCGAGGAATCGCTCAAGACCGAGACCGTATCCACCATGAGGGGATGTGCCGTACCTATATTTAGGGTCAGCCTCCTAGCTAGAACGACAAGTCCTACAAATAACGAAACTCACTTCCGCTGGTCAGTGTACCAGTAGTAATCCTTAGAATCGATGCCCTGCTTCTTGTACGCCTCAAGTAACTCATCGTATCCCTCCATCCTCATGCTACCCCCAACAATCTCCCCAACGCCCGGCATCAAGCAGTCCACACTTTCAGTCACTCGTAAGTCCGAAGGGTCCTTCTTCATGTAGAAGGCCTTAATTTCCACCGGGAAATGCGTCAGGAAGATGGGACGGTTGATGATATCCGTCATCCTACGCTCAGCAGCTTCCGCGATATCGTCTCCGAACGCGTGGGGGTTGCCATCCTCGTTGGGAATAGGGGGATCTTGGGCGTTAAGCCAGTCGATAGCGTCGCTGTACTTCATGCGCAAAAAGGGCCGCGAGGGCTTCTGGAAAGTAGGGTTAAGCTCTTTCAAGTGAGCTGCGATGGTTGGGTTAGCTAGGACGATATCGATCACTCGGCAGATAACTTCTTCCAGGTGGTCCAGTAGGTCGCCGAAGTCGATAAAATCCAGTTCAGCTTCGATATGGGTATATTCCGAAAGATGACGACGCGTCAGACTCTTTTCGGCACGGAATGACTTTTCGATACAGTAGACATCCCCCAGACTAGGAATGACAGTTTCAAGGTAAAGTTGAGACGACTGGGTAAGATAGGCCGTCTCATCGTAGTAGGGTGCGCTGAAGAGAGTAGCACCACCTTCAACTTGAGTCTGGACAAGGGCGGGCGGCGAGACCTTCGTAAGCTGCAAGTCTTCGTAGACTTTTTGGAATGCGCCTTCGACCGCTGCACGGATCTTCATCAGCGCAGAGGCGTTCTCCCCGCGCAAAACCAAGTGCCTGTTGTCAAGCATCTGGGCATCCCATTGGTTCTGTTGGGCTGAGACCTTGTTGGTGATAGCGTCTTCGTCGGTAGGTGAGTGACCTAGAACCTCATAATAATCGACATGTAACTCGCGGTCATCAGGTGCTTTCTGCCCAGACGGTACTTTGCGCATCTCGCCATATAAGACGAGCGACGTACCCTGAGCAAAGGTTAGGGCATCGTAGGTCTTGGTAAGATCGCCAGCGGCCAATATACATTGCAACTGGCCGTATCCATCGACCAAGGTAATGAAGGTAGCCTGCTTCTGCGATCTCAGGCGGTGGATTCTCCCGAAAACCTTGACACGAGTGCCTTTCTTGTCACCGTCTCCGAGCTCGAAATCTTTCCGGTTGATCTTGATCCTGATCGGCTTCGGTAGTGACTCATCTTGTTTAAGGACAATTTTCTTTGCAGCCTCGAGATTCTGCAACCTCTGCTTCTTGAGGTCGGCCTCAGCCGCGGCTTGTTGCTGCTGCTTTTGGATCTTCTTCTTATGAACGTCGAGGACGCCCTGGGCTTTCTTGACGGCACTCTTCGCAGGTTCTTTCCATAGCAATTTCACAGAAGGATCTTCGTCGGGACCGACAGGACCGGTCAGGGAGGCCCGAATCAGGTACTGAGAGGGGGTCTTGTCCGAGTTCTGGATATATGCGTAGGCAAGCGACTTGTAGGGCTTGACTTCGGAACCGTCAGCAGTGTCGTCGTCCTTACCTACATCGGTATCAACGAAGCACTTTTCGTCGTTCTTGACCCGTTGGGCCAATTCTCCCACAGCGGCCATTACTGTGTTGCGCTTATGGCAAGAGTAGTTTTATCGTGAAGGTATATTAATTCTTCGAGGATATTAGATCTCACGGCTTCAACTTCGACCTCGACTTGTATGAGAATTAGTTGTGAAAATAGTAGTGTGATATTGATAAAGTCGATAAAGTTAAAAGATTATGAAGTACTTTGATAAAAGTACGAATAGAAAAGTAGAGATGATGGTGGGGTTAGTTATCAGTTATCAATAAAATCAAAATTTCGTAGCGGGGTTATTTCTATTCGAAGTTGTCCTTAAATGTCAAATCTTGCAGAGAGTGACTTCCTCTTAACCTCTCCAATGATATTCCGTACTCTCTATTCCGTATCCCGTATTTTGTATTCCGTATTTTGTATTCCGTGTATTAACACGACACTTTACCCGATATTTATTAATAACATTAAACTTAGAATATAGTGTCTTCATATACCTAATGATTCCATGTATGTTCTTAGAAGGTATTTTTTAAATATAAAAATTCGTACGGTATTTTGACTCACATTCATCCTCCGATCATTTGAACTAATTTGGCTCACCTTCTTAAAAGTTCATCATGTACCTGTGTAAAAGATAAGCCGGGATGTGTGTATATAACTGTACTGTAAGATCTTCGCTTCCGTCGCATCGTTATCAGGGCTAGTAGTAGGTACCTCCTACTAACTTTTGTACCTGTAAATACATCTTATGTGCGTAAGGGGTAATGACTCCAACGGAACCTGCGATATCGGCATGATCTCAATAAACGGTACACTAGGTACCGTTGTAGTATTCATGAAGCTTGCTGCATCATGTAACTCTTATGAGTCCTACCTTTTATGAGTCCTACTTTTTATACGAGTCCTACCTTTTACCTACATGAACCGACCAAACTGCCAGATCAATTTGTAAACACAAACCCGTAGTTTGAACCAGGTAATGTCAATATGAATACCTAGACACTCATCCAAAAAAAAAAAAAAAAACATCGTCGTCGTCTCGTTCACTCCCATACTTCTCATAGCTCCTCCACCAGTAACGCCTCCCCCGTCTTCCCCATCTCCTGCAACCCCTTCTTGACCATGCTACTCAATATCTCGAACACGACCTGCGCCGCCGCCAACGCCGTCTCCTCGCCGTTGCCCTGGTACGCGGGAGCGACCTCAACCACGTCGGCGCCCACGAGGTTAAGGTCCTCGATGCCCCTGAGGATGCGGATGAGCTCGCGCGTGGTCCAGCCGCCAGGCTCCGGCGTGCCCGTGCCCGGCGCGAACGCCGGGTCGAGCACGTCGATGTCGACCGACAGGTAGACCGGGTCCTCCGTCCCCAGCGTCCCCATGATGCTCCGCACCACCCCCGCCGTCCCCAGGTCGTCCAGGTCGTCCGCCCCGATCCGCACCCAGTTCTGCGCGTCGTCCTCGTCCAGGTCCCCCGTGCCCGCCAGCCGCGTCCGCAGGCCCGCGTGCACGTTCGGCGCCCCCGTCGCGTTCGACACCAGCCCTTCCTCCCCCGCCAGCCAGAACATGGACCCGTGCGTGAACCGCGCCTGCTCCGACGTCCAGTAGCTCGGGTACCGGTCCGGCCGCCACGTGTCCAGGTGCGCGTCGAAGTGCAGCACGCGAACGGGCCCGTGGAGCGCGTGCACCGCCCGCAGCGCCGGCAGCGATAGGCTGTGGTCGCCGCCTAGGGTTACGAGCTTCGGCAGCCGCTGCAGCTCCGGAGAGGCGGGCGCGCGCGACCCCAGTTCGCCGAAGGCCGCCGTCATCTGCCGTAGCGCTACCGCGTTATCGACCGGTATCACGGGGATATCCCCGCAGTCGAGAATCCGCGCCCAGCTCCGGTAAGGGTTCACCTCCGCCCGGTGGTTGAAGCCCCGGAATGACGTCTGCCGTGCCGAGGCTGCGCGGATTGCCCGGGGTCCGAACCGTGCTCCTGCCGTGTTTCTGTATTAGTCTTCGAGGCTTGCGTAGGTGAGCAGGTATTGCTCCGAATGCAAAAATAAAATAAAATAAAAATAAGTGGGTGTAATGATTTTATGCCGACTTACCGGGCCGATAGCTTACGGCAGTGTCGAAGGGAGCACCGATGATGGCGATGTCAAATAGCTCGTCCGGAGTCGTCAGGCACTTATGATACTCCAGATGGGCGAATGCGGATATGCCTGAGAATCCCCACTGTGTGCGCAAAGTTATTAGCGAATTCTTTGTGACTTTGATAAACGACGTAGAAATGTAATCTGATCCATAACTAACACCCTAGGTATTGATGTCGGCAGAGTGAGAGGGTTTATTTCTTCTTATAAACGTCACTCTCCTTCGTGATTTAGTCTCGGAATCGCCCCCCCCCCTTCTTTCAACAAATACAGTTCATATCATACGCCAATTCCTACTCAACGAATGCCTATCGCGAATATCGTCGGCTTTTAAAAAAAGAGATTATATTAATAAAAAAAAAAGATCGCTTACCTCCGTCCCCCACTTCCTCTCTAATTCGTCGAGCTCTTCCTGAGACCATTCCCTGATGTTATGGCCGTGTCCGCCGCACGCCCGCGCGAGCGCCGAGAAGCAGCTCAGGGTCAAGCAGAGGAACGCTCTCGACCTCATCGTCTCTTTTTTCCGTGCCCGGCCTTCATATACTGTCAGCCAGAAAAAAAAAGAAGTCAAGTGCAGCGTAATTTTGTAAAACAGGAGGGTTTTTTTTTCGAGATGTATATTGGAAGGTTTCGAGGGAATGAGATAGGTAAGTATGAATTTATGTATTAGTTATAGATACCTAGTTATATAGATAACTACCTGTATACTCATCCGAATTCCGGACTCCAGGATTATATCTGCTCTACTTAACTAAGCTATCTACTTATGTATATATGTATGTAGGTAGGTAGGTAAGTACAGGTAAAGAACGTTATAGATTTCAGGGACAAAGATTAAGCTAATGACATATACATATTACTTTAGGTATGTATACACTCGCCATACCTCGTGCCCGTGCTTAGGTACGAAGTATAGGATAGGAGACCTATAGGTATCAGTAGGGTTAGATAACCCATTACCACATCCACGCTAGCCGTCTCCCAAGCCGGGGCGGAGTCAGATAAGCAACTAGGCCGACGGCGGTCCGTAGCGAGCCGAAAGGTTTATGTAGTACCTGTATATGGGTACCTATGTATGTATGGAAGGAAACAAGGTGGTAGAATATTCTATCCGTCTTTATTCTTATTGGTCCGTTTCTTTTTTTTATCATTATCATTATCTCTACCTTTTCTTTTTATTTCCCCCTTAACTCAGCTAACTACCATCCATCATGTATGAATATATATATACCTTGTATACATGAGACCTACGCCATTGCCGGTGTCTAGCAACGCATTATATTCCCCCCTCCCTTGCCACAGGCGAGTGAAAGCTGGGCAAGGCAGAATACTGCATGGCAAACCAGATGAACGAAGAAGAAAAAAGTAAAGCGAATGGAGGGAACTTTTCTTACTTCCGCGCATAAATAGATATGTATGTACATATGTATGTATATATGAGGTAGGTATACGACTTACAGACTTACCCATCTATAACGTAACATACGGCATAACCAACATTGATATGTATGTACATATCTCAATGTAGTCTGCCCATCGCTCTGCCTGGATTCGACATTCAACATGTACAAGATTTGATAGGACCCCACGTTTCATCATCCGACGTCTGCATGGTGTTAATGAGTGAGGTGTCATATATGCAGGTTTACCTACAGGCATACCTCTTCTTCTTTTTCTCTTCCTTCCTTTCTTTCTTTCTTTCTTTCTTTCCATTTTCATCTTCATTTCCAATCTTATTCCCAGTTCTCTTCTTTTCTTCCCCCTTATTATCCTTGTTCTTACATTCTTCTTCTTCCTCAAAAACCAACCTATCCTATCCTATCCTATCCCATCTCATCTCATCTCGCGGCCGTATACTCCGTCCCTTCACTTGATATTCCCATCTTATCCTTTTCTTCTTCCCGTACTAGTAAGCGGAAGAAAAAAGAACGAAAGGAGAGAAAAAAGAACGAAAGGAGAGAAAAGAAAAGAAAAGAAAGAAAAGAAAAAACGCCCTCCGGAAAAGCACAATCCCATCCTTCGCCGATGTCTCGGGCGATTTTGGCAGGGCGTGGCGTGGGAGCACACACAGTCGATACCTCAGCTACATCTAAGTCCATATATGGGAGGTACGGATCGGAGAAGACCCGAGAGAGGAAGAAAAGAAAGAGAGAAAGAAAAGAAAGAGGCGAGTTAGTAATTAATAGGAGGTAGTCATCTACCTGTCTGTCTGTCTGTGACGAGCCGTCGGTTAAGGCTCCCGAAATCCTCTAGCCCTCCCTCCGATTCCACAACATACCTACCCACAACATACCTGTATCCATATTCGAGGTACCATTTACACGTGGGTATCTTCCACTCGGCGACAGCACCCCTAACAGGATTGTAAAAAACCTAGACTTCCTTCCCCTCCGCTTTTCTTCTAAACATCTCCCCTTTTTCCTCCTCCCAACTCCTGATTTGTCCAACAAGCGCTGTGGTAACTCCCCTCGCCCACACAGCACGTAAAAGGCACCTATATGTACGGCATGAGGTATGTATATATAGGTATATATATATATATATATATATCTAAGGTATATATAATGTATGTATGTAAGAGGTAGGAGGTATGGTTTATATGTAATGTACGATTTGGGGAGAGATGGAAGCTAGCCATGCACTTCCCATGCGGAACGCTGGCCTACCAGATCCTTCGTTCTAGCTGCAAGGTGGTGGAAAAACCAAAAAAAAAAAAAAGAGAAAAGCTTCCCCGGGAGTCTTGGGATAGGCGATTATATACCACCGCGTTGCTCACCTACCTATCTACCCACTCTTACTCATAAACCCACCCGTGAAGGACCTCCGAGAGAGGGAAATACTACTAAGAGAAGGCTAGAATAAATCAGGTAAGGAACGGAGAATTAAAAAAAAAAAAAAAAACCTCACACGCTCAATCCAAGACATGTATGTATGTGGTGGTACTGAAGCTATCCTGTAACCGCCTGCCGTAAATACGTGGCCGTCGTCTACGAGTAGGTAGGTAGGTAGGCAGGACCGAGGCATCTATCGAGTACACACATACACACATACACACATACGCACATACACACACGTATGTAGTAGGGATGTGAGCAGGCCTGGCAGGGTAGCTCGTGGTGCTACAGATTCAGATAGGATCCGGGAGCGTGCTCGGTAGAAGTCGGGGGTCTGGTCGCCAACGTTTTTTCTACCCGATGGAGAAAGCTCATAGGAAAAGAAGAGAAAAGAAAAGAAAAGGGAATTTAGGAGGCGGGGAGAGGGGGGAGAGACCAAAAAAAAAAAAGAGGAATGGTTCCGAGATGCTCTTTGCGAGTTAGATGTGCATCTGACGAGAGGAAAAGAAGAAAAGAAAGGAAAAGAAAAGAAAAGGAGGCAACGAGATAAACTTTTGCTCGGAATAGTCTGGGCGTTTGGACGTATTTACCATGTATGTGTGGAAACATACGCATTGTTCACGAACATGTAAAAGAGATCACGCGAGGTACGGAGCAGAAAGTGAGAAGACAGACGATCAAATCAATTCAGATGCACTCCGATCGCCAAACAACCTTATCAAAATCCTGCCTGCGTTCATGAATTCCCCTTCCAAACCGTGGCTGCTAGAAAGTAGTAAAAGAAATGATAGAATTGGGGCCACTGTGCTTCGCGAGTTCTTGTCCAGAGGGAAAGTAGTCGGGGCGTTGTCCCTCGTGTCGAGGCCAAACTCCTATTCGCATTTTGCTGTACTTCTCTCTCTATATCTCGGACCTCGAGAACTTCCTCCTCCTCCTCCCCCCTCCCCCCCTTCTTTGCTGTGGACTGTACGAAGGCCATCCACCTGATTAAACAGGCTAGATCTGAAGCCCGTCCGCGAGCATCGTTAACTTAGCCGTTCCAAGGGTACCTCGTTTCCGCGGTATGTTCCCGCCTAGTTTGATTCATTCTGAATCCTAACCACTTGTGGTATCACAAGCGTAAATGTCTAGAAAAAACCCTGTCCATTACGAAAAATGCAGATGTCGTCGAAAATGCCCAGAAAAACAACATGCCCTTCCACCTTCCAAACTGTGGCGCGAACTTGTGTCGAGGCTCAAGGAATGGAGGTCCACATGTTCGTAGTCGGCCAAGATCCCTTTATAGAACTAGACACTTGTGATGGCCAATTCTCTTTTTAGGGGGAGGTTCCAAAGCGGCGACGATAGCCTAGAAACGGTTAGTCTTGATTGAACAAATACTCGACGGGGTGGAGGATCACAAACCTCGTCAAAAACATCCTTTAGCTTATACTGAGTCAATGCACTACATTCGACGTATTTGACTGCGCCGAGCTCCTTCGCCATTCGCTCGCCGTCTTCCTTGCGCACCGGCTGCATTTTCTGCTTAGCAAGCTTCTCTCGCACGCTCGCGTCGTCTCGCAAATCCGTCTGGGTACCGACGATGAGGCATGGGACGCCGGGGCAGTGGTGGTGGACTTCTGGAAACCATTTTTCTCGGACGTTCTCGAAGGAGGCGGGGGATGTAACGCTGAAGCAGACTAAGAACACGTCGGTCTGTGGATACGACAACGGTCGCAGACGATCGTAGTCCTCTTGACCTGCGGTATCGAATAATCCAAGCGTATAAGGCTCGTCTCCTATCCTATAAGGCAGGGAACGTCAGCTTTGCTCTCTGCAGACCTCGTACCGCGATATACGACTCAATTGGTCCATTCGCCTAGCATAGAATTCGAACGCGCCAGCGGTAGTATCGCGAGATAGGGTCGTCGTCGGGGGATCGTGTCTTGGGAACTCACATAACCGTAACGGCATAGTTGTCGAAAACCGTAGGAACATATTCAGAGGGGAACTTGTTGGTCGTGTAACTGATGAGTAGGCAAGTCTTGCCGACGGCACCATCACCAACAACTACACATCTATAAATAAAAAGGGAATACGTCAACAACTGATCATCCTGCCAGGGGTTCTTTGCATAGCATAGCACCGGTTATAGAAGGGAAGAAGGTAAGAAGGTATCCTATCCAAGTTAATGGGTAGTGTAGGTCTGGAGGCGGCGTTGAAGTAGGCGTGCATGAAACATGGGAGTTGCATGTCCTGGAAACAAGTCTGTGATGCAGCCAATCATTTCCATCGTGGAGCTGTATGCATTGAGATAATGTGATGACGGTGAATGATGACGACGATGTAAATAGCAGTTGGAGTAGTTTGAAGGAGGGACGAGAGGAGAAGAGAGAAGAGAAGAAAAGAACAGAATAGAGAAAAGAGAAAAGGAGATAGGATATAATGAAGACTTACTTAATTGTTGCAACCACCATATTGACTTGCTAAGCTCCTTCGCAGGAGCAAGAGCAATATGTTGATTTCCCTGATTAAGCAGCTGTTTCTTATCGCGAACAGGCTGTGAAAAAGATGTCGGGCGGGTATCGGCCGTTCTGACTCGTAAAAAAAAAAAGGCGTCTAGAAAGGTAAGGGAAAAAAGAAAAAAAAATAGGAAATAATAAAAAAAAAATTAAAAAAAAAAGAAGGCAGAGGGGTCGGTCTGAAATCTGGGGCTTGGAGGGGGGAAATGATGTCTCAAGTTTAAAAGGTTGATAGGTGCCGGCGGTGAGGGAAAGACTGGACTCGGCAGGAGAGATAAAATATCACAAGGAGGTATTGTAGATGAGAATCGAAAAAAAAAATAATAGAGTAAAATAAAATAAAAATAAAAATAAAAAATAAAAAAAAAGTATCGGGCGGACGAGAAGGAGTCGAGGGATGACGGGACGGAGATGATAGGGTACAAAAGTAGAAGTACCCTTAGGTAAGGTATCTAAAGGGACTTGGTGTTAGGTAAAAAGGGTTAAAAGGGTTAAAAGGTTGGGGGGGGATAAGGAACCTTGGGAACAATTAGTCTAGCTTAAATAACGAAACGGAACCAAGTATGCACATTACAGGTTTAAGTATGTAGGTAGCGTAAGGAAAGCGCAAGCAAATGTAAGTGCAAATGCAGATGCAAATGCAAGTGCAAGTGCAAGTGCAAGTATAAATGTAAATGTTAGGTATATGTAAAGTGTATACCTTGTATGTATATGTATAAGTGTGAATTGATGCAAGTAGAAAAATAGAGGATTGAGAATTAAAGGAATTAAGGAATTGAAAAAAAAAAAAAAAAAAAAAAACTGACTGAAAGTTGGTCGGCAGATGTATGTAGATACAAAGTGCAGGTTTTGTTGATTTTCTATCTCCTTGAGGCTTGTTTTCTGCTTTGGGAGGCGTGAGCGGCGTAGAATTGTAGGTGGATTTTTTTAGGGATTTTATTATTATTCTATTCTTTTTTTCTATCATTAATATAGATTGTATTGCTACTTAGGTCTTTAACTATGATTCGACCTTTTTGCACAGACACACATGTAACAACCCCGATTATTATAGTAGATGATAGTACGTATTAGTCCGTACATAATGACTGGAGGTGGGATAATTAAATATCCTTCCAAAGAAGGGGTACCTAATGGGTATATTACTCCGTCCTTCGTACGATAATAATTACGAAATACTTACTCACTTCTGACTTACTAGGTACCTCTATTTTTATTTCATTTATTTATCTTTTTTCTTTTGTTTTCTTCTTCTGTTCTTCCTCTTTTCGTTTCCGACTTATTATCTGCTTATTTCATACATTATATACAATTACATAAAGTGACAAAGACCATGTATTTAAGAGATCCATGCATGTATAGACAATTTCATCACATAAAGATCACATCCGTCTGCCTTATCACACTACATACAGCAGGGACGAATAGATTTGTTAGAACGTACAAGGTACTCCCTAGATTTACACCGTGTAAGTAGTACACCTCCCTTTATTCAATGTTTAGATAGGTAGATATATATCCACGTATGAAGTACAATACTTTCAACTCCTATATCTACCTAGGTAGGTATCTTATCCATAAACAGAAAAAAATCATAATACAAAAAAGGAGAAGAGATAAAGAAAAAAAAAAAGGAATAACAAAGGAACAAAATTGTAGACAAGGAATATAAAAGAATAATCAGTCTACAATTGTTTGTCTCACCATTTACCGTTACAGTCGACTAACAATTAAAAAAAATGCAAGTCTGCGGCAGCCGACGAGGGTGTGGACCAGGTAATGCACAATGCTTTCCCACGATGCCGTGCTTGTAAGGGATCTGGGAAATCAACAAGGAGCCAAGAGGGTCAATAGATAAATGATTAATTCTCGGTTACCATGTCACTAGCCTTATAAGATATCATTTACATGGCAGAAGAGCATGATAATAACATACCCTTTGGGCTTAGTCCCTGCCTATATAGCTTCATTTGATACCTAGTGTAGGGTGACGCATATGCATTCTTTCCTCCTCCCCCCCTAAGAGACCGTTTCAATATTGATGCGTCATCAGGGTCCTTCATGACGATGTTATATGTGGGAGAATGTGTAAACAGTAGTCTGTGAGGTAAATAAGGTGAGAGAGGATGGGACTTACAACGGTAAGAATCTCCATAGATAAGGCAGAAGGCCTTTCGGACCCCCCCTTTTTTTTTTCCCCCTTCTTTTCTAGAACACAAAAAAACAAGCCCATATCGTGTATGTCCCTTCCCTTACCTAACCTAACAAGGTGTAATAAGTCTAGGGCGATAAAGGCAAACATGGCTTCGCCCGGCCTGCATAGGACTTCGGCAGCCTTACCTTGACAGCTGCGCAGCTGAGATAGGATTCTAAATCACAACCGATCTGTACGAGAGCTGCGGTGATACGCGACGACACATCCCGCCAAGCAGCGTACGGCAGCATCATTCGTGGACGCGTCCATGACCGCAATCTATGCTCGGAGCGAGACCTGCATCTTCACGACACGAGAAGCATTCACCTAGCCGCGTCTCGTCGTAAGCTTCAGCTGCGCTTGCGTTACTCCTCTAACTCCCCCAGCTGGAGACTTGAGTGGTGGCTACCTAACGTCCTAACGTTCGCACACGCTCACAAGCACACACTCACAAGCACACACACACACACACACACACATACACACACACATACATCTAACCCGGTGCAAGTGTGGCGACCCAAGATGGCGGCCGTGGCGGAGCTGTCGATCCAAGGGGGCCCAGGAAAGGGTATCTGCAGTTCCAATTGGCATCCTCGCATCCCAAGTCATACCAAGCCCTTCCGTACGCGCTCTGAACAAGCACATCGGTACTACGTGGCAGATAATGCGAGGCGACGGTCAGTCGACTATGGTCTTATCTTAATTAGTCTTCGTAGAGACCGTCGTCGATCGTATTGCGGGATGTAAAGAGGTAGGAAGCACAAGAGGGAGATGAGTGTAACCGTCGTCATTACAAGTTCATCCCGCTGTCTATAAGCGACTTTATGTGATTGCCCGTCGATAGACTCTTTTTTTTTTCCCTTCCCATTGTTATTTCTTTTTTTATCATGATTAATAACGGCCATCGTCGTCTCCCCCCCCCTGCTGCGTCCCCATTCCTCGGGATCGACCAGATGATAAAGTGGAAAAATGTGGAGGAGAGATGAGCAAACAACGTCGTGAAGGATCTCTAATTATCCCTGCGCTCAAAGACCGACGTCAATCTTTATGCCGTTTTGGCGTCCTCGGCTTGAATCCTGATCCTTCCGTACATAAGTTCGTAGCATTTCGTAGTAGTGAAGAAAATTGAGCTCATGATAAGAACACAAGTTCATGACCTAGCGGATTCTGCGATGAAGATCGAGATCTACTTGAGGCGTTGAGAAATGAAAAAAAAAAAAAAAATCTATAGTAATGGGAATCTTTTCCCTTCTTCTCTTATTCTCGCGAGTCGATGCTATTTGTTGTAATACTAAGCTATGATGTTGGTCATCTATTACATTGATCTATGTAACTTACCAAGTTTCGGTAAGAAGTAAGTATTTAAGTAAAGTAAGTATTTTATTCAAATAAGAAAATGATGAGGACTTGGAGACCGATAGAGCTAAAATTAACCTTAACAGCTAACAGGCTGAGCCACATATTATGTAAAGTTTATACAGATGTACATACATGTACCTAATCTATCTGAGCATCTTCATAACTTCAACTTATGAATCCCACCACCTCTTTTATATCATAATAGTACTATGTAACTTACCACAACCATCCCTTTCTAACTTCCTCGTGATAAACAATATCATACCAGCTCCAAAGAACCCTAGGTACACCAACCATGGAACCCGACCACATAGACGAGCTCCTCGAGCGCTACCTCCACCTCCTACACGAATACACGTCGCTCAGGGACCGTCTCCGCAGCCTGCAGGCGGGCGTGTACCAGGACCTCGCGCGCGCCAACTTCGCCGCCGAGCGCGGCGCGCGCTTCGGCCGAGACCACTACGACGAGCGCATGCGGGCCTCCCGCAGGCTCCTCGTCGCGACCTCCGACGGCGACTACCCGGACGTCCCCGCGTACGCCGTCTCTACCAGCGACGCGGAGGCGCGTGCCGTCTCCTCGGAGAGAGGAGACAACGACGATGCTACTACTACTACTACTACTACTACTGCTGCTGCTGCTGCTACCGAGGACGACGACGACGCCGGTACCCGGGAAGAGAAAGACGGCGCCGACGCCGCAGCCACGGCCTCCCAGCCAGAGTCGAAGTCGAAGTCGAAGCAGAAGCCGGACGACCCGCTGCGATGGTTCGGCCTGCTCGCCCCCGCGCCCCTGCGGCGGGCCCAGGCCCAGAGCATCGAGGTCGTCGAGCAGGTCGTCCCGCGGCTCGTCTCCGTCAGCGCGCGGATGGCCCAGGTCGAGATAGAAGTCCGCCGGGCGCGCAAGAGGCGTGCCAAAGCGGAGACTGCCGCCGCTGCCGCCGCCGCCGCCGCTGCTAAGAAAGAGCACGATGCCAGCGCTGGTGCGGAGGCGGTTGCTGCGGGATAAGTACCATGAAGTGGCATAGAGAAGGGGAAAAAAAAAAAGGTCACATGACTCGTTATATCAAGTATAGTTATCCTACGATTTCTGTATCATACGTGGGTGATCTCGGGCAGGTGCTCGGTACGATGTACCCGGCATGGATCGTAAGGCGTCAGAAATGAAAATACTTTCTTTCTATACATACGCGCTTTCTACATAGACTAGGCTAGGCTAGGCCCCCGATCTCTACCTATCTACCAGACCCCGAAACCGGTGACATGTACACCCGCACAAGAAGAGACGATGTTCATACAAGGTATCCTAAACAAATTTCGTAGAAGGAAGAAAAGGAAAAAAAAAAGCAATATTTATACGCATATGATGTCCAAGTCTAGTCTAGATAGGAGGTATGCATGCTCAAGCGTAAGCAGCCCATCCTGTGTTGTAACCCGTTAGCATATGGGATCCTTAAGACGTCTGCCGAGCAAGGGATTGAGAAACTTACCGGAATATAGCAGCGCCAAATTTCTCTCGTCCGAGGCCTGGTTGATCAGGTCGTTGACGGTGGCCGTCACGCTCAGCGTCTTGCTGAGCTTCTTCCGGACGACCTCGAGCGCGCGGTCGGCTTCGCTGGGCTCGTTGACCATGCTCACGGCCCTGGCCGCCTTCTTCTTCTTGGGATCGAGCTCCGAGTCGGTCCCGTCCTCGCCCTCGTCTCGCCGCGTGTCCTGCAGCTTCGCCATGCGCACGGGGCTGATGGACCACGAGTACAGCGGATCGTACCGCAGCACGTCGAGGATCGTCATGATGGAGTACGTCTCCTCGCGCAGCGCGTCTAGCGTGAACTCGCAGCACCTCCGGAAGACGCCCTCCGTCTTGCTTATGCCCATGCCGTCGACGATGTCGCGCGTGAGCCTGAACGGCACGAGCTCGGGAACCGGGAGCACGCGACCCATCTCGAAAGCTACGCCTAGATCGATGTGGACCGCCTCGCCGCTTTTGGAGTCGAGGAGGATGTTATGGCCGTGACGATCGCCGAGCCCGAGGACGTGACCCAGTATGGAAATTGCTGCCGTGGTCCGGGTGTATGCTGTACGTTTGGTGAACCATTCGTCCGGATCGACAAAGTGCTCCATGAAAAAGTAGCGCATCACGGGCTGGAACCTATCGGTCACCCTCTTATAAGTGGCAACGCGCACTTCGATCGATTTACTCTGTACCTGAGCTATTTCCCTCCGGCATTGCGAACCCTTCAGATCTTTAGGATGGTACCGCTCGTGAGCTGGCATGAGATATTCGTGGAGCGGTATGGTGTTCGAGACGAACTCGATAAGCCCGGTGGCGGCGGTGAGCGGCAAGACCTTGTAGGTTCTGACACCGAGGTTGCGTTGCTGGGTGGAACGGTGTAGTTTCAGTACAGCAGATACGGCAGAGAAGACCTGTTCCATGATTGCGTCTTGACGAAGATCATCATTCCCGCCTTTGACAAGTTGTTTGAACCGTCCCCCGTTGGTACCCACCACGGTGATGATCTTTGGGGCACTGACGCCGGAAGCGATAGACATGTTCGGCTCGACCTTAGAAATATACGGGACGTGACTGTAATCTAGATTGGCCGACAGTTCTATCTGCATTGTGGGAGGGGGTATGCGCCATTTGGCTAGGGCGCTGGCAAGGCCGGATCCGGCACTGGAGTCCCTGAGAGCGACTTTCTGCCCTGCCTTATAACGCGCAGGGTCACGTTCCATGGCTAGCCCGTGGTATGCCTTGCTCGTCTTGTCGATGGCGGTCCATATCGTCGATACAGACTCGGTTTGCGCGAGCCTTCTACCAACCCTGTCCGTAGCCTTTTGACGGAGCACGGCCATATTATCTTGGTCATTCATGCGGGACTTCATGCCTGTCCATATTTGATACATTCCGTGGTAAGGATGGTCAACGCATATACGATACACGAGCTCGGCGAGAAGACCCTGAAAGAGACTGTTTTGGTCGAGGAGACGTGAAGTAAGCTGATTTATCAATGTTGCAAACTTCCGGGTTGCAACTTTATGAATATGTTTCTCGACGGCCTCGTTAGTAAAGTTATCGGCTGATCGCTCAAGCCATAAAGCTGCGAATCTCAAGGCGTCGTTGTTATGGTCGTCGCAAGACACGAGAGATAGAAGATAGTTTTCCAAGCTTAGTCTAACAAATTCGGTTCGGCTTTGTTCAACACGGCGTAATTCTTGCTCGTCTAAGTCAAGCCATTGCTTTGCCTTCGCAAGGTAGTTTTGATGCTTAATCTTCTTCTGCGAATCTTTCTCGTTGGCGATGATACTCTTGAGTTCCGAGACTTCATCACTTTTACCTTTTCTCAGGTGTTGTAAACGAGTCAGGTCCTCTAGCCCGTCTGGATTCTGCAACTGCTCGTCGCAAAACATGGCGAATTGATGATATACCTTTCCGGCTTCTTGGCTATCGGTCTTGCCTTTGAGCTCTTTCAACGCTGGCTGTAGATAGTATTTCTGGATATTTTCGGGCTTCTCCAGCTTTGCCACGGATACTTGGTATCCAGTCTTCGCAAGCAAATCTGGACGACTGATAGGAATGGTTTGTTTCTTGAGATTTGGGTCTTCGTCTATGTTTTGCAGCATACGAATAGAAGAAGTCATCTCGCCATGATCCCAAAGAGCCTCAGCTGCCTCAAATTTGGCTATAGCGTCAAGATGCAAGCCGAGGTCTGCACTGGGTAAGATTAAGTCCGTAAGACTAGTTGCGATATTCAGAGACTCCTGGGTAGCTCTATGGTGCCGATATATACTAGACGACAGTAACATTGACTTGATTTGTGTCAATGTCGCTTGAGGGGGGGCTGTCTTTGTCATGCCGCGCCGCTGGGAATTTTGAGCCAGCAAGCTCAGAGACGTTTCTCTACAAGACAGAATTTGACTGACATCCTCATATCTAAATATCGTTAACAACTGTACGAAGCCAATGGGGTGTTGTTACGTACCGTCCGCTTTTCATCCACCTAGAACGGTTTGTGAACGTTGTTAAAACCCTGTCTAGTTCAGTTGAGTCGGCGATCTCAATCACGTCATTGAGTTCTGTTAGTACAGCTAAGGCTCCTAAGTGATGCCGTAGTTCAACTGGGGTAAGGTCCTTCTTCACCACGCTTCTCATTGTTTCGCCAAGTCCATCATAAGTAGCCCTCCGCGCAGGACTTATTTCGGTACCCTGATGCCAGGCCTGGTATGCTTTGTAAAGCGTGACAGAGGGATTCTCCGTGGACGTTGGAGCTGGCAAATTCCAAATTTCTAGACGTCTAGCTGTGCTAAAAGTACTTTCTACAGTGGTAGCTGAGCCATCCAGGCTCTGCTGTGTTTGAAGTAGGGAATGTGACAAGCCCGACAGTCCAAGGTTACCGAGCGTTCTGACTAACGACTGACTATCGTGATTTGCGACTGGATCTCTTCTCCGAATATGACTATCGTACTGTGCACCACGGAATGCGAGGCTCATGCTGCCATTCTTTTCGTACTCTAACCGCGCCAGTACATTGCTAAGACTTGAAGTATGACTGAGGCCATAATAAGCATCTGGATCATCGATGTTTTCAAAAATATCCAACAGTACATCCGTAGATGTCTGAGTCCGAGCAGCAGAGGAACGTCGAGAGGACCGTGATCCTTCGACAGAGGCCATCTCGACACACAATAAAGCCGTCCTGAACATGCCACATTTCGTAGCAGCCGATGCGAGCGAAAAAAGATCAAAATCGAGCCATTGAGATCGGTCAGCTATCGAATTTTCTCCTGGTAGCCTCTGGGTCCTTAGGTATAGAATGGTATTGATGAAAAGACCCATGTTCTCTTTGGTTGTTGATGAGTTGAGTTTTAGCCAATTTTTGAGCGCGTTAGATAAGCTACGCTTCACGGATTGCTGCTTTTCTCTTTCAAATAAAAGGACTAAATGGACGATGTACGGAAATGCCTGCTCGGCAAACCCATTAACATTGGTGAGTATTGGAGGTAAAGCATTGAGAATGATGTTCTCGGGATATGATTGCGTTAGGTATACCGCAACGCCCTGGGCCCATTTTACACCCTCAAACGCTTCGCTAGATAAAACATGATCTTCATGAACAGGACGGACGGGTGAATTATCGGACGGCGGAGTTCTATATGGTGTCCAATCCGATGTTGCAAGAAGTTGATCAGACAAGACCTCCTGACAGGCCGTGAATAAACTATTATCGTCTTGAGCGGCAGCGTCCGAAACGATCATTCTCAACGCCGATTCTGCAAGTCCTGCCTTGTAACAATCACTATCAGATGTTAAAGATTGTAGCAAATTGAGTAAACCATGCTCCGATCCAGAAGAATTCATAGAGACATGGTGGTATCGTGATAACTCGGACTCCCGAAGTAGATCCTGGTCGACATGTCCGGACGCTGCAAACCCTCTACCAACAACCCGACCCGCCCAAGCGAGATACTCGTTGCTCAGGCTCTGTGCCTGACAGCTTTTCCATACAATGGGAGCCCAAGCTAATGCCTCCTCGTCGGAAGAGACTACGTCGACAATATGAGAAGTAGGAATGGTGAAGTGACTACCAAGCATTTCTAACGCTAGTTTACGCGAAGGTTCGTTCAAAAGCTGAGTTCCACGTATGCCGTCCTGGAGAATCTCTAGCAAGAGTCTACTCTCATAAGTGCCTTGATCTGCATTCCCAGAAGATCGGACATGAGCCGCAGATTCCGTAATTGTCTCGAAGGCAGCATGCTGCTTGCTGTCCCGGAAGGAAGACGACTCGTATTCTCCTAAGTATTTCGTCAACCACGAGTGGAAACTCTGGGCTTTGCTCATAGTAGCTTTAAATTGACTTTCTTGCGTTGTGCTAGATTGGCTGGTCTCCAGGAATAGGCGGAGGGAAGCAAGCGTAGACAAGGCATACCCAGCAAGGAATGATGGTGACCGCGACAACGATATTGACCCTTTCTCTAGAAGATATTGGCTCATGCCAAGCGCGTCATCTGCACATTCTGTGTCGACAATGAGAGGACGTATCGAATGTAGAAGCATCTCCAGAGGATACGATTCCCAAGCATGGCGACCTGCTAGACAGATGAGAACCCTAACCTTTCGGAGGACCGAGCAAGTATGCAAAGGTCCTAAGGCTGAATGGACACCATTAAATAGTTTCCTAGCGACGCTAACCACGAGTGCAGGAGTCCATAGCGCGGAAATTTCGTATTCTGTTCGACTACATAGAAGGGCCAATTCTCTTGTCAGGTACTTGGCACGAAACATGGGTTGCTGATTCGGTGATAAACTAATTTCAGAGTGGCCGCGCTCTTTGATCTCTGCCATAACCTCAGCAGCGTACGCAAAACTCTTGTCTCTGGCCCACGAATCTTCGACTGGATTTTCTTGATCGATTAGGCTGAAAAACAGTCCGATTATATGTGCGAAGTTAGTATATATAGCTTCGAGGAATGCTTCGCGACCAAGTATCTTGCGTAGTCGGCTTTCACCACTCCGCTGCTGCTCTGCTTTAGGCATGCTGATGTCGTGGGCTATACTATATGCAATAATTCTTGAGAAGTTGCGCTGAATAAGTTGTGCTGGGCTGTCACCGAGGGTTGTAGCCAAGCGTGCGACTTCTTCATCTTGACCTCTCATAATCATTAGGGCTACCACCTCGGACTGTGCGCGCTGTAGCAACTCCTCGAGGGAAGAGAATCCGAATATCATGAATGGGATGTCATCAATACTGTTGACCTCAAGCCACGTATATAGGAGCTGGGGTGCAAAGAGATCAAATAACTGTTGAGTATTTGTAAGCTTTAGGGAAGATGATATGTTGTTAAGACAACGCGCTGCATGACTTTTCGAGCTGGGAATCTCTCCTGGAATCTCAAAAATGTGATATATACCGCGCCGGAGGAGGGTAGGCCATTCCCGAGCTAGTTCTGCAAGCACATATAGCCGCAAGGCTATGCCCTCAAGGAAATCGCTTTTACTCGGGAGAACTTCGAGTACGTCCACGAGTACTTCGTCATGCGACTTCAGGGTATATCTACCAAATAGGTTCGGCAGACGGGACCCAATGTAGTACTTGACAGGTATTGCTGCGCTTCCTAGTATGCCAAAGAGCGATGTGCTCGGAGGTTTCATTTTGATCGTTTCTGGGTACTTGTCGTTGATTTGGATTATTCGGAGCAGCAGTCGGATTAGGGACACCTGGTTATTTGACGAAAGGATATTTTTCTTGAGGCCTGAATTGAGAAAGTAGTGGTACAAGTCACCTACATGAGAGGATATCTCGCCATCACTATCAGCCCAGATCGGCATGAGGCCTTCCATCACATCAAGACACATGCCCAAACTAGCTTCGCAATTCGAAAAAGCAGCGCTACCGATCAGTTCACCTACTTTTCCGATAACTCTATCGGCGTCATCAGGGTTAACTATGAGGTCGGAATCAAATAGTTCTCGAACTAAGCAGCGACAAGAGAGAAACTCTTCATCAGATACTTCCAAGAGGTTATCGATAAATGAAGAAGGAACAAGACCTATTTGGCCTATATCTTCATACAAGACGTCAAGGAGGTGCAGTCTTTGAAGGGTATCAGAGTAAAAGGTTGTCGGGTGTAGAACAACCAGAGCTTCCTGCCGAGGAATTTCGACTGATTTTGATGATACATTCATTCGGCGTTCCTGGGATCTGAACTCATCATCAAGGTCCATGAAGTCGTCATCGTTATTAGAAGACTGAACTTCAGCCCTCTTCCGAAAAGCGCTAGATAATTCAAAGAAGAAGCGATGTAGATACACCCATTCCTTCCCAAGCTTATTTAACTCTACACTCGACAAGGTAGGAATATAAGGTCGAACTAACATAAGCAGGGAATCGTAGAGCATCTGGCTTTCAGACGAAATTGAGACACCGGTTAGGGTTGACTGAAGGATCGAGAATAGAGTATGCTGAATTTCCTGCGGTTGCCTCGCGTTCACTTCTATTATCTCAGGAAGAATAAAGGTGGCGACAATCAACGAGGAGATGACGCTTTGTAGTTTCTCAGGAGTAATCTGGACGGATTTATCTTTCTGTTTATCCCAGGACCCGCATAAAGTCTTGATTTCCTCGAGCTTCGAACAGAAGAGTTCTGCCACGAGTTTCCTTGTGCCGTGGGCATTCGATATATCAGTGAGTTGCATAGCTGGAGCTATAGTCGATTGCCCGGAGTCCAAATAAGACTCGGTAGATATAGGGTCTAGCAAGAGGAGGTATCTGACTAGGCTTTCACGGTCTTGAAGTAAATACAGAGTCTCTCCAATTTGTCCCGCAATCGTCTGTGATGGTCGAGATAGTGTTATTCGCTCTTTGCCACAAGCAGCTCGCATTAGATTGACAACATCTAATGGCTTAACATGATTGGAATATGACGATATGAATGCTGCATCCGCTGAGGCCACACGACAGTTAGATCACGAACAAAATTTAGACATCGACTCTCACTCACCAGGATCCCATCGGAAAAATATCCAGCGGACTATATAATTGCAAGTCGCATAACTAGCGTTTGGAAGTTGGAAGTTTCGAAGATGAAGAAGAGTTGCCATTAGCATGAGAGAGGAATCTACCACAACTGCTGGGCCATTCACGTCAGCAGTTGTGACCATACTATTAATGTCGTCGGCGATATCATGATATGAGACTAGCTCATGGGTAATGATAGAATGAAGTAGAATGCTTGAGGCTCGGCAGTTCGTAGTCATGCTAACAGAGCGCATCGCAATCTGCCATGTCTGTTTCCAAAGTGCAGATAATGTAACGTCAGCAGCACTTGCTTGAGGAGTAAGACTAATACAAGGATTAGTTAACATGTGGAATTTACGCTATATAGATAAACATAAAAGGTAGGTAGGTAGGTAACTAACCTCGCACAAGATATCATAGCCCACGTAGACACCTTGCTGTTCTTGCTTGTAATCTGGCTCATTAAGGAGGATAAGAGTTCAGACATCTCATCGATGCCAATTTCGAGATTAGAGACAAAAAACGGTATGGTTTGTAAAGCAGTATATTGTATAGAATAGTTGATTGATCGTAGCTTTTGGCGAAGTCGACTAAACCCTATAGTAGTTCGTTGCCTCTTCCGTGGTTGCTCGTCTTCGGACAAGGCTGTTTCCGACCGCTGAGACCCTTTCCACAAGAGGCGTTCAAGGAGAGCTAGAATATGCACAGCGGCCCAATTCTTTTCACTATCGACATTAAACGGCCTTAAGGAAAAGGAATGGACCAGGAAGGTTGCGTTGCTGTGAGGCGTGGAGGAATATGACAAATCATCTTGTTGAAGTTGGGCGCGTTCTTCTCGTCTAGAGTATTCGCTCCAGAGCAGCTCTGAAAGATTCTCGATGTCATCTAGGAGCGAAGGCTTATCGCCTTGTTTGATTAAGAACTCGAGCTGAAGATGAAGGTTGAAGAGGAGCCTCAGCATTTCTATTCGAACGCCGTTCAGGAGGGCATCGTGCGAAGATGCAGTCTTTGTTTGCCACCATTGGCTCACTAGTGGTAAGCAATCCATGGCCAAGGAGTTTGCAAGATCGATGTCATCCGTTTGTGATGCCACGAAAAGTTTATTGACTAGGGCAAAAGCTAGCTGGTGCAACGAACTTATCCCAAGGGAGCGGAGTTGGAGCACTTGGGTGACGACAGACGATATCTCCTTTGACCGCTGTAGAAGGGGAGCGTTTGGTACAGACGTGAGGCAAAGAAGACATTGCAAAAGATCTGGTAGTTGGCTCCGCGAAAGTCTGCTGGTCCGTTGAGTAATGGATGTAGATCTCGGAGTCGTCAAGCTCATAGATAGGGTTTGTCCCGTTCCCGGCGCCGGTGAAGCCCGTAAAGAAACCGAGTCTTTATCGTTTGCTGCTAAGTATAGGGTCAGTATATCGACGGCGAAGTCCACGCACGTGAACCAGCCCTCGCCATCGCCGATAGCCAGAAGTTCGACATTGGCTGCATGGCTCAGAAGAGCAGCCAGCGCTTTGATATAATCTTGCACCAGCGGCGGAACTAAATCATCCTCGGAGTGCGGTAGAGTCTGGGTAACATGGTCGATTACAGCAAGAACAGTTTTGCGCTTGACTTTACCCGCACCTAGCTCAACGCCGAGACGAAGTGCTTCAGCGCATTTTGTGAGTCTGCTAGCAGCAGTGCTCTTCTTACTATAATATGCTTGCTTCTCAGCTAAGGCACAACGAAAAAGTGCTTCAAAAGTAATGTGATAACTCTTGTCATCAAGCGTCGAACTAGATAGAAATGGTCAACTCGGGAGCTTCTGAACCCAGTAACCAACCACTTACAAGTTCGAAGCCTTCGCTTGTTCTTTGAATATGTGTATTAGGTCTAAATACGTCAGTGCGACTATATCACTACCAACATAAAAAATCATGGATGATCTTACCGTCCAAGCCAGAGGAACGAGTAGCACCATTGCTGCTTTCGATGGCAACTGTCTCACATTAGCAAATATACAGATAATTTATAATAGACAGAGTGCATAGAGACATGACTTACTTCGGGCGCCATCCATAGTAATTTGCCGGGTTCTCAGTCGGGGAGGCATTTTGCTACTTCTATACCACCTACCAATTTATAGCAGATTGGTTGATGCTAATATCTCTTCAGTTGAGACAAACGGGGAGTAAATGGCTTATGTTTCGCGCTTCAGATCAAATCAAATCGGTCTTAAACATAGGAACTCATAATACGATAGGCACCTATGATGCCTGTGATATTGACACTTGATATTATTTCATTTGAGGCCTCATGTTCATCAAGGATTGAGAAAAGACTGTGCTTGGATGAGCAGAGTTGAGCTGGATCGTGTGTGCGAGGCTCGTCATTAGTTATTAAATTGAATCCTTTTCATAAACCAGGTAAAAGTGAATCAGTGATAGAGAAAGAAAAAGAAACAAACCCAACTTTCGAGTTCATGCTATTTAATATGAATTTAGAGAGTTGGTGTGAATATAGTATGGTAGATGTTCATGTTAATAGGTTCTTGTTTATTTGAATGAGGTATGAATCAATATTGTTTAATCAATAATTCTTTTTTTTTACGTCTCTGGGTGACGGAATTATGGAAGTTACCTGTACAAGATCGAAGCAAAGCAGCAAAGCTGCTGAGGCAACGACTGGAGCCTTGAAAGCTGAGCTTTATTTGCATATGATTGGTGGAAGACTTATTGGTACTTCTTATATGTACATGTATCTACCGTGTACATTATGTACCTTGTAAGGAGAAAGTCCATGTCACGAACATCAGGTACTACATGTACATATGTACATTCTAGCTGCATATCAGTCTCGCATACCTTAGCCTTAGCCTTGGATACTTGTATACTTTCATATGCAAAGAAGTGGATACATTACCTATACCGTAAACTTAGCTTGACACGTCCAGCATCATTTTACATTTTCTCATTCAGGAATTGAAACTTAACTTATAAAGAGAAATATCAACCGCGTTCTTCGATTTTTAATCTTCAATCCTTAACCCTCAACCCCCCGCCATCGGCCATCGTCAAAGAAAACATCTCAACAACCCATTGCTTATGTGTAGCAAAACGACGAGCTTTACTACCCCGTACCTACGTATACGCAAATCTACTGCGACACACCACATAACATCCAACCACCCATTCCACAAACCTTGTGCGACGATGCGATAGGAACTGAGACTACGAAAATGGCGGACGATGGCAATCTAGAAGCTTTCCAAGCTTTGCATAAAGATCTGGTCACTATACGTGAAGCGCTGAAGCAAGATCGCGAAACATTAGGACCGCAACTACTATCACAACTTCCGCAAAATCCTCTGTTAGAGACGTTGGGTCCTAAATTTAAGGGATTATTGGAAAAGCCGGGAAGGAAAAAAGAAAGCCGGGATGCTGTTCTGTCAGGTACAATGAACTTCTTTCCTCTTGTCTTTGATCTATTCCCTGGCTAACACCTCACTTTTAGGGCGAATCAAGATTTTAAACGAAGAATATACCTTAAACAAAGATTTCCAAGAGCTTGTCTTACAAGTTGCCGACGGACTCGAGTTGGACGAGATCGAAGCGACTAAGCTAGCACTTCTTGCGGAAGATGACCAGGCTACGCTTGGGCGCTCTAGAAAGGAATGCACCGTAATACGATTCCATCAGCAGAGGAATTATTTGCTGAACTGCATGCTACTGCTGTTGGAGCTTTCCAAAGAAGAAGATGAGCTACTCGCCGGAGAATTCAGTGATGTTCTTGGCTATATTAGCCTATATGTCAGTGAGAATATCCTCCGGGTAACCCTTCCCGGAGATGCTAATACACAGCCACGACAAAGATTCGTTCCTGTGTGTGTCTCTACGATGTGGGGCATCAGGATGTGGCTCCAGAAGCTTTCTGAGAAGGTTGCGAGCGCTTCAGTTCTAGGTCCTGCGAACGAGGCTCAGTTCCAGGAGACCATGGAGATCACCTACATAGGCTTGATCCAACAACATGAAATTCTTTCAGTCATCCTCTGTTACGCAATCGAAAAGCACGCGGCAGTCGACAGTGACTTCGTAGATTTTATTCACTTACTAAGGCAGGTGCCTAAGTATGATTCCTGCACCGGTGAGTCTTCAACTTCTCTTTTCATCAAATCTGCCCCTCTTGCCCTGGACAGGGAATGGGTGACGTTATCTATCTCAACATAATCTATAGCTAACCTCTTCTAGTTCACCTCATACCTGTGCTTGGGACCTATATCACGGCCTTCGGCTCGACAGAAGGTAGCGGAAACGTGGAACAAGCAAGACAGCTGAATTATCTTATCTGCGAACAACCGGAAAACAGCACCCGGGTGTTGCCTTTTCTCGACGCTTTGGTTAGGGTTTGGTGGATCGCTGAGTATAGTGGCTGGTACATGGAAGACGCTGCCGGTTCTGGCCTTCCTGGTATCGACATAGACGAAGGCGAGCATCTCCCTGCCTATTATTGGTTAAGCCGACTGACGAATATAAACAGAGGATAAGCAAAGGTCGAGGCAATTCACTGAAGCTTTGAAGGATGGTGCGTTTGATTTCATGCTGGCAGTAGTTGCGGATGCCAGGGCGTCAGAGTGGGAGGATACCGCTCGAAAATCCTTACGGCAATGGCTTCGGAAAAGAACCCCGGCGCTACCCGTGGATACCGTACCATTCACCACGCCGTTGCAGGATCGTTTAGCCGCGAAACTCGAGACATTTGTGGATGCGTTCATATCTAATATGCCTGATGTGCTTCGAAGGCTGAAGATCGAGGAAGATGAACAGCGTCAGACTAATCAAATACAGGAGCAAGACTATGATTTGGAGAGGTTTCTACTTGTCATAGCATACTCGTTTGAAGGTCGACCGGAAGCGGCCGATGGGTTTTGGGCCGACCCTGAGAACAATCTGGCAGGGTTTCTGCAGTGGGCATCCCGGAGGGCAACGACGCCTGTGCAGGCCGCATTCTGTGAGATGCTGCAGTCTTTATCTGAAGATTCTGAATCCGCTACTTCTGCGCATGAATTCCTTCTAGATGAAGGACATCAGGTTAGGAAACCGTTGTCGATCACTTGGACCCACATCTTTCACGAGCTGGAATATTTCGTCAACAAGCCTAGAGAGAAGCCTGTTGTAGTCCAGGCTAGTACGCACAGAGCCGGGAAGATGATTACGGAGCAGGCTGAGACCGAGCCAGAATTTGCTGCAATGTTGGAATCTTACCTGAGACTGATGACCAAGCTTGCCACTCAAAGCGAAGCCGCACGTATTTATCTGCTTGGGCAGTCAAAAGGCAGAGTAATTGAAGTGCTCTTCCAAGTGGCCAGCCGCCTGCTCGCATCTCGAATTAGAGCATGTGCATTCAGGGCTTTGAGCTCCCTCCTCAGCCGGAAGTCTCTCGCACAGAATTATATGATGTGGCGCTGTCTAGAAGCATGTCTCAATGGACAATATCTCCCACCTGCGTCTAATAGGGTTCTTACTACGGCTGCAAGCTCTACGCAAGCGTCTACATCTCCAGAGAGGCTCTTTCAAGAACTAAGCCCATACGTTGACGATGCCACCGCCTTCGTTCAATTCCTCGTTGGTTTAATGTCTCTCCCAGACGGGTTCGAGCTTCTGAACGATGTGTTGCCGTATCCCGAAGATCTCGGTGTATCTGTTCGGGTGCATCCTGGCATCGAGCTATACCTCGACTTCTCCCTTGGACACATGTTCGCTGCGCGGGCTCAGGACATCCCGGAAATCGCACAGCAGAGGTTTCTCCGATTGTGTTGCTTGGACCTCGCGCTCACTTGTGTCTCCAACTTCAATGAGGATTTAATTGTATTCAGTAACGAGACAAGTGTCAACGTGGACTCTGCTATCCAATGTGGCAGCTTGGAGAATTATGTCACTCTCCATCCCTTTTCTAGAGTAATGGAGTGGATGTATGACAGCAAGTTCATGAAAGGCATCCTTGACACAATACATCAGAATCCGGCCGACGTTGAGAAAGCGACGCCAGATTCGCCGCTAATCTTGAGCGTTCTACGCGCAGTCGAGCTCGTTTCAAAAGCTCTTGACCTCCAAGCCACCTATCTCAATCTTGTGCGGCCAATCGTGAAGCCAGATGTGAGAACTCAGAGTCGATCGTTATATACACCGACATCGAACGGGGCATTTGCTTCGATAGAAGACGGCCTCTTGAGTAACATGGCATTGATATCCGATCTTGGGAGCTACTGCGGCATAGGGCACCCTGAATTGACATTGGCCAGTTTAAAACTGCTAGAGAAGATCTCGACATCACCTAGAGCGATTTCAGCCTGGCACTCCGGATCTCCGTTTCAATCGCATCGCAACAAGGCCATCATAGCTCTAGAAGAACATGACGACGCAGCGACGATAGCCGGTTCTTTCATTGCTGAATTTAGAACACCGCTGGACTTTCACACCGAGGCCGACTCTCCAGAATACCAAATTAAAATATATATTCTGGATTTTCTTTATTCTTGCCTGCAGGCAAGCACAGATCAGCCTACGATTGCTCATCTACTCCTCGGGTTCCGTTGCGGGACAAACGCACTTGAGATTGAGCCAGGTAGCTTATTCGACCAGAGATCGTCTCTATTTCATGCGTTATTGCCTGTTCTTCTAGAAGTACCGCTTAAGAACGAGGAGGGCTCCATGGTCAATTGGCTTGTCAACCTGAAATATAAAGTCATGCGAATTTTTCGAATACTCTGGGGTTCTGCCCTCTCTAGCAACGTCGTTCTTGACGAACTTCGGGAGAATGACTTCCTTTTCCACATACTGCTGCAAGGCCTCGTAGTTCAGCAAAATCCTATATGGGACGGATTGGAAGCTCTCGGGCCGGATTTTCTCACGTACCAAGCAGCTGGGGGGTATGTGGATTACCTTGCTATTAGGGCTATGTCACTGGAGTATATCACTCGTGAGCTCTGTAGCGTATCTCGTAGCCGCACACCTGCGCTCAAGCGGCGGATATTCGACGCGCTTGGCGGCCAGATCAAGATTGACGGGTTAGAAATTATACCGGTACCCTCAGTATTTGAGTTTCACGATTCCCTGCCCCACGAGACCCTGTTCATGATGGCCCCGTCTGAAGTACAGGTGTTCGGGGAACATGATCTGCAGTCATGTCTAGAGGAGGACGATGACTCGAATCGGGTGTGCAACTTAGACAAAGTCCAAGAGATCTTACTTCTAAAACGCAATGAGACCAGCAAATCTGGGCAGGTTGCCCTACAGCAGGACATCGCGACTGTAAACGCGGAAGAAGAGAGCATATTGCTCTATCTAGGGTATCTGAACCGCTTCACGCAAGTTAAGTCGTACAGTCTGAGGGTTCTAGCTGCCTGGACGAAACTCTTGATGGTGATGGTCGATTGCAACGAATTCAAGGGCACGAACAAGGTCTCGTTCATCATGCAAACATTACAGGCGATGCTCCCTAATCTTGAGTTGTATGGATCGGAAAATCCGGATGCTGCTTTGGAGCTGGCCAAGCTTGCCAAGGTGTTACTATTTGAGCTAGATTTCACGATCATAACCTCGACGGACAAACAAAGTCGAGCGGTGGAGAATCTGATAAGCGACAAGCTCTTTCAACTCCTTCAAGTCTGCTTAAGTGCAATCGCAAAATGGGTTGGCAGTCAAGAACTACGCGCCGTCTATTACAGCATCTGCTATCGCTACCTGACCGGGCTAGTAGATCATCAGGAAGGGGCACCGTCAATCCTCCAGCGGACGGTTAGGACAATACAGTCGTATGGTGAAAAGCTACTTAACGTCGTCGCAGACGATGCGTTTAGTGGAGATGCGGCATGCCAGTCGGCGGCCTTGATACTCTTAGGGACATTGGTCCAGCTGGGCAGACAGGAGATCAACAACTTCGTGGTAGAAGCCCTCAACAGGCTCAATTTCATCGGCATACTCGTTGATTCCTTACGCAGCGTGTTAATAGAGTGGGAAACCGCTAATCAAACAGGTAAGTCCTACGCGTTGTTTAAAATAGGTCGAGAATGGCAATCTAACCAACCCTATTTTTAGGGGATCCGAACCAGCAGAATTATCTGAACGCCAAGCTCGCTCTTCTGCTGCAGTTGTGCCAGACGCGCGAAGGTGCTAAGAACGTCCTCCACGCGAACCTATTCCGGGTCATTGAGCAGTCAGGGCTATTTTCAGTAGACCCAGAGTTACAAGTGGATTCGTCGGACGGCAGGGCTCTGGAGAGACATTATACTCTCCTGGTCAAGGTCGCCCGCATAATCGGTGCTGCGATAGTCAGTCGGGGGGCTCATAACGTGCCACAAGGCAGACGCTTCCTGACGGAGCATAGAATGTTAGTGATGCACGTTCTAAAGCGATCAGTCGGCATTGGCGCAGGAGGCGGAAAAATAGATGCGTTGCTGTCAGAACGTGTCGGTGAGCTAGCGGAGGCTTTCATAGTCGTTATTACGGCAACCGGATTTCTAGAGGTAAGCCTAGATCTTTTACTTCATAAGCGGATCTGCATAGGGTCTGTTGGCTAATAGCTTCATTATTTATAGTTCGAGGGCGCCGACTCGAACGAGGACAAGAGACCTGGAGCGGTTCTATTCCACTAACGATGAGGGGAAAGAAAGTAAGGGTTTTTTTCCAAGTTGTGCGTACGTGTATATCGTACGGTCAAGTTCCGAGATCTCTGGTAGTGTGTATAGGCAAGGGTGAGAGGAAAAGGGGGAAGGAAAAGCTATATTGCCTCTAGATTTTTCTATAAGACGTAGGCGGGATGAGTTGAGCTTGATATCAACAGGGGCCATGCAGAAACGAAGGACGTTGATCTTTTAGTGCGGCTTCATCGTCGAATCTGACTGAGCTGAGACAGTGTACATACGAAGAGTGCCTATCACGAGGCAGAACCGGGGCAGAACTAGGGCATAAGTTAAGACACGTTACTGCATATGTATGTGTGTCTCAGTTCAGATGATCGACTCTTGTCATGTGACGATTGCGGCTAGATATTTGAGATGAAGAATGAAGAGTTGAAGAATGGAAAAGTCGCCTTCGAATTTCAAATCGATTTTGTATGTAGTTTGGCACATTTATGCATTAGATATATGTAACTAACTATCTAATATGCATTTGCATAATATATGAATACATACCTCCTTCTTACCTCCCTCTTACATTATGTAGTACATACAGTACCTCCTATACTTCATATTAAACCTATCATGCATATGTTCACTATACATACCAGGAAGGTAGGTTTTATTATCTGTAAAAGATAGAAATCTTTAGGATATTACGAGTAGAGAGAGTTGATATCTAATCGTATCATGATTGGTGGAAATCGATTGTGATATGTTGAGAAGCTCTGCTCCAATTAGGTAAATAATTGTGATAAAAACCCCCTTTAGTCCCCTTGGCATAAGGCTTCGCATCTGCGCAGTAATAAAAAGCTATGGGCCTATCAGAACTTTTAGCAGCTAAGTTTTCCAAATAACACCTATCAGCCAGCATAAACTTTAACTTAAAGGTCTTGTCCCGGGACTTTGCCCAATGGAGAAGCTCGTTAGCGGTCCCTCAATCGTCGTTTTTCTTATACATAGGTACATACATAGTATTAACCCCTGTCGTACCAGTAGTGTAAACTCTCAAAGCCCTCAGTTCTCAACAAGGTATGTCCCTGTCAATGCCACTCCTTAGCGTAACCTTTAGCGTACCGTAGTTTTTATCTGGGGCCCGGCGCAAACTCGAGACTGGCCAGATCAAAATCTCGACTCTTTTTAACCTCTTTTTGAACTTGACCATTATGGATACTCGGTCTCGACGATGCCCTTTAACTCTTAACCTGGTACGACATCTGGTTGGCTAATAGACCTTACCCTTGTTAAATGACGATGACCAGCACGGTTGGGGAATCAGAGACCAGCATTCGGCATCGAACGAGGGGAGAACGTGGGTTTATTATGTACGGTGGTGTTATTGCTGTTATTACTGTTATTGCTGATATTGCTTGCTATACTCAGTTCGTTGAAGAATGAAACATCACATGTGATTGACGTACTGCAAGACGTGGTATTCGGAACAATGGCCTAAATTTCTCCTGAAATATGCCTACGTCTACCGTTCTTGTATGGCTGCATCGTCCCTTCGAAACATTGGTTAGTTGCCCGGTTTGCCAGGGGAAGCCGCCGAAGAAAGACCAGAAAGGCACGCGACCTGTCACCGTCCAGATTCTAGTCCATGCTTCCAAGGTTCCAAGGTTCCAAGGCTCCAAAGTTCCAGGGTTCCAAGCTTTCTACGGGTTGCTAACAGAGACGGATTTGCCTTGGTACTGTATGTACTTTTCTAAGTACGTACGCTAAAGCCCTCCCTATTCCAACGGTACGGATCTTTAGTACGAGAACATCATCTTAAGTCACTTAGTGTTATTATTATTAACTACCCTATCTATTAAAAGCTCGACTAAGAAATTCAAGAAATTCTCGGGCCAAGAGATAGTTAGACAAGTCAAATATTGAGGCCAAGAGTTCATACTGAAAGGATGATATCTTGCGTATGCCATAACACATAATATGGTACTTGACTTTACTACTAACATCGAAGACATTTCTACTATATTATATAGCATGTGTTATGTACCCAAAAACGACCAGGGGCTATGTTCGTGCAAACGACTTCGTGGGTCCGTTTTACGATCCTCGGTCAGCGATATGCTTCCGCACTGGCTGACTTCGATCGAGCTAGAATTGGAGAGATAAGCACCTGGTAACTGCTACGTAGTAGTACCCCCGTCGTTGTCCCCCCCTCCCCTTTCGTCCCTCGCAAAAAAAGTAGAAGGGACAAGATCATTGGCTGATGGTTGATAGGTTGCATTCCGCCTCGTTGCCTGCCCGTTGTGTACAACTTGGTACAACTTATTATCCGTTCGACTCGCTTCTAGTCCGGTAGGAGGGATTCATTACCATCTGGTAATATTTATTACCGAAACACTTCCCTAAGCCTCTTTCTCTCATCTCTGATCCTTCAACAAAATCTCGGGACTGAACACACGATCGCTTTCCTTTTTGTGTGTTGCGTCACAATTTTTGTTCGCTTCGCATATTTGGAAAGATATCGAGTGAGAGAGAGAGAAAGAGAGCGACAAAAGGAAAGGCGATAGCCATGGAGAAGCAAGGCATGGTGCAGAGGTCGGCTGCCTCGTCCCCCTCGGGGGACAAGGACACGATATCTTACAGGGACATGGACCTCGAACATTCGCACATCCGCGGTATCGAGACCTCGGCCGACACAGCGCTGCGTCGCGGCCTAAAGGCTCGACACATTACTATGATTGCTATCGGTGGTGCTATCGGAACAGGTCTTATTATCGGCACCGGCAAAGCCCTCGCGCAAGCCGGCCCCGGTTCCATCTTCGTCTCCTACTCGATCGTCGGTTTTGTCGTTTGGTTGGTGATGGCTGCTCTTGGTGAGATGGCCTCGTGGTTACCCATGTCTGCTGGTTTCACTGGTTACGCTTCTCGATTCTGCGATCCTTCGCTTGGTTTTGCGCTCGGTTGGACGTAAGTTATGATCTCGACGATGAAGCTGCTCCATAGTCGACCAACGAAAGCTGACTCTATAATTTCTTATACCGCAGTTACTGGATCAAATATATCATCGTCACGCCTAATCAACTTACGGCCGCCGCCTTGGTCCTCCAATTCTGGTTACCCCGGGACAAGGTGAATCCAGGTGTTTGGATTACTATAGTCTTGATCGCCATTCTCTGCATGAACTATTTCGGTATTCAATTCTTCGGTGAATTTGAATTTTGGCTATCCAGTTTCAAGGTCGTCGTTATCGTCGGCGTCATCATATTGTCTCTCGTCATCGCATGCGGTGGTGCAGATGGTGATCCGAAGGGATTCCGGTACTGGGATTCCCCTGGGTATGTAGCAGAAAAAAGCAACCCGCAGTCCCGACAAACTGGAGACTCGCTAAGATGAGAGGCTGACTCGAAACAGTGCATTCGCTCCTTATATCGCCACCGGATCGTGGGGCCAGTTCCTCGGGTTCTGGTCTACCATGGTTAATGCCACTTTCGCCTACCTGGGTACAGAGCTGGTTGGTGTGACTGTGGGCGAGGCCCAGAACCCGCGCAAGACCATTCCTCGTGCCATTAAACTTACCTTCTTCCGAATCGTCTTTTTCTACTGCATCAGCATCCTATTGATCGGCATGTGTGTGCCCTACGACTCGAAGGAGCTTGCTTTCGCCAACAGCACGTCTAGCAACGCCAATGCCTCTCCCTTCGTTGTCGCTATCAGACTTGCTCACATCCCCGTCCTGGACCATATCCTGAACGCCTGCATCCTGCTATTCGTCTTCTCCGCCGCCAACTCCGATCTATATATCGCCAGCCGAACCCTCTACGGTCTGTCCTCCGACGGTGCGGCCCCATCCATCTTCCGAAAGACAAACGGCAACGGTGTACCTCTGTACTCCCTCCTGACCTCCGCAGCGTTCGCTCTTCTCGCTTACTTGAACGTCTCGGACGATTCCAAGCAGGTGTTCACCTACTTCGTCAACCTGACCACCATCTTCGGCCTTCTTACCTGGATCTCGATCCTAGTCACGCATATCTGGTTCGTGCGAGCGCGGCAGGCCCAGGGTCTGGTTAAGGAGATGATGCCGTACACGGCACCTCTAGGCCTATGGGGCTCATACGGGGCGCTCTTCATGTGTTGCCTGATCGCACTGACTAAGAACTTCGACGTCTTCGTCGGTGACTGGAACGAGAAGTACCCGACCTTCATCACTGGCTACCTCGGCATCCCCGTCTATCTGATCCTCATCTTTGGTCACAAGCTCTGGACCAAGAGCAAGGGTGTACGTCCGCACGAGTGTGACTTCTACACCGGCAAGGACGTCATCGACCGTGAAGAAGAGGAGTTCCTCGCAGCTAAGGCGGCCGCCAGGGCTAATAGGCCCCCCCGCAAGCGCGACATTGTCTGGTTCTACAGACAATTCGTCTCCTGGCTCTTCTAAACTAAAAAATAAAAAGGGAAAAAGAAAGGAAAAGCTATACGAAGACGACGTGTACATGGTGGTTACGAGGGGAAACGTCAACCTAGCCTTGGTGTATTTACGAGCGGGACATCTGGTCTGTCTACTCTACGGAAGCGCGTGCTTTTTTTTTTTCTTCCTCTTCTTCCTCTCCGGTCTGTTTCCTTGCATATTAGTGAAAGATACCTCTATATACCTACCTTACATAGTTTCGTCATGGTTTTTTTTATATCCCGTATAATTTTGTATATAGGACTCTAACTGGGCCGCGATGCGTTTGCCTTTTTTTTTTTTTTTTTTTTTGCGGTCGGCGCGTTGGTTACCTCATGTCGATCGCGCCAACTGTATGGTATATAATGAAGGAAGGACGAAATAGTAAAGATATAGCTACTACAGTATAGTTGTGTAAATACTACTTCTGCAACCTAGGTACCTCTCTCTGCCTTGCCGTTTTTGGCACCGTCGAGTGTGTCTCTGTTACTACGTAGGTAGGTACCACGTAATCGTAGGGTGTACGACATGGATACTACATATACGTACCTGGTACCTACGTAGGCAATCTATCTCGGATCTGGAGTCGTCTCTGTCTGGTGCTCTTCAACGAACGGTTCGTGTTGTACCTCCGCTAGAGCGATGGCTGTCTGTCTTGTGTTCGCGTGCCGTGAGGTAGGTACGAGATCGGTCTCTCTTGGACACAAGAGGAGGCAACGGCCCGTTTTGTGTGCGTCGCGAGGAATACCTAGGAGGGTACATTAGGTAGGTAAGGAGGTACGTAGGCGTCATGTATCGAGATAGTGCTAGTTACCTCTGCGAAGGCATCTGTGCGATGCCGTCGGCCGCGTGGGTTCGACGAAGATGTTCTTAGGTAGGTAGGTACAGGTGGGTAGGTAGATAGGTACGGCTAGCAGCTACGTTACGTGTGATGGTTTAGGGGAAGAACGTGCCGGGGAGGAGAGGGGAGGGGGAAGGGGAAGGGGGAGACGGACGGACATGTCTCGGCAGACAGAGGCGTTTGTCACATCTATATCTAGGTACCTACCTGGTATGTACTACCACCTTGTCAGATATATTGTTGTCATGTAGGTATGAGGTATGTAGGTAGGTATGTCTGCAACGGGACGCTTTTGATTGGTGATCTCGGTAGTATTGTGGTTTAGTATTTCAGGGGAAAGGGGGAGGGGGGGAGAGGGGGGGGCAGCGTGCATGAGGCAATCTATGTAGGTAGGTACCTGACCTACATACATGAGGAGGAGGAGGGTATGAGGTAAAATATCTACCTACCTATCTACCTACCTACTTACCTAGATGGCTGGGTCTCACTTGTTACTCGTCGCTACGGTCCTGTCTCTTCTTCTTGTTTGGCTTTGTCTTTCTCTTTTTTTTTCTTCTTCTGCTGCTTCTTCTGTCATGTAACCCCCCTTTCCCTTTCCCCCCTCCTTTTTTTTTTGCGGCTCCCGTTTAGGACGGATGCTTTTGGTATACACCACCACCACCACCACCACGCTATGTAACCTAGGAGATGTAGGTAGGTAGTTAGGTAGATAGGTTCGTACAAGATAGGTCGGTAGCTTAATACCTACCTCCTGCTTTACCTGGTAGGGGCGACATCCCTGGACCAAACCCAATCCCCGCCTCTGTCCGGAACCGTAGCAGCGGGCGGGCGAAACGGCGGAGATTACGGTGGTCGGGGGGGGGGCCCTTGCTTGGGTGTCTCTACCACTCGTCTTGCTCGCCTGGTTGCCGGGTCCCAATTCATTACTTTTGCTACCTACCACCTATTAAATGTTATGAGTAGGCATGTACGCTCGCTTGCTTAGGTGGATAGTAGTGTAGGAGGTACCTAATTCGTCTATTGCATGCCGGTTTGATTGTATGAAGCAAGTAAATTAGGTAGGTAGGTACGTAGTGAGGCACGGAGTCTTTGCAGCGCTTCGAGAGGTTTACAACCACCGGCTTATTTCGATATCAACCAGATCGACGCGACGATGCGGAAAGACGGGTACTGGTACGGGTACGTTACCTGCCTGACTCGGCACCGTCGTCTCTTCCACCTCCCCCCCTTTTGTCTCAACTACCGTCCTTACATGTATGTATGTATGGGCACGCACATGCATACCCGGACAACAGGTAGGTACATAGTAAGTAGGTACACCACGGAGACATGAAGGTTATTCACACGCGCCTCCTCCATGCGTAAGAAGATATCGCGAGACGAACTACTTGCCTCCTGGTGTATATGTGTATCGCATCGCATCGCATCTACCCACGCAGCACGCGAGCGGAGCCGCACGACGGCATTACCGCCCTCTTCTTCTTCTTCTTCTTCCCACGATCGATCTTCTTTCATGTATGACCAAGACCAAGCCTTTCCCGGAGGATTTTTCTCCCCTTCCCCCCCCCCTCCATGAAACTTAACTTCCTATATACACTACGCTACTTACGCACCGGTGCTTTACTTACCTATTAATATAAATGCCTTAGAGGTAGTCTAGACCACACGTTTACCTACATACCTATTTATATATACTTGGTAATTGGTTTATAGGTAGTTGAGTGTAGGTTCGATTCCTACCTATGAGCGCTATTGGTATCTCCCTACCTATCAAGCTCGTTATCTTATATACCTACCTACCTACCTAATAGTAAGTACATAGTATCTAGGTATTAGCGAGGACGAAGACGAGCTGGGGAGGCTCGCGACGGCGCAGCACGGATGCTCGAAGGATCAGATCAGCCACGTTGCCCTCCCTCTCCTTGGATACCCCCTGTATGTCTCGCTTACCTATCCGTACCTACACAAGATAGATATTAGGCACGATCGTTTAAGCGGCGAAGCACACGGGGTTTAGGTCCCCCCCCTCTCCGTCGTCGGGGCTTGGGGTCCGGAGGGAGCTTGGGCCGATTATTTTTTGTATGGCCGTTCTTATGTTAGATAGGTAGGTAGGTAGGTAGGTAGTTGATACGCTACGATCTACGCGGATGCCGGGGATCGATGTAATGTATACCTACCTTGTACGTGCGTGCTTGAGTTAGGTACCGTGTAGGGAGCAGATAGTTTGTATATATCTACCGATATAAGTTCAATGAAAACTTGTACTAGATAAATATTCTAGAAGTCGGCTGTATGCTGAGCAGATATCCAGCGATCTCATCATATGATCCAACCGTATACAAGATGAGAAATAATTCACGCGTATTTAGAAGTATAAGTATGAGATGGATTTCATTCGAGGCTTACAAGGCCTTCTATGTCTCTAGAGTAGACAACACCCCATCTAGATCTCTCGCGAGAGTACTATCCCCCTCCACCTTGCCTCGTAACTGCTCCGCGATGCCCCGTATCGCGCTGGAGGAGTGCGCGTACCGTCTCCTCATCCCGGGATTCGCGTTCTCCAGCAAAGTCGCGACGAGTTGCAAGGTATCTACCAGGAAGTCGAGAAGCGCTCTATCTCCTATAACACTCTCCGCCCTGAGCGCGTCGTAAGCAGCCACGGCTGTCACAACGCCCATCCGGTCCTCGGGTGTGCTGCCCTCGTCCTCGGTCACGGTCTGCAGGATGAGGGCAATGCGAACACCACGAATCACGTCTGCTTCCTGCAGGGGATCGGGGCTTGAGCTCTGCTCGAGGATCCTGAGCATGTCTCCGGAGAGGATTTTCCAACCGTCGTACGAGTCGAAAGCGCTGATGCCCTTCGACGTGCTGAGCACGCCTTCGAGCGCTGCGAGGATAGGGAGCCTGTAGTCTAACGCACTCGACTGAGACGAATTCGATCCGCTACTCTGATACAACTCCATGAACATATCCATCAACCCGGCGCTCTCTTTCCTCAGTGCGTCGCCGTCATCGTCACGAATCCAGAGCGCTATAGCGCGGATAGCGGACAGTATGAATGCGTCCGTGGCTGCGCTCTCATCCTTCGCGTCCCAGGCAAGAGTCTTGCGAGAGCCAAAGTCCGTATGCGCCTTGCCGGTGCGCGCATCTGGGTGTAACCCCTGAGCCCCTGCTACCGACGCATCCCAGCGGTCACGCAGATACTCTATTATGACGGAGAGGGTCTCGCCGATGGAAGTGCTCAGCTTGAGAACGAGATCAGGGGGCATCTTAAGCTGAGAATCTTTGGTATTCGTGTCTGGCTTGGCATTGTCCAATTCTTCCATCCAGGCAATGAGCTGGCCAATAAAAGCTGTCAGGATGTCGAGCGCCGATGTGAGGCGCTGGGATATCCATGGGTACTCCGGGTCGTTGAGCTTTTCTAGAAGGGAGGGCAAGGTTGCGCGTAAGTCTACCAAGATAAGGTTGATGAAGAGATACGAGAACGGCTTTGGTGAGTCCTTCTCGTCGAGGAACAATAGCCGAGGTGTCGATTCCGGGTAAAGGAGTAGCAGGGCGCCTGCGCAGTTTGTGTAAGCGGAACGGCTAGCCGCTGTTGGTCTATTAGTCGCTAGGTTGCGTATAAGTTTGGCAACTGAACCGAGCCATCTTGGATTTTGCGGGATGAGCTGGAGAACTGTTAGAAACATTCATAATGCTCTTAGGGGTGCTTACATTTTCATTCAAGTGCCGAAGAAGATGAGAGATGAATTCTAAGAGGCTCGTCGCATCTGTGCCGATGAAGGAAGATATGAACGACTGAATTCCCTTGTCAATCTTGATCCTCATCTCTTCTCTGGTCTGTTCATCTTCAAAATTTGCAAATCCCTTCTCCCAGGCCCATATGAATATGGTGAGAACGTGCTCATTTCCCGGAGAGATCTCTATCAGCGCAGTCCAATCATCAAGTTCCAGATCTGCGAAACATTTAGCACCCTCGGGTAGTGCAACGAGAGTTAGCAACGTCTCTACGATAACCTGGGCCGTCTCCTTCGAACTGTTCCATACTTAGTTCATGTGGGCAGTAAACGGACATGATTGATATTTACCTATAGAGCACAGAGTTGGCCAGTTTTGGTATTCGACCAACAAGCTTCGTATCCTGCTTTACATCATCTGGTAATAAGACTGCGAAGGTATGGATGACGGCGACTGCTATGTCAAGCATGTCTTTAGAGTTCTTCTGCTCCGAACCTGACTGAGAACCGGTACGTAACAACCGATCGAGAAATTTGGGTGAGATGGAATCCCATAGTGAAGTGATGACTCCTTTATCATCTTGTAACTCTGGCGAGTTATCTAGGACAGTCTTTAAGAGAGCCAAGCCGACAAATCTAGAGGTATCATCCTTGGTCTTGAGGAGGGTCTGGATCTTCTCTATAGATGGAGGTGTAGAAGTTTTTGATCCGCCTTCTTTATGGGCTTGTGTGTCTATATTCAATGTGCCTATATCTGGAACATCCATCTTGGCCACTTATACGAGATGAGAGTCTCAAATCAGGAGGGCATCGTTCAGGTGTATATGCATGTGTATGTGCATGCGTCGTGTTCACTCAACGCTTAAAGCTCATATGAGTAACCTGAGTCTTGTGATAATTCGTACCTACTAATATAAGTCGAATTTATAAGAATATCTCATCTGATATGAACTATTCATGAATATAGATGTTATTCCAGTGTGTGTAGGTAAGAGACAGGAGTGTATGTAATGGTGAAGTTCTTTAATTCCAAGTATTTCGTGTAGATTTCATGTAATGTACTGTACATACATTATGTAGGTACGGAGTATACTATATGATGTAAGTAGAGTACCTATGATGCCCCTTACATACATACACTATACATATGCTAGACACATTAATTTGATGTAACAATCTTCTTATCGTTATCGTCACCATGTAACAATCTCTCCCTGTACAGTACCTCATAACTTATACGTAAGACCCCTAAGCCTAGAAACGTTCCCAATTACAACTACCGTCCAATCATTAATTGCTTCTCGCAAAGCTTCCAGCTTGTCGCAAGGTCAACAACGTATCCTATCTACTCTATACATTACTATGCGACCTGCATGACTACAATATTCCAATTTAAAATAAGATACAGACATTGCGATATGGCAGATCGCATTGTCAGGCCTTTAAGATGGCAAGCAGCAGGAATATGATGAACGCGCACGAGGAGGAAGGCTCCTCTTCTTCTTCCAGTAGATCACCTAACGAGAATAATAACGAAAGAGACGAGAACGAGAGAGACGAACTAGATAATTTATTCGAAGGCGATGACGACATTGTCCTTGGCGACGATCCCTTAAATGAAGAATTAGCGGAGCCTATGAGTTTTAAGAGGAAGCAAAAACAGTCTGTTTTCTCGCACCCAAGTCGATTGTTGTCTGCCTTGACAGGAAATCGCTTGGGATCACTATCGTCGCGGTCACCACATTCCAGAGGCGAAATCCCGACGAGACCACAAGGTCTGCATCTCGAACGACACGAAGATACCTCTCAAACACCCAGTGGTCCGAAAGAAGGAACACCCCTTGATTGGTATGTCGAGGGTCCGGGTCGGAGAGTTGGGTATGAAGATCTTACGGCGATCGATTGGATCTTCGAGTACACCAAAGAACGACAACGTCTACGGGTATTATACTCGAGCGCGACGGGGATAGTTGGATACATACAACAACTGCTTGATTCTAGCCAGACATGGGTCATTCTCGTACTGACCGGTATCGCTGTCGGTGCACTGGCAGCAGGTATAGACGTCGCTTCAGACTGGCTGGGCGATTTAAAGACGGGATACTGCGCATCAGGGCCTGAAGGTGGCGCGTTTTATTTAAACAAGCAGTTCTGCTGTTTCGGCTACGACCAGGGCGACAAATGCCTGGGATGGAAACCCTGGGCTGCAGCTCTAGGGATAGGATCTACTGGTGGGAAGTGGTTCATAGAGTATCTTTTCTTTCTGATACTTTCCGTGAGTTGCTCAGCGGCACCTCGAACCCCGATTTCTCTAATGCGCTGATAGGTGACATTTGCCCTCTGCGCCGGATTTCTAGTCAAGGAGTACGCGACTTATGCTAAACATAGTGGTATACCAGAGATAAAGACGGTGCTGGGAGGCTTCGTCATTCGGCGTTTCTTAGGGGCTTGGACATTGATTACCAAGTCTCTTGGATTAGTATGTGACATGATATATTGACATGGCAAGCTTCGCTAACCGAGAATAGTGCCTGGCCGTCGCATCAGGCATGTGGCTGGGAAAGGAAGGCCCCTTAGTGCATGTCGCCTGCTGTTGCGCGAATCTATTCATAAAATTATTTCCAAACATTAATACCAATGAAGGTATGCGCCCTGAAGTATGAGAAGGAAAGAATGGTGTTGACGTGAAGCAGCGCGGAAGCGTGAGGTCCTATCTGCAGCCGCAGCATCTGGCATCTCCGTTGCGTTTGGATCCCCTATTGGGGGTGTATTATTCAGTCTCGAACAATTGTCATATTATTTCCCCGATAAGACTATGTGGCAAAGCTTCGTGTGTGCCATGACAGCGGCCGTCGTGTTGCAAGCCTTCGACCCGTTTCGTTCTGGCAAACTCGTATTATACCAGGTCGAATTTAGCACCGGTTGGCATGGCTTCGAAGTCATCCCATTCGCATTTCTCGGAATTCTCGGTGGTCTCTATGGCGGACTCTTCATCAAAGCCAACATGCGCGTGGCACAATGGAAGAAATCCACATCGTGGCTCCCCGGACCCTTGACACAAGTCGTCATCGTGGCCCTTTTGACGGCTCTCATCAATTACCCTAATTTTTACATGCGAGCCCAATCTTCGGAACTTGTCTCTTCTCTTTTCTCGGACTGTGCGCTGGTCTTAGATGATCAATTTGGTTTGTGTAAGACAGGTGCTGCTACAGTAGGGACGATCGTGTTACTGCTCTTCGCCTCCATACTTGGCTTCATCCTCGCATCTATTACTTTCGGCCTACAAATTCCAGCGGGTATCATTTTACCGTCCATGGCCATTGGTGCACTTTCTGGTCGAGCTGTTGGTATAATTATGGAGATATGGCAGCACAACCATCCCAACTTCTTCGCTTTTAGCACCTGCGACTCCGGCGGCCCCTGTGTCACGCCGGGCGTCTACGCTATGATTGGCGCAGCTGCCACGCTTGCGGGCGTTACGCGCATGACTGTCTCTATCGTGGTCATCATGTTCGAACTGACAGGCGCCTTGACATACGTCCTTCCGATTATGGTAGCAGTGATGCTGTCCAAATGGGTGGGCGACGCCTTCTCGCGACGCGGTATCTACGAGAGCTGGATTCACTTCAACGAGTACCCATTCCTGGACTCGGGTGATGCTGGAGGCGGCGCACAGCACGTACCTGATATCCCGGCATCGCAGATCATGACTCGGATCGAGGATTTGGTAGTACTGACGGCGACAGGTCACACTATCGCTAGCCTGCGCGGCGTTCTCGAATCGTGCGACTATCGCGGGTTCCCCGTGGTCAGCGACCCACGCGACGCTATCCTACTGGGCTACATCAGCCGCGCGGAACTAGTGTACAACCTAGCAGCGGGCACGCAGCCGCCGCGCAGCTTACCCCCCGAGACGGAGGCCTTCTTCTCGCACCAGCCGCTGGCGGACCCGCGGACGACGCTGGACCTGCGTCCCTGGATGGACCAGACGCCGCTGACGCTGCCGGGCCGCAGCAGCCTGCACATGGCCGTGTCGTACTTCCAGAACCTCGGCGTCCGCTACGTGCTCTTCAGCGATCGCGGCGTGCTCCAGGGCCTGCTCACCAAGAAAGACTGCTGGTACGTGCTGAACGGCGCGGAGGAGGCGCGGCGGGGCGCCGGGAGGACGGGCTTTGCTGGCCAGGCCGTCCTTGACGATGACGGTGTCGTCGACGATGACGAGGTATCTGGCGCGGCGGAGGAACGCGGCGGGTTGCTCGGCCGGGACGGTGAGCCAGTCGAATCTCCCGTCGACGATAGAAGAAGCGGGATCTTGTAAGATGCGGTCTTTTACTCTTTCTTAGCCTCCAACAGCGCTACAGACGGGGATCACCAGGTAGATATGTAGATAACGGGCACGGCGCAGGGTATGAGCGTAGTTATAGGCTAGGTAATAGGTATTATCATTTGATTATGAAGTATCTGCACGGCGTTTCAACTTAATCTACTTTATGACTTTGTACCGATGTTTATATATACTTGATGATTTTTTATTTTTTTATTTTACATATAAGGTATTACATACATATATTATCGTACTGTTGTATGTGTGATACATACCATGCTTACATGTATGTACATATATAGGAGTTAGGAGGTACCCTACCTAATGCGAACATTATATATAACATAACACTGTAAATCGAAAACCGTGTCCAATGCTCGTATGTATGTATGTATGTATGTACCGACGCAGTTTTCCTACATAAATGTTTCTAACATTGATAGCAAACGACGGGGATCACCTATATGAGTACATTAGCGCGCCAGGCCGTGCCCTGGACATCGTCTCCTGACAGTCACTGTAAAAAAATGATCTCTGGAGAGCGTCTCAAAACCTTTAACAGCGTCTTGGGATTATGTCAAAAAATGGAAATCATGTCCAGGAAACAGGTTGGCGCGCTAATGTAGGTAAGCAGGTACCTACATCTTACCTACTTACCTCCTAACATCAATATATGTATATACCGGTAGGTACTGCACAAAAAACAAAACAAAAAAAAACCTTTTTTTTCATTCCGTTACCAACTCAAACATCGTGCGCACCTACCTAACCTACATGTACCCATGTAAGTAAGGTACCTACCCACTAGGTACCTAGTAGTAACAACTGAAGGGTATATGTATATAATAATAGAAGACCTCGGGATACGAGGGCCTCGCCCAGGCGGCGCTGGACAAGGTATCTACCTACCCTACCTACATCCTATACCTACCATAGTAATATATCCCGAGCTACTTCGTACGGCCTACGGATTTAAGGCACATGATAGGCGGACTTACCTCTTAGACATGTAATCATAACCCATTTTTCAGGTCGAGTATTTACGCCCCGTGCCTCTCAAGGTAGGTAACTATAACAAGGGCAGGTACCTCGCCGGGTAAAGACCATGTCTCATGACATCGTCTCTTAAGCATGGTCTAGGAGAATATAGACAATATTACTACTACTACTACTACAACTACTACTGACATAGAAACGGAATCGTCTGGATGTATCAAGTCTTATGTATTACGCTAGCCTACTTTTTGTCTACCGTAGCTGTAGCACAGGCAACTGTGTATCTTCCCGGGAGGGAAATGCAAGAAACTAAAAAAACCAGCCCTCATCCTAATCCGAGCTCGAGATGAGAAAATCATGGGGGTATCAACGCCGTGTATGTAAGAACTCCCCTTCCATGCAATGCCTCATACCGCCCCGCAGCCTGATGCCTAGCCGTGTGCTGCGATGCCTACTCCTGCCCCTGCCTGGATGGACGTGAAGGAACTTTCCTCGGAAATAGAAATTAAGTAAATCAGGTCAACGCTTCAATGAGATGCCTTTGATCTCAAAAGTGTGCAAAAGCTAAAGATGTAGGAGACATGCTCTCGTGTCGTTCCGTCCCGTTCGATGCCACCTCACTTGCCACAAATTCTTGATAGATTCCATAATCTTTGCCTGAACTGCGTCCGCGTCACACAGCAGCTCAATGGCAAGGTGGCGTATTTCTGAGTTAAGGGCCAGCGGGGCGCTTCCCCTTCTTATTAGCTGTCATGATCTTCAACTCGAGATGGTAGTACGACTTCGCGTTTTTGCCCTTCTTTTCTTTTGGATCGACCTTGGTTCGGCAGACCGGGCACGTTCTCTTCATATTATCAATGTGAAGTGCCGAATGTAGACACCCGGAACAGAAGAGATGACCTATCGTAGAGCATTAGTCAATACCAAGACCTGGCATGGGGGTTGAAGGGTTAGAGATCAAAACAGAATATCCGTCTTCTACATACCACAGTGCGTTACGGTCAAATGGGAGCAATCATCCATACAGATGACGCACTGGAATTTGCCAACTTTGGTACGCTTGTCGATCTTGGGGGCCATCAGCTCCATTGGTACATCGTCGGTATGAGATAGATCAATCGCATCCTGACCATCTTGGTCGGCAAGTTCGTTTGAGGAGTCGTCGGGGAATGGGGAGGTGGTGGCATGGTGTGGGGGGGCTGGTTTTTGTCTTGGTTTGTTGGTTTGGTTAGAACTAGACGGACAGGCTCGTCGTCGTTTAGAAGGGGTTATGGCCGCATCACCACCTGCGTCCGCGGCGGTTCGTTTCCTACTAGTCGGCATGGCGGGCGTTGTAGGGTCAACACCTGGGAAATTTAGATCTTGCTCCTCCTTTGTGAGGTCAGTTTGGCGTCCTTTGTCGTTTCTGAAGCGGCGAGGGCCAGTTGGCATCGTCTCGCCAACCTCTAGAGGCTTAGGTAGATTAGAGAATTGTGGTCGGGTATGCGGAAGAGGACTGGTGTTGATAGGAGGGAGGGAAGGCGAGGAAAATTCGCCGTCGGCTAAGGTAGATAAATAATGATCGTCGTTGTTCAACTCGGATGGCCTGCTTGGCCGTTGTAGTTGTGCGGGAATATTATTGTGACTGAGTTGCCGAGTTCGCGGTAGGTATGTACGGGGATGTGATTCTCCGCGGCTATCGAGTAATGTATGATATGGTCGACGACAACCCGCACCCAGTCTAGGAAGAGCAGAGTTGGTCCTCGCGTAGGCCTGATTATGGGTTTCGGGCGGAGGCGACAAGTTATTCAGGTGGGAACGCGGGATAGAAGAATCGATTTGAAGAGGGTCGAAGGCGGCAAATGAATCTTGGGTGAATAAATCAGGTAAAGAAGGTAACTGGTGATTCGGACAATTCTGATTGCTCAGGCCGAACGGGTGAATACTTGAGGGGCTCGGATGGGTTATGAAAGGGTCTTCAAAGACTTGTCGGTCGAAAAAATTTGCTGAATCTAAATTGTAGAAAGGGTTGACGTCGGTTGGGAATGTGTTTAGTGTAGGATCCACGTCGGTTTGGGATACTATATTGAAAGATGACCTCTTTTTAGTTTTTGTTTTTCGCACTTTGACGTTTTCGTGTTTTTGTGAAGGCGGAAATGAAGGTGGAAGTGAAGGTGGGAGTGAAGGTGAAAGGGAATGATGGTAATTTGTGATCTGATTTGAGTGATGTTTTTGGGAGATTTCTTTTTTTTTTTTTTTTTTCGAGTGATAGAATGAAGGTACGAATGTGTAAGTACAGGTAATGGTAATCACCTGGAAGTTAGGTACATTCTATGTACAATAAATATGTAGATATTATTATTGGTAATAGAAGTAATAGGGTTTGAGAAGATAAGGTTGATTTGGTTTGGTTTGGAACGATTTAAGTTTGAAATGATAATGTTGACTTTTTTTTTGGAAGAAAAAAGGTTGAAATTATGAAATGAAAAAAGAATGAAATAGTTGGTACTCACTTCTGTAGGCCATGATTAATTCTTCGATTAGGTATTATTAAATTTTTTTCTTTTAAAATTTTTTTTCGTGGTCGAAGATTCCGATATAATAAGGTAGGCTCGGTAAATAGATAGGTGTAGGTAAGGAAGGAAGTAACAAGTCGACTTATAGGTAAAGTTTCCCTCAATCTTGGAGGTTTGAAGGTGATGATGATGACGATCAAACCGAGGATTAAATATTGTATGTATATTTCTCGCTTGCGATTATTATGTGTTCTGGTAGTCGTGATTTTCAAGGTGGTTATGGCTCTTTATATCCGTCCTTAGCACATCTAACATTAGATCTTGGTTAGCACTTTAGTGGAAATTGAATCATACAAGTGTGTAAAATACACATGGCATTATACATACTCAGTGCTTAGGATCTTAGGTACCCTTGGGATAAATAATCCTTTAGTTTCCACGATGCGCAATCAAGATTTACAGTAGTAATAGTAACAAAAATAACAAAAAATAACAAGAATAATACTGAACAATATCCTGGTAGGCTGGTAAAGTACGATCTCTCTCTGTTTCTTAGGGTAATCCCACATTTCGTACCTCGACCATGCCGTTTGCCGTTTGCCGATTGACGTGAAAGATGTGAACGATCAAAATGGTTCATTAGTACCAAGCGTAGTGAATGGTTCGTTTTTTTATTCTTATTCTTATTCCTATTATTTCATTTGATTTTATTTTATTTTATTTCATTTTTTTCCCTTCAAGGTTAATAAAAAGAAGAGGGAGGAAAAAAAAAAGTCGATGCTTTCTTTTATGATGGAAATATTCGACCAGACCAAAATTTCGTACGAGGATGATGTGAGGTGAGGTTTTGTAAAGTGGCTACGCATTCAAGTTTTTATTTATGTAGTAGGTATTTTTTATTTTTATTTTACATGGCACCATGCATGCTGAGTACAGACATCAATAAATACCTTAGTACCTCACTTATACATTACATTCAGAACATGAGTTATTACATACATACATACATACATCTTGAGGTGAGATACGATCGATTGGATTAGATATACCTAGGTACGTATGTAGCTACCGCCCTATCAATACCTAACATACCTAGAACCTAACGCTACTGCTCCGTGTGGAAGTAACAATACTCATTCTTGATTGTTAGAAGCTTGCATGTGGATGAGTGACTTTAGAGTGCATGGAAGAGGTATGTACTTAGGTACGTACTTACATATAATGTACAGGTTGAGCTTACATCAACCTGTAGGGGTACTTACGTAGATCATTGGAAGGTGTACACGAGGAGGTAGCGAACAAACAAGTAGGTATACTCCACCCATATTTGCTGTAATTGATCTAGATAGTGCAGGTATACAAAGTGCAGGTACGTATAGGTATACAATGTAGGCTATCAAATGTACATTAAATAAGAGGTACATACATGGATACATGTATCTGATCTACCCCCCACCCTTAGCCTGCCTTCAATAACATATGAATTATCCAATTATTCCGGTCCCCCCAAGGTACATTACCTCGAGGCTTAAGTCATCTATCTCTATCACCATCAAATATCTATATGCAATTATCTGAGGCAACTTATAGCGATCTTGAAAAAGAAAAATATTTTTAATAAATTTTTAATAAAAAAATGAATATAAAAATACTCTTAAGCGCGTATCCCGACCTCGTATACTAAACTCGCGCCTATTCTTCAAATTACATCCTTGTGGTAGGACACTAACCGTCGTCTAGAAATGCCGAACTCGACTTTGTACAACTTGTAAACTGCCATATAATCCATGTTACTATTACTATTACTTATAAGCAGCCAGCAAACGTTCTATATAGATGCATCCAAACAACCAAAGGCTACTATGATGAGATTGGACGGCGTCTGTATGCGGCTTAACCGGAATCTCACTCTCGTCTCCCGGTCTTCATCCCCCTCCCCCCGTGAATCTATCGAGTTACTACATCACCGGTTGAGAACGTCCACGTACGGAAGCAGATGTGAGCTGCTTAGGTATAAAGTAGGCTGAGTGTCTAGGCCCCTCGGCTACAGAACCTAGGCAGAGAGATGTGATAACTGAACTCTGACTGTTGATCATATATATCTATGCCGGTTTTCTGCGCCATCCGTACCGCAGGAGCCCGTAACAAATAACAGGCTTTCCCGAGACACTGGGCTGCGAGCATTGTCTCTCATAATGTTCAAGCGAAAGATTACTTACTTACCATGTGGTACATTTTGAACCCGTAAACCGGATGGGTAGTGAGGAAAGATGTATAATTTTCTAGGTGGACAATAGGTATACCTATATCTCTCAGAGCTATTAATGATTCTTTATTAGATACGAATACCTACAAGACCAGAAAAGATTCCGACTTGTGTTCGTTCGGATTAAATTCCTGGTATAAAATTTATTTTTCATCATGAGATCGATCTGTTGCCGTCTGTTACACTCGATGTCCCGCGTCATCCGTACGTGTCACTCCCCTTAAAATTGCGAGCCGCACCCATTAACTACAAGAAAAACAAGTACGTCCGCTACTTCATCTTACTACTACTAATCCTACTATTCCCAACATCCTCCTTGAATCTTAGTGGTCGAAAGTGACAAGGCTCAGAACTGAGAGCTTGGGCTTGAATCTTTGCCAGAATGTTCTTCGCCTCGTCGGATTATCAATAAATTTCAGAGAAGCGAATGTTATATGATCTGCTGCGGCGCATTTCGGGGATAAGTTTTTTTTTTTTTTTTTATCTCGTTAACCGACGCCCAGAGTGACGTGGCTTGGGGTTCTTCGTCAGTCTGGGGTCGCTCCTCTTTGGCGCTTAGAAAACTTCCAAGTAAATATCGAACATTGAATGAGACCGACTACACCTAGCCCGATCGCCACACTGTAACGATAATAAAAAATGTCAGTAATTATTTTAGCCATAGTCTTAAATAGAAGGGGGTACAGTAACGCCACACAGGAATGACAACATTTAGTCGACTCGGGTAGGGGATCCTGTCATCCGAGATGCTAAGGAAGAGGTCGAAATGACTCGAGAAAAACCACTCACTACCATGCTCCCCTGTATCCCCTCAAGATATCTTCCGCAGTCTTTCCTCCGTTATTCACCTGGAGCTCGACAGTTCCGGCAACGCCTAATGCAAGAGCACCGCTATAATTCACTACTGTGGTGACTAAACTAGCAGCAATGCCTTGATGTTCGGTAGAAACGAGGTCGGATAGCATCAGTGTTGCCGCCGGAAAGCTCAGGTCCATGCCCCAAGTGATAATTAAATTGCAGAGGAAGGTTTGCGTCCAATAAGTCTGGTCAATAGGAGCCGTTGCGATAAGTGTCGTTCCAATAGTAAACGCTAGCAACGCGAGGCCCATCACCACTGCGGGCCCGACACGGTGAATGATCATACCAGTGGTGATAGCTGCTGCGATGCCACTCACAAAGATCGGGCTATGCATTGCTGTGGCTAATAGAGGCGAAGCGCCCCGCAACACTTCGTAGAACTCCCATACGTAGTAGATATATATCCCAAAGCAGCCCCAGCCGCAGAAGACGGCACCGAGAACAAACGCCACCCCTGAGTTTATGGCTTCAAGCGGGATTAGAGGTTTCTCGGCGCGCTTCTCGACGAGGATGAAGCTCGCGCAGAGCAGTATACCACCAATCAAGAGTGCGGGGATGTATGGATCATGCCAAGTACTGATGGACGCTTGATTCCAGGAGACGCTGATGAGAATGAGGCCACTAACTCCGGTCAAGGCGCCGAGCACGTCTAGCTCGGCACACAAGGCCCGGAAGCCTCTTGGCGGTGTCCTCACCTTCTCCGGGGATAGCCCGCCAGGGATGAAGAACACGCCGCCCAGCGTAATGGAGACCAAGACGAGGGATAGAGCGAAGAAGGCGTAGGACCACCGCGCGAGCGCAAAAAGACCGGTGAATGCGGGCGAAATGATGGCCGAGGCCGGGGCCATGGCGCCGAAGATGGCGAACAGCATGGCCTTTCGCTGTCCAGGCACGTAGGTGACGCCCAGCAGCGCGACGGCATTTGGCACGATCAGGGCTGGGCCGATGCCCTGCATGATGCGCGCGAATAGGAACACGGCGTAGGGCCGCGAGGTGTAGACGGATAGGCCTGCGACGAGCGAGAACAGGGCGAACCACGAGTTTCCGACGAGGAAGACGAGCTTGTGGCCGTACACGTCCCCGAGGCGACCTGCCAGCAGGATGAATGTCCCGGTCAGGCCATATCCCGCGATGAGCCAGACAAGCTGCCCTGGACTGGTGGCTCCTAGATCGGAACCTATGATATGGAGGATACAGAGCGCTTGGTGAAAGCCGGAGTCTATTGGGTCCTGATCAGCCCAGTCACGAAGAGGTTCGGAATGGGAGGGGGGGGTTTAGGAGGTTGGCTCACGTGGAGTGAAGTTAGCTGTCGACACGATGACGAAGAATGCGATCTCGTGGACGACTGTCATAGGTTTACCAAGGAAGATGTGTGTCCTTGGGTCTCCTGCCTCCCCTTTCTTTTCCAGGTCGCTCCCGAGGCTTGAGAGGTTTTGGTAGTCATCTTTTCTTACGCTGTGTGATAAGGTCCTGTCGTCTACGTCGTGGCTCGGTAGCTCCGGTGCACTATAACTCCATGCCGGGTCGTCGAAGCTATCCCTCCGATAGCGTCGTACCGAGTCGCGCCCTCCAACGCCACGCCCGGGAACTTCTGGCAAGGAGTTCGAATACATGAGGCCTCTCTCTGGAAGGCGGCGATGGTTAATGGCAACGGGGGACTCGTTGTCTAGCTACCGCGTCGCGTGCTAAGCTATCAGAGACTTCGAATCCAAGGGATTCACGTGTATATATACATAATCCATAGGCGGCTATGCTGGACCCCTTGTGGCTATTCAGACGACCCTACAAACATACCCCCGTGGGGCTATCGAGTCGTTTTGTAAGAGCGAGCACTTATCGTAGCTGGGCTCTCTCCGTCACCTCCCCCCGCCCATCAAATCTTGATAGACGGTCTCGGAAAGGACTGAGACTTATGTGAAAGAATGGCTAGGAGATCTCTGTAGCACGCGACTATCTACTTCTCTCAACTGCCGATACTACACAGTCTTCCCTTTTTTGCCTCTCACACCTCTGTGCTATGCCATACGGCGGGAACGATGTACTCTCTTCTCCCTCCCCCTTCTCACCTCCCTCTCTTCTCCACTCCACCATCTTGTGCAACCCTCCCGTGTTGGTAGGACAAGTTGGCCGAGTACCTAGCGTGTAGCGATCTGTTGCGTTGGCTACCTACCTTATCCGCCTTTCCGGATCTACCCTAGAAAGAAGCGTGTTCTACTAGATCTATTCCCAAGCACCTATTCCGGGAGAGGTGGTAGCAGATTCAGATCGTACCTCATCTCGGGTGTCCTTCATACCCCAATACGAAAACTAGTAGCTAACGAAAGATCTTCTCGTCATTGATACGTACACAACTACTCTCACATAGATAAGACTTCATGGCCCAGATACGGGTCTGTGTGTTGGAAGAGAGGCGTCGGCTGGTAAAGTTTGCTATGTTGTTCTGATTTACCCCCCCTTTTCCCTAAGATCAAGTTTCGGAAACGGGAGACAAGTAATCAATGATGTCTCGACCCAATACCCGAACAACACGGTCGCCCTCGGCCAGCGACGAAATTGGCCCGAGACTTCTCGGCAAACCGGTCGCAGGCAAACTACGTACCTAACCCAGGCATAGCTACACACACCGAGTACGCGAGCTCGTGGCATTTGTCTTATTATGATGCGCGCGACACGTTGTATCCCATCCTCGCCGTGGGCAGCACTAGCGATGATTCATTTCTGCTTCTGCTTCAGCGAGAAATCGACGGGCTAGAAGCATGGCATATGTTTGACACCGTCGTGACTTTCTTCGTCATGCGAGACCATATTCGTCATCAGTTACCGGTCGATAGACCACAGCTACCTACCGAGCTCTTGGAAGTCTGTACATCCCAACGCCGACTTCATTCGCTAGTAAACGTTTCTCTTCGAGTCCTTTGGTACGAGATCTTAATTCGTGAGTCACGGTGCTTCATAGACTAGCATCGAATCATGCTCGAGAGGGAGCTCTTTGCGTTCATGAGAGGCCAGTTTATTCATATAGCTCATCGGAATTGTAGAAGTGTATGTTAGTTGGAGGTGAGTCGCGGATTCGTAGTCAAGACGTTACCCTCGGAAGATAACTCGACCATGACTCTACCCATACCTACCATCTATGTAACCGTAGGATCATGTTAGAATAGAAATATATAATACCATAGACGATTCCATCCTTTCTAGGAAGTTCATAGATTTCGATGATAGATCTGGAGATGCCTGAGGCAATCTAAGCTGAAATTGATATATAATGGTCTTATTTTCTTACTGATCTCATCTCTCCTTTATGTTAGACCGGTCTTGTTGTGATATGGTTTCTATATGCTGCGCTGTTTAATACCAAAGAAGGCCTCCACAAGATTCTTCTGCTAGTAATCTTTCTTTTTCTTATTTTTGATAAAAAATCCCTTACTGGATCTTTACCTATAAGACTCCCTCTCAGATCTTGGTAATTCCGTATCGGCAATTTGAACCGTAGCAATGATGCAGACCATGGTAACACTAAGGATGATAAGACCCCAATGCTATTTGATGTCATACGCAACGAAGCTAGGTTTCAATTCGTTCATGTCGCTGGATGTGTATACTTTATTTCTGAATTATATTGAGTATATTGGTACAACTTTTATAAAGAACAATTGATTGAGCATGAGAATATTGAAGGAAAAAAAAAAAAAAGAACCTTGGAAATAGGTGGGTACCTCTATAGAATGACCTACGTAATCTATTAGGTACGAAGTACTTATTGTATTTAAATACCTAACTACCAGGTATGCATTAAAACAATATTGGACTCGATAAAGGTTAAAGCTCTATGTACGCTTTACTATATTAAGTATAGCGTGGAGATTGACCCCACGAATCACCTGGTCCGAGTTCCGTCCCCACCCCCAAAAGCAAATCTTTAGTAAAAAAAAAAGTCTTCAAAATTATTTTCGTCATAATTTGTACATCATCATTCGCAGTTCGCCAAAGACGGGAGATTCATACCAAAATCGACATGATCTTACAAAGACGACAGTGATGCTTCAACCTGCGAAGGGTCGCATTAAAGGCGCTTCGACTCTGAGCCTTGCGCGACTTGCCATGCATCGGGATCAAACGACATCTCATCGTCTTCGTTCATGGCCGTCGCATAAAAGGTGGCAGTCGAATGTCGCAAACGCCCACGCCCACGACCAGGCCCAAACTTCCATCAATTCCTCGCAGGACCGATTAGAAAGTCTTGCTAGTTAGTTATAGATCATTCCCAATGCTGATATAAGATATCAATCTAAAATGATGAATTATTATAGCTCCCTCTGTTGCTCGATTCAATGAAATAGGTGTGCAACAAGTCAGCTCTCGCATCTATGAGCAGATTTTCCCAGCAGGCGGCAATCCGCCACCAGAGGCGCTCGTGAAGTTAGCCAAAGATCATTTGATCCGTCACAATCTTGCTGGTAAAAATACCGAAAAGATTGCTCCTATCGCCTTTGACGTGCCTGCGCTCCAGGGCCGTACCCTGGACGAGCACTTCTACAAACTTGGCATCGACTGCGCCGAACCATTCCTTTCACTTGCCAAGTTGTTCGCGCGACAGTACGCCCCTCTTCGGCCGAAGAAATGGCTGAGGCAAAGCGGTTGGACCAAATACCATCCCGACGGACGGACAGAGAGACTAGATGCGCCCGATGCCGACATGCTCTGCTTTGATGTCGAGGTCCTGTGGAAGGAGAGTTCATATGCTATCATGGCATGTGCGATGAGCTCGACATCTTGGTATGCCTGGCTGTCGCCTTGGCTACTAGGAGAATCCGAGTCCGATAGACACTTAATCCCGTTAGGCGATCCTACCAAGGATCGCATCATCGTTGGCCATAATATAGGGTACGATCGAGCGAGGATTCTTGAAGAATATGATTTGAGACAAACAAGGAACTCGTTCCTCGATACCATGTCGCTACATGTTGCGGTTAACGGCATGTGTTCGCAGCAGCGACCGACGTGGATGAAGTACAAGAAGAACAGAGAGCTTCGGGACAAAATCGCCAAGGAAACAGATAACGTCGAGCTGGCGAACCTAATGGCAAGCAACGCCGAGGATGAGGACGAGCTCTGGGTGGAACGAAGCTCAGCTAATTCCCTCCGTGACGTTGCCAAGTTCCATCTCAACATCAGCATCGACAAAGCAGTTCGAGATTACTTCGGAGAGCTGAAGCGAGAGGGCGTTCTCAACAAATTGGATCAGCTGCTAGATTACTGTGCAGCAGACGTGGCGACAACTCATAAAGTGTATAAGGCCGTGTTCCCTACTTTCCTCGAAGTCTGTCCTCACCCTGTCAGCTTTGCCGCATTACGACATCTCTCCTCTGTCATTCTGCCTGTCAATAAATCCTGGGACGCATATATCAAAAATGCGGAAGCAACCTACCACAAATTATCTAATAGTGTCCTAGAGCGCCTCGCGTCGCTCGCGGAAAAGGCATTGGAAGTCAAGGACGACGCTGACAAGTGGAGCAATGATCCTTGGATGAAGCAGTTGAACTGGTCTGGGCAGGAAATCAGGATGGTCAAGGGGAAAAAGAAGAACGATCCGCCCAGGCCTGCTGCCCGCCAGAAGAAACCAGGGATGCCGAAGTGGTACAAAGACTTGTTCCCGAAAATGACCTCTCCTATTAACCTCTCAGTCAGGACTCGGATTGCGCCGCTTCTGCTCCGACTCACGTGGGATGGCTATCCCCTGGTTTGGTCTACCAAGTTCTTCTGGACTTTCAGAGTGCCACATACAGACATGTGGAAATATCAGTCTACGCAACTTGTTCGATGCGACCTGTCAGATGAACCGATAGACGCTCTCAGGAACGACACCGGTGCTGTTTATTTTAAACTTCCCCACAAAGATGGCCCGACTGCGCGATGTGCGAATCCGCTCGCAAAAAGCTATCTTGTCTATTTCGAAAAAGGGACGTTATCGTCGGAATACCCGTTAGCGAAAGAAGCGCTCGAAATGAACTCGTCGTGTTCTTATTGGATGAGTGCCCGGGATAGAATTATGTCTCAAATGGTAGTTTATGAAAAGGACAAGATCGAGAAGGGATATGAGTCGGATAAAGAACTTGACAGCGAGACCGGCTTTATATTACCTCAGGTCATCCCTATGGGCACAATCACACGAAGAGCAGTGGAGAATACGTGGTTGACGGCAAGCAATGCGAAGAAGAACCGGGTTGGCTCTGAGCTGAAAGCGATGATCAAGTCACCTCCGGGCTATTGCCTCGTCGGCGCCGATGTAGATTCCGAAGAGCTCTGGATCGCAAGTGTCGTGGGAGATGCCACCTTCAAGCTCCATGGTGGTAACGCTATTGGATTTATGACTCTCGAAGGCACCAAGGCCGCGGGGACCGACCTTCACTCCCGCACAGCATCTATATTAGGAATATCGCGTAATGAGGCCAAAGTCTTCAACTACGGCCGGATTTATGGGGCAGGGCTCAAGTTTGCCGGTACCTTGCTTAGGCAGTTTAATCCGAACCTCTCGGAGAAGGAAACGCTAGATGTTGCCGGGAAGCTGTATGCTACGACAAAGGGTACGAAGACGCATAAGAAAGCCCTCCACAACCGGTCGTTCTGGAGAGGTGGGACGGAGTCATTTGTCTTTAACAAGCTCGAAGAATTCGCCGAACAGGAACGCCCGCGAACTCCCGTTCTCGGCGCTGGCATCACCGAGGCTTTGATGAGCAGATACATCAGCAAAGGGGGCTACCTCACATCTCGCATCAACTGGGCGATTCAATCATCGGGCGTGGATTATCTCCACCTCTTGATCGTTTCAATGGACTACTTGGCTCGACGTTTCAATATTTCGGCTCGCCTTGCCATTAGCGTGCACGACGAGATTCGCTACCTTGTCAAGAACGAAGATAAATATCGAGCAGCTATGGCCCTTCAAATCTCTAATCTCTGGACCCGAGCCATGTTCTCCCAGCAGGTCGGCATCGACGATCTCCCACAAGCATGCGCCTTCTTCTCCGCCATCGACATCGACCACGTTCTGCGTAAAGAGGTGGACATGGATTGTGTGACGCCGAGCCAGTCGACTCCTATCCCCCCTGGCGAAAGCATCGACATAAATCAATTACTCGAGAAAGGGAAAGAGGCGTACCTAGATCAGGATATCGTCCCGGCGAAACACGCGCCGCGGCCTGAAGATGTTAAGTACACACCTAGGCGACCGGTGATGGCAGAGCTGAACGCCGCCCATGACCTAAAAGATCTCAGCTTCATAAAGGCCCAGATCACGAACGACGAAAACGAGCTCCGTGAAATAATGAAAGCCCAGAAGAAGGCGGCGGCTGGTGCGTCTACATATGGCGGAGCGAGGAAGCCGAGGGATAGGACGGTACTCCCATACAGCTCGCAAGCCCAGCTGCTACCGCAAATATTCCGACCGTTCGAGACGAAGTTTACGACGAGACGGGAATTCAAAAAGGATGTGTGGACCTTCGAGGGCCTGCCGACTACTTCGAAACAGAGAGGTACGGGATCAAGACTCTGATGAAGCGGTGCACCATATTATATTATACGGTTTTCCCGTCTCGCGCGGTTTTATCTCCGTTTTGTGTTTCACTTCACGACATTGTACTGTAAATAAGGGGGACAACGGGGGCAACTGGGACACGGGATGATATCGTAGCACGGCGGCAGAAAGGGCGATGTATCAAAAAGCGGCATCGACACGAGGGATTGTATTGTAACGAGCGTAATTATGTCATGCTGTATATGGGTAGGTACTAGTTATATGATACATTTTTTTTATGTTAGGTAAATAAAAAAAATCTCGTGACTTATCTGATCTTCTCTCTCCGCCGGTGACGTTTGGATATGTTTTTTTTCATTGATAATACAGTACGTAGTGGCGTTAAGGCTTAGGCCCGTTGCGACGGCTTGTCGAACATACCAGATGGTAGTTAATCAAGGTAGGGCAACACGTCCGTTACCTTGTCCTTGTCGAGGGGTTCTACGCTATAATATAAGTACCGCTGAAGCTACCCCGAGTAGCCTACTCACCCGTACCTGCGCGCCAATGATATTCACGATGTCCATGTCATTAGGTGACTTACACTAGTACGTACCCTAATGTAAGTGCCGTACGATATGAACGTAGATCGCGTTGTACATACGTACCTACGTACAATGTACTGATGTACATACATAGATGGTACGTGCTAGTGGGCACGCTAATGTGGATATGGCGAATGATGTACCCTACCTGCTTAGCCTTCATTCATTACGTCTTCTCCCGCTAAAGAGGCTTGCCGCAGCCGAGCCAATCCGGAGATAGGCTGGCCGGTTGGCATGGCTAGCGGTACCTACACTAGTACGTACCCCAAGGCAGACTACACTACACTAGGGGCTATACCCGTATCGAGGGGGAGGGGGATCCACAAACATAGTACAGCACAGCATAACACAGCAATAGGACCTATGCATGGTGCAGGAAATTCCTTCGCTGCTACGGTACTAAGGTACGAAGTAATGTGTCCATGTACATGTACACGGACATGCACGTATTGATGCATGTATAAGTAGGTACCTACATGCATGCATATATGTATGTACGTATGTACGTATGTAAGCAGGGAAACGTGCTAACGTATCACAAGATATATCGAGATTTTGCCTGTTGGGCGTCTTGATTGGCCGAGGGCTAGATAGGTCCGGAGTACGCCGGCTGTACTATGTATCTATGTACTGAGCGGTGATTGGTGGGCCGGATGCTAGCAGCCGTTCTGTTCGAATCCTGGTTACATCAGGTACGGGGCGACACTGCAAATTGGGAGAATTTGTGATCGTTATGTAATGCGTAAGCGGGATGATGATTGGCCGAAGTGAAATGGACATGAGGTAAGGATGAAGGTACTACGTAGTAGTTATGTACAAGCCACGGGGCGAGAGACGTGGCGATTTTATACAAAGTACCTTATTATGTATACATATATGTACATAATGTATATCGAAGTTCGTATTATGATCGTGCGTTCTATACCCCTGAACGACTATAGCGTAAATTATATATGTATATACCTACCATATATGTACTTAGTTATAGCAGTAGAGGTTATATTTATAGCCGTCAATGACTTTTAAGTACTATGTAATATAATAGGTAGGATCCGGTACTACCCTACCCTAAATGCCCAGGATTCCCAGAAATCTCATCGGTCAGGGCTGAGTCTTCTCCATCTTAAGCCATCTTAACCGCAATTATCACTCATTTAATGTAACATTTTATCATAACCGAGTTCTCTTATTTGTCAACGAAACTCTTAGTCTCTAGGCTTTCTTCAAGTCCTATTAACATAATTACCTGTACTTGTGTATATACCTATACCTACACTTATACAGTATAGGCTGTACATATGGCCCCCCTTTCGTTCAAGGATTCTCAGCTCTTAGCCTGCGCATGGTAAGCACTAATCCTCATCACGGAGAAAACAACCCAAGAAAGACAGGAGCAAAACCCCAAGTACATAGTAGAATCCATAAACGATCTATTATTTATCATTTTCTTTGGTAAAAAGAATGAGGGAAAGTAGGACGAGGCCCTTACGAAAGACTACCTAGACCCTTACATGAAGAAGTATGGAACCTACAACGTACAAGCGCGAGTCGCGCAAGACTTGCGACAAGAAGGAATGATCCCGGGGTTATGGGAACAGGAACGTTGTATCGACGATAGAGCCATAAAAAATAAGCAGCGCCATCCATCTCTCACATGCGTACCTAGTATTTCAATCTTTCCATCCCGGAGTTACACTTTTCAATCATGTAGGATGAGCAAATGATGAACTAGAAAAAAATAAATATCTACCCCCAAGATGAAGAGATAAAATAAAATAACAATAAAAAATAATAACATGGAAATGAAATGAGTCAGCTGCTTCGTTCTAAAGCTCTTCATCGTCGATCAATCGCTTCCTGACATAAGATATTTTCGATCCACCTAAAACTTCTCATTTTTCTCACTCATAATCTACAGAACTACGCAGTTTCGTTTGTGGGCGGTAAGAAACGTTTTGGCCTCCTTCCTTCAATAATACACCACTCTTCTTAGAGCCTCGTCTTATTCCTCTCTCTGCTTTTTTTTGTTTTTCTTTTTTTTTTCGTACAACCCTTCTCTGACGCAGGGCGGCTGGTAGGGCTGAGGGACTCTACTTATGTACGTATGACGATCGAATTCGCGACATGTCGCCTATCCTGTCGCTTATTCTCGACCGGTCCTCGCCCGGCGGGTTTTTCGACGGCACGCCACCAGATAAACTGCCGGCCGAGAATGGGATATACGTCTGGCGCATGGCCGTGGGCATGCCCTTCGTCACGTTCGCCTTCGTAGCCATGAGGTTTTATACTCGCACGTATCTACTGAGGACGAGGAAGTATACCATTGATGACTGTACGTCGATCTCTCCTGCGTGTCTGACGCCATCAACCTTTTTTTTTTAATAATAAAAAAAAAGGGAAAAAGAAAGAAAAAAAGATCCTTCTCGATCTCCCCGATGCTGACGTGAACGTGTTCCTGATATCAGATATCGTGGCTCTGACCATGCTCGCTTGCATCGTTCATGCCGTGCTCATGGCCTTCGCGACATACAACGGCATGGGCCTGCACGCATGGCAGTACGACTACGAGCTGAACGCGCGGTACTACCTCTGGATCGGGATCTCGTCCGAGTTCTACGTGCTGGGCCTGATGGGGTTCAAGTCGGCCCTGCTGCTCCTGTACCTGCAGCTGTTCAAGGTCTACGCCAAGTTCCGGTGGGCGTGCTACGGCACCCTCTTCTTCTGCGTCGGCTACCTCTTCTGCAACCTCACCACCGAGTTCCTCGGCTGCCACCCCATCGCCAAGAAGTGGTACCCCGACCTGCCCGGCCACTGCATCAACAGCACCATCTCCAACACCTTCTTCGGCGCCTGCAACATGGCGAGCGACCTCGTCATCGCCGTCCTGCCTCTCACGAGGATATGGAAGCTGCAGATCGCCACGAAGATGCAAAAGATCGGCCTAAGCCTCGTCCTGAGCTGTGGCTTTATGTAAGTGTATAAGTACGTCCATTGTTTTCTAGTGAAAAATGCTGATGTTCGGGGATTATAGCGCATGGGCAGTTGCCGTTGTTCGTTGGAGTATTTCTACATATGACTGTAAGGGTTCTTTTTTTTTTGCCAGACCATAAAACCCTATTCAAGAGCCTCGTGTGACTATACACGACCCTTTCTCGTAGCCAGAACCATTCGCAAGTACTGAGAACGTGCAGCTAACATGGAATATCAACAGTGGTCGGAACGGAAGATAGGACGTGGTGGGCCGGCATAAGCTTCACCCTGTCGATCCTCGAGATCAACACGGGCCTCATCTGCGCCTGCGTGGCGACGCTGGGTCCGTTCTGGAGGCTGGCGTGCGCGCAGTTCAGGGACTGGACGGGCTGGACCAGCAGCGCCAACACGGCGACGTGGCCGTCCTTCGTCCGCAAGCCGTTCTTCAGCGAAACGTCGGGCGAGACGAAGCGGCCGAGCCACTCGAGCGCGAACGGGCCGCGCCCGAACGGCCGCGAGGTCCCGTCTGACCGCCGGCCGCGGCACGCGCCCAGCCGCCACGACTCCGTGTTGGAGGGCTCGGTGGAGGACCGGTACGGCCTGCTGGACGTGTCGGGCTGGCGGGCCCTGGATCTGGGAGAGGAGGGGCCGCGGAGGAGCGTAGAGGGCGTGGGGGCGAGAGCAGAAAATGTATAGTATTATGAAAGAGCCGGCGTCGTTGCCGGCTTTGACGACCGCGTACGTGGAGAAGCGCTTGTGTATTTAGCTGGATATACCCCCAATCAACGAATGAAAAATATGTTTTATTATATTATATATATCTCTTTTTTCTCCTTGCATTTTAGTGTGTTTAAGGTGTATTACCTACCTAGGTCGGTATTCTGTCTTGTTGGAGGTTTGAGAGGTCTTGCGTAGATGAACCATACCTACCCCTATATAAATGCACTCTTCCATTCCAATTTGCCGTAATAAATCGATGTAAGCAGGCATATACCCATCATTACTGATCTCTTCCTGGCTAGGGATCTTAATTGTTAGATGTTCATCATAGATAAAATACCTACCTTGTTAGTATAACGTGGGGTATCATACTCGCCCCTATCCCACTCCTACTAAAAAAAAAGGGTTCTTACAGTTCAATATTCCACAACCCGACGCGAATTCCACACTTCTCTACTTGAATAAGTCCTGGGATCTGATGTTCAGCTCATGCAAGGTACGGTACCTATAATAATACACGTCTTACCCGACCCCGTCGTCAGCTCTACTGCCTCCTAAGCGGTCAGACGACTGCCGAAAGGGTACGGTGTAGAAAGCCCCGGGGCACTAGCAGAGAGCTAGGTACCTAGGTCAATATGTACATGGGTACGAAGTAGGTTTCAGCCCGGTCCTTACCCTACCCTTTTACTAAGTCATAGCTGCCGCCCGGCACTTAGAATGAGGGAGGGGGAAAGACCACTGGTATGGTGTCGCCGACATTTAGCCGAAATCTTATGTGAACGTGTGCACCGCCTCCGAGACTCCGGAAATGCTTTGTCAGCTTCATGTTCTTCACGGCCTGCGTCTCTTTTAGTGGCCGGGAAGTCTAGGAAGGCTAGGGGAGGTCGTGGCGTCTGTGGTGAGTGTGTGCATAGGGGAGGGTTGTCTTGTGTTGTTCACGATGTATTTTTTTGTGGAAGCGTAAGATTTCTTTCTTTATTTTTTTTCTTTTCATAAAAGAATTGCTTTGCCATTATTTTGATAAGAATGTTTTTAATATGGGATGGCTTGTTTATAAGTCGAGTTGTGTGGGTGGTAGTCTTATATATGGTCTACAATTCCAGGTATATTGATGGTTACACAAACTCGTACAACTACGAAATAAAGAGTCTATGTACCCTCAATGGTCTGAAAGGGAAAACTTCAACTCGATATAAAATATTAATAGGTACTATTTATTATAAGTATGCGAATTCAAATTTAGCTACGATGGCATCATTTTATTAGATATATAGCCCAACTCTGACCGGAAAGCGAATATCATTAGTTTCTATCTAAATAGTGTCATAGTTAAGGCTAGACATCTTTTTGCAACGACCTCTCTGCCGACTCTACCAGATAATTCACTTCATGGCAGGTAAAATTAGATCATGTGCTCTACAAAAGATAGAAAAAATAAATAAATACCTAAATAAATCGTTGCATATTTATTTCAGTTCGCTATCTGAGATTTATCCGTACCTATTAAAGCAGGTGTTACCTAATATACTCGCTCGCATATTTATAATATGGTATATCCTCCATAGTACAAGGCAAAATGTCAACTAGGTAAGGATATTTAACTCGCTCACCAACTGGTAGGCTGGATTAAAATCGCTGTACTCATTTAATGCACTATGCTTCATTATTATGCAGAAGCATAGTCCTCCCAGCTGCATAACCACCCATTTGCGGTGCTTGCTCGTAACTAATTCAATTACACATCCCCTGTATGACATCACCGTGAGTACTTCAGATTCTCCTTCCAGAACTGGGTGATTTATGAGTTAATTACCTACCTCGTAAGATAATGACAGTGTTAAGTCGAAGATCTCAGACTCAGAAGCTACAGGGTCCTCAAGGTTTCGACACGCATACTTCAGATAGAACCTCGCTGGCAGAATATGGGCATGAGACTGATTTAAAGAAGGAGGCTTCCACCTGATGCGTCAAGTGATGTATTTTAATCGGTATTATCCTTGTCATTGTTCATGACCGGTACCTCTAAAGTACATGTATATTAAATAGAGCTATGTACCTAGGTTATATGTAGGTATGTATTCCTAATGAGGTAGATACAGATAGTACTACTAATCCAACCCCTTAACGAACTCCCCTATCTCTCTCTCTCTCTCTCTCTCTCTCTCTCTCTCTCTCTCTCTAGGTAGCTACATCCTCAGACGAGTATCTTCAGTGGGTTGGACTTTCTAAGTCTTATTTCTCATCGTAGAATCATGTACAATACTATAGGAAGATGTACAATACTATAGGAAGATGTACAATACTGTAGGGAGATGTACAATACTATAGGGAGATGTACAACACTCTAAGGAGATGTACAACACTATAGGGAGATGTACAGTACTATAGGGAGATGTACATACCTTGGCATACATGTACATCACCTACCTCTAACATACTTTCGTCTCATCCCAAGTCTGGCAACTCTATGTCTATAAGAAAGCAAACCTGTGACCATACATATGGAAGTATGACTACTCCTTACTCCACCGGTATAGTTACTTTTACCAAATCGCCATATGTATATGGCGATACAAAATACAAGCTCAGATGAAATCAAACCTACCCCTCTCGACATACATACTTGATAAGTCATCTTTTATAAAACTTGCTCACATTACTAACCATCCTCTGGCCATCTTTTCGAGCAGAAATACCTTTTTCTCATTACTGTCTTGTCTCGACAGAATTCTAACTCCTACAACCTCTACCTTGACAAGTCTTTCTTCATCCTTCTTCATCTTCTTCATTGTTCTTCGTCTTCATCTTCATCGTCATCTTTCGCAGTTCGTCTTCAGTGGTTTCAACCCATTCACAAGTTCTCATTTCGACAATCAAACCATCATGTTGGTTATATACGAGACCTGTCATGATGTGTTCGTACCTCTCATGGCAGGATTGTCTGCCTATAGCTTTACTTGCACCGTAGTCACTTTCATCGCCGTTATTGCCTACATTCGTGAATACCGCCGATCAGAACGCCTCGTGAAAGCCCTCATGGACCTAAAGACTACACGAAGCTTCCAGGAACGAAATGTATTCGAGTCAGGCAAGTTCCTCTCCATTCTCCCATCTCCTCACCCACTATGACCTCTCCTCGCCTCACCAAGAGGGAGGACAGCTACGGCCTAATGAACCCCGAAACATGAAGCGAAAGCCCTAATTCCCCATCCCATCTCCATCGAGTTACTAACCCGCAGATAAAGGTGGCGTAGATTCCGACCACAATCTTCTCGAGGGCCACCTCGGGGGCCACCTCACGGACAGCCACTTTGAGGGACACTTCATGGACAGCCACCTCGAGGACTACCTCGTGGATAGCCACCTCATGGATAGTCACATTGAGAACCACCCAACGGACAACCTCCTCATGGACAACTTCTTCGATGACCCGGCCATAAACAGGGCCCTCGACAATGTCTTCATTCCCCTGTTGCCCGAAAACGAGCCTGTGTACTTTGGGCCCAACATGACCACCCTCCACGAAGACGGGCGATCTTCGTCCTCGTCGTCGTCGGTCTCCAACTATAACCAGGGCTTTAAATTGGAAGACCCCGACGACAGGCACGTGTAGTAAGGATCCACACTTCGCGACCAGGAGCCTACGCCTCTATAGGCTTATTAAATCAGTGAAGTATTTTACCAATACTACTTAACCACGCTATGGTCGGCGAATTATACAGGAGCTACGAAAAAAAGAAAAAAAGGAAGAGAGGTATGGGACAAGGCGTTGATTTCTTCTTATCTCACCCAGATCGTCGACCTTGAAAGACGACTAGTGAATATGCTTATTCTGCAATTATGTTCTCATCTCACCCAGATCGTCGACAACGACGACGAGGGAAGATACTCACGCTCATTTATGTCTTGATCTCACTCAGATTGTCGACTTCTAACGACGACGAGGGAGGATACTGAATCTGCATTTGTATTCGGCGTTATGGAAATGGACGAAAGAGAAAAAAAAATGGAAAATCCTGTAAAAACCCCCCAAAAAAACTCAACTCTTAGTTATTTGGTAGTTTACTAAATCAATGCGATGAATTCGCCAATACCTTGGTTCCTAATTCTAGAGTGCTTGCTGTAGTTTTGCGTCCTCTCGTCGGTCGTCGCTCGTGTGTGGCATGTCGTATCGTCGTAGGCTCGAGGGCTAGTTGGGCTGGTATCTAGGTATGTTGTTCGTGGCATACAAGGGTTGTAAACTTGTAGGTAGGTTATTTTGTTATGTGTTTGCTACGTGGTATATATATGCCAGTCGGATGGCTATTGATTAGAATGTATCGAACCGACGAGCAGCGGTGGCTATTCATAGTGAACAAAGTCATCAAGATCGCGTCTAACAAATGTAATGTTGAAGTTGTCTTTGATCTTAGTACACTGGATAGTTGTAATTATAGGCATGTATACCACTATAATAGGCCTGCTAAAAAGAAATTCTACCTTCAAAATTCCCTTCCCCAATCATCAACTAAACGCAGTGGCTCGGCTTGTAAGGTAGAAACAGGTATTTTGTCTTTACTTAGTCTTATTCATTCGAAATACTTAACTAGTATGTAGGTATTTTATCGAAGAACTATAGGTAGCTTTGCCACACCTATATGATGCTGTAATTCTTTCACATTTCGTACCGTACCTCCTGCTAACGAAATACAGGGCTTAAAGGAGGTAGGTATACGTACCTACCTGCTAGTATGTATACCTGAAGATAAGCTTTATTTCCATACTAAATTGAAAAATACAGCGCAAGAGTCTACCTGTCAATATGGAAATTTAGACGACTATATTAGCTACCCTAGGTACTGTGGACTAGTAGAAGGCTATAGGGGATTCTAAGATTCCCCCCCCCTTTTTCTTCCATTTTTCATTACCCCCCTTTCTCCCCTTTTTTTCATTTTAGAAAAAGAAAAAAAAAACCATAAGTGATAGTATCACGTAAGGAAAAGGAATGGTACCATTAAGTCAAGAATAAAAAAAAAAGAAAAAAAGAAAAAAAAATTCAAATATCAAAAATGCTACCTATAAAGCAAGCTGCCGATATAGAAACGGATAACACTAAGATTACCATGCGAAGAGCTTTTATAGGTACCTTATAACTAGCTAGGCATTTAAAAATACAACGGAAATGCCCTCTGTCTATTCAATTCCAGACATATATATCCCTACCTACCTAACTAACCCGACAGACACCTTCCTCCTCTCTGACAGAAAATCGTACCTTATGACAACATAACCATCCACGCTTACCATATATATACTTATACTTACACTTACACCTATATAAGTATCTATGTATGTATGTACTGAGAAAACAAGATAAATGGACATCGGTACCTACCCCTTGTAAACATCATAAGATTCTGTTCGTTCAGACGACATATAGACTCCCCCCCCTTTTTTTTTCTCTCCGTCGCCGAGGCCGCAAAGACGCGCCTTCAAACGAGCGGATGAAAGGCAGGCAGAATCAGATAGATGGTACCTAGGTACCTTCCTCTCCTACATACATAATTTACTCATTTGCGGTAAGTTCAGATGACACATCGGTCCTGTCCTGACTCACACTGTCAGCTGTCTGCTAATATGGGACGATATAAGGGGGGGGGAAACTTTATATTTACATACATAGAGTTTACATGTCACGCGGTTTTGTAAGTACATACCGTACATATGCTCGTTACGTGTGTACATATGTACATAGGTACAGTACAGGTAATGTCACTGGGTGTACCTATCCATACATGTAGTTGAGGTTAGTCATCGATCGGGAAATCAAACCTTCCTTACCATCACGACTACCATTACGAGGATGCGACCTAGTAACCTGGAAGCGACGATATAGGTAACACGTCAGGGATAGATAACCGTAACATGCACAACGATGATACCGTTGAATACATACATATGTGTACCTGTATCTGTCTATTGATTGGCATGTACCTACATAATTATTACAAGGCCTATATGTGCCTACGTATTAATCGACCGTGCTCTATTACCGCCGCGTCGCATTACCAAACTAGCAAAAAAAAAAAAAAAAAAAAGGCGACTGGTTCCAAGTGAGCTCTAGATAAAATGTTCATAAGAAAATGTTGTATTAATTTGTTATTTTCCCTCAGCTCGTAACTCGTCCCAGGGCTATGCAACCATCCCTCACGCATAAATTTACAAGCGCACTCTCCCCGCTCGATCGCCCGCTCGTCCCTGCTCATATCCCGGGCAAGCCGACGACTGCTCTTAACGCCGGTATCAATCGCGGGAGGATGTAGATAGGATAGATGCCCAGGAACGCTACTAACAATCCGGTGAGCTATCGAAGGGGGGGTTAGCAAACAGATAGATCACGGGGAAGCGAAGTGAAAACCCGTGTTAACTAACCTTCTCGAACCAGGTATGGAAGTAGATCGCAGTCATGAGCAGCATCCACCAGCAGAGCGCCACGACCCCCAATGCAAACCTCCCCCCAAGCCCCAACGCCTTCTCGTCCGGAGTATTAGTAGCCGTAGCCGTAGTCGTGGTAGTAGTAGTGGCCGTCCTCTCGGCCTCGACCTGCGCGCCCTTGACCGCGCCGTCGGGCATGACCACGCACCTCTCCTCGCGGCCGCTGGTGCGGTACACGACCCAGCCGATCTCCTGCAGGAGGAAGAAGCTGCCGAGGACGAGCAGGAAGACGTGACCGCTGATGTCGTGGCCGCCGCTCCACCGGCCCCCCGCCGCCTTGCACGCGACGGCGGTCAGCAGGTCTGCCCCGTCCGCCGCGCCCCCGGCCACCGCCTCGCGCGCGTCCTCGCACCTACCGCCCGTGAAGCGGAAGCCGCGGTCGATCAGCGCCGGCCCGAAGCACCACTGCGTCACGAGCGCCCACCAGGCCGTCGCCAGCGCCCACCGCAGCCACGCCCGCGCCCTCCTCCCCCTCCTGCCAGACGCCAGCCCCGCGTGCGTCAGCGCAAAGGCCGCGAACGCCACCGTGACCCAGCCCCAGCCGCGCTTGACGAAGAGGGTGTTGAAGACGTTGTCCTTGCGCGCGAAGTAGCTCGGCGCCGAGGCCGCCACGTGCGACTGGCCGTGGACGTCGTACGGCGCCGCGCGCGTCTGTGGGCTGAGCACCGAGAAGGCGGCGCCGAACGCCAGCAGCGCCGGGTAAGCGAGTAGCGTGGCCGCCTCGAGCGGTGTCGGCAGGTACGGCGCGTTACGCTTCGTGGCAGAAGAGGTAGGGTGCGAAGGACTAGTAGCGGCGGCGGCGGCGTATCCCGCCGACGGAGGCTCGCTCGTCTCTTTTCTCGTCCTCATTTTCGTCTGTTCTCGTGATCTCAGTGATGCGGTCGCGTTGTCGTCGGTCATGGTCAACAAGGGACTGACATTTAATAGTAATGAATTAATCAAGACCGGTCTATGTGCCTCGCTCCGTCATCGGGGATCAAGGAAGTTATAAGAGCCTATTCGAATCAATTAAAATCTCTTCTCCTTCTTCTTGTCTTTCTTACGTGTAGTATAGGTAAAACGTGCTGCTGTAAGTGAAAGTAGTTCGAGTAATTTCTAGTTGTAGATTAAGTTGTAGATTCAATGTTCCTGAGCTTCGGTAAAAAAAAAGATGGAAACCGCCCGATGACGTTTGCTGTCACCTAGACTTTAACACGGTACTAGGTAGCTTACGTTCCGAATTTATACTAGCGTCATATGCATTGGAAGGGTTCCACTTCAAATGACCTTGTCCTCTTGAACCCTTATAAGGTTACCTGATGTTCACTACATATGTACGGAGGTCGAGGCCAAAAGTATGAAACGTTCGGTACTTGCAGCTCCACAGTGTAAATATTCCTGCCTCAATTTTACCATCTATCAAAAGTACCTTATTATATAATAAATAATTGAGGCTATCCAAACCTAATTGAAATAATAGAAATAGTTAATTTAATTACTATCGCTTTTACTATTGCTGTAACTATTATTACTCTTATTATTGTTGTTATTATTATTATTATTTGATAGGAGACCCAGAAATTAAGGTCTGATGACTAAGGGATACTTACTAAGGTTTAGCCTTAGCCCTTAATATATTTTATGACTTATAGTTGTTATTGTTTTTAAATAGATTCTTTCCTAAATCATTAATAAATAATTTCCTACTCTAAATAAAATCTATTAAATTTTGGTATAAGTTATTGTTATTATAATCTTCTTAAACCACCATCACATTCGTAACAATTAGTAACTCTACTTCTCTCGAAATAGCCCATTCTAAAACCTACCCTTTCACCTTTTCCCGATAACCTCATTATCAAAAACCTTATACTATTATCTATTATATATTAAGTTATAGTTAATCTTTATAGAAAATATAATTTTATAATATATTTCCGATTATCTTAATATAAAGGTATTTGTATTGGATTTAGAGAATAATCACTTACCGTGGTCTAAATTTAAAGAGGATTTATATATCATTATTTAAAAATCAATTAAATTTATCCCTAAAACCGCAAAACCACCTCTTTTTTAATAACCGATAATTTTAAGATAAATTATTAGATTAAAGTTAGATTCCTAGAAAAATTATCTAAAAAACTAAAGAATTAATAAATTAATTTTTATTAATTTTTTTAAATAAACGTTAATTAAGATCGAAAAAAACAAATTAAAAGAAATTAATAAAAGGTTAATTAAAAACATATAAAAGGTATAAGAAAAGGTAATAAAAAGAGAATAATCATACCGTAACTAATCAAAAACCCCTAAATAAGATAGCCTTAAAACCAACCCAAACATACCAAGAATACCAGACCCTAAAAGACATAATATACCCTTATAATAATTACTATTACCAATTATACAATACCAAAACCTACCACACAAACCGACAATATTTATTCCCATCTCCAGTATTGTATATATACCCATAACTATACCCAATCTAATACCTATCCCCACTCCCGATATTATACCCACACCCACAACCATACCCAATCTAATACCTATACCTATACCTAATATCACATATACACATATACTTATAGAGAATATATTATTACCATAATTAAAAGAAAAATTATAAATATTAATACTTATTAATATAATAACTCTATTACCTATAAAAAACTTTTAAATAAAATATTCGCTATTAATTTACGAAATATCTTTACTAAGAAAATACTTACTATTACTAATAAATATATAACCCCAAACCTTCCACTATTACAAAACATTTTTATTAAAAAAACATTCTCTATTCCTAAAATTAAAAATAAAATTATTAATATATAGATTATTTAAAATCAACAAAACACCTTCCCCATAAAAAAAAGAAGAAAAGTAAAATGTATTTATTTAAAAATTATTAAAAATAATTATTACTTAATAGAGAATCTATTTAAACCTTAATATACCAATATAATTGGGACCGTTAAACCTTAATACACTAATATAATCCAATTTATCAATATTAAATCTTAATGTGTTAATATAATTGGGACTATCGAACCTTAATATATTAATATAAATAAGATTATCAACCGAATAAGAAAGTATAATAACTTAAAATAATATAAAATAGTAGATTTTAATAGATTATAAAGGTAAAGGAGTGGATTATAACCTACCATTATTACTAATAAAATCTTTATTACTAATAAGGTTTCTATTATTATTAAACAATTTTTTACTATTTTTAAATAATTCCCTCCCGCCTTTAATAAACGAAAATTCCTAGGATTTTTCTTAATTTTAATTTTTTTAAAACAATTTTAAATCTTTATTTTCGGTGGAATCTTCTTTAATTTAATATTTTCTGGGTGATTAAGGAATTTTGTTACCGAAAGATTCTTCCCCTTAAAAAGAATTAATGTAATTATTTTAAAGAAAATTAATATAATTATTTTAAAAAAAATTAACGTAATTATCCTAAAAAAAATTAACATAATTTTTTTAAAAGGAATTAATTTAATTGTTTTAAAAAGACTTATCTTCGGATTCGGATAATATATCGAGTAATAATATAAATAGTCTATCAGATTCAACTAATTAGTTAAAACTATCGGGATTACCGGGATATTTAAATTAAAATACGATATTTTTATTAGGCGGTTTTAACGGTTTCGTTAATTTAAAAACCGACAAAAATTTTATATCTAATTTAGTCGACGTAATAAACGCCTGGTCGGATAGCAACAAAACCAAAACCAACATCCATAAATAAAAATTAATATATGTGGGATATTTATATTTAAATCTCGAGGAAAATTATAGTAAAGATAATTTTATTATAATTAGTGAATTTGTGTATTGGAGAAATATATACCTATTTATAAATAATATTAGAAAATATATTATCATATCCGTATAATAAATAATTATTTAATAAAATTTCTCCTAATTATTTAGAAGTATAACTTAGGAATAGTAGACCGGAGAATTTTTATCTAAAAAATATATCGAATTTAACGCCAATTTGGATAATGTAATTAATATAATAATCTTTTGTTTTAAAATACCTATAATAAATATGTTGGTAACTTTAAAAGACCTAGCCTTAATATATAGTTTAAATAGAATGGTAGTTAATAAGTCGATCCGATTTTAGGTAGTGTAAATTATCCGGTTTTATAAAATAATCGGTCGGCAAAAATCCGTTTAATAGATGGCGGAAATATATAATTTACTTTATTTTCTTTTAAGATAATTAATTATTAAACCGGAAAAGTTTGCCGGTTTTTGTTTGGAAGATTTTTTTATCCATTTAGAAAAAAAAACTAAAACATATAAAGTTATTATTTATTTTTATAAAAATATCTAAAATTTTATAACTATATTACATATAATATTTTTAATTAATAATATATTTGTTTGAGGTTATATTTTAAGATATTAAGGATTACCGGTTCTCCTATAAAACCTAACCCTACTAACCTTATTAATTAATATAGTAGCGATAAGTTATTAGGGTAATATCGAGGAGTAAGATCCGGATTTAGCCTCAGTAAATAATTTGTACTAGCAGCAACCATATTAACGAGGCGTATTAGGTTATATTAAAGGTAGAAGTTTATAACGTAAAAAGTATAAAAAATAACAAATATTTTATCGCGGAGGTTTTTAACAATAAAAAATTAAAAAAGATATAATATGTTGGTCCGGTAATAGGCGTTAATAGAATAAATACATTAAAGTAAGGTAAGATAGTAACGGAATAAAATTCGATAATGAAGTTTATATAATTAAAAACGAAATTAATAGAAAGAATAAAGTAAATACGTTAAAAAATAATAATTATTTTTTATTTAATAAATACTTTGGCGATAAAGAGGGTAATCTATTAATAATAAATTAATTTAAGTATAATTTAGTTTATATTATCGGTCTTTTTATGTATAATATTATAAAGAAAAATATAAAATATAAATGGTATTTATATGTGTTTATATCCAGAAATAAATTAATGGTATATGTAAAACGGAAGGAATATCGAGATCTGGAAAAAATTTAAGCTAGGAAATTATTGCTATCCATATAGTTATAGATCTTTATATAGCTATAACCGTCTATATAACCACTGTTATCCATATAACCATTATTATTTATATAATTACTGCCATCTATATAGCCATTATTATTTATATAATTATCGCCATCCATATAATTATTATTAAATATATAATTACTGCCAAATAAATAATTATCGCTAAATAAAAAATAATATCAGAATTTATTAGTCGAAGATATCTTTAATAAAAAAAAACCGATCGATAAGAATAATAATTTAGATTTATTTAACTAAAAAAAATTCTTATTAAAGATATAATAAAAATAACTGATAGATTTAAAGTGTAAATTAAAGGTAGTAACGGATTAAGATAAATTAAAATAAAATATAAATATGAATAATAATATAAATAAAAGGGATATTAATAATTTTATCGAAATTATTAAAACTAAATCGTAAAAGAAAAAATTCAACCTAAAATATAATAAGCATATTTATATTACGTTTAAAATTAAATTTTATAAAAAGGAAGAAGTATATACCATATATAAAAATATAAATGTTTTGGAAGAATTGATAAATAAATCTTGACTTATAATATATAACGAAGATTATATAATAATGAGATAAAAGGAAGGTTATATAATAAAAGGTATTATAAGATTAATTATTTTATATAATCTTGTTTAATTTTGATTAAAAATATTAATAAAATAATGAGGGTGACGAGTCGAATTCTTAATTTAAATAATAATATAAGTATATAATAATTTGGAGTTAAAATTTTTTTTAAGAATAAATTAATTAAATATTTATAAGGTTATTATAAATTTCCGATATAATATAATGATAATATATTTATATAGAAATGTAAAATTCCCGATCAATTTCTATAAACCTGATAGATTGATATATCGACAAATTAAAATAAGATAAAATATTAGATTAATATTAGGTAAATTAAGATATCTACTTATAAATTATATCGATTTATCGAAGAGAGATAAGTATGGGAATATCCGAGAATATTTATTTTTATCCGAAATAAAAAGAGTTATAAATGTATTATTAGTTAATATAATAAGTAAGGTAGTGTTGATTATTAATAAATTAAATAATTATATTAAGATTTATTGGAGCCAAACCTTAGGTATAATAAAGGATTTTAATAATAAAAGTAGATATAAGATAAATAAATTAATCTTCTATTTCGGAAAATTCGATATAGTAGAAGAGGATATGGAAGTATTTATAGCAAATAAGACATCGGAAAATATATTAGAAGATATTAAAGTATAATTAAGAAAAGAGTAATTTAAATTGTTAGATTTAGGCGGAATATCGGAAAATAAAAATAATAAACCTTCGAAAATATTTCCTGAGGATATATACCCCGGCTTAATAAGATTAAAAGATATCTTTAGTGTATAAATAAAAAACAGCATATATATATAAAATATTAATAGAGATTTTATATAAAAAGTAAAAAAAATTCTCGAAAAATATAACGTATAGTTAGGTTATAAAATTATTAATATATCTAAAGAAAAAAAAATAAAAATCGACCTAATTAATAATTAGTAATAAAAAAAATTTAAAACTTAATTATATAGGTTAGGATGATAGGATAAAAGATTTCTCAACAAAACCTTTAACAAAATATATAATATAAGAAAAATAAATTAGATAAAGGAATCAATTTTATTCGGAAACCTAATATTTATGGTATAGAAAATTGTAAACGGAGTAAAGAAAAGAAGAGTGGTAATAAATTTGAAAATATTGAACGATATTATAATTTCCGACATTTATTTATTATTTATATAAAAAGACGTTATTATTGATATAAAAGGAAAATGAAAGATGATAGTTGTTGACGGGAAAAGTTTTTTTTATTAATTATTATTATATGGATCGTATAAAAATAAAATAACTATAATCTTACCTAAAGGATTGGAAATATTAAATATTATGTTAATGGGTTTTAAGAATAATTCACCATATGTTTAATAATTCATAAATCAAAAGTTTATCGACTATAAGTATTATTACCGAGTGTATATAGATAATATAATGATTTTTAATAATATAGAAGAGGATTATTTAGTGTATTTAAATATGATTATGTAGTTATTCGAAACGATAAAGATAATATTTTTATTAAAGAAATCTTTTTTAAAATATAACGCCATACAACTATTAAGATTATTAATCAATAATTTCGGAATTTTTATTATAATAGACTAAATAACCATAATACAAAAACTGGAAATTCTAAAAACATTAATGGATTTGGAAATTTATATCGGTATGATAATTTGGTTACGGAAGTATATATTATGGTATTAATAGAAGATATTCTTTTTATAAAAATAAAAGACGGATATATTTGTCGACAGTTATAAAAAAAAGGATTTACTAATGAAAAATAAGGTGATAAGGAAAAAGTGGACGTTAAAGAAATAATTCGAATTTATACCGGAAGAGATGGAGGTTTTTAAATTAGTTTAATATAATTTATATATGGAGATATACCTATTATATTAGGACCTTAATAAAATAATATTTATTAAGTTGGATGTATTTAAAGAATAAGGATATGGAGTAATGGTATTCTATATAAGCGGGGAATGGGATGGAGTTAATATATTAGTTAATAAGATCTAGTTTATCTAATTCCTAAATAAAGTATTTATTAAAGTAGAATCTAAATACCAAACCATTAAATTTAAAATCTTTTACTTAATATAGATATATAAAAACCTATATCTATAAATATAATCTAGTAAGGAAGTAGTTGTTATATTAATAGACCATAAAGTAATTAAAGGTATAGTTAAATAAAAGAATTTAATTATAATAGATATAATAAAATATAATTAACAATTAATAATGGTTTCCACATACCTTAACTAATATAAATTAGATATATAACATATACCAAGATAATTTAACCTAATACCCAACACACTATTTAGACTACCTACGATAAATATTTATAAGGATAAGAAGGAAAAGAATGATATTATCAAAAACAAATTAAACAATCTAATAAATAAATTCATTTATAACTTATTATTAGTAGAGGTAATGTTTGGAGACGATCTAATAAATAAATTCAAAAACATATATAAAATAAATAAGAAATATAAGCTTATTATTAGAAAGTTATAAGAAAACAATAATATAATGGGGATACACTTTAAATTTAAAAATAACCTACTCTATTATAATACAGAGGTAAAAAGAGAAAAATTAATGATACCATAAGATTACATATAAGATATTTTCGAGATAATATATAATAAATATTATTATTTCGGAATGGTAAAAATGGTAATTAAATTAGAAAATTTTATAATTAATAATGTTATTAGGAAATTATAAAACTATCTCGATTATTACTTAGAATACATACTTAATTACATAAATAAAAAAAAAGTTTTTGGGAAGTTTACAACTAATTCAAAACGAACCAATTTTATATAATATAATAGTAATAGATTTTATAATTGCTTTACCGAAAATACTAATCAAAAATATATATTAGAAAATATCTGGTATCATAGAATATAACATATTATTAATAATGATATATAAATTCTTTAAGAAATGCCTACTCATACCAAATCATATTAATCATAACGCTAAAAAAAGGGTAAATTAATTTTTCGATATAATCATATTATCAGATTAGGGTTTACCACAATAAATAATTAATAATAGGGATAATAAATTTTTATCGGAATTATAGTAGATAATCTTTCTTAAGGCAGGAATAACACTAAATTTTTTTATAATATAATATTTGTAAACCGATAGTTAAAGTAAAAAAAAGAATTAAAATATCGAAATTGTAATATAATATTATATTTTAATAAATAACGAATTTTAAATAAATATTATATCGGCATTATAGTTTAATATTAATAATATGAAGAATTTAATATTAGAAAAATCATTTAATAAAATTGTTCTAAACTTTAAATTAAATACGATATTATTTATCCTTAAGGTACTGTATAACGCGATAGATTTCGAGATATTATAGCGAATATATTAGAAAGAGGTAGAAACGATTATCGATTTTACGGCAGAAGTAAATAAAATTAAATATGATAAAAAATATTAACAAAAAAAATTTAAAATAAGTAATAAGATATATTTAAAATTATATAAAAGATATAATCTCCTTAGAAAACCTTTTAAGAAATGGTTTTATTAAAGGATAGGGCCTATAATAATTATAAAAAAAATAGGTAATTTAATATACGAATTAAATTTCTTTAGATATTAAAAAATATATCGAGTTATATTTATAATATATTTAGTGTCGGGATTTCCGGGTAAGGATTTTTTTGCTAGGAGGAAATTGTAATTAGGTTAGATATAGGTTGATGGAGACGATAAGGAATAAAAATCTTATAAGATAGAAAAGTTAATTAAAAAAAGGGTTAATAAAGCCGGAGGGAAATGATTTTTGGAATATTTTATATATTGGAAAAGATATAATTTAATATATGATTAGTGGTATTTAAAAGATATCCTTATGTAAAATGCGGCAGAGTTAATTAAAAAATTCGACCAGAAAAATAAGATGTTATTAAAAGAGTTACGAATAAAAGGAATTAAATAATCAAAAATAATATCGACAATCCCAAAAAAAAAAGATTAGGATAAAATAATAAATGTTATCCCGAAAACAAATATATATATATAATTATTTATAAATATACAAAAGAAAGATAATATATAATGGTTATAAATTTTAATTAATTTAGACGTATATATAAAGTAAGATAAAAAGCTACAGAGAATATAGAGATATAGGATAAAGAAACGAAAACGTTTTTTTTTTTTAAAAAGGAAGGGGCAGTTAATAAAAAACCCAAAAACTAAGGTCTAATAATTAAAGGATGTTTATTAAAATTTAGTTTTAATTTTTAGTATATTTTATGGTTTGTAACTATTATTATTTTTAAATAGATTTTTTTTTAAATCATTAATAAATAATTTCTTATTTTAGATAGAATTTATTAGATTCTGACATAAATTATTGCTACTACGGTTTTTTTAGACCACCATTACACTCATGACATTATTATTATTATTATTATTATTATTACTGCTATTATTACTACTACTGCTACTATTACTATTATTACCATCATTATTTGAATCTATAAACTTCTTTATAAGTTTCTTAATAACACTTTCTTTTAAAGATTTATATAACTATTTTAATATATTCCTATTTGAATTTATTATCCAACTCATCATTCTTTTAATAGCCAGATTCTTTATGATAATTATTGTTTGTTACCTTTTACCTAATAAATTACTTAACTTATTAATACGTATTATAAATGTTTCACTCTTTTTACGTACCGTTATAAAAACATTAAGTATCAATAATAACAAATAAATAATATTATAATAAAAATTCTAATCTTTTTCATCTCATAATTATAAATAACTTTTCATACTTTTAATATGCGTATGTCGAACAGTAATATAATATCTATAAACCTACTTCTACACAATATATTCTAGGTAGAATCCGATTTACGTACGTTGTTATCTAAGTACTGGTCGTTTCATACTTTTGGCCGCGACTTCCGTACACGTTCAATATACGTAGTAAAAAATGTACATAGTAAAAGGGTTGTAACTACGGATTACGCTTAGGTCACAGAGAACCTGGGTACGTTATAGATGGTATAAGCCTACAACACATAGTATGAGACACTATATGAGATACTGTACGAAATACTGTACGAAATACTGTATGAGGTATGTAGGTACTTAATGAAAATCAATGTCTGGTATTCATGTAAACGGAATAATGCAATGCCATCATTTCCCCCCCCTGCAGAGATCTTAATGATCTTGTCGGAACCAAGTGGTATCTTGAAATGCGTCTTGTCCCCTATCTGAACTCCGGCCATCCTTATGGACTATGAACCTCATTTTGCCCCTCCCCCTATCCCTGATGAAATGCAAATTTCCCTATTTAAATGCCTCTGGGGCCACGAGAGAAGTGAATATGTGGAATCAAAGAAAGCTCCGTGTCAACCTTCACCAAAATGCATATGCTCAAGCTATAGGTGCTGCCGTGTGCACTTTACGGATTCATCACGTGTGGCGGTGGCGGCTTGGACCCGCAGCTATCAGGTGCAATAACTGTTGTTCTGGTAGCTGTGCTTGTCGAATGAATCTGGTTTTGGGTACGAGTCCCAGTGGCCGCACCTCAAGGCACCTGGGAGCACGTGCCCACCGCTGTAACCGTCTGGGTAATTGTCAGCGTCACAGCAGAGTCATCATCACCGGTACCGCTCCCTGCGCTCTCCGACGGTATGGGCAACGTTGTTGCAGGCTCGGTCGTTGATGCCTCTGTGGTCGAACTTCCACCAGGTGGAACGTAGCTACCTGCCGATGTGGAAGTAGATGTAGCTGTGACATGAGATTCAGTTCCAACTGACGAGCTGCTAGCCGAAGGACCCGAGTTTGAGCTCGAGTCCGTGCCCGAAGTCGGGGAAGCGGGTGCGCTAGCAGATGATGCCGTGTTCGCGGTCGAGGTTGTAGCAGACGCTGTCGCTGAACCATCGCCGGAACTGCTTGGTCTAGGCTGGGCAACCGATCCGGCCGCCACCTCGAACTTAGCGATAGCGGCACAGAAGTTGTTTCTGTTATCCTTGTCAAGAGCGGCCGATCGACCGTCCACAGTAATCATGTTAACCGAGGCCTTGGTGCTGACTCCAAAGAGGTGAACTCCAGTAGAGTCCTCTATGCTGATCATGTTGTCCTGGCAGTTTTGCTCGTCTACACACTTCTGGCCATAGTTGTCAAAAAAGCTGTACAGTCCAGTGCCGTAGACATAAACTGAGGACGAGTTCGTGACGCGGAGGCCCCAGGTTCGAGCGCAGGTTTTCGACGAGCCATCACAAGATTGGTCAAACTCCGGATCGAAGTAACCTTCCAGGACTGTGGCACCATCGGGTGCAGCAGGGTTACCCTGGAAGTAAGCTGTCTCGGATTGAGCCACGCCAATGAAGACATTCTGCGCATTGGAGATTTGGTAATTGTAAAGAATGCTATGTTCCGAAGCAGTGCCCCAGAACCAGACGGGCTTCTGAGATTCGATGAGTACACCGCGACCATTGAAGATATTGATTTGATTGTGGTCGTCGAGATCGAGCTCGTGGTCGGCAACCCAGAACCAGCAGTTCTCAACGTACGCTGAAGCTGTCTGTGTCAGGTGAAGCATCATGAAAGCACCCATGCATTCAGGATTAGCCGTTGTCGTGACATTTTCGTTCTTGCTACACTTGTCGGACTGCAGCCCGGTTCCAGCAGTCCCGCCAATACGGAAGTGCACGTCCCACATGCCGGCAGCGCCGTTTTCTGATCCAGCCAAGTTCCACTCCATAAGAATGGCACCAGGGAGAGAGCCCTTAGTTTCGATGATGAGGTCGGACATCTCTACATCGCCAACATCGCCTGCCTGGCCAACTTGTAAAACAGGCGCAGGCTTGCTCTGATCGGCGAACTTGCTACCTGTAGCCATAAGCAATGGCCACATCTCTCCAGTGATCTTAATGTTCTTAGGGATCTTAACGGTATCAGAAATCACGTATGCGCCGTGATCAAAATAGACAATTTCGCCGTCCTTTACGCTGTCGAACACTTTCTGAATGGCTGCGGTGTCATCGGTTTGGCCGTCACCCTTCGCTCCGGCCGTCTTTACACTGACAAAATTGTTCGACGGGACAGTCTCGTACTGAGGCTTGATACGTGTAAAGATATTGCCACTACCATCCAGAAGAACATTAGGCCGGTGGACACTTTCCTTAGCGGTCTGAACCGCCTTACCGCTGGCCCCAGTATATTGACGTCCTTGGGCAAATCCCGCGATTTTTTGATTCCCTTCAAGTACGGTGCTGTTATCTTTGGCGTACTTGATGGCAGTGGGGACAGCCTCGGTCATATCCACGTTGTCCAAGATGAGGGTGTTGTTGGTGTCCGGAAGATCGGGTCTGTAAAGAGTACTGATGCCAACTTCAACGTTCGAAATCTTACTGTCAAGGAGGAGCAACGATCCAACTTTGATAGTTTCTAGGCTGTCGCTTGTCATGTCAATGCCAAGCTTTCCACCATTGATTGTCACGTCTTGCATCAACCACAGCCAGTTCCATATCATGTGGATGGCTGTGTTGCAGTTGTTGAACGTCATGTTGCGAGAGGTGTACTGCTGACTGCCGATATCAGCCCCGATGCCTCCACCGTTGAACGTAAGATCAGCCATGAAGCCACCAGAGCCATTCTCGATATATAGCCCTTTCTGCTGATTCGCTTCACTGGTGTCGGGGTTCATCTCAAAGACAATATTTTGCAGACTTGTTGCTTGGGCAACTTGCCAGTGAATTCCTGCACCCTTGTTGATTGGCATATCCTTGATATCGATGATAAAGTTGCGGACCTGGCGGAAGAAATTGTTCTGGTTGATGTACCAATTTGTCGCCGGGTTGACAGTATAGTCGTAAGGATTCGCATCGATTACCGCTATGCCATCAAAGCTCGCGGTCGCCTTGAGAGTCGGGACATCGAGCGCGTCACCGACAAACTGAGTATAATAGGACTGAATGATTGGCTTGCTCACTAGATAGACGCCGGGAGGGAAGTACAAGAGGGCAGGTGCAGTGGTTCGAGAATCGCAGTGCATGATACATCGGTCGGCACCATCTTGAACGGCTTTATTGATGGCGTCGGTGTCGTCAGTCGCGCCATCTCCCTTAGCACCGTAGTCCTTCACATTGCGAAAAACTTTATCGCCGGGATCTCCGAATACCGCAATTCCCTGGCGTTCAATATTGGCAACCCAGTAACTGGAACCCGCGTCTCTTGACTGTAGGTCAGATGTTACCGGCCTGCCGGCTGCTGTAGGCCCGGCAAATAGGCGTAGAGCCAAACAAGAAATAGTAAGGAACTTAGAAAGCCCCATCTTGAAGGTAGTAGTAGTTATCCCTAAGCGGAATATAGGACGCTGTCCACACTTAGAAAAAGGTTATGAGACTGGTACTGTATAAATTTAGTTAGAGCTCCTCCAGGGAGATTGTTGTTAGGGTTAAGAGGATAGAAGGATAGAAGGAAAGAGAATATTGCAGGTATAGACAAGAAAGGAAAAATCTGGAAGATAAACAGTGGTAATAAATATGTACTTGTAGCGAGGATGATTAAGGAGAATTTTAAGGAAAGATTTAAGGAAAGTAGGAGGAAATGAAAAAGTAAAAAGTGACTTGAGGTCCTCGGTGAATGTGTTGTGTTGTGAATCAACTGTTGGCGGACAATAATGATTGTTTATGGGTGGGCTGGAGGATGTGGTAGGGCGGACTCTTTGTGCAAACTGAACAGGAGAGCTGGATCGGATGCAACACGGCCGTGTCACTGACAAACAGGAACAAGAAATATGATATTTACAAAGACTTACAGTAACCGTGAATCTTGCTGTTCTTTTGTTGACAGACTCCTTTTTGCTCCGTCAATGAGCGGTATCAATAGCCTGCCAGGGCTTAATCAAGGTAGGGTCGTTAAGGTCTTTAGATTTCCTAATAATGAATGACTGAACGAGTGACTACGCGTAAAAGGATCGTAGGTTGAAAATGAAAGGAGTGTTGATCAAGGAATCAAAGAAACGAAATAAATATGGTAGTAAGGTGAAAAAGGTGACCTAGGAAGATCCGAGGTTGAAGAAGAATAGAAGTGATGTAGAAAATGAACGGCCGAAAAAAAAAATCGACATTTATAGATACATGTGCTTACCAATGAACAGGATGTATCTAAGGTTGGTATAATAAGGTAGCTACTTCTTAAATACATACGGTAACTGTTATTTATCATTTAACGTATGTATTATCAATTGGCATTAAACAAACTGCGCATTAGTGAGGTGCCTTCCTCACCTTAGTATGTCCAAAGACGCAGCTACCTACCACATGGTCATGAAACAATCAACGCAGCCCTGTTATCCAATAGAATCCCATGTACCTCTCCAGATGTAGGAAGTACTAGCTGGCGGTTACCACATACATACATGTACCTATTTACAGCTATGTACATAGATACATATGTACATTACGAGATATTTCATGATTGTACATACCCCCATATGTACCTATCTCAAGTACCAATCTTAGAAATATACATGTCATTCACTAGGACTTGTAAGTTGTAGTTCTTCAATGTTCTATTTCATAATGTTACGAGGTATCTATCCATTCACGTCGCCAAGCCCCTTAAGCCAGCGAGCTCGAGGTTAGGGCCAAGAAATTCGGCAAGAGCATCGTAGAAACTCCAAAGTTCTAGACAACTATTTTTATCTACTTGAAAACTAAATTAAGGTAGATTGCGTTGGTAACAAGGAATAGTATTTGCGACAGAACTATGAGGTATGTTTACGAAAGTGTTGGGCTTTGATATTTTCTTAGTGCTATGTACCTACTCAACTTCTCGAACTAACTTGTTCATCCGCTAAGGATATATGTACCTACCACGGAAAAATATATTTATCTCCTCGTACATGTAGGTACCTGGGATTTGTTCATTTTCTGAAGCTATCAAGATCTAGGAACAGGGGTCAAAGTCCGGTTAGGTACTACTTCACATCTACATACTGGGTGGTATCATGGACACCCTTACATTGAGGATCTACATGACGTTATTAGCGGCTAGTACCTAGTCTACTGTTCCTGCATAATGTGGGTCATTCCTCTTCGACCCGCATAGAAACGAAAAACACCAGGCCAACCAATACCATTAAACGAATGCGGCATGAAACAACATCACTACACAATCAAAATTACGGATCTTGTTTCAATCAATCAATTAATCAATTCGGTTCGGTTCTTCCCCGAATCCCCTAATGGTGCATATTACCTATCTCGTGCAAGCGGTTACGCAGCTCGCGTCTTTACGGTAGGAAAATTCTCTTTTTGTATTTCCATTCGGATGATGAGGGGGAGTTTCAGATGTACATACATTGTCATCAAGAGATGGTTACAGTATCAGCTGAAAAAAAAAAACCCCTTAGGCCTAAAGGTAATCTTCTATGTCAGGTACCTACTATGTAGTAAATTATCTTGAAGTTGACATGGAATCATTTTTATTAAGGTTAGGCATCCCCATCTTAGGCCACGTGTGGTCTGATTTTTTAGGAGTTAAGTACAACTCACTGATTTAAGACTTCCGGCCACATCATTCTGGCTACTTGAGGAAGCCGCCATTATAACTTGTATCTCGCAAAGGTAGATCACCATACAGGTATATCGCTGTGCATCATTATGTACATCTTACATACATATGTATGTAGTATCGTCAACGATGTATGTATGATGTAGCCCGTAGAGGACCCGAATCGGTATTACCAGCGCACAACTCTATGAACGTACCAGGTAGATATATTTTATGTACGAGGTACCTAAGTGTTCCACAATGTATCTTTACTTAGGTATACATGTAGCTTTTCATTGGCGGCTGTATTCTCCTATTAATAGTACGCACCTAATACATATGTGTGTATATTTAATTGTATATTACCTAGCTAGATATATATATAAGTGTGTATTCTTTCGAGTTAGTATCGAGTATAAGTGTGGTGGTTCCCTTTATCTGTACAACGACAATGATCCTACCTATCCATAAGTCTTTAAAGACCCATACATATTCGGTAAGATAAAAGAACTTTTCAATAGGATTAACTATCAGAAATGAATGGGTTAGGTAAGGAAAAGTTGAAGTCTTTTGGGACGCCATTTACGATCTAATTCCGACAGTCGTTGGCAGTTGGCATATCAGAACTATGGACTACTTATTTGGAGTAGCCAGCTGGCTGCAGCTGCACCTAGAAAAGTTGGAGTAGTAATCACGTAATACATAAGATTGATTAATTGATTTCAACTTTAAAATTCTATACTCTGAACTTCATTCATTAATACGTGTAAGTACCTTATATTTAGAAACTACCTTCATACTTCTTTAAGACATCGAACACATTCTTGTGCATGTACACTTCAAGATTGTTACAATGACAGAAATGACAGAAATGACGCACCCACTTGTACCACGGAATCTTCCAGGACTTGTCAAAGCGGCCTTTGACAAAGCTCGAATTAGTGGTGATGTGAACTACTACCCAACTCAGGTCACCATCTTGACACCTCATTCTATTCCTGTGAGCTCATTCAATACATTCGAAAGCTCTCTTAATACCAGGAATCCGAGCAATTTACTCACCTTCCCATCCTACCTTAGTTTCAGCTTCGTTTCTCACCCGCTTTGGCATTTAAGCCCAAAGCCCCAAAGCCCAGAGAGCCTGATGGAAAGCCTCACAATCCCTTCGAAACCCCTTCTCCTGCTATGCTCATCGCCGACCTACCGCCATCTCATAGATTAGTTCTGAATAAATTTGCAGTCATACCTGAGCATTTCATCTTGGTTACCAAGGAGTTCAAGCCTCAGACTCATGTTCTGGAGAAGGATGATATAGACGCGACCCATGCTTGCATCCAAGCATATCATGAAGACAGACAGGAGTTATTCGCATTCTTTAACTCAGGCCCATACTCGGGTGCTAGCCAACCACATCGACATCTTCAGCTACTTCCCGTTGAAAACATGAAGGAAGGGTTGGCGGATGTGGATCATGGCGACGAGTGGGGTGTGCTGGCCGAGAGACTCGTTGGATCGAGATCAGCATTACCGTTCAACATCTTCGCGACAAGCATACGCTTAGACATGACCGCCGATGAGAGGCATAATGCGTATCTGAACTTATATAGACGCGCCACCAAGGCCATTTTCCCAGACAGAGAGGTCCGTAGTGACGGTGAGGCTGAGATCAGTTATAATTTCGCAATGACCAGTAAATGTATGGCATTATGTCCGAGGACGGCAGAGGGTGCGATGGTGAAGGGTAAATCTGGAGAGGATATTGGTGTAGTATCCCTCAATGGGACTGTATTGGCTGGTACCGCTCTCGTCAAAAATCAGGCCGAATGGGATATTTTGAGAGAAGACCCCAGCATGCTGCTTGGCGTTCTTAAGGAAATTGGACCACCACCTCCTTTGTGAATATCAACGGAACAACAGCTTACGGGGGCGTATGTGAGGAGATAGTGAAGCTCGACGGCTATGACGATCAAGTTTTTAATTTTATTTGCTAGCTTGATTACGGCTCATGTTGAAGCCTCGCCGTTGTAAGTACATACCAGCTCTCCGATTCTACGTTATATCGAAAGAGTTCTAACACACCTTCAAAGGTTCCTATCATACACACTCGAGACCAACACACCTTCTTCATCCAACATACTCGTATAGGCCAAGCAATTCACTAAGCTCACTTCAATCCTGCCTTGCCTTCTTCCACCAACTCCTTCCACTTTCTATGGCAAGTAGCTCCTCCAAATGGGTATGAGCCACCATGTTGAATAATGTAATCGCCTACTTGTCCCCATGGCGCTTTGGCCGGTATCATCTCGTCGCCTTTACTCAACTTGCGGACGGCTTTCTTAAGGAGGCGAATCTGTTTCATAGCGTTAGTTGAGTCCGAATTGTCCACTGAGCTCACTTACGTCGTTGTCTTGCCACTCTGGCTTTCTTTTACGCACTTCTGGATCTTTCGTTAATGTTCGAAATCGTCCTCGTAATGTTGACTCGGCTTCATTAAAATTCCCTTTGCGGCGAATCTCGCGATACGTCATGCCCGCCAACTTGGATTTGACAAGGAACTCATCCTTAGCGGATCGTGCTCCCTGTCCATGAATTGGAGACCCTTCAACGCCGCGAGGCATAGGGTCCTGGTGCTCATGTTTTATTTGAGCAACCCTGGTCTTCTCGGATGACTGTTGGTGTCTTGCGGGTAATTGGGGGAGAGTAGACCTCCTGCTGCTTGAAGATGACGACTCGGATGAGGCCATGGGTATTAGGCGCGATCTTACTGGCTTGTCTGGCAACTCTTTGCGTGGTTTTTGGGTTGGTGGTCGCTGGGGATGGTACGGAGTATGAGCATGGTGATGCTCAAATGCGGACGAGCCGAGATCTGAGTCGCCACTAGCGATTATAGCGTTTTGGATGGACTCGGAGGATGAGGTCGGAGTTGGTGATGGTTGAATTCTTAACATCTTAGGAGAAATTGTAGAAGGGTAACTCGCGCCCCAAGTATTTCCCGAGTGATCCGAACCAGAGGTAGGAATATCTGCCCTTAGGTTCCCCGCTACATTTCCATGTATTGTCATTGGGTCGAGCGACATCGCCGCTATAGCCTCGGAAGCTGCCGAGGAGGGCGCAGAGGAAGAAAAGCTGCCAGAACTCACTTGGGTGGCTTCAAGAGGCTCACCGAAGACGGGCATGTTCGTGTGCCAGCTATTTCCAGGCAGGCCGTCCGGAACCTCGAGATAACTACCTGCTTGGTTGGCTCCAGCTGCATTGTATGCCTGCCAGGGAAATTGCCGAGCGTCATAGTTAGTCCCGGGCCCTCGAGAATACGCATTCGTTGTTCTCAGGTTTGGCAAGAGGTTTTGCTCGCTTCCTACCAAATCTTTACCGTGCTGGTGATGACTCGGGCCAAAATCCCTTCCAGCGTTTACGGCTGGAACACCAGCGGCAGTCGTTTGATTTTTATGGTATGGCGTGCTCGAATCGACAGTGGGAAAATAACCGCTATATAGATCCTCGGTCTGTGAATATAGGCGTAAGTATTTACCCTGAAGCTGCCTCGGCGATTCTGACGATGATCTTACTGTATAAGCTTCATCTCCACTATCCGTCGCCATCAGTTGGAACCATTGCTCGTTATCCATCGTCCAGTTCGATTGACTCTGAGACAATACGTCGTTCCAATGCCAGGTTTTCTGGTAGGGACAGTCGATAAACGGCGAGTTACAAAGGATGTGACAGAGTTCCTTTTCACGAATTCTGCGAATGTGAGACTCAGACTCAAAGACGTCGTCGCTCGGTAGAAAACCGCCCCAGTCAGGCTGGGGTACCGTCGGGTAGATATCCATCTTCGATGTCTTCCCCATATCGAACTACGTCTCTGTCTTGCCTCCTTTTCGCCTCACACACCAGCCACAACTCCCTCTCTACCAGCCTTCACCGCCGCTTCTATTAGTATTCTGCGCGAGCCTTAGGCTAGAGTATACCTTCAATACCCCGCTCAACGTTCTGCTGGTAAGCTGGTGTTGGGTATGCTTGCAGCAGAGCCTAGCGGTCAGGAACCTATGTTCTTGGTAGCGATGCAGGTCTTGTGCGGCCTCCCGAAGATGAGTCAGGAACCGTTCCCGCAGCTGTCCTTTCAGGCAGATCACACGAAGCAGGTTGAGGATAGACCTGATGGCGAACAGTCAGTGGCCAGCGTTGTGAAAAGAAGTATATGTCTGAGTGTGAATGGAGAACACCACGTTCTAGACAGTAATTACCAGATTGCTGAAGAAAGTAAAGGAAGCATCAGTAGGGTTATTGGCTTCACTAGTAAAATGACTGCGGTGGCAACATCTGGTATACCACCCGCTAATAGTAGCTAATTCAGCTTCTATCCACCCCCTGGAAGTCTCTGTGTTCTCACAAGAAGAAAAGGAGGATCAACGGGACCATCCTCGTCTCCTTATGGAGGAATGTGTCGGGACTAGGACGATTCATACAGAGTTTTAGTTTCCAGAAGCTCGCCCATTGTTTTCAGGTACAGCCTACGACCTACGCGAAGACACTCTAGAGCTTTCCGAGCATTGATGGAGAGTGGAGAACAAGGGGCCGAAGTGGAGGAACGGGAAGCATGAGTTCCAAAAGGGGATCTCTAGATTACCAAAAACGATATCGATGCCGGTCACTCGTCATAAGTAATCTGATTCTCCCACCTAAACTGGAATCGATGAAGGCTTACCCAATCTCAACAAGGGCTACCCCTGTGCTATTGCCATTCTTGCTGCGGCTCTACCTGCGAGAAGTTGCATAGGAGATTTCTGAACGAGATCTCTGCATCACGGCTGCATTAGGGCCGGTATAGGTTGCTTCCGGTAACGAATAGGCCATCAACTGGTGGTTCCAGTATGCAAAGCTTACGGCCATATGCGAATAACTTATGCAAGCATTTCATATACTAGCAAGAAATGCGTGTGAGACGATCCCTTTCGGCTGACTTAACCGGAGTTTTCCATCTTCAAAATGCTTACCTCTAGCTTCATTCTCCTGTTTGATTCCGCACTTGGGACCCGATCATGTGCGGGATTCTGACAACTACGAGCGAGAGCACGGGATCCTGCTTCTATGTACCTTACACATTTACTCTGAGCCGTCGACCTCAAGTACGAGCGTACCTAGCATCTGTCAGAATCTAGCTATGCCCGTTATCCGTCATCCATTTAGGCAGCTAAGGTCTACGACGATCTAATCTCGACGAGGAGGGGGGTAAGGGAGGTTGAAATGCTATCTAGGGTTGGTAACCGAGACACCATGTGCGAAGTCTGTCTGGGGGAGAGACATAGCCTACGAGGTCTATTTTCCATATCTTAGAGATAACTAGGTATATCCCAACCTACCTCTCAGGGACCACAGACCCAAAGACAACCTCTAAGCTGTCAAGTATCCAGCCATTTCGGAATTGTCACATATATATCCGATACGTCACTAGGATCTAAGATCCTTGACCCCCGGAGCCTGGTAATATCATACATCCCGCTGTAGGGCTGTCGCTCTTTAAAGACATACCTGCATGAAAACCAGTGCGAAATATATTCGGCTTACATCATTCCTAGGGTTCGGAGGAGCTGAGGTGAAGCTTGAAAGCGGGGATTGCAGAGGTTTTGCAGCTTCATCTAATAATGGCCTATCATCGTCGTAGAGTAGATGGTCAGAGGCATCGCCATGCAAACGTTACGTACAGGACTAAATCAAGTATCAAATCACGGGTATCGGATGGCTCCGAAATGAGTAACCGATGCCCCCCCCTTTCCCCCCAAACCGACGTATCGTCAAATCCCTGCGAGCCGTATCTCCAGATTTTTAGGTAAACGTTTGCAAGATGTGGCGGCAAGGCTACTACTAGGTATCTACCGGGATTGCCATATACGGTCGTCATCTTGGATTCATGAACTTTGGGTATCGGGTTTCTCTTTGCCCTCTACCGTGGTTCTTCACATATAAATCACCGCAAATATACATGCAGAACTTATGCAATGCAGCCTAAGCTCACCGATCGTCCGTTCGGCATGGTCCCACGAACTTGTATATAGGCAACGGTACAACTTGTGCCAACAAGAGAGACTATGCTGCGTTTGAGACATATCGGCCAACGTTGACAGACGATGATGGTTTGTGGCTCTGTGTAACCACCCCTTCCCCCCCCCTTGAAGGCTAGCCCCCGTGTGAATCGAGTATCCCGCACATCGACCTCGCAGACTTCAGCTGGTCATATGTAATAACACTACTGAGAAAGCTGCCGTACGCTCATACCGGAAACCCAGCCGACTCATTGGCTAGGGCTCCCGGTACTGGACGATATCCATTTCTCTGTTTGATGATGACGTACTAATAGGCTAGTCTTGCGGGCCCGTTATATGAGAAGCTACCTAGCGTGTTAAGATTACTTGTACGGAGATTGTTGTTGGTGAATATCTATCATTTCGATGGCTAGATCGGAGGTACTAGGTTATCTGTACGCCAACGGAAGGGATCTCATACGTACTAGTACTCGTAGGCGGATATCTTCTCCTGGCTGAAGAAGATAGGTGCACGACATTTCTAGCACACGTATTAATGCACCTGCATGTCATAGACTACCGACTTATTGGTAGATCTCATGTCTTCCAACGACCAACCCGGCGATCGGACGGTCGAAATGTGAAATAAGGGGGTTGGTAGACTAGGGTAGAGGTGAGTAGACAAGTAGACCGGTCTTCTGTTCTGCGAGGGCGAGGGTGTAAGTCGTTTGAACGTGCTCAACGATATCCGTTCATCTGCAGATTTGGCTTTTCTTATTCCAGTCTATTGATTTATTTTCTTATTGTAAACAAGGAAATTTGATCGAATAACGATATCTAGAGAGCAAGAAAAGGAGAGAGGTAAATATCTGATATGCCTCAATATTGACATGAAAAAATCAGGCCTCGGTTTGAAGCTTGAGAAATAGAGCATTCGGAAGTTGGATGACGACCGAACGTTGCAAGATGCCGCCGAGGCTCTGCACCCCTGCAAGGTCTAACAAGCTGTACTGGGTAACTCCCGTATGTGGCGTCGCGATCCCCTTCAAGGTTGTTTCTGGTTAGTATCCAAACGGCCAATCCTAGACTCCAGATCTGCCCGAGCGCTGTTACAATCTACGATACATATGACGATACAATGGATACATATTAAAATACATATTACGATACATACCTATTACAAAATTATATGTTATAGGCAGAGCACATTGTCGCCCCTCAGCTCTCGACAACCCGCCAACCCTATACGCGAATGATTAAGGGGCGAACAATCTATCAAGCTTCAACCCTACATGTTATATACCATCTTGTCCATGTCTATTTCATCCATTCGCTCGAGAGCGAAGCTTAACTCCGTCCTCGCGCGGAATAACGCAGCATCGCGTTTCACCGTCGAATCCAAGAGCTTGGAATCTTCAACGGCAACAGACTCGACCTAGCCCTTACCAATAAGCACTTCAACAAGAAAAGAAATATCATGTCCGAGAAGAAGAGAATACCATATTTAGGTATGTATATACCTACCTACCTACGTACCATATTCCGTCCACCTACCGTATACTAGTCTGGTACGACGAATCACATCCACCCGACTTACACCTCTGCATCTTTCCCCCCATCCAGTTAGCGTTGCGCCGTGTCCTCCCTGACGACCCTTGGCATTTAATACTCACTGCAGAATCTCGCAGCTTCGTGTGCGACCGGCATTCTTCAGGAGGGCGTTAGCCCGTACAAAAAGGTTACTCGTCATGAGATGCTAAATTAAGACGTCGATAGCAGGTGATATGCATGTCGAAACGGCCAGACCGCGGCACCTACTAGTTCGCGCCGAAAACTTGTGGACGGGTCAGGCAGCCAAAGGGAATCGTTATCTCGATACTGGCTTTTTGATTAGATTGTATCGTGCTAAAAAGGTCGTAGAGAATACCTAGGTGGCAGGCATCCCTGGACGTAGGCATTATCCTGTAACGGGCTCATCTGGTCGACGCGATTTTCATATTGTGTTTATCACGACATGTCTATGGCGAAGCATTCTATACCTTGTCACGAGCCGGCAAGCTACGTTGGGGGGTTTTATACCTTGAGTTAGGTGGAAGGGAGTGTGATTGCGTGCTATATATCACCTTACTCGCCTTGGACCTAGCTTATGCTCATATGTAAACGGGACTCGGGGGGTTGGCGAGTATTTGGACGATAGGTAAACATGTCTATTACCTAGGTACCTATAACCCCTATAGACCTATAACTGTCATGGCGTGGACCTCAGGCATGCGTGGAAGAAGCTTCTATTCCATTCTCTGCCAGAAGTCTTGGCCCGTCGACGATTGCAAGCTAGGCTACCTATGGGTCTGCGTAGGATGGTTCTCCTTGTTTAAGGTGAGACATTCATGGACCATGACATTAGATGTAGGTAGGTATTAGAAGGTACTTATTAGAAGTTTATACATGTATTAGTATAGTATGGTTCCATAGCATGAGCTTCACTTGACAAATTAGCATATCACACTCCCATACATCGTTTCGCATAGGTAGTCAGGGTAAAGTCGTAGATGTCGATCCATATATTCGCTCCGAGATAGAGCAACGTGCCGGTGATATAAATTTATTGAACTCTTATCCTAGGTAAAGAACCACGTAGATATTAGGTACCTGGTAGAATGGTACTCTGAGACTTCCTTTTATTCTATCATCCGTGGCAGCTTAGCAACTGAATCTTTCACTATTCCCTCTTGATATCGGCCTTATTAAGAACTTCTCTATTCTTTAGCAAGTAAGGTATCTACCTACCTACCTACTTCGACAAAAAGAAAGAACCTTCATCACCACCATACCAGCAAAGCACACACACACTCTCTCTCTCCATTCTCACCCCATCGTACTCCCCTGAGCTACTTCACTAGGTACTCTATCAGGTACCACAAACTCTATCCTCAAGAATCTACAATCATTTTCATAACCACGTCTACCTAACCTACCTAATACCTCGCTAGATCCCACTATCATTCACGATGTAAACAGCACCAACACCTCAGTACCTACCTAAGATACCATGTGCTTCTCGCCCCCCTTTTAAGAGACCCATCTGTACCTACCTACCTACCTACCTGCTTAACTCATCCCATACTATAGAACAGGGCGGTAGAGCTGCAGCTCTCCCACCAGAACCATAACACCAATAACAGACACGCCCACGCCACCCGTCCAAAACTCGAAAAGATCCTACGCCGTGACGGACAACTTTTCAGAGAAAAAAAAAGGGGGGAGGGGTGGGAGGGAAGGGGGTCGTAGGACTTACATACCCATACCTCTACCTACCTAGGTACCCAGCACCCAAGTACAGGGACTTAATAAGGAGAATGCCCTGCATGGGCACGCACGATAATTCTCGTAACTCGCGGAGGCAGGTAGGTAATCGACACAGGTAAAGCGATTGTTGTTCAGGCAATCGTAGTAAACATATGCCCATCCAGCTACTTACTACCCCCTTACGCTCAAGAATAAGACGTATAGTACCTCATATGTAGAGTTACTACGCAAGCATCGCCATCGGCAGAGAAAAGAAGGCGAGGCAAGCCACGACATGTTATATATATCACCATTGAGTCGTATATGCAGTCATATCCAGTCATCACTTTTTATATTCTTATATTGCTATTTTTCTTTCTGCTATTCTCGAATCTAGCTACTGTTATCTATTCCACGAGTTTAAGCGGAGGAAGGTGATCTTCGCTCAGTACAAATATGTGCGTGTTCGGCGCGGGAGGTGTTAAACCTGTTCCATGATTGGCACCTATTCCTTCGCGGGCCCTTAGATATCATGTAAACGGTTAAGCCCTCCACCACCTTTACACAGCCGCAGGACAGGTATTAATTATCGCGGGTGTCGGTTCTTCATTATGGGGTAGGTACCCAAGCGAGAAGCAATGGTGATCTATATCTGGCAGATAGGATGCGCGAGAAAAGGAAATCGAACTGCCACAGAAAAATTAAGGGAGAAAAAAACACAACCGCTTCTAATGCATAGATGTGATAAGTCTGGACTCCCGTTCTAGGTTTGGCTCTTTTTTCTTCTTAAACCCGAACCCGGAGGGTACAAAATCGGTCGATGATGAACATGTGAATTAGAAAAAGGAAAAAAAAAAAAAAAGAACAAGTCTCCCACCCCGCGAGGGGCCTTGGACGCCAGGCTATGCTTCGCAATGCAGAAATAACGGGGTAGAAATGAATACCTTCTCTTCCGCAGTCCGTATTCCGTACCTCGAACCTAGAACTCATAACCACTCCCCAGACGTGGTAAATAGTCCTCATGACAAGGAAATTCGTGAGGCGGATTCGCCGACTAGCCGCCGTCTGAATAATATGACGAAGACTTTCTGATTGGCGCTTCAACCAATGATCGTGATTACATATTTATTATATCCACCGAGCCCAAACTCAGTTCTCGTTCATCCGATATCTTATATGAAGCCAGCGTTGTTCATATCGCACGCGTTTTCATGCCTGCGAGAACTTTCAAGCATGTTGATATCCGGCACATCAGCACCGAAATCCATGAGCAAGATCTTAGCATCCTGGCCGGTGCTGACGATGCGTCGGTAGTCGCACTTGGCACTGAGAACCCAACTAGCATGCCAGCCAGGAAAATCTAAGAGCTGCAGGCCCGTTTCTATGTCGAAGACCTTGATATCGGTATCGTAACTACCGCTGATGAGACGGCCGCTGATACTGTCGATGTGTAAGCTACGCACCAGACGGTCGTGAGCTTCGATTGCTCGAATGCATTCGCCAGTGTTCGCGTCCCATATGCGGATAACTTTATCACTCCCAGCTGAAGCGACAAACCGGCCGTCTTCAGAAAACTGACTGCAGGCAAGGCCCTTAGTATGGCCGGAGAGTTCACGAATTACCTTGCCACTGTCGATATTCCAAAGCTTGACGGTAACATCTCCAGAGCAAGATACCAGCGTATTCCCACGTAACTGCACTGCGTTAACAGGTCCCGTGTGGCCAATGAGTTGCTTGATCAGAGCACCCGTGGCCCGGTTCCACACGCAGATGGTACAATCCTTGGAACATGTCACAATGTACTTGTCGTCGAATGCCAGATCGAGAACAGCAGCAGTATGACACTGAAGGCGTCGAACGGGTCGGTAGCCAGAGCGCACACTATAGACGATGCAACTAGAATCGGAAGAGCCGGTTACTAGAATATCATCATCATATTGAAGACATAGGATAGAGGCGCTATGATGCATTGGGAACGAGACGGTGACAGGTACTGAGGGGGCTATATGCTCGTTCTCCGAGTACAGAGCGTAGTGTACGGGGCGACCAGTTGAGTCGAAGAGGACGGAATTATCATTGACGACACTCGGGGGTCCAATAACAAGGCGGCATTGGAGAGTGTGCATATCCCAAATTCGAATAGTCTTGTCTCGGGACCCAGTTATGATTTTGTTCCTATTCTAGCGGTTAGTAAAAAAAAGCAACCGAGATAAACCATTTACATCAAAAAAAAGGGGGGGAGGGCATACTCGTCGAATTGTTGACAATAAACGCTGTCCAGGTGTCCGTTGAGGAAGACGGCGCGCGCTCGCTTTCCTATCTTCCATCGCTTGTCCAGTTCATCTCGCGCTTTATAGATCTTTTGCCAGTCGTTCTTAGGGCGAATAGAAGGCACTCCAGCACCAACTCCGGGTTGCACGGGAAGGCTTGTCGCATAAGTATTCGTCTTTTCCCGGAGAAACGACAGCCGCCAGACATGTTGGTCATAAGCCACGTTATGCCACACTTTTGATACCCTGCTCGCTACAGCCAGCTGGGAAGCATCCAGGTAAGAAAGAATTTGGACTGCGAGTTCAGGGGGTAGGAGGGCTATAAAGTCCGTCCTGACTACTGGCGCAGTTTCTTCCATCGACACACCGACCCGGGAAGTGGATGCGGTGAAAGTGATTCCGATACCACTCTCACGGTCGTTTTGGGACTCGGCAAGAGAGACCAGCTCCTGATAATGTCGGGCATTACCAAGCGATTCATTCTGCAACGCAGCTGCGGCTTTAGCGGCAGCACCCGTATGCCAGGGAATGATCGGGGGTTCGAGACCGTTACCGGGTACAGGACGTATGGGAAATTCGGGTTGAAGGGGTGAGTATATTGTTTCGAGATAACTAGGACCTCCGTATGAAGTTCGTGGATGTCGGAAACTAGCAGCTTGTCGTAATCTATGCCATGCAGAGTGTGAAGTGGTAGGGCGCATTTCGTTGTTCTCGGCAGCCGATTCAGAGACGCGTCGCTCACGGCGAACGATACCTTTGAGAGATAGCGACGCGCGCCTAATCTTTCCCTTAATGGATTCGCCAGAAATACTCTCATTGCGAGACTTTCGAGATGGGTTCGCAGTTGTCGGTCTAATAAAGTCTTGCTGATCGCCTGTTTCCATTCCAGTGTCATGTGAGTAGGAACTCGCGCCTGACGAGGTCGAGGGTCCGTGAAACATGGACGCCAAGGGCTTAATTGGAAGAGAACCCGTGGCAGCAGGCATGGCGATGGTAATGGTCGGGAATGACCTCAAAAAAGTTTCTTTTTTTTTTGATCAGCTGCGTCGTGCACTTGGTTAGTGTCCCCGAGTGACCAAAGGAGTATTAAATCAACAGCGACAGCAAATATGGCTGCAAAAGAGTAAAGTAACAATAGAGAAATAACAAGGAAAATTAGAAGGAAGATAAAGAGATGGATATAGTCTTGGCGTATGAGGTTTAAAGTAATAAGAAAAAGGTGAGAAAGAACGAAGAAGAGATGAAGTAAACAATGCGCCGACGAGGCCAAAGAATGTAAGCTGTTGATAGCTGCAACTTGTTGTAAATTAAATGTTTTTGTGGCTGGGTTTCAATGTTAATAATAAAAATAATAAGAAGAAGAGATGTCCCAAATGTCAGTACCCGTTTTTGGGTAGGGTGGTACCAGGTACTGTGTGGTACCTTGCTTTTAGCGAAGATACGCAGTAGTGGTAGGTAAGTACCTTCCCGGTATTCTGGTCGGTCGTCTTTTTTTTCTTGTCTCCACACTTTATTTATTTTCCCGTCTCCTTTTTATTCGCCTCTCCTGAGTCAGGCATTACCCTACCATATGTACAGCTAACTTTAACAGCACTGAGAAGAGGGTAGGTAATAGAAATTGAAGTCAGGTACGGAATACACCACGCTCAATATATATACCTAGGTACGTATTTGATGTACATAAGTCCCTGGTATGGGGGATGTACATTGTAATTAATCACGTATCCTTCATGTATTAATTCTTAAATGCATGACCATAGAAAAGATAGAAGGGAATATATTGTCTGCATATAATTACCTACATTAAGATCAATTTTTACCAGATTCGAATCTCTACCTGATTACGATATACTATACGTATATTAATGTACAACCAACTCCCTATACGTACATGTAAGTTATTGGTTCTTTTCCCCTTCCCAGCTTAGTTAAGATTGACTCGCGCCGTCCATGTACCTACATAAAAGGCACACTGAGTGGGGGGAACACTTTTTAGTGAAGTAGCCGAGAAAAAGTCTAGTGTATTATTAACTAGACAAAAGGAAAAAAAGGTTTAAGCAGATGCAGTACGGAGTTCATACGGCATGAGCGAAGGTCGGGGACCCCGTCTGTACAATGTATCGTATCCACTTCCTAAAACATTACTTGTAGGTATGTACGTACCTACTTCATCCAGATATTATCAATACAAGTGACAAACAATAGTCTTTTATTCAAATCCTGAAACATTCTTACTAATAAAATAAAGTTGGGAAATAGCAACTCATCTTTCTAATGTTGCTAAGCACTGTTGATGCATTATCTAGTATAGGCATCTTAGGTAACTTGAGATCTAGTCATACATCACGAGTACTCTTAATCGAGGTTGCACATGCACTTTTGGACCTCCAGACTCAGGGGTATGTGGAAAAGACCCTCCTTTTAAGGTTGTACCCCTTGTTTCATTGCTCAAGTTATCTCATTAGAATGTTGATATGCTATTAATAACAATTAGATGTCGAATGTAGACAATTCAATATGATTTATGGATTAAGTACATATATACTATCATGTACCTCATCCTTATCCTCATCCTCATAACCATAATGCCTGACATAATGATTCTTATCTCTTACCATATTGAACATTATATATACGTATAAACCCTAGTACATGAAATAATCGTATCATGAATCATTTCTCATTCCTCAACTTTGGACTCTATTTTAATCTTAAACACCTAAGCCTACGATCATATTCTTGTCAGGCTGAGCCTCATCTTATGGATTCCCGTCGGATCCTACATCCTACATCCCGAATTACCTTGTGAATCCGCTTCATATTTAATAAATATTAAGAAATAACTATTTCTTACTAACAGTATAAGTTCGTCGATAAGTATAACATAGCAAATGGAGGTATACACGAAGCATAACTCGAACCCAAGATGCAGTGTCACATCGAGGACGGCTATAATAACGGGTTTGCCGTCTAGCCATAGAGATAAAGGTAGGTAATAATCACAATTCATAAAAGCATCCTCGTACTAATCTCATATAGGTATTTGACCTGTTCCTTCTCATAGCGCCATTATGCCATAATTGTTGAGCTGCCGTGAGGCGCCGAGGAACCCAAACTTCGCCTGTTTTCGACCGTATAGGTATCAAATTAATGTCTTCTCATGTTTGGCGCGTTGCGAGCCATGAAGCTTTGTCCCATACTATTTGTCAAGTCGACCTTGCGACAATGTTCACGATGATTCATACGTGCTTCACGAGTCTCCTGCATATCGATTTTCCACCACGGGTTTGACATGCGGTTAAACAATCGCCAGCCTCCCTCCTCTTTTGCTGTCTTGACCTCTTCACCGCGGAGTACGATGAAAAATCTGCATATCGTTGGCTTCTCTTGATACCGTCGGAATAACCCCTTCCTGCCGCGCTCCGGAGGTAGTTCTGTGATCCGTAGTTCTTCTTCTTCAAGGATCACCACCCGCCATTCACGCCGACGGAATGGCGTCCTGTTAGCTGCCCTGATTTTGTCCTCCACGAGCCGATGAATTCTGTTGGATATATCTGCTTCAAGACCGAAGACTCGATTGGCAAGGTCCTGGGCGTAGGATCGTCTCTTTTTACCTCCCTTGGCCTCATACCCCTGGATGGCATTTGCGTGCAAATCGGCCAGTTCTCCTTGCTCATACGAAGTCAATGGTTTGAGCTCTAAGAATCCATCATTCATAGTTTTCCATCTACGACTCGGTATGATGCCGCATGTTATCTTGTCGCTGTCCCAACCCAACGTATCCTGAGCGGCAATGAGTTCCCAGGCTTCATATACTGTCTTAGATGGCTCATAACTCGAGACGGTACTATTTGGAGTTAAGTTAGAGAGACTTATTTCTTGAATGTGATGTTTTGGATTTTTACAAACTTACAACCCCCTACGTCCGCCAGGATCTGGGTAAGAAACCATGGATAGGATGGACGTTGCATCATCGTCGATATCGCCTGGTCCTCCTGCTATCGTGTCTGTGTCCTCTTCGGTCGATGATGAAGAGCTTGATCTCGAAGACATCAGGCTCTCTAAGTATGGAACATCTTTAACTTCATCTGATGAGGCCATTGTTAACTGTATGTTCTTGGGTATATGGTTCTTTGAAATTAAGTAAAACAGGTTGCTGGATAACTCAGAACGGGGTAGAGACAACCCTTTATATGCTGTTGAGTCACTTGTTTTCGATTTGGGGAGTTATATTACCCCAGACCTCATGATACTACACAATCTCGCATCGAACGAATACCGCTGTAGTTATTCTTGGCAGCTTCAGCTGCTTAGAATTGTGTCGTATCTAACGCATGGCCGAGTCCATGATTGGGCGTTGGTATTGCACGCTGCCAAGCAAGCAAAACTCGGTGGACAGTCACAGGAACATTCCCCGCCCGCATATTTTATCCAAATTTTCGCGATTGGAACGAGCTTATATGATATGATTGGGCTCAAAATAGATCCCAATGCAGTCAGGCCGAAGGTGGCTCTATCTGGCAGACCGGCAGAGAAGGTTGGGCTTCCACGCCGACCAGCTGGTTTATTGTTGAACCAGACAGTACCTGGCCTAAGACGGCAATTTTGCCCCTATTCATGTATATGAGTATACGATATTTTTATTAACACTTTATCGTAAGACGAGCTGGCTACGATCAAAACTTCTTGGGTAGAAACGAACGATAATGGATTTCAGGGCGCGTCATTTCGAGACATGAATACCAGTGTCCCCTCGTGAGTGCCGGTTTTTTCATGCTTCTTGTTTCCTATAATAAGTACTATATAATACAAACCCTTTTTAATCACTCACTTTAAATCTGTCACATTCCCAATTTCCTGTTGCTCGGCCCAACCACTTTGCAAAATGCTTCGAAGGAAGAGCTTCGGTACCTGGCTTGCCAGCAATCATCGCTCCAGACCAAGTCTATTCAGGAACTATCATCCCTGAATCTTCTACTGTACACCGCGCGTATGGATATCCACATCTCATAACGTGGTTTGTAACATCATTGACTCTTATCAAGAATCCGATGGCTTGATACCTAGGTAGTTATCACCCAGCATCTCCAAATCCTCTTCGAATAATACTGTTAAAAAACGACTTATACATCCCTTGCTTTTGCTGTCCGTGAAAGTATTAAGAGTCAAGCGTCCGTCGTGGAAGTCGTCACTATTCTACATGCTAACTTTGTCAGAAGGATGCCCACCGAATGGTCCAACGAAATAATGTTTGGTAAACTAACGAAAAACCCTCAACAGATTATTACGAAGACTCATGACCCATTTAGGTCAATTTACATACAAGACAGCCTTGGAACTATGACCCAGACAGGAGGTAGCAGAAAATAAAACGATAGAATAGAACATGCAGATAGGTAGCCCTACCCATCAAATCTATTATAATATGAAAGTTTAATATACACTTGTAAATTACCTAGATGGTAGAGACAACTGTCAATAAATCATACCAGACAATAGCTTTGGATGCAACCGTCCATTCCCAGATAAACCTGCGTTGAACAGTTCTCGCCGCTAATCGTCGCAAACCATCTCGAATCTCGATGCTACGGCTCGTACGTTGTGTACATGGTAACGCTAGGTGTGTCTTGATCCTCCCCTGAGTAGCCTTTTCGCAAGTCAGACGACAATGTTGCTATCCCTCCCGTGGCATTATCATACAATTTTCTAGAAACGTAGAAGTCTCACCACCATGAATACCACATAACCTACATAGGGCGACCTTTACAATATGTGATTCGCCAGTTTATATCATGCTTTGGAATAGTGAAGTTACCATGAGTCCCCGCCGCTTTTACGAGGACGACAATGTACATTTTGCCCTCTTTAACGGAAAGCTACGCTAGCTGTATATACCGGTATGTATGTGTCCTTGTCCGAGCTGCTAGCTGCTAGGCGGGAAGCCTAGAGCTTACCTCATAACGATCGATGCTATATTTATCACCCCATTGATGAAAGCATGGTAATTAATGCAAGGACGTTACATCCGCCCGTCTGCTACGACCATATGAACATAGGATCTCGGTATATCGTGCTGCCGTTTGGAAATTTCTAGACGATACGGTACCCCTTACAGTTCAGGCAAGAATATCCAATGTCTCGAGTCCGCTTCCTGATCTAAGCGCTTCCGATCGAAATTCTTCAGTACGTTCTTGGTATCGGCTGAAACGCCGAGTTCGTGGAGAAGGTCTTGGACTGTCAAGTTTTCGTCGGACGCGCAAGCAGCCATCTTCCCTAAGAATCCCGAGAAGTCTTCCGACGACGAGCCGACACATCGACGCATGATGGTTGCGATCACCTCAACCCAGGCGACGATAAGTGGCGGGTCAAGCGAGCCCTGCATGTGCCGGAACTCGATCGTGTTTAGCTGGCTCTTGCGGACCTTCCCTTCGAAGTCGGAGGTCGCCGGCAAGAGTTCCATGATGGCGACGGAGGCTCTGCGCGACTTGTTGACTTCGCCCACCAGCATGGCGAGATCCTGCACCGTCTCGGCGCGCCACATCCACCGGATCTTTGGCTTACCCCGCTGGAGCGAATCCCGGACGCCAGGCGGGACGTCCCGCTCTATCTCGTGAGCCCAAGCGCCGCCGCCAAGTTCATCGATCCAGCTTGGGAGCTTCGCGGCATGATCAGCCGCCATGTTTGTCCCGTCCTGCAACAAGGCCGCGTACTTTCTCGCATGCTGCCGCCACGACGCGTGGAGCGCCATCAACCTCTCCTCTATCACCCACATGACGGTGAGGACCCGCTTGACGGTCAGCAGCTCGTATTCCGTCCCACCCAGGCCCCAGTGCACGTGAGTGCCGCAGCGGCTCGAGCGAGAGCTCGAGTCCCTGCCGGAGTTGACGCTGACCAGGTAGTTGGCCCGGAGCACTCTGCAGACGGTCTCGAGGTCGGACTTCGCGGACGAGATGTCGCGGTAGCGGTACACCTGGCTGACGAACTCGAAGCCGAGCCAGAAGTGGCCCTCTGGCGTCTCGGGCCTCACAGTCATACGGAGCCCGTCCGCGCCGGGATCGGTCCACTACAACGACGAGTCAGTACTGTCTTCGAGGGAAATCCCTCGCTCTTTGCTCATCGCAGGTAGTAAGAAATAGAGACCATAGATGAGGTCGGAAAAGGGGGGGCGATAAGAAACCCCTCGGCGCCACATACAACCATCGTCTCCTCGGGCACGATAGTGTTGTCCTTGTACGAGCTATACCGAAACTCGTCGAACTCGCCCAGCAGAGGCCCCGGGGCGCCATCGAAGAAGCTCGGCGGCCCTGGGTTGTCCTTCGGATGGCCCTTGTCTCGATAGGCGGTGCGTATCCCCGCCGCGGCTAGCCTCTCCGAGATCTCGTTCCCGAAGTGGCTCAGTCTTCTCACGTGTCGTTCGTGGTCGTCGGCGCCGCTTCTGGCTAAGCCGGCCGGCTCTTCCGGTACGCGGCCGGGAGACACGGCGCGCTCTCCGTTTCTGAGAGGTAGCGGAGACGTATAGCCGGCTTCCCGGAAAAGCATCAAGAACTCGAGCTCGATGCCAAAGGTCGATTTATCAAATAGTCCGCTCCTGTTTGAAGGATCCATGGTAGTGGGCATTTCAAGTCAGGGCTTCATTAGGTCGTCTTCTCTTCAGGGCCTTTATGTTTACTGCTTCCTAGCCGGGTCACGATGAAGAGTCGATTACCCCCTTTTATAGATAGAACTTGAGAGGCCAACCTGCCTAGAGCTAGCCATACGATACTATTTACACGCTGATGATTCGTGGCCGAACAGGCCCTTAAGTGATAAATAGTCACACCTGACTGATTCTGGTCCGGTACTAGCAGTTCCACGAGACTAATGCACACCTCTCTGTATGGCAAACCAGGTGCTGACGACGAGACCGGTGAACACCTCTTCTCTTCTCTTGAAGACCCGTGAGCCCGTACTGTGCGGGTTGGCCTCCGATTCGCTAAGGTGACGAGAATGCCGTAATAGCCCGTCGTATAGCGGCAGCGGGCTTTATCGTGAGCTAGACAATAGTCTCTCTCACATCATGTGAGCTTGGAGAAAGCACTAGCACCACTACCTTACGATATCTTCATCTGCAACTCTGACAGCGACTTTCCGGTCTATCACATATCATCCTTAGTCACTACCCACACACGCTCGGCTCAGTTATGACTTGTAAAATTATAATGCTGTCTTCGAGAAAATCCCCCCCTCCCCACCTCCTTTAGTGGCTAATGACCAAACATTGCGAGACGCTTATCATCTAAGCATCGCAAGGATCAGAATCAACACACACGATGAATTCATACCTCGTGTCTCGGATCGCGTTCGGGGTGTGGAGTGACATCCCTTCGTGTCAGATAACGTCCAGGGAAGGGCGGTTGAAGCGTTATAGATACGCGGAACGGGCCGAGTATGCCGTCCTGTAGTCGACGAAGCCGGCCAGCAGGTTACAAGTTCGGAAGTGGCGTCTGAGGAATGTATCGGGCCGTGGCCGGCTCCTCAGACTCCAGCCCGATAACACGGATATCCTGAGACCCTCCTTCATACAAGCCAGCTGTAAGGGTAGAGACTGTTGTATCTTGTAGTCCAAACACCAACTCGCTCACCTCCCGGCTCATATGCAGATAGACAGACAGATAGAACCCTACACCGCGTACTCGGGAAGTAGGCGTTATCAACTGCACACTTCGCGACTCTCTCGCTTCGGATAGGTCCTTTCTGATTCGTTGCCCGTACATAGCTTCAAGTTACATAGCAATATTACGACTGTTACCAATCTGAAGCAATAAAAGCTCACATCTCCCTCGCGACGCCACGTACGTAGTAGTGTACAACATATTCATTTGCCTTCACATGACAGAAATCTTACTACTGCCAATCTTCTGGCGGCAGGCATATGCGAAGTAGGATAAGACGTCGGGGGAATGTCTCGTTACCTGATGACGTACCGGATGTAAATTTAATGTGAGAGTCGGCGATCCGTACCTTATCGAACCTTGGAGATGGCTGCGGTTATCCGTAAGGAGAAGGGAATTCCTATTGGAGGACGACGTTGTTGACGACTTTTTTGGTTCGAAGAGAGCTTCAACTTCGGGATTGGATGGATAGCTTGTTTTTTCTTGTTTTTTTATGGTAGGGAATAAATTTGTTCCAAACCGGATCCTTTTTTATTTTCTTGTTTTGTATCCGTAGAAAAAGAGGAAATTATAAATTGAAGATGATCTTCGATTGGTCAATTCATTTCTTTTCTTTTCATTTCATTTTCTCCCTTGCTGTCGAACTTGAATTCTATACCAACTCTCAGACCTACCTAACATATCCACCTAGATGAAGCGTATATTAAAAGAGATATAAAAAAAATTAAAAAAAATAAAAACTCACTCTATTCATATTAATATTTTAATCAAATTAACCTCCTAATCTCTTAAATAAAGACGTGAACCATGGCGCCGCGCCAGACTGTCCTCCCGCTTGCATACCGGGTCTTCTTCCTGATAATCGAGCCAATATCCGCGCTCTTAGGCGCGTATTATGCACACATGCGACAGGACCAGTTCGTCGCCATGATGATGCACGAGACGACATCCCCGTCTTCGTCCCCGGTGGCGCCTGAGACGTCGGTAGTGCTGTCAGAACTAGCAGACATGTATCTGCTCTTCGCGCTGAACGAGGCACTGGTGTTACGGTGCACGGGAGACGTCCGGGTCTGGCGCACGCTGCTCTTCGGTCTGCTCGTCGCGGACTTCGGCCATCTATACGCCATCAGCGGCCTCGGATCGTGGGTCTACTGGGACGTGACGCGTTGGAACGCGATCGATTGGGGCAACGTCGCCTTCGTTTACCTAGGCGCTGTTATGAGGATCGCATTTCTTGCCGGCGTTGGAATGGGAGGGTCTGTGAAGGTTAAGAAGGTAGCTTGAGGATGTATATGATGAGTTGTGGGCGACGGTATTTATATGATTACAGGCGGCTTATTTGCATATGCATCTATTATGTAGATGTCTATGCCTACATACTCATATGTACCTACATGCACTTATCAAAGACCATTCTATATTACGTACCTACATCGGTATGTATGTGAGGTATATTGGGGGTATAGTACTGTATGTACCAAGGTCACTACTAGGTATGCCCCTGACGAGTTGATAGTTATCAAGGGGATCAAAGTTATCATGATGACTTGAGTGGTGGAAGATTCGGCAGGTCCATCGGAAGAAACGGTCACAGACGAGAGATAAGAGACAAATGACATAAGAAATGACGAACTAAATCCCCGACCCCTCGTTTCTCTCCCTCTTTTCCCTCTTTTTCCCTCTTTTTTCCCTTATTCTTATTCGCGAAGCAACATAAACTTCCCCCTCGCTACTGTAACTTACGTACTTACATAGTATCTTCCTCCGACACAACTTACCTTAGAGCTATACGGCCGAGGAATATGAAGTCAAGTACAGCTCCGCATAATTTCCATGCCGAATGCGGATAAAAAGGTTGAATAAAATTTGGAGAAGGTATAATTTATACTCTTACTACTTTATAATATATATTTTCTTCCTACTAACTATATAATATATAATGTTGGACGTCTTCTTTAATGGGAAGACTACCTCTCACCTCATCCCCCTAACATACTAACATACCCCCCTTGCTTTTTATAACCCCTCGTTGTTAGGAACTTATATCCTTTATATCGCAAACAATATTGACTCTTGACTCTTGAATCCTTCATCACATCATCTCTCACAATGTCCAACCACGACCAATATGAGGGCTTTCAGGTTGAATCCCCCCAAACCTGGACAGAATTCCGTAAAAACAAATTCAACACCAAGCCTTTTGGCGATTATGATGTCGAAGTTAAGATAGAGTGTTGCGGAGTGTGCTCCAGTGACGTTCACACTATCACTGGTGGCTGGGGTGACCAACACTTCCCGCTCGCCGTCGGCCACGAGATTGTTGGCAAGGCGCTGCGGGTTGGCCCGAAGGTTACCCTGATCAAACCTGGCGAGCGTGTCGGTGTCGGTGCCCAGTCCTGGTCATGCTTGGAATGCCGCCAATGCAAGAACGACAACGAGACGTACTGCTCTAAACAGGTGGACACGTACGGTGCCGTATGGCCCGACACTGGCATCGTGACCCAGGGCGGGTATTCGTCGCACGTGAGGACGCATGAGCATTGGTATGTTCTCGGACAGCCGGATTGATAACTACCTCCTATCTAGTGAAATTGGCATTCCTAATTGCCTTTGACAGGGTATTTCCGATCCCGGACGCGATACCGAGTCATCTTGCGGCACCGATGCTGTGCGCGGGCATCACTAGCTATAGTCCTCTAGTGCGGAACGGCGCCGGACCCGGCAAGAAAGTGGGGGTCGTCGGGTTAGGGGGACTAGGGCACTATGCAGTGCTCTTCTCTAAAGCCCTAGGCGCCGAGACGTGGGTGATCTCACGATCGCATAGCAAGGAGGCTGACGCTGAGGCTATGGGGGCGGACGGATTCCTGGCGACGCAGGACAAAAATTGGAATAAAGAGCACCTGATGACGTTTGACTTGATCATAAGCACAGCCAACAACTTTGGTGACGGCTTTAACCTGAGCGCGTATCTAGCGCTACTCGATGTCCATGGAAAGTGGATATCAACAGGCCTGCCCGAAGACTCGACGTTGAACATTAAGCCTCAGGATCTCATCGACAACGGATGTCTAATCGGGGCATCGCATCTGGGAAGCCGTCGTGAGATGTTGGATATGCTCCGGCTCGCCGCTGACAAGGGCATCAAGTCCTGGGTCGAGACCGTACCCATTAGCGCCGAGAACCTGTCCAAGACAGTCCAGAGGCTCCGGAAGAACGACGTCCGGTACCGGTTCACCATGACTGATTATGATAAAGCATTCGGCGCATAAAAGGGAGAGAATAGAAGAGACAACTATAGATGCGATTACCCTGGCATACATATATATCCACATAACCTCTATGATATTTATATGACATGATAGACTCGAGTAGGATTGGACTAACGCAATGCTACACTAGCAAAGCTTTGATCCTCTCATCTGGCAAGTCCTAAGTAAAAGCCGAGATTTTGACGCATCGAGTCAATCAGATAGAAAGTTACCTACCTACCTACCTATTTACCTGCTTACTTGCTACAACATCTACCTGTCATGCCTCATAATTTATTATCTTTGCTAGACTATATATGTCTTGCGGCTAACTACCACCTACCTTAATTTTGAAATTGCTCCCGTCTCGATCCTACTTGTCCCTTTTCTTCGCAACAACGTATTTCAATAAATCACCCTAGAGACCTGCTCTTCTGCTTTTATAAGGGGTATCTTATATATTAGGTACCTAGGAGATATTTACCTTATAGGCACCTAATGTACCTAATATGCGTACCTAAATTCCGTACGCCCTCACAATATCATCGGTATTTATTCCGCTCCCTCAACGACCTCGTCTGAACGGGACATCTACCTACCTACCACCAGGTAGGTAAGTACCGGCACTACACCCACGCTATAATCTCACACACTGCATCTACGTACTCCCCATCCCATCCCATCCCATCCTCTCCATCTGCTGACGTGAAAGACATGATAGGACGTCCATGTATCCGCACCCGTACCTACTTACCTACCTACCTATACACAATAGGCTACCTAACCCATAACAGACCTAAGCACCTACCTACCTACCTACCTACCTACAGGTAAGGTACCAAAAAAAAAAAAACACACCTGAATAAAACATCCAATCCCAGCGCCCGCCAGAGCTGACAGCGCGGATTGACTAAGTAGGTACCTAATCGTCGCCCGCGCCCGGGCTTACCTCGTACCCGATATAAGCGAGCCGGATAATGTTACTAGGGCACTTACCTCCTATAGGCGGCGGGGCGGGCTCAGCCAAGAGGTAAGTAAAAATTAGGTAGGGAGGGAGGGAGGGAGGGATTCTTCTTCGCCTGAATCCTTACATAGTAAAAGGCGCGGGTGGTGGTTGTTTTCGTCTGTTAGGTACCATACGTACCTAGGTAATAATAATAACAATAACAATAATAATACCTCTGTTCCCTCGTCTCCCCGTTTCCTACTTACCTACGTACCCAGGTATTCTTTCGCCCGGTGACCAGATCCGGGTTGTGTACGGGTACCTGTCTTCTGGAATGTGGCACGGCGTCGCGCCGCATGATGGATTCGACGTAGGCGGTAGTACAGGTATGTATATAATTGTATGTATAGGTTAAGTACCTAGGTAGGCATTTAGTAAATACGATTTTTTGAGGGCAATTAGTTTCTTTATATGTAGGTTCCATACCCTTCTCCCGAGGAGAGAGAGAGACAGAAAGAGAAGTTCATTAATACATTGGGTGGTGATGTACGTGCGTACGTACGATAACTTTTCTATGAATGCCGGGGGGCGATATAAACAAGCCAATTTTCTTTTTTTTTTTAGAATCCTCGGCCTACCTGAACCTCGTATGCCAGTATTTTCCTCTTTGAATTCCTAACTCCGGTTCCCCCCTCCCCCCTCCCCCTGTGGCCACCCTGTTGAAGAATTGAAGTAGAAGTAGTAGTAGTAATCGTGATTATAACATCGTAACCCGTCCGTTTCGTTCGTAACCGGGAGAAAAAAAAAGAAGAATAAAGAGAAAACATCTCGTCATCTTTGTTCCGACACTGTCGACCCGGGAAGTTCGGCTACCACATGACGTTCCGTATCCCGGCTATCGAGTTCCGTAGCTGGGTGGCCTAATAACGGCGTGTAAGATTGATGTTTAGGATCGGTAGTCGTGGAATTCCACCCACTCATTCCAGATATTTCGGATTCGCGGACATTGTTCCCGTGCCAGGAACCCGTTGATTGAGGAGACTGGGGCGTGTAGAGGCGTTGGGCGTGTTGCTGGGCATGGTAGGATGCGAAGCCGGGGCTTTGAAAATCAGGACTTGGCATACCAGGCTGATCACTTGCCCGCCATTGTGCCATATCTGGGGAGTATGCTGCTTCTCAGTTAGCGTAAGGCGAAGATGTATGCGTGGAGAAAAAAGAATACTGACGTGCTGGGCTTCCGAGATGGCTAACCACATCATCACCACTTTTCTCCTTCTTTCCTGGCTTTGCCAGCCAACCGCATCTGTATGCTAAGATAGCAAGCAAGACGGCCACGAGTGCCGCACCCCCAAGAGCTATGCCGAGTATGGCACCTAGAGGAAAAGAGTGGCCGGAGGAATCTGAACTCGAGTCGGGAGTAGCGCTAGGGGTTGTCGATGAAGCAGCGACGAAGACTTCTGCATCAGCGCTGTTGTCGCTCAGCGTGGCCGGAAGTAGTTGCGCTGTCGGGCATCCACTGTTTGCACACGGATTTATGCTGCAGCAGCCGAGGAAGGGCTGTGAGCTCTTGCAAGTATACCAGCTGCTCGCGTTGTTTGGCGCAGCACAGTTCTGTGGTGGTATGCTGTCATAACGATCCGACGAGAAGCTGGCCGCCGCTAAATCACTCTGAGGACATTGACCGCTCCCATCCGCGCACGGGTCAACGGTACAGCAGCCGATAAAGCGGATAGCGGCATTTTCGCAAACGTAGAACTTGCCCTTGGACGGGCATGATAACCCCAGATCAGAATTCGAGATAGACATGACGAGGATGGCTTGTGGACTTAGTTGGGAACTATAAAATATGTTCACTACTAGACACTCGATGAGAGAGAGATCATCGAAAGAAAAGAGAGGGAGTGAAAGAAGTGACCGTCATAGGGTAGTTGCAATTACAACAGACCGTGTTGCGATATGACTTGTCAGCCCAGGACTCGGCCCAAGATATTGTGTGTACCCAGGTGCATACCTAATTATCAACGTTTTCGAGGAGGGATTGGCGCAAAGGTCTACGGATGTAGGTATTCAGTGACAAAGCGACAATCAAATAATCGGGTCGAACACGAGACACCGACAGATATAACTATTGCTCCATCGGCTGCCGTGGCAGTGTTCTCGATGACAACAGCTCAACGTTGGTTCTTCCGGGTTGGTTATAGATGCATCCATATACCAATTTAGTACATATACCTTGATGTGATTGGATATAGCTGTGGAGGCGCAGCTATTTCGGCGTTCTCGTTGGTCGGTAGTCTTGCAGCTTTGCTAGACAGGTTGACAGACTGGGTCCAGCTTGACCTATTTTGAATGATGTATTTTATGGATTGAGAGATCGTAAAAACACATCAGTTCCTTGGCGGCTGATATACGATCAACTCGGTCCGGTAGACTGTGTAACCTTGGAGACTATATATACTATATATAAGTCTTACAAGGTCACTAGTATATCCTAACACCGTTAAATCATAGGCCGCAGGGTACTTTTTGATGAGATTGTCCCTAGAGTAACCTCTTTTCGATTTCACGATTTCACAGGAATCATTCGAGCAAAGATTCAGATTGCACGAGCATAAAGAAAGACTGACTGAGAGCTCCAAGGGTAGGAAACCCTGGAGATGGCGTCGAGTGTTTTGAAGGAGTCCTTCTTCACGAGATAGAATGTGATGATGCATGAAATGTTGTTTTAATTCTGCAAAATAATGACATGTAACTTTGGTAGAAGATTAATGAGGTAAGTAAGGGATAGGTGTAAATAAGAGATTGATGTAACATTGCAATAATACTTAACTTAGGTATGTATAACTTGAGGATTAACGGTCACGGTCAATTGTAGGTATGAACGAAATTCCTTTTGTTTTGGTTTGGTTTGTTTTGTTACAAGGTACCTTTCAGGTTACTCCGTATATGTTTTCCTAGCCACACAATTCAAGCCACGGCCCCGCCTTTACGATCTTACCTAAGCCCTTTCCCTAAGATCGCTTAGATACATGTGTACATGTAGTATGTACATATGTATCTACTGTACACAAGGTGGTACATGCATACAAGCCCTTTGTGGTCCGAGCTCCACCGCCCACAACTTTGAACCGAATCAATTCTCAATTTCTCAATTTCTAAATTTTCCAGTTTTCAATTAATTTTTGTGAATTTTTCTCAACTTCACAAATCTTCCCTATCCCATCCACCAACCAACATCACTTCCCGCTCCTTTTGTGACTCTGTTTAACTTCAACTTTTAGTTACAGCAACAAAAGTCGCAATCATGAGTTCCTCTATTAGCAAGATTGCGCCTAACAGCCCGTCGCGCCAGAACCCGTCGGAGTTGGAGACCAGCATCGCTGGCGCTCTCTACGATCTCGAGACCAACACTGCCGACCTGAAGGTTGCCCTCCGACCCCTGCAGTTCGTCTCTGCCCGCGAGGTGAGAACCCAATTTAAATGAATAGATCCTTTGCCGCGATCATCTGCGATCATCTTCGATTCCTCGGACCGCTTGTCCTATTCCTCGATTCGATCCTATACTTTGCTATATACATAGAAACTTGTTTTACGGTTACCGTAACCGTGACAATTTCGGCGTGGATAGCATGAGAATATGTCTTAGAAATACATGTGGAATAGGACGGGAAGCGGTCCAAGGAGCACATTAAAAACCATGTCTCCTGGAGCTCGCCTGCTGACTTTTGGTTCTTGATTAGATCGAAGTTGGCCACGGCAAGAAGGCAATTGTCATCTTTGTCCCCGTCCCCTCCCTCCAGGGTTTCCACCGAGTTCAGCAGCGGTAAGTTTTTCTCGGAATAACTATTGTCATTCGAATCTCGATGAAGAAGTTCTAATCATTATGTTATTTTATACAGCCTCACTCGTGAACTTGAGAAGAAGTTCTCCGACCGCCACGTTCTCATCCTAGCTTCGCGCCGTATCCTTCCGCGACCCAAGCGTTCTGCTCGCTCTCGCAACACCCTTAAGCAGAAGCGACCTCGCTCGCGAACTCTGACCGCCGTTCACGATGCTATCTTGGCCGACCTCGTCTACCCTGTCGAGATCGTTGGCAAGCGTCTACGAACCAAGGAAGACAACAGCAAGCTTCTGAAGGTCATCCTCGACGAGAAGGAGCGCGGCGGCGTCGACTACAGGCTCGACACTTATTCCGAGGTTTACCGCCGACTAACGGGCCGAACCGTCACCTTCGAGTTCCCTCAGACTGGCGTCTCCGAGTACTAGGGTTAAACGGAGAGCTTAGGTATCTGGAGGACTGGTGCGGGGAAGTTCGATATCGTCTTTCAACGGCAATGAGGGCATGGCAACCTGGCGGGCCATAAAAAAACTTTACTGGCATGGCGTCTACATAGCTTGCGGATTAATTGACAAGCTGGGTTTCTGAGCATAATTCACGAAATTAAATTAATCAGTGCCCAATATTGCTTCGTGATTCTTTTGTTAATTGCCTAATTAATCAGTGCTACACATTGCTTCGTGATTCTTCTGTAATATCTATCATTTCATATTCTCTTAAGGGTATCGTAGACTTTTGTCCTTTTTCTCCAACTATTCCTGACTGATCCGACCAATGCCGATGGCGCACCAATACGCCAATTCCTTCTTCTCCCTCGTGTCCTTTTCCTTGCCGGCCGCGGCGCCCACCTGATCCTGGGACGCGTCGCCCTCCCACTCCAGCCGCACGAACATCGGTATCTCGAGCACGTCCTCGTCCTCCCTCAACGGGCCCGCGTCGGGCTCCTCGGGGCGAAGCGAGGCGGGGACGACCTCGACGACGATGGTGACCCAGTTGCGGCCGCGCTCCCATATCTTCCCGGCCTCGGCCTGGTGAGAGGTCTCGTCGCCGTGTCTGCCGATGCTGCTGATGCTACCGCCGCTACCGCCGCCGCCGCTACCGCCGCCGCCACTGCCGCCACCACCAACGCCGCTGCCCTTGTCGCTGTCTCTCAGCACGTCGTCTAGGTACATGTCCGTGTCGGTGTTGGCGTCGATGGTGAACTGGGGACACAGGACGGTGACCTTGGAGGCGAAGCGGCCGGGGGTGGCGGCGGGGGTGGCGAGGGTGACCTTGATCTCCTCGAACATGGGGTTCTTGAAGGTGAGCAGGAACTGTGCGGGGCGGAGGGGCTGGAGAAGGGGGGCCGGGTGGGCGCCGCCGCTGCCGCTGCCGCTGCCGCCGGACGGCTTGATGGAGATAGATGGGATGTTGTTGTTAGCGACGAGGCGGATGCGCCACCGAGTGTTGCTGACCTTGGACTCGGGCTTGCTGATGATGTGCCGGCAGACGGGGCAGCGCTTCGAGCGCTTCGTGCGCAGCAGGTACGGGATGGGCCACAGCTCGTCGGCGAAGCGCGCGCCCTCTTCCACCTGCTGCCTGGCCTGCGGGCCGGTGACGGTGCCGTGCCAGCCGTCGCGGCGCAGCTTCGAGACGGCGGCGGTCTCGTCGAGGTTGCTGGCGCGGAAGCCCTCCCTCGCGGAGACCGCCTCTCGCATGATGCTTACCTTGGGCTTTGGCTTCATGCTGGTCGCTTGGGTGTTGCCGGAGTAAAGGTTCATGATGCGCGAGATGGCGCCGGGCGACTGGAATCCGAGGTCCGCTATGATGGAGAAGGCCGCCGAGCTTGTTGGGTTGGCGTTTAACTGATTGCTATAGAACGCTTTCATTGCCATGAACCTTGCCTTGGCCGTATCCTCCTCGGCATCGTCATCATCATTAGGAATGATTTCATCGGTAGAAGGGTGCCTAGAGCTGTCCTCGCCATGGCGAATCCTGGCTAATTGAGAGAAGATGCCCTGCGGCTTGTCGAACTTGACGCCGATCTCAGAAGAGTTCCAGTGACAATATGAACAGGTTAGGATCCACGGACCCGAGGGAGCCGCAGGAGTTGTGCTATCCGCGCTTAGGAGCGACGGTTCTGGCGCTGACTCGAGGGACTGGACCGCCAATGGTCCTATACATATTGGGCATTGGAAGCAACTCCGGGTGCATCTGTGTAAGAGATATATATTAGCATCAGAGTTCACAATATTATAATTTACACCGAGATACCAAAGACTCATACCTATTTCCCTCCGTCTTAAGACTACTGCTTCCAACTTCAAAGAGACAGTTAGGGCAGTATATCGTCACAATCTCCTCGGCGACACAACGAGGACAACGGATCTGGTGACACACATCACAATATAGCAGATATTCGAGAGGATACAAGCTGTAATTGGAACGCGGCGAGCGAGGATCGAAGGTATGGTCATCATCGTCATCGGGTAGGTCTTGGGAAGTAGGAGAGGGTGCATCGTCTACGGGACGGGATTGGGTTGCGGAATCGTAACAGGGACATTGTATGTAGGTATAAGGAACGAACGAAGCCATTTAGACCTCTCGAGACGGCATATTCCAGCCGTCAAGCGCATTTAATTGTTGTGAATATATTACACGGCTTCGAGCGACGATGCGTTAGAAAGAGATGTCGTAGTTTTACGCCGCAGCTTAAGCTTGAACTTGAGCTTGAATTTGAGCTTGAGCTTATGAAGAAGATGAAAATAAACGACGATCAACTTTAAGATTATGAAGAAGATAAAAATAGACGACGATCAAACGGAGCTTGTTGCTTTTATGCGAATGATCATGCTATGTGATGTAATAACCGGGGTTTATATTTTATGAGATCTTGTTGAGTGGTTAGGTAATCAAGGTTGATAGGATGTAAAAGATATCATTATTGTTATTATGAGAAAATTAAAAGTATTATGAATCATATTAATATCATAACGTTATTACTTTGTGTTGTTTTATCTAAAATTGTTTTGAATCGGATCGGTTTTATACTATTACGTTTTGTTTTTTCGGTCTTTATTACTGTGTAAAATTGTATATGAGCTTGTTACCGCATTTTTCCGCGAATTTTAGATGATCGACGTCCACTTTTCCCAATACGCTAAACTCATTAAGGCACGCTATACTAGGTATGGTTTAGCGTATTGCTGAGGCTCTAGCAGGTTTTCTATCAAAATTGCTTAGTTCTTATCGGATCATAATTCTACCATTAAATTTGATTGGTGGAGAGCCAATGAGAAGATCTTTCAGTACGGTTACGTAACCACTGAAGTCGAAACGAACCCTGTGCAGACCTTCTAAACCAGTTTAGCGTATTAGGAAAAGTGGACGTCGATCATCTAAAATTCGCGGAAAAATGCGGTACTTAACCATATTTAATTAAGACAATCTTATCGATAATGATATGATACTACCTGCCATGTTCCTAGCGTCTAAGACTCTAAGATTCCAAATTCTTGATAAATCCAACACCGAATCTCGAATCTCCCTCCTACAACTTCTTATCATAATAAAATGCAAGCAAGCTACCGCATACATGCACCATCTAATACAAACTACAGATATATACCGATCCTATATAATAAGCACGCCTTAGTACTCTCAATGTTCTCAGTCGGCATGCTGTCGATGGAAGGTCGCTTCTTACACAGAGTCACAGACTCAGTCCACGCCATCACCCTATTAAGTACCTCGAACAATATATACCACTTCTACGGGGCCGAGATACCGCGGGATCTCACAAATCTTATATGACTCACGGCCTGCTCTCTTTTGGGCCAACTTTAGGTGTAGCTGCACTCACCCAATGCAATGAAGACCTACAACGTACGTGAAAGCATGAGTAAGTAACGTACGTATGATGTAGGTATGAAACATGTTCATCCTTCATCTTTGTTCTATGGCTGTATAAAACAAAACAAATAGCTGTCAGAATATCTGAAGCAAGGTTTAGACCAAAGATCTAGGTTCACTGACGGCCGTCTGCTCTGATGTTACGCGCATACAAGGTTTCGAGACTTCGGTCGAGCGCCGAAAGCTGCATCATCTAGCTCTCGTCATCCGAGCCCTCATCTTCTACTACCTCACACGAACAAGATTTATGGAGGGGCCAAGAGTCATGGTATCTTTTATTATACTTGACCACGCATGAAACTGGACTCTAGTCAACTATCCAGAAACGTTAGATCTAGAACTCTAGATCGCAGGTATAAGCGTCACTCTAGCTACCCTCGTACGCAGAGTATTCCAGTTGACATTTGTTCATATCTCTAAAGAAACGGGCTCGTTTACACTAATACTAAACAATAGCATATTAATAGCAGAACATGATGAAGTTTTAGACGCCCTAGAAGGTAGTCAGTTGTCGTACCTCATCCTTTAAGTATTGATGATAGCTTATAACCGTTCATCAATCAGTCAACCCTCACACCTGGTATGGTGATAGTACGTTCAGCTCAGCATCATGGTTTACGCTAGCATAACCCGCAAATCTTTTAGGTCTTCAAAATCATTAAGCTACGATGTATGAACTTCGGATGCCCGAGCCTGCATGAAATGAAAACCGTTACATATATCTCCAAGGAGTCCCCTAAGGTCTGACCAAATTTAAGCAACTTTGCAATGTTTGGTGCTTTCATATGCGCGCGCGCTTCCATCCAGATTCAAATAATTCAACGCCATGATCAAGTCTCAAGCTTTGTAGCTATGGCCTGCTAAGAACCCTTGTGAGAGGTCAACGGCGCATTCCACTTCTATCAGCCATACCCCTAATGAATGTTTTCGGATACTAGGAGCGTCGTCATCTGCAGTTAGTAGCTGAGATTTTCAGAGACTAATGCTTAGGAAGGAAAAGGTAAACATCTCATATATCGTGGTAGACATAAGAGGCCCCCATCCCACCACCAGTAATTTCCTGTACCAGATCGAGGGATCGTTCACAAGAGAGCTGCTCTATAATCGTGTATGGAATCGATCGTAAGATCGGAAGACAGAGAAACTCGACGAAGCTATAGAGATGAAGCAGTTTCAGAAACCGAGTATCCTAAGATGGGATGGCGCTTCGACGCCAAGTAACAGCTGGGATAGCTTTACATCGGTATGCTTGCGAGCTTTCATCTATCCAATTATAAGATCTTCTTACATATTTCATTCAGGATACCGAATTATGGCATCGAGATGGAAACTGCTATATTCATCTCTATGGCCAGGGCCAAAGCCATAGAGGCCCTGCTTTCAAAGTGCCCTTTTCTATGCTTCTACAGGAAGGCTGTCATCCCTTCATCGATAGATTTATGGCCCGAAGATTTACAACATCGGCAAGTCATATTCAAAATGGAAACGGGGGCTTGACAAGGCGAAGCCGCATCGAGCTCTTCATTCCAGCGCCTCCCTCGTCAGATAAGCAGGCATATCAATATCATTTAGCAACTCGCAACTTCATCGCTTACGTGCTTCGAAAATCCGTGATCGGAGAAAACCTAGGAACCGCGCTCATTACGTTGATGCATAGTATGCATAAGTTTCGCATAGGGACCATGGATAATGTTCGAGATATGATGAATTATCTAGATGAGGCAGGCTATCTCAACCTCAAGAGCAATCCGACTCATTCATTAGCTGTACTACATCTAGCCGATGTCTTCCATCTGAAAGATCTCTATATCAACGCCTTTGCGCATTGTGTTGGTATGAGCGACCGGTTATCTCCCATTCCCGAATATCAGGTTGGTTGATACATCCCTCTTCATCCAACAACCTTGTTGACAAACCTACCTAGCTTATATCCCCTTTAACGCGGAGACTTATCCGTCGCGCCCAAGTTGAGATGAACTTGAGATTGGGACGGAGCGCGAATCTGGTAGCCAATTTTCTTCGCCACGAGCTAGCAGAAGCGCATCTTTGTTTATATGCCGGTGCTCGAGTCCACCTTGAAAAGTTTCGGTATATGTTACGCGACTTCTACGCCGCCAAATTTGGCAGCTATCCACCACAATCAGTTGATTCTCATATGTTCATATTCGAGACAGACGTCTATCGAACGATGAGGACAGACTTCGACGCTCTTTTTCAGTATCTCGTTGACGAGACTTTCGACACTAGTCAGAAAAGCCCATTTCTAGCGGAAGGGGGGATTTGTACGTGGCAGAGCATCCAGTCATTTGACATAAGGCATCGATTTAAGACTCTGCTCCACCCGCTCCCTCTGCTTCCGAAGGTACAGGAAGAGACAAAACCAACGACATGGCTGCGCAAGCAAATGAACTGGAACCAGATCCGAAGAGAAAATACGCACAAGGCCTTGTTAAGGGCCACGAATCAGAAGCCTGAGCTTTTAAAAAACGAGTTGGTGAGGGCATACCAACAATTCGAAGACAACCTGGTACGCTCGCCTACGAAAGTAAACAAGTCAGAGAACATGGGGCCTATGGATAGTCGCAAAGTCCGCTGGATCCTGATTTATGCCATCTGCCAGGCTCTCCGACAAGCAACAGACATCCCACCTGAAGTGCAAGATTCCGCCGGCGCTCCGTATAATCTCTGTATCTCCACCGTCAACCTACCGCCGTGGAATGAAAAACGAGCGTTGGCTGGCCTCGTCCAGAGGCAGATGAATCACATCACGGACAATACACCGACGCCGGCGGTAAGTCGAGAATCGATAGAAGCCCCCCCTCGCCGCCTCAGCTTCAAGATAGCGCCAGACATCGACTACTTCGCGCTCACTCACCGGGAAGACACCGCCGACGGAGCAAAAGGCGGCAGCTCTACGCTTCGAAGGGCAGCAAGCTGGAGGGGGGGCCTCACCAGGAGCCTGTCCCGCAACTTGATAGGCCGACGCTCACCGGCCAAGCTGACCAAACAGCATCCCGACAAGGCATCTCCGCCGGCAAACAAGACGCAGTACCGCAAGCTCGCCGTTCAGAGCTCCGTCGACGGGACAAAGACGTACGTCACGGTCGCGAGAGAGGACCCGAGCCCCGCCCCTCCCTTCCGCGACTCCAGCAGCGGCAGCAGCTCCGACCAGAGGAAGTCCGAGGACGAAGGAGGGAGCGTGGCGAAGACGTCGGCGACGTCGGTGTCGGAGACCTCGGCGGGAGCCTGCGAGAAGAGCCCTCGCGGTGGCAAGGCGGCGCTGCACCGCCGCCCCGACGGATCCGCCCACGCCGAGACCCGGCGCAGGGGACACGAGGACGCCGCGTTCAAGGCGTCGTGCGGGCTCATCCGTCGTCGATCACAAGGCCGCGGCCTCCATCCCTCCCCCTCCTCCCCCTCCCCCTCCTCCTCCTCGTCATCCTATCGACGCTTCGAGCCCGAGTTCCCCATGCCCAAGGTAAGCGGCGGCGGCGGTGGCAGCGGCGGCGCGGCGTCGCGCATCGAGATGCCGGCGCCCAAAGCCCCGACCGCATGGGACCATGTCAAAGCCGTCATGGAAGTCAAGGCTAGTAGTTGGATGACGGGCTCCTCCTCGGCCGCCGCCGCCGCCGCTACTCACGATGTACATCCCGAGTGGGAGCAATACACCGACCTCGGCGGTCTGACGGAGCTGGCGCCTCGAGGACCAGGTGCGGCGCCTAGGTTTAGAGCTGCTGCTGCTGCTGCTGCTGCGGGCGTGCGGTTGTGAGGGGGGATATATGGATGGATATGATGGGGGGAGAGAGAGAGAGAGAGAGAGAGAGAGGTGTGTGGGTGCGTGAAGTATACCTACGTACGTAGTATGAGAGCTTAGGTGGTGGATACCTATGGGAGAAAGCAAAGGCATTTTCGAACGGGGAATGGAAACTAGGTACCTACCTAGGGAGGTGGCAGATGATAAGTCCCCAATGCCCCGAACAAAGGTATTCCTACCTAGGTAGTACGTGGCAGGCAGGTAGTAAGCGTTCGGATCCCGACCCGGAGGCTTACCTACCTACCATCTGAAGACCCCTCGCAGGCCCCATGATAGGAGGGACTTAGAACGACCAAGGGGGGGGGGCCTAGGACGTCGTCTACCACGTATTATACCAGTTTTCATAGGAACCAGGCACTTTCCAATCTTTTCAACACGGTAGAGGGTAAAGGGAGGGGGGGAGGGGCAAGGCAAGGCAAGGCAAGGCAAGGAGATAAGTAATTAGATAATAGACCATATGCAAAAACGGTGCAGGCGCGCGGAGAATTTTGCAATATCGATTTTGGTATAAAGGCTAGGGGGTACGGACAGTACCGTAAGTATATAGAGGCAACGACGTGCATATACACATACACATATACACATGCCTATACACACACGTATATATATATGTGTGTGTATATATATAGGAAGGGGGGTGTATCCAACCTCGCCTCGCCTCGCCTCGCCATCTATCTAGGCCAAGGGGACTTTGCCTCTTCTCGACCTCGCGCAGGACGGTACTGTTGTTATAAGGGAGATCCTCTTCACTATTCCATCTTTCTCCTCCTCCTCCTCCTCCTCCTCCTCATCATCATCATTATCGTCATCTTTCTCGTCTTCTCATTCGTTAAGGTCCTAGGTATGTACCTTTCCCTACGTCTGCTCTACGCTTTACGCTCTCGCTTCGCTTCGCTCTGCGATGGATCAAAAAAGATTTTTTTATAAGAAAAGAAAAAGAAAAAGGAAAGGAGAAAATTCGGGCGCGTATGTGTCATCTCTTTCTCTCTCTCTCTCTCTGACTACCTGGGTAACTAGCTCGCTCGCTCGCTCACGTCGCCTACATATGTAGACACCTATGTATGTATGTATTGTATTGTATGTGCTCGACCTGCTTACCTACCCGAACCTACTCGGCCAGCCAGCCTTACTCGGTCTTGATGGCCGGCGCGCTCGCGGAGGCGGCCGTCAGGCCTTCTACGATCTCGCTTCCCATGGTGTAGATGATGTAGGTGGGGAAGACGAGCCAGAGGCCGCTGTGTCGCCGGGTCAGTCAGTCAGTCAGTCACTGGGGCGCGAGGAAACACTACCTGGCCGTCTCGAAGGGAGTCATGACCGGCAGAGAATTGGGAGGGGGAGAGCTTACTTCGGGATGATCCACAGGAGAATTAGGTCCGGCAGGCTGTTGTGGCCGATGTTGTCGAAGCCCGAGAAATACTCGTTCAGCCCTAGGGACGGCCCGTTGTCAGCGAGCGCCGCGACGAATTCGAGCGCGTGTGCGGGGATGGAGTGACGAGAGTGTAGGGGATCTGAAGAGAAAGGGAAAGGGAAAGGGACGGGGGGCAAACTTACAATAGAGCACCGTCTTGCTCAGGGTCATGACGGCGGCGCTAAACGCGGTCAAGACAGCGAGGGCGGCGGGACGGCCGGCCAAGACGGAGACGGGAACGGAGCCCGCGGCCGCGGGAGCGGAGGCGGAGGCGGAGGCAGGAGCAGGGGCGGTACGACAGCGGTAGTAGAGGACGAGGTAGAAGATGTACATGGCGGACTCGACCACGTTGAGGGTGCCCTGGGCGGAGGTGAAGCCGCTCCTGGCGCGGAAGGCCTTCCAGCCGTAGACGTGGTCGACCTCGCCGTAGAGCTTGTAGGGCGCGTACAGGGGCCAGTGCAGCGCGCCGCCCTCCATCGTCAGCGGCCGCAGCAGCACGTACCCCGAGTCCCACGCAACCAGCGGCAGGGAGACGGCGAGCCAGAGGAGCGTCAGGCGCGTCGGCGCGTGCGCCCACGGGCGAGGGAGGGGGTAAGATGGAGAGGTAGAGGTGGAAGGAGAGGAAGAGGAAGAGGAAGAGGAAGAGGCGGTGGCGGACGAGGCCCGTGCCGAAGGAGCTGGGGTAGCCGCCTTGCTTGCGGAGCGTGTGGTGACCATTGTTTCTTTACTTTGCTTTTTGTTGTTTGGTTTTTTCTGCTCACTTTTCTTCCCTTTTTTTCCTGATAGAAAATTATCCCTTCCTTTTTCTTGTAGGTTCAATAAATGTTGTTGTTGTGGTTATGGTGAATGTGATGACGGTGGGGGGGAAAGTAACAAAGTATTCGATACTTAGGCGATTGCCTTTTTTTATTTTTTTTTATTATTTTTTTTTAACGCGTCGAGATTGTTGTTTTTTCAAAGCAAGCAAAGCTTAGGGTGCATTATTAGTGCAACTCCGACAAAATAAAAATTACGGATGAAAGCTAGGCCGACTCACTTTTACCACTGTAATTATAGAAGGTTAGCCGTTAAAACCCCCTATAATTATAACGCTTTATAGCGCTTATATCCCTTATAATTATAGCGCATAAAAAAAAGTCTCCGACAGCCAATAAAAACGTTAGATTTCTAGTTACATAAGTACAATTTCGTCGCATATCATCATGTGATAAAGCACGTACGATAAAAAGTAATAAAATATGATTGGTTAAAGTGAACAAGGGGTTGAACTTTTTTCGCAAAAAAAAGAATCATCATCTTGAATAACCCGAAAAAAAATCAGAAAAAGTCCTGAAAAAATAGAAGTAATTATATTATGTTAAATATAATTTCTTTAAGTAATGATTGTAAATAGATGTAAGTGCCTTTTATTGTTGTTTTGATATAAGGTAAAAATTAGAGTTATTAACAAGGGTTAAATAATATAATTTGATTGGTTTAAGATGTAGAACTCAGGTTGTAGCTAGGTATTTTATTTTCAATCTATAATAACTTCTCAAGGACCTATTCTAGAAACCTGCAACCTGTATATTTAAATTCCTCATAATTTGAGAAATAGAATGATACCTTTGGCACTTCTAATACCTGGTATTTGAAATAGCTTCAAGTAATTCTGTTTATATCGGTCATTTGCAGCTGTCAGCCGAAAATGTGTTTTGTCGGAGTTACTGTAATAATGCACCGTAAAAGCTACCTACTCTCCTCCGTACCTACCTCTATATCCTTGCGTGTGAGCTGTGTTGTAGTGGGTGAAAAGATGCCGGGGAATACGCTAGTGGAGTGGATGGCAAGTGGGGAGTGAAGAGCGGAGAGCCGATAGCCCAACTCTTACATAGTGGGTACTGTATGTGCATACGGTGCAGTACATCTGACAAGGACCTTCGTTGTTAAAAAGGGGATTTGGGTAGTATAGAAGTATTGGCATATATAACTTACTATAGAAAAATACATGACTTCCCCCACATATCTATAACATGGCTCCTACATTCTTTTAACATGTATTCACCAGAGAAAAGTAAGTGCAAAGATACCTCTCTCAATTAACTACATGTATGTAACAACCACAATGCCTGTCAGGCGTACATGTACAGGCGCCAGGTCTTCTTTCAGAAGGTGTTGGGATCAGGGTATACCGGGGATGTATTGTGTACACTTCCGTTCTGCGGATATCAGGTACGTTTATTTTACTTAGGTACTATGCAGGTAGAAGCAGTGCTTAAATCGCACATGTAGTGTTACATGGCGTGTCACTCAATTAGAAGTTATTCATAAGACGTTACATACCCCTTGTATTTGCTAACCCCAGCGCTATTTTAAGTACCTGTAGTTTAGTGCTTATGGTAGATGTGTACTAGCGTGGTTGGCGGGTATGGAGAGAGACGATTAGGTATCTCTAATACCGTTGTACTATTAATGTAATTGTAGACAACAATATCGTTGTGTTAAAGAGAGTTCAAAAAGTCCAAAGTGAGAACTACGTACTAGAAGATGATCGTATAAAGAAGAGTATAGAATATACTAGGTTATTGTACCTCCTATGTTATTTATTACAGATACCTCACTTTCATCCTTTACGTACAATTTAAGAATCAGTTGACAATGTAGGACACTATGAAGTGTAAAGGGTTCGACCAACTTGATAACGAGAACCTGCTCTACCCAAACAGGTGCATTCTTCCTATCTGCCTTGGGATGAACTTTGCGGCGTTTAGGAAATCCAAGTCGGAGAAAAGGGGTAACCAAAAGAACAGGTTAAATATTGACACTAGGCCTATCCAAACATCAACTCCGTGCCGTCTTGCTTCTAGCTATGTAATTACCGTCCAAGTCTCACGCCTTAACATTTCGGATAGCAGTCTGCGTCAACAAGCGGACGTACCAACGGTGAAGGAACGGGATCGGCGGAGGAATAGGATGTCCGGCACCCTCGACATAAGGAGCCGCACTGCTAAACATGGCTGACTTGAGCTTGAACTCGGCCAGCTGCGCGTCCCGGTCGATCTTGGCGCTGATGAAGACGAGGCCATCCGAATCTCTCGGCCCAGAGAGCAGAGGCGACGCGCCGCAGCGGACGGCGATTTCCTTGCCCTCGTTGCTCACGACCTCGAAATGGTTCGAAAACTTCAACCCTGGTTCATACTTGGAGACTGCGAGGTCCGAGGTATGCCACAGATAATCCTCCGTCCCCGGCGGCTTGTCGAACCGCTCGTGGATTTTGCTCTGAGGCCAAAAGCCTGGATTTCGGCGTTAGTCAGTTCCATTCTCGACATGTATGCCCACGAAGCGTATGTACTATGCATAAAAGGTATATAGGTTAACTAGAAAGTCATCGTACCCCAGCGACTCCATATGCCGCGACAAAATTCGAGAGTGAGAGCTTCTTCGTTGTCGCGGAGCTCAGGTCGAATCTTTCGTAGAGGAACGTGTTTGATGACGACATCCTGAAGCGCGGGATTATCCTTAGGATTGTACTTGGCATATGCCTTTGTCCTGTTCATGGGATCGCTCTTAGTGAGGTCAACGAGACGGGTGGTAACAGCTAGGTAAGCCATCCCCGCTCCCGCGGTCATCGCACCACCGGTGACGCCCCAGGCGGTTGTTAATAGAGCTGTCCTGACGATTCCCATATTGGCTCAAATGTGTAAGTGAAGCTGAGCTAGTGAGGGCGAATTTCTGGCTAGCTTGTGATTCTTATAGGTATTAGCTCTCTCTCATACCTCACGGGATCAGTCGAGTTAGTGTTGCATATATGATGTAAGGTTAGTAGTAGGTGTGTTATATACCTAGGGAGCTAGAGTACTTGGGGGGTAAGAGATTAAACAGAAGTTAAGCAGAGAGTAAGCTTGGTAAGAGAGCATAAAGGGAGGGCTAGAACAAGGAAATTTGGGGTTCCATTATCCATATACCGGGGAAATTAAGCCGGTGATTTGCCTATAGCGTCAGACTCTACACTTTATACATCTAGCATTTACCTTCTAGCCCTCAGCGCTCGTGAGATCCAGAAAAAAAAAACCCCCCCCGTAGCTACAGGATGCCAGCTACCGCGAGTAAAGCATCATATATGCATCCACCATGGTTCGACTCAGTTATAGTAATAACAGCTAGATTACCATGTCTTATAAAGCTGTTGGTGTCTTTATACAAAGTAGGTACCTTTTACGATTTACTCTCACTTGATTTTCTCGCCAGGCATTTACTTCAACTATCGTAAGTTCGTAACATTAACTTATAAGACCAAGAGTCGAGGGTCAGAGTGTTTTTGTCAGGTAAATCTTATCCAGTATCCAGAAAGTATCAGATCATCGCAATAGATCTGTTTAAAAGATGACATCTATATCCCGGGGAGGAGGTGATGTTGTATTCTTGCTTCTGACTGTATCTCCTAATAATATTTAACAATGAACGAGATGTAATATGATTAATATGTTATACGTGTGCCGCCAAATCGAGATACATCTGAGATTCAGTACCACATAGTAAAACAAAAATGGCAACGAGCACAAATCACTCTGGCACGCAAATATGACCGATAGCAAGTGGGCGAATAGAAACCGGTTGATTAATCGTGCGAAGTTTTAAAAAGTGTGTAATAAAAAAAAAAGAGAAGGGAAAAATCGGATTAGGATTTGGAATGAAGGATTAAATAATTTTGGTTATCTTTTATAAGGTCATGTGACTTTTTTTTTTTTTTTTTTTTTAAATTTGTTGATAACGAGCTTGAAATGTGGGAACTTGCAAACTTTTTTTTTCCTCTTCAAACGAAAACAGAAACAAAAAAAGGATTTTATCAACTTTACAACAATATTCTTGACTTCAATCTTCTAAGAATCCATACTCGACAAGAATATTATAATCAAGTATACTTTGACTATCTATATGATACAGTATAGTATGAAACTACTCTCAAAAGAGATAATAGTTATGCAATGACATTTTAACTATCTTTTATCGTCTCTCTTTCTCTTTAGATTGACTGACAACCATCACATCTCGATCTCGACGACGCTCGAGCGTATTCGAAAATATTGCAAACCCACATATTGCGCACCTCTCGCGGCTCTCAATGCGCAAGAGCGTCTGTTTTATTTTTTTTAGCAATCGTTCATAAGTGGGAGAATGAATCAAAGGTCTAGACAGCCGGTCCAATCCACCCTGCTGCCGTAGACCGAGTGCGGTAGCAGGACTAATGAGGACAGACACTCCATTCGTTCAAGCATGGCTCGGGTTTAGTCTTGAAGACAGACGTGTAATCTCTTTCCCGATTTGAGACTGATAACTTATATAAGAGGTAACTATGAATACCAAATATTTCTTGTCTAAGGGTCCCCAGGAGAACCATCGTCTACGCTACTGTCGAAGCCCGGTACCAGGTCACCACGAGCCTTTTCCAGGTTGCTTTGAAAGCTCGCATCCTTGATCGCGATCGTTGCGCTGCCAAAATCATACGCAAACAATTTGTCCCGAAGTTCAGTGCTCGGGAACCCGTTATACGAGATCAATGCGCCGTAGAACCACTCCCCCGTATCGTTTTCGATGTTATCGTCATCCTCATTTGCGAATCGGAAATCATGTGTGCCGAGTCCATCTTTGTTGTAGACGGTTTTAGGATGTGTACCGTCCCAACGGACATCGCTTGCATTCTTGATCTCGTAGTCGCCATGTTGCGACACGGCTACCACTTTGGCCTCGTCGTTCTGTACGAACACGGCTATGTGTTCCCAGTCGTTGCGATGTCCCGGATCAAGGGGGATGTTGGCGATTGCGACGTCTTTTTCAAAGTAATAATCGTATAGATATGCACACCACCCATTGTTGCACCGCGCTCTAGAGTACACGTTGTTATTGGCGAGGTCCGACGGGTCATGGCAGTCGCTGGATAGGCCGGTATTTTCGTGGTCGAGGCCCGGATTTATGTTGCCGTTCGCATCAATGGCTGGTGTGTTATAACACCCATCGGTGTCGAAGTCCATCGCCGGTTGCCATCTACACGATTGAGTTTTCCCGATCTTAGTTGTTTGGTCCTATTCAACACTTACTTCTTGTCATTTGCAGTGGCTTTCTCGGGCAGTGCCTGTGGTGGATCGCGAGCGAGGAGCTTGAAAAGATGCTCGATAGGACTACCATTCACGACTGAGAAGGTAGCTACTACTATTAGTACAGCCAACATTCTGGTAGAGCTCTTCGGGAAAGGCATCTTGGTGGACGGCTGTGATGACCAACCTGTCAAACATGATCTCGAATAGAGATCCCCCTTTTCTTATATATACTTTTCTGAGTAGCTCTTTTGTACGATGCCACAATTAGCCTTTTCATTGCTCCACGACATGGCCACGATCAAGATCTTAGAGAAGCATAGATAGCAAGATGGGGTTCAATGGTGCCGAACAGGGGTCTTCTCAGGGGTCGATGCGATCTAACTTCCTTCTTAGGGATCGCATGAACATGAACGTCACCCTCCTAGACCCTGCATCTCATAGTATTATATCGTGTCTACTTAGTCGCCAAGTCCTACGCGTTCATCTCGTGACCTATCGATTCTACAACGTGAAGGGAATTTGCCCGAGCGCGTCCAATGGCCCGTCACATCGACCAGCTCTTGGCACTCGCTGATGATTCCAAGGCAGCTTGTTCTTCATAATTAGGTAGCGTTTCTACATACATACATACCTAGAATCCTAGATAGTCATCAAATCTTGTAGATAATCCACCTGTCATGCCCCGAGTTCTAATTTCACCGAGAAGCATGGCGTCAGCTATAGGCAGTGTCGCCGATCTGGAGGCTAGCTAGGTAGGTAGGTAGGTAGGTAGGTAGGTTATTCATCTCAAGATAGTACCTAGTCTACTAGTTACTACCTAGTCTCAGATCTAAACACTTAGGTAGGTACCAAGGCCCAGTCTGTCGCCGCGAGAACTACCTACCTAGGTACCTACTAGGAGGTAGGCTTTTCAAGAAACAGGCCGATCCGTCATGCCCACCTCCATGGTCTTCTTTTCCGCTTCCGTTACCTGGATGATTGGTTTATAGTTGAGTATAGGTTCGATTCCTATGAGCGCTATTGGTTTCTCACACTATCGGCTCGTTATCTCATACGACTTCGTATCCTCTACCTATACATACCTCATATATCTGTAGTCCGATCTTCCTTAGGGGTGTCTATGCAACACCGCGGCATCTCGACTCCCATGGCGTGCTATAACCCATACTATCGCCGAGTGAACCGTGATATTGACTTCGATCTTATTTCACTGGCCGGCCTGTCTTAGGTAGGTATCCCACGTGCATCGAACGGGTTATTTGCCGGTGAGCAGATGAGCCTACCTACCTACCTAAGAGCATGGAGTGGCAATAGGTAAGTACCTCCTGGTAGGCAGGCAGTCGCATTTGATAGAGCAATGTTCCATCTAGTACCTAAGTCGAAGCGGTGGTCTCTCAATCTAGGTTAGGTAGATAAGAAAGCTACCTAGGTATCCAACTACTTCTATAGCCACGATGGCTCGGTGTGTCTCTTCAGTGCTGTATACCTACCTAAGGTAGGTAATCTCCTTTCTCAGATAGGGTAGATACCTATCATACCTACCTACCTCCTAGAGATCGCTCCCATGAATACCTAACCTACCTCGTATACGTTGAGCACGTGAACTCTTAATACCTTGGGTACCTCCCACAAGCATTTACAGACTTAGCACCAAGCCTCTGGACGGAACAAATCAGTCAGCCAGCCAGCCAGTCCAACCGGTCCCGATTTACTCATGAATCAAACAGGACGGCCCATCTCCCACCTTACCAGTCAGGTTAGGTACCTTTTACACCCGTGAATGGCTCAACATTAGGTAGGTACGTTAGGGGTTACGTTAGGAGGTAGCGACAAGGAATTCCATTAAATTCCTTCAAAAGAAAGAAAAAAAAAAAAAGAAAGCAAAAAGGAAAATTGGAATTAATAAAGACATGCTGCTATATAAAAGCTTCGCAAACGCCCAACACCTCGTGAAAGCTAGGTATCTAGCGCCGCTCGTAGAACATACATACACCTACTTAAGTGTACCCTAGGTTATAATCATCTCGTTTCTTCCGCGCGTAGGGGTTTTCTTCGTCATAGTCACCACCGGGGGGGAGGGATTTGGGGGGGGATACATATAACACGTTTCGCCTGCGTGCTCGTCAACCCTTCATACCTGTCCTGCCCGCTTTGCCTTGCCTTGCCTTGCCGCTATCCCGACCCTCTCGTCAGCCCCAAGACAAAGGCCCGCCGTAAATCTCGTATAGGTACCGTACAACATCGTCAACATCATCAACAACAACAACAACAAAAGTCCTTTCCCGGGCCGGCGAGATGATGTAAGTGTGGGTGTGTGGGTGTGCGTAATCTATGTACCCCATACCCTTACGTAGGTATATATACAAAAGCAGGGGGGAAAAGAATAAAAGGACGAGGTAAATGAAAAAAAAAAGTTAGGGCGGCGAAGGGCGAGGGGCAAGAGCGTCTAATACTGCCCGTCGAAGAGGTACCGCTCGTCCGTGAAGGAGAGCAGGAACCTGGCCACGAGGCGGCCCGTGTAGTTCAGCGATACGTCGCGCGGGAACGGGTGACCCTCCTGGTTCGGCAGGATCGGGTCCGCGACGAGGAAGTCTAGCTCGTGCCCTGTGAGAGAGAGAGCGCGCGCGCCGGCTTGTGTTAGCGATTTATATCAACCGTAGGATGAAGAAGGGGTAGAGATATAGGAAGTATAATAGGTAGAAAGAAGACGGGAAAGGGAAGGGGGAAGACTAACAGCTGTCGCCCTGTAGGAGCTCCTTCAGCTCAGAGACCATGACGGCGGCGGCGTCGTCGAGCTCGGCGACCTGGGAGGGGTTCGCGTCGGCGAGGGGGTTGAAGGCCTTGGCGCCGGTGTCGCGGGTGTGGGTCTGGTAGATCTGGTGGAACTGGTAGGCGAATTGCTTGAAGGGGAGGTTGTCGATGTCGCGGCAGCAGGCGAGGGCGAAGTCACGGCGGAGGTCGGGCGGGGGCGCGCGGTTACGGAGCGCGATCTCGCGCTGCGATACGACGAACGTGTCCGCCGCCGTCTCGACCGTCTCCATGAAGAGGCAGAGGACGAGGAAGGCGGCGAGGCAGGGCGCCCACTCGCGCCGCAGCTTTGGCTTGAGCGACTTGGAGAAGCCGTCGAAGAGCGACTGCGTCTCTCGCAGTAGCAGCTCGTCTAGCACCGCCTTCACCTGCCGGTTCAGCACCCGCGTCGTCACCCACGGGTTGTTCTGCGGCACCATGTTCGTGTCTCGCAGGCTGACGATCGTCGCGTTCGTCAGGCACAGCTGCCGCGTGAGCACGTAGTGCGTCACGTATATCGACAGCGCGCGCTTCACCATGGCCGCGTGCGAGGACTAATTTTCATTTTATCCATCGTTAGCGCAAAAGGTTCCTAAAAAGTACGCAAGTGAGCGTGTCTCAACTCTCTTACCTCAGAGCGCTGTGCGTAGCGTTGGACGATGGCCAGAACCTTCCGCGGTACCTGGGTGGTCCGGATGGCGTCCGTGACCTGCTCGGCGTAGAGGGGCTCGGACGTGAGATTTTGGATGTACTCGCGGGCGCGGCGCTTGAGCTCCTCGCGCTGGGTGGAGCTGTCCGGGTCGATGCCGATGGGCGCGGCGCCCCGGGATTGCAGGTCCATCTGGTTCATGCCCATGTTCACGTGCCAGTGCTGGAGGATTTCGGCGGACTTGGGTGTGAAGAAGCTGGCGGGGACGGTCAGGGTCGAGCCGAACCGGGCGCCTGAGAAGAGCTCGACCGAGCACGTGAGCTCCGTGCCGTTGGGCTTGAAGTTCTCCACGTGCTCGCTGATGAAACTCGTGATCTGGTCCTTCTTGAAGTGGCCCCGGATGAAGTCCGGGAACAGCACCGGCAGGAAGTCCCCGAACTGCCAGCATATGATCTGGGGCACCTGCGCCGTGAGCTTCTTGCAGTTCTTGCACGGCCGTTCCTTGTCGCACTTCACCTTGCGACTAGAGACGTGTAAGCGTGAGTTGTCCGTCCGTCCATCTATTGACACGGTAATAGGGTTAGAGTCAAGGAAAGGGGTTACGAACCTATGGCAGCAGAAGCATGCTCCTAACCTTCGGACCTGCAGAGCGCTCTCCTTAGTATCGTGCGCCAATGGCCCTTTCCTGCCCCTCTGAGTAGTTCGCATGGCCTCAAAGCACTCGAAGGGATTCGGCTTTCCTGACTGCTGGTTGATAAGGTTGGGTGTCATGATGACGAATTTGCTCGACTCTGACTTCTTTTTCTCGATCTTATACCCGTTCCTTACTTTGCGGATAGGGCTCGCGCCTTTGCCAGGTTCCGTCTTGACATACGGGGACCGAGGGCTAGAGTGGAGAGAGCTGCGTGTAGGAGATCGCTGTTCGGGGGAGTGAGACGTCAGGCTATTCACGTCGTCTAATCCTGCTGACGAGAATTCTTCATTCTTCAAGTTCATGGGCGCCCACGGCGGGGCGTTGGTGTCGTTCCGGAATTGTTGCGGAATACCGAGATCGACCGGTTGAGGCGCCATCTCAAACCCTTCTAGCCCTCCCAGATCGGCGGGCATATTACCCTGAAATGTAGCAGAGTAATACTGCGTCATGTCCATATCTTGAAAACCAGCATTAACATTATGCGCACTATGGGACTCCATATTCTTGCGCCAGAACTTACTCGTAAAAGGCTCGTTGAACAACAGATCCTGCTCGCTAGTCATATAGTGCTGTTCGTTAAACGCGGGCATCAACTGGCCCTCCATTGCTGTGGTCGCTATCACGGATGCTTCCGTTGAATGATCGGGGTATGAAGCGGGAGGCGCCGAACGGGAGAGTTCGTGGTCCAGTTGTAGAGGAGACATGGCGACGGGAGAGGCATGCATCTGGCTGGGATAGCCGACCATCCCCCAGCTATTCATACTCGAGCTGGCCGGGCTAGGCATCAATCCGACAGAGGCCGGGTTTGATTCTACATACTGCCACGAGTCCGAGTCGTCACCAGATTCCATGTGAGGAAAGCTGTGTCTGGAAGATGGAGAGGCAGAAGCGACTGAGGCCATGACGATGTCTCGTAAGAAGTGATTATGTCGAAAAGGGCACGAACCCAATCACTCCTCTAATATTATTAATAGCTTCCGATATCCGAATCCTGCACAATTTCAAGGTTGTTTAGAGCAAGAAAAAAAAAAAAAAAAAGCTCTTCGAAATTCACGATAATACTCAAGGCTGTTTGCCGTGGGGTTCGTACTACAATGTAATTGCTAGCCGAGCAAACAGTGACGATTATGGGTATGATTATGGATATAGGACGTGTGTGTTTAAAGCCCCAGAGGCAAAAAAAAGGGGCGAGGTCGTCCGGTATAGATCTTGGCCGGTTTTACTGAAAGAATTTCCTAACGAATTCGCTCGGTGACGAATTGACGAGAACAAAACGGGATTTTTTAGAAACCCAAGATCGCATCATTGGGGATATTGAAACGGCTGTGAGAGCTGAGGGCGCTGCGTGTTTAAAGGTGTCTGCAAGACGATGGCTCCGCCACTAAGGAACTAGGCTCGATTGGATGACCGACAGCGGTTGGATGTAACGAATGTAACAAAAATATAAAGCACTAAACCACTTCTGGACTTCGGTCTCGATCCTACGGGTAGATCTTGTGTGCATCCTATGGAACATTTCGGCGCGAGCGCCAGGTAAAGTCGAGGTTATGTACAGTATTACAACCCCAGCTGAAGTATGACCAAGGCGAGTGAATCAAGGAGATAAAAAAAGAAGAGAAAAAGAAGAAAAAAAAGGCTTGGGGCTAGGTAAATAGATAGCCCCTTTAGATAGCTCAATTCGGTCCCGATACTCAGCGGCTCAGACAATCGAGTTTCTTGATAATCTAAGAAATAGACTATCCTGGCCATCAATTACCAGGAGCTCCAAATGGGAACGAGTTGGCATGAACTGTGGGGGTCTTGCGCCCGAACCGTGTTGAAATTACGCATTTTTGCACGGTTGGGCGGGAGCTGACGTGCAAATTTGAATTGTTCAACCCAGGCTCTTCATACTTCATGCCCAGCAATATCCCGTCTATCCAGTCCAACAATGACGATTCTGACATTTCTGCATAAAGCCACCATCTGAAAGAATTAGAAAAGGTAGACATTCCGTGTAGGTAGGCTGTGCTAAGGAGAGCGAAAAGAGAGGGAAAGGAGGGGGGATAACAAATACACCATCATGTTTGCTTTGAAAATGAGACCGGACTATCCGACTCCTCGTAAATTTGTCGAAATCAGCCTGCTCAAATATGATCAAACATTGCCATCTCGCGTCTCGAAACGCGGGTAATACCTCCCTTCCGCCCAGATTGCTGAAGACGACAGCAGATAAAAGAAAATCGTGACTCATTTCATACCACATATCAGTGGCCTCATACAGGGGCAGGTATCATTGTTAACATATCATTTAGGAGGACAATCAAGCTGTTGCCCGATGCCCTCGAGGGTGTATCTCGTTCGCTGAAAAGCTTCGAGAAGAAAACGTTGCTATCATCGGCTGCATGTACCGATGGCGGGTCGTTCAGCGAAATCGTGCCGATGCTGCAGCACTTCGTTCCTGAATCTGTTGTTCGGTTGAAACGTATAATCTGTCCAAGTAGTCCATGGCGGCTGCGTCCTTGAGGATTTTCGCAACCTGGATACCGGCACTGATTAGCTGGAGAATGTTCCGATCATCCTTCAGCGGGCGCGACTGATGCTTCGCAGCATGTCGCATTTCCAGCGAATTCTCCAAAATGGTTACAAATTGCTTGATTTGTCCGTTGTATAAGACCCTGGCGGGGATCCGCCTCTTGGTCGCGAGACGCTTCAGCAAGTACACCCATTCGGTCCATTCTCTATCCTGAGGTCTCTCGACCGGTCTCATATCTTGCGTCAGAGGGATCGGAAATTGGTACTTTGCAACAAAGTCGAACGCGCACTGCGAGAGTCGATCGTGGACCTGCGTCAGGACACTATCCTGTTCTTGAACCAAAAGATTTGTAGGGAGGTGTGGCAGCTCCCTCTCCTGCATGGCAACATAATCCGGCGAGGGCTTCGCTAGAAATTGGTGCGGTCCATCGAATTCGTCTCTATTGGAAGGTCGTCTCTGGGTGCGGCCCTTGCCACTGGTCTTTGACTTGCCTGTCGGCGTGGAACCTCCGCCACTATTATCCAGGGCGTAATCCGATAGATTGGGAGACACAATGATATCATCAACAGAATCCGTCGGGGAGTATCTGTCTGTAGCATCCCAACCCTGTGAGCTTATGCTATTATACGAGCCATACGCTGCCCCGGAAGTCCCGTACGACGGTGTTCTCGATTTGTAGACCGGCGATAAAGAGAATGCGGACTGGCGCCGCCCGACTGGACCACTGGTCCCCACCACCGACACACTGGCTGGCGAACTGTACGCGGAACCGCACCCGGGCGAGTATATCACACTTCGGAGGCCAGTGTTATTCCCATGGTGTACAAAACAAAGGGGGGTTCTCGTTCGCCCTTACCTTGAGCTTGAGTACCCGTTCTCGAGGGTGCTCCCCGGATATGGACCGTCATTGTAGATGTTGCTTGGGGAAGTTAGCTCGACCACAACAACATAGACCGACAACTTGGTTTAAGGATCGCACCTGCGCGAGGAACTCCAGGGCCCGTTCGACATGACAGAAGTTCGGTAGGCTATTTCCTGCTGGGCCATGTCCTTACGACTTCTTTGGGCAACAAAGAAAAAAAAGCACGGGTGACGAGACGGAGAGGTTGTGAGATGAAATGGGAACTGCACTAGTTCCCGTGGGAGTCAATTTCCGGGCAATATACGCCTGGATTTCCAAAAAGAAGGGTCCCAAAAATACCCTTTTTTTTAAACGCGGATTCTATGTCTAGGTCACCAGGATCAACGGTTGATGTCCTTTGCGGAATAGACTGGCTCGGGTTTGAAGCGGTGAATAGCGATTGCGCTGCTGGCCTGGAATAGTAATGGCAGTCAAGTGGCTCGGCGGATTCGGTAGCAACCTCGGGAGAACAACACAAAACCGGGCGCGAAGGGTATCGCATGCTCCAGTACGGACAGGATCTTGAGGCAATGTGAGATATATCTTTCTTCACCTTGCTCCAGAGAAGGCGAGCCTTTGAAAGGAAGGTCTTTTCAAGCTTCAACGTCCGAGACGGGGACACTTTATGCTGTGATGGATAACGTCGAAAATTTGCCACTGGGTACAGGATCGGTTGAGGATACGGGAGTAAGGAGAGGCGCCGAGCGAGGCACTCCCAAGGACCAATATTTTAAGGGGCTCGCCCCAGCTCTCTAAGACGAATTCTGGGGCTGTAACGTGGGCTCAAGGCGGACGGTACGCGTTGCGAGATCAGTTAGGGATGGAGGTATAGATACCGTCTCGGGCGTCTACCACCGATTCGAGACGGGGCTGGACGAGTCGCCAATCTCGAAACAGTCAAGATCGACCAACAAAATAGTTCGGTTGAAGCACAGGTCAGATGGCAGATGGCAGTTCAGAAAGGAGTTGCTGCAATTGTCCAGGAACACCCTGCCTATAGTGCAGATGTTCGACCAAAGGACGGACCTCCCAAAGCATGATAATAATGCAAAGCAGACTGTCCCACTAAGGAAAAAGGATAGATGAGGGAGATGAAGAGCCGTAATTGGTTATTGAGGCCCAATCATGTAGGGCAGCATTGGGCAGCTGAGGGCTAAAGACGTCTTATTCCGTTCATTGGCAATCCTCTCCGTAACTGCTTGTTCGACTTTTGTTGCCCAAAGACGTGCAGCAGTCTCTGAAGAGGTATTAGTGTGCACGATTGCAGGGACAGTCCCAGGTCGACGAATGGCGGTGACCCTCCGAGACGGACTACCTGACTAGATTGGGCAGAAAAAGGTTGCACGAGGGCAAAAGCCCAACTTATAGGTGCAGCAGCAGTTGCAGTTGCAGGTACCGTTGCTGCCCGGAGTGATCCTATCCAGTTGCCCGTTTCCCGTCGTCCATTGATGTGTCGTAGTCCGCCGAAGGAAGGCCAAAGGCCGGAGTCAACGTGTGCATCGACGACATTTACTCACCACATATTTGGATTGAATTCTACACCTCTACACCTTGGACGTTTGGTGTCATCATGGGCATGGCATGTTGGAGTCTTCGACCGTACTATTAATTCTCAAATTCTGCAACCTTCTCGGCGTGCAGGTCTTGAATTAGCGGCGAGGTCAGCTAAACCTACAGTCTTTGGCGTCTAAATACGGCGTTGAAGTTGAATTTCTATTATTGTTACGAAGTGAAAGAGTTAAGAAAAAAAAGGGGAATAGTAAAGGAAAGAAAAAAATAGTATAGTGAAAACGCATTGACCACTTTTATCAACTCGGCACATAACTCATCACATATTATTTCATATTATTATACCAAAAAGTTAACCGACAAAGAGGTAGGTACAATGTTATTCTTGTTCCACTATTCTATATTAAGACTAACATTAAATGTTATGTAGGTACTTACCTAAGTAGAAGATTCAGACTTCCAAGTATTAGTACTCGAATCTAAAATATTTCAGCATTGGAATCTTAACCGATCAGATCTATAATAGGGGGGATTATTTCTTCATCCCACGTCAATAAAGGAAATTGAGGCTAACACACACTCCACATCCCTACCTGTACGTGATCTTTCTAACATGACACTTGGACACGCCTTAAATTATTTAGGTACACATGAAAGTGTATAGAAGTATTTACTATTAGTCTCGTCCATCTAATCAACTTTGAAGCAAGGGCAGGGTCGTGATAGGTCACCTTATACTAGTAAGTAGCTCGATGATACGTGTTAATACGCTTTGGACTAGTTTTCACGTACTTGTGGTAGGATTCACCATTGCCGTATATAGCACCGAATAGAGCTCGGTTCAAGACGTAAAAAAAGAATAAGGTATAGGACAGACTTCCTTTTTTTGAATGGTATCTACACTACCTTATGATCCAGAAAAACGAAAGGTTTGGGCCTAAGAAGTTGTAGGGTGTGATGGATGACTTTGTCCCATCGGTGCCAAGAGAACTCATCACTTGTCAAAATTCGGAAATTCGGATTGTGTCAACCGTGTCTAAAGTGTCGATAGAGGTCCGGGAGCGACCTAGATACGCCTACCTACCTATCCGTCTATTGGGAATCCGGTGTCGTTCATCACTAGCAGCTTACAGGGGCTCCTTCATGTTACCTTCGCTTCGTTTAAGCCGCCTTCTGCCATAGGAAAGGGGAGGGGGCGCATCCTTAGAGACGACCATGTTAGCCGTTATGTGACGACATCTGGCACCAAGTTGCTCCAACTTATAGAAATTCGATCCGATCGCGCCTCATTGTTACATGAAATGACCACCTGTCAACGTTGCGGTGTATCTATGAATTTAAGAAGAGAAGGGAGACGAGGCATCAACAGCAAATCATCAAGAGAGAAAGCGTTGAAAGTTGGGCGGAAATATGCCTGCTCACACGTGGCCCTCGGGTAGTATTTTAGCTTGGAACGAACACATTTTTAATCAACGACGTACATAGTATAATGGTAAGTAATATTTCAAGTAAGAGATCGCTCATATCTGCTTCTGCATAGTATAATGTGTAGTAGTACATATGTTGGCACGACATAGCCGAACCCTGACAATAATATATCATCCTAGCCCTTAGGCACGATCTTGCTATCTTGTCGGGACCTATCAATATGACAGACTTGATACAGAATTTTCACAATGACAAGAAAAATAAATAAATCAAGGACTACTTCGTAAATCACCTCGTAGAATCTTATCCGCGAAGCAATTATGAACCAACCTACCTAAAACGAAGGAAATTTCAACGTCACGGTAACTTGAATTAGCTGCATTTAATATATAATACACTGCTTATAACTTAGATCTTGAACGTGGCCATCTTCCTAGTTCATGCATCATCTCCAGGATCATGAGATGTTCTGTTCGCCATCGATAATAAAATCTGTTTTTAGGTTCATACACTAGCCTTACTGGGTGAACAATCCTGGTCCTATATTATAGATATAACATCGTTAACATCTAATTGGTCCCATCGATTTCTGTCCACCACAGAGCCGGGACGATAGATACACCATGGGTATGATCAGAAGTTCTATTAATAAGTCTACGCTTCGCCTACAACACTTTAAATAACAATACTATGCACTTACTACGCAGGTAGTAAAGTCGCCGTCTTTCCTCCGACTGGGTCTGGATTCTTCTATTCATGTTTGGATAGCTGCCTGTAAGTTGAATTTGACGTGGGTTCGGCGTCTTGTTTACGTAGATAGGGCTTGTATGCGTATGCAAAGAAATACGTACGTCCATTCAGGTTATCGACATCAGCATCGTAGAATCGACTCGTTTAAGCTGTTGCTGGTTACCTGAAAGTATATTATCGCAGCGTTTAATGTTACAGAGTATGACCCAGTTAAGAATAGTTCAAATGAAATCAACGCCACGTCTGAAAGTCAAGGTCTATTCGTGCTCGTGATGAGATGATTCGTCAGACAGGCTGTTTGATTCGTCATGTGATGTGGTGGTGTGAAGAATATTAAAAAGATAGTCCGAGGGACTTGTATGCCCCCCTTTCTCTCGACACCGGCCAAATACGAGATACTTGTTGTTAGCAATCCACGGACTTTGCGCGGATATGAATGCTGATAAGATTCCGGTAGCCAATGCAATGCCAGCCTCACCGTAGGTCAATGAAGGGCTCCCCTATCTGCAACACCAAGCACGTACTGTGCGATAAGTGAAGGTAGCTCTGCCAGGCTCTTGAAACGAGGCTTAACGGTAGGTGTAGGTATGGTAAAAACGAAATACCCATACGCTGCAATGATATATGCAGGTGACTGATGCCCGACTTTAGTCTACAAGCGTTGCTCTGCATTCATCACCCGCATATGCTTCGCATGTGCTTCCTGTCTTAACTCGACGTGCTACCGCATTGACAGGTCTTTCAGTAGCGTTTTTCAACGGAACCGACTGTATCGTAGCACATACTACATTACCTTTGATGGGGCGGAGAATGTGACTATCTAGACGGAGATGCTGAATTTACAGAGCCCCGATTTAGGTTGGAATCTATTGAGCTTTGTCGCAACCGTTGAATATTGCTTTTACTTGGTGAATGCTGCCTTCAAGACAAAATCGTGATAGCCTCGTATGATACCCAATGGACTGATTGGTTGATAATGCCTAGATAGTTGCAAATAATGTCATCTTTTAAGTGATAAGTGCTGATCGAAAGGTCGATTCGTTCATGTGAGTCATAGATCGAGATCGTGGGCCGTGGGGTAAGTTTGATGCTTGAGACCCGAGTCTTGACCTGACTTGCATGTATTTTCATGCGTTGGACCAAATATAATTCATCAACAGAGTCGAATCCCGTATCTCTATCGTAAGCTGCGAGAAATAGATACAACCGGTCACGGACCAGTTAAGGACCCAGGGAAACTGTTGTCCAGAATGTATGATCGTAGCTGTGTCAAGCTTCTTCCTCACCAAGGTACGTATCATTCCGAGAAGAGTATCAAGTTCTCTCAAGCTTGTTCACAAATCCTAAGGGGGCACTATGTAGAATGGTAAAAATCAAACAATTACAGGACGGAGACGGCTGGCTAGGAATACCTGCCTACTTTATTTCAACGGATAGAATTGATGCGTATCCAATAAGATTTGACTTTGCTAGACGCAGGCAGCGAAATGCGTTTCTACTCGCCCTATTTAGGATAACCTTGACGTCAATCGAACGAGGCTTCGTGCGGTAGTCCCACGATAGTGTCACTGCTCTGAGTTATGTCCCGGATAGTCCATAACTTGCACCTACCGAGATATTTATGCGACTCTGAAGCCGCTCTCTGATGTCTTGACTAGGCGCTTCACTCCAAGCGACAGCAATATGCTAGCGCCTCGAGCATCAATAAAAATAGGGCTCATCGCATGCTGCTTCCCCTACATGACCGTAAGTGAGAGCGTAGTCAAGTCTTGCACCTGACCAGCCCATCCAGCATATCTTCGCTGATGAACGTAAAGCATACCCAGATGTCGATGCAAGAAAGCTGCCTAGTACAGCCTATCGTCATGTGTTTAGTTTATTCCATGACTGCTATGAGGGCCCAAAGGACCTAGCGAAAGGTGTCTCGAGCTATACACCTAGACGTATTAGTCTTGTTCGCTGAGGTATCAGGTCGAAGAAGTTAGGGAGGCAGTTGGGTCTATACACTGTCCGAAAGGGGTTCAACGGTAAATTTGACTCGGGAGTAATCTAAGAAGATATCTTGAAGGTAGACGGAATACCCTTCGAACGACATAGTGGACAGCATGTTGAGATTCAAAACACCAGCTATTGCTAGTGATCTGTGGGGAAAGGAAGACGTCTGTGAAAACTCGTATGGAATCAAGTACAGCAGGGTATTGCATAGTGCCGCCCATATTTCACGACCGAATAGATCTTAACACCTCCCACCAGAGTATACTTCAGGTTCTGATATTGGTCGAATAGTTGAGGCCATTTGCAGGTAAAATTTTGATGCTCTCATCGGCACAATTGCGGCAGCAAGGAGCTGGAATACGGATGACCACCTGGTTAATCGCAAGATGAGTTGGCCATTCTAATACTGCAATCCTACGCAACTCCAATCAGGGTCGTCCTTCCCCTCACGCCGCTGATAACCATCGTCAGTAACAGGAGACAAGTGAGAGACCCCGATAATTCTGCATTTACTACATCGTGCGTAAGGGCAAAGCGGCTGAGCAAAAATATTCTTTTCGTTCGGGATTTTCATTTGTGTGATGCGGGCGGCCATTTGCTAGGACCACGAAGCGGACAGGTAGATCAATTATCAAAGGATTGGTTTAGAAAGACGTCGACTGTCACACACGACAGGTCAGGGCAAGCATCCGGGCGCCAATTGAAGCAGCTGAACGCTGATCCGATACTAGACGAAACACACCTTTCGTACGTAGACATCCCTCATCTTTTTTTTTTTTTTTTTTTTCCATTCTTTGTCGCTCACCGACTATTCGTCAGCGTTGACGATGACTCAATATTAAACGGGAACTCCTAGTAACAATAGCAATAACAATAGGCATAGCAATAAACAAGAACAGGAACAGGAACAGGAGCAGGAGCAGGAGGAGGAGGAGGCATAGGATTGGAAACGAAATCCGAAGCAATTCCACCGAGAATCAAAATCTGCTTTGCTACCGAATCTCAAGGTCTCCGAGAGTCCGGTCGTAGACCAGCAAGATGATGCATTTGTCAATGTTGTCGTGCTGGCAATGAGGGGTTTAAGAAGAATGGAAGAAGATTAGACAATTTTCCGCGACTTGCGCATGTTAGTTAGTGCTTAGGATCGCATAACGACGCATAAAAAGACTTTTAGACTTAAAAAGATTTGCATAGTGATGCAATGATGTGCTGGCCAAGCAGGTAGGCAGGCAAGGTAGACAAGGCAGGTGAGTTGACAGGACCACCTCAGGGTCTATCCCCGTAAAAGTCGTCATGGTGCATAAGGTGAAGCTCAATAGGCTGCGGACAACTCTAAGAATCTCCACATGATTACGGACCGATGTGTGCGAGCCTATCGTAACTGCAGAAACGGAAGGGCCAGCACAGTTTTCAGTGGGTATAACATAAGAGAAAGAGGGGATGGGAAATTATTAATGAGAGCTCTTGCAGTTACGGCTTAACCAGTAGATAGACAGAAACCAGGAGTCGGTAGTAATAGCCAGGACAGCGGCCCCTTGATTGAACCAATCAAAGATTAAATAGTGGATATAGTCCTGCTTATTCGGAAGAGGGGTCGATAACAATCTGCAGCATCCTGGAACTTTTCTTACCCTTTTCCTTGCTTTTTGCCTTGTTTTTGGTTGTTTTCGCTCCTCTCGCTACCTTCTAACCCGGCGCTAATCCTCAGTACTGCAGGCCACGACAGCCAACTGCCTTCACCAAAGTACGACACCCTGGCATCGTGTCATCCGTGTCATCCTTCTTTCCCTTCTTCCCCTTCTTCCCCCCCCTTCGTATGTGTTGTCCAAACTGGCCAACCCCATCCATATTTCTTACCTATGGCACATAATAAAACCCGAATGTCCCCTCTCTCTGCCCAACACCCATTCTTCTCTCCTATTTTCCAGCCCAAACCCAGACGTTTATGCCCAACCGAGACCCATCATCACCGCCTTCAACCCATCCCACGGCTTATTTTTCTTTGCTATACCCAAGACATTTTCCCACAGCTCTCCACAAGAGGACACTCATCAATACCCATCAGGCCGTGGTTTATCATCCCAAGGATCGCCCTCTGTACAACGCCTTAGTCGACAGAAAGACTGTGTACACAGTTCCAGTTGAGAATCCAGTCTCACTGCTGCCCCGTGTTCCAGTGTTTGCCACAGGATTCAAAGGAATCACCCGGAGAGCTCTGCTACTCGTTCCATCATACCAATAGGAATCAATGACAGCCATGGTTGCTTCCCGCCAGGACACCATGTCTGGCTTCAACTCATCTTTAGACATGGATGACGTCCACACTCCTGCGAGGTATATTGCATTGTTTTTTTTCTTTACTTTCTTTTCTATACCGGAGTCTTAGGGGGGGGGTTGTTGATTTAACGGATGTTATTCACACATCATGTTACTCGAAAGTCATGTATGAAATGTATTCGTTTTGTTTTTTTCTTTTTCTTTTTTTGCAAGTGCTCTTTCGTGCTACGCCCGGGATCGCTCGAATGGAAATTCCAGGACAGGACAGGACCCATCTCAGGACAGACCGGAGCAGGATCTTCAAGGAAATGGACCCAAATGGACATCCGGATGGACAAGCTTTCCAGGACTCCCCAGGACGGTTTCTGAGGCTCTATACGAGTGGCACATCTCATGTGCCTGACCCCTCCACGTCTCTCAGATAAATAATCAAATTATCCAATATCAACTTTTACACAACGGTAATGTATCGCCCGCAAAGAACAAGTGACAACAGGCAACCCAGGATAGATTCAACCCGAGGATACCAGTGAAATTGTTACGTATGCCGATCTAGGTGCGGACCCCTTCCCGGACGCGGAGGTGAATTTGAACTTCGATCTTCACGGACTTCTTCCTGGATGGTATTATGTCGCGGCTTAATGGATTTTCTAGTCATGTGCTTCACGCTCGATCTACAACAATAATACCCGGCTCCCTGGCATGTGGTGGTTTCCCTTCCTTTCTGCTGCGTTGCTTTGCATATTCAGTGGTAGTGTAGGGCGACGGTCAAACTTTGTCATACTTAACAAGCAATACCTGAGATTTTGATTATGTGCATCCGCATGGGATAGACGACACTCCTTGGTCTTCAGCCTCGCGCCGTGGATTTTCTTCTCTTTCCGGACTGTTTTCCTGATGAACACTTGCCGTGTGCCGCTTTTTACCCTGGGTCCTGAGGTACATTGAGCCAAACTAAGGGAACAATCGACTTAACTCCGGTCCCTCATCGTGTTCCTTTCGATAGCAGTACGTATGCCACGTGTGCCGACTATATCGGCTCTGCACCTGATTGACTCCGTGTATGTCGACTAACATCATGTTTGCGTGCTACGATAGACACTTGAATTGGACCTTCCTGCTTTTTCTTCAACCGGATTTCCTTGCACTATTTTCTGTTCTTTTTCTGTTTTGCTTTCATGGCCGTCCGTACGCTTGCAATCCGGATCATATAGTGTGGGATCATGCGTGCTATATTGACTTCCTGAACCTATTCTTTTGGATGAGTTCTCAGAACAACTTCAGCTCTGGTTTGTACACGATGTCCCCCCTCATATGTCGGAGTCTTAAACTAACCTATATCGCGACAACAGGAACAAAGTTGTACCAAACTGAAAGCTTTTCATTTGTACTTGCTTTTGGGTGTCTTCGTGATTTTTACCACCGGGTAGTGGAAAACAGAACACTAACCTCAACCTCAGTGACTATAGCTCTTATTCCCAAGGAAACATGCTTGCCAATTCCAGCGGATCTTTTCTTTATTCTCAGACAGGACATGCCGACCTCCATGGGTCAGTATGGGATACAACAGCTGAAGGAACACAGAACTTCAATGGAGATGAGGATTTCCACTTTCCGTATGGTCAAGCCACTCCCAGACAGGACCAAAATGAAGCCGTAGAAGATATGGCCAACAAGTGGATTGCTACGGAGCATACCCAAGCTCCCACCTCGGAGCCCATGAGGCGAATCAGTTCGCGGGGCTCCTCTGAAAGCCACAAGAACAAGACTATCAAAGCCTCTTCATTAAAGAGTCGGCCGAGGCTGCCCCAAGCCTCGCATATGTCGAATTTCGACATCACAGGTAACCCTCAGTTGGATGCGTATCTTCTCCAGGATTCGGACGCCCATTCGGTGTCCCCGCAGATGTTCTACCCCACGCTACCCATGAGCGTAACCTTATCCGCGGATGGACTTCCCTACTCTCCCTCTGTGCTCACGCCAGGAATGGGCCAACAGCACATTGACCCGACCCAAATGCAGCTAAACTTCGAGGCTAACCTCCCTGGGGAATCGCCTGCTGCTACTACCTGGAGCTCTCTGAGTCCTGTTGAGTCCCGGATTTCTACTCCCGGTCCCGCTGAGGATGCATGGTCTGTTCCCATGGATGCGTCTCCTTCGCGGACGAACGATTCTTCGCCAATCATGGATGGCATTTCGCCAAGGTATGTTGAACAGAACATCATTATATTCGGACAAACTCTGACGTAGAGATCGTCATCAGCCTCGGTCGCCAGATGGGCTTGATGACCACAGAGGATCCCAATGGAGTTTTGGCGGATGATATGTTTTCTCTGCCACCTCCTTTCGCTCGCCGCCCCAGCGGTGATGGTGAGTCTTCTGCACGGGACCATCCATTATACAAAAATGCCTATCCACATGCCGATGGGCTATTCCATTGTCCGTTTGAAGGCCAATCCAGCTGCAATCACAAACCCGAGAAGCTCAAGTGCAACTACGAGTTAGTCCTCCTAATGTTCCGATCACTTCTACAGATCTAACCAAAACGCAGCAAATTTGTCGACTCGCACCTGAAGCCGTACCGATGCAAGATCGAGTCTTGTGAGAACGCCCGGTTCTCGTCGACCGCTTGTCTCCTTCGACATGAGCGCGAGGCTCACGCTATGCATGGTCATGGCGACAAGCCTTACCTTTGCACGTATGATGGATGTGATCGTGCCGTACCTGGAAATGGATTCCCGCGCCAATGGAACCTCAAGGATCATATGAGACGCGTCCACAATGATAATGGAAACTCGCTCAACGTTGTCAGTGGATCACCTCCGTCCGGACACGGATCTTCCGCGCACTCGGCCAAGGGCCGAAAGCGGAAGAGCAAGGATTCCGTAGACAGTACCAGCAGCCGCAAACATGCTTCCAGATATGCCCAGGCAGAGGCAGCCATGAGAGCCGCTGAACAGCCCCTAGTAGATGAGTGGTACCAGCACCACAAGGCTCTACATGCGTATCTACAAGATTTCAGCGTCCCAGATGCCTTTGACTCCTTGCAGCATATCACCGAGGCCAGGGAACACTTGACATCTATGGGAAGGATTTCCCAGAAGTTGTTTCAGTCTAACAAGGGGTCTGGCAACCAGGACTCCTACAGGCGATCACACGGACACTCTCGCTAAATGAAGGATTGCATGCGAATGACATACTTCCGGCAATTCTTATTGCTCAGCCCAGCTGACCCAACACATCACAGCAACTAGCGAGATTCGTGAACTATGGATCATTATACAAGCCAAGGAATTTGCAAGTGCATAAATACATCCACTTTTACCTCTACTCCTTCCGGTCAGAAGACCGTGGCGGAGCCTAGAGAGGCCCCGTGAGGAATATGTGGAGAACCGCCCCGCTCCGAGCCAATCCCGGCATTGGGACCAGAGGAAACCCGGCGCTACGTCTCGTTCATTGTAGAGTCCGCCGGATTAAATCCCGAAACCCCAGGACATGCCAAGGATTGTGGGAGAGTTACTTCAGGATGAATAAGCCTGTGAAGATGTGGACATGCCACGGGAGGAGGGCACGCCGGCTGTCCCAGCCGTGGTGAAAGTCGCAGAAAACGTCGACCGGGTTGCCGACAATTGATTTTTGAGCCAAAAATGGAGATGGAGATCATTGACCTGTGTTGATGATCTGACCAAAGAGGATTTATTTTGTTATGTCATTGAATGTTTAAACTAGAGTTGTATAGCAATATTTAGACTTTGGATAGGGTAGTTTAGATACCTTAACGAGCGCGCGAACAGTTAGAACCAATGTGCTTTAAGAGCCACGGTTACAGTATTTCCCTTCCCTACCTTGATTTTTTTAAGTAATTTCAGTTTAGGTGGTGCAATTCGACCACTAACTACAAGACCAATCTCCGTCCGCTATGTTTGTGGATAGGATAAGGGGTTACTATAAGTACCTACATACTTACAAAACGGATACACAGGACAAATACTCTGGAGGATCGGTACTCTTATCCGAGATACATCATACATACACCCTATGTACATACCTCATTAAGGGTACCTAACCAAGTAGGTAGACACCGAGACGTACCTGGCAGCCGCTGGTACCTAGGACCATCTGTAATGGCGATCGCGCATATCTGGTACGTGGATGATAAAAAAGACGTGGACGGTGGTGATACAAATGGTGCAGGTGCAGAATGACGTTTTTGAGGAGGAGAGGGAATGAAAAAAAAAATAAAGGGGGTGGAAGGGGAGAGGTATTTTTTTCAACATTGGTTTTGGGATTTGTCGTTGGTCGTACTTAATATATGACGGTCCCCCCTACAGTACATGAGGTACTTATACATACCTCGGTAGGTACCTACATCCTCTTAATACATGTAATGTTGGCTGTCATCAATTTGAAGTCGCCAGCCCTAGGCTACATAAGGTAGGTTACCCCCTAGGGGTAGGTAGGTACTGTACGTAGCCCCCCCTGAGTGGTCGCGGCCGACCGACATCAAATACATTGTTAGGAGGTACCGGTAGGTACGTCATCAGGTAAGGAACGTCAGGACGGCGTTTGGGTCGGCTGTTGACTGGCCAAAGGCATCAACTTATGTCTTTAGGTAGGTTAGGTAGGTAGGTAGGTACCTTATTGGTACACCGTCTACCTACCTCATATATGGTACCCATGTGGCATGACTCTGGGACGTGTGGGCTGTGCGTGCGTATGAAGAGGACGGGCAGAGAGGTATGGTTCGGGATTCACGACGTTTCTTGTGTGTGGGGGGGGGGGAGGTGCCGGAGATGTCTATGTCTATTTAAGATCACGGGTAGATGCCTAGGTAGATATATAGCACAGGAAATATCTCTGGTCTGTTCTATTTGAGGTAGGTATATCCCCTCTGCTGGATAGATATCAGGTATATATGCGGTATCCTGGTTTGTCATCATCCGATATACTAGAACCTCCGACTGCTTCACGCGGGTTCGAAACGAAGGAGTATGTGAGGTAGGCGTTTGCATTAGATTAGGGTAGGCAGTTTGGGAAAACGAAACTGTTTCTTATAATTCTCATACAGGGAGGGAGGGGTGGTGGTGGAAGTGTGTATGTTTGTGTCCCCAACACGTTTTCTCAACAAGGTAGCTTTCCCCGTTACACGATCTCGTATTCATGGCAGGAGAAACTGCTTAACGTCTTGAAAAACACGATATGAGATTGGTTATGGCTGGCTGGGAGGCCACGAAAATGGGCTTAGGGGATTTGTAAACCTCAAATCCAAGTGAGAAATACCTCCGCCTTCAAACCCGATTTCCATACTAGCATCGATATACTGTAAAGGGAATAAAAGAATACGATCGTATAGAATCAATACCCTCTCTGGATCTCCGAAAGCTAAAGTGGGTATGTCCGTACGTCGCCGCCTGATGATACTGGCGTTCATGCAGTTAGTCCTTGATGAATTGTCCATTTCAATTACTATATGAGTGAATTGCAACCCGCACCGGAACGTCAATACCAATGCTACCTCTCCGTGAATGCTAATAGAATATTGTGTCATATCGCGTATATCGGATAAAATGACGACAAATGAGATGTGTAAATAAGTAGGTGCATATATGAGACCATTGGTATTAGGCAAACGATACGCGGCTCGATGTATGTTGCCGGGACGCTCGACTGTTATCTCCTTGGTACATAACAAAGATCGTGCTCCGATCTTGTGGCAGTGAGCTGCTCGGTGGTATATGATAATATCTGTGATGATTGCGGCGTGGTATCATTGGCGGGCGAGGAACTGAAGAATGCTCGTCTAAGAAGACTGATAGCGTATCACGGTTAACATGTCGATCATGTATGATAGGGGGTAGCGGCTTATTCAGGTTGATAGTCCTATGTGTTGGCGGAAGTGGTGCTGGGCGCTGCGGTAAAAAGGAATATGACGGTGGTGACTGATCAATGAAGGTCCTCGAAGATTGTGAGTTTTCCAACTGCCTCCTGTTCCAGTCTAAAGCGATAGAGCTGGGGAATTTCATCGCAGACCCGATAATACTTGGAAGGTAGCTTGCGAAGAATGGTTTCGTCGCCGGGATGGAAGCACATATCTTGATATCGTGTCAGTTGAGGCGTACATAGTATGGCAATTTATATACATACTATACCAAGGTTTAATTCAATAGCGCTGCTAAGCCAAGTCGTCCATACATTCCAGATGTCGTCGGAGCCTGTAATCAACCTCCAGACAAAGTAGCTTCGCGCAATTCCTGCAAGGCTCGCCAGTATACCAACACCAAAGAGGCATATGACAATATTGATTTGTCTAGCAGGTAATCTTAACCTAAGGGTCGTTTTGATAGGGAGGAACACAACAATCCAGTCGGTAACAGTATTGATGGTGTTAGCTGCCATTAAATAAGTATCCTGGTTGATACATCTCCGTGACCTCCTCGAGAGATCCCAGTAAGCTGATATAGGCCTAAGTTATATTAGCCGGTTAGATCGTAACTCCAAGGCCCTGCTTTGGTAAATCCATCCTGATGAACATACATGCATTGAAATATGTTAACAGTTATGAAAACGAGGCAGTTGATACTAATAATTCCTATTGATATGAACACAATAATCGTCATCCTTCGATCTCTTGATGCAGTTGTGAGTCGATAGAGTAACGCAAGCACCGATAATTTAGTTAAGTTGGCTGCTAGTTGGAGCAGTGATTGATTGAAAAATCTACTATTTCTTGAGCTTCGGTATTAATAGAATAGGAAGGGGTTTTTACAATAGCTGTAGACCTAGGATTAGAGATTTTCTTTCTACATCCCAGGTGTGACGGTTCCAATGGAGCCGTTCTTCCATATAGATGCCGATTATCGTGAATGCTGTTGCAGGAAACTACCAAGCGTCAGATAATTTCCAGAACTTCGTAAATCTTTGAGCTTCTACCTACATATGCACATAATATAAATATGTCGTCAAGCCCGAATCCTCGTGTCAACCACTTGCGTGCATACAAGCGGATAGCAAGAGTGACTGTGACAAGCCCAGCTAGCAATACACCAACAATCATTCCTGAATGTCCCCTCGTTTCTGGATCAATATAGTTCGGTGCTGGCCAGCTCGGTCGAGACGAATATGGGTGCATTCTGAAATCCGGGATTGTATGAGTTAGGATCTGCGAGCACCTTCGAACATGTACTGAACATATTCATAGCGACCGTATGCTGATTTTTAACGCCGAGCATTCTTTGAGAGAACGATCCTGAGTCACCTCGAAGTTCGCCAATCTGAAGTGTTAGATGTAGATTTCTGTAGTACAAAAATATCGAAGTTGCAAACCAATGTAGGATATGGTGTATCATTAATAAATAATCCAAGTAAGTTCTATAGCTAACAGGCAAATATACATAGAGTAAGCCGTGTTATAATAGCACTGGGTTGGGTGTACTAGGATATAAGGCAAGACATATCTTAACGCAGACACAGGCCATTGGTGTCGAGTTTTAAGATTTGTCACAGTACTGCGCATGACTATCTGGTGACGAAAACCAGGGTCGCCGCAACTGCCCAAGCATAGCCGTTTCTCGGAAGCAGATCGATGTAATCGTAGACGCTTATGTGTGCCTCGAACTGTAGACCACGCAGCCGCAGCCGCTGCCCCCAATATACGGGGGCCGAGAAGTAACATCTGGGGAGATGGAGGGTGCAAAGCCCAGTAAGGCTGGTTTATATGTATATAGAGACGTGCAAATCGTTTATGATTTGCACAAGGTTAAGGAAACCCAAGAAGACTTACCGCATCCCAAGAAACGAAAACAGATAATATAATTTGGACAAGTTCTGTCTCCAAGTAGCCAAAGTCGTAACTTGCGAACTGCACCACTCGCATACTCTGCTGATTAGGGGCTCAGACAATAGTGTAGGAAATTAACTCTAGCAACGGACAGCGTAAGAAGAAGCTGAGGAGGATGTATAATTCACGTAGTACAGGAAATAGGCATGTCGTTGGCGCAGACGCGCGGAAGCGGTTGGGGTCTGCCTGCGGTATATAGACTGTAGTACCATTCCGGTTTGCGTTGCGAGTGGTAGATCACATTTGACATCTTGGTGGGGATTGGTCCGCCCCAGGATATCACCTCGCGGCCACGATCCAGAGACGCCTAGAAGCAGTGTCCGGTAGGGCAAACCACTCAACGATCCTCAAAAGCTTTCTGGTTGTACAAGAGGCCGCTTATGGATAGCCTATCTCACTGCAGAAGGGCTAAATATGTACGTGTCGTACACCCATTCTCCGTTTTTTTCTTGTACATATAAGAATTGGCTGATGCGAGGCTCTGGGTTGATGGAACATCCGTATATATATATATTAAGGATTAGGCCTTTGTGAGCTCGGCGTTCCATGTAAAGAACTTTTAGATGCTGACCTGGCAAAATTTGGAAGTAGTGTAAGATCAACATTTAGAATAAGATTATGCTGGCGTGTGTCTGCCTCGTTCAATTAGTATTACAGGTGTAAATTGTAATGAGGTTTAAGGATCGTTTGGGTTGTTGAGTAAGTTAAACCAAGGAGGCCACATCTGGGTCTCATGGCGCATAATGGTGATGATGAAATATAAGTCGACGTATTGTGATTTGTCTAAGAAATATAGACTGAAACGAGCATGTACGATGGTAGGGTTGGCTCTTTAGTATACCGTAAGTTGGTGATTGGGAGGGTTGAGGTCTCTAAGATGGCCTCTTCATTATGGCTAAGAATATATTTTAGGAAGTTGAATTTTTAAATTGATGAAGAGATGAAATTTCAGGGTCTAGGAGAAACTGTGCAGCAAAGGCAAGTGTGCTCACTTAACAGTGGTACGTACTCCGTACCTCACACCTACATACATGTACTTCGTACCTAATGTACATAAATTGAAGCACTGACAGTTGCATAACGTCTTACCTAAGGTTGGTATGATAAAGCGGGGACTCTGTAATATTCTCCACTTATTCTTTACCACACAAAATTTTGCAAAATCACAAAATTTATTTTCGGGACAACCAAAATTCGCATCTTCTACATTCATCTTCTCTTCTACAACTTCCTTTCACTTCACGAACGCAATAATCCTCACCATTAGAGTCCCTCTATTGGAAGACTGTCATCATGTCTAAAATTACAGTCGGTATGTCTATTATTACTATTATCATTTTTACTAAAAATGTCAATGGAAGAGAACGAAAAAAAAAGAGGAAATATTATATGAAAAATACTAATGTCTTCACCCCGCCATAGCCGGAGTGCGTTCCAACGTGAGCGAACTACTCGACTACTCCCTCAATACCAAGAAGCGAAACTTCCTCGAGACCGTCGAACTTCAGATCGGCCTCAAGAACTATGACCCTCAGCGTGACAAGCGTTTCTCCGGCACCATCAAGCTGCCTTCGATTCCCCGCCCCAATATGAGCATCTGGTACTAAATTCCTATATATTTCATCACGGCCAGCCCGACATTGACTGACATGTACGATACAGCATCTTGGGTGACCAGCACGATCTCGACCGTGCTAAGCACGGCGGTGTTGATGCCATGTCTGCGGACGACTTGAAGAAGCTCAACAAGAACAAGAAGCTTATCAAGAAGCTCGCTCGCAAATACGACGCGTTTGTAGCTTCTGAGGCTTTGATCAAGCAGATTCCTCGTCTTCTAGGACCTGGTTTATCCAAGGGTAAGTGCAAATATCAAAATCATGTAATGCGATAGAAAAACAAGCTAATTGTTAAATTTCAGCTGGTAAATTCCCTACCCCGGTCTCCCACTCTGACGATCTCACCGGCAAGATCAACGAAGTCAAGTCCACGATCAAGTTCCAGTTGAAGAAGGTTCTATGTATGGGCGTCGCTGTCGGAAACGTTGCCATGACTCAGGATGAATTGGTCGGCAACATCATGTTGGCGATCAACTACCTTGTTTCGTTGCTGAAGAAGGGTTGGCAGAACGTTGGTAGTCTGACCATCAAGGCTACCATGTCTCCCCCGAAGCGTCTTTACTAGACGTTATCTCAACATTGGTCGGTGGAGGAGGATGTAGTACTAGCTTTGCTAGCATTTAGTTTCTAACCGTAGGCCCTAGATGTAGCATCTACATAGCAAATCACAACGAACCTCCTCAATGAATTTGGCCAGAGTTTATACCTCTCGTGATACTTTTTTTTTTTTTTTTTGTTTAGGCATGAATATCTGCTAAAATCTATGGGAGCACTTAAGTCGGGATTCAGTGCAAAGTTTTCTTTAAGACTAAAATATAACGAAAACGTTGGACTCGAACCATATATCTGCACTTACCATTTGTAGGTTCGTCCTCGAGTTGAATTAGTCTACATCTCACATCAACACGCTACTCGGCCGGATAGTCTAGTTCGATTTCCTAAGATTAAGACTGCGAATAACGCGCAGTTAATAGCTAGCGGATATAAGGAATCTGCGAGAACGAGAATGTCAGAAACACCCCACAGTCACGAACCAGGAGGAGCTGGCGTCGGCGGCTGATTGGGAAGGGTGCTTCCGCGAGAGTTGCTGGAGGAGGCCGGGAACGGAAGGAAACCCATTGAGAAATGCGATGATAACCCTCAGCAAGCCACCGGAGTGGAGCCTTCCTATAAGATGAAATTAAATAAACATTTGACGATGTAGATTTAACCCATACTGATGATGAGGAAAAAAAAAAAGAAGGAAAGGAAAACTTTGCGACGGACAAGAAAAAAAATTCGCTTTTTAAAAGGGACTATGGGTGGGGCCGGGGCTTGGGCTGGTTGCTTGGCCAATCATATGTCCTAGAGACCTTGGGAGCTGCACGTGCTAGATACTGTCGTCAGGTATACTGTTTGTATGTACCTTTATTACGTGATTATGTAATTTATTTTATTGTAGGTGAAGATTTTTATATTTGATTCTTCTTAACGAAGACGGAGGTAGAATCTCTCTAGGACGAGGCATATTCCCGTAGCCATGTTACCTGAAATCAAGATGCAGTTCTTAAAGCAACAGAAATGTTCGTTAAAAAAGAGACATTTCTCTCTGACCACAGCCGATGAGAGTCGTGGAGCCGTGGTTCATTGTTAGCATTATTAGGTATATGCAGATTTTTTCTCTATATCGAGCTATTGGAAAAGAGGTAGACATATATGATATCAGGCTATGATGCGATGTTAATGAGTTACCGCCATACCTTCTCAATACTCATGTTCACTTATGGTAAAGAGTCGTCCAACCCTCTCTATAATGTACTCTATGTCTAGTCGCTGACCTCTCCACATGTAATATGCACCATGCAGCCCAATAGATCGAGCTCCTCCACGAGGTACACTCATCAAATCTTCTGCTCTACGTAGTCCAACACATGCCCCCCAGACAAGACGACCATGGTACCCTTGTTCTTGTTGCAAGACCTCTCACATCATAGGTATCGCATCGAGGTAGCCTTTGAGAACTGCTTGTATCAATTGGTTCGCAATAGCCGTATGGGGAGGCAATCTCAGAGCCCCCTCTCTATATCCGGCTGGGGAGGGTTCTCCTAAACCGCTAACTCCGGTCGCTAGCCCTTCTCTTATTTCATCAAACGAGAACCACTTAGCATCGGTTAACTCCTCGTCATGGCCTAGATGTATTGTCTGACCGTTGGGAACGGCCTGACCGATCGCACCGATCATCAGGTTGGCGGGATACGGCCATGGCTGTGAGCTGTGGATCACGACACGACCGACTGTCACACCACTTTCCTCCCAGGTCTCACGCCGGACCGCTTCCTCGACGGACTCGCCGGGCTCCAGAAACCCTGCGAGCGTGCTGTACCAGTTCGGAGGGAAACGTTTGTTTCGGCCCAGCAAGATTTTTGTACCGTCGACTGAGACTATCGCCATGATGACGGTTGGATCTGTCCGCGGGAAGCAAAGGTTGCTGATGCCGTGCCGTGTAGGGCAGTCGGCTCTTTCCTTCGGAGCATCACCTTCAAGGACGCCTGCTAGGTCTGTCGACGGGCAGACTCGTTTCCATCCGGCGTTGATGGACATAGTCTGCTGACCACAGCCACCACAGAACGGATTTCTACTATTCCAATCAAGTAGGGCACGTGCCTGTGCATATATCGCCGCTAATTTTATGGTTAGCTCACTCTTCCTCCAGGGATTCGGGCGTGATGATACACACCTTCAGGGGCATTCAAAGACAAGAGCCTCCTCCCATCAATGAAGGAGACACCATTAGCCTGAGCAATATCCACAATGCTTTTGGCCTTCTCCGCGATGGTGCCTTTAGGAGTAACATCGATAGCAAAATACGGTTGGCCTTTATAGTCACGGTACTCGAATCCGGTTTTATTCTCATCGACACCAAGAAATAAGATCGTTGGCTGCGTAACAGATGAATTGAATACCTTGACCTGATCTTGTTCCGAATCCTTAAACGGTTCCTCCCCGGTTAGCGGCACGACTACATCCCTGGTGACGTAGGATAATCGTGTAGTATCCTTCGCAAGAGGTGATAGGTTATCCATCAGCAGGAAAGATGCGCTGGGGTGAGCAAAGGCAGCGCGCAGGAAGCCATAATCAGTTCTCAGAAAGGAAATCCGGTTTAAAGGACTACCGCTAAAGTAGTTGGCGACCTCACGGCCGAACCTTCTCGACAGCATCGAGTCGTCTTCAGCGAGGACAGGGAGATCTGGTATCGCATTCCCCATCACGTCTCACGGGTTTCTTTCAAGGCGTTGGTTTGAGACAAGGGGTGTTCACCCAAAGCTCACACAATTTCTAATCTGGGAAAGGCTGTAAGTAAGGGCAGACTCCCTTAAGTTCTTAACAAAGCCCTGAGATTGTAGATATTTTTAGAGAAGAAAGATATACTATAGTTTATATAGTAAGTGTGTTAGTTGCAGTAGGAAGAAGGCATTTATTAATTGGCAATTGATGAGGTATGTTGTTATGAAGGATGTCTAAGTTGGATGACGGTATGTGTCCTTAATCAATCATTTTTGAGGTCCTTGAATTTGCTGAGTAATGTACAAAATATTACAAAGTTGGTAATATCACAGGACGGCATCGGGATGCAGCTCTCTTAATTCCGTCATAAATTTCGGCCCAAATACCGGAGCTGGCTCGGTATAGGCGGTTGGTGATGAGTAATTGGCATTCTAGGGACCCATACAAGACATACATGTACCTGTTCTGCATGCCTGCATGTTCGCAAGCCGACAGGTACCCAAGTACATACGATTACGGCGTTTAGAGGTTGTTGCATCATTTTCTGCTTATATACATATAGTTATATAATACTGCTTATGTGCATATAGAATATGTACATCAAAGTTGCCGCTCTAAATCGGTGTCAATATCAGGCATGAACATTGTAAGCTAGATACTTTACGATAAAGGTCAGATACCGTAATATAAAAGACATTGAGATATATTACTCCCGAGAATTGCATCAAAAGAGTTACCTAACTGATAGATAGATATATGTTTAAATAGTAGTAACACCTACATTCTGCCAACGAAAGGGTACCTGCAAATGAGCTATCAAATTACATGTACATGTATGTATGTAAGGAGGTAAATACTTGAGAACCTACATTAAAAGATACAGATCTCGAACTGATTAAGCGTGTAACCAGTAGCCCTATCAATGCTCCCCGCAAAATGCATGAATGTGGGTCTTATCGAGACCTGGGAGTCACCAAAAACGCCGCTAACCAGGAACCCAGGTCTAAATTTAATTGTTCCGGCGCATGGCACATGGCGCCATGGCGTAATCTTCAATGAATCTAACTTTGTTCCATCATTTGGCGAAAATTCCTTTCACGAACAACTCATCCTTAGCTATGTTATATCATCTCGCTCTACCTCAATTGGCTCATAAAAGTACAATATTTCGTTAGCATCCATCAATTATATTTATATTCATATAACCTGTCATACCGTCACCGCTCATTAGATTCTCGCTATGATGGTACCTCCTACAGGGCCGCTAAACCTCGATGTCGAAGCTATATCAGGTATTTGCGGGTGAGGAATTTCCCTCACCCAACAGACTAGATTCCGAATACCAGACTGACTTTATTCATCGCCTTATATAGCTCAATCTCGATCGCGGCCTGGGTCGTAGTCTTTTCTCCTCAAATCATAGAAAACTTCCGACGAAGCTCCGCCGACGGCTTGTCCGTTCCGTTTATAATTCTCTGGCTACTTGGCGATGTCTTCAATATACTCGGCGCTATCCTACAAGGAGTCCTACCAACGATGCTCATCCTAGCCATCTATTACACGATAGCCGACTTCGTCCTATTAGCGCAGTGCTTCTATTACAAGGGCTTTACATGGAAGGATGAGCTGCCGCCACGCCAGCCGAAGCCGTCGAACGTCGTTGTTGTCGGGGAACCCACCGAGCGAACAGGACTGTTGAGCAATCACTTGGATGAGAGGGAAAGGAGGGGCAGCGGATGGTCTCATCTAAGCCCGGCTGTGCCATTGGTATCGGAACCCCCAGTTACACCGCCGCCTACACCGACGAGATTACAATCAATCATCTGGAACTCGATCGCAATCCTCATGGTCTGTGTAGCTGGCATACTCGGATGGTTTATTAGCAGGAAATATTCAACGAGCCAGCCCAATTCGCCCACCGGTGAGGGCGTGCCCTCGCTGGACCTTTGGGGTCAAATATTCGGCTGGCTCTGCGCTATTCTCTACCTCGGCTCACGATTCCCACAATTGCTACTCAACTGGCGTCGCAAGTCGACAGAGGGAGTGAGCATATTGTTCTTCCTCTTTGCTTGCATAGGAAATATGACATATGTCTTCTCCATCTTCGCCTATGAGCCCCATTGTGCTGAATCGCAATGTGAGCCCGGGGAGGCAGGCAAGATATACGGGAAATACATCCTTGTTAATCTCTCGTGGCTGGCTGGGAGCCTAGGGACATTGCTCCTGGACCTCGCCATATTCGTACAGTTTTTCATCTATAGCCAAGGCGAATCGACGTATGAAAACGGCGAGGTAATCGATGACGAAGCAATTAGCGTTGACGATCAACAGCAAGATGATCGACCACTTTTAGAACGTGCTGGTTCGGGTCTGCCATAGGAGAGGAGGATCTGGACAACACAATTATTCTACGTACTGATCATTGCATATATCGAGTTTTTTTTTAAATCTAGGCACGGTGTTAAAAAATAAAAATATAAAAAAATTAAAAAAAAGTCGACGGAGTGGACTTATATAAACCGTCATCTTTATCTATGAGACATTCTATATGGTTCGGGGACCGATTAAAAGGTTACACTGGTTGGGAATGGCGTTACGTCTTAATCGTTTATTCAGGATGCACATAGTATAACATTTGAATCAATACTTTAAGGAATACGAAACTTCAACCTATATATTATGTTCTTATATATATTGATTTAATGCGTCTTGCTTAGTATTTGACGAGAACTATGACAAGTTTTTATTATTTAGGAAATCTTTATAACTTACAGGTAGGAAGTAAGCGAGACCGCGTATCGACATTTCTTAGGAAGTTTTAAATATTAATACAAGACTTCATTTTGAGATAAACGAAGGTACTTGAATAATAAGTACCAATATGTACCTAAAAGCTCGAATATAATGAGGTAAATGAGGTATGATATTAAGGGTACATCTTAAGAGTTGCTGAAATGATTATCTTACCAGGTATATAATAGAATGATACATGAACTATAACACGTAACTTTAAAGAGTTTATTAAGAGGTACCTATATTTGGTAGATAGTACTTACCCAAATAACATGCTTCTAATACTGGTACATATACTCCGTACGACTTGAGAAATTCCTCTTTACAACTTCTTCTACTTCTTCTTCTACGTGCTTCTACTTCTGCCTCTACTTCTACCTCTACTTCCACCTCTACTTCCACCATGTATTAGGTAACCTAGCACCGGCTTGGTGATAATTGATGATCACCAAACAGATAATGTCTTCCAAGCAACTCAATGGAACATAATTCCACTACGATAAAACCCTCGGCTGCCTCGGGTAGACGCCTTGAGCGATAGCGAATCCGTCAGCAATGATATTCTCAACACTTAACAAGGCTCTCGTAATTGGTCTGTTAAACCCGTCCTCGAACAATGAGAGCCGGTCAAAAATCCAAGTCGCAGATCACCGAGAGGTATCCTTGCACGTACGCTGCCGTATCACGAACACCTCACTTATCGTGTGGGTTCGATGCATTCGAGATATGATTGCAACGGAAATTGATATTTTTATTGATCAGGTATCACGACAGCCGCCGCGTCGATTTTACTTTTACCGCCGTGTTCTTTACCGTTTCTTTTTTCTTTTTTTTCCCTTTTTGGGGTGGAAACGGAATATTCGTTCGCCTAGAAGCAACCTAGAAGCACCATTTTATCACTGGACACTCTTACTAGGCTCAACCGTTGATCATCGGTGTGTACGAGGAAGTATGAACATGTATGTACGGAATACTCCGTACGTACGTACATACACTACACAACTATCTTACTTATAACCTCACTAAATCTCGGCGGCCACTAAGTGGAGTACTGGTATCGCTGGTCTGTGATCGGCCTGATCGGCGATCTAGGCTACATATTGCTACTACTACAGTGCTACCTAACTGACTCGGTTCAAGATTTAGGTTGCGCCGCCGCTTTCGGCATCTCCTTCGAAGCTCCGCCCGTCTAAGGTCTCGAGCTCTTCTTTTTGCCTCTTGCTCTTCCGAGAGCCTTGAGGAGCACTCAATATCACGCCACCCACACGTCCGGATACGGTATTCTAGGCCGTGTCCAGCGATCGGGCTGGGACGATCACCATTGTTCTCTTTTTTTTCCTGACTAACCTATGTACGACATGTTTGAATTAGACGGCCTAGAATATGGTAGAAGTTGAGATTGTCGTGGTCTGATAGAAAAAAAAATACAGACAGCTACGGTTGCGATCTACTGGTACATCCCGACATTATTAGCCGTTGCAACCAGGCATCGGACATGGGAATAATATGACATTCTTCACCAAAGTTCTATCCATTGGAAACGAGTGCGCGCAGCTCGCCTTGCTGCACCCCCGTCTTTTTCGGTGGATGTTGACTAGCTTACATGAGCTAGGACCTGTGATACAGCAGCTGAGTGCAGAATTCCTGGTCATGATCTGACTGGTAATCAAAACGTGATCGTATCTCTAAAGTAATCGGTACTTCATGGATACCCTCGTCTTCGACACGGCAGCGGTCCCGCTGTCGTTCAAGATTGAACAAAGTCTGGGGGGAATGGGTCCCAACGACCCTGCATTATTGGCGCTCGGCGCTTGATTTTGTTGTAGCACTAGAAGCGCGAGTGTCGCATCTCGACGTTGAATTCTTAGCTGTGAGACCATGACATCGCTTTGTCCATCGTATAGGTCTAGGGTGTGGGAAACATTACATGGCTTGAACTGATTGGATATAATTTCTTACGAAAAGTCAATCATCCTACAAGCTTCATTTGCAAGCCTTGTCAAGACTAAGATCGACATTGCGAAAGAAAAACGGGCAAAGGAATCGGTAGGCAAGCCGCTAAGCTGGGGGAATCGGGTGCCGTGTTTCTCAACACGCAAGGCACGGCAGGGCAACCTTTATTTGCTCGAGATGCGGCTTGAAGTAAGGCCTCCGGGATTCGCAAGCAGACAGGGTCACCCGACCTCTCGCTGACGAATAAGCACCCATGGGGGAAAGCCAAGCTTCCTGCGAGTAATACTGGACATACAAGGCATTTTCCTTCCTCTTCCCTCCTTTTCCTAGGATGTTTTTTTATTGAAAAAAAGGAAAAAAAAGGAAAGCGCTCGCTTACTGATTTTACAGATTGTCGAACCGTGCATTTCGAAAGACTGCGTAAATGAGAAGCAGGCTCGGGGTGCTTATATCTGCTTATAGACGACTAAATATCGTATAGTTTCAAGGTCAAGATCAAGGTCAAGTATCAATACCTGATTATCAGTATGTGTCCACCATCTTTCAAAAGTTCGTACGGAATATTCATCTACGGGATAGAGATCCAGTGTAACCGGGTCCTTGGGAAGCGGTACTAGTATTTATTAACCCACACGCCTAACATCTCGTTACCGGTACATACTGTGGTGTAGGTTCAAAAACATCCACGGTGCGACATGGTACATACATGACGGACTTGAGCGGCGACTTTCATTACGAGCTAGCTGGGTGGAAGCCCGTGGTTTTGCGGTCTAAGACTTGTTCGAATGTCTAAGACCCCTTTTTGACACTGGGGTGACCTTGAAGGGACCAGGACCCTGTCGATCTTTGGATCTGCTTGTCTCTTTTTACCTACTACATTCACATTGACACTACGCTACACGGACGTTACGCAGTGTTTTGACGGTTTGTATCTCCTGTATTCATATGTTGGTCATTATCATTGGACTATTATTATTTTTTTAACACAACACCCCCGCCGGCGATCGCTCTGCCGTCCCACCAAAAGGGCCCGAAGGGTCCAAATCTGTAAATCCTCCCGAAGACTATCACTTACGTATGTGTAAGTATGTGTCAGTATGTGAATACCGTGCTTTTCTCAAAAAAACGGTGCGGCGGTGAACCATCGTTCGGCTCGTCGGATCTAAACCCTCCCCCCCTGGTAAAATGGTTAGTTTCATCGCAAGTCGCTTGTGTAGAGCCTTGCCTTACCCACCCTCCCTGGTTAGCGTCCGTCCGTGGTGTTGCCTTTGCCGTCTTACACGCACTATGTAGTAGGTGTGATAGTAGTATCTAGTATTCCGTAGCATTCGTAGTGATCGGAAATGCTTCCCCACGTTAAAGGAGGATTGCGCCAGATGCGCCTCGTCCATCTCGGACAGTGCCACCCAACCGTAGCAAACATGACCTGTGTAGGCGATTCCGGCGGCTGAGTCTTACACCTTTTCCGAACCTCTTATGTAGGTAACCCTCTGCCTCATTGTCGGTGAGTGGATGCGCGTGCTTCCCTTCTTCTGCATACCTTTCTGCATACTCTTACCCATACCCATATTCATACTCATACCCCGTGCTTGTTCATACGTACCATACCATAGCAACATTATCATATCCTCCAACTAGTTTTCCTCTTACGTCCCAGTCTCATCATTTCCCTTTCGAACAGGAATCACTGGACCGTAAGAGTCATCATATCCTTGTACCATAGAAAGGCTTCTCGTTTCTCTTTCTTCTTTTTATACCTTGCTTAGCACACCTACCTGGAGTTAGGCGTTCTTCAGCCTGTCGTCTATAACCAGCCTTCCGGTCCAGTCTCGATCGTCGTAAGTTTTTAACGGGACATTGTATGCCTTTTGTAGTCTTGCAGTCTTGCATGCTTGCTTGCTTGCTTGCATATCTACCTCTTGCATTACTTACCACGAGGTCTGCACCGCTTTCGACTCGAGTTAATTGTCCGATGAAGTAGACTGTGACTTCATCGAAGCTCGAGGACTTGTAATTTATTTTCCATTCCTGAAAATCGATTGATCATATCTCGCTGTGCCACAAAAACAAAGAGGTGTACCGTGTCCAACATGCCTGGGTCATCCACTCGACAAGATCTCGCCAGGTTCGGGTACAGCTCCTCGACCGAGTCTGACGAACCCCCCCGTAAGACGAATACGACCACCTCCACCACCCAAAACCAGAAGAAGAAGAAGAAGCATAAGCCACCGCCTCAACAGAGCATCAACAAGATATGGCGACACTTTACCGCTAAGAAGTTTACTAAGGCTCTTGCTGTCTTGCCCTTTGATCCCGTACCGCTCCCTAGCATCCCCGAACGTCCCAACGAGCTCTTCACCGCGGGCTACGAACGTGCCAGGGATGAGTGTTCACGCAAGGTGAAGAAGATCATTGCAGAGTGCAAGAGGGTGAACACACGTTATAGAGATCCGGGATTTGACTTGGTGCGTCTTATAACCTTCACACACACACACATACACGCCCTCCCACACCTCCGTAAGAGCAAGCAATCGCTAACTATATTTCTTTACTTCTCATTATCAGGACTGGGATCTGAAGTGGCTGAAGGGAAACTGTCTCAACTATTTAGGGTCGCGCAAGTTCGACATCACGACCTCGAAATTCAGCACATCCACATCTGTCCCGAAAGCCGTCAAGCGCGTGAATGAGATTTTCGAGAAGCCGACTTTCATGAAAGACATAAATGCCGGGGATGTGAAGCAAGGCTCACTCGGCGACTGCTGGCTCATCGCAAGCCTGAGCACGCTGGCTAACGTAGAGGATGGGATCAAGCGACTCTGCGTCGAGTATGACACACGTAAGATAACGATCCGCCGCGCAGCCTCGTCTATTCATTTTTGCCACGTTTCGTTTGCTAAGACGCTGTCAATAGGCATCGGTATTTACGGATTCGTCTTCTACAGGGACGGCGAGTGGATTTACTCCATCATCGACGATAAGCTGTACTTGACCTCGCCGTGCTGGGACTCGCCTAGCATGCAGCGCGAGATGCTGCAGCAGATCGACCGCGAGGAGCCCGACAAGGTGTACCGCAGGACCTACCAGACGGGCTCCAAGGCCTTGTTCTTCGCCCAGTGCAAGGACCAGCACGAGACCTGGGTCGCGCTGATCGAGAAGGCGTACGCGAAGGCTCACGGGGACTACGGCTCGCTCTCGGGCGGCTGGATCGGCGAGGGCCTGGAAGATCTCTCCGGCGGCGTCACCACCGAGCTGCTGGCGACCGACATCCTGGATGTCGACGCATTCTGGGACGAGGAGCTCACTAAAGTAAATAAGGAGTTCCTCTTCGGCTGTTCGACGGGTCTGCTTGACGGTGGTTATGGTGACCGCAACGGGATCCGCGAAGGACACGCCTATGTCGTGATGGATGCGAGGACGCTCAAGAGCGGTCAGCGACTTGTGAAGCTTCGGTAAGGTTTTTTATTTTTATTTTTTTCTTGATACATAAGGTTCCTGAGAGGCTTGTCGAGTCTGACCGTATAACCAGTAACCCCTGGGGCAAAACACGCAAAGGTATCTGGGAAGGCGCTTGGTCTGACGGCTCCAAGGAATGGAACAACGACGTCAAGGAGGAGCTGGGCCATCAGTTCGGGAACGACTCTGTCTTCTGGATCACGTATGAAGATATGCTCGAGAAGTACCAGCATTTTGACCGAACTCGCCTTTTCCGAGACGCCGACTGGCGATGCTGCCAACGATGGATCGGCATGGAGGTGCCGTGGAAATCCCAGTGGAACGAGAAATTCCACTTCAAGTTGACCAAGGAATCCCCCTTGGTCGTCGTGCTCCAGCAGCTCGACGACAGGTACTACAAGGGGCTACACGGCCAGTACCGATTCAGGATGCACTTCCGCATACACGAACAGGGGCGCCCGGATAGTGAGGATTACATAGTCAGGTCGCATGGTAACTATCTGATGGATCGTTCGGTATCGATCGAGATACCGTGCATGGAGCCCGGGAACTATTCGGTCTTCATCAGCGTCGTGGCCGAGCGCGACACCGACAGCCCCTCGATCGAGGACGTCGTCAAGCGCGAATGCCGCAAGCGCGTGGAGAACGAGAAGCTGGCCCAAGTCGGCTACGCGTATGACCTCGCGCACAGCAAAGGCGTGGCGCACCTCGAACAGGTCGCTAAGCTCCGCAAGAAGTCGGACCAAAAGAAGGCGAGTAGCTCGCGCATGAAAGAGCGGCGCAAGGCGTGGGAGAAGAAGCACCTGAGGAACGACATCAAGAGGCGACAGGTGAAGAAGAACGGGGAGAAGCGCGACAGGCTACGGGCGGCGGAGGACGAGAAGAGGAAGGCCGAGGAAGAGGCCAAGAAAGCCGAGGCGGAAGCCGAAGCCGCGGAGAAGAAGAAGCAGGAGGAGGCCGAGGCGGCTGAGAAGAAGAAGGCCGACGAAGCCGCGGAGGCCGAGCGCAAGAAGGAGGAGGAGAGCAAGCCCAAGGACGCGGCAGTCCAAACAGACGACCACCAAGCGGGAGAGGACAAGAGCAGCCAGACCGAAGAGGCCGTCGAGACGAAGAGCGATGACGCTGCCGGCGCTGCCGATCCTACCGAAATGCCAAAGGAAGTGCCTGACGAAGCCCCGAAGGAAACCACAACGGACGCGCAGACACAGACTTCGGAAAAGACCGAGGAGAACAAAGCACCTGACGTCGCGAAAGAAGAGGCTAAGCCCGCCGAAAAAGCCGAGAAGGTAAAGGCCACGAAGAAGTCATCCAGCGGCAACGCTGGTACCGTAGAAGACACGAGCGCGTTCGAGAACGGAGAGTCGAGCATGGACGAGAAAGAGACCGCGTCGTCGCAGCAAAAGCAACAGCAGCAGCAGCAGCAGCAACAACAACAGCAACAGCAGGCCTACTACCAGAACTGCGACTCGTCGGACAGCCCGGTGGAGGACTGGGAGCTGCTGTACTCGTCGGACGACATGTCGAAGAAGCCGTGGACGGTGCCGGCGACGACGACGACGACGACGAACAACAACGAGGCGGCGGCGGAGAGCGACGAGGAGGCGGCGCTGCCGGAGCCGTGGAACGCCGTCTGCATCGTCGGCTTCCGGGTCTACTCCCGGGACGAGGACCTGGACCTGCGCGTCGTCGTCGAGGGCGGCGACATGGCCGAGAACGGCATGGGCGAGAAGGGCCCGGCGGACATCGACAACGCGCAGATGAACGCCGGCGGCGAGCGCGAGAAGAAGAAGAAGCGGCGGGGGGACGGGCCGAGCCGGGAGGAGGTCGAGATCGTCGACGGCAAGGCCGTGCACAAGCAGAAGATCGTCTTGCCGTCGGACAACGACGACGACGACGACGACGAGGGGAACGACGCCGACACGGAGGACGAGAAGATTAGGAAAGACGATGACAAGAGCAAGAGCAAGAAGAAGAAGAAAAAGGACGGGCAGACGGATGATAAGAAGAAGGAGAAGGTCGATGACGCCAAGGTAGACGACGACGTCGTCAAGGAGGAAGAGGAGGAGGAGGAGGAGAAGCCAGCGGACGAGGCGGAGCCGGACAAGGTCAAGAAAGAGGGCAAGGACGAGGACAAGCACGAGGACGACTGCGCCAAGTCGGACACGTCCGACGACTCGACCTCCATCCCGACCCCCGACTCGGACACGATGGACTGCAGCCCGCAGTACGCCGCCGAGGGGGGAGGGGAAGGGGCGAAGAAGAAGAAGAAGAAGGCGTCGGCGTAAAGAGAGCACCATTTACCTATCTACTTTAGGTACTTATTTCCTCGCCTCTACTTACCGGTACCCTTACTTATAAAAAAAGTCCCTCTCCGCTCCTCCTTTTTTTTTTCCTCTTGGTTCTATCGACGCTTCGTTATCGAACGAACTTTTTTTTTTTTCTTTTGCTTACAAGCATGGCCTGGCCTGGTTTACGGCGTCGAGATCTTCTCTTCTCTTCTCTCTTTGCTCTTTGCTCTTTTCTTTTTTTTTTTTAAAAAAAAAAACTCTCCTTATCCTTTTTTTCTACTTTTCTTCAGTATTATCGCGGGTTAACCGGCGGGGCATGGGGAGATACCTATCTTTTTCTTTTTCTTTTTTTTTCTATACACCGAGACAGCGTGTTCTATTTTTTTTTCTTTCCATCATTCCTCCCTCTCGTCTACCCCGACTCTTGTCAACGAGAGAGAGCGGTCGTGAAACCTTCCTCCGGATGATTCCCCCCCACCCCCCTTTTGCCATTGGTACATGGAGCCTGTCTTTATTTATTTATTATTATCATTATTATTTTCATATCTTTCTTCTTGTATCATCGCTCGAGTCATAGATGACAGACAGCGTGGGGAAATCGGGGGGTTGGTCTGTTACGAGCTACGATGGTTACCTTAGGTAGATATCTAAGGAGGTACCTACGCATCAAGAGGGTTAAAGGAAGGGAGAAGCAGAGCTAGGGGCGAGAAAGGCATGGGGGGGGAGGGGGGTTCTCGGCGAATCTAGATTGGGAACAGCTCTATAGAATTACGAGATTGTCACGTAGTTTCTTCACAGATATTTCCCGATCTGATAAAGAAGTGATTATATAAATTTGACCTTTTCAAGGGGCCAGTCGATTCTTCACTGTTGTCAGTCGTTTTGTGTGAACCGGACTTGACAACGTATGTTGAATCAAGTTTACTGGCATGCATACCTACACCTACCTGCTCAGGTAGTCGGGTATAGTGGTATTTTTATCTGCAGGCAGCATCGTGTCTACCACCAACCTCATAGGTTCGCGTGGGGGGTTGTCTACCTTCCTTACACCCCATCCCTCTCATCTTTCCACGTCACGAAAAGCCTCCCCTCCCCCTCCCCCTTCCCCTTCCACTCCCTCTCCATCCTCCCCTCCGCACCGACTCCTCCTCCTTTCTACCCTCCGCCTCCACGGCCCGTACGCGACGACGGAGCCGAGGCCGACGAGGAGGAAGACGCCGCAGATGGCGCCGCCGACGACGTCGAAGTGGTCGCCGAGCGCGCCGAGGCCGTCCCAGAAGGGGCCCTGGGGGTCGGCGACGTTCTGGACGAGGGAGAGGACCTGGACGACGCCGATGAAGGCGGAAACGGCGACGGTGACGCCCGTCAGCGCGACGGAGTAGTACAGGATGGCGACGGCGTCGCGCGCGAACGCCTTGGACGCGTACAGCGCCATCATGAGCGCCCCGTCCGCCGTGTCTAGCATGCACATGCCGGCTGAGAAAAAGGAAGGGGGCACCTGTCAACAATCTACGGCCGGGTCTTTCGGTCGTTTTTTACTCTCTCTCTCTTTCGTAATGGCAGACTACGCCCCTAATCAAGAGGAGGAGGGGAGGGGAGGGACGTACCTGTGAATAGGAGCGGGAAGATGAGGATGACCCAGAGGCTTGTCCCCTGCGCCCCTTGCACGCTCGCGATCCCTAGGATGGCTATCTCGGAGCTCGTGTCGAATCCGAGCCCGAACATGACGCCTAGGGGGTACATCTACGTAGTCCGGGTCGTGTCAGCGGATTGCCCCATCTCTGCGAAGGGTTTAATCCCGCGTGTACCTTCCAAGGCCGATCCACAATGCGGAACAGCTTCCGGAAGACGGTTGCAAGGAAGCCGGCGCCCTCGAGTTGCAGGTTAGCCGCGGCCTGGCCCTCGCCCGATCCGTCCTCCTCCGCCTCCGGGCCGTGGGGGTCCGGGCCGCGGAGGACGGCGCGCAGGCGGCGCACGAGACGGCATAAGACCCAGCCGTTGCCGAGACACAGCAGCAGGAGGAAGGCGGCGCTAACGCTGGTGCCGACGATGCCACCGACGTACTGGAAGCCGTCGAAGCGGTTGCGCAGGGCGCCGCTGGTAGCAGCAACGACGATGCAGGTAACGATGACGATAGTAGAGTGACCGAGGCTAAAGAAAGTACCGACCGTGACGGGGCGCTGGCCGGAGGCGATCAGCCGGCGCGTCATCAGGTCGATGGCGCTGATGTGATCGGCATCGAGCGCGTGCCGCAGCCCGAGCGTGTACGAGAGCACGGCCGGGCTGATCATGGCAGGGTAGTAATGCAACACTACGCCGACGACCGCCCAGACGATCATGTTTGCGAACACAAGCGCTACTATGATCCGGACCACGGGCAGAGGCAGTCCCTTTAACCGACCCGGAAGTGGCGGTACGCAGGGAAGCAGAAGTCGCGGCATCGCAACTTTTTATGAAGAAGACCGCTTATCATCAAGTTAGACAGCGATGTAGGATATGATATTCTTCTAGACTCTAGAGAGCTTCAGCGAATAATTCATATACTCGACAAGTAGGATTATATCCGAGTAGGCTTATATAGGTAGAAATACTAACCCTTTTGACATGAACAAAATGCCTCCAAATAGAGTGATTTATGATGGGGGGGAAGTTATACTAAAAAGGGTGAGAAGTGTGAAAAGGAGAAAGGCAGAAAAAAAGGGGGGTAACAAGTTATAGTCTCTGTCACTAACTCGTCCCCCGCACCCGTTAAGGCGGGAAGGATATAGTTACATACTATACTTTCCTGCATACTAGGATGTATACTCCGTACCCCAACATGTATTCACCTACCTACCTACCCCTACCTACTTACCCTAAGTACGTATGTTATGCAGATGACCTAATCCAGTATACCGGTGTTAGTATATGTATATATGACGCCGCTGTCATCTTGCATTGCATTGGCTAGGGTCGACAGGTAAGATGAAAAAGTTTAAATCGACTAGTGACTAGGTTAAGGTAGTCTGCATAAATGTGGACTTAGGTACCCCTAGATATCATACATCGATACTCGACTATTTACTATCAACCACACAACTAACCCGATCTCAACTCGCATATTACAAGTTCAGTAATATCCTATTACTATCTGTCCTTGGGATTGGCAAGTCTGCGTATATATAGGTATTTTTTACCGACGGCTTCGTCACTAACTGTGCAGATTACCTTTGTAAGTCTATGGCAACCCTTGCATTCCTTTTCATTTCTCTCCGCCCTTGACACCGACAGACTGCTTTGTTTGAGGAAAGGTATCGATCAGTTTCGTCAACTACACCAGCAAACTTCCCCGCCATCCGTTCCAGTGTGTCAAGTCATATGAATGGCTCCAACGGATTTTGGCGCTCTTCTGACTGATAAGCTACGGAGGATAAGTATGGTCCCTTCATAGTCTTCAGCACAGGTGAGCTTCCACCGCTTAATATAGACCATTTCGCGCTCTCGTGGCCGCTTGCTATCTTTTCCAGATGTCGAGCTCATGCTTCCCGGAGTTCACCAGTGGTAAACTCTCTAAATATTGCCAATTCATGAAAAGCGCTTGCCAGGGTTTGTACATGCGCCTCCCTTGGGTTTGTCATCGCTAGCTCAAGATCTACCATGAAGCTAGCCCGGACCGTAAATTGGGAATCATATCTCCGACCTATTCTTTTCATATTGCTGAGAACAGTATTCGCTTCGGGAGCGGTTAAGAATCCGTTTCGCAAGGCCATGCTTAGGAGCCCGAGCATCGTTATTTCAACCACCTGAAAAGAACCGTCTACGATGATATCAGTATCCCATTCGGCAGTAAGAGCTACCTTATTTGCTTCCTCCTTTTTTTGCGCAATACACGTTATGACTTTTTAGATAATGCATTATATGTGCATTCTCGAATACATGGTTAAAGGTAGGTATTAGGTAGCATGACTGAATGAGTATAATGAAATAGCGCTACGTACTAGGGATAAGTTAGCATTTGCGTATGAATAACCACGATCACGAGCCCTGCGAAAAGGATACGAGCTCACTCAGGGGCGAGATCCCTTTATATTACGTACCACATATTCTCGTAGCCCGTCATACAGAGCATGAAATAAAACCAGCGTTCCGGGTCTAGCACTTTCCCCGAACGCATGGTTTCGCAGAGCATCGCATTGGCTAGATATAGGATGGCGATATGCCACAGCGTTGACGAGCACGCCTGGCTGAAGTCAATGCAGTAAATCAGCGCAAGTCTTTTAAGTTGATTGACCGAAGCTTCGTGGACGTCCTTCGTGGTGACTGTCGTGGCTGTGAGCTGTTTCACTTTTACCACTTTGTCGCCAGATTGTTGGAGGAACGGCCAGAATAGTTCCATCACGGTACAATGGTAATAAAGACTAAGCAGAAGCAACGTTAGGAGAACGCTGCGTACTTGTATCGAGGATCAGAAAGCCCGAGGTCAAATCATTCGGCTTGGGATGATCATTCACTCGGTAAAAGGGACCTCACTGTAGCATTATAGTAGAATGTCGATTCCGTCTCCCCCGTGCTAGCTCAAGAGGGAGTGACGCTGCCCAATCGAATATTCTCTGATAGACTTGCTCTGCGAATTCAATCGTCGCTCGTGCAGCAGGGACTACATCGCTTTTACCAAAATACGCCCAAATGATGTCGTGGACAATCAAGTTGAATTTGCATATCGCCTTGAAGGCTTCGCTAACTTGGGTCGACATAAGAGTCCTGTTGGGCGGATACGTGTTATCGGAGTAGCCATGAGTCTCGAAGTAATCACCGGGCATGGGAAGCAAGGGTGGTTTTTCGATTTCTGCTCGGTGAAGGTGCAAGGAGCGCATACTGTCGATCATGACCGTGAGCAGTTGCTAGATCAGATGACGATAGATCGAAAACGCATCGCAGATCTTGGTTGCGGGGGGGTGGTGACTTACCAGGCGCACGAGAATATACCCCACGAAGTATGACATGCGGCTCTGAGCCAATCTTGATGGTGATCCAACCAAGTTAGGGCTGACGCACCCTCGGAAACCACCCCGAAGACTGTCGCGCTCGGGGTTAGCGGATTACTGTATTCATCCCATGCATAGGAACGCAATGACATGGATGTCTGCGGTGCCGTTGCCACTCGATCAGGGGTGTTCTAGAGGCCTAACTTACGACCCATACGCTTTCCCATTTGTATGCCTTCGTCTAAGCACTGGTTCGCGAAATCATCGCGCCCTCGAGATGCCGATGTACTATTCAAGAACTGAGCCGCGGCTACTGCGGTTAGTGTGTTGTTAAGTTTCTCTCGCTGCCACAATCGCTCAGCTTCCGACTCGAAAGCGACGAGGAGAGTGGTGACCTCCGGCTGTAAGGTCGAGTAGGATTGCTAGAGTGAATTAGCAACTGATGATTGGCAGGAAAGTTACTGTGCTTCACAAGTAAGCGACTCGTGCCCGGTAGAGTGTAACTTACGCAAATCCATGCTAGCAAAGAATTCATCAACAAAGCTGAGCAAAAGTGAGTTTTCTCCTGCACGCAGTCATTCAGAAAGAGATCCGCATCGAATAAGGGGCACCACGGATGATCGATTTCAAGGTATAGCGAAATTAATGTTGCAGCCAGTTCGTTCGTGATAGGTACGTTCGTCCATCTTTTGAAGTTTACTTCCCTGAGCCGGTCGTCAATAATGGCATGTATCGATTGTAAAGATTGGATATTTCCGAATCCGCGCTCATTCGCTTCTGGCAGAGTCGGCGTCGCTCCGCCCCTAGAGCTACTCTCGCCCGAACCACTAGGAGCGGTTGAGGATGATGGTGTATCGTCCTGCTCTAGGTTGCTAAATTATGTCAGTGCCAATAGTGACAAAACAAGGAGAGCGTGTAAAAGGCGGTGTTCACAAACCTAGGCTGGACGGGAGCAGGTAGGTCGGGTGCCTTTATCTGCTCGAAAACAGCTGGCCTTAATAGATCAGCTAGGTTAACAAACGCAATCTCCACCGGAATCAATATAGGGTACGTGATTGGGCATCGTATCATGAGCTCGTATTCAGGAGTTTGTTGGGTCTCGGGTATGAGACCGGTCATCAGCTGCCGGTTGGACAGTTTTACGGGCAAAATAGGGTCGCTCTCGAGGTCTTTCTTGACGGATGCCAAAACGTCAGAAGAGTCGTTGGCTACCTCGGCTGGATTCCTAGTGGATTTAATTCGTCTTAATATATCGAGAGACACGGCGTCAGGGGCCGACTCCAGTAGGTCGAATATCTCTGCGAGGTCCTCCGTAGACCTCCTGAGGGATTCAACCTCCCGCTTCAAAGCCATAAAGGGGGTCTCATCGCTGGTGGCAGTGACGAAGTTGCATTCCACACCATTCTTGCTACAAGCTGTACAAGAAGGTCTCTTGCCATCACACTAGGCGAGGTAAAAGTTAACGGCTTGAGAGGTTCATCACGAGAGCAAGAATAATGGCCTCGTGGGGATTCAAGGGGAGTAGGGGAGTCTACAAAGTGAATTCCGAAGAAGGGTATCACTTACCCGTATCTTCCTAAGGCGACAGTTGTTGCAAGCAGCCTTAGATACAGTACGTTTCTTGATGGGCGGTCCGGCCACTCTCGGTAAGTTTGATTCCGAAGAAGTTGCTTGGTTTGAACCAGAAGGCATTGGCGCCGGGAGGAGACGTTTGTAATTATCTGACATTGGATTTCTACGAGTCTTCGTCGACCAACAGACCCCATAATAGACATCATAGTTACCTGATGTTGAAATCGGTCATTTTAGTCTGGATATATTTCTGTGACGCTGAAAATTGGATCGAGTAAGTCCTAAATTCCGAGAGCTACCTTTTTCGAAATCGGAAACAAAATATGGAAGGTGGCCAATCATACCTTTGGAATTCTTCGGTTCTCGCTCCGTGAAGCCCTGAGGATCTGATCTAATCTCGACAGATCCAAGCCTCGATCAAGCTTTGTCGATAACTGAGATCTGAGGATTACTAGCCACGAATTCAGGTTCTCCTATCACTTGTAAAATAAAATAAAAAGATATTCGAAGAAAAAGAGAGAGAGAGAAAAGAGTAGTTAACCAATATTAACACCAGTCAGTTACCTGGCCGATACTTTGGATTAGAATGTATTGCTTAGTTTCGGTTCTACCATGTAATATTTCATTGAGGCGATGCGAAGGGTGTTGTAAAAGTTACCCTAAGTAGGTACATGTGCATGTAATACCTGTAATAGTAAACTTTTAACGTCAGTTACCAACATATCCTGGTAGTATGTATGTAGATACTAGTATCAGACACATGCAGTATCTAGCTATGGACTCAAAGTACCTTACCTGCGGTATAATAGCAGAATAAGTATGCGTAGTACTTAGAGGTAGGTTTGTAGATACATACTTAATACATAAGTAGGTAGGTAGGAAAGAACACATTAAAAAGAGCTCGTAGGAAAGGACATCTGAGTACCTACTCGATCAAGTGCCATATCCTACGTTAGACTTTCTATGTAGCCGTACATAGCAAGGTTGTCATTGGTTAGATCGGGCCGCCAAGAGTCACACAAACTCTCTCAGTGGCCAGACTCGATAATCATACGAACCAATCAAAAGCTCCTGGAGCGCGCTCCGAACCAATCAAAACTTGTATTTTCCGCCGGTTATCCCATTTTTGGCTGTACTATAATATCAATTACCTATTGACACTTAGGGAACTAAGTACATCGCCGTTGAACTTTACCTCCTGTCTTATACAGCAGACCGAAGTAAAAGGTTGTTTGTTCATGTAATGTTGTTCCTTGAATCAGTACATTTATCATACATCCTCTCATGCACTTTCTCGCCGCCATTTCATCTTAACGTCATGTTATCATTGATATATCCGTACTCTTTGATTTTATGGTTCTACGACGCTACGTATGATACATAGTATATTATCATCCTTCATTTTCTGGGTCATAGGTTTTAAAGATCGATTATTGGGAATTAACAACAACAACACTTCATTTTAACATTCCATTCCCTCGCCGCATGACCAGGCTCGAATTCGAGGACGCCGTTCAAGTACTTGGAAGAAATTACGTCGAAATTCATTACAGGAACTTTGGAAGGGTTGTGTTATGAGAGTGTCAAGTTACTGAGATTGTTCTCAGTTCTCATTATAATATGCATCTATCAGTAATATTTACATACTAACTACTTACACATAAATACATACCCACCTAGGTATATGATCTATAATATGGTGGCGAAATCTTTGCGAGGATCTGCCTGTCGGATGACGTCTAACAGAAAATACCATAAGATATATCGTGCCTATACCACCAAATATTTCATTAGCATTGTAAGGGTACATAGCTTGCTACATGGGAAAATTGGAAATACCCGTTCACGCATGTACGGAGTATTAACATGAATATGTACCATTAACGTTACCGAGTAGCGCAAGGGGTAAAGCGGATCCCCGGTCTGCCGCCATAATAATATTGCTTGATTACGGAGTATAACTACAAGGTAGGTACCGTTAGACCTCAATAGATATATTCTCTTATTTACATATTTATACTCATATAAGCATATATATTTATATGCATGTACGAGGATATATTAGAGGGCGGAAGGCGTCTCTCTCTCTACCCCTTCTCTTAGTTTTTATAGAACTAGTTATCTGTAATTGTAATAATTCAATCTCGTAACTAGGGTTAATAGAATAAATCTTAACATGGAACTTACATACGCAGACCCGGATCAGGAATATTTTTTTAAGAAGATTTAAGAATTTAGAAAAGGGGGGAGAGAGTGAACTTTTTTTTTTCCTTCTTACATCACCCCGGGCGCTATTCAAAGCTCACTGGTCCTCCTAAAGGCTGGAGATGCTTAAAGGGATGGATCCCAAGTCTAAAAATATTCCCAAAGAATTACTCAGGTGACGAATCTATCTGCTGATAATAAATCTTGTTCATACCCTACAGGCTTCTCCGCCACCCTACCAGCCTAGGCCATCCTTATGTTTCCCCCTATCGACATCTGACACGACACCATGGCCTTTTCCGAATCTTCTCCCGACCAAGAATCATCTAATACTTTCAACCCTCGTCACGTTCAGAAACCAACATAACATCCCATAGAATCCACGTAGTTCTACGCCACCAAGTCTTCCGCACGTAACCATCTACTCGGCTCCCGCTCGACAAATACTAGATAACAATGAATCTTCTCAACGAACGAGCCAGTCTAGTGGAACTAGGGGGGGATGTACAACTTATCTATTAGTCCTGTTAGTTTAATGCGCCATAGAGCTGCCGTATCACACCCTCTCGACGCTCATCGATGATAAAATCTACCCACGACGGGAGAACCTATCGAGATCAACGCGCAAGAATAGAAAAAGGAGACTAAAAGGGAAAAGGGAAGAAAATGGACAACATCGCCAACGAATCGCGACGCGAAAATAACGATGGTGTGTAGCAATAGTAGATCGAGTATGCCTCTACAATCGCCGTCGATAGCATCCTCGAAAGCAACACAAGAGGCGTGTCCTAGTCACGATCTCCCACGTCTCAAACCCTCAACGCGAGAGTCAACCAATCGAAATGTTGAGAATGGCAGAGATATCTCCCTCCGTCCACGATCAGCAGTTTGCCGCCCCCTATCTCGGGGTTTCTATTGCTGAAATAGATAGTCTGTAAGATACAGCAACAGACGGACGAAATCCGACACGATCACTACCTCTTTTGTCTTCTCCAATATCTCCCTGCCTACGATTGCTAAGGTATCTGATACATTATGACACATTGCGAATCATATGACATACGAGCGTACCGGTGGCAATAGTAGATCCATTCTTCATGCGGTACGGTAAACCCGTTTCTCGGTCCGGTAAAGGGAGTGTAGTATTCCGTATACCGTGTCGCCCCTTACGACAGCAGACGAGAGAGTTCTGTTTTCTTCATTTCGAATCATCGAATCTCGCATTGCGATAATAAAAATCTCAACGGAGGTAGAGGTCAAACAAAGAGACCTTATACCAACGCTGTAGAACAGCCCGAGTCAAGTGCTAGGTAAGTAGGAACAGTATTACTTGAAATGATCTCTGGAAGCTAGGTAACGTCTAGGATTCAGGAGTATGTCCAATAACGAGAACCGAACGTCACCCAACAAATGTAATCATGACGGCATACGAATGATAACAGAAGCCCTATCCTAACTTCGACTCGAATATTATCAACCCGAAAAGTAACTCACATCTACGTATAGAAGTCGTACGGAAGATATCCCACGGAATTTCTAAGACGTTATATCGCACGTGTTCGTATTAGATCTGTCATCCGTGTGTCGAACAATACCAGCTTGAGTCGGAACATCAACGCTGAATATTATCTTTTCCCATGCGCATAGTATGTCTTTTAAGTATTGGGCATTATTAGCTATACCATTTAACGGGTAGGCAGAATCACGGCTGGATGGAATTGGTAATAATTAGGTAGGTATTTTTGTCCTTTTTTTCCTCTAAAAAGAAGTCGTCGCTCTGATTCACAAATAAACATCACCATCTTTACCCAGAGTAAGTTTCACGCATCTTCGGTAATGCTCTTGTGGTCACCGGTGCTAGACGATTGCGCCAGCTCTGCCCTTGGCGCCCTCTCGTGCTTAGCAGTCGTGTACGACAGTATCGCTGTCCAGACGCCTAACGAGATGGATACACCGATCATGGCCCACATGCCCTTCTGCAGAATCATTAATGTGACATCCTCGCTCCGCGGATTTCAGGTATCGTGTGCGGCGGGATGAACTTACGATGAACCACGGTGCCATGGATGCCCCATAGAAAATGATACTCCACCACGCGTTCACAGCGTTGCTTCCTAGATTCATGCCAGCCAGCACGAGAGCGCGGAACATGTGTTCCTCGTGGCGGAGGGAATCGTTGGCCCAGGCGAAGAAGGTGGCTTGGCAAGCGTACACGGTGCCGGCCCAGTAATACGCGCCAAACACCACCGAGGTCGACGTCGAGTTTGTCGGGTCCTTCGAGGCGGCCAGGATCATGGCAGACGTTGCTATACCCGTGATGGCGATGAAGTAGCCGACGAGATAGCGCTTGCCGTTGAGGAAGTCTGTAAGCGTCGCCCAAAATAAGGTAGACACGATGCCAACAGCGGGCACACCGGTTGGATAGTTATTGAGCTGGGCGACAGTGTAGTCGATCGTCGGGTGACTCTTCATGTATAAGGATAGGAGGGCGTTGGAGCTAAAAGACTCGGTCTCGCCGGCGATGATCCAGAGCACGACGAAGCCCCAGAAAAACCAGGAGGAGAAGGAGTTCTTGAAGAAGGCCCAAGAGATGGGGGACCGGTCTTCCGTCGGCGGCACACGAGATACGGCCAGGGCCCTCTCGGATTCACTAAGGTAGGCAGCTGTAGTCGTCGATGGCGTGTCCGGGAAGAAGAGGAAGCCGTAAAGCGCTATTGGTAGCGTGATCTAGGCTTAACACATTAACGCATGCCCAGTTCTTCCCCTTTTCATACCTATGTGCCTATATACACAGGGAAACGCGATAGACAATTGCTGAGCAGGGCTTCCCACTCCCCCCTTTTTTTTTCTTCGAGAAGATAACGGGGAAATATCTCGAAAGTTTGAAACATGATACAGAAGTCCAGAGCTTACAATGCCGTCCATGATAAACAACCAGCGCCAGCCGCGTAGGCCGTTCCTACCGTCGAGGCTCGAGTGGATGCCCGTCTGGATGAAGCCCCCGATCATGGTGCCGGCGAGGCCGGACGCGGTAAATATACCGGAGCGCTTGCCGAGCTCGCGCTCGGTGTACCAAGAGCCGAGGACGTAGTGAGTGCCGACGAAGGTGGTGGCCTCGGCGACGCCCTGAAAGAAGCGGATGGCCATGATGCCCTGGGGGGTACGGGCAGAGGCGGTGACCATGGTCAGACAAGCCCAGACGAGCATGCAGGCGGGGAAGAAGTACCGCGGCTTCACGTAGTGTAGCGATAAGTTGGCCGGGATCTGGCCCACGACGTAGCCCACCGTGAAGCACGTGTTGATCTCGTTCAGCTGGTTGCCCACGAAGCCCAGCTCCTCCTTCATGCCTGAGACGTAGGCATTGTTCAAGTTGGTACGGTCCAGCTGCGATTTTTGGGGTTCAACGAATCGTCGTTAGCCCCTTCAACGAGGATTTATCTCCCATGCTAGGTGAAATTAGGTACGCATAATATCTTACATAGTTGGTGAAGTAACTCAGACAGCAGAACGTCAAGATGAAGAAGTCGATTTTTTGCACAAGCTTCCGCTCGCCGGGCTGGTATTCGGCATGGAAGTATTCTCGTAGCTTCGACTTTGTCGCCGTCGTCGCCGTCGCCGTCGCCGTCATCGCCGCTGTCACGTGTTTTTATTCCACGTGTTACTTAGGTATGAATACCTATAAAATCCAAGACCCCTTTTCTATTGAATAAAGGAGATGAGTAAAATGACGTTTTCCTTTTTTTTTAATAGAAGCAAACGTCATACGAACCGCTTTTTTACAGTCACACGGCAGCGCTGACGTTTGTTTCTTCGGGGTACCTACGTCTCCGTAGATAAGGCGAGGGTAGCTGACATGTTATCACGTAAACAGTACCTACCTACCTACTCTTTTTATCAGAAGTCGAGGCTTATGTGGTATCGAGTGTAGTGTAGAAGGTAGTTTATATTAATCAATGTCAATATTGATGATATATCGATACCATCCATGTGCGTGCATGTGCGTAAAGATGCTAAGATGAAGCTAGAGCAGTACATAATGTATGCTATAGATTGATATGTATTAGGGGTATCTAGAAGTATTGATAGAGCTTATATGGGGGGGGGTTTTCATATGTGTGTTTACGCTCACTATTACGTACGATGTACCCTGGTATATGCAAGTTTTGGTACCTATGCTACCTAGGGTACATGCTCGTAGATAAGGTTACAGTAGGTAAGATAGAGATATGATACGGTTATCTACGAGACAAGGATTCCTATATTAGATCCGTGGCGTCGGGAATATGGGTGTTTTGGGGGGAAGGGGGGGGGGGGGGTAAAGAGTTCGAGATAAGAAAATTGTTGAAAGAAAAGGTGTGGACCCCCCTGACATACATATGTACGTACATACATGGTACGTACAAGGAGATATGCACGTACGGTATCTCGCAATTCAAGGCCGAACGATAGCGTTATCTCTCATATCACTTGCATACTATGTATGTTTTACATGTAATAGTACCTATCTAACTTTTTCTCCTCTATATTTCTCAAGATTATCAATAATTCATGTACAACGTACGCTTACTTTCTTTCCATGTCCTTATGTCCGTCCCGTCGTCGTACGGCAGGGGACGGGGAATACCAAGAGTAGTATTCCGTAGTACATGCCATGCGACACGGTGACACCTGCATCAGAACTAAGTATGCGATACGCAGATCGTCTTCATTTATTTATTATTATGTACGGTATAGGTATGACATGGCAGGCTAGGGCCTCGATACCTGGGTTTATATCCTGTCCTCTAAAGTGTATATCCGTATGATAGTATAATCCGGCGCTCGACTAGGTCAGTACCTAACCTACATAGGTACCATTATGTCCATGTAATGATTCCTTAGCTTATAGTCACAGACTCGCGACAACTCATCCGAGCTCGGCCTTAGCAAAGCATAAGCCACGAGTAACACTACCTAGGTCCTAAGGTACCTCTATCTATACACATGTATACCTTTAAAACAGGGAAAGGAAGAGGAGAAGGCATGTCCTAGCATGTCCTAGCATGTCCTACATAAAGAAAACAAGGTAAACCCCTCCCCTCCCCCCTTAAAAAAGGACCAAGTTATCCCCCCTTTTCCCCTCAAAAGAACAAAAAACCATGGCACCAGAGACGAAGGGCAACTGGGAAGAGCTTGCGGCGAAGAAGCGGCGAGACCTGGCAAGCTCGATCCCAGAGGAGTGGCGCATCCCCGAGCACCTCCTCCCGCCCGCCGACCAGGACGACGTGTCCGGCTTCCCGCGCGCGTCCGGCTGGTTTACGGCCGAGGAGCTATCCATCACGGAACAGTCCGCGCTCGAGCTCCTCCCCCAGCTAGCCTCCGGCACTCTCTCCTCCGAAGCCGTCACCCGCGCCTTCTGCAAGCGCGCCGCCGCCGCCCACCAGCTGGTGAACTGCCTGTCGGAGACGTGTTTCGAGCGCGCCCTGTCGATGGCGAGGGCGCTCGACGAGGAGCACGCGCGTACGGGCAGGCCCGTTGGTCCCCTCCACGGCCTGCCCATCTCGCTCAAGGACTCTTTCAATTTGCTCGGCCTCGACGCCACCGTCGGCCTCACCTCGCACGTGGGTGACCCGGCACGCTACGAGTCCGTGCTCGCCGACATCCTCCGCGCCGCCGGCGCCGTCTTCTACGTCAAGACCGCCGTCCCCACCGCCATGATGCTCGCCGAGACCGTCAACAACGTCCTCGGCCGCACCGTCAACCCCTTCAACCGCCGCCTCACCAGCGGCGGCAGCTCCGGCGGCGAGTCCGCCCTAATCGCCTTCCGCGGCAGCCCCCTCGGCGTCGGCACCGACATCGGCGGCTCCCTCCGCATCCCCGCCGCCTGCACCGGCCTCTTCGCCCTCCGCCCCAGCTTCGGCCGCTTCCCCACCCTGCGCTGCCGCTCCGGCATGCCCGGCCAGGAGGCCGTCCAGTCCGTCAACGGGCCCCTGGCCCGCTCCCTCGCCGACCTCGACCACTACTGTGCCGCCGTCGTCGCCGCCGAGCCCTGGCGCCTCGACCCGCGGTGCCTGCCCATCCCCTGGCGGCGCGTGTCGCTGCCGCCGCGGCTGCGCGTGGCCGTGATGTGGGACGACGGCATGGCGCGGCCGACGCCGCCGGTGGCGCGGGCGCTACGCCTCGCCGCCGAGCGGCTAGCTGCCGCCGGGCACGATGTGGTCGCATGGTCGCCCGAGGACCAGGAGGCCGGCGCGCGGCTGCTAGGCCGCATGTTTCTGGCCGACGGCGGCAAGGCCATCACGCGGGAGCTGGCGCGGACGGGGGAGCCCGTGCGACCTGAGATGGCCGAGTACGCGGCCGCGCGGGAGCTTTGCGCCCTCGAGTACTGGGCCCTGCACCTCGAGCGCCAGGAGTACCAGAAACGGTACCTGGACCGGTGGCTGCACGCCGGCATCGACGCGATCCTCTGCCCCGCCACGCCGTACAGCGGCGTCGAGAACGGCAAGTTTAGGCACGGTAAGTCCGGACATGCCCTTCTTTCCTTCCTTCCTTCCTTCCTTCCTTCCCCCCTTCCTCGTCCTCCGTCAGGTAGATAACGTACCCACGGCGAAGCTAACGCATCGTCCCGCGCAAAGTCGGGTATACCGGCGTCTTCAACGTCCTCGACTACTCCTGCATCTCCTTCCCCTCGGGCGTCGTCGTCGACAAGTCCGTCGACGTCGCGCCCGGCGCCTCGTACGAGCCCCTCTCCGACCTGGACAGGGCCATCCGATCCGACTGTAAGTACCTACCTACCTACCTACCTACATAACGCCCGCACTTCCGTCTACACCCCCCCTCTCTCTTATAAACAATGGAAAGGCTGTGTGCTCACCGAATGTCGTGTACCTGGTGTACGTAGACAACGCCGAGGTGGTACACGGAATGCCCGTAAACCTGCAGATAGTGGCGCAGAGGTTGGAGGAGGAGAAGTGTGTGGAGATGTGCAAGGTCGTGCTTGATGTATTATCGTAAGAAGATATCTTACATACCTGTAGATTCATCATGATCCACTACATAGTTTTAAGTACCGCTATAGAGGTAGGTATATAACTGAGCAAATTAAGAGATACAATCATATAAGGGCTAGGATATGGGTAGCCATTGATTAGATCTGTGATTGTTACTTACCTGATTTCGGTAATTCCGTCATAATTTATAAATGCTGCCTCCTAGGTAGGTAAGTATTATGATATATCAGATGACGTGGGAAATTGTTACAGGTGTTATATATATATGGTATATAAGTGAGATAGATGTCCATAGCTTCATACATATACCCATCATTCAACATTGATCATAACACATCGACGAACTCCGTCATACACCCCTAAAAAAAAAAACCCCTCCCGGACCCTTGACCGGATAATTTTTGGTGAACCGGCAATTTCAACTCGTATAATCAACGTCATCGACATGGAGACTATATACCGGATTAAAAAGATAGAATAATATATAACACCTCAGTATTTGTTGGGGTTTATTCAACACTCACGTCCAACCGATTGGCAGATTACCCCTAGAAGTAAAATTGCTGCTGAGATTGCCCGGGAGGGGCTTGCGGCAGAAAATCGAAGTTCATGTCCGCACCCGTGTAGAACGGATCTGGTGACTCTGTCGAGACCTATTAATTCACGAAAGTGAAGGATACCTACCCAGGTAGGTATATAACCACTCACCCCAGAAAATCGAATCGTAAAGATCCATGGGTGCTAGAGTTGTCGGATCTAGCTGGCTGAGGTCCGGTATTCCCAGCGTTGGCTGAACAGGTTGATATGTCATCGTACTATGTCCACTTATTAGTATTCTGGCAGTCTGCCTCATTAACGTAACAAGAAACGTACGTTGAGAAGTCTGGCATGTTATTTCCGTTTTGCAGCTCTGCCATAGCAAGGGCCGCGTCCTGATGTCTATCGAATCCGGGCTGTAGACGGAATTGTTGATTAGGGTTGGGGGGATTTGGCGGAATAGCAGCTCCGGTCGGTGTACGGGTGCCAGACGCGCTCTCGCTCTTAACCCCTGACGCCCCGTGCAATGAGCCATAGTCGTATATGTTTTTAAGGGCTGTTAATGCCCTGGAGAGGGGGCCTGAGAGTTCGATATCCCTGTCGATCTTGGGAATATGGTCTGGAGTAGGACTTGTCTGCTCTTTCGCTGCCGCGGCCGACAGGGCCGAGATCAGATCTCCCTGAAGCTGGCGGACCTCGGGATCTAACTTCGTTTCACACAAAATGCCGAGAAGAACGGCAGAAGAGAGTCCGTGATAAGTAAAAGCCCAGCTTCTGGTTGGAATGAACGATAATTGGTGCATCGACAAAAACATCCGGACCGTCTCGGTCAAGTTTGATTTACACTTATCGGCTAAGGCCTTCTTTTCGGCGACCCCCAATCGTGCACAATCGCGACGGAGAGCCGGGCGGCAGCATACGGAAACTACAAAGGCGGTGTGTAAACGTATGGCATAATGCTGTAGCTTATCGACCACGCTCTTGCAAGCTTCCTTGCTACGTAGCTGGGGATAGACTTTCTCGCGGATGGATTCGACTGCTCGACAATTCTCGAGGATTGTTTCGTACGAGCAATCTACGGTGGCGTCTGGATTAAGTTGCTTCGAAATTAATTCGCATAGAGTATACATTGCCTCGAGGTACGACAATCCGTCTACGGCAGAGCTTGCGGATAAAGGAATCGGGCAGCATTGTATGTTCGTCATGTTCGGACTGTGGCAGTAATGAGCGATGTAGATTGCGTCATAGTAAAGAAGTAGAATACTACCGATCGAAAGACAGCGATGTCAGTGTATCGTGCCAAAGGCAGGTCCACCTAGTTGTTATTAATAGGTTAATCATGGCAGTATTTTGAGGCATTCTCACCATAGCTTCCTTCGCGCGTAAGTTTTGATCGACATTTCGGTCGAGGTGGTTTCGTCTTGTGCTACGGCTCGGTGAAGGCCTAGTGACTGTGCTAATCGACAAGTCATTCCGATCAAAGCCCACGAAGCTTCAGCTTTCATGTCATTTAGGAGACAGAATCCGGTCAAGAGGAGTGCTTGGATCGAATCTAGATTCGGCCTATTAAACTATTAGATTAGGCAGAAATACGTCTAAATGGCTCCTCATACCGGAGCAGAAAGTTCCCGAGCCTGAGGAAGTGAAATGATATCTGAATATATCTCTGAGCATCTCGCGTTCGGATATGGTATGGGGAGTCGCGGTACTGGGAGCCAACAGCCATAACGGAGAAGAGGATAGCCAGCCACGACGCGGACACACGGCGGGTTGACCTGCTGTTTTCTCTGGCATTTTTAGCCCGCTCTTCGAGATAGATCATGATCCGAGATTCAAGATCATTAATATCAACAACAAACCCCCAAAATGGATGTGTGATCTCTTTATAAGCTCGAAAGAGGCTGCGAGGAAACTAGTCAGCATGCTAATGTTGACAAGTGGGTGAAAAGTTGAAAATGAATCTGCCGGGATCACTTACATCATGACTTCCCGATCCGAAGGGAGCTCGGAGAAGATATCCTGCGTCAGTTGGTCAATGTGCTTCGACGACATTAAGGGGAAAGGTGCGGAATTGTCAAGGCCGAGGATTGGTCGCATATCACGACGTATGTCAACTCCATCTTTAGTATCTATAGGGGACGACTGATCTCGTAATAGCGCAGGGATACTATTCTGACCAACGTAACGAGAGATCTCTACCGATTCTGGCTCATCTTTTGCCACACGCTGGTCAGCACACGCAGGTAACCATCTCGGATATTTAGGAGTGCACACCTATTGCTTGAGCCCAGCCTTCGGGTTGATGATCGCTGCCTTGATCGTTGACGCTATCATCCGGAGAATGCGGCCGTTTCCTGATCTGGCTGCTTTCGCCCGAAACGGAGGCTTGCTTGGAAGCGCTGGAACGATTTGGTTTATAAGAACATAGCTGAGGATGTTCCCTCTTGACACAATTCTCGCAAGGTTGTTTGTTGTCGCATTTCACCTTACGTTGTCTAGGGGAGAAGAGACCCTTAGCTCATTTGTAACACAAGTTACAACACGATAAAGACAACACCATGAAGATCAGCTGAGCAACAGGTTATTGAGTTATCACACACCTGCATGGCCAACATGCCGTACCTATATAAAACACGTGTAAGCTAATATCTCGGGAAGGATGAGTTTGGTATCAAGTATAGCTTGGCACCGAGATGGGGATAATTCGTTTCTTTATTTCTTTTCTTTCCTTTTCTTTTCTTTTAAAAACGTACCGTATCGGACTTTACGATGAGAGTGGATGATGTGACTAGCTTGTTCAGGGGTCAGGTCCTGTACAGGGACCTGATTGATGTCTTGCTCGGATGACATGAGCGATAAGTTCCAACGGTGCTTAGGGAATCTAGTCTCGAAATCGGGACTTGAGAAATTAGGACTTAGGATTAGAGCTTTGAGACTCAAGAATCGAGACTTGTGAGTTAGGGAGGTTCAGCCTCGCGCCCCTCCTCCGAAAAGGCTACGCAGCGCGTAAGGCCTCCAATAAAGTAAGGGAAGAATGGATTCAGCTAAGGTGAAAGCAGTCAAGGGTTCGGCCGTTAGCGTATAATGTATAAGCAATTACCTAGGGTACGGTATTGAAAAGGTTGGGTAATGCTAAGCAAGATCAGCAAGCCTCGCTGCTGTGGTTGTTCGAGAAGGTGAAGCAAGAATAGATAGAGGAAATACCGAAGGCCGAAGATCTCCTCTGGTCCGTTTTCTTCAACGGGGGAGCGGGGCAAATTCCTTATAATGTACATCCTAAGGTATGTATCTTAGCTCCTTACTTGTATGTATAAAACCGCTGTTTGCCAAGCCCTACCCTTTTCAACTCTCCGAACTTTCCGACACTCAGGTATCTGTCTCTTAGGTACACCTATACCTTCATGTATGTAATATAGTCCTAGATCTATGTACAACTATGTACTATGTACTAAAGTTGGAGGCTAAAGTTACTACCTACATCATGTAGAGGTAGCCGTTGAACTTGCATTACGTAGTAGTACTATGTATGTAAACAGTAAACGGAGAAACAAACTGACGAACCGGGTTTGATTGAGTTTAACCCCCGCATCTGGATGGATATTCCCGCACATAGTGTCCCACCTATTTGAGCTTGGACCATTAGGTATCGTCTGGTATATCAACTTGATTGAAGTGTATTAAGTACCGTCAATACCATAAGGCACCTATGCAGATATTCAAGGAAGGCCCAACTACTACAATACTATGTACAACTAGTAATAACTTGTACATATAATTTATTTCGAAGTGCGTGCATGACAATAAACTTAGAAGTTTTCCTCTCTTTAACAACATTAATTATCCTATTTTTATCATCTACATCCTCTTAGCTAAACTCCTTCACAAAATAGTCGAGACAATTGGATTATATTCTTTATCACTCTCGATCTACAATAGGTGTGCTGTTTTGATCTCTTCCAAATCCATGTTTTTTTTTTATTTCTCTTATTACTTACTTACTGTTACTAGCTTCCCCACACCCATTAAGTCGCGTTTATACGTGACCAATTGTTGATGCCCGTCTACGTGAGACTATATCCTCCGCAGTGGATATCCGGAATCTAGTAAGGATTGATGACTCTATCTGGAGTTGTACACAGGTTGTATTATGCTTGGTAAATGACACTGATTGGCTTGGAGGTTATTAGTTCTGCACTTTAACCTCCTAATCCCATCTAATGGTCCTATCCGTTCATTTACGCTGTCCATAAGCATACCACATACTAGACCATACGCACGTGGTTTATGCTAAACAGCCTATATTACACAGTCTACACTACTAGAATGGCTCCGCAGCTCAAGCGTGGTCCTGATTCTCCGGTCATACCCCCTAAAAGGCTGCCCGACGTTGCGGAATTCGATATTTGGTTTCTCGAATTCTCCAATACATACAACCTCAATCTCAGTCGATCTCCGCCAGACCTAACCCCGCAGGAAAGACGACCACTATCACCCTCCTCAGAATTACAATATTACGAGCATCTAAAAGTCCAGTATTTTCGAGGCAATCACACGATAATTCGTGACCTATTCGACAAGGGGGCAAGGGATATTCATAGCAAGTGGGTGAAGAAGCCGTATTCTGAACTGGGTGTGACACCATTTCCCATTCGATTACCTCGGTCTACCACAGAGCCTGAAAGATGCGAACTACTAAGGCTCCTTGGAACCATTATAAATGATATTTGCTCACCAAATCCCTCGTCATACTCATCTGTTGCGGATTACTTTCCGCGTCAGACTTGCGATGAGCCTCCTACACGGATCAGGGGCGTTCCCTCGGATGTAGATACAGAATGTGACCCTGATGATGAAGAACGACCTACCAGTGCACTTTCAATTCTTGATAGAGGCCGTGTACTCACAGTTAGCCCACCTTCAATTCCAACTCAAGATCGTCCAAGATTAAGTCGAGATCAAGCCATCTACGGGTCAGTGAGCTCCATTGGTTTGAGTAAATCAACGATTTCATCGCCTGTGTTTTCAGATAATCGTCAGGACGAGACACTCGCTGTGCAAGAAACTCAGGATACCATGGTTGCGAACAACTCGGGGGGCAAGAAACTCCCTCTAATGCCCCAGATACGGGCAGTCATGTCTGATTCCGATTCCTTCGCACCATCTTCTAGCACCGAACGCGCCCTTTACGACATTTATGAGAAGTTTCAGCAACAAGCAAGGACGTCCTCGAGAGATACCTCAGATTCGTCAGATTCCGCGTACATTGACTCGCCTGAACGAGATCTACTTCAAACTTCTACTCCTGTAGAGTCTCCCGTGGCATCACCAACTATTTTCCCTATGATTTCGCAAGTAAGGGAAGAGATCAGTAATCTGCAATTATCCGCATCGCAAGGAGGCAGCCAGGGCCTTGAACACCGACTCAGTACTGTGTGGCGTAAGTATGAATTTTTTTGGATTAGGTCTATCAACTAACTATTATCAGCTCTTTTTCCTGCTCACTATGACCGAGCTCCATTGCCAGTTCGTTGGGAGATTCTACGAATTGCTCTTCATTGCGGAGTGCAGATGGAAGATATACGCCTTGAATATGACCCATCATGGACGGAGCAGAAAACGCTCTGGGCGAAGCTTCAAGATCTACCTGTATTCCGGGATAAAATCTTTCCTGAGAGGTCTCGGCCAGAAGTTTGGACAGCTGCGTTGAATGATAAATTTAGCAACGCCAGCCGGGTAGTTGTTCTCTCGGCCTCACTAAACGTGAATAAATCAAAGACCGGTCCATTGTTCCATCTGAAGTTGAACCCCTTAAAATTGGATTACCCACATCGGCTCAGCCGTAGATTTGGATCAGACCGATTTCTTGAAATCGTGATGCCAACACTAGGCTCACAGGATATGCGAAATCTTGGCGAATCTACTGTAGAGAGTATCCAACGATGGCTGGTAAATGATTCACATGTGCTCCTAGGCCGTGTATGGACGTCGTTCTACCTTAAGCCTTCCTTGCCCAAGAAAATCAAAGGCGAAGATAAACCCGGGCAGCAGCAGATGAAGGTGATACAGCAAGAGCGCATATATCTTTTTGCTGAAGACGGTCAAGATTTTCACCGTCTAGGAGTAGGGGAGCGCTGGTCACCGAAGGGTGAACCAGTCAGGACCCATACCAGAATGGGACGAGGAGGCCTTATTGACTGGCTCTTACAAGTTCCCAATAATCAGCAAGAGCGAGTGCTAAAGCTATTCTCACGTATCGCACTAGGTATGATCGCCTGATGTTAACATGCTCTCACGAGCAGACAGCTAACAGATCCTTTAGGGTTAAGTCGGACGCAACCTACCGTCATTGTTCAACCTGAGCAAATCCGGCACCGAGCAGAGGATATCTTGTCACCTACTAACAAGGTCATGAATGACGGCATTGCCCGCATGTCATATGGCCTTGCACGGGCTATATCTAGTATCACGGACCCGGGAGAAGACGTACCGGCAGTATTCCAGGGCCGTTTCGGCAGCGCAAAAGGTGTCTGGATCCGAGATACGATGAGTACCAGTGACGAAATATGGATAGAAACATTCCCTTCCCAGAGGAAGTGGGTGTGTGATTTCCTAGAAGACGATCATCGTACGTTCGAAGTACGTAACAAGTCCAAGGAGCTCAGGTCTGCAAGTTTAAATCTTCAGCTCCTTCCTATACTCCAGGATAGGGCGATAGACGCAACTCTTATGAAAAATCAAGTTGGAATATTTATGAGAGATAGTCTCAAGAGAGATCTCGACGCCCAAAAAGTTGCTATGCAAGACCCAATCCAATTCAGGCTTTGGGTTGACCAAAATTCGCCATCAAGTCGTCAGGTGGACCGTATCGATACTCTCCAAATGCCATTCACAGGTGGTCTCCCGAAGAGCCGTGAGGATATAATGGCCTTCCTCCTAGACAGCGGCTTCGATCCAACCAAGCTGGAATTCCTGAGTGATATCGCTTTCAAGTTGCGGCAAGAAAAATGTCAGGAACTTAGGGAGCGCATGAATGTGAGAGTCGGACGCTCCACGTATGCGTACATGGCTGTCGACTTCCTCGGCGTCCTGGAAGAGGATGAAGTTCATCTCGGATTTTCTTCTAGGTTTGCCGACGAAGATAGTGGCTTTTCAGAGACGTTTCTCCACGGAATAGATGTCCTGGTTGCGCGAACGCCAGCCCATTATCCTAGCGATATTCAAAGAGTTAAGGCTGTCTTTAAGCCTGAATTGGGAGCATTGAAGGACATTATCATCTTTTCAACTAAGGGGGATATGCCTTTGGCTGAGAAACTATCTGGTGGCGATTATGACGGTGATATCGCCTGGGTTTGTTGGGAGCCTACAATCGTGGAAAATTTTCGCAATGCACAGATGCCTGAGGTCCCCGACCTATTCGAAGGAGGTGCGCATGGGAATTTGCTGCGAAAAGAAAAGACTAAGTACGTCGATCTTGTAAAGAGAGGAAACCCTACGTTGGAGTTCCTTTCCGTGGCGTTTCGGTTCAATATGGAGCAGAATCTCCTTGGAATGTGCACAAACTACAAGGAAAAGCTGTGTTACGCACGAAAATCGGTTTCAGACGACACGGCCATCCTCCTAAGCACATTAATCAGCCATCTAGTAGACCGGGCCAAACAGGGGACGATCTTCACGGAACAAGACTGGGCCCAGCTGCGCAAAAGCCTGAGCCGAATTGATCCACCAGAACCTCAGTACAAGACAGAAATCTGGAGCGGTAATGGTGAACCGACGCATATCATCGACTACGTCAAGTTTTGGGTAGGAATTCCTACAATAGACGCGGAGCTGAAGGCATTCAGTGAAGTTCTTGGCCATACCGAACGTTTCGATAAGGACTTGGTTCGATTCTATAAATATTATGAAGAAAAGCAGCGGCCTTATCTTGAACGTAAACAAGCCATTAAAAAGACGACTGTAGAGAAGGTATTGGAGGCACTACAAAAGGATATTGACTACGTGGCTGGGGAATGGAGCCGTTCCATGGCCGGGCGCGAAGACTGGAATACCAAGATCGGCAACGTGTACGACAAGTGGCTAAAGATTGCCCCTGCTGGAAATGTGAAGTCCGAGTCGGTCTTATCGTTACTACAACAAGAAGACCAATTTAACGTTGGACTTTCGATGTTCGACCTTCTAAAAGCATCTTTCTGCTTCAAGACATACTACGCGAAGAAACCGAGTTTCGTCTGGTATATCGCGGGAAAGCAGCTGGCGTATCTGAAAGCTTTATACACGAGTCACGGAATAGGTGCACCCCCGGCGCTCGTCATTCCCAGCATGTACGCTGGTCTGCGACCTGATAGAAAGTATACCCGAGCCGTAGCAGCCCGAAAAGAAGGGCGAGCTCCTGCTGAAGCCGACGCGATCGACGAAGATGGTGTGACAACCCTATCCGACGAGGAACGTTGAGACCGCTCGCAGACTAAGCACATGGGTATCCAATTATTTTGTGGCCGCTGAGTCAGTGGTGAGATTATGAGTGGATGATACCTTTTGATGATTGTACTAGTTGGTTCGGATACTGTCAGAGAATAGGTCATGTGACCTCTGGTCACATGATCCATGTCTCAGGTCCTCCCACAAATGTAGAATAAGTTTTTAGGTTACAGAGTCCGTTTGCAGAAGAGTTTTTCTCTTCTGTAGCCTCAGTCAATAAGACGTCTTTCGCACAGATACCGATGACTCGTCCAGTAGAAGGGACCGGCTGCCGAGATGGATTGGATTCCATAATCCACGGACTTGGAGGAGCGGTTGGAAAATACCTACCTGTATATACTGCTCTGACGATTGTGTACCTGGACTACCGTGTAAACGTGAAAGTCCATAAGGTTACATGCTTGTGATGGAAACATAACTCAGCGTCTTAATCAAGTCAAGTCAAGTCAAGTAACCCCTGTTACTTGACTTGACTTGATTGGCTCAAGTAATTACGCTTAAATAAGATACTTGGCAAAATCTCGGACTTGACTTGACGGATCGGACTAACCTTATTTCCGGATCCACTTATAATATACCCACTTATTTGGGAAAATCTTGTTTAAAAATAGAAACCAATAATATTTTATGTAAAAGTGGGTACCAAGTAATTTCCTTCAACTTGACCTGATAAAGTAAAAAAAAAACCGACTTGACCTAGAAAAAAAGTGGGTCCTGTCAAGTCAAGTCAAGTCAAGTCAAGTAATTACTTGACTTGATTAAGACGCTGACATAACTGCATAGTTACAGCCTACATAGCAACCACGAATGTAACCTATTGACCATTGAGTGCGGTACTGACATGTCTATGAACCGTTTAACTTGTTCTAGCAGCCTATCAAATATCCAGCAACACTCCTTTGGGTCCCTCAAAATAAATCCTTGTGTTGGAGACACCGTCATTGGCGGATAGCACCCGAGTAATGTGAGGGACACTCAACATCCTTGTGATTGGGCAAACATGGGAAACCAGCCCAGGTGGGCCAAGACCATCAAAAGAGCGATCGTGCTGCTGCCATGGCAAGTCATAATCCAACCGCCCGGCTCCGTAGTTTGCCTTTTTCAGGGCCGCGGCCGGTGGGACCTGATGTAATCTCACTTCGATCGCCATTGGGTCCCTAGTAAGTAAATACTAATACGACGTCCGCACCTCAGCTCGAATCTCGTATTACATACCCCCTAATACTTGACCGCCGTCGTATGTACGGGCGTGTCAAGTGCCAGTATGGGAGGTAAGGAGGGGGAACGCCATGGGCAGCGACAGTTCTCAGCCCCGACGGCGGCGAGCAAGAAGTATAAGTATAAACGTAGATCTGTGCCATACGTACCTCCATAAACACCATCGACAGCTTGATCCCTGAGGTATCACACAGCGCTACCTCCTAGTCTGCCTCTCGACGATCAAGAAAGACCCCAAACCTGAGACTACCTAGGTAGGTACCGGTAAATATCACAAAGATGTATCGCAAGACGGCCGCAGGATTGCTCGTCGCGGCGCTCTTCTCCCCGCTAGCCGCGTCCCAGGGGACCTTCAGCTGCCACACGCGAGAGGCGTGGGGCTTCACGCCGAAATGCTGCATGGACATCGACGGCCAAGTCGGAGTAAACTGTAAGCGCCTCCGTCGAGACACCGCTGGCGACGCACACGTCAAGATCCAAGAACGAAGAAAAAAGAAAGGGCGCTGATATCACTCTCTCTCTCTCTACTCCCAGGTCTCTCGGCGCATCAGATGGGCGCTACGAATCCTATCTGGGAGTGCAACCTCTTCGTGTACAACATCACGGGGTGTTGCCAGTCTATTGTAAGTTCGCCGACGGCGATAGCCCATAGTTCATGGTCTCTTTCCGCCGAGTTTCTCTCCCCTCCCTCCCCCCCCTTTTGTTTCCTCTGGTACTGACGATGGGATCGGCGTGTAGGGATATAAGAACTCGTACACGAATAACACGATTGACCTTTGTGCGACTTCCACCGACCCACGATAGGCGCGTGGTACAAACGGGGACGGTGTTAGGGGATTAGGCGGCGAAAATTCCGGCTGGTCTACGGTGCTGGTTTGTTTGTTTGTTTTTTTCTGGAAGGATGGGCATAAAACGGGAATAGATACCTAATTTAGATACCTACATCGCCGAATAATGTGGTTTATACCTTGCCTGGGCATTTTGACTTGTCTTCCGTCCGCGGGGAGCTGTTGGCTCTGTGATGCCGCCTTGCATATGGGTAGATGTGTAGGTAAGCAGTTATACGCCGATGGATTTCAGCCTGTCAGGTGGACGAGGATAGACTGGGATATAATACCTACCGCTTCACGTAATCATAGCAAATCATAAAGTCCGATATACCTATTCTAGCATACATGCCCCTGCGTACCTAATCTATAAAGCCGAATTTGTAAGTGTAAAAGAGCCAAGTTGATGATAACCTCACCTTATTTACGTTAACCCCGATGGACCGCTTTTACCGGACCTCGTCCCGTATGGAACTTGGGACATCAGCCGAGATGGATCTCCCAATCTTGAAGTAGCATAGCTACGGTAGGTACGATATGAGAGAGGTTACATTGAAAACCTCAATGTAGGGGGTACTCGAGTACATATTGCGACCTGCTCCGGGTATATAAACGTCCCGCATCGTCCTTATCCAGCCTCCGATCTTCGGTAAAAGACACCTCTGGCAAGTGTAGAAATACCATAATCTAACATAGAGAGAGCGTTGCACATCATGGAAATTACGCCGATTCCTGACACTCTGAGAGAGTCGCTCGAGAACACCAAGTGCGAATATCGTCGACTTGGTAAGAGCGGTCTCAAGGTCTCGGTTCCTATACTTGGCTGTATGAGCTTTGGAGACCGAGCGGCCATGCCTTGGGTCGTCGATGAAGCAGAGGTATTTTTGTTTTCTTTTTTCCATTCAAGCATGGCATAAAAAACATATCTTCGTCCCAGATCCAACCCAGATCTCTAGTTCTCGCTCACATCCTATAGGCTCTACCTTTACTCAAGTATGCCTACGACAAAGGCTTGAACACGTGGGACACGGCGAACGTCTACTCGCAGGGCGTCAGCGAGATCATTGTAGGGAAGGCTATCAAAAAGTATAGCATCCCGAGGGAAAAGGTCATCATCCTGACCAAGTGCTACGGAGCCGTCGGGGAGACGCCCGACGTCCGCCATTTCGTTCACAAGGACCTTGAGGCTTCAAAAGACTACATCAACCAATTCGGTCTATCCCGCGCCGGTATCTTCAATGCCGTCAAGGCTTCGTTGAAGCGCCTGGACGTAGACTACATCGACCTGCTCCAGATCCATCGTTTCGATTACAACGTGCCCATCGAGGAGACGATGAAGGCCTTACACGACCTCGTCCAGGCAGGCAAAGTCAGATACATAGGCGCCAGCAGCATGGTAAGCAGCTATTCCCTCCTATCCCTAAGGCAGCCCCGGGATTATCATCAAAGACGTCACACATGATTCCTTGTGTCACGAAAAAGGGGATAACCTAATTACTAACCACGCACATCGTCCACAGTGGGGTGTCAACTTCGCGAGGATGCAGTTCGTCGCCGAGCAGAATGGCTGGACCAAGTTCGTCTCCATGCAGAACCACTACAACCTGCTCTACCGCGAGGAGGAGCGCGAGATGAACCGCTTCTGCAACGACACGGGTGTCGGCCTGATCCCCTGGGCCCCCCTCTGCCGCGGCCACCTCGCGCGGCCGCCGGCGGACTTCGGATCGACCGAGCGCAGCAAGATCGAGAAGAGAATCGCTCCTGACTCACCCGAGTACGTATGCCAGACGATGTATCCCCTCGTTTAACTGCTAGGACGTCTTCACCCACGAAAGCTTCCAAGTTGGACGCTTTATTCGCAGCCAAGACGTGCCTCAGGCTCCCCTCTCCTCTATCAAAACTCTCAGACGTTAGACAACACAACCACAAGAATCTCTTCTATCAAAATAGGAGGTCATCTGCTAACACTCTCTGTTCTAGCACGGTCGAGCCGGACCTGACCATCATCAAGCGCGTGCAAGAGATCGCGCAGCAGAGGGGCTGGTCGATGAGCAACGTGGCGCTCGCGTGGATCAACAAGCGAGTGACCAGCCCCATCATCGGCTTCTCGAGCGTGTCCAGGATCGACGAGGCCCTAGAGGCTAGGAACAAGGTGCTGACGGACAAGGAGGAGAAGTACTTGGAAGAGCTGTACGAGCCGAAGAAGATCAGCGGCCACTACTAGTCCCTCTCAGTCGCAGACAGGAGATCGTGTGTGTCTCGCTATCGGTGGTATGATGAGCTAGCTAAGTAACTAGCTAGGGTTGAAACCTTTTTGTTCGGTTTATGGCTGTTATATGTCGATTGCGAGCTTGACATATGTGTATTGGGGAGGTAGAAGGTAGGTTGTTTAGATGTTGAATATAACATTCGGTATTAAAAAAAAGGATGCCACTTGCTATTATTTCTGTGTTAACGATGTCATACCGTATAAATAAATTATAAATAAATAAGATAACTTATCTTACTTCCTAGCCTGTCACCTGTTAACTTATGTAGGTAGAGGCGTCTTTCCAGAGAAGGTGCTAAGGTTACGTATCTTCCTAACTTATACATAAGGTACCGGTACCCCTATCAACAACACTTACATAATAATTATAAAATCTCAAGACATTAAGTTACATACTGCAGTAACGTCTACTACATGAACCACGCTAGCTAAACATTATTTTGCGTAAGTTCTACGACGTGTTTCGAAATAAATAAGCTTAGTGGAAGAAGATCTTGGTTGGCCCATCGATTTTTGGCAGAGACATGCTTTCACTTTGCTTCTCCGTAGCTTGCTGCTCAGGAGCATCAGGTTGAGAGGGAAACAAAGCCGCAAGCTACAACGTAAACCTACTAACCCTTTACACAACCTTAGGCATTAGTTGAGCTATATGAAAAAGGTTTAGAGCTCTCTCCTTCATCGATTCTAAGATCCTAGAACATGTGTTTTCTAGATGTTTTCTATGCCATAAGTACGTCGTTTGAATTCAATCTTCTTTTCAACACCATCTCTTTTTTTCCCTCCCAGACGATCGTTTACATAAATCCACGAATATCCCCGACCTATACGTATATTCCGTCACATTTACTCAGATTTATCTGCTTTCCATACCGTATCATACGCGTCACGATATATTGACACCACGAAGAAATTCACTTGTCGCTACGACCAAACACAATAACCCGGAAAAATCATATACGTTATCATGGCAGGACATAGTAAATTGTCGCCCGCAAAACTTCCTGCTCCAGATGCGAACGAAAGGAACATCGAAAAAGATGAACGCAATCGAGAGGTCCTAAGTCTCCAAGGCTTTCGCAGCGACCTGAGCGGCAAGACCCTTGCCACCATAGCAAACTTCGCCAAGAGACATCCGGCATGCGACGACCTCATTTACAATCCTGACGTCGTCTTCGAGCCGTTCTACTTCTTCTTCTACGGCTCCCTGCAGGTCCCCAGAGTCTTGGTTTCCGTATGTAGCCTAGAGAATGACAGCCCGGAACTAATAGACGCTTCGATCAAGGGCTGGAAGGGTAAGTTATACCTTTATTATTATCTCGCAGATGCTACCATTCTCTTCTTTCTCTTTTCTTTCCCTTCTCAAGACGTGAATGATATATGCTGACCCGATCTCTTTTTCTACCTAGCCATGATGTGGGGCCGGTTTCCAGCATTGGTTCCCCAGGAAGACAACGAGGTGAAGGGCAAGTGTTGGAAGTGCGATAAAGCCGTCTATGTCGCGTTGCTCAGCAAATACGAGACGAGGGCGTACAGGATGGAACGTTGCAAGATCACGACGCACACAGGAGAGGTGATCGAGAATGGACGCGTCTTTGTATCGACTGACACGAAGAACCTGGACGAAGGAAGTTTCGACCTCGAAAAGTTCGCTAGGATTCGCAAAGGTTATATTTTCTATGACGAAGATTAACGGGGGTAGTATTAGGTAGCTAGCTTATAGCAATTGCAATGAGTTGGTGATTTCGTGTGAATATGACTTTCTTAAGACTATCTATATATATCGATTCTTAACATGAGTCAATAATAGATAAGAACTCATACAATAGGAATAGTAAACTAATATATCGTCAGAACTGAATGGTGTAGCCTTATATGATTTGAATGATGTTTTTGGTTAAGATGATAATCGACGTTCGCAAATAATCGCGTTGATGTTCTGGGTACTAGGCGCTATTACATACATAACGGTACATATTGTATACAGAACCTGGTAGATAGTAAGATCAAAAGCGTTGAAAGCTTGGAAGCTTGGAAGCTTGGCATGGTTAAAAGATGTGCAGAGAGGAGCTCCCCTGTAAGATTGCCTCCTCTTAGTGCATATTTTGAATTAGGCCAGAAAAGGACGAGGGGGAACATTCTCGATAACGATAATAACGATAAACTGGGTCCTGAACCCCTCCCTCCCCCAATCGCGGGGTACGTACTATTTCATCTTCTTTACAAGAACATAAACATCAAATCTCGTAGCTCTCTTGTTCCCATCTCTATACTTTCTCATCACTCATTCAACTTCGCATCAAGTCTCAAGAGCATAAGGGAAAAAAGAAGAAAAACAAAATAATAATACAAAATTTGATATCAGGCTATAAGTTCGGGCCAAGATGCCTGTAGATTATAGTAAATGGGTAAGTACGCTGTCTAACCTTGGTCTTATACGAGAAGCCTTGATCAGGAATTGACTTGAATCCTTCCTAGGATGCTCTGGAACTGAGCGATGACTCGGACATCGAGGTTCATCCGAACGTCGATAAACGCTCTTTTATCCGTGCCAAGCAGAACCAGATTCATATGGAACGACAACAACGCAAGCTCCAGATTGAGACCCTAAAATACGAACGACAGATCAACGATGGCCTGATGAAAAGAATATCGAGCTTGCTAGGTGCTCTCAAAGCTCATCATGCCGAGGCAGAGTCCAGAAACCCAGCCGAAGTTGCCTTTCAAGCTGTTATGGAGTCCGTTGGGAGCCCGGAAGATGACAAGCCACCTGCTCGACCAGAAGGCGTTCATGCTGAACAACCTCAGCCCCCTACATATACTAAGATGATGGCGACGTTGTTAGATCAAGTCAACAAGGAACTTGATGAGAAGAAGCCTAATAACCGTTATGATGCTATGATGGATGGGGTTAATTCACATTTGACCAATATCCAGGACTTGCAGAAGCAATTACTCGACAAGCTGGCACAGCTAGAGAAGGAGGAAGGAAGCAAGATCACCAGTGAGAGTATTCATACAGGATTCAATAGCTCACATGTCGCGAAGTCATCACCATCTACGTCTGAGACGAAGAAAGCCGATAACACCAAAGTGGAGTTACTCAACCCTAATTTCTCAACTTCCAAGCCAGAGGAGTCGACGTCTTCGTCGGCGGCAGAAGAAGATGATAAAGAGATCCATGCCTCGCCGGATGCTTGTAAGTTTGCTAACATTAAAGCGAGCGAGTACCGAGAAAGTCACGACTTCATCGCCTCACACCCGCACATACTATCGGAGAAGGAAACCGACGGGCTTCTGATCAAGGCGTTTGACGCTCAGCTCGAGGGGAAAGAAGATTTCGCACGGCAATGCGTCCATCAAGCTCTGCTGTTACAATACTGTCGTGCGTTAGGCAGAGATGGTGTCGCGCTTTTCTTTAAACGCATCACAACCAAGGGCCACCAAGCACAGGGCGTCTTTTACAAAGATGTGCAAGATACATACTACAGAATCAAGAACCGGACGGCCGAGATCAACGCACAGCGCGAAGCCGAGGGCGGGCCCGCCGAGGGGGTGGAACAGATTCAGTTGCACGCCGTCGAGCCGGGCACCGAGATCAAGATCAGGATCCCGCCCGAAAAGAGCGAGGACGAAGGCGAGAAGAGAGGTCGGGAGATCTTCGATAACTTCTCTCCGGATATGCAAAAGGCTCTGGAGTCCGGCAGCTTGGACAAGGTTAACGAAGTGCTGGGTAAGATGACGGTTGAAGATGCAGAGGAGGTAGTAGGTCTTCTTAGCGAGGTAAGGCTTCACATATATCATCAACTTCGGATGTGTTTGACAAAATTCTGACGGTATTAATGTAGGCTGGAGTCTTGAGCGTGGAAGAGCAGATAATAGACGCGACTACGGAGGAAGGGAAGACACATCTCAAAGAGATGGAGAAGCAGGCCGCATCGGAGCCGTACGCAGATGATCCCGAATAATCGGACCGCAGCTCGAGACTAGACGGAAAGTTGTGTTGCGTGAAGCGTCGAGGCAAACTTTTTCAGTCGTGATGCATTACAAGATACGTTCATGCTGATGTAGCCTCTAGCCTCTAGGGGTAGTATAGGAGGTATCCCCTAGGCGTCTTCATTAACGATTACCTAATGGATATACTACGTTATTTACATAGTACGTGGCAATGAAGGAGGCTGGTGCTTGCGTGGCTCGGCAGTCCCAGATCAATGATTGGACCTTGTCGGTCGAAATTTCTTCCAATAGGGGGAACTGGGCAGTAGATATAAAAATAAACAAGGGTCTACCTCGTCAGCTCGTGTGAGTTTGAGTGTATGTGTAACAAGGAAGTAGGGGTACTTACGTACAATAGTACAACGTTGAACCTTGAAGAGGTAGCGGATTACATACCCTTATTATTTGACTTATTATTTCACTTCTTATTTTTACTTTCTTTCCTTCTTCATCCTTTATCTCTATTTTAATAATTAATGAAGAACACGGACAATTACCATGTGTCTCCTCCCAACTCTTGGCTAGTAAACAGACAAACGTCGATCAGACCGGTAACATGGGAAACGATGTTTGGTATCTACCAAGAAATCTAACATAATAACGCAAGAAAAAAAAAAACTTGGTATGAATCTCATGCGAGTGAGTGTGAGCGGGTCTTGGACCAGTTTCAAGTATGGAAAGTCTGAAGAGGCTGACGACGTTCTCTTCGCGTCTCGCGGAGGCGCAGTCGATCCGGGATATCCACGATCGACTATGCCTCTCCACAAAAGACTGCAAAATACGAATCACTCTGTTCATCTAGAGGCCCCGTCACGGCGCTACCCAAACGCCCCGGACAGGCAGACAGGGGATGCTTACATAGTAAGTTAAAGGATATGCGTTTTCTCTCTTTGTTGTATTATTATTCGAGATGGTTGGCTCTCGAAGGCTCTTCTCGTACTCCTATTCACAAAGCTTAAGAATATCTTGATACTTGTTCATTCCGTACCTACTTAAAGGTAATACTATATCCTTAACCCTCTTTGCCCTCTTGTCTTAATAGGAAGAATAGATTTATATTTCTTACGTTCGTTCTTTTCGTCTCATATTCTATATTCTACATCTCTCCTATCGTAAGCTACCTAGACATAAAAAGAACATCGTCTCCTTTCCCATCGCTCTTAAAACAATATGTTTCCTTCGCTATGTACGTTCTTAGCAGCAGCAGCAGCTCTGACGGGAACTGTTTATTCTCTTCCGCAAGATGATAGTTATGGTGGTTATGGTAGTGGATATGGAGGTTCGGCCTCATCCTCGTCTTCCTTTGCCGTAGCAAGCTCCAGTTCGACAGCGACAGCCTCCGCGTCTGCGGCTACTTCGACGACTGCTTGCAATAACTCTCCCGACTTATGCAGCCGCTCATATAGTAACGTCACTCATATGGGAGCTCACGACTCGGCCTTTCTCCGCGATGCAAGCACGAGCAATTCGATAGCCGGCACACAATACTACAACGCTACTGTCGCCCTGGATGCCGGCATCCGACTGCTGCAGGCCCAAGTCCACGACCTGAACGGGGTCATCGAACTATGTCATACATCTTGTAGTCTGCTCGACGCCGGTTCACTCCAGGACTGGCTATCAGCTATCAAATACTGGATGGATAACAACCCGAACGAGGTAGTGACTCTTCTTCTCGTCAACTCGGATAGCAAAACCGCTGCGGAATTCGGGTCCGTCTTTAGCGGCTCAGGCATCGACAAGTACGGCTACACGCCTTCGGGCACAACTTGGCCAACGCTACAGGACATGATCAGTGCCAACACCCGGCTAGTGACTTTCATCGCCTCTATCACGACCGACAGCCAATACTCGTACCTATTATCCGAGTTCGACCACGTCTTCGAGACGGCGTATGAAGTCACCTCGCTCTCGGGCTTCAACTGCACTCTTGACCGCCCATCTTCCGAGAGTTCGGCCAGCGCTGCTATTTCGGCGGGACTGATGCCTCTCATGAACCACTTTGCATACAACCTGCTTGCGGATTCGATCGAGACGCCCGACGTCGACGACATCGCGACGACGAACAGCCCTTCGACCTCTACGACGGGGAACCTGGGCCTGCACGCCCAGACTTGCAACCAGCAGTGGGGCGTCAACCCCACCTTCGTCCTCGTCGACTTCTTCAACGAGGGCCCCGCCATCACGGCCGCCGATAACTTGAACGGCATCAAAGCCGTCGGCCGGACGAACTCCAGCCAGACCTCCACCAAGGTCGAGACGGCCGGCGCTCTCCCGACGCGCCGGGGCCCCGGACTCTGCGCCGAGGCGCTGGTCGCTTTCTTAGCGGCTGCTTTACTGCTTTAAATTTTTGAAGTCCTCTTCTTCTCGCGAAATAGATAAGACGGTGGAGGAGGGGGGGGGGGGGTTACAGGGTTTACTTTGTTTTCCAACTGCATAGCGATGGCGTCTTTTTTTTTCTTTCTTTTTCTCCTAGGGTACTTATTTTCGGGAGAGGAGAGAGAGAGAGAGAGAGAGAGAGAGAGAGAGAAACCGTATGTGCTTTTTGCGTGATATACCGTTGTAGAGCATGTCGCGGGCGAAGCCGAAATAAATAGATAGATAGATAGGTAGTGAGTGAGTGGGGGTTAAGGCGGTTCCTACGAGGATCGTATTTGAGCACCCGCGTACATGTGAGGTAGTAAGGGGCATAGGATAGGATAGGATAGGATAGGGGGAAGGGAATGACTCCCCTACCTACCTCCTATCTACCTACCTCATACCTAGGTAACTACCGGTATGTATATAGGTGATGCTACGGGTTATCATGGCCTAGGTCGTTTTTTTTGTTCCAAGGTTAGGTACCTACATACATTTAACAAAGAGGTACTGGAGATAATCGGTAGAATACCCTTATTCGCTTTTTCTTTTTCTTTTTTTTTATAACTTCCAATCTTTCTTTCTTCCATCCTTCTTAATGTACCTACCTACCTATCCTTCATTTGCCAAATTGAAGATTGGAGAAAGGGGCGTATTAGGTAGGTTTATTGTATGTACCTCTTAAATCTTTACTCGAGATCGAGACCGAGACCGAGAGCTGGTCTACCTACCTAGGTACCTACTTACGTATGTATGTATAAATCTTGGTAATCCGACGTATCTTCTTATCCTACGCGCTCATCTAACTAGTATGCTCGTAAGGGTACCTACGTACTACACACGCTCATGAACCCCGACACTGGGTAGCAAGAAAGACGATACGAAAAGGGGGTGGGGGGTATCTTGATTTATTTGACCGACGGAGTACATCTGGCTCCTGATTACCTACGGACGACGTTCCCTTTATATCCGGACTATACGTACAAGATAGGTATCTAGGGGTAGGCAGTGTCTAAGTCGCCGCAGCCATTTCTTCTTCTTTTTTTATTTCCCTTTCTCTTTCTCTCTGCCCTTCGCTCTTGCAATACCTTAATCCCGACAGAAGTCTAGCCGCGTCGCTTGGCGAGCTTAACCTCGATGACCAGTTCTCATCGTAACTCACTTACGCCGCGGCGCCGTCGCCGTTCGTCGGGTCTTCTATGGCCATGTCATCCGTCGTAGTAGTAGCCGCGGCGCTGTCGTCGCCGTCACCGCTACCACTACCGTCGCCGTTAATGCCGTTCGCTTCTCCCGCCGCGATGCCGTATATGAAGTTCTCGAGAGTCTGATACGCCACCTCGAGATCAACGTTCGTGATAACGGCGTCGTGGTCCGCGTGGTCCGGGTTGTCCCGGGCCGCCTCGAGCGCCCTCTGCACGTGCTCCTCCGTCACGCCCGCTTTCCTCAGCCGCGCCTCCAGCTCCTCGGGACTGGGCGGCGATATGAGGATCGTCCGCGCGGTGTAGCCGTTTTCCTTGGCCATCTGGACGCCCTGGGAGAACAGTTAGCGTATTTCCCGCCCTCGCGACTTTGGCATGTCGGGACTTACCTCGCGGTCGAGTTGGATGATGGGCACTTTCCCGGATGCTTGTAGAGACTCGGCTACCTTCCGGCTAGTCCCGTAGTCAACTCCGTCTCGATTGCTAGACTCGAGGAAGTAGTCTCCGTCCAATATAGTGTTGAATGTTTTAGAATCGACAAAGTGGTAGTCTTGCCCGTCAACCTCGCCATTTTGAGGGGGACGAGTTGTGTGTGGGATAACTTTTCCAAATACGTTCTCGTGTTTGTCTAGGAGCATCGAAACTAACGTTGATTTACCGACTTTGCTCGGCCCTGTGATGATAATCGGTCGTCTATCTGTCGGAGCATCGCCGTCTTCGACTCCGTCTCCCTCCGCTTCTTCCAGGTTTGGCTGCTCTTGGAATATGATATCAACTTTCTGCCAATCGTCGATCTTGTCGAAGACAGCGAGCCTCGATCTCCGAGCGATCCTAAGAGCTCTCCAGGTCTTACTGGCTTTGGACTCGAGTATTTCGGACTTCTCTTTCTCGTTTTTTGCAAAGTCAAGGTCGAGGTCATCCGTAGCAATCTTCTCTCTGTAGACGGCCAAGTCGGGGAGTTTCCACCGTTCCGGGTCCTTCAATTTCTCCATCGCTGTTTCGCCGTCCTCTTCCTTCAAGAACTCTAAAGACAGCGAGCCCATAGGCACAGCCCGTAGCCTCTTATTAGTTGCCATGCGTTTCGCACTGGCTTTTGCCTCACTATAATCGGCAGCCGAAACGGGATCTCGCTTAATAGGAGGGCAACTTTCAACCTTCCAACGGACCCATCCCTTGTCTCTCGAGATGACACTCTCCACAACACGGCAAAAGAAGTATCCATCAACTTCCGCCTGGATATAGACTGTGATCCTGTCCTTCATCAATCGCACCCATTTTGCCTGTACATAGTTAGCACTCTTAAGCTAGCAGAGATTCCATGCAGAACTTACATCGTCGTCTCCCAATTTTTGTTCGCCATATACTACCGATCTGTTTTGGACTTTGATGTTGGCGAGCTTCGCCTTCGCCTGGGGGGTAAGGGATAGGAGGAAATCTAAGACGATGAAGGCCTGTATAAGGATATGACGCCTGAAATAGATGTCGCTTATCTATATAATGATTAGATAGAGTCTTAATGAATGGGTAGTCATCCGTAAACGAGGGCGATTTATAGAACATACTTCTAATTCAAACAGCTCCTTACTTGTGAGATATTTGGGATTATTTGTGCTGCTACGTAAGTCATCATCACCTTCGCTGCGTTTCCTTTTTTGAGGTATCATCTTGCTCTCCTCCGAGCTCTTTGTATTCTTTTGGAGTTTTGCGACTGCTTCGAACGCGGATATGGTCGTTTCCAGATTGGCCTTGAATTTAACTAGCTCAGCAGGATCAAAAAGCGTCGTAGGTTGACTGAAGTAGTGTTGAAGCGACCAGAAGATAGGATACAGCGCGTTGGTATCGAGGGGCTTCTCCGGGATCGGCTTGTTCTTGGCATGGAACGAAACAGCTTTGGCAGGAGTCTTGCTTTCCTCTTTTCCGTCTTTTGCCGTGTCAGTTTCTGTATCCACGACCATCTTATCAGTTGAATCTTCTGGTTCAACCGGTGTCTTCTCGAATGATGTAACATTTTCAACGTGGTATTCTCCGCGTAAGTTTACCGAGCTCCTATCCCCTAGAGGAAAGCACTGGAACATGAATATGAAGACTCGACCGCAAAAAGCTGTATCCTCAGCGCGAGATAGTCGTCGTAATAGATCATTGCAAGTCCTAAGAATGACCAGTTTCTTGGCATTCAAATTTTGCGCAGTGATCTGGTCTCTTCGAGACTCGAGGAAATCGAAAATCTTCCGGCATCCTTCGGTCGTCTGGCTGTCAAGAAGCTCCTCGACGAGCCAGAAGAGAAGTGCAGGGTCACATTGCTCGCCATCAGAAAGGGCCGACAGGAAATCGAGAAGATTCCAGATCTGGACGAATTCGGGGGATTCGATCGACGTTCCCGCCTGGGATAGGTTAGCGGTTAACGAGCGCGAAGACGTCGGCGATTTTGGTACCACTAACAACTAAGCTGCTGAACACATTCCGCGCAGCTGTTTCCACCACGGCATACTGACGAGCTTTCTCGGACGCTATATTATCGGAAATGTAATCGGAGGAAGCGCATGGGAATATAGCAGGAAGTCGTGAGAGTAAATGATCAAAATCGACTGTAGTGAGAGGAGGTTCGATTGAAGCAACCGGCTTAATAACCTGCGCGTGATCCAGAGCATCTTTCAAAAGCGCCACGAAATCGCCCACCAGAGGTATTTCATGATCTGGTCTTTTTGCTGAAGGCATTGCGATGATATGATAGGTAGAATCGGTTTAAACTAGATGCGCAAGTTGGATATTAAAGAAAGTGGTAGCTTAAAAATTGGAAGGGTAAAGGATAAATGAAGGAATGAGAGGAATGAATAAAGTAGAATAAGGAATTATGTGATTGATCATGTTAAACCCATGGGTATGTTAAAAAAGAATGCATACAGTAAATACAGTAAGTCGTTCAGGGAGGGAGATCAGTTTGGGAGGTAATCTTTGTTCAAACAATTTTCTTCAAGTAGAGTGAACAAGAAGTTGAACTTCTCAAGTCAATTGTTAAGTTGAATATTTTCAATCTTAGAAAGTGATGCACCAAAGAATAAAACAAGAAGGCTGAGCTTTAGTCACTATGTAAATTCTTGAAATGTTTAATTCATTATGTACACAAGTACTTACCTGGTATGTGCATACACGGTAGGTACAGTACATGTACTTTGCATTAGTCTTGCTTTAGAACAATCAATATGATTGGTCATTAAGAAACTTGGATGGATATGTGTGCAAGGGCAATGCATGGGTCCATTATCCATGAATGACAAGGGGGCAAATTTCATAGTTTCGCGTGGGGAAAGTACATAGACCAGGTTGACAGCTGCACGCGACGAGGCTGATAGTCAACGAACCAAAATATTTGCGCCACAACGTGAAACTTGATACACTTTTTACACTTTTCAACATCTTGAATTGAATAAACTTCCGATTCCTATATCTTTGAAATTCTACATCATCTACTATCTAGACTATAAAAGACGTTCGAGTAACTCTGGTGATAGCTTCATGACTATCTCGTCAAAGTTTACAAGCTAAGGCACAGAGTCCTTAGGCATATCGCCAGGGCAATTTATGAGCCATGCCGACCGCGAAGAGATTAAAAAGTGACGCCAAATCCAAGTCGCGCAACACCGAACCACGCCCGACCATCGCCGACTTAGAGGGCGAGAGCGAGTTCGCACAGCTTGCAAAGAAGCATTGGTTAAAATCAAGCAAACGAGCTACGAGAGTTAAGGTCAAGAATGATGTCCTAAAGCAAGGAATCTGGGATGTGCTTGAGAAAGATGGGTTTCCCTACAAATCCTTACTCGTCCTTGAAGGACTACAAACCCTCGAAAGTTATCTTTGGCCAGGTTACTCCGAAGACTCCTCCAATTACCATCTCCTCCTCATAGCCCTAATCACGAATGTCAAAGCGAGAGAAAGACTTGAGACGTGGAGCATATTTGAAGACAGACCAGCCGAATTCTCAAGCTTATTCACCCGCGTCTTGTCCATGAGTCTTGACCAGACACTGTCGTTGAAGATACGGACACATCTGCTATGCTTCATAATATATGCCTTCCAGAGCCTTGACTGGGCCAGTGTGAGAAAGGAATGCGCCCCTTTAGTTTCTATAGGTATTTGGCACAACCTTTCTACCGAGTCGAATCGAGAGAGCAAGCTAGGCCTAAATCCCCAGCTCCGAAAAGCTTGGAAAGCCGCTGGCAAGAGATACGAGTCCGCCGACGATGAGACGAAAGCTCGGTTACGATTTGAAAGAGCTTGGCTTTACACCCTGACTCTAGACTTTCTACGGTTACTTTACGACGAAAATAGGAAAGAAGACCACGTACTCTACTGTGAGCGATTCGTCGAGTTTGTTTCGGACTTGTTAAGCCAGCTTCCAACGAGACGATATGTCAACACCCTACTCCAGGACTTACATCTTTTGCCAGCCTTGCGACTTTCGCCAATGTTCCATGACGAAGACAATGGGTTGCTTCGTGACCAATGTTCGCTCTTGAGTCACTACGTCCACTTCGCTATTGATGATCAGACGGGTGCTCAATATAGCCGTACAGAGGCGTATGATCGGCATTGCGTTGAACTCGCAAAGCTTCAACGAGTCGCTTTGAGACACTTCAAGGATAAACTAACGGTGTTAGCCTTGTCCAACTACGGGTCTATAGATAAAAGGAGCGAGCTAGAAAACCTCCTCGAGGCTCTAACGGATGAGGAGATGAAACAACTCGCAGCATTGCTTGGGCTTAGAACAGAATACCCGGTATCGGTCCAAGTTTCGATTGACCAGGCATTCTTGATGGAAGTCCTGCTATCCGCCTACGAAAAACGCAAAACGTTCCAAGAAGTTGCACAAGATACGAGCATTCTCCCCACTGAAGATAGTCTTTTCGATCAAGGTCTGTTAAGGACAGACAACTATGACGGATCGAAGCCACTCGCACTTCCTAAGCTCAGACTACAGTATTTGTCAGTGGGTGATTTTCTATGGAGGGCCTTGATGCTTTACCGGTGCGAATCTTTTTACGGCATAAGGAAAGATATCGGCGATGCGCTAAGACGGCTACGACCAGAGTTAAGGCGCCCGGGCGAAACGATATTCGCCGGTTTCTCGAAGATGGCTCTGCCCATATCTCGCCCGTCTATCTTAGACGTCGTTCCAGCACGCGTTGGTGATGACAAGCCGTCTGCAGTCAACGCTGAGGTTTCTCTTGACGTGCGCCGACTAGCTGATAATGTTCGGAGAGAATGGGATTCGCTACGTCCAGACGACGTGGTTTTTCTCGTCGCCGTAGATGCATCTCTATCGAAAACAATTTCGAACAGAAGTGCCCACACAATTTCCGAGGCACAGAGGTTAGGCCTTGTTACAGTGCGGGCTGCTGAGATTGCCCAGATCATGGATGATAAGGGGAAATCCATCAGAGACCCAGCTGCTTATTTTAGCGGCCATAACCGATCCCCAACGAGAAAAGTACAGCTCAGATTAGATCCGAAAGCTTACAAGGAAGACATTGATCGAGCGTCTCGAGGGAAGCCTGATGTATACGAACGCATAAATCTTATCGTTCGGCGAAGTGGCCGAGAAAATAATTTCAAGCCGGTGTTGGAATCCATACGTAGTCTGTGTCTTTCAGAAGTACCCCTGGCGTCGTGGTTGCACGAGAATTTCCTTGGTTACGGAGACCCGGCTGGCGCTACATACAAACACCTGCCAAATCGGATCGGCAGGCTCGATTTCAGGGACACGTTCTTAGATTGGCAGCATCTCGTCGCGAGTCTGCCTGGGAAGAGCATCGAAATTGGAGACGACGTAACTGCAAGCTTCGGTCCTCCTTATGTGCTAGAGTCTGTAGATAAACCCCCAGAGGAGAAGACTATCAAGGCTTCTAAAAAGCGAAGAAGGGATACTGAGCCCACCCTAATATCCGAGATAGAGACCTATATGGTCTCAACATATAAGCCGCCCAATACCGGACCTTACCCCGTCGATGCCCCGAAGCTAAATAACGTTCGTTTCACGCCAGCTCAGATTGATGCTATAATATCGGGTACCCAGCCCGGCCTTACCGTTGTCGTCGGCCCGCCCGGTACAGGCAAGACGGATGTTGCGACCCAAATCATCAACAATATCTACCATAATTTTCCTGGACAGCGCACTCTGCTTATTGCACATTCTAACCAGGCGTTGAATCAACTTTTTGCAAAAATCGTTGCCTTAGACATCGATGAGCGCCATCTTCTTCGCCTCGGTCACGGGGAAGAGGACCTTGATACCGATGGGAGTTTCAGTAAACACGGGCGCGTGGAGTCGTTCCTTGGGATCAGAGACCGCTACCTACAGGAGGTCAATCGCTTGGCAGCTAGTATAGGTGCCCCCGGTGCTCACGGAAATTCGGCCGAGACGGCAGGATACTTCAACTCAGTCCATATTCAGCCAGCCTGGTCCAAATTCACTGAAGTGGTCAAGTCAGAAGGTTCTACGGCAGCTGATATCACGAACGCATTCCCGTTTCATAATTACTTTTCCGATGCCCCACAGCCCCTATTCCCTCCAGACAGCAGTCGAGAAGCTGTTTTAGATATAGCCAACGGTTGCTATCATCATGTGTTGAAAATATTTTCCGAGTTGGAAGACGTCCTACCATTTGAGATCCTACGACGGGATCGAGACAAGGCCAACTATCTTCTAACTAACGAGGCTCGTATCATCGCCATGACCTCAACACACGCTGCGATGCGTCGTAGCGAGATAGCTTCTCTTGGCTTCCACTACGACAATGTGGTAATGGAAGAAGCGGCGCAGATCACCGAAGTTGAAAGCTTCATCCCATTAGCCATGCAAAAGCCCGACGGTGGCCAGATGGCACTTCAAAGGGTTGTTCTCTGTGGCGACCATTACCAAAACTCCCCCGTCATACAAAGCCTTGCTTTTAGACATTATGCCAATCTCGAGCAATCCATCTTCTCTAGATTCGTTCGTTTAGGGATACCCGTCATCACGCTCGACCAGCAAGGTCGTGCTCGCCCGTCTATTGCTGCGTTGTACCAATGGAGGTATCCAAATCTCGGAAATCTACCGCATGTTGAGAGCTTGAAAGAGTTCCAGACTGCGAATGCTGGGTTCAAATACGATTACCAATTCATCAACGTTCCCGATTACAAAGGCCGTGGGGAGGTTGAACCGACACCCCATTTCATTCAAAATTTGGGCGAAGCTGAATATGCCGTCGCCATATATCAGTATATGCGGCTTTTGGGATATCCAGCATCAAAAATCAGTATTCTTGCCACGTATGCCGGCCAGCGGGCCCTCATCAAGGATGCGTTGTCTCACCGATGCGCAAAGAATCCCATATTCGGGTTGCCTAAGATAGTGACTACGGTCGATAAATATCAAGGCGAACAAAACGACTGTGAGTAATTCGCCCCTCGAGTCTCCCTCGTCAAGGGAATGCATAGACTAACAATGCGTAGATATCATCCTCTCGCTCACGCGCACGTCAAGAGTCGGTTACCTCCGAGATATTCGACGTCTGACAGTGGCACTCTCCCGTGCCCGACTTGGCTTGTACATCCTCGGTCGGAGAGAAATATTCGAAACATGTTACGAGTTGCGTCCAGCTTTCGAGCTGCTACTTCAGCGACCGGACAAGCTTACCCTTGCGACTGGCGAAATGTGGCCTTCGGAGCGCATCCAAGCAGAGGAAGATGGGACGAATGTGCCTGGTGAGGTGGTCATGGAAGGTGTCGAGCATCTGGGTCAATTTGTATACGAAATGACGGCGACGAAAATCAAGCAACTTCGTGCAGAGCGCAGCTTGCCAGAAACAGTCGAACCAGCCGAACAGATACTAAACCCCATCGCGGAGGAAGAAGATGATAATGATTATGTTGGCGCGAGCGACGAAGAAGAAGTAGAGAAGGATGCCGTGCCTAGCGACGGAATTGGAGACGAGGCAGCATAGTCCTCGGAGAACTCTCTCTACGAAGATTGTGGCAAGGATTCCTTGAGCAGAACGACATGTGTTATACCTGTGCACATGTGTGTGTAGGGGACAGGTAGTAGTTCTTATATGTGATATGGAGTATAAGGAATTAGACCTTTGTGCATTCGATAAGACTCATAAAAGGTTACATCTAAAGATAAATACAGATTCGTGCGATTATATATTTTCTAGTGTTTACATATGATCCGTGTTATGAGGTATACACATAGGTTATTTACTATGGTCATTCAACCAAGAAGTGAGTTTGCTCGAAGCTACATTTTCTATCATCTCGCCTCAATAACCCCATTACCCCTATCTTTGCTTCAAAAAGAACTATCTTGAGAAGTGGTGTTTATCAAAGCCTAAAAGTCCTAACCCTAGAAGGCCTCCACCAGGACTAACGGGTACCAATAACGATGACGGAAAATCAGCCTTGTGTCACTGGTCCTTGGTTAGGGCTACGAATGGGACTAGTGTACCTAGTTGTTCGCCGCGGCTCTGGTTCCGCCAGTCTGATAATACGGGTAAAACGTGAACACCTAAAACCGTTGGGCTTTTCTTTTTCCTTTTTTTCTTTCCTTCTTTCCTTCTCTCCTTTTCCCCCACCCCCCTCCCTCCATGTACTACATACTTCTACATACATGTATAGTAGTAGTAGGTACACGAGACAGACGCACACAGCCGGATAACGAAGCCCTAATCAAATTATAGATGCGTAAATATTGGGCACGACGATACGATTCTCATATTCTCATTAGGTCTTAGTCTTTAGGTGGCTATAAGCGGCTCTGCGGCGTCCATGATCAAGAATCTCCTATTCGTTGCAGCCCTACCTCTCTTAGTAGGTACTTGAGCTGGAATGGTTGAACATGGGGATAATGAATGATACAGAGTACTATACATTAGGATACGTTTTATATTGAAAAAAAAATAAGTCATGTCATGTTAATTTATACATTTATGCCGACCTATTATAAAGAGGCAGTTACTTATACCACACGTATAGCTTGCAAGCACATCCGTCCGAGGCAACAAGTCAGCATCTTTTACCTCGAATTTGCGTCATCGAGGGAAGAGGGGAGCCTGGGGAGGAGAGAAAGGAGGGGGGGCGAGTTTGTAATGGCGAGATGAGTCAAGATGGCCTCGTTTGTGGTCGCGCAATACTTAAGTCGAGTGCCTATTATTCATTGCCCTTACCCTTGCCCTCGCTCTCGTTCCTTTGTCTGTGCGCGCATGTTGCATACATACGTAGTGTAGTGTCTACGAGGTATGTACATGATCCCACGGAGAGGATGTTATGTATGGTGTGGGAGGTAGGTGGGAGGTAGGTGGTAGGTAATGTGGTAGGTGTGTAAGTTGATCGCGCACTAGATACGGGAGGCATTTTTAAGTGCATGCATACAAGAGATAGCAGGGGAAAAAAGGACAAAAAGGAAAAGAAAAGAAGAAAACGGGAATTCATAAACTACTGTGTAAGTCAAGACATAAGAGGACAACTATGGTACTTCATGTTATGTAAAATAGAAGTTACTTGTAGTTGTTTAAGTCATTCATATGAGCGACATTGATCCGTTTAACCGTACAAAGTCGTTGGAACGCTGGAGAAGATACTATAAGCACCTGCATATAACTGGTACGCGTACTTACTATTATGTACTATGTAGGCATTTCTTACTAAGTGAAGCCCGTGTCTAAGAGAGGTAACTTTTTATTTTATTTATCTATTTTTTTATTTTTTTATTTTATTCACTTATTTTCGGATCATAACTAGTACCATGATTTGTAATTTGGAACCTCTTATATACAATACTTGTATATTTTATATTATTTATATTCAAGTATGTAACAAATAACTTCAAGTTATATCAATTATAGTGACATACATGTGTAAGAAATCTTAATCTCGACGTCTCTCTCCAAATCATGTATTATCGATAGCATGTGAATCCTGTAGGCTATAGGCTGTAGTTGTCAGGAAAGTATCTGAAGACTGACACCCCCGTAAACGTCAGAAAAACAATTCCACACATGTTCTTTCCTTGGGTGGTTTGGTCCCAGGTCTAAGCACCTGGGTTCTGAAGTTGCACGTGTACAAGGATCATTAGCTTAACGCCTCTGTTCGTTAGGCAGTCATAGGCGATATATAAAGTTGGGCTACGAGTTGTGTGGAAAGGTTCGAAACTAAGAAACAAAGGGGGCAACGAGAAAGGTTGACAAAGAATAATACATTTTGCACGTGGTAAGTACCTATGTATGTACTTAGTCGCAGTTATACATACATACATAATGTAGGCCACCTACCGGTACTGTTCATAACGTACATAGTATAATCCATGTACATAATCATACGTACGCTACATCAATGTGCTCTAAGGTTGAATCAACTGTTTGATTGAAGTTTCTAACATTGATCGTTACCTCTTACTACACTAAGAAGAGCGAGGCACCTACCTCTTGGATAAGGTACATGTATGTTATTAATTCAACCCATCAAAGCTAATAGGACCAGAGACACTTACAAGGTTATATGTAATTAGGAAAAACACCGCACATTGATCTGATGTTACGAGATACCTACAAACATACATAGTACATGTACCGGTATTTTATAAGCATCCGTCCTTGTTTATTTACCAAATCATGTAAATAAACATGGGAAGGTTTGATCTAGTTACTCACAATTTAAGAATTAAATATATAAATATATATATACATAATATATATGACTTAAATATCTTAGTCAAGGGGTGCGATATTAGTAAAGTATGTTGCCGTAGTTTCTTAGGGCAAGCACATAGACATGTGGGCTTGCAGACATGATGGAAGCATTTTTTGGTAGAGTGTATACAATAAGCAGGTGGTGATCATGCAAGCGATCATGATATAATAGATTATGGTGACTCGATTCTTAGAAATTTTCTTATTTCTTGAATTCGGATTTAGGAGACAAGGGTGAAAAAAAATGCGACATTTCTAGAACGCGGGGGACCTTCTCTTTCTCATTAACTGGCAGATAGGGGTAGGGAGTATCGAGGGCAAGATGCCTAATGTATTGAATGATGTATGGGTACATACAGGTAGGTATGTATAAAATACATTGTAACTAAGATATAGAAGTATCTAGGTTCACATGTACCGTATATCTATAACCTCGTCCCTCCTATCATTATACATACATAGAAAACTTGTAGTTAGTCGAGTGTGCTAAATTGGTCTATAGGTCGATTGTTTGGTATGGAGGCGAAACCTTAGCTGAGTTGTATGGCGTAAATTTAGTTGCGTTAGATGTATAATATGTCTGTATTAGAAGATAATACACTAGGTTAGTGTTAAAAAGCTTGTAACTATTACCAAAAAAAAGAGCCGTGAGTTGTTGTCATGGTAGCAGAATTCGAGGTTGTTTGAATACATTGATATGTATGTTCAAATACATGTACATATGTACATACCTTGACAAGTGTACCTACATATATGTACCTAGATAGTGGATATTCAGAAACCTAAGTGAATATGTGTTTAACTTGGTACGTACATATGAGATGTAACTGATTGAATGTTAAAAAAACTTTATTTACTTACCTGTATTGTATAAGAGGTACTTAAGTACATACCGGTAGGTACCTAGTCACTTCCCTTTCCATTCAATTCAAGGAAAAAGAGATTAAGTAATCGAGGAAGAAAGTACCAATTATGCTTCGTGATACATACATGTATCCACACATACACTGTACATGTACTTGCCTTGTTCCTACATAGTACATAAATTTACACTAAATGCCCGTCAGTTTGGTCGATGCAAGTGGTACATACATGTATATATGTACTGGTAGGGTATGAACTTCCACATTTATTACGTACCCACGTACATGTATACATCTAGAGGGGTGTGTATGTGAATGTGGTGTGAGATAGCTAGACAGACCCAGTCGCAAACCCAAGCCTTTTTTTTTTTTACCCTCTTCCCAAAAAAAATTCCCATCATAATTTTTTCAATCTCTTTACACCACTTTTTTTTGATCATCGATCAACCACACAACCTCAAGAAGATATCACTTCTGAAGGTTGTAGTTTTCTTTTCCCCCTTGACATATTCATTGAGGGACAGAAAGTTCATTGTATTTCCCTGCAGTTATCTACAGGAATACTACTCTCCACTCAATTAATTCCTCTCTGCGGCGAGATAAAAATCGATAGGAGTTCCGCGCGCTCGTGCAGATATTTCCTCATTGACAAGCTCGTCTCTCTATTCTTACCAACCTTTGATCTCTCAATCATCCTACTTCTAGTTCCGGTTCTATATTTACTCGGACTTTTACGACTTTATTCGTTTGTTTGCGACGACGCTCTTTTTTTTTCCATCATTCTCCTGACAGATACCCATTTCACACCTCTTACCTTTTCCTCCTCGCATTCACGAACAGGCCCGAGCTTCGCCATCGGTGCTTGAGTTTTCTACTGTCCTTGCTGGTGTCAGTCAGAAAACAAAAAGGCGAGATCAAGCATTCACCCACACAGTTTAATTTAATTACTGGATTCTTATTACGTTCATCCTAGATCGTCATTCACTTCTGGATTCGAACGCCATCTTCCTTACAATATCCCAACCGACTCGGATTTGATATTCGATTACCTTATTCTCTTTCCCACAAAACAATCTCTACATCGCGATTGTGTTTCTTTCCGACATTTAGGTGCGAAAGAAAGACTTCGACATAACGCAGGGAAAGACGACAGATTATAGAAATACCTCCAGTTTCGGCTCTAGTAGCATCATATATTGTCACTTATGACTTCGCCTGCTGCGAATCAGAACCTGACACCGGCGTCGAACAACTCCACGACACCGTCGTACGCTTCTGCCGCTGGTGCATCCAAGAAGCTGTCTACGACGCCGGTGGTTGCTACCGGCTCGAGCGCACCTGTGGTTGCGGCTGGAACTTCGGCAGCTGCGCCGCATCATGCGAAATCGTCTTCTATCTCGCCTATGAACGGCCGCCCAAACATCATGCCGGCTATCCCTACTGTACCCCCCGTCGCATACGGCACATCTAGCGTCAACGGTCTAGCAGATCATAACAGAAAGAGTTCGGTAACCATCAGCGCGAACGGCCCTAACAGTTATTCAACGAACGGCGCCGCAGCAGGAGGCAAGGCGAATATTCAATTCGGGTTTCAGGATTCACCTGCCATTTCTCACAGTTCTCCTAAGCCTGGATCGGCTCCTATCCCCATTCCTGACAGCAACCCGCGTGTGACGTCGCCTCAAAACTCACCCTCTCCTATCCCACAGCCTTCTGCTAGTGGTGGACGGCCTCCTTCGGGAACCGCACAACAGACTATGACTTTTGGTAGTTTCGGCGGCGAAAGTGACGTAAGTGGTCCTGACTTGTTCTATTATGTTCACAACTATGTAAATCTCTCTGACCTTGGTTGCACAGCGTCCTCACATGCGAACCACTTCCGTATCCCAAGACCCGAACTCTCTAGGGTCACACTCTCCCCACATGAGACGAGGCTCGAACGTCAGTGACATGAGCAACTCGGGTCCGCCTCACATGGGTCGAGGCAACTTCCCATCTGCTGGCCGTGGCCGGGGATTTGCTAATTCCTACAACCAGCCGATGGGATACCCGCCTAACAACTTTAACCGTGGTCCTCAGAATTCCGGACGGGGTGGTATGCCACCGAACTATGGAAACAGCCGTGGTCAGCAGTACGGTACCCCGCCGCCGCACAATCGAAGCCCGGCCCTTCCACCGGCGATGCCGCATCCTCAGAACATGCCTCCCACGGGCATGCCGCAATTCTATTATCCTCCTCCCCCGATGGGGCCCCAGCAAGTACCACATGTATTACCCCCCCCTTTCTACACCGCCTTAGGCAATGACCGTCAACATCTCAAAGTTGGGAAGAAAAAGACAGGCCGTCGTGAGACCGAAAATTTCTCGGACCAACACCGACGGACGGGCTCGTTCAATAATGAACAACGTTATGACCAGGGCCAGAAGCCTCGACGCTTTAGTAAGCGTCCGGATCAGCGATTCGTAGCGGACAGTTCCCGCGGTAGTGATAAGTCACACGAAATAGAAGCTTCCATGGTACCTCTACAACAGCCCTTTGCCGTCGCTCCTGCACTGTATCCGCCAAACTTAAGACAACCAAACTTGCCTCTAGAAAGTGGCAATTTTGATCAGTGGCTGACCAACACACAACAGGGATATTATCCTCCACAGTTCGACCTAAACCTACGACAAGGAATGCATGTCACTGGGTACCCTACTTATCCTGTATTACATGCTCAGACTAATCAGTCTCCTGTACCCTCCTTCCAACAACCTTATGGTTCAGGTCCCTATAGTGCCCCGGGAGCTCAACCAATGTCTCGTAACTCATCACAGATATCTGCGGAACCTCGCCCTGCATCGAGCACTAGCCAAGGCCAAGCACCGGTTGTTACTCAGGGTACCCCCCAAACTCAACCTGCCCAAGTCAAACCTGCTGTAGTTTCTTCTTCTCCCCAATTCAATCGACCACCTAAAAAGAACATGGCAATCAGGATCAGAAACCCAGCAGGAGAACCCGTTGATCTTAGCAATCTAAAAGTGCCGGCGTCGCCTGCTCCTAGCAGCCAACAATCTAAGACTCCGCCCGCTATCGCTTCTACCCCCACGCCACCTCCGAAGTCTGTAACGCCAAAATCTTCTACATTATCGCACTCGCGCGCCGATAGCACTGGTAACACAAAAACGGTCGAGGAGATGCGCAACGAGTTCAAGGAGAAGATAAAGCAGGCCGCCAGCAGCGATAAAGCTAAGGACGACGAAGCAGCAAAGGCGGCTGCCGAGAAGGCAAAAGAGGACGAGCGTTTGAAAGAGGAGCAAAAGGTGCAAGAGGCCAAGGCTGCCGAGGAGGCAAAGGCACAACGGGAGGCTGAAGAGAAGAAGGTCGCTGAGGACGAGGCCGCGAAAACTGCTGCCAAGGAGACCCCCAAGGCTGTGGAGGAGCCCGTCGATCCTGAGTTAGAGCGCATTATTCGCGAGATGGAGGAGGAAGACGCACGACGCGAGAAGGAGGAGGAGGAGCGCCGTGTTAAGATCGAGGCCGAAAAGGCTGCTAAGAAGGCGGCTGAGGAAGCGGGACGCTTGGCAAACGCTGCTGAAAATGATCGTAAGCTCCGCGAGGCTGAACGTGAAATGGAACGACTCGAGGAGGAAAGAGTCCGTCGTCGTGCTCAAGAGGCCCTCAAGACACCCGCTGAAGCCCTGAAGCCGGCTGCCGATAAGCCAGCGGCTAAGGCGGAGACACCTTCAGCGGGCGAAGTTGCCATCAAGTTAGGCAATCTGTCCCTCAATGAAAAGTCTTCTTCTGGCGTAGGAACCAAGCCAGTACAAGGCGGACGCGGTCCCAAGCCAGCGGCTCTTAACCTGGCTCCCCTCAATACGAAGCCTGTCGAGCCTTCGCAGCCCAGCGCCGCGCTCCAATCTCTGAAGACGGCCAGACTCCTCCATACCATCAAAGCCGACATCTACCCCCCCGGCATCCAGTCCCCGAACCCAGCCTTAAATGCGGCGGTCACCAAGAAGGGAACATCCTTCAAGTATGACTCTGCATTTTTACTCCAATTCCAGAAAGTTTTCACCGAACAGCCTTCGGTCGACTTCCATCAACAAGTGAAGACTCTTATTGGCGACACTGACAGTGGCCGATCCGCGTCCGCCCGAACGCCGGCTGGCACTACCAACAGACAGAACTCTAGGCCTGGCGTCCCTGGTGGCCCTCCCTTTGGCGCTTTCTTCGCTGATGGCCGAACTTTGCCGCCCGGGACTACTTCAGCACAGCGTTTCGGTATAAGCAACGACAAGTCGATGTCGCGACCTCCCATGAACCCAATCGCGAGTTTTCAACGACCCGGTGGTCCGTTCCCTGGCGGCAATCAAATGGCCCGAACTCCTTCTGCCTCTAACATGAGCATGCCGCACTCTCCACGCCAGGGAAGCCGCCGAAACGCAAGCAAACAAAATACTTTCGGCGCTAAGGTAGAAGCTCAAGCGGCCAAGAACATGCCTCTTACTCAGGGCATGAAGATTGAAGCTCTCAGCACTTCATCGACTGGCTGGAAGCCAACAAGTATTGGCAAAGCGACGCCGGTTAGCGGCCCCGTCGCCGTCGCCCTCCTTGACCCATCTATGGTTCAACGTAAAGTCAAGGCTGCCTTGAACAAGATGACGCCTGAGAACTTTGACAAAATATCCGACCAGATCCTTCAGATCGCCGCCCAGTCCAAAGATGAGACTGACGGAAGAACTTTGCGCCAAGTTATTCAACTCACCTTCGAGAAGGCGACCGATGAGGCGCACTGGGCTTCGATGTATGCGAAGTTCTGCAAGAAGATGTTGGAGATGATGAGCCCCGAGATTAGGGACGAGAACATAACAGACCGAAATGGACAAGTCGTTAGTGGCGGCGCATTGTTCAGAAAATACCTTCTTAACCGATGCCAAGAAGAATTCGAGCGTGGCTGGAAGAGGAATCTTGTTCCAGAATCGGCGGAACAGGACCAGAAGACGCTCGAAGCTGCTATGCTATCTGACGAGTACTATATCGCCGCAGCCGCCAAGCGTCGCGGACTTGGTCTGGTTCAATTCATCGGCGAGCTGTACAAACTTGGCATGCTTACCGTACGTATCATGCATGAATGTGTCAAGAAGCTGGTTGACTACTCAGGCACTCCCGACGAGGCTGAAGTCGAGTCGCTCTCGAAGTTACTGCGAACAATCGGAGCCAACTTAGACTCCACCGACAAAGGCGCAGGCCGAGCCATGATGGACGCTTACTTTGGGAAAATCCAGGACATGGTCGACCTTCCTGATCTACCAAGTCGTCTCAAGTTCATGCTCATGGATGTGATCGATCTGAGGAGGGCCAACTGGATATCTAAAGAGGCCAATAAGGGCCCGAAGACACTCGAAGAAGTGCGCGCCGAGGCCGAGGCCCAAGCCGCGCAGAAGGCTGCAGAAGCCGCACGTAGCAACCAGAGAGGTGGAGGTGGCCCTGGGGGAAGACCCCAGATCGGCCGCGGCGATGCTAGGAACTTCTCCGGATATGCGCAACAGGCGCAGAATCAGATCGGAATGGATGATCTGCGACGTCTCAAGGGCGGCGCAAGCCGCACGTCGAGTTCGAGCGTTACATTGGGTCCAATGTCGATGCTGAACTCTCGTAGCAATAGCGGCCGTCGACTTGGACCTGGTGGCTCATTGAGCAGAGGAGCGGAGGACTCAGGCGCTTCCTCGCGAACCGGAACTCCTCCTGTGCGAGAGGCACAAAGCAGCACTAATTCGTTCGGGTATGGATTTTCTATCTAGAGGCTCTGATTGGAGAGATGCTGACCTGACTATCTAGTTTACTTGCGAACATGGACTCGGAGAATCCAGCGTCGCCACCGTCTACAGCGGCCTCGCCTGCTCTAACCAAGGCTGTGCCGGACCGCGCGGCTTCAGCTGGGAGAGGGAGCAATTAGACCCCGATTTCTATGATCATTAAACGTCTTGCATTTGCGGTTGCATCCTCGTGCATAGATTAGGACACAGGACTTACTGCGTTGCATTTACGGGGAGAAAGGGGGGGGGGAGGGGGTTTCTAAAATGTGTCTTTAAAAAAAGTTTCAGGTTCTCTTTCCGTTATGATACCTCGCACCCGATAGACCTACACTCCCACGACCTGTCACTATGAAGACATTTCCCCCACAGTTGTTTGTTCGCTTCCGCAAAATTGTGTTCCATTACATTTTCTCCTGTCTTCAGTGACATGCGACAACCGAAGGGGTTCGGTCTTTGACTTGATTCTCTTTTCATAATATGTGCCACATTCTAGTACCATGGTATGGTTCACCGTCCGGTTGGGGTTAGTTACAGTAAGCCGGCGCGGCCGATATGGATGGCAGTTACGTGGTAGGGGAGGGGGAGTAAGGCATCGAGGGTACGGCTACAGCCGAATTATTAGGGTTGAGATTCGGACACCAATCCAGTGGTCGGGGGGGTCAGGAGAGGGGAAACACTGCGGTAACAAAGGGGAGGGTCGGTTGTGTATTTTTGATTGCGTTGGACTCTGGTCACGGCTGACCGCTGGCTTGTCCTTGCTAGTGCTATCAGTTGCAGAAGCTTTCGGAGGTTCAGGGGGTGGATGCTATCGACGTCGCTACTAGGCTCACGGGGGAATACTTGATGATTTGCAACGTTCATGGAGGAATACTTGACAAGACGCGATCGGATACGCAAACGCGACATGAGGGGGGAGAAACAGAGCAAAGTACATCAATCTCTCTCCTCCATACTTCTTGTACACCATTCTTAATCCTTTAGGTAGCAAGCCAGTGACAGCCACCAAAAAATTGCTACATGAAATTTTGAGTGCACTCGTTTATTTTGTTGACATGATCATTTTTCCGATTAATTCGTACTTCCTAGTTATAAAGGGTATGTAATTCTGCCTGTCATCCTTACCCTCGTAACTTAGGGAGGTATCCTAGCTTGTAGAGTACAGTATTATGTCGGTGCCTACCTCCTAATAAGTAGGACATTCGATGCTCACGATGTTGTGCATACCTTAGGTACCAGGTAGACAGTCACTTCGTTCTCGGCTATACCACCTAATTTAAAGGAGGTGCCGTTATCTTTTGCCTTTACTACAACGATATCCACGTTTATAGGGTACCTAACCTAATTGGAAGCGAGCAGAAGACGTCTCCTGGCTATACACCAAGTAATCTACCCCTACCTACCTACCTACCTACCTACTTACTTACTTACTTACTTTCTTAGATAGGAGGTAGGTACCTCATACCCCCCCTGTTATTTGTGAACGACGCCGTAGCAGGTTTCCTACGACCACTTCAACGTACAACTCGCCATACCCCTTAGAGTACCTAGGTGGTAGGTACCTAGGTAGGTAGGGGTAGGTATATAGGTATATAAGTCAAGTCACAGGAAACCAAGTAACATACTACCTCCTGATCTAGGTACTCCGTACGAGATATATCCTGACATATATAAAAAAAAAATAGAACGCGTAGATTATAAGTTAGGTAGGTAAGGTAGGTAAGGTAGGTATCTTGACCATAATAATGTAAGAGTCGTTTTCTTCACACTCGTTAAACGTATCTAATCTATCTATCTAGATAGACGAGAGATAAGAGGGGGGGAAAGAAAAAAAAAGAAAAGAAAAGCAAAGCACGTACGATGAAGACGAAGACGAAGACGAAGACGGCGGCGCTACATGCTGTAATTCCATATGATATGCTAATGTAATAATCCCTCCTACGTACCTACCTACCTACACCTACCTACGCAACTGAACCCTAGGTATGTACATACATAACACACAACGAGCAAACGAATCGCCCGTCCTAGACGCTAAACGCCGAACCCCTCGTTCTCTCTCTCTTTGTTTCTCTCTCCCTCCTGAATTACGTAGGCCATGCCACGAACGTACGTAGGGGAAAGAAAAAAAAAAGCCCCTTCATCTATGGGGGTAGATACCGTAAACCCTCAGCAGTAGCTTGTATGAGTATGGAGACGACCGGCCCCCCCTCAAGCGACGGCGAAGCCGAGCTTGCTGAAGAGCGAGTCCATCGCGACCCACTGGCGGCCGCACTTGTCGAGGTACTTGTCGACGACGGCCTTGACTACCCCAAAGCGGTCGTGGTTGTACTCCGCGAGGGCGAGCACCCTGTCCTTCTCCGCCGCGCCGAGGGCCCCGCCGTTGCCCTGGCCGCCCTGGCCCGTCGCGCCCGAGACGGCCTTGGCCCGCGCCTTTTCCACGTCCCAGAGCGAGGCCAAGTACACGAGCTGGTTGTGCATCTCCCGCTCGCCGTACTCGTACCGCATCCGCCCGAGGCAGCCCGAGGCCAGGCCCTTGGGGCCCAGGCACCGCGTGCCGTACACGGACATCTGCCGCGTGCGGTTCCCGCACGAGGCGTCGTCGCACGCGAGCCACCCTTCGTAGTACCGCGCCGCCTCCACGCGGACGGCCCGCTCCACCTGCGCTACGATGCTGAGATTGGGGATGACGGCCGCGCACGAGGGGCACACGATGCCCTGCGGCGTAACGCGGTTGTCGGATTCGGTCGCAGAGCGGAGCAGGCCCTCGAAGGGCGCCGAGGTTTTGCACTTGCGGCAGCGCAGCGAGAAGCGCGCGCAGTCGCGGAAGCGGATCTCGTCCGGGATTTGCGATTCTAAGGGGTGGATATCGATGTCGTTGGAGCCCGACTGGTTGGAGCTCGAGTTGTTCGCGTACCGGCGCACGTCGAGACCTAGCTGCTCGGCGAGTTGCGCGGTCGAGGTTCCGGTGATATTGGCGCAGAGACGCTCGACGGGAGGGAAGATCTGCTTGCCGATGTACCACTCCACGTCCACCTTCAGACCGGAGTCGGACTTCATCACGTCCTGTGGTGTATAGGAGCGCTTGGCGACGGGCTCCGAGCTTGTCTTGCTGTCCCCGGTTACGACGTAGGAGATGACGTCTCCGCGACGGACATTGTTGCCTCGAGCGATTTCTCGAAGCGCGACTTGTACCTGTGGCATCGAGTCACCGTTTGGGTATTCTTTCGGCGATTTGCCTAATTGCGTATAGATGATGTACTTCGGGATAGGAATGGCATTATCCCGCATCTTGGCCGAGATCTCGCGGAGATATTCGTGTATGCGTTGGACGGAGACCTCAGTGTCATCGCCAGACAGTATTTCGTTGAGAAGACGAGACGAGATCTCTTTTGACAGACCACAGTATTCTCTGCGCTTCATGTCGAGACCCTTGACCTCCATCTTCTCGACAAACTTGCCACCGGGCACCTCCACGAGATTGATAGCTGCGTATTTCTTCTTAGCCTGAAGTAGAATACGCCGGAAAACGTTGTCGATATCGATCTCTAGCAGACGATATCGTTCGTTGACGGCCTTTTTGAATTCCTGGCCGACCTTGAGCGCATCCGCGATCGATTCTACGTTGGCGTTGATCATGACTGAGTCTGTATCACCATAGATAACCTGAAGTGATTTCGACTCGGCAAGCTCTTTAGTGCTGCGCAGGATCTCACGGCCTTTGTAGGTAGTGAGCACGGCAAGAGGTCTCGCGTAGAAACGGGACATGGTGTATCCTAGACAGCCATACATGGAGTTGGCGGTCAGTTTCAAGGCAAGTTGCTTGATATCCCACGTGGCGAGCTGTTCAGGCGTAGCATTCTTGTCTTTCATGAGAGATTTCACTGCCCGTCGACGACTGACCAGTGTAGCGATTAGCCTCGGTAGTATTCCTTGCTCTTGTTGGGTGGGAACTTCTGGTACTGCATCTTCGTTATCCGGCTATCTCCAGTATTAGCAGATGGACTACTACTCTATACCATTATGGGGTAAACTTACCAATGAGCTCCGGTTGACTGTAGTGAAACATATGTTAAATTCTTGGATGATGGATGGATAAAGGGAGTTGAAATCCATGACAAGTATAAATTTGTCGTATAAGCCCCTCTCTGGCTCGAAGACAAGGCCGCCCTGGTATTTATCTTTCTTTTTATTATCGGTCGTCTCTTCGTTATTCTCCTCGTCAATTTTTGGTAGTCTCTTGAAATGCTGTTTGTCGGGACATATGTACTTGTTGCGGGAGAATTCATGCAACAGAATGTATTCGTTTCGTTCCGCTCGAGTGCCTGTCAGTGTCCGGGCCCACGAGTTTCCTGCCAGATTCGTTAAGACCTTTGTCAGAGGTAGCATCTGGGTACCCAAAGCTAACGCAGCGATAAAATACGTGTCTGCTTCCATGTGGGTTACGTAGTCTAGTAGGCCTTTCTTCTCCGCCGCCCATGTTTTGAGAACTGCCTCGTTGTCGAAATCCCGCCTTCGATTCTCTCCGCCCAGGTAGAGACTGCACATTTCTGTCAAACTCCAGGATTGGCACTTATACATGACAGACTTTCCTGCATCGTTGGCAAGGTCGCAAAGGAGACGACCGGCTATGAGTTGACGTTCTGCGAATATATTGCCACCGGTTTTTCCAATTGATGAAGGCCACTGTACCCGACGTAGTCGTCCAAGCCGCGACCAATGGGGGGTTTTTTTCTCGTGTAAACGATTCAACAGGATGCTGTAGTCAACACCTTCGAGTTGGTGACCAAGAATAACATCGGGATCAACTAAATCAACTTGTGCGAGGAAAAATGATAAAATCTCCGACTCTTGCTTCACTAGCTTAGTAAATGCTCTCCTCCTTCCCACCGCCAGCGTTTCGAACCCGAGAGGAAATGCAGATCCGCTCGGCCTCATCAACGTGAATGTCTTGGAAGGGATCTTCTCTGCGGGGGTAGTATCGCTGAGCAGGACATTCTCGTAGATTCGAGCACTTATTGCAAGTATCTCCTGCTTATTGTCTTTGGCATTGAAAGTAGTCCGCAACGCGACGCTCATGAGCGTCAGAGGAGGCACGTCTAGGCTGTCGGAATCACTCATAGGGGATAACGTGTCGGGGTCGTTGACGAGAACTTCAAGTTTAGTATGGGATATGTTCTTGAGAGCGCCAAAGTCGGCATCCTTTATCTTGAGCCAGCATGGGCCCATGATATTCTTCCACAACACGAATTGCTCGAACAATGCTGTGTTCGTACCGAAGACATGGGAGAAAGTCTCGCCGTATATATCCGAGTTGATCGGTGGCTCTAGTTTGAGTCAGTATACATATAATCACCTATACACGAGGAGGAAGGCGAGCTTACTTGTGTAAGGGTATAATAGCTTCAGGTATTGCCCTTCCTTGGGAATTTCAGGCAGCTCAAATGCATATTTTCTGGTACAAGACTTTATTTTATGCATATCGACTTTCATTTTAGTCATGATCTCGTCTACTTCGGAGTAGACATCCATCATTTCAATTTCCTCGCTCGTATCTTTCCCATGTTTCTGACGGTATTGACGAGGTAGGAAGTATAATTTTCTTAAAATATTATCAACCTTGACGAGACAGCTCACGTAAGTATTCGTCTTCTTGTTTAAGACCTTTCCAAACAAGCAAAGCGAGCCATTGACCTCAGTATAGTCGGTCCAGAACATATTAAGACTCCCGTCTTCCTCGATGGCATCTTTGTAGTCAATTTTGCCAACCGACCGGGCTTCAGGGGGGCAGCTGCTGACAACGTTCAGCTTATTTGTAAGGTCGTTCCACGAAGAGGAGTCAACAGCTGCCTCGGAGGCTTTTGTTGGAGATGAACTAGCAGGAGAAGGGTATGCTTCAGATTTGACTAGTTTTTTGATCGGTCGAGATGCAGATAAATTCACGCTGGTTGTATTAATGGTCCCAGCGTGAGAGACTTCCATCATTTCTTCGTCCTCTTCGTCAACAGGCTCGATCTTAACATGAGCCCTGCGCGTAAGGACCGTTGTTGTAGGAGATGAAGGAGCTGGAGCAGGATCACTCATGACCACGTCGGCAGGCGGCAATGGGTCGTCATCCATTGCCAAGAGAAGATCATCGTCATCAATGAGCGCATCTTCGGCTTGAGGCGTTGGCGGTAGTTTTCCCTCATCGAGCTTCGCTTTCTTGGTGACTGGTGGCCGATTTTCTCGAATAGGAGAAAGAACACGAGCTCGACGTCGTTCGGGAGACCTGTGTCGTTTGGCAGCTCTCGGTACTGGGGCAGGAATGTTCGCGTCGACTTCGCCTAACAAGTCTGCTAGAAATCTTTCGTCATCCTCGGTCTTGACTACTTTCGGTTTCTGTTGAGCAGCACCCTGGCCTTTGGTGAAGTACTCGCTAATGTCGCGGTCGTTGGCGTCCCGTTTTGCTTGTTCTTCATCTCGTTTCTTCTTATCTAACATGATATGAGTATATTTCTGAATAAGCAATCTGATATTGACTCTAAATTACCGGATTTGCGAGGTTTTCCTCCTACTACTGCTTCCTCCTCACTCTCCGACTCATAAGTATGCACTCGATCCCATTCTTCTCGTCCATCATCGGCATAACCCTCGCCATTGTCGTCAACAACGAAGTCATCTTGATTTAAGCGGTCTCGAACAATATTCTTATATTGGTTTTCGTCGACTTCCTCGTATAAGTCTTGTTCTTGCTCAACTTGGTAAGTATCATAGGCCTTCTTGCCAGATGCCCGTAAAGCTCGAAGCTGGGCAAGCTTATCACGTTTGTTGATAGCCTTGGACATTTTTGACAGGGGAGACAATATGACGTGTTGAGGAAGAATTACAAAGGATAAATCATGTTCAACTTGTGTGTGTAAATGGGTGTATATGGGTGTGTGTGTGTGTGTATGAAAATCAATTATTAAAGTACAATTATTCAAAGTATCAAGAAAAATACATGAACTTTTTAGGGGAGCTTTTGTAATTAAGTGGAACGCGCGACGCGTGAGCCATTGCCATTCTTTACCATTTATGGTATTTATACTAAGTACAAGTACCAACGTGAAAGCGCGTTTTCGCGAATCCTTGTAACTAAATTGATCCGACCAATATGAACGTTTGTATTATTTGTATTACTTAAGGCGGGGTGACATCTAGGTACCTTTACACACATGTACAGTGGAGTGCACAGACATTTTACATACAGTAGGTATACCTAAGAGGTACGGATACTAGGTACCCTTATAAGGGTACTTAGGTAACTACCGTTGTACCTGACAAATTAGATGAGGTACATCAATTGATAACCTACATCCTTGTCAATAGCGTCCTATTCCCCTGTCAATCCACTGGGGGGAAAATGCATAGTAATCGTTATCAATCTTCTATCGATAAAAAAAAAGATCTATGTAATAGTTAGTAACAAAAAAATTCGTACAAATGCGAATCATGTCCTCGATACTACAACTCTCTATATCTTCCTCCTCCTACTACACCTCTGAAGCAAGTAGTAATGCTTACTTGCAAAACCTGCCGGAGGAAAGCTCTCACTGCTCTCCTTAATTATACAATTCGTTTCGAGGCCACCTCCGTTACTGCGCGACAGATTTGCATTCAACTCGAGTCTCGTCGATATCAAAGATTTGCTTCGACTGCTGCTTCGGCGACGGCGCGAAAGCGGAAAGTTACTGAAGATGATACAACCCGGAATGATCGATCTAAGGAGTGGGCTGCTGAGAAACAGCTACATTACCTGACAGATCCTCTGCATATTGCTAACCACGTCCTCAAGACGCTGGAGAAGGGTGACTTCGATCATGCCTCCCGGGTCACGAGAAAAGCTAGCAGGAATTCAAACGTGGTCGTTAGTTGGAATCATCTGATAGATTATCAAATGAAAAACGGTAGACTACATGCTGCTATTAAGTTATACAATGAAGTCAGTCGATATATCCTACTCTCGTCTTCATCCTCGCGCTCACGTATCGTTAGATGAAAAAACGTGCACAGCTTCCTAATGCCCAGACCTACACGATCATCTTTAGAGGTTGCGCTACATCGGAGCATCAAACACTGGCCGTGTCCGAAGCCATCAGGATATACCATAGCATGTTATCTAATGATCGTTTAAACCCGAACACGATACATATGAATGCCGTCATCCAAGTTTGTGCCGGCGCTCGCGATCTCGACTCGTTGTTCAGTATTGTCCAAACAGCCAATGACAACATTCGAGCACCAAATAATCTAACATATACGCATATATTCAACGCTTTGAGTGCTCAGATCGTAGAACAGAAGACGCACTTTGCCGCTGATCTTAATACGGCCGACGTGGAAGCGACCACAACGGTAGCGATTCAGCGAGGTAGGGCTATATGGGAAGAAGTTATATCGAAGTGGAAATCCGGTTCTATCATTATCGATGAAGAACTGACCTGCGCATTCGGAAGGCTCCTATTAAAGGGTAGATATGCCGATATCGACTCTATACGGGATTTATTAGAACAAGCAATGATGATACCAAAAAACGATGTAGCAGCTGTCCCTCAACCGTCTGACGAGGAAGTTAGCACAGATACAACCGATGATAACAAGCTCACTGTGTTAGTTGACAGGCAAAAAATCAAAGCCCCCGGGGCTCCCGTCATCGGCCATGCACTTCCGGGTAACAACTCACTCTCTATGATCATGCTCGCACTCGAAAAGACCGGCAAAACGAGCAAATCCTCACGATATTGGGATATTTTTACTAAGAAATATCATGTCGTACCCGACGTCGACAACTGGCGTCGATTATTCTCCGCACTACACCGCGGGCGAGGCAGCGCCAAAGTTGCCTCGTATTTGCAAGATATACCTGCTGAGTTGATCACGCAGAATTTATGCCGTACAGCCATGCTCACTTGTGTGAAGGACAACCTAAATTGGTCTTCCTTTGGGCACGGAACTCAGGTATTGGACGTTATAATGGCCAAGCTTGGAACCTCCGATCCGAGAACGCTGCGAGATTACCTTCGTCTTGCTTATGCCAATAAGCGGCATTTCATGGCACAAAAATCAAACAATCTCGATGATGCGTTGAAGGCGTGGGCCGGCCAAATCGCTATAGCTGTCGACAATCTTTGGAAGCCGTACATGGCGATTGCGAGAGAGTGTAAGGATCTCGGTCCAGAGTCAAATGCGAAACGGGAGCTCATCGCCCTTGCGCGGAAAATGGTTGCCGCCTCGGACAGGGTGGTAACGAGCCAGTTGTTACCTACGGAGACAAAGCAGAGGCTCGAGTCGAGACGCAATGCTTTAAACGGCACCGTCACGAGGCATTTCGAGGAGATGGGCAAAATAGACCCTAATTTCCGAAAAGACGAGGCTGAGGAAGAAGCGGGCGAAGAGGAAGTTATCTACGATGAATTTTCTCGGAACAGACAACGAGAGCTAAGTCAGAAGGATAAAAGGGGAAAACAGACAATAAGGAGATGACGAGGAAGCTACTTGTCGAAAACTCACTCTATTGTAATATTGTATACCTGCCTACATACTACCTGCCATCAATCTTATATACATGTATATGCTGCATATGTGTATGGATTATGAGGTATGAATGACTTGCATATATAGACTACCCCTTTTTATATAATTCGATATGTACACCACATACTTCCGAATAGACGTAATTCAATTTGATGACAGAGTGTCTATACTATACCTACACAAGTGAGCTGAATATAGCAGGAAAGTTCCAGATCCAACTTGACTTTTATTTCTACAACGTCAATACCTCATAACACTATTATACAATAAATACCTTGTGCTAGGTAAAGTTATACGGTACATATACATGTAGATAGGTAATGACGGGTTATCGTTCATTCTTCATGAAGTAAGGAGTAAGGCACATATTAGAATAGGAGGTAGGTATAGAACCCGAGCAGGCGCGATATTGTCCATGCTACTAGGATACACGGTAGGTACCCATGATGATATACATGGAGTTAATAGTATTACATACATGTGCATACCTTCTAGCGTAACTTACTATGAAGGAGAATATGGGTGCTCCTCCCACGGCAAAGAAAGTAGACAGCGACGGCCAATTCATTCGCGACTTTCCTTCTTGACTTGTAAAAGACTCTGGCTATGAATCTCACAGATCTGCTTCCTCCTCCTCCTCCTCCCCTCTCCTCTCCTCGCTACTCGTCCAGCAAGCCACAGTGGTAGGTAGCTAATATATCGTTAGCAGTACATTTTGGGACACGCGGAGACCACTAACTTATACACGCGGAAGCTTAGTTTTTTTTTCTTTTTTTTTTTTGGCTATCGCAGCTTTACCATCCCATACCACTTCAGTATATCCAAGGGTCATATATCGTATACAGGTACAGATATACCATTACTCGCCGGTGCCTTAAAACATGGCTAGCCTTCGGAAGAGGATAGGCAAGCACATCACGACTTGTCCCAAGGAAGACACGCCAGACCTGGGATTCTTCACGGGCCCCGTCGCCCACTTGCCGGGAGGTAGGAAACGCGGGGGGCCGCCGGGCGACATGGGGGAGAAGCACTGCTCCTTACGCCAACGCTTCATACGAGGGATCAATCGCAAGAAGTGCTTCCCAGCCTGGCTACCGATCGAACATGACACGGCGAGCGACGACACCCAGGAACAGCTGCCGGCGCTGATCCGGAAGAGCATCAGCTCCATCTCGTCGTCGCTGAGAGGCCGCTTCTCCCTGGACGACACCGACGACAGCGAGGTCCAGGGCCGGCGGTCGTCCGTGATACGGAAGAGCTTTAGCTCCGTGTCGTCCTCCTTCAGGGGGATCCGCTCCTCCATAGGCTCTCGCCTGTCACAGGACGAGGAGCGACGTGCGGCGACGGTCCACTGCCGCAACTTCCTAGGCGCTGCCATGTTCGTAGGCGAGCTGCCGTCGCGCCCGAGGTGCAATAGCTTCGGGCAGTTGTCCGAGAGTCTGTCCCGGCACGATTCCGTTCCGCCACGGCTCCCCGACCTCGACGAGATGATCGCAGATGCAAAAACTAAGAAGACGTCTACTGGGAACGAATCATCAAACGAGTTCCTTACCATGAGTATATTCGATGATCTCGATGGTCCGCTTGCCGCAAATCGCCGCGGTAAGAGCTTATTTTCATCTTAGTTGATTGCACATGCCTACCTATGGTTTTTCTTGACACTCCGGCTACGGTCACGAGCCTGGTGTAGATGGGTTTCTATGGTTATGGTTTCTTTGAAGCTAACGATACAAGCAGAAGACGTCGTGGTAGAAAGTGACAAGCCGACGGCAGGGCATCCCACTCCCCTCTCCGTACGCTTCCCCGTTCATCTAAAACGGCCCGGCCAAGCAACTTGCAGGGGAACAACAGGGTCCGACTCTGTCGAAGATGATCGTCAGGAATATATGAGCGCCTCGGAGTGCTTGGAAGACTCGGATGAGACTAAAGCCAAGCCGAGCGGCGCGTTTAAGACGTCTAAAGTTCCCGTAGAATGGCTCGACAACGTCCTGGAGACGTCGGTTAAGATACGGGATGAGATATCCCAGGTACGATCACATGCAGAAGCATATGCACAGGAAAGACTTCGGCGTCTAGACGAAAGAGTCTATGTCTTCGTCCCTGACGAACACGACAACAGGAAGCCGTGGCCGAAGAGGACCTACCCCAATCTCAAGATAGCTCTCGCGGATATCTACATTCGGTTTAGGCCATACTACGCCGACTTCGCGGCGTATACTACCTTGACCCGTAGCGTTCAGCTCTTCCCAACGAATTTCACATTGCCGAACAACAAGGTTCTCATTCCTGGTACAACTATATTTGATTTGCAAGAGGCATTTGACAATTTGGACGCGCTGCCGCTATGTAGTACCATGTGTGAAGAGTCAGAAGTAGAGGAGGCGGCGACGACAGGCGTGGCGTCGAGCATGGTCGCGGAGACCGGATCAGACATACATCGACAGTGCTCGCCTCTCCGCGCCTACGACTTCGGCGGCATGGACATGGACGACGCATACGACGACGGGATGCTAGAACCCGAGACGCCCATCGCGATTAAGAACAAGCCGTTGCAGCAGCCGGGTCCGCTCCTGATGAGTTCGGGGTTAGGCAGCTCGGAAGAGTCATTGATGACGGAGGATTATGATATGACTATAGCATCACGAATGGGGTTCGTACCTTAAGTTGTGGGCTACATGGATAGGGGTTGAGTAGCTGTTCGATATCATAACTTATAGGTTATGGTAGAACTTGTACGTCGAGGGTCCGAGACATTTCTCTTCGTTTTCCAACTTGATAGAAGGGATGGGTGGACTCTCGCTTATTGCTGCTTTGGGGATGGGATTAGATGCGAATAGGCAGCATAGAACAGGTTAATTAGATAATAGACTACCTGATTCAGTGGTTGTTGTGTTGTTGTTGAAGTCCTGATAGTGTATGGCGACGATGTTGTAAGTTATAAGTTCTAGCGTTGCGACTTACACGGTGCTTGTTAGATGTTCTATACCGGGTACCTATACGGAGTATATTACGCAGTATTAGCCGGGTACACATGCAACTAAATGTTACTTAGGTAAGGCCTTATCTTAGTTACATATTAGTATTATCTGCACCGAGACGTCATTGGCGGGAGTACCCACCATTTTACGACCATTTTACGAAGCTCAAGTCTGGGACCTGAACTCATCTTTTTACACACACACACACACACACACACACACACACACACACACACACACTTAATCAACCACCATGTCAACAAGTATACCGACTCAGATCGCCGAGACGATCCAAACGGCACACATCCGCCGCGCGCCGTCGCCCCTCCACGACGTGAATCCGTCGACGAGCGCGTCGGAGAGACGGCCGGTGCGTCTGTCCCACCGAAGACGTACCTCCATCGACGGCTCCGACCTAGACGAGATCGACGACGACGACGACGAAGAGGAAGACGAGGATGACGAGGAAGAAGATATACCGGTGAGCGTGCTCCGCCCGCAGCCCCGCGGCGTGCCGAAGAAGCCCTTCCCGCCCATGCCCGACCTGCGCTTCGAGCAGAGCTACCTGCACAGCATATCCAAGGCCGAGAGCTGGTGGCGCATCGGGTGGATCACCGTCCGGGACCAGGTACGTGTCCTCCTTTTCTCGGGGGGGTTAAAATATGGGAGTTGACGAAGAGAGGGGGGGTGGCGGGGGGGATAGATCATGATGCCCTTCGCGCAGGGCGTGCTATATAACCTCGCGGTGTGCGGCTGGCACCAGTGGAACCGCAACGCGCAGCTGGGGGGCGGGTCGGTGGGCGCGCGGGCGCGGCGCTGGTGGTTCCGCGTCAATAAGTGGCCGCTGACGGGCGAGCGGCCGCGGGTGAGGATCACCACCGCTACGTCGAGCTTCGTCCAGATGTAGAGTGTGGCGATTTGGACTTGGTACGTCTACGTGAGGAGATATGGGGGAGGGGGGGTTGGTATCTATCGGGTATACCTGATGTTGAGTGGTAAGAGATGGGGATGGGGATGATGCTGGATTATTACGGACAGGAGGAAAGGAGAGGATAAGAGAAAAAAAAAACAATACACAGAAGAACACTACCCTAGATACCAGAGGTATCCAAGACAAGCTAAAGAATCACAGTAACACCCCGTACCATTGATCGTGCCGTGAGTTCATCGTCCTCGATGACCCGACTGCTGTAGTACCTAAGCTACGTAAAAAGGGCCATAGTACACGTCTATAGAACGAAGACAGCCCAGCTCGACTAGAAGCGGTACATGGAGCCGTGTACGCATGCCGGGCAGTTAACTAGCGAGTTACCTAGGCTAAGTTGTAGGTCGTATGCACGACTCATTCTGTCCGTCCGTCCATCCATCCATCCATTGAAGGTAGAGTATTCGAGCCTTGCTCCCCCTTTCCCTAAAAGAACAAACCACTTCAAGGCCATGCTGCAATCGATTTTGTCTCTCTCTCTCTCTCTCTCTCGACGTAAGGGAGCGAGCACATGTTTTCCCTCCTCCTCTTGTGCCATGCTCGCATCGAACACTTACTTTCTCGAACATCATAGAATTGGTATCTCGTCCTCTTCCTTAAAAAAAGAAAAGAAAAGAAAAAAAAAGGACGGAAAATCCCTGCATGCCTCCATGTAACCGCCCTCGGCGTGCGTACCCGTCGAGGAGCCCGCTCTCCCTCACTGTCCGGCGCCGACGTCGACGTGTTTGGGAAGGGCCTGCTGGGCCTTGTCCGGGCTCTCCCGGAAGGCCAGCGCGGTCGACTGGAGGGAGGCGAGCGCGGGCGTGGAAGGGTGGCGCTGGGGCTGTTCGGCGCCCGTGCTGGCGGGGGGGTCCGGGGTCGCCTGCTTCCTCGTCGTCGTCGTCGCGACCGATATCACCTCTTCGCTCTTCTCCTCCGGCACAGCCTCCTCCTCCTCTTCTCCCGCGTCCTTCTCGACTGCGGATGTAGGCCGGGCGCCGGAGCCGTTGACCCTCATGGTGTAACGGTAGCTGTTGAGGTTGAGCGCCGGTCCGTTGGGTTTGGCCGCTTCTTTGGACGGGAGCTTGAGCTTGACCAACATGCTGTTCTTGGCCTTGGAGTCGCCCAGGTCGTCGTCGACCATTTCCTCGTCCTCGTCGAAGTCATCTTCGTCTTCGCTGTCGTCGTCGGGGACGTGGTCATCCTCGTCATCGCCAAGATCAGGCTCGCTGTCCTCCTCTTCCTCCTCCTCCTCGTCGTAATCATCCATGTCGTCGTCCGAGTTATACTCTTTCTTCTTCTTGGACGAAGGCGCCCAGCCGTTCGTGCCGTGGTGGACGGCTGCAGATCGTTTGGGTCTGCCTGTAGGGCCGACCGAGGATTCTTTGGACGCGGTAGCCTCGTCGTTGCCGTGGCTCGTCGTCGGGCTTATTGTGACGATATTATTGGACGCGTCTACCGTCATACGCGACGGCGCTTTGATTTGGCGACCGCTGGCGGTGGTGATAGGAGCGGCGGGCTCGGCTGGTGTATGGGTACGCGTAGTACGCGAAGATCGTCGAAGGGTGGAATCGGTCTGGAAGTCTTCGTCGTCGGAATAGGTATACTTCATACGCTTGCCTCTTGTTCGACCCTCGTACATGGAAAACCCTACGTCTGGTCGCTTGAATTGCTCTTTGCGAAGGAGGCGATACTCGCGACGCTTGCGCTTCTCTTCGGTAGCTTCGAAGCGAGGAACTGCTGCCAGCATCTTATGCGCTAGCTTCCTCGCTTTCGGACCACCATCAACGTTCTGTAATTTGTCCGCTAAGGCCTTGAGCTCGTCTATGCTCCCTGCCACGCTCCACCATGTTCGGTTAAAGCCTTGTGGATTGCTCTCGCGGTATACTCGAAAATGGGTATCGTCTAAGCCTTCGATCAGGTAGTAACGGCGCTTGTCACTGTCGGAACCCCATGGCTGGACGGAGAGAGGTTGGTTCAGATCATCTTCGTGTCGGCTACCTTTGTAGGATTTGTTGATGATGCCCTTGATCACGTCAGAAGATGACAAGGTCCACACGACGAGCGTTCGTAGTAATTTAATCTAAGAAACCAATCAAGTTAGCCAAGTTAGCACATGGCTTCTTCCTCTTCCCAATTATCATGAAGCATTACCCTTTCTGTAGGATCCATAGAAGTAAAGGTCTTGCCACCAGCCAATGGATTCTCGTCTTTCCAATCTCGCGCCCACTGATTTTTATGAGAACTGATGGCATCTTCTAACGCTCTGTTGTAGTGTCCGGGCCTAAAAGAATAATATAAAGGTTAAAGATCAGTTTCGGTATATAAAAAATAAAAATAAAAAAAGGTATATATGATTAAAGGGAAAGATAGAGGTTGAAGGGTTGAATGTTGAGACTTGGTGTAGAGAGTCGCGTATTGCGTCATACTTAACATCTTGCTTGCGATTCAACAGCAAACTGAGGATAGCACATAAGAAATGTTCGACACGTTCGCCCGGGATCGGCTCGGCTACATCACGTTCCAGTTCCTGGGGGCCAAAGTTGGCCAAGGATTTAGGAAGGGCCTCATTAAACCGAGCGCGAAACATAACAATAAACTAGAACCCTGTTAGTGAACGCGAGAGAAGAAGAAGAAAAGGGACGCGATATTTCGCGTTTTTGGCGCGAAAAACAAAAAGAAAAGAGGTCGTCGCGTACAGCAATGTCTGGATTGTCAGCCAGAACGTATTCGTGTGGCGGGGAAGGCGACCGCTTGCGCGGCGGAGGAGAATCTTGTTTCTTAGATTCGGTAGGCTTAGAGGCGGCGGGCATCTTGTGAAAGAACTTGAGAATGCCCTTCTCTCGCTTTACCTCGATCTCGCTATCCTCCTCGGAAGGAGCAGAGGATAAAGAGGAGATGGAGGAAAGCTCGCTAGAATCATCATCGGCCATGATGAATAAGTACTTGTTCGTTTTTTTTTTAGCTCTATATTTTGTATGTTTATCGGTCTAAAGACGCGATTATGTAGTTGTAGATGGTTGAAAAGAAGAGTGGGATGTGGAGGTGTGGAGGTTTGAGAGAAAGTCAAGGTCAGAAGTGTAGAAGCGCAGAGGTCCAGGAACTTAAGAGCCCACGTATTTTTGGGAAAACGCTAAAATTCCACCTTTATTAGGCTTGAGCCGCAAATCAGCCAGGGCATGGAAAGAGCAGATTTGATAGGTTCAGTGTTTGTTAAGCTACATGGACCTACATAGGTCCCAGGTACTCTCTTATGCATATCAACCTCAGGCAGCGAATATACTATTTGATCATAAGTCATACATATACTTCGCCATATCGACGTGTATCGATGGTGTACCCAGGGCGTACATGTTCTCGTATGAGCATAGACGTAGACATAGGTGTAGGTGTAGGTGTAGCCAGTAGCCAGTAGGGTAGGCGTAAGTGTCCAGCCTCCCTCTCCCCTTTAGACACTGATAAGGGAATAAGGGAACGGTCATCATCATTATCGTCACCATCCATTCTCATCTCCATTCCCCTCCCCCTGCCATGACCGTGACCATCGATACGGGTCATGGCCAAGCACTACCCTTTGTCACCGGTCTGACATCACCAACTTCCCTCTTTTATCACCATCCTTCATCTAGCATGCCAATAAATCCTTGCAAGCCCAAAGCCTCGAATCAAATAAAGCCGTCCCAGCATTGTTAATCACTCGCAAACTGTGCATTATTCATACTGCATAACAATCCCAACGACTGACGGCCGAACTGAAGATGGCATCGCCGATGGAATAGTAGCTTGTTTTGCTGGCAATCATCAACGGTTCTGCGTTCTGCATTCTGCATGTTGCGTTGATCGTTTCGTCGGTCGGCATACATGTATGCCATCCCAACCAAGATACCCAATTGACTCAATACGGGTTGGAATACAACCTGCCCCAAAAGGATGAACGAAAAAAAAAATACACCACAGTGCCGTACAGTGATTGATGGCCAAAAAAAGTTAGACAGCAACAAAGTCCGTCTTACCTCGAATGAATCGTGCATCATATCGATAAATCCCATGTGCGTAGGTAGTCGTGTGTTCCGTGTGTCTTGCCGTTGCATTGCAGTGAATTGGCCCAGCCGCGTAGCTCCACATCGGTTTGGAGCAACGAAGAGCGTAACCGGCAGAATTTCTAGCCGAACCCCTTCTCAGAAATGAAGCCATCGTGACCGACAAATTACCGTAAAAATAGCTCATGCCGGAGATAGCGAGACAAGTTTTGACCATGTAGCTAACTAGCCGCTGAAAGATCACCGCTAAGCAGCCTGTGACGTAAATCTTCTTTCAATGTCCATCTCGGTATATCATCCACCGGCAATTGATTTCAAATGCCGGTTTCCTCGAAATTTGTCTCGTTCCACGGAAATCTGCCGTAAGATGTATATTTTCTCATAGCATCCGTACAAGGAGAGGCTCGCATTGTTAAGCCCGTAACTTATGCGATATGATATTCCGTTGCCGGGAAAATCTTCTCCCTGGCTATGATTTTAGAGCCTTCCGCTGCATCTGCATTATTAGTAAATGACAAGCAAATCAAGATATTGATGGTGGTTGAATGAAGGAGATGAGTTGAGCCCATAACAAAGCCCATAACAAACGGCCCCCAAGATACATCTTCACCATTGCTATAATATCGCGTGTCTGCCACTCAGATAATTCCATTTTTTGAAAGAAAAGAATTGAGCTATCCATCAGGGTGGAAGCGAATTTTGAGTGACGCGGGATTCCTACAGAAGAGGCGGTGGTAGAGGAGATATAGACAATAGCCAGGAGCAGTCGCTCAACTGTATCTCGCTATAGTCCCCCCGTTTGCATTGGCCTCGATTTCAGGGTGACGATCACAACCACAATCTAGCATGCCAACTCTCAGCATACCAACATTCAACACAATCAAGCGCAATCTTGATAGGCTGGTGTCGCGATCACTCGTCCACAGCCTCAAACAATGAGGCTTGATGAGAGGATACATTGTAAGAGAAGAGACGTGATAGGATGATTCATCAGTATTTTTCGAAACGAAATAAATTATTTATTATGATACCGTATGCAGCACTTCATTGTACCTCATCAGTTTCTACCACGAACGAGGGGTTGTTAGTCTTAGAAATTACCGAATAATGGCGATTGACGTGTTGTTTTCAAGTGAATGAGTGAGAATGGCTGACGACTCGCTGGGCAAGAAAAAAGGTCAGTGCGGTGTTTGGGGGTTCATGGAAAAGATTGAATTCAGCCTAGCCATCCGAAGGCGGTCAAATTTTGATTCGTCAGCATATGGTACCGGGGGGTCTACACTACACTAGGTACTTCAGTCCAAATCCTTGTAATTCTGTGCCACAGTGTGGCTTCACTAGATCATAGAAGTACCTCGATACTTACTGTGTATGTACATACCTATGTACATGGAATGTACCTCATACTTACTGTACGTGCTGCTACTGAACAAGTGGAACGTACCTATTATTTAAGTCACTAACAATGATTATGTTAGTCAACCTAGTGGTAACTTTAGAAGTACGTTGGTACTTAACGTGTACCTTTTTTGACGTCGAGGACCCGCGCTTCCTCGTTTCTTTTCTACCACAAAATTTCAACCGACTTTTCCCTCCATTTTTTTTTTTTACATCCTACAAGAATCTCGATCAACTCTAGGATTACTCTACCAAAGAAAGTCTATCCTAAATCGCTCGTTTCCCTCAATTCAAAATGAGTGACGCCCAGGCGACGGAGGCGGAGAAGAATGTAAGTGCGCCTTCATCGATATAGGATTCTATGTAACATCGTAGCATATTTCTCTCGTCCTCCTCTTCTTGCTCTCCCCCTCCTTCTTCCTTCTCCATCTACATTCTCCACACATCAGTCAAACATATATATATCCAACAGTCTCTTCGCGAAGAACTCTTAACTAGCTAACTAACCATTTTAACTTTACAGATCGAGATATGGAAGGTGAAGAAACTCATCAAGCGGCTCGAGGCTGCTCGAGGCAACGGCACTAGCATGATTTCCTTGATCATTCGTATGTATTTTTTTTTACCCCTCCCCCGCTTCGATTTTTCAATCTTGAGCTCAAGAATGAACAATATCAATTAATATCTAATCCCCGAATCTAGCTCCTAAGGATCAGATTTCTCGCGCGGCGAAGATGTTAGCTGAAGAATACGTATGTCGCATCCTCTCATCTGTCTTGTCTCGGCGCACCACAGCTTGAAGCTGCTAGAGTAAGCTGACTATTCGATATTAGGGAACTGCCTCAAATATCAAGTCTCGTGTCAACCGACAGTCCGTCCTATCTGCTATCACCTCCACCCAGCAGCGACTCAAGTTATACAACAAGGTCCCTCCTAATGGCCTTGTTGTCTACTGTGGTGAAATCCTGACCTCGGAAGGAAAGGAACGGAAAGTCAACATCGACTTTGAACCCTTCAAGCCCATCAACACGTCTCTATACCTCTGCGACAACAAGTTTCACACCGAGGCCTTAGCCGAGCTATTGGAGTCTGACCAAAAGTTTGGATTCATTGTCATGGACGGTAACGGTGCTCTCTTCGGCACTCTTAGCGGAAACACTCGCGACGTCGTCCACAAATTCTCCGTCGACCTGCCCAAAAAGCATGGTCGTGGTGGACAGTCTGCCCTTCGTTTCGCCCGTTTGCGAGAGGAGAAGCGTCACAACTACGTCCGCAAAGTAGCCGAGTTGGCCGTGCAGAATTTCATCACCAACGATAAAGTTAATGTTGCGGGTATCATCCTTGCTGGTTCTGCCGATTTCAAGAACGATCTTAATGCCTCCGACATGTTCGACAACCGACTACAGAGCAAGGTTATCAAAGTTGTCGACGTCTCATACGGCGGCGAGAATGGATTTAACCAGGCTATTGAGTTATCCTCCGAGACCCTTGGAAATGTCAAGTTTATCCAGGAGAAGAAGCTCATTGGCAAATATTTTGAAGAGATCAGCCAGGACACCGGCAAGGTCTGCTACGGTATTGAAGACACGCTCAAGGCTCTTGAACTTGGTGCTGTAGAGACTCTGATCGTTTTCGAGAACCTCGAAATTACCCGATGGGTCTTGAAGGACGCTAGTGGTTCTGAGATTATCTTGCATACCACGAAGCAACAGGAGGCCGCCGACCGGTCTCAGTTCATGAACAAGGAAACTGGCCAGGAGATGGAAGTCGTCTCTCAAGACTCCTTCCTCGAATGGATTGCAGAACATTACAAGGATTTCGGAACCAACTTGGAATTCGTCTCGGACAGGTCAACTGAAGGCAATCAGTTCGTGAAGGGATTCGGTGGCGTCGGCGGTATCCTCCGCTACAAGGTGAACTTCGAGCAGTTAGCCGAAGTGGATGACGATGATGAATACTACGACGATTGACAGGTATGACCATTAACATCCTCTCGGTTCTCTGCGTCTGATTTGCTTCGTTGCTGACTTGAAATTGTGCAGTTTGAGGAATCCCTCGTCCTCGACGAGGGGAAAGCTCAAGTAGTCTCGTCTAAGCAGGCATCTGTTGTGAAAGAGTCGGTGCGCCCGCTCCCGCAACCTCCGTCGCCAGCGCCGGTCTCCAAACCCGCGCGGAAACCAACGGCGGCTTCGTTCGCGCAGCGGCGTCTGATAAAGTCTGGCCCAGCGAACTCGGAGCATACAGCCAACCAGGTTGCGACACCTAGCCCGCTTCGCTTTATGATGACGGCTTGAGTTGACTTGTGGCAGAGAAAGGAGGTACGATTCTGACGATCACATCATAACTACCTTGATATGAGACTAACTCGGTTCGCGAAGATGCTATATCCGAAGGTCCATCAAAAGCCCGGAAATGTTAGATCTGCTTCCATCGTAGGGCTTCATCCTTTAAGCAGTGGGATGTGATTGACGAGCTTCTGTTGATCGACATCACTACACCTTCTGATACATTGGTACATTCTACTTCTACGGAACCGAATAGTGATGCACGGATAGTGCGTTGCGTATATTGGGATCCATGATATTTGTGAAGTGGTGTCGCTATAGAGAGCCACTGTTACCTTCGTTAGTTAGATGCAATATAACATGCTAGTCACTCATTATTTAAAACGTCTTTTAAGATTACGAACGTGACTAAGTCATCAAGATTTGTCCCGTGATGCTGATAATACAGTATATGCCTACCTAGGTACGTATGTAATGGAAGAATAATAATTCGACCAATGAATAGCTAGAATAGATAGGGCTTAGGGTTATGTCAAGATTCAACAATGGACCAGAACCAGAATTAAACTTTTGAATGTAAGGGAGATGTGTGCTTTAATTCAATTTATCGGGGAACTATCCCGCATTAGACGAAAGATGCAGCCAATCATATGATAGGAACCTACCTAATAGAACCTATAATCACTTCCGGCTACGTAATAGTAGGACTTAGGTACATACCCATACGAATTACACACTCCCTCAGCGGATCACCCAAGTCGAATTCTTGGCTCCGCGACTCCGGCAGCGCTTTCTTCTTCCGGTCGGAAGCCGGCGGAGAGTACTTTTATCAGGTATATAAGGGGTAGGCGTACATATTGTAGGTAACTTAGATGTTCTGTATAATTGAATATATATCAAACTAACGATTCTTATCCGTGTAATAAAAAGTCTTCTTTTTAAACTTGTCATTCACGCGCCCTTTCGATTACCAGCATTGCTTCCCCCCCCTTCTTTTCTTTTTTTTTAATTAATTACCTACCTTACGTAGAGTAGGGACGGGACGGGGTGTTGGGATATAACAAAGAGAGGTAAATAGTATTTAGTAAACCTTGCGTCTCCGGGAGGGTTTTCTTTCAACTTTTCCCGCCCCTTCTCTCTGCTCTTGAAGAGCTTTATTTAAAAAAAAAAGTCCTTTTTCCTTCGAGCACGTCGTCCTCTCCGGATTTCTACTCCTTTCTCCCGTTTTACATGTCTGGGACTTTATACCGCCCTTCCGGTACTACTCTCCACAATACGGAACGGAATAGGACGGAAAGGGTAGGATAAGATTGGATAGGATAAGGCGCGGAATGGAGTCACGCGGCGCAATGCAGCGCCAGCAGGAAAACGGTCCGGCCCCCGCGGCGTCGAAGCCGACGGTATGCTTCCTGGGCCCCCAGACATCGCATACGCATCAGGTACGGCGCGAGCTCAGACTTCTCTTCACGTTTTGACCGGCAGCGGGTTTCCGTTCCCTTGCTACCTCTTTTTCTCTGGTCGGTCCCGTGGGCTAACGGCGGCGACGGCGGCGGCTTCTGGAACGTGTAGGCTACGCTGAACAATTTCCCCGCGGAGAACTTCAACCTGATGCCCGTGGATACGATTAAAGGTATATTTCACTTCCGCTTCTTTCCTCTTACCCAGTAGTTTTCTTGGAGCGCATTGGGTATATACGCACGTACATACATAGTATACCATACAACGACGACTATCTACAATAACTGCTGATATATAACTCTGATATGCAATTCACCAAACCATCATTACTCTTCTTCTTTCCCATCCGTGCTAACGAGTAACCAAGATATCTTCGAGACAACGCAGTCCGGCCGCGCGGCCTACGGAGTAGTCCCGTTCGAGAACTCCACCAACGGCGCCGTGGTCTTCACGCTGGACCGGTTCGCCGACCGCGACGGGACGTATCCGGACCTGTCCGTCTGCGCGGAGATCTACATGGACGTGCACCACTGCCTCGTAGGCCGCCGCCCGCCGCGCCCGCGCCCCTCCTCTCCCCATCCCCAAGCGCCGGCCTCGGCGGCGGCGGACGAGCTGGCGCACGTCGCCCGCGTCTACAGCCACCCGCAGGCCTTCGGCCAGTGCCTCCGCTTCACGGGTGCGCGGCTTCGCGGCGTCGAGACCGTCGACGTCAGCTCCACAAGCCGCGCCGCGCAGCTCGCCGCCGCGGACGAGACGGGCGCCAGCGCCGCCATATCCAGCGCCGCCGCCGCGCGGGCTCAGGGCTTGGAAGTCCTAGCGCCCGACATCGAGGACCGCGACGACAACACGACGCGCTTCTTCGTGCTGCGGCGGGACGATGGGCGGGGAAGAGGGGACGCGGAGGACGAGGACGGGGTCATACGCGGCATGACGTCGCTAGGCCCGAAGCGGGCGGGCAATGACGACGAAAACGAGGACGTGTACGCGCGGACCAAGTCCCTCGCGACCTTCACCGTCCCGCACGGCAGCCCGGGCGCGCTGGCGGACGTGCTCGAGTGCTTCCGGCGGGCGCGGCTGAACCTGACGAGCATCAGCAGCCGGCCGAGCCTGGCGGCGCCCTTCCGGTACGTCTTCCTGCTCGAGTTCGAGGGCGACCGGGCCCGCGACCCCGAGGGCCGCGTGCGCGACGCCCTCGCCGCCGCCGTCGCCGTCGCCCAGACGTGTCGCTACTGGGGCAGCTGGGAGAGGATGCGGTAGCTTCGGGCTACCTACCTAGGTTGGTAGGTATGTGTATGTATGTATGTATGTATATGCATAGGATATATGGAAATATATAAAAAGGGGGGCATATTTGGGGAGAAAAAAGAAAGGAGGGAAAAGGGGGAGGGTGTTCATAAGAGAAAAAAAGGTATAAAAAAAAAAAAGGGGGGGTCTAAGTGAAGGCCTCTACCTCACATAGTCGGGGGTCGGGACGATCCAATAACAAGAGGTATAAAATATCCCGTCTCCATGAATACCTACCTAATTTGCAGAGAAGGTTACCTGCGGACAAGGGAAGAAAGCGTGTTATAGGAGGAGGTACCCTACATGCGCCGACCTAGGTGCTTTCCTTGGGGAGATGAAAAAAATAAAATAACCGTAGAGGATGATGACTTACCTAGGTAGGTAGGTAGGTAGGTAGGTAGGTAACTATCTAATTTATAAGACATAAGACATAAGACAACACGCCTACCATCTATATGATCGTATAGATACCTACCTCCTGTACAACGCACTTCATGCTCGGGGCAAAAGATGTGTTAAGATAAAAAGGGTAGGTAGGGTGCCTACCTAGGTAGGTAACCAGGTAACAGACAGGTAGAGCAACGGCCGGGTTTATTTACGAATATACCTGTACCTACCTGGATTACCTCTCCTCCAGAGCAATCTAAATAACAGCAAACTTAAGCTACGGGCACAGGTTTTTCAGAATAAGGGGGTATGTATTGCCATTGATCATGCTCATGAAACTCATGATTAGACGTCAATAATTCTCAAAAAAAAAAAAAAAAAACGACTTTACATTACTCCAATACAATTCCCCCTCCCCTCCCCTCCCCTCTCCTTCCTGTTCCAAGCCCGACCCGATCCGGCCCGGCCCTGTGCCGTTTATCTTTCTTTATCTTAATACTACAGGGTGGTTTTAATGTTCTTTTATGCTAAGGAGAATCAGAGCTGGCCCCCTTGTTTTTTTTTTGGTATATTTCATTTGATGCTGCTGTCCGATGGATTTATACAGGACTGTCGGAAGTTTAAGAGCTGAAATAATAGTTCTCGTCCGGTGTGCGGCCGCGCATGAACTGTGGTTCCGTTCCCCGAACATAGATATCCTCGTACAGGATTTGCGGCGTGGTTTCGGGGACGGCCATGGCCTCAGCGACTGCGACCTCCTCGTTGACGTGCTGGCGAGCTTCCTTGTCGAGCGTCTTCAGCTCGTCTTCAGTGCAGACCTCCCAGTCCAAGATCTTTTGCTTGAGGCCGGCGATGGGGTCGTTGGTCGATCGCATGCGCTGGATTTCCTCTCGGGTTCGGTACGTGGTGCCGGGGTCGGACATGGAGTGGCCGCCGTATCTGTACGTGACGTATTCGAGCACGAGAGGGCCATTTTCAGAGACAGTCCAGTCCTTACCATACTTGACAGCAGCCTTAACCGCGAGGACGTCCATGCCGTTAACCTTGAGACCAGGGATGTACTGACCACGCTTGTAGTAGTCGGTGAGAGCAGATGATCGAGCCGCAGCCGTACCCATACCATATTTGTTGTCTGGGTCAACGCGTTAGTTACGGAAAAGGGGTGGTCGGATCGGAAGACATACTCTCGCAACCAAACAGAGCGGGAAGGCCCCAGAGCTTGGCCATGTTGAAAGCCTCGAAGACCTGACCCTGGTTGCTGGCACCGTCACCGTACAGGATGACGGCTGCTTTCTTGCTGTTGGTGTATTTATGCGCAAAAGCCAAGCCAGCGCCGACGGGGACTTGGGCACCGACTATACCGTTACCGCCATAGAAGCCCTTGGTGAACATGTGCATGGAACCACCCTTTCCGTAAGCGATACCTTCACGTCGACCAAGGAGTTCACCGATAATAGATCGGACGGTACCCCCACGCATCAGGGCGAAGCCGTGGCATCGGTAAGCGGTGATGATATCATCATCCTTGGTCAATGCGTGCTCAATGCCAACAGAAACGGCCTCTTGACCGGTAGACAAGTGGCAGAAACCTCGAATCTTCTTCTCCTTGTACAGCCGATCTGCGGCCATCTCCATCTGACTATGAAGAAAGGAGAAGGAAGCTGTCAGCAAACGCGACTCGGCTGTAGAAGAGCACCTCCTGCTCCGATGATGATCCTTACCGGACAACAACCATGTCAGAGTATATCTGCTTGAGCTCTTTCTTGGTGACGTCGACCGTATACGGAGGCGGGTCTAGCTCGTACGTCTCGAAGCTCTCGTCGCTCAGAGTGACTTGGAAAGGCTTGTCGTCGGCATCAGGGACAGAATTCTTATCAGCATGTGAGCTGGCGGCATCGGTCGTCACGGAACGAAAAGGTGCAATGGCAGGTCTAGCAGCTCGAGCACGCGCCAAAGGAGCTGCTGCTCTTGGGACTCGCAGAGCTCGCGAGAACATGATCACTAATGATGGTAGAGAGATAAGAGGAGAGGCGGGAGGAAAGGAATGGAAGAAAAGGAAGGGAAGGACGTGATGGGATGGGATTGGATTGAATTGGTTTGGTTTTTTTATAAATTGGGAAAATGGAGAAGCTCCGGTCCGAAAAAAATAAAAATAAAAAGTCTCAAAAATTCAACGTTGGGATTTTTTATCCGACTTTTCCCTTTTTCCTTTGGGGCAATCCCGGGTACATATTTACTTAAGCAGTATACTAGGTAAGCTTAGGGTACATGAATCTAGGCTGGAAAGGGAATAGCACATCCCGTCTCTTGGCACGAATTCAATTATTCGTATATGTGGTATATTAAGAAGTAAACGAAGTATAACTTATAAGATGGAGGAAAACGTCGAAACTGTATTTCATAATATTCTATACCATCGTTTTAACAAGTATACAATGTTGTATATTACTATAGATTTGTTCCGTAATTAGATTCTCTTTTTTAACTACATATTAACAGCAGCATATAAAGTCAACAAGGTTATAAATGAACTTATCATCTCGTTAACACAATAAAATCAACCCTTTCCTCCCCCCTTTTTCTTTTTCCTTTTCCTTTTCCTTTTCCATCTCACTGTCATTTAATCCAACATAACGGACTATCCACCAAAAAGTATCACAGAATCCCTCTGGAGGTAAGAATTAATAAAAATAGATTAATAAAAGGAGTATTCCTGGTAATCTTCTAATATCGAAATGAAGCATGATGACAAAGGATACGCTGGCTTCGCAATAAAATCGACCAACAACGTTGAAGTGCTACCGATCTTATCAAACGGTCCTTTCTCCCTACTCATCCAATTATGTCGGCTTCTCCTGATCTTACTCGTCTACAACAAGAGTCCGCGGTAGACCCTGGGTATTTCATACGCAATTCTAGAACATGGTCCAAGACTTAGCCGTTCGAGTATGAGAACCAGGCAGAACCACCCGATCTTTTTTTTTTTTTTCAGTTGCCTACCGTCCTTGTGACAACACCATCGTCATTTACCTTTGCAAGTGACCTTGTATGTCCCTTTCGTTCAACTCTATATAACATGCGGTATATGCCCCTTCGTAGTTCTCCGTACAAGCCGTTATGTTCAGGTCGTGACGTAAATCTGCGCCGAGGGGTATCCTAACACACTCCCCCCTCTTTCGTAAGCCGCAAGACGCCGTCGTAACGTAAATACCCCCAGTATCCGGATAAAACATGGAAAGAAAAACGGTATATTTTCAGAGAATGTCAGGACTTCCTAGTCCGTTTCGCCCGCCGTTGCGCTGGACTAACGCCCTCGTCCTCCTCTTCCTCCTCATCCTCGCTGTCGTCCCGTGCATGATTCCTCTCGTTCCCCTTCTTGATAGAGATGAGGCACCCTTGTTCCTTCAGCCTCTTCGTCAGTGCCGTGCTGGCCCGCATTCCCGGAAAATCTTTGGCGTTGTAGACCGTGAACGTATCGCTCATGGCGATCGCGCAGACCGGCGTTCTCGATCCCGGTTGCGAGTTCGGGTCGAGAAGAACCAGGCTGAATCTTAATCGAAACGTGCCTGGCGTCCGGCAGGATAAATCCGGGAAGCAGAAGAAACATCCTTCTTTGTTATTCTCATCCTGCCCTACGAAGGGCGACGACACAATCGTTCCCATCAGCCTTCGCTGCTGCCGAAAGTCGTCCGGCATTCCTGAACAATCCTGGTCGCCCTTATCGTTCCATATCGTGCAATGCATGACCGAAAATCGGTATTTTAGCTGTGAACGTATCTCCTCTTGCGTCGCATTAGGATCTTCGATGAAAACTTCGACAATCGGAGGCGGGTCGATAACTCTACGATCCCTTTCGCCAAACCCGCAAGACCTCGCGGCAACCGGTTGCTGGCGCACCTTCAACCTGTATGTCGAAGATGCTGCCGCCGGTCCCCTCCTGCGTTCCGGCGCCTTCGACGAGCCCGACTCCCCAGTTCTCGGGTCATCGCTTAACAACTCCGATATCTTCATCCGCTCGGGGGCACGGGACTCAGGTTGAGGTGGCCATGCCTGTCGAGGTGCGTTCACTATTTGTGGCGAACGCTGAGGGCGATGCTCTTGCTGCGGATATTCAGAAACAGGTCTGACTGGTTGGATTTCAGCAAAGTGGTGGGGCCGGGGCCGTTCCCCTATTTGCCTCGGCTGAAAGGGTACTCTAGGAGCTTGTAACGTGCTCGATTCGTTGCTTAACTGGCGCAGTCGGATATTCTCTGGAAATTCGCTGGGCCGTCGATCTATATTGGGTAGATGTGCGTGGCGAAGGTGGCCGGCTGCCTCTACCGGCCGCCTAGTGTAAGGACTCGGTGCTGCCGCGTGAAACTCAGTGCCCGGTATTGGTGGTTGCGGGCTACGACGGACAGGGGAAGGAGGATAGTGATCCTCGTAAGGATGGTGCCTGTAAGCGGCCGGATGCTGTCTAGCCAAAGATTCTTGGTTCGCTTGTGGTCCAGTCACCAGGCTAGGGAGTGGAGGGAGACGCAATTCGTGGTGACCGAGCTGCTCCTGGTGATAATAGGAGGCATGCCGAGGAGGATAAGGGTCCCGGGCCCACGATTCGGGTGGCCTGGCCATAGTGTCCACCATGATACTACAGAAGTCGCCGTACGATGAAGATCTCGACAACAGCAAATGACACGAAACGGAAGCCGGGTATATGTAGATAAACAATCCTCCCCTAGAGGTCGCAACGAGACTATATAGGATCAATGTTCGAGCTCAAACCAGACGAGGGTACGATCGAACGAGCAGTCGTACCCGTGCTCGTGATACCGGCTATGTGGAAGCCAGCCCAAAGGGTTTACCTGAGTAAATGGCGACGATGCACTGCAACAACACAGGAAGCAGATGAGACAAGAAGGATCAAGTGTCGAATGGTCGAGCTTTGTGGCGGTAATCGAAGTAACAGAAGCTAGACGTGGTGCGCCCCGAATCCACCCGGCAAGAAACTGGAAATTGAGAACGTGTGCTGGAGAAATGTGTAGTAGAAAGCGGATATTTACATATCTGTGATCGACGACGAGCGTACTAGGAGGTCGAGAACAGGAGGATTGGCCAGGAATATCCTTGCAACGGGAAGACTGCTGAAGATGCAGTGCAACTATAACATGATACTATTTCAACCTGGTGATGTAGGCGACTGTCGGCGTTGACCTGGTAAGCTTCGCCGATATAGAAGGAGGGAAAAAACGTGTCTGACGTGCAGGATGTAAGGCCGCAGTCATAAGCGACAGGTTTTATAAGCTTTCCCGTGCTGCTGCGGTCATCATGATGCCAAAGAAAAGTCCCCCTGACAAGAGATGAGATGAGATGAAATAAAAGGGAGCTTTCTCTGTCCTGTGTTTGTGTTGTTCTCTCACACGGCGAAATCCCTAACTTTTTTTTCAAGAGCTATCGATTAAAAGGTAGGTAGAGAGGTATGGATCAAGTTAACAGAGGGGAGGGCCTTTTTTTTTCTTATACGTAATGTTCTCCTTAAATGAGATTGCGACGATGAGTGATGCGTAAATTCGTTCTCGCCGGTGTTCTCTTTTCGTTCCTCTCTACTATTAAACATTCGACATATACACGCATATACAAATAAGGAACAGTTGACAAGGCTTGATCTAAGTTAGTATAAGTAATTGCAATTATAGTTATAGTTGTAATCGTAGTCGTAGTCGTAGTCGTGGTCGTGGTCGTAGTCGCAGTCGCAGTCGTAGTATATGCAAAGCAGGACCTGTTGTAACAGCTCGGGATATAGCACAGGACTTGGCTGGAGAGGTGATAAATGAGAAAAGGACCGGCATACGGTAGAAGACAGAAGACAAAAATGTAAGAGAGGGAGAGGTTGCACAGAGACAAGGGGACCCAGGTAAGGACTAATCCTAAACAGTAAGGTTGGCAGCGGCAGAGTTGCAGAGTGGAACTGGAAGCGAGTTCCGGTTGAGGCGTGAAAACCGAGTATTTGGGCCCTCTGGTCCCCCTCTCAGCCCGCTGTCCTGGCCCCTGGGGCGTGGGAGAGGCACACGCACCCGCGACAAGACCCGCGAGGCAGATATGTACCCATAAGCCTAAGTTGTAGTGGTAGTTGTATGTAGTAGTAGTTGTAGTTGTCCTTGTCCTTGTAGTGTGTGTGGTATACCTTGCAAGTATACCTTGTAAGTATACCTTGTATGTGTACCTTGTAAGTAGCGTGGTATAGCGTACCTACTGTAGTTACCTGATGCGTTTGCGATCTAGTGTAGTGTATCCGTACTGGAGGGATAATCTGATCCTTGATCCTTGCTCCTTGTTCCTTGTTCCTTGTTCCTTAGCTCCCTGCTTGTTCTCTTAGAACAGGAATACCCCTTGTACATACATACATAGCATAGTACGTTCCGGGGAGTGAAGAACTGGCAGAGCGGGACGGGCCCAATTCTAAGTAATCCCGATTCAGCCACGGCATATCCCCCCCATCTCATCCACCCCCCATATCTTCTCCCATTACCATATGTAACTGGTACAGTATATGCATACAGCTATGTATATGTAGGTATTATTGCCCATTGCTTTTACTTAATAGTAAGTAGTGTATGGGTAGGTATTAACTTGAACGTTAATAATATCCGTGCCGTCCTTGATCCATCAAAACTGGGCTTTTTTCGTGATAGTGTCGGTATCCACTACCCGTCTTCTTACCATCCCCGGTATCCGTGTGCGAGATTGATTACTTCTCTGCCATTCGCTGCAAAGGTCTACTGGTAGGAAGCTAGCGAGACCAATGCTACTAGCATCGTGATATAGAGTATCTGCCGGTTTAAATATCCGGCGGCATTCCCCCCATAAGAATTGATAACATATAGATATAGAAAGAGGGTGAGAGCGGCGCATACCGGGTTCTGGGGTGTTTTTTTTTTTTTAGTGACCTGGTTTATTTTTTTAATGTCATATCCTCATCTTTATCTCTTCTATCTTGTTCTTGTGTGATAGCAAGCTTCTTCCCACACTAGCAAATGTTCCTAGTTTCGAGCAATATGTTTGAGCGGGAGACCAGTAGCATCACGCCAAGTTCTGTATGGCGTCGGACCCCAGCTTAAAGCATTGAATTACGCGGCGCTACCAGATGGTAGGCGAATTGCGAGAAGCCAAAGATCAAGAAGCACTATTCGTCAGATCGGTAGAGTCGCAAATGGTTGTCTGTTTCCTGCTCGTCATCAGAAGTACCTAGTTCCTGGTCACCGACGAGGTGGAAGAGTGGTATTGTAAATCCCGAGACAGGTCCACTCCTACAAGCAAGTTCTCTTCATGAAAGGATGTCGTAGCAGCATTTTTGGTCGACAAATCTTTTTTTTTCCTCTCTCCACGAGACATGGATTTTTTGATGGAGCTCAAAAAAACATTCGTTCACTCCATCTAAGGGGAATAGTAATAAGTACTCGAACCACAAAGATGGACACAGACGCACCCCGTGGCACTTATTCGGATCAACTCGCCGTCTAAGCAAGAGTGAGCCCGGAACTCGACCACGAAACTTTTGATGTTCCATTCGCGGGCAATTTTTGGTACAGAGGGCGTCAGCAGTCGCATCACCAACCGTTGTAACATTTTTGGTGGAGTCAGAAGCTCTTTGCCCAGCAGGGGAAGTCTTGGTAAAGCAGGACAGGCAACCGGGCCAGCATCGAGCGGGCCGTCAGCCCTCAATGCTGATCGAGGAACGGATACCCATACCTGTTTTGCGTAGTTAGATGATCCAACCGAGTCGTGCTCTAATGTACGGAGTATCGACCGGCCAAAAAAGGATCGTGGGCACTGTGACACTGTACGAAGTAAGCACGACACAATCCCAGATTCTGGAATGCGTACCTCCACGGATGAGCGCATGCTGCAGCTGTGCGCCTTGTCTCGCCTAGGCACATGCAACCGCACTGGATAGGTTGAATTAATTGCCCTGCCTTCCATGTCGTTGGCCGCCTGTATACTATGTATATAATATACGCGGTACCGAAGTACCGCCCTTCCGCAATATATATAGGTCTATATATACCTACCGTAGTGTACTGTATCATATATGCCTACCTAAGGTATGTACATGAAGGGAGGAAGTGCTCGTCGTCTACGCTACTGTAGTCTGTAGTACGCGTACCGGGTACGAGCCTGGATCATGGAGATTGCCACCTTAGCCGGTACCTGACATGATGTGAATAAGGTGCTCACTACCTGGTTGATAGTTGTGTCGTGTTAAGGCACATCTTTTCACTCACATCCTGTTTTTACCATTGCTACGTACACGCTGTTGTAGCAGTCCATGGTAGTAGGTAGCCTATACCACATTATGAGGTATACGCTACGTAGTCTGGTAGTAGTCTGATAGTACTATGGTCTGGTGGTAGAAGATTGATCCTGAACCTATACCAGACTAGGTAAATGAGCGACGTCGCGGCGAAGGACTCGATGCAGCATTGCAGTTCATATGTATTCATGTATTAGGTACCACGGGGTATATATGATATACTGAGTACACGAGTGTATAACCTATATACTATTGTGTATATATATATATACATAGTATATTAGTATAAACACTGAATGGGTAGTTATTGGATATCAAAGTACGGAGTACGTAGTAATAGTCTGCGGGAGAGGACGGGTTTCCCCCCCCAGGACCCCAGGAACTTACTCGAGACATTTGTTAAGAAGTGCAAGGGGGGCCACGAGCAAGGGGCAAGGGGGGAGGGATGATACGCCCAGGTTTTTATGCCAAGAAGTTAAGATGGATGGTAGGTTGATTGGTTGATTGGTAGTAGTGCGCAGTAGTGTGTAGTAGTGTGTGGTTTAAATGAAAAGTTGAGTGAGAAAAAAGTCTTCGGTCTAAAGATGCAGCCCGGTGGATAGCCATGTCACCCTGAAATCCGGGTTTCCTTCTTATTAGTCGGCTCCGGTACCCCAGACAGTGTATTAGCAGGGGACCATCGCTAAGCTCGATACATTTATGGTGTACATTTATGGTATAGTACTTATGCCTACATGTAGACTTGACATACTTTATGTATGTACCAGATAATAGATTGATCCATCGATACATCACTAACTACATATGAACCTACAGTATGTAAGTAAGCATTATCCTGTTACAGAGGTATAGAGATATATGTATCCTATTATACATATCGAGTCATAACTACCTCTACTTATGTACAACTTCAATAATTAGAACATTAAAGCTAAAATACCTATAGTGTACATACCTCCTAATGTAATTAATGCTTATATCTTAGGTTACCCGGTATAACCCTTAGGTAAGGATGCTCCTTTAAGATCTCCAAGCTCTCAACTACAATCACTTACTCATCTTCTTCTCATTCCATCACCATTCCTCATTCGCAATCCATCCATCTATTTTTTTCATCCTACCAACCGAGTAACATGGAAAAGATCGGGTTTCCTTTTCTCATATCTGCGCGATCGAACCATACTTTAAGAATTTCAGGTCCGGATTTCTTACTTACTTACCTACCACCTAGGACCATGGTGTACTTATACGAGCAAGGGCCTTGAAAGGGAAGAAAGAAAGGGAAAAAAAAAAAGGTAGTAACATAGATCCTGAATAAACCCCCCTACTTCGATCTTCTCCGGCTTCACCTTTAGCATCCTATCAACTAGGTATTCCCTACATCTTTTATACGGGGCATCTACCCGGCAACGGAAAGTCCTAATTCTGGGAATAAACCTGGAAAGCTTCATCCTTTCCGTATAATAAATGCACCCGACCCAATCAAGTCCTTTCGAATGCTACTAATGGCCCAACTGTACTCATCTTCGTCTAAGCTACGTTTACTTATAAGTCCACATGATGTCGACACCCGCTCCTGTAGTGGTAGCCGCGAAACGGCAGTTCTCCTAGTGGATGATGTTAGATGAAGGACGATGACCATTGGCGGGTGAAACAGGTCACGATCAAAGCCGCGTTTATATACGAGGCTGCATCCCTATCCCCATTTTACCACTACCATATGACAATACGGGCGTCTGAGGGAGAAGGTCCAGGCGCCTTTTTGTTTTACATACATAAAACTGCGTCCAGTGCTCACGGAGGATACTGCTTGATATCCACTCCGACGCAAGTTGAACGCAAGTCGCCGTTGCGTACCTATATTCGGTCGATTGCAGTCGAATCGAGTTCGCCAAGACACGGCGTGGCGCTCCAACCGATATAACATGTTTAAGGAGTCAAGAACAACCTTGGGCAAGGAATCCTTCCGCAAGCCTCCCCCGACCCACTCAGCATGCTGTCTTATACAGGCCTCTACTACTTACATATAAAAGTTCTCTAACGTTCCGTTAGGCTACAAGGTCGTCCTCCAAGCTCCCGTCCCGAACAATGTCAAATTTCGGTTCCTCTAAACTTCTAGTTGTGCACTGTACGATCCGTAAAGATATCCAAGAACCGGGTGTCCGAATCCAACAAAATTCTGGTCCCGTTCTGGTCCCGTAACCCGTTATGCAGATTGCAGATTGTTAATCTTACTCTTTCATCCATGTCGTGATATCCTGGGCCCTGGCTACCTCACTTCTTCGCCTCATATCCTATTTTTCAACTTATACATATACCCCGACAATATCAAGTTTTATGTATGTAGTAGTCGCATCCACATTCCTGTTGAAGACAGATTTTTATCTTCTCTCTCTCTCTCTCTCTTTCGCCGTCTCTATCTTCCTTTTTTTAAAGGCTATTGTTATAACCTTAGAACGAGGTAAGGGAAGGAAAGTTCCGTTACAACTTCATACGCTCATTCGTAAGTAGGCTTCCCTATTGGAAAGCGTAAATCCATCAACTAGTCAACCCGCAATGCCAATATATCAGGTACAACGCTGGCTATGACTTATGGATATCCACCAGGCTTCCTCTTTCCAAGCTTGCTGCAGTACCTCATACCCTACCGGCGCTCGACCCGCAGAGCGGCAGGGCGGCAGGGCGGCCGCGGCTAGGACGCCCAAAGACCCGGGCGAGATATTAAGCGAACAGGGCCAACCACTTCCGGCTAAAATATCCATTATCCCTGCTGCAGATCTGACAAGTTTATTACGATAGAGTTTAGGATTCACAAAAATAATGCCCCCCGCACATTACTCCTGGTCAATCTGGCCAAGGGATGAGAGGCCAACAACGATTTACGAAATTACAAAGTCGATGGAAGCCTCCAAATGCTACCCTCGCGGACGAGTTTGAAGTTCCTTCCAATCCTCTGAACGTCCGGGTCGAATAAGCTGGTGTCCCCCTACCATCAAAACAACCCACGCTTCTAGCTTCTCATTTGCCGTGAGTGATGAAGCATGGTTCGGTCTCCTTCTGCATGTCTTAGGTATGACTGACTGACGAAGCTACCTTGAATAGCATCATACCCTCCTATACCCTCCCATCCCAGAGCGATACTTCGTTGGCATCTAGATTTCTATCTGTCATCAAATTATGCTATCAACGATATTCGCATGTTTGAATCATGAGAACTTGGCTAAGACCGGCCGGGGCCGTATAAAGTCTTTAACAGTTCGGGAGTGAAGTGATGAGTCACTTCTTAGCCGCCATCGTGCGATACGGCAGTGGAGAGCCGGCTTATGTCCTACTTATACTTGAGCTCTTGTGCCGATCATCAAGGTACGTAGTATGTACGCATAAGATCCCTCCCATGCTTCGAGTTGCAGCCATGTGAACCCACGGCGCTGTCTTAACAGCCTCCAAGTTGCATTCGATCTAGTTGGTCTCGTATGATACATAGGGGTTGCATAAGGAATATGTGAAGTTTTTTTTTATTCTCCTTTTCCTTTTTTTTTTTTCCTTCCATCGAATCAGATCTGGAACTTTGGAATCTATAATTGATCCTGGACTACTTCGTAAACACCCAAGTGTTATATGTAATAGATTGGTCAATAATAACCTTAACATACTTATTATTAAAGATTTATTCGCAATGGTATAGGTTAACGGTATCATATGCCAGCTTCCGAGCGTTTTATCATGCAAAATACCTTGTTATGGCCAAGGGGCGTAAGACTTAAATTCATATGATTTGAAAACCACCCTCGTTCTACGATTTAGGATCTTACTCCCAGTCGATTCAAACCAATTTGTTTCCTTTTCTTTCTTTTTTATATTCTTTTTTTTTTTTTTCAAAATTTCTCTCCGTGTGATTCGATCGATGGTGAGGCGGGGGCGACATTCCCGATTTAGAAGATAATAGCCTCATGCAGTGAGGTATGTAAACATTCAAACGGCGCCAGGATAAATGTCCACGTATGTCGATGGCGGTTACACGGAACGCCTTAGGTTGATGGGTACCGATCCTTGCAAATGCCCGGTCTGAGAAAAAAAAAGCCCGCATCGATTCGAGGCTCGTTTATTTTATTTATTTATAAAAAAAAAATAGGAGATTTGAGGAAGGAGGGAAAAAAAAGATGATGAAAATTAAAAATAAGTACACGCGCCTCGCCCATATTCTTCCAACGCCGCCCAACCCATGACACAAAGGAGGGAAGAGGGTGAAAAAAAAGAGTTAGGGAAAAATAAAAAGAAGCAAAAAAGAAAACAAAAGTTCTACTCGGGGAAGAATCACCTTGATTTCTTGACCACGACAAAGTGTTGATAAGGTGTACCGCATCCTCAACGAGGCCGGGTAAAGTCCAGGAAAGATGGGGGAGGGGGGTTGCTCAGCTCACTCTCACCTCCGCCTTCGCGGCGGATAGGAGAAGATCTACTGATACTCGCGAAATCTGCCTACTTACATGCTCGGTGGTACATAATATTGACAGCAGGTGTGTACGCGACCTTGGAAGGAAAGGAAAGGAAAGGAAGAAAAATAAAAATAAAGATAAAAATTGACGCCGCCTTTTCTAGACCCAGGGTCGGATATGGATCTTGGCTTCGGCGCCATATCGACATTGTCCCATTTTCCTAACAGATGCGTCTGGTCATGTGCCGGCTTGTCTCTCCTCTCGACTTGCAGGTTCGAGAGCAGACGATCTCCAAAGGACCGGAGATTTCTGATAGGTCTGGTTTCACTTTATTTTCTTACTTTTCTTTTGTTTTTTTTCCCTTTTTCTTGTCCTTGTCTGTATAATCTTCCCAACCGGGATAGGTCGGTCGGTAGGTGTGGGTTAGATATGCTCGTAAATGTCCGGTCGAGATTTTTATTTTTTTTCCCCCTTCCTTCTTTCTTTCTTTCTTTTTTATCCTACTTCCTCTTCTTCTTACATCGTCCCAGCCACGTTGTATGTAAGGTAGGTCATGTAGTTAGGACCTAAGGGTAGGTAAGCTCCGCTTCGGTGGACTCATTCTCGCATATTGAAATACGTGGTATCGAGACCATTACCGGGCTAAACGCGCATGCGGACAGGGAGCAGGGAGGGCCAGCTAGCCTACATATATTATACATATAGGTAACCGTATCTATCTATAATTCTACATTCTACATTCTACACGTATGTTCAAATATATGTATAGGTTACCTAGGTAGGTATATGGATATTTACGGATTACCTATAACATGTTAAGTATAAGCACGAATACACCAAGGTTGGTTAGACATCCCCAGGGCGCTTATGTATGTGTATGTTTTTTTTTTCTTTCTCTTTTTTCCCTTTTCTTTGGTTCCCCCCCCTCTCCCTTCCCCATCCGCGGAAAACACTTATTTATGCTACTGATAGATCACCTCTCGGGTGCATGGCGCGGTGGCATCCTGCAGCTCTCGCTAAGATCACGTACTAGTTACCGGCCCACCAACACGTCGTCGGCAGCTACTATCTCTAGCAAGCTACCAGTGGTAGATGATACTTACCGACATTATGTTTTTTTTCCCTTCCCTTTTTTTTTCTTACTCTTCAAAGAAAAAAGAACAAGAAAATTCAGCGAGGGACCGTGCCCTGAGCCAATTATCCGACTGCGACGACAAGAGGTAATGTTTCTGAAAATCGGGTTGGATGAATGTGACAGTCCGCTTGCTGCTATGTAGGTATGGTTCATGGGCTTGTTGGATACCAATATGACTTTACACCGAAACCCGAGAAGACAAGGTAGAGAGAAGAGACAGAGACAAAGGGAAAGAGAGAAAGATCACATCTGAGCTCATAACCCCTCTCCCTCTTCCCTTGACGTGAGTATTATGACAGGGCTATGGCCGTATAGATCGTGTATTCTACTACCCTGCTCGCCTTAACGGGAAAAGAAGAAGAAAGAAGGAGAAAAAAAATAGGACCGCGGCGTCGGATCTTATTGTTAGATAATATAATGCCGATGCATCACGCCCACAGAGAGAGAGCGGTTGGTTCCCTTTATTCAGGAACTTTGGTGCTTTACGAATGCCTTCTCTTCCCGACTAATCACGACCGAAGGGGACTCCCGGGAATCCAGGAAACGAGCCTCAACCAACCTCATCCTATCCAAGGTCCAAGGACGAGCTATAGTCATATGACGTCCACTCCTCCTCCATCGACCGTCCAACCAAACCCGGGAGGGCATGAACAATCCCAGAACATCACGCGCTCGACGGTATGGATGCCAGAGCGTCCCATCTCGGGGGGACACGATATCTGGAGCCCACGCGGTCTAGGACCCAGGATGTTGCGCGCCGCAGCCGCGGCATCTGTTGGGGGGGGCGTCTTACGCCTCTATCTAGGTCCTAGGAGGCACGCTTAGCGTCCCGACTCCAGAACGGTCACGCCGCTCGGGAAGACGGACGATGGCGCCTTTTTTTTTAAATACAATATTTGTCTATTTTTATTTCCCTTTCCTCTTTTTCCTTTTCGTTTCTTTCATGCGGACACGGATAGATCCGGTATCTGCGTGGCGTGTAATTATGGTTGGTTTGTCATTGACCATTGCCTACCCGGCAAGGGAAAGAAACGGCTCAAGGCGAAGCGAAGATGAGACGAGGCATGTTGGTGCGTTTTGGGAATATATCGTACGTACGTTTACGTGGCTGTGTCCTTCATTGGCGACCTAGGTTTTCGGATGGGTTATGGAAGGAAAGTGAATATGATGTATGTTAAGCCAGGCTGGTGAACCCATCTACACACAAGGCTCTGGTTGCAGGTGCTCGTAAACGGAAAGACCAGAAGACGTCCGAATTCGTATGCATGCTCTACTGCCTCTAAGAATATCATATGCGCAGGTAGTTGTAGCTAGCTATCTGAATACTACCAGCTCAGAGCACCTATTGCTTTGCATCTTACCTTTTAGATACCTAGGAAGAGAGGATTCATATCCCACGGCACATTCCGTGTCGATGCTAATTATCGTATCAATAACCATTCAAGTCCCACGGATTTAGAAGATGATTCCAGTTGATCCTACAACACGATGCTATTCTTGATGAACCCCTCCCCCCCTTTTCTTAAGTCGTGAATTGTCTACGTATTTGGAGAAAGAGCCCTCAAGGGAGGAAACAACTGTATACATTAGACATTAGACCGCATGCAGGCTGATTCAATAGTCTCATCCTCAGAACGGAATTAATGTCATAGCAGAGCAACGCTGATGTTACAATAGGCTATACCCGACTTCTGGGAACCGTCCCTCAAATCTTTGCTTGAACAGTGAGATATTCACAGCACTAAACTGTATATATCAGACCGGTCGTGGTCCCTAGGCCGTGTCCGTGGGAATTAAGGTAGCATTCCTCGGACTCTCGTGGTCACAAAAATTTGCCAAGACTATTGTTGGGATACGCCGTTCCGCTCCCTTGGTGTTTTGAATCCTGGTCCAAGCGATATGTCACTACTACCGACTCTCCCCTGAAGCAGACGGGGAAGAATGAATTATCGCCTCTCTTGTATAAACAAGGATGGCTTGAAACGCACTCGTATCGTAGGATTTCATTCGAATAAACCTCGGTTTATATTGCATGGGTTAGATGGACAAGGGGGTTGATTATGGTTCGGGTAGCAGATAGGGGTTAAGTATCATAAATCGTACGGGATCATCGTCAACATCGCCCTCAACTAGGTGTGATATCTGGATAGGAGAAGATAAAGTTATTTAATTATGATCTATGAGGTATGCTGCGTGCGGTAAAATCCATGAACGAGATTAGAAGACTTTGAAAAAGTTATAGTTGAATCTTCTGATGAATGGATTTTGTCAGGGGGGGGGCTTGACCGCGGTGAGCCCTCCGAGACAGGGACACGATGCACATTGTATATATAAGCCGGCAGCTAGCCGCGGCTAACAGGTGTCTTAACACCAATGCCTTCGGGAAGAAGCGCCGTTTCTGCGTCTGTCGTTGAAGTTTGCATCGTAATAGTATCATATTAAACATGGCTGGAAATTAGTCGTCAGCAAGCACCCCTACGTCTACGGAACTAGCCTAGAAATACGACGAATCTGTGAAGTTTCACTGACGAAGAACCATGGAAGAGGCTCAACGACATGGGAAGGCGAATTCCGTTCAGAGTAAATATCAGCGTATCGAAATTATATGTAATCTAGAAGAGATTTAGTTTGTTCCTGTTACCAGGTAGGCGAGGGTTCCCCATGATGGACGGCGTACCGTAATACCTGCCTACTAACCTACCTGTATTATTGAGCCTTCTTGTTTGTTACCGACTATCGACGTATCGCCCAATGATGAACAGGTTTCCATACTAGGTAACCTAATATCTATTGTACCCAGACAGCTTATAGATTAGGTATATCATTATACGCAGGGTATACTCTTTGGGTAACCAGGAATAGACTTATGAGTTTGAGTGAGAGATAGTCATCTGCTGGACTTTGGAAAATATCAATGATTCTAGAAAAGTTCGATACCATTCATTTCAGCAAATGAATTTCCATGAAAAGAATCCAGTGTCATTCTCTACTGATCAAATCTCACCTGAAATTCCAGGAAAAGGGCTACAGAGTCGTCGGAGGCAATAGAATGTATGATATCACCCCGTGTAATGTGAGAATTGATATACAGTCTCTAAAGTGTTAAACTAAGAATTACTAGATGCTCCCATCTTATTGTCCTACAGAAACGCACAAGTCCCTGTAAAAACGGGGCATATGATTTCATGATGCACTCAGCATCGCCATCGCCGCCGTGACGTCATTGACGTCAAGTACGGTTGATATGGAATATAATAAACGAGACGACGCCAGCGGTTTGGATAAAGCGGTTCTTTACACGTCCTTCACAATTTCCACCTACCAAGAGTCGAAAGTCGTACATCCGCCAACCACCGTGACTTATTATCGAATCAATAAATACTTACCTCCCCCCCTCCCCCGGCAACACGCACGAACCAGACAACATGGCGCCGTCGTCCGAGACCCTCCGCGCCATCGCCGACGAGGCCGAGCGCGACCTCGACACGTACGCCGCCAAGACCGGCGCGGCCCAGACCTCGCCGAACGACGAGGCCGGCGTCGACACGCGGGTCGAGAACAAGTTCCCCGGCGCCGAGGTGCGCTACGGCGCGGACCTGTCCACCAACGCCGGCTACCACAGGCGGATCCCGCCCTCCGAAGGCGGCGACCTAGATTCCCGCGGGCGGTACGCGGACCCACGTTTTTTCTCTCTCTCTCTCTCTCTCTCTCCCTCTCCCTTTTTTTTTTGGTTACGTGCCTTCGGCTTTATGTTGTTGAATGTCGCAGCGCATGGCGATGTAGGGTTCCACAGGTAGGTTGGTTGGCTGACACACGCCACAGACAGACGCGGGGCGCGCACTTCGAGGGCGCGGGCGGGCCGGGGGATAAGCTGGCGCGACAGGCGCGGGACTTTGGCGGAGACGACGAGCTCGATAGTGCCGGGGCGAGGAGGACGGCGGCGGAGGGATACGGCGGTGGTGGCGGCGGGCAGACGGGCGGCATTATGTCGGAGGGCCGGGAGGCCGCGCGGTCCAACGGCCAGAGCTCCGGCGGTAGGCCGGGCAAGGGCCAGTTCAAGGGGTCTGATTATTACGCCCCCGAGAGCGTGCCGGGCAGCATCTCCGCCGAGGGCTACGAGCCTCCGGAGAGCGTGGTGCAGAGCTCGAGGGAGGCGGAGGAGTATTAGTGAGTGGCTTGGGGATAGGGATGGGGGGGTGACGATGTTGGGCAGGATGGCTTGTGTATAGTGGAATGTGACAGTTTGTGCGGATAGGGAGAGAGGGTCCTTTTCCTCAGAGTTGGATGATGCTGGGATAAATGTGCGGGAAGTTGAAAAGCATAACTTAATGCCATATACATCGGAGAATTATCAGTGACGGGACACTCTTTTAAGGTGGTGGACTAGGTCAACATAAGTGGTTATCGTCTACATTACCGGTACCTACCTTATACCTTAATTGCTAATATTTCATGATTCTGAGATGGTTACTGTAGAGGTATTTACACATAACCGGTCTGAGACTATAAACCAAGTGATTTCGTTCGTGCCGTATCTCGGTAGCTAAACGTCGATTATGACAAGATATAATACATGCTTTAACACTTGCTCGTCCATTGCTAGAGATGACTGCCATTTCTGGTATTATTCATCGTTCGGCCGTCGTTCTGCCCCGTTATGTTGGTTATCATTCGAGCGAAGCTTCACGGTCCTATAGAGGCACGAAACCATAGAACGATACTACCTGGATTAACATTCTTCGGACGGCTTTCCCGTCGATGTACGCCGACGGCTATATTCCGTGCTCTCGTGCTTTATGAGCTTCTAACCCGCATTATCTTATTGACAGTAACCCTGACGAGAGTCTTCCAGCGCCTCACTACGACCTAAGCGAGACGTTGAGTATTGGACTAAACTTGCCAGGGTTGACTCCTTCGATCGAAGCTTACCGGCTCAGTGCTACAGTATGGAGCTGGACGTTGGCCACCGACGAGGCAATGTGCTGCCGGAAACGGCTTCCGCTGCAAGTACCAGGCGGAGCAGGAGATCCCCTCCGTCGGCGCCGATAACCTTATGGGCCGCGTTGGCTCGGTTTTCAAGAAAGGGACTGTGGAGGTTGGTGGCGGACGAGTCGGGTTTGAGAAACTCAAGGCCTTTTGCGCGAGACCAGCCGTGTAAGAGGGGAAATACCTACATTAACGCGCAAGGGACCCGTGCCTGTTGTAACTAAAGGCGCGATATACCTAACATATAGGAGTTCTCTTTTGTTCGTAACGTCTGAGGCGATTCTCTGCTACGGGACCGAATGGTACACGGCCACGATAACAAAATAAGAATTCATTACCTGTGCCTCAAACTGGGTGTAGTTTCTAACCGTTCAACAATTCTAATAATTCTAAATCTATCTTCTGATAAGTGCATTTTAAGAAGAGTGAGCGTTGTCAATGACATGATGGCGGACTAGTCTACGAGTTTACTTTCTATTCGTGTTAGACACGAGGTCAGTGAATATACTTCCGATCTAATGTCAAGTTTAACACTCTTTTAATAGGAGTATTTTATTTTATATATAATTATATATATTTTTAAGATACTGGTTACACATCTTCGTCCATACATCGGTAGAACAAAAATCCATATATTGGAAAGAAGTACAATACGTATGAAATTCAGGTAAGTTCGAGAATAGAATGATAGGTAAGCAGAAAGCTGCTTGTCATAGATAGCCTACGCGTACCTGTCCCGTGCTATTTTTACAATGCTGTTCGTAAGCTAAGATGTAGGAACGACTGAAGAAAGTAAGTATTTACATGGACGTACGAAGCCTTTGCGAGCTCGTATTATTATTTCGTGTGAAGGAACGATGCTATATCGTAAGAGGTACGAAAGCTATTTGTCAAGCTCGCCAATAAGTTGCCGATCACATTAGTAGATCATTCCAGGAAGAACTCTAGTGTATCATGCATACCTAATACATACAACTCACACGATTCCTGGTGAGGTATTTGGTATCACGATGATGTATGTTGAACTAAAAGTGGTAGGAATGCCTTTTTTTTTCCATAAATAACAAATGGAAGATGACATATGGTAGATGACTGCTTTCTAAGATACCGATTCTAGGACCGGATATGGATAGACATGTCACGGGAAAGTATTAGAAGAAAACCGAGAGAGAAGAATGGATTTCCTCCCATGTGGTTAATTCATTTTACACGATGTCCCCTTCGGTTTTAAGACGGTCCAAGGCTTCAGTCGTGAGGTTAGAATGAGTTTCCGTATTTGGTGTTTAATACTCGCTGTATACTGGCGGTAGGTGAGAAAGAATATATTTACATCGTATGTATGGACTTGATAAAAGGGCCGTTACGAGATCGTATTTCTATTATTATCGTATCTTACCATCCTGCCATTCTGCTATATTCTGCTATATTCTGCTATAATATGTATATCGATATAAGTTGTAACGAGATCTCGTTATAGTAATCCGTATGTTTGTTGTTAGATATTTGTGTTAATGACTTATATAGTATATGAAGCTACGATAGTTCTCTATACCGGTAGGTGGGTAGGTATGTACTATGTAAGTTACCCGTAGTAACATTTAAACCGTACGTACCTGTAAAGATACGCTAGAGTTAGCCCACAGTGCTAATTGATGTATGTTGAGATCCCGAGCGATACTATGCATTGCTATGACGTCTTAGGTTACATCTCCTAATTATTCGGTTCTCTACCGAATCCTAGGCTGACGTCAAAGCAAACCAGCATTAGCAGTACCTAACCGTAGTAGCAGCTACCTTAATACATAAACGTAAACAAATTCAGTTGGTAAATCAGCTCACGTCTGATGTTCTTAGCGCTTACCTACATCTACATCTATGTACGTAAAAGAATATATATTCTTATGAAGGATATTAAGGAAGATCGGATTATAAATGTAATGTATAACGTAACTTTAAGGCGCCGTTTATATACATACGCACCTAGCAGATTAGTGCTGATCTCAATTGGCACCCGTGTATGTATGTATGTATGTATGTATGTATGTATGTATATACTTGAAGAAGCTACAGCTTGAGGTTACTACATACTCTTATGAATAATTAGTACATGATAAAAAAAAAAGTACGTAAAAATGTAGGAACCTCTTTTTTTTCCTTCTTCCTTTACGATGTCACACCGCATATACGAGAAAATTTACCGCGTCGGTTCGAACTTCACATAGACACACTTACTTACTTACTTCTACTACGGTCTTGAATAGATTACCTAAAACATCAGAACAAGACTAAGAATGAATGATCTGAGAAAGAGGCTTCTTTGTATTTTATCCATAGAAAGCCTCGACCATTTATGGCCACGTGAAAGACGGGCTGGTACGATGGAGCCAATGGGATCTAAAATCGTCGATCATTGTCTCGGAGCGGATCAATCTCCGCTATGATGCCTGTCTTCTACCCATCCTATACCCTCTTTCTCTTTTCCTCTCTCTCTCTTTTACCCCAGGTCTCCCGTTATCTCGTGATGATCATCGTCTCTAGGGTAAATTGGAGTCGGTAGGCTTATAAATTAGGACCTTTCCCCTCGTCTGTTTACTTTCCTTCGATTCGTGCTACGTAGTTATTTCGGAATTATATCCAAGATATCTATCTACCTACACAGTAGCAACCTCGAGACGATTTCATCCCCTCCCCCCCCCCAAAAGACTCCAAGTTTCTAGAAATACCTACAACATGAAGTTCCAACTCTCGGCGCTACTTCTCGGCGTCGCCGCTACCGCAGTCTCTGCGCAGAACAACACTCAGACCGGCCCATTCATCCTCCAAATCACTGGAAAGAGCAACAGCTCCATCAATGGTTAGTCTAGTTACGCGGGGGAACATCTCGTCACCCGTATCACAGTATCACGAAACCAAGTCAAAGAAAGAAAGAGAAAAAGAAAGAGAGAGAGAAAAGAAGAAACAAGAACTGACATCTCGCAGGATACGCCGGATCGTGCCACGCCGGGGCCGCGATCGAGGGCCTGTGTTATGGGGCGGGCACGGCGCCGGAGAACAACACCTCGTACCAGTACTACTTCAACTACACCGGCCTCACCACCGTGGGCGACGCGCAGGTGGGCCAGCTGTCGTGGAAGCTGCCCTACGTCGACTCCAACGGCGGCGAGGGCCTCGAGCCGCAGACCATGGGCCTGCAGTTCCTCGTCAACAGCAACGTCGCCGCCCCCATGTTCGGCTTCGGCGACTACACCCTGAGCGTCGGCTTCGACGCCGACGGCAAGCTCTTCGCCTACTCCTACTACGACGACGCCACCTTCGTCCCCGGCACTAACCCCACCGCCAGCGGCCAGGCCAAGGCGTTGTACCAATGGTACGTATACGATGTTTTTTTTTTTTTCATGTTTTAGGCCTCCCGTAGCTAATTCGCTCGACAGGTACGTTTGCTGGCAATACTTCACCGGCTACTACTACCAATCCGTCGGCTGGGCCACGACCACGCCCCCGCACAACCCGACGTGCGAAGCCGTCGACATCAAGCAGGTCTTCCCGTAAAAAGGGGAGGGGAGAAACGGCTCATCTTACCTTCCCTTACACCCCTCCCCCTTTTTAGGTAATCCTAATATCCGACCATCCCGGTTCTTGCTTTTTTTTCCCCCGAGCTAGGGCGATGATAGATGAATGTTTTATGTTAAACGTTTCTAACCGAGGCATGCATGCGGAATGGGAGAGAGAGGGGGAGAAAAGGAAAAAAGAAGAAAGAAAAAAAAAGAAGGGAAAAGAGATACGATTTAATTCATGTATAAAGTACAGTAATGGTAAATATAATACGACGACGTCGGATCAGTCACGTTGAATACCTGATAAACAGGCAATGATAGGATCTGTACCTTCTATATATACGAACCCGAACATGTCACGGGTTGAGAAAGGTTATCAAGATGGATAAAAGCCGTGTGTCTGGGGTTTCTCGAGAGGCCATCGTCGTTCGTCTTAAAATGAACCGTCCGTTTCATAACCGCGGCCACCAATCTAGCAGAGCCACGAGTATGTAAGGGGGGCGAGCGAGGTACCTTAGGTAGTGTATGTGTCAAAAGGCGACGGTACCTAGGGGGGGGGAGGGGGCTCGGATAGTAGACGATTGACAAGAAGGAGGCAAGCACCTCAAGTGAGAGTGAGTGAGAGAGAGAGAGAGAGGTATACATAGTGTAGTAATGTTATCTACCCCCCGTACCTTGATAGGAAGTACCTACCTACCCCTAATTCACTTGTATGTACCAACCTTTCGCTTCGCTTCCGAAGACGGACCCACCTGTCGCTATCCGTAAAGGGCATTGTCATCCATCGGACACCCCATCGTCGCACCCGTCATGCCCCCGTCCTGGCCGGGCGGGCGGGCGGGAGAGGCTACGTACGGCCCTACAAGTCGAGTTTGTGCCGGAAGCTTCGCCCTCTGGATAGGTAGGTAGGTAGGTAGGTAGGTACGTGTCCCGCTAAGAAGAGAAGACGTCCATACCCTCTACTCTACTCTACTCTACTCTACTCTACCTACCCTTTCCTCATCTCCATGCTTCTGTCCGACTGAAGATGAAGATGTTTTTTTTTTGAGTGTCGCCTTGAGTGTCGCCTCGCTCCCCCCCTTCTCTCCCCCTCCCCTTCGCGAAAGGGCGACCAACGAGATATCGCGAGGGTTGGCTTGTGAGGGACTTACCGTGCCACGAGGAAGCGTACAAAGCTCGTTTCCTCTTTCACCTTTTTTTCTCTTTTTCTTTTTCTACGAGTCGGAGGTATCGTTTCAGGATATACACTACGCTACCTGACATATGTTAGGTATTCTACGATGTGGCAAGAGTGTGGATTAAATAGGTAGGAATTTGGTAGACATCTCTTGGCTTTTGTCCTTTTTCGGTGGGTGTACCTAAGTAAGAAATGTCCGATTCAATACATGTGTCGAGCTTGGCGGTTTGCACCGCCGAGAATACGAGATCCGTGGTCGTAGCGTCTCGTGAACTTGGCTTCTGAGCTTGATACCGGTACCCAGGTATCTAACAATGAATCAATATTCTACTATCTTAACATCTCATTCGTGATCGATATGAAGAATTTGAATAATTCGACAACGTAAAGAAAGATAGGCAGATACTACACTGCTCTGGATATAAGTGGAGACCGAACCCTTTGAGGCTATTCAGACATGTAACACGAAGATTGATGATTGGTATGCCAGATACTTCCTATATCCGCACTTATATGCAGCAAAGGTAGGTACTCAAAACCGTGTCGAAAAGCTCAACTAGGGCGCGAGAATTAATTTGGCGATCGCATGAATGGTCAGGGGTTGAAATCTAACCGGAGCTAGATTGAGTATATGTGCGGCGTATTTTAATGAGCAAAACCGGGGAACGTCGTTTGCTCACCTCGGGTACAATCTACCTCATATCATAGATGAGGAATAATAAGAGTATTCGTATTATACATAGTAGATACCTCTATCATACGTCACGCTGCAAGATTGGCGGTGCGTACGACGGCCAAATATTGGACGCCCGCATCATCTGACAGGACGTCAACCCATCCGCCTCAAAAGCTCAGCTTACGGGAGAACGCCCAATAGCGAGACAAGGAGATGTTTTCGTGTACTGTGTAGTACGTATGTGCCCGGTTCGTCGTTAGATCGCCGAATGAGGGAATCGTCTATGCCCAATTTATTACTTACCATCTTGGGGAGACAAACAAAACACCTATCGCAAGGGAGATCGTTGACGAGTGAGGTAAGGGTAGATACCACGAGGGCGGCATACGACGGGGAAGGAGTCCCTTGCGGCAGTGCATCTAAGCTGTAGCCTCTGAGCTGATTTGACCTGACCCGAAGCCGTGTAAGCGTTAATGTACATATGACACGAAGGTATATATAACAAGGCTTATGCGCTGTGTGATTGCGAAGAGAGGGAAGGGAAGAATGGAAGAATGGAAGAGAAGAAGGAATTAAATAAGTACAGAGTATATTCCCTCTACTCTATTACCTAATATACTTCCTATATACCTACCAAGTATATAAGATCATACCTTCCTGTATCTTAATCTGATACTAGTTATCTCATATCTTCTGCATCGCTCCTGAAAGTTGGACAGATAAAGGAACATCCTTGCGACTTCCCTAAAGTCCTTCTCTAAGGTACTTCACTACATCCTTCCCTCTTTTCCGATATCTTCATCTTCCTCTTTTCTTTCCCTCCTATATACTTTCAACAGATTCCATCACCACAATATAACACCTCCTCCTAACAATGACGAACATCCTACATACCCTACTCGCAACCTTATCCCTCCTAGCCGCCACGGCCTCGGCCCTTCCGGCGGTTACGACGGTGGAAGTAGCTAGTAGGACACTCGTCCCTATGGGCCTGGCTACCGCCGCGGCCGAGACCGCCAGCTCGACGGACACCTCGACCGCAGCGGCGACGCCCACGACGACGTCGGCCCCGTCCGCGTCGCCGAACTCTACCTTCACCGGCCACTGCGACTACAGCTTCTGCACGAGCGGCAGCAAGGTATGCTTCTACTGGGCCGGCTACACGTCCTGGGACGTCTCGCGCGGACCTATCCCGGGGGAGATCCCGACGGTCATCGGGTCTTGTTAGGCGGAGATGGATAGATCTAATTTACTGGACCAAGGGAAAAAAGGGGAAGGGGGGGATGAATCTCGTCGCTCGCTTTTCTCATGTTCATGGGGGACGGGGAGAATAAATAAATAGATATATAAAACGGACATCGACCAGGCTAAGACTTGATAAAAGGGAGTTAGGAGAAGATAAGTTATGGGCGCAGGCTCTGATACCTACAATGGGAATGGCATGAATAAAAATGAAGTCAATGAAAAATGACATATATTCTTCGAAGAGCTTGTGCATGGTGACAACGTAGCGAAAGGAGAGCTTGATAAGGGGGAGTTTAGACGGCCGTTCGGTATATACATACATACAATGGAGCATATCTGCCCCCCAACTAGATACATCGATCTCGTCTCCAATACGAGTTTTCGCGCTTTACATCATTGTTGTGCACCTATAAGATCACGCTGCTAGCGTGTAAAGGATCCATCAACGACGTTCTTCGGCTAAGCATACCTGCAATAGGGGTGGGGGGGGGGAATCTTCTACGAACCAGGACCGCCGATGGCGGTAGTGATAGACCCGCTCTCGACGTAGACGCCGGAGAAGTAGAAGTCCTCGACGCCGTCGGAGTAGCCGGAGCGCGGCAGCTCCAGCACGCCGAGGTGCCAGTCCGCGCCGTTGGACGAGGCCGACGTCGGCGCGGGCGCGACAACCTGCGCCAGCTCGTCGCCGCCCTCCGAGTGCCAGAAGCCCACCGTGCCGCTGCCGAAGTCGATCTCGAAGGCGACGTTGTGCCACACGTTCGGCTCCCACTCCGTCTTCCACTTGGAGTTCTGCGAAACCATGCTGTCCGTCGGGGAGGGGGGCGTGCCGTCGGTGTTAGTTATCCGTAAGTCACGCCATGGAATGCTGATTTGATTGTTGTCTCTGGGGTGGTAGGGAGTTTGGGGTTAAATGAGAGGTACATACAACTGCAGGTTGGGATTTGTGGTGCCCGACTCGCCGGAGATCCAGCCATACTTCATCTCGACGAAGTGGCTCTCGAAGAAGCAGATCTGGTGCTCGCGGTTGACGGAGGGGGCGTTGGCGTCCCTGCGCATCATGCTGAAGTGGTAGAACACCTTGCCGCTGTTTATGGCGGCCTTCGTCTGCGGGATGAGCTCCGTGCGGCGCATGTTCTGGCCGTTCCAGAACGCAGTGCTGTCCAGCGTGAACTTGGCCCCCTGCTTCGACACCGTGTCCGCCGGGTTCTTGAAGTCCGGTGAGAAGTTGATGTACTTCTCCACAGAGCCCGATCCGTGGATGTAATATTGGTATGGCCCTACTTGGTTGGCCCAGGACCATTCGTTCAAGTCAGCCGACGTGTCCATGTCGTTGAGTCGTCCGTCCCATAGCACCGCCGCGCTGGCAATTCTGGCTAACGCTAAGATGACGATGGCTCTCATTTTCAACCCCCTATAATCTCTTGACGGCTGCTTTGTGAGAGTGAATTTCTGGGCTCGACCTAACAGTTACCTGGTAGGCTAGAATGACGAAGGTGTATTGAAATATCAGAGCTTGAAGTAAACATAATTACCTGGAGCTAAGGTGTTCTATCGGTGTATCTATATAAGCTTGCAAGGTCGATTTAGTAAAAATCTTTCATCATGCCACTAACTCCCTGAACAGTCAGGGGTTCCACTGGGTTGATCTCGGTACGGGCTGGAATTAATCTAAAGATGGCACAACGGACCGTAGTAAAGACGGCGTATAAGTGTTGGTCTAAGAAATGCATGCTGAATCGCGGATAAGAGACTCCGACATACTCGCCGCAGGGTCAGTTTATATTGAATATTGGAGATCGTGAAGCATGAAATTTAGCCTATTGCAAGATGTAGACCATAGAAACCGTCCTATCTTTCCGCTATTCCCCATGGAGATCCCTCAATGCATATTAAAGCCATGTCCTTATGGACAATCAGTAGACTGCGCGTTGAAAATAGCTCCAAGAGTTATTACATATTGAACACACAAGTAGGGAAGCCGACATAACCAATACACCCAAAGCAATTTATAAGACTCACCACCAGTCTGAAGGGTTCGACAATTGATACATTGCACTATACACATCCATTACATGTAAATCCTTTCGCGTCGAATGAGTGAGAAACTGCAAAAACATGGACGTTTATCACAGACCTTGAATAAGCGTACTTCGTGCAGCTAACAAAACAGTCTATCGAAGTCGCTCTTACTAGTATTCCAGCCCAGCACCGAAACTATTATTTCTAGCAGAAGTAGCACGGTCGAAACTTGCTCTGGGTTGGTCGACGCTGTTCTTGCTATGCGAAGTGCTCGGCCGTGAATTGATCGGGTCACCTTGTTCCGCAGCATATATATCAGCTTCCGGTACCGACATGTCCTCGTTGATCTTATGAATGAAGTAAGCAGCTATAAGAGCGAAGAAACCACCGCAAGCCAAGACAATCGCAATGCTATGGTCGCCAGGAACGCCCCTGGGCTTCTGAAATATGCGGAAGATGATACTAGATCCGAGTGTGGCAATAAATTGTGGCGAGGCAATGGCCATGTTGTGGATTCCTAGAATAACACCGGCTTGATCTGGCTCGTCTTCATCAACTCGTAAGCGAGATTCTTGCTCAATTAATCTATCGCCAGAGCCATCAACACTAGGCTCCTCATTTCGCGAGAGGGACGCCATTTGTTGTTTTCGAGCTCGGTATATAATGTCACGATGACTTATTTCAGCGCTGATAATGGCCCACGGTGCCCAAAGCGCCAAGGCCCACGTAATACCAATGAGACCAATGAGTGCTGTCGCTGCTTCGACTGATCGGACTAGAACAGTACAAAACATCGCGCCGGCGAAAAGTATCTCAGATAACATCCAGGCTTTTCGTAAAGTAAATCCGGGTATTACTAGACGAGCCAGAAAACTCTTTCCATCGAGAAGATGACTTCCAAGGACCCTATGAGACTCTCCAGACGCATGATGGATGGCTGGGTTATTATCGTAAGTTGGGTCGATGAAGAAAGGAAGTAGTACGTTGGTTGCTAGGCTAGTGATAGCGAAGATCAGCAAAGCAAAGGTGCCCATCCTGGTAGCCCTCTCATAGAGCTCATCCAGTTCTTCTGGAGTCATGTGGGGGTTCTCTTCTAGGAAGGGCTCGGCGTATATCTCTCCGATATAGGACGACGTGTAGAAAAGCATGGGGAAGAATCCGATCCAGGCAGCAAATTGGACGACGCAGACCATGGCAACTTGGGGCGGGAGTCTTTTGATAGCGGCAAAGATTTTGACGAAGAACGAAACGAGACCAGGTCGATCAGCAGCAGGACGCCCCTCGAGTTGAGGGTTCCGCTCGCGGATGATCGTGGTGGTCAACACTACTGTCGAGCAAAGCGCGATGCTCCCGATTGCGCAAAGGTCCTTAAATTGAGTGCTCCCAAACCACCATACATACTTGGGCAAGTTGATACCACCAGCGATATAACCAATGATGTTGCCCACGCCCACGAGCCTGCTAGCCATAGAGTTTGCGGCCTCCTGCTGGTGCGATGGAGCGCAGTCGACGATAAAAGCCCTGATAGATGCCTGGACTGTATTGACGGCAACATCTAGGACATAAATCCAGATGACGGCAATAACAATGATGGTAACTTTTACACCATGAGATTCGCGATCGAGTCCAAACAGGCTGAGAAATCCGCCAATGATTTCTCGGATCCATGCGAGAAACATAAAGGCTAGCGCCGTGGCAGCGGCGCCACCAAGCATGAACGGCTTGCGTTTCCCCCAAGATATTCGACAGTTATCACTAAGCATACCGACGTATGGCTGGACCAGAGTTCCGGTGAGCGGTCCGGCAACCCATACGAGAGCCATCAGAGACTTGCTTAAGCCAAGGGATAATAAGTAAGGGGTACCATTGGATAATTCCACCGCCCACGCAACTTGCAAGCCCCCGATGCTCATCGTCAGGAGGAAAAGATACCAGTTGCTCTTGGTTGACTGGAATTCATCCTGTTCGGCTTGTTTATTGTGTTCGCGCAACAGATCATGATCATCCCCAGCGGGAGAGAGGAGCGGGGAGCTTTCATTAATCCTATCTGGAAGAGGGACCTCTCCAGTATTGACCCTTATCGTGCTCTCCGACCAGGCGGGATCAGCATTATTGTCTGGCTTTGTCGACGCATCATCGTGGAGTTTTGGCGAGGGTGGTCGGCCTGAGGACGAGGATGAGGAGCTCGGCAATGACGAGGTCATCGATAGAATAGAACCGCCTTCGCAGCCAAGGCTGATGATTTGGTAACTAACGAAGAATGCCGGTGGTTGACAACGAGAAATTAGGACGAAGACGAGGGCGAGAGTGAAGATGAAAGTGAAAAGGAGAGTAGGTATTTATGGGAAAGTGGCTTTGTCGAAGTTCACCGTCTACCCAGAGTGCATGTCAAGGGTGACGGATTATGTAGAAAGGCTCGGCAGACCGGGGGTGGATCAAATTAGCCGTTGAGACCAGTCAATCGATGTCACACGGTACACAGTTCTCGACTCGAGGCGACAGCACGGGACAGAGTACATATAGCTTAGAATGGTGGCGCGTCTTAATTGGTTGGAATTAGGATGAAGAGCAGGCGATGAGCTGGACGTTACCAAGATATTTTGGTAGGTGACATTTCAGGTATTGAATTGAGGCAATGGGTTCAATGTGCATGACCTCGAAGAAGTATGATCAATAAACCATTCTACTGTGTAGATGGAAAATGGGAAAATGGAAAATGGCTTCAAATTTATGAAGAAGCATGTTTTCGACTTATTAATTGATTAGTACATTTTAAGGTTCTTATGTAACTAACTAACTTAAACATCTTCTACTTATCCTTAGTATGTACATAGGCACCTTATACTCCGTAGTTGCAATGACATCAGGCACTTGACGTAACGAGACATGTAGCTACCCCCTACATAGAGGTTAGGTACCGCCTGAGCAAGAATACTTGAATCGAGGCTTCCGATTTCCCGGTCTGAAAGGGAGACTAGACTGTGCCTGGTTTGGTTCTATTTAAACCTTGTTGCATAAGTACATCCACTTGCACATTATTTACACGTTCAATGTTTCTAACAATATACAAGTACTTGCCTTCTATTGACCAGCCTCCAACATGCATCATGCACAGTACACTGGGCATTTGATATAGTAGAGATTTAGTTTAGAGGTACTATTCTAGAGTATAGAGATTAGGTAATAACGATTTAGTGTATACTGCACTAGCAGCATTTCAATCTATATTGTTATTTATTATCTTGGTATAATGGTATAATGGTAGGTAACTAAAATTACAGTATAAGAAACAATGATTTCGTATGATAAGTTCTCAAGACACACATATGTACCCCTAATCTACAACATATGTAATAATACCTAGTGTACAATAGGCGATATTACTGTATCGAAGACGCGTGTTCTTCCCCGTGTTGCTTTAAACTTGCTAGGTGAAAGTAATATTTGAAGTATGCGCCTTCTGCTTTTACTTGGGGTAGGTCACATGTACTGTACCTGTAAGTTACAGGCTTTAGCTGCTAGTATTTATTCTATCATTAGATCAACTACAGCTGTAGGTACTACATAACGTAACAGTATACTCATTTAAAGGGTACCGTACAGTACCTAAACGTACTATGTACTGCGGCGTTGCGGCGCAATTCAGATGCCCCGACGAAAATAGAGAAGAAGAAAAAAAATGCAAACTGTCGATTTCAACTTTTCGATTCGATCAAACGTCCCAACCTGAATCTATAATCTCTCAAATTTGCCTCGAATTACCGCATCGCATCACATCCAAGCTATTCGGATATCATCAACGTTTCATGTGTTCGTACGCTCGATTCTCACTGCTCAATTTAGAGCAAGAGATCAATATCCCCTTCAAACGTCGATCCTTGACTTGAGGCTATCCCCATTTATTGACTCCTTGTCGCAATCATGTTGACCGAAATCGCCGGCTCCCTTATGGAGCTTGCTCGTACGTTAACCCAGCTTCTAACCTCTACCGCACTATACAATGTGTCTAATGGTGATTTATTGCAGGGCGAGCGGACGATGAGACGGATCCAGATGGTATGATACTGTCCATTGCGCAACTCAAGCCTGTCGATTCCATCTAACAACATACAATAGAGGCCGACTCTGGTCAGAAAGAAATATTTGCATCATGGGCGCTATTTATATCAATCATGCTGCTCATCATTGCATTCTTCACGAGTTACATGCTACAACAGAAGAAGGTTCAGGCTGTCCACGAGACAGTCATCTCTATATTTGCTGGTTGGTGCTACAATTCCAGTAGATGCAAGAAGGATGGCGATGGGTTAACAATGAATAATTAGGAATGATTGTAGGGTTAATCCTCAGAGTGAGCACTGGCCATTCTATTCGCCAGCTCGTGAGCTTTGATTACCAGATCTTCTTCAACCTTCTATTACCGCCTATTATTCTAAATTCGGGATACGAGCTACATCAAGCCAACTTCTTTCGAAATATTGGCACCATCTTAACTTTTGCTTTTGCCGGTACTTTCTTGTCTGCGGTGGTCATCGGTCTGCTATTATGGCTATATACTCGAATACCGCTCGAAGGCTTGGACATGACCTTCGTAGATGCCATCTCCGTTGGTGCGACCTTATCCGCCACCGATCCCGTCACTATCTTGGCCATTTTCAACACGTACAAGGTGGATCCGAAGCTATATACAGTCATCTTTGGCGAGTCTATTCTGAACGACGCCATTGCCATCGTCATCTTCGAGACGGCACAGAAATATAAGAGCGATTCAGCAGGCGCATATGGAATATTCAGCTTCTTCGAGGGTGTGGGCATTTTCTTGCTCATATTCTTTGGCAGCTTGCTCATCGGCGTTCTGGTTGGTGTTGGCACTGCGCTCGCCTTAAAATTCACATATATTAGGAGGTACCCTCAAATCGAGACTTGCATGATTGTGTTGATCGCATATGCGAGTTACTTCTTTTCACAGGGGTTAAAGATGTCAGGTATGTTCCAACCCCTACACTGAATTTTAATGCTGTCACGGCTAAGATGTAGTAGGTATCGTGTCTTTACTTTTCTGTGGCATTACTCTTAAGCATTACGCCTATTTCAACATGTCGCGACGAACACAGCTCAGTACCAAATACTTTTTCCAGATTTTAGCGCAACTATCCGAAAATTTTATATTCATTTATTTAGGACTTTCGTTGTTCACAGATAACGATCTCCAGTTTCAACCCCCCTTGATCATCGTGACTGTCATTGCCGTCTGCGCCGCCAGATGGGTAGCCGTGTTTCCGCTGTCTAGGGCCATCAATTGGTTTCATCATTATCGGGCACGACGTCGGGGCAAGGAAGTCAACGACGAACTTCCGTATAGCTACCAAGCTATGCTATTCTGGGCTGGTTTACGCGGAGCTGTTGGTGTGGCACTGGCTGCCTTATTAAGCGGGAAAAACTCGTACGCTTTGAAAGCTACGGTACTCGTTGTGGTAGTGCTTACCGTGATCATCTTCGGCGGCACTACAGCACGGATGTTGGAAATATTAGGTATCAGAACAGGGGTAGTCGAAGAGGTTGATAGCGATGACGAGTTTGATATCGAAGCAGCACCGTCAGGCTCTTATTATAAACGGTCTGGGAACGGAATCGGATATACTCCGCGACAGAGAAACGGGTCGGTGCCGCTCGATCGTGTAGATTCTGGAAGGCTGCAACAGCCTACAGGGCCAGAACGAGGAAGTTATGTGTCAGGGCATCGCTCGCCATCGTTTCCGACATCGCGGGCCACAAGCTCGAGCCGTAAGGGTGCTCGCCACGTTCCTGGTGACGATATCGAGCGAGCAGATCTCTTGGGCCGGAACGGGAGCGTGACCGACTCGGATCTAGGGAGCGATATTGACATATCCGATCTTCCACCCCCAGCCCGCAGGTCGCCGCGAAGAAAATCGAGCCCTGTTCTCACGCCGAGTGGGGGCTCAGATGAGGGTGTATTTTCCTACCCAACATCAGGCCACCGAGATGCAATGCCTGTTTCTGCCAAGGATGCGATTCGGCAACTGCTCACTTCTCAGGACCCCCAGGCCCTGTTTAGACAACTTGACGAAGACTATATCAAGCCCAAACTACTTCTAGACGGCGGCAACGGTGGCCCCGGTGGCGGAAGAGGGAATGGAGAAGGCGGCTCCGGGTCGAGCTAAACGCCTAAGAGGGGATGAGAAGTTCTGTATTATATCATGTAGACCTTGGTAGGGATTGTGCAGGACCTCGGGCGTTGTGTCCAAGCATTGCAGAATCCGCTGTATGAATTATTGATATGCGGGTATGTTATTCATATGTATAATGGATATTGTGCTTTGATTAGGTCCATTACAGTACTATTATATGAATGTGCGGCTTGTCGATATTATGACGAGTGTTGGATTGTTAGAGATGAGTCTAAGACTCTAAGTACCTATGAATATGAGGTGTAATTATAAACAACATGTACTGAACAACATATTATTGTTTATACTTGACTTTTAAGGAGATAGGGGTTTGATATACACATATATGCAGCTTTAACTGTGATGCATGATGGCTTTGGGTATAGGTACTTTTTAATTTCATATGTAACTATTATCTGTATATAAATAGGGTACCTATATTTTTGTAGATGTACATGAAATATGGTACATGTATATAGGAGATGCATATGTACGTATTGAACATGAAGTTATTGGAGTCGTCGACTTTTGATACTTTTGATCATCCCCGATATACTCCGTACACTATTCACTACGTAGTTCACTGTGTACTATACCGAATTAGGTAGCTGGAACTATGCGCATTTAGGGGAAATGGTGGGGACGTTTACAGGTGGCACAGGCTGTTACGAAACAACGAACCTATCGGTACCTTAAGCATATTTACATGGTACATGAATAAATGGACAAATGAGAACGGGTCCCGACTTAATTAATAGCAACTTTGAACTTTGAACTTTGAACTTTGAACCCCTACCACCACATTACACATATTCATCACCTTCACCATCTTTAGCCCTTTTTTTTCTTTTCTTTTTCAAAGTACAACAATCAACTATTACCACAACAACGAGTGCCCTAGATAATCAATCCTTTCTACGTGTTAATACAAGAAAGAATTTACCGTTTCTGTCATATTTATATTTATCCGCCTAGTTATGCGTCAATTATAGCTGCAAGGCGCATCCTGTCCTCCATGTCACGACCTTGAAGATCCCCCCCCCTCGACTGTGCCAACCTTTTCCAACACTCCGACTTTCTCTCTTGCCTATCTCCCCATAACCTTAGACATTGCCTTTACTCGACAGCATGGCTTCCTATGGAAATGCCATACCAATGGCTGCACCCCGACCCGGCCAACAGGTCCCTTACGGTGCGCCGATGCAAATGCATGGTCAAATGGCCATTCACGGGCCCCCTGCTCCTGCTGGTACCTTTGTGCCGGGCACTAAGATCCAGGTCGGCAATCATAGAGTAGTGATTCAAAAATACTTGTCTGAGGGTGGGTTCGCACATGTATATCTCGTCAAATTACCACGCCCCGTTGACGGGACAGACCTGGCCGTGTTGAAGAGAGTCGCCGTGCCGGACAGGGAGACTCTCCGTGGAATGCGGACAGAGGTTGAGACGATGAAAAGGCTTAAGGGACACCGGACTATTGTCACATATATCGATTCACATGCATCTGAACTCAAAGGCGGTGGTTATGAGGTTTTCCTCCTTATGGAATATTGCAACGGAGGAGGCTTGATCGATTTCATGAATACCCGACTACAACATCGTCTTACCGAACCCGAGATCTTAAGTATCTTCTCCGACGTAGCAGAAGGTGTGGCATGTATGCATTATCTGAAGCCAGCCTTGCTGCATCGAGATTTGAAGGTCGAGAACGTTCTCATCACAGTAAACGGCTCTAAGCGGAAGTTCAAGTTGTGCGATTTCGGTTCTGCAGCACCACCGAAGCCCGCGCCCCAGACCGTCGTAGAATGCCGCCTGGTAGATGAGGACATACAGAGGCATACCACGTTACAGTACAGGAGTCCGGAAATGATAGATGTATATCGAAAGCAGCCAATAGACGAAAAGTCGGATATCTGGGCTCTCGGTGTGCTTCTCTATAAGCTCTGCTACTATACAACGCCATTTGAGGAGCAGGGGCAGCTCGCTATCTTGAATGCAAGCTTTAGATTTCCAACTTATCCAGTATTTTCCGAGAGGTTGAGACAGTTGATTGGTAAGTTATCCAGTCATGTTCCTGGGATCGTCATACTAAACGAGATCGCGAAGCATCTATGTTACGGGAAGATTTACGATCTCGACCAAATATCTACCAAGTGCTCCGAGAGAGTTGCTTAATGCAGGGCCGCGAAGTCCCAATACATGACGTATGTAGTCTTCCTCTTTCCACGGTTTTTAACTAATCCAATCTAGATCTACTCGGGACAATCCCATCAAGAAATCAGGAAAACCGAGAAACAACAAGGCGTAGGTAAAGAGGACAAAAGCACACCAGCTATAGGTGCAGTATACTCTCCGCCGCAACAAGCCCAGAATCAAGCAATCCCGGAGATCACGCCCATGAGGCGTGGTAGACCGACAGTTTCTAGCCAATCAGCTCCCAAACAGCCGCTTAAACCAAGCCCGTCTCCGGCAAGGGTTACAAACGGTGACCCATTTGCCGCGCTAGATTCCAAGACAGGAGGAGGGAGATTCGATCCAGACGAACTATCGTTAAGATTCCCGACGCTTGACCAGTTCTCTCTCCTCCATGACCAAGGCGCAAAATTCGATTTCGAAAATCCAGCATCTCCCGCGGATCCGCAAAGGCAACTGAGTCAACGCGTTACTGATAAGCTGGCAGACGATGCGTTCGCTCGACCTCAATCTACGATGGGAATCGCTCCATCAGGTCAAAAGCCGTCGACGGATCTAAGTCGAGTAAAGTCTGTAGGCGAATCAAGAATATCATCACCTCCGCCTGGATCCACGGATAAACCTGGCTCTGCGCCTCCCAGACAGCCTTCAGAAATGAGCCGTGCCTCAGCCATAATTTCTAGCAATCCAGAGCTACAAGCTATATCGTCTCCCACGCCACAGGCCCCTCTAGATATCCGTAATAGGCCTTCAACGGTGTCGACTGGAACAATGACCGGCACTCCCCCTCCCGAAAGACAAAGCCGAGATTACCCTCCGATCCATCGATTCTCTCCAGCGGACCAGCAACGTCCTGCAAGTTTGCCTAGACAACAAGTGCCAGTAGGCACCGGACAAAAACGAGCAGATCTAACATACGCACTACGGCCGTCACCGACCGCTCGTGCAGATTCCGTCCAATCACCACCAGGACACACCCGGCATCCATCTTCATCACGTCCATCCCTAGAAGGTGGCCGGCCGAATGCCGAACAGCTCGAGCCGCTGTCGAAGCCTATTGCTGCTGGGGCGCGCCCGCGACCCGCTAGCACTTATCTTGAATCCGATATGGATTATCTTAGAGAACGAGAAGCAGCACCGAGGCCTCTCCGTTCTCCTGGATACTCACCGAACTTGCTCGGAAATGCTTCATCTCCTAGACTTGAGCCGCAGGATGAGACTACGATTGAGTCAAATGTAGACTTCCTACGATCAATGGAAGATTCGGATTCAAGAAAAAAGGACAAAGGCGTTAAACAGCATACTAAGCGCTCTAGTCTCAGCTCTTTATCCACCACCAAGAATATCTTAGGCGGCAGATTTGGTGACGCTTTCAAGCGATTCGAAAGTAGCACTGCGGCTCCGGGCGCGCGAACGCCATCTCCTCTCAAGGATATGGAGCGCCACGATTTAACCCCTATTGCAGGCTCGGAAGCGACTGATGGTCGTAGCGATGACGGCCATCTTGGGGAACCAGAGCTGACACCAGAGATGCGGCGAGAGCTTGAGTTACAGGCTCTCGCCGAGGAGGAACGGCGGGTGGAGGCGGCCGCAGCCGAATATAAGCAACGAGTGTCAGCTCGGGACGGTGGAGGTTCATCAGCTTCGCTTCCCAAGAGTATAGGCGGTGTCTCGCGAGCCGTGAGCATACAAAACCGTGTACAGAACCTATTAGACGAGTCCCAGAAGTCCTCGCAACAGGTCCAGCGCACAGCAACTGGTTACGGCAAATTCTCTGACGCGGCCACGACGAAGAGTCGCGTAGACAAACAAGTTCCTGAAATCCCGCCAAAGATGCTTACCGGAGGACGAGGAGCCGCCCCTCCACCCAAGCCCGTCCCCGCTTCAGTTGACACTGCAGCTGCCGCTGCTACCGCTACCATGCGAGGCCGCACTCAAGCTGATCCGAGTTCCCCTAGCAAACCCACACTACCGCCCAAGCCCACACACCTACACAGCCTTCCGACGGGAGGTGGCCGTGCCAAGTCGCCTCCAAAACAAGCGCAGTCGCAAATGCAAGCACAGCGAACCCCAGGCCCCGCCCACCGTAGTTCCTCGGAGCATCTTGCAGGCGTGGGGCTACCGGGCCGGCCGATTCTAGACATGAGCTTCAAGGAGAAGGAGGATTATATCCAAGATTTCGCCAAACGCTTCCCGAGCCTGAGCTCGATCGAGATGGTGGAGCGCGATCTGGACGCCGAAGTGGAGGACAAGGGGTTAAAGCGATAGGTACAGGGGGAGGAGGAACAATAATAAAGAAAGAATGAGAGAGAGAGAGAGAGAGAGGGGGACAAGCGAAGGAAAGGAAAGGGGAGAGGAAATGGAGGAGCATATCATATGTGTTACGTATGTGTGTACTTATGGGTACCTACCGGCGTGTGCGTCGCTTGAATCAATCGACATCCCCTTCCCTTATCGTGTTCGGGACCACTTACCGGTTATAGCGTCGGGAAATGGCATCGACTACCATATCCTACCTACCTACCTACTTACCCCTAACCAACCCTCTAAAGTACGAATCCACCTATACCATCTACTACCTACCTACCTACTACCGACCAGGTATATATCCTCCCCCCCAACCTCACTACCTACCTAGATAACTTACCTCGCGGACTTCGACAACAAAATTTTTCCATTTATTTTTTTTTATTTTTTTCTACATAAAGATGTAGTAGAAGTGGAGAAAGAAAGGAAAGAAAGAAAGGAAAGGCGTTTCGCAGACCGGGGGGGGGAGGAGACAAGGGCAGTCGAATAACTACCTCCCTAAACCTACCGCCCTCCCCTTTTTTCTTTTTTTTTATATAGGGTACAACCGTACAACAAACCTTATCATATATATAACGGATAACTATAAGTATCATATATACGCACAAATAATGAGTCTTCGCATCTAATAGATCGCGCGCGCGCTGCATTAGGTACCTATGCTAGTTCATGACTTACTGCCTCTTTTTTTTTTTCTTCTACATGCTCCCAAAGGGGGGAGATTTAAGATGAGATTATCACTGCGGTGGTTAAGTTGGGTTAGGAAGGCACTTAGTTACCTAATCTATAAAAAAAAAAATCAACGATTTGTATTTTGATTAAATGAATGCGGCTACCTGTCCACACTTCTCCGAATATCTGTCCTGACTTCTTGGCCTGTAAGGTACCTGATAGTGTGGGTGTTTCGACAGGTGGTTCTTGAACGTAGGGTTTAATGTTTTTTTTCGCACGTATGGTAGCTTCCTCAATCCTCCCTCCTCCTCCTCCTCCTCCCATGGGGTTAACTACCTAAGGTACTCTGACTGACACATCAGACACTATACTTGACATTTCCCAAAGGACCCTGCCGTCAGGGCAGCAGCTTCTCGGCTCTCTTCGGGTCCAAACCGGTTGTGGGTGGTCCTCGTCGTCGATGGGCTCTAATAGCTCGGTCTCGATCCCCCACATATCACATATTCCCACGCCCAATCTCCCACCTTGTGTTTATTATCGCCTTTCCCTAGGTAACTTAGTATCTCCCACATTCACGTGGTGGGCCCTCACGCTCTCTCTATAGGTAGGCCTGTAAGATACCTAGGTAGGTAGCTAGTAAGTCTTTTGAGTTGAGTTGTGCTCGAGGCGGTTGCGACGTATAGTCCTGCTCTAGTCCTTCGGCGTTGTATCCGGCCTCGTCAGCGTGAAAAGAAGGGCGGCGGGTGTCTCGGCCAGCCTTGTCCGGGGCCGGTGGCAGGTCTGGTTATACTGGCCTTGACTATACTGATTTCCGTGATAGGGGCCTTGGATCTGTTGATTCTGGCGCCACTGGTTTTGTGACTGCTACCTCTGGCAGGAGGGCATAACTCAGCAAAGTCAACAGCTCCCTCTCTTCCAATCACCATCAGTCAGCGTCCTAGATCTTGTGAGGTAGTCGGTTCGTCTTGGATACTTGTACTAATTTTGGTTGATTATTTTGGGAGGATTCGCCGGGATTACCAGCGAAAGCCCCCAACAGAGGATTCGGGTAACTGTTTGGAGAAATGAATATTTCCACCGATCATGGAGAAGTCTCCATTCCCTCGTCTTCTTCAATGTATCTTTGCCCAGTCATGGGCCATACACGACATGATTCCCAGATGGAGTACAAATAGTTGGGTTTTTGCACTCAATTCACTCACTTCGTATGCGGCTTCGTCCCGCTTCCCGCTGCGGGCAACCAAGGTCTGACTCTTCCTCTTGAGTGTGCCGGGCGATAGCGACGGTGACTCGGAATCGTTAAAAGAAGGCATGCTTGGAGTCTTTTCCCTGGTAATAGGGTCGGCTAGCTGGCGCTGGCGCTAACCAGCAAGAGTAATGCGTACGAAGCACTGCTCCTAAGATTGGGCTCCTTAGGTAGTATGTCACGTATACGGCAGGAGTAGTAGATTTCTTTATTTCTCGAAAGGCAACGGCCGGAGTGGAAGATTTCTTATATCACACGAAACTCTAGCTCTGTTTCCTTACTTAAGGAGGTACTCCAGACGTGTATATGCGTCATTGATACGCGCTGGAATAAGGACTTTGTACCTAGCTTCCCTCGACGTAAACAAATACTACTACTTCGTATGCGGACCGCGATGGGGAACAACACTCTCCTGTGCCTTTCTATGATTACGCCGCATCATAGTTAGAGAGGTAGCAGACGAGCAGGTAGGTTATATCCTGCCCCCCTTCCAGTAATAAGCACGCTATTCTCTCGGAATTTAATATCATCGAAACCCCCGGCCAAATGGAACTCCTGACGTTCGTATACCATAGTTGTAGGGTATCACCATAGACTGCCGCGGATTATTAGCTATATAAGCACCGCCATCTCAGAAGCCAAAGCCGTCATCTTATACCGTGAAGCTAAGGGACGCTCCCACGTTCCGCTACCTCTCATCGGCCGTCAGGGCATATACGAGGTTGATCTCGGGCATTTCATCTAGGATAGCCGCGATCTCTGGGTCGTCGTAATCGATGACAATGTCCGAGTCTTCACACGAGGCCCGGTCGTAATATGCGTTCCCACGAACTCTTCTGCCCGGCAAGCCGCGCTCCTCTTTCCATTCACACACCATCTGAAGCCACATTCGTTTAAAAGCGAGTAGCATCCCCTCCCAGTATGTGGTGCTCAAGAGCTCCATCCAGGACCTCTTGAGTGCATTCAAACCCGCGCCGTTGAGAATGTCCCACAGGTTAGATGCAGAAGACCAGATCTCATGTCGTGAAGCGAGGTCGATGAAAATAACCGAATTGCTGCCAAATACACGGAAAACTGTCTTGCTGAATCGACAGTTTCTGATATGCATACAATAGTCCGAGACCTCGTAAAAGGGAAAGATGTTAATAGTACGGATATCTGTCTCACCATCGAGTATCTTCTGGAACCAAAAGCGCATCTGGAGACCATCGTGTTCGTCGCGGCATACTCGGCGGTAAATCTCGTCGATTTCCGTGTTCATTATCGGCGCGTCCCAATACCAGTCCCCTTCACGATAATCCCATATGGTGATAGCTTGGAGATCAGAGATTATTTCTTGCGGTATTTCGAGCCCGGTTATAACCTTGTTAAAGGGAGAAGTAATCACTATAATCAGTGTTAGTATTAGATCATAAATCTCTACCGAGCCTTGCAGCATACTTACAGACGTCTCTTGCCGGATTAAACCACTTAAATGCCTCGAGATGTGGATTATTACTCTCAGAATACTTGCGATGAATAAAATCGCCCTCCCTTAGGAAGTATATTCCTCGCGAGGCTCGGCAAACACGGGTGATGACGGGCGAGTCTAGCACAGGACAGAGTCTACCTCTCCGTCTCCTCACAAAATCCATAAGACTGATAATCTGTCGTCCCAAGGTAGCTTCCCAGACCATGCATTGTAATTCCTGGGGAAGCTTGGCGAATTGAGGAAACTCGAAACCCGGCATCATTTCGGGATTAGGTGGTTCATAGTCTTTGTCTGACCCATCTTCAGACTCATCTCCAGACTCACTCTGAGACTCCTCGTCCAGCTGTGGCTCATTATCCAGCTGAGACTCGTTGTCCGAGTGAGACTCATTGTCCGAGTGAGACTCACCATCCGGCTGGGATTCCCTATCTACCTGAGAGTCTCTGTCCACCTGAGATTCTTTGTCTGATTCGTAAGATGCCATGGTTATGAAAAGTTTACGAATAATATCGTCTTTTTAGTCTATAATCAAGGGATAGGTATTCTCCGATGTGAAATATTTATCGACTCTCCCGGCTGTGAGAAGTTAGTAACAGGAATAAACGATGGTAATCTGGTAAAAAGTAACGCAGCTGATTAAGGTAGTAAAGGTAGTAGTCTAGTAAATGGTATTAAAATGTGCTTAAGTTGGATTCTTAATTGTTATATATACCATATATATATGATGATGTAACATTTTATCGTAGAGAGGTGGTGGACATGGATAGGTACCTATAAAGGGGAAGAGAAGGGAAAGGAGATGAAGGGAGATAAAGGGAAAAGCGATGAAGAAAATGGCACGTACCGGATATTATTATGTCAGAAGGATGAAGCAGACTCACAGAGCAAACCCAATCGTCCTTTTCGGATGGTGGCGTATCAATGATAGAAACGGATATGTTGTTTGCGGGCGCAGTGACAGTGGATAGGAATAACAGGTACCACCTAATAGGTCAATAAGATGAGATGTCGTGATGATAATTGATAGTGGATAATTGTAGGATGAATTTGATTTGTGATTTGGAGTAATTCGTGAAAGGTGAAGGCGAATAGAAAAAAAGAATATACGAAATGAAAGTGGAAAAAGTTAGGGAGAAGGAGACGAAGGAGAAGGGGAAAGGCCCAGATTTAAATAATTTTAAATGTTTTAATCTGTAACTCAGAATGTGAAGGAATTAGTAATTTTCTAACGCTGGAGGAAAGAGCAACGTTTTTATATAGGAATCTTAATGAGCTTAGAAGTATATTCTATTAGGAAGGCGCCGTTAAGGGGAAGCGACGATACAGTGTTGACGCGTGATCTCGTGCTTTCCCGACAGAAGAAAAATCCACCAAATTCAAACTCTTTCTAAAGGACCCACTCACAAGAACCCTTCATGTTTCCATATCGTATTATACATATGCATGTTACTATGTATGCTAACCTGATCATCCGTGTACCTAGGTACGTAGCTCGAATAATTGAATGAGGTATGTACGAGACATGGCAAGGAGGTTTGGTAGAGTAGCTCCTGCAGTCTACAGACCAAAGAAGCACCTTCACAGTCTGAAAGTAATTCTATTCATATTATTCTTATAATATACTATCCCGTGTAAGCACATACAATGAGGGTACTTAATAATACCATTCCCCCTTTTTTATTAACTTGACGGGATACTTTATAAGATCATCTATCTACGCACGGCGATGAACTAAAACTGACACTCATAAAGCGCATGGCGAGGCAGACGTTATTGCACACAATACTACTTTAACTAGAAACTGTACAGGTCTCTCTTCACTTACCTAGACTTCCCTTACCGGATATAATATGTAGGCCGTACAGATATCCAATCTACCATCGTTAGCGAGTGAGGTTTATAAGATGGCATTCTCATACAGTCGGGTAGTGTGATATTTCCTCAAAGAAAACATGATGATTTAGGTACACAGTTAAACTAGGTACCTAAGTGCAATTGATTTTTTCTTATTTATGAAATAGATACCTGTGTTTATATCTTTAGAACTTAAGGCGTTGAGATAATACGAAACTCCAGTGCATCACGTTTTCATCTCTCGACTAGTCTATTTTCTAACAGCTCTTAACAAGTGATCAATGCATTGTAGATAAGTTCGTAACCCTAACATAACCATCTTAACCAGAATGTCATTCTTAGTGAATACTCTGTCGAGAATCATACCTCAGAAAATATTACTTCTATGATCGAAAGGCAAGTTATGCGTACGTACCAGGTAGGTATACATTGAGGTCCCAAATATAAAAGCTTCGCCAATAATATAGCATTACAAAGTGTGAAGTTACTTTGCGGCTCTTCCAAGTAAGAGGTACCTGATAAAAAGAACCGAACCGGGCTGAGAGCGTATGTGAAGCGTTTTTTCTCGGTTGAGTTTACGTTAACAGGCTCCCACCAAGGACAGGTACCACTTAGCCAAAATACCCAATGCCACTCCTCTGTCCAGGTTCCATGTACATGGTCGTCAGATCACGATTAGAATGATGGATTGCGCATATCCATGTTCCCCATTAATATCATGACTATTAAGCGCATGGTACTAGGTAAGTTGGGTTTACATGTAGTAGAAAGCAGCTTACTGTTCAATTGCAACCCCTTAAGACTTTGGGGGGCGTACCTCTGCCATTGTCCATCCAGCGCCGCTATAGCGCTCGAACGAGGTATGCAGAAGGGTAACAGATGTAAGATTGATACATATAGTAGCCACTCTCTCCCATGTCCCCACCCCAATAAATAACTTAGCCATGCATGGCGTTATGGGAAACCACTGTTTTGCTTTAGAGGAACCGTATATTGTCTAGAATAAGGCGATAGGATAGGTCGATAGCTGTTAGGAGATGTCCCTGAGCATCTCCGTCGAAGCGGATTGGTCGTCTTCTGAACGTAATGTAGTCTCGGGCTGGGACCGTTACTTGCCGACACTCATATATTATGCCCGATCACGAAGCCGCCGGTTGTTCTCGAATCGTGATTAGATCAATCTAGTACGAGCGTCTCCTCCGCCGTATATGTATGCGCAATCCTACACATATACATTTACTTTGGGAAAAGCAAGTGAATACGACTCTGTCTGTATTGTTTGAAAAGGGGTGTAGTCAAATTCTCGATGCTAGCTCTATTCCACCTAGAAGCCTACCTCATGGGCATCTACATCGTATGCATTACACCCCTATTCATGCCATGGAACCAGAAATTCCTATAGAATCTAGCCAGCCCATGGATCGACAAACACCGTCGGTGGTAGGGTAGGTTTCTCCATCGGTTCTACCATCCCACGCTCGTACATCAGTAGCCACACAGCATCAGGATCAACTGTCTCCAGCGCGGTCTTGGCCTCATGATTTGTGGTCAATGTGTCTACCAATAGCAGAAGAATCTGATCGAAAATATCGTCGTCGATTTGGACGTAGGTGACGATGGCCACTAGGAGCCCTTGCACGGCTTCCCAGACCTGCGCCGCCTGGGTAAATCTTCCTAGTGCCGTGTTCGAGACGGCATCAACGGTTCTATTGGGCTCCTTGCCCTCGATTCCGTCTTGGGAGCGGATGGGTATCAGTATACCACGATCTGGCTTGTCGTTACGTATCTTCTTGGTATTGATCTTCACCTTGCCACTTGAAGTCGCTTCAACCTTCGCCTTCATGCACCACCGACCGAGATTATCCCACCATTCCGTCTTAATCCTAGTGTTAAGGAAATCCCCCGCGCTCTGACATAGCATAGCTAGGGCACGGCAGGCTGAAATAACAACGAAAGATTCCGAGTCGTACAATCTCTCAACCAGGACAGGCCATATCGAATTGACTAGAGGTAAAAATGCTTCCTCGTCTGGTGATAGTGCTGGGCAGACGATACTTAGAAGGTCGAGAAGCGATTTCCGTAACGTTGGCGAAGAAGATGTCAAGTAGTGTTGTGTCAAGTCCGTGATACGAGCAAGGATCTTAAAGGTAAGTGTTTTGGGCGGTGGCTGCTTCTCTACTTCAGTGCTGGATTCTTCTTCCTCTCCGTTAGTCCCGTCTTCATTCTCCGTCAATTCCGTTCTTTTCCAAGGCCGGTTTGGATGATGCTCGATTGAATCATTCTCGAGCTCCTCCAGCTGTCGTCTCTCTCGTTTTTCAATGATGGTCGAGAGTATGTTATAGATATCCTCAACTGTAGCGATGGCAGGGGGGCTTTTTTTGTGACTCTTTGTAGACGATTTCACCTCATCCAATAGCAAATGGTCAGAATGTGACCCCTGCTGCACAACTTCTGTGAGGACACTGAAAATGCTTTCCACAAATAAAGGATACCCATGGTAATTATCTAAAGCTGCAAAAATGGATGCAACCACGTCGTCGAGGTATGGGATTAGCTTTGGACCAGTGAGTTTTATCATCATTCGTAAGACTTGAGTCGACGCAGGCGATATATCAAACGTGTTTAAGCGCAGGGACACTGAGTTAACCATGTAATCAACATTGTCAATGATCAGATCCGTAACGCTGGGGTATCCGCATGATGCGGCAATGTTATTGAGGCTGATAATCGCATGGTCCCGTAATGTAGGAACCCCTGAACCTAGAAACGTTGCGATAGGATATAGCACGTCGATGAGTTCTGGACGAAACCCTTCTTTCATCCTTGACGCAGCAAAAGTTGTGACTTCTAAAGCCAGAGCTTGCAGTCGCCAGTCTAATTCTTCTGCCTCAGCTTGAGAATCTAGAACGGTGACCGAGAATGAATATAGTTCTTGGAAGGCAGTATCACTTCCATTCGATGCATTAGCCGCCGAGGTTAGATCGAGGAATTCATCCAAGTCGGCGGATTGCGATAACCCCGACTTAACCAGCTCAAAGGTTAACCAGTATGATGCAACCTGACTAAGTCCCGTAGATTCTCGAACTTGATTGAGCAAATCCTCTGCTAATTTGCCTTGTGATATAGGGCCGACTTTTGATAAAAAGTCGAGAAGTGCTATCCGCGTAGAGCGCTCTGTTTCCTGCGCGATAATAACGGCCGGAAATGTGCTAGGACCATCCCTTCTTACAACTTCCGTATTTAAATCTATGGCGCCCGAAGGAAGTTCAGACATGCCGCTAGATTTTGATGCCAGGGCAAGTACTGTGGTGCTGTCCCGGAGCGAGGCGGCTAGTGAGTCGCCAAGAATTGACGAGTAGTCGATCTGAAGAGTGGTGATGAGATGCTGACCTTTGATAAGATTTCGAATTGCTCTTTCTTTCAACTTGTCGTCACTGGCTTGCACCAGTCGAGGGAGGCTTGTAACCCAGTTGTATACCGCAGTTTTAATCGCATCTCCAAGTTCCGGATAAATCCTCGCGAGATCTATCAGACTCGTTTCAAGAATGGATTTCTCTCTTTCTTCATCCGTAAGAATGATAGCACTCTCGACTAATATAGATTGGCATTCCTTCAGAGAATCGTGGCATTCGTCCAGAAGAGCAATGCATAATCTTTCCAAAGCGGTTCGAACGTCTTCGGAATCAGTATTGCGCAACTTCAGTACACTTGCTAAAGCAAGTTTTATTTTAGATGAGGTTGCTTTCAACCATGAAGACGATAGGACCTTTCCCTCGTTACTAGTCTCATTATTCCCAGATATTTGCTTATTTATTATTCCAATGATCTTTATGTCTCCCAGGACCCTCGTAATCACATCCTTCAAGGCATCAACGCCGGCAACTAGGACTCTTCTTTGGATTTTCAGTGCCGGAGGGGGCGTAAGAAGCTTGCTGAGGGATGAAACTATTCCAGGTAAAAAGGTAGCTATAGCGGCTTGATCTCTGATCGAAACCTGAAGTGCGTTTAACGTGCCTAGGGCCTCAAGTCGGATATCTGGCGTTTTACCATCGGTAATCCCATCTAGTACAACAGTTATAGCATGGCCTAATGTAGGTATTGCATTCGCTTCTACCAGAGTCGCTGCACCAGCAGATGAAGATCCGGTAGCCTTAATCAACGACGTCAAGGTCTTAAATGTTTCCAGTTCCGTCTCCTCGGGAACATAATCCTTCCTTTCCTGGCTAGGAGATCCATCAATGACGAAGGTAAGAAATATGAGAAGTTGCTGAGAAAGGTCCGTCGGGACTTTCTCTTTCCATCCATATTCAATCAATATCCGCAAGCATCTGATAGTCAGCTCTGTTAAGCGGATAGGGTACTGTTGCTGATTTCGTAGTACATTGGAAAGCGGGAAAAAAATATAATCGGCAAGCTTCTCATCTAAAACGGACTCATTAACAGAAACCTGCTGATCTAGGATAGAAGAAAGATCTTGGACCACATTTGTCAACTCTTTAGCACTTGATTTTTTGTCAGATACACGGACAGTCAAGTTGTTAATGGTGACGCATCGTGGTTTAAGCTAGACTTAGGATCAGCAATGCACTCTTTCTACTTCATTTTAACATATCGAAAGAGAAATGTTGACTAACTTTTTGGAAGAATTCATTTCGTGTGGCCGAGGGGTTGTTGGCCATGTTAATAGTCTTTCATCATTTCAGCTGAAGTCTAGAATGCTGTTGAATGGTGTGATGAGATTGAAATTCGGTTCTAGGGAAAATCCAATGTTTCTATGAAATAAACTGCAAAGTTCCGTAAATGCTTAATGGGGTATGTATGTATCTTATGAGGTATATAGGTCAATCGCGAAAAGAAAATATGCATTTATAGGGGTAATCATTTATAAAAGGTACAGTATAGACTGTACCTATACCTGTTACCCCTGAGCCCTAAAACTATACATCTATAAATGTTCTTTTCCTAAGCATCATAAAGAAGAAATATCAGATCGTCAAGTGAATTAGGTACCGATAATAACTCTTTGACATTACGCGTAAAATGTCACCGCCAGAGACTTTCACCACAACGGTGCATCCTTTTCAATCTCCAACGCCACATGCATGTGCGTATGAAGTTGGTCTATCTAATGCGAAAAATGCTCTCGTTTTCATCGGCGGGCTTGGTGACGGGCCTCATACGGTGCCTTACCCGCGAGCTATAGCTAAACGCCTAGAAACAGAGACGGAGCTAAGCTTCTCAGTGTTTGAATTTAGACTGTCTAGTTCATTTTCGGGCTTCGGTTTCATGCGGCTGGCGAACGACGTAGCTGATATTTCAGCGCTTGTCAAATACTTGCGAAGCATAGGAAAGCAGCGTGTAGTCCTGATGGGCCATTCCACCGGTAGCCAGGATTGTATGGAATATACATCACCTTCCCATGACCTTGCGCCTGTCGAAGGATATATTCTACAGGCACCAGTATCCGACCGTGGCTGCGCGATACTGGAAATGGGCGAGTCTAAACTAGACGAAGGCCTTAAAGTGGCTAGGGAGCTCATTGCTTCTGGCCAAGGTAACCAGCGCATTCCACCCGAACACATCTCGCCAAGCTTTCGTAACGTTCCTATATCCGCATCGCGATGGTATGCTCTTGGAGCAACCGAGTACGTATCTTGACACTGGATATTATTATATCTCACTCGACTAACTAACCTATTTCGTAGTGGAGAAGACAATTACTTCGACCCTAGCCTTTCAGATGATGTGACTAGGCCTTACTGGCAGCGGGTTGATAAACCTCTTCTCATCCTTTACTCCGGGAGCGACGAATTTGTGTCTAGTTCCGTCGATAAGAAAGCATTAGTGCATCATTGGAAAACACTCTGTCGACCAGGCATTGCGAGTGAGCTTTCCGGTACCATTCCGGGCGCGGGCCATAGAGTGGAAGAGCCGGGGGCGGAAAACTGGCTTGTTAGCACGGTAGTCGATTTTCTGCGAGGGATCAAATAATCCGACATCTTTGAGTCTTCGGGATGCTCCATTTCTATCAAATTAGCTTACACGTACCTAAGGTCTCAGTGCACTTTCGGCCTGTGTAGCAAACAATGATTCCAACTACCGGATGATGGTTTGCATACATCTGTAAGAGAATCAAGCGTAAGATAGTCGGGATTTAGTGTAGGCCGCGCCCACTAGTGTATGTCCGGGAGGGAGGTCGGCGATCGCACGGGGTACGGACGCCTCGCTTGAGTTATCATCGCCGAATGCACCAGATGAACACCGTTAGGGCGTTTAGTCACTTTTAAAAGCACCACTAGATTCAAATCGCAAACTTACAACTTCTTCCTCTTTTTATTATTATTACTTCGCAGATTTGATCGTGTTCCAACCGCGAACGTAGTAATTGTACCACGCCATAATATCATCTCTATCTTCTCATTCGCAACGAAGCTTGACTATTCAAGATGTGTTTCGGCGCAACTTGCCCGACTTGCTGTCAGTTTATTTTAAAGCATGCTCCCATCTTATAGATTCATCATATTAACGATATCGCAGCAGGAAAGGCCTGGCGGGGATGCGGTTCACACATCCCGGCGGCACTCGCGGGAGTTCCGGAAGAACAATGGTGTACTTGCAAGCCTCAAGTCATGGTTGATGGAAAGCCCTATCCTCCTTCGGCCAAAATGGAGATTCCGGGGGTGTCATGGTTAAGCAACATGTTCGGAGGCGGAAATGACAAACGGGTTGAAGAAAAGAGCGGAGCGGATACAAAGAACAAGGACGAGCTTTAGATGATACTATAATATGATACTTATGATATCTACCTACATGGACCAGGCTAGGTATAATCATGTATTACCGCATTTTTCCGCAAATTGCGGTTTCTGAGCGAAACACTTTTTTGTACGCTATACCACTTACAGTTAGCATATCATTGAGGCTCTTATAGGTTTCCTATCAAAATAGCTTAGTAAGATTGTTTTGCACGTGATATATCGGATGATAAATAAGTTATATTAAATTTGATTGGTTAAAATTTGATAAGAAAAATCCCTCACTGTAATTACATAATAGCTGAAGTCAAGACCACCCCTGTAGTAGATCTTTCAAAGTAGTTTAGCTTCACAAAAAGTGTTTCGCTCAGAAACCGCAATTTGCGGAAAAATGCGGTACTAAGTTCGATATTATCAAGTACTAGAGGTACCTACTTGTTCTTAGGTAACTTTCGAGGGCCGATGCAACTTCGCTCCCCTTTATCTTGAATCAGTCAATCATCATACGTCACCCCGCTCTCGATAAGTGCCAATTACCATGTTTAGGTTCGTTAGACGAGAGTTAGTCAACTAACTTATCACCGCAATTGATAAGGGATATTATTAACGCTCGTTATCTTCTTCTTCTTCTACTACTTTTACTACTACTACTTCTACTACTACTATCATTTCTATTACTTCTACTTACTACAACCTATAATCTTTTGATCCTCCCGGACGATGGATATTCTTAGCTTTTATAGTTAGATCATCGTTGAGCTGTCTCTTTGCTAGACATATACTCTATAGATTATTATCGTTACTTGAAATGTTACTCCTTAATCCCTTCTTTATATTTGCTACGTGCCTTATATTAGGCATCGTTTATATCTGGCGATGTATCTCCTCTCCTCTAGCAAAATTACCTGGCCCCAGAATCTCCCTATTCACTTCTTGGATACTCAAGTACTATGAATTACACGCTCATCGTACAAGATACGTTCATAAGCTTCACCAAAAATACGGGCCCGTTGTTCGGATAGCCCCGAACGAGGTATCATTCGCGTCTCTTGAAGGTATTAAGGAGATCTATGGCTCTGGTGGAAGCGGTTATGATAAAACCGAGTTTTATAATCTATTTATGGTATACGGTAGGAGGTAAGAAATAGCGCCGAGTATCTTGCTCTATTCACTTGACTATTAGGCATATTTTGCAGTGGTGCTGAGATTTTGGGGGTAGAATGACAAGCTCACTAGATATTACAGGACCATGTTTAGTACTCTAAATAAAGATGATGTAAGTCTTAGATGTCTTGGATTGTTACGAACCTTAGTAACCTGACATATATCCAGCATGCCAGGAGAAAGAGAGTCCTTGCGGACCGATATGCGAATAGCAACATCCTAAAGTCAGAGTCGCTTAATGGGATCAGAATCCGGTCAAAAAGATTTATAGAGAGGTGCTCTAAGTCCGTCGGTGGGAGTGTTGATATGTTCGTAAGTAGAAGTGCCGTTATAGACTAATGAATGAAAACAGATATACTGATTCAAACCCAGATATGTATGAAGACATTGATATTAAGCCACCAGTGTTTCAGGGTTTCGCTAAGTAGGTGATATAGGCCTACACAACTATGCGTTTGACTGCGTAGCGCATCACCTCTTTCATCCTTACGGATCAGATTCGCTCCGAAATCCAAAGGATGAAGAAATTATGAAGCAGGTGACCTTTGACGACAGTCTTCAGAGTCAGTCTCGATTCCAAGCCCCGCTAGCTTTAACACTTATGCTCATAGATGTTAGACCGTCTTATTCAGTACTATAATCCAACCCTTCATGAGATGGTCGGAAACTTTTTATCTTTGTTTGTCAGACCACGCGAAACACCTTTAGCCGACGACATGGTCATGTCTGCGAGCTCGAAAACTAGCCCAGCGCAATTCACACTATTAAATCGCATGCAGGACAAGGCCTATGACCTGGAACAGATTGACATGGCAGCCGAATGTCTTGACCACATGGGCGCAGGCATCGATACCACCGGTGACGCGTTGTGTTTTCTGTTGTGGGAGATTTCGCAACCTCGCTCGTTCCACGTTCAACGGCAGCTCCGAGAAGAACTCCGCTCCAACCCAGAGGCGGGGTTTGACAAGCTTCCCTATCTAGACGCAGTTGTCATGGAAGGATTACGTTGTTTCCCTGCAATCCCTATGTCACTCCCGCGATATGTACCGGTTGGCGGTCGTACTATTGATGGTCATTTCATCCCCGAAAAAACTATAGTGAGCTGTCAAGCGTACTCTGCTCATCGAATTGATGAAACCGTATTCCCACAACCAGACAAATTCGAACCGGATCGCTGGTTGCAACAGACCGGAGAGCTAGAGAGAAAACGGCTGTTTTTCGCCTTTGCTAGCGGAGGGAGAGGTTGTGTTGGGAAACAGTAAGTAGGAGTCAGCCCTACAGCATACCGAGACCTCGGGAATGTACTTGCTTACAAGTTATAAAATACTAACTCCTTTAATAATAGCTTGGCGCTCGCCGAGATGAAAATTTTGCTCGTAGACCTTTACTCGCGGTTCACCACTCTCCCCGACCCGTCTATGACCATTCAAGAGATGGAAATGTCAGATCTGTTGATTTCTTCACAGCCTCGGGGAAAGAGATGTCTTTTGAGACTTGTTCCTTCAAAATAAAGATATAAAAGGCTCTAAGCACAAATTATCGAGAAATATCTAATAATTCAATGTATTAAGCGCTGCTACTGTATATACGCGTCGTATGAAATTAAATTGAAATATATCAAACTAGCCATCTTTGCCTTGCCACGTAACTTTCTAGAAAAAGATGTGAAGTATGGTGCTGTTGGCCATTTTTACATTACCTATTTAGATTTATTGATTATTGACTTGCCACAATTTAATCTTCCTAGCTACTAGGTAGTTATGCACTGACAAGCATGTTTATGCCACAAATATAGTATGACGCCCAAATCAACCTACGCGGAAGCTTGAAATGTATAACCTTACATAGATACACTTACCTGGATTACAGCTGAAGGGAACGTACAATGAGAGCCTTCTATACGACTAAAGACTAAATAATAAAACACCAATGGAGAAATATCTCACGAGGCAGATTGTATTTCTTAACATGTAAAAGTTGGCCAGAGAGAACTTCTAGCCTCCCTGTAAATCTATATTTATAATATTCAGTATAGTGCCACAGAAATTATTACACGACCATACCGCCGTGATGTTAAATACTAGGCAATTACTTACCGTTAGGACCTACGGTATTACCATAGTCCATAGTACAACAGCGTCACACGATAGAGAGTCAAGATCGCATCATTGCATACCTCCCAACACAACCCTCACGAATGGCAAAGGTGAATCTTCAGACAAGACCAAGTCTTGTGGCAGGTTATCGAGCGAGGCGCACTATATCGAGACTTGCCACGGTACATACCTCCTTCCAATCTCAGGCGCCCTGTAGCAGCTACGCAGCTAGGTACGCTGGCTCTCGTGCGAGGACGGCTAGGCGTTTGTTGAGAGGACGACGCATGAAAAGAAAAGATAATGAAAAAAAAGTCGTACGAGTTCGAAAAGAGCAAACTACACATTCCGCGCTAGAGCCCCGATACCTGTAGTCGTTCAATGAACGAGTCCGTGGGAAGAAAAACGGCCGCGTAGCCGTACGACCGAGGCGTCCTACTGTGCAGACCTGAGTCCAAAACAAACGCCGTCGTGTCGTGGCCGAGAGGAATACCCGGTAGGTGCCGCGCAGCAGGTCGCAGCCCGAGGGCCAGCCCCGTCCGACACGGTGTAGCGATGGCAGGCGTGTGCGTAGGAGATAGACGAGCGATCGAATAGGAACCAGGTCCGTCCTCAGAGCCGCAGTAGAGATGAGAGGGGGCAGGGTCGTCGAGTGTTGGGTTTAGGCTGGGAGACATCGTCGTCTTACCTGCGTATTTCCACGATTGCTCAACGTCCTTGTTTTTTTCGACCTGTCGGAAATCCGAATCGTGCTTTTAGAAGATGGCCTGGCCATGAAGGAGGGGGGGGAAGCATGGGTCTGGCTTCATTGGGGGAGGAAGGGAGTCTTTGGAAGACCACGAGGCTGAGTTCCTTCTAGATAGGTAGATAGATGATCTGGAGAAGAAGTAGGAGAAGACAAAATTTTTTTTTGAAAAGAAAGGGGGTGTGTCATTGATGAACGGCGACTGACCAGGGACTCTCTGCATCTGATTCTGCACATAATCCCCGAAGCGAGCGTATACCTACCCGTATCTCGCGTACCTCGATGCCACATTACATTATTGTGACCGGCCTATGTATGCAAGCTGTATGCAACCCTCGAACGATGGGGACGGGGGGGAAGGGGGAAGGGGAGGGACTTGGAGGGATGTGAAAGACTTCTTCAGTCAGCCACAGGGGACGCGATATCGTTACAAAGCGCCAGATTAGCTAGACCTACCTGACCTAGTTGACAGGCCTCAACGCATGCTGCAGCGAGGCGAGCCAGGTTCACTGCCGACTAGGTAATAGAAGACGTGCAGACGTCTGATGCTTGCAGGACAACGTGGGGGTCGGAAATATGATGGGGGAGGGGAAGGGGGGGAGCTGAAGGCGAGAGGATACGGTACAGGTTATGTATGTATGTACGCAGGGAGCAGAGACGGAACTAATAATGGGACAGTTTGCATCCCATACGCGTGTCGATCTAGATTAGGCACGGAACTGGGGATGGTGCGTGTTGAGGACGCGAGGGAGACGAGCTAGCATAGGTACCTAGGGGGTAGGTACACGAGAAAGTAGTGGACGACACTACCCGGCTGTTTATACTTAATAGTACGTAGGTGAATAGGTGGGAATTAACAATAGTCGGTTATGCAAATAGCTATTATACCTAGCACAAGGCACAAGATCATTTCTAAGATAGCTCTAACGTCTACGCCAACTAACTAGCCAGCCAGCCAGCCATGGTCTACCGATCGGACGTCCCAATCTATCTGAAACCTCGTAGCAGAAGCGCACGCTGCCGGATGGGCATTCTAGAAGACTGCCTCTACCGTCCGGCCGGGAATCATAGGAGTCGGCGGAAGTTAGCGGGACGATAAATCCGACGTAGAGGGAGGAGAAGGAAGGGGGAAGAGATTGGATACTGTATGTACAAACCAGGTCTTCGGGACTAGCTAGCCAGCTACCCTCCTTGGTATAGCGACGAAATTTGTGTCTGCAGTGTCACGTCACAGATATCTGTGCCAAACGACCAAGTACCCTATCACCTCCTCTCTCTCTCCCCGTCACGAGTCTCAACCTAGCATGGGTAGCAAAGCTGAAAACTACCCTAAAGGAGGGGGGGCAAGGGTAGAAGAGCACGGCTTCGGCGCTTCAGACCCTTTCTTTTGGTGCCTTTTCTCTTGGTTTTTTTTTTCTTTTCTCCCCTCCTCTTCTGCTCTCCGTTACGTGGACATCCGCGGTGCCAAGATCGGCCAAACCCGTGCTCTCTGAGAGGAGGATAGGCCGTGAAGGAGTGTATGAATATGGACATAAGATCCGTCTAGATCTGGCAGCTCTGACGTAAATCAACAGCCAGTTCATGCCCAGTTGGCGACTCGGCAATGTATCACTGACATATGGATCTATATGCGGGCCAGCACTAAGCGACCTGACAGATCGTGACCCGACAAAGATCAGGGCGCGGAGCCGGCTCGAAAGGCCAAAGGGGGTCGGCTGCATATGATCAAAGTGGGAAGGCGATGAGGAGTAACAAGCATGTCCAACCTTTTTATTTATTATAATCTTTTTTTTTCTCTTTCTTTGCATTGTTGCTTTTTTCTTCTTCAACGAATGTCCTGTTGTTAGTATGTGTAATCCGTATAATACAGTAAACTGCCACTGGCGAAAGGTGGTGCCGTTACCACCAACCATGTTGCCTACCCTACGTACTTCCTTTCGCTCACACCCTCCCCTCCCCCCTTCCCCCTAGTCATGTGAGATATGACCTGTAGAATATCGGCGTAGGGATATCCCATTACCGCCATCTCCTACTTTATGGTGCGTGCGTCATCTACTGCCGGATCTGCTTTATCTTGCGTACATACCCGGGAACTCTTTGGGTAATGTAGCTCGACGCTCGGTAGGTAAACGGATATAACCCTTTTCCCTCTTCTTTTTCTCCTTCTGAATCCTTGGACACTTACGATCCTTGTATCTTTCGTATCTCACCGCTCTACAGAAAATCCATTACACCGTTAGGTTTCCTCTATTTAGCGATTGTTATTATTATGATGAGCTTGGCATCCACGTTTGCGTTGCTTCTGGAGAGGGGCGCGCGCCGGATAGGATCGTGGATTGGCTCTACCGTGGCTCCTGCATGGTACGATGATTTAACACAACTCAAGAGGTAAGTGTACATACAAGTACAGGGTTAATGTGTGTTGTAACTTGTTTGCCGGGTCATCGGGGGGTCTTGTCATCTCCTTGTTTTTTTTTTTTTTCCTCCGTGTCACTTTTCATATATCTACCTTAGATTGTTAAGATCCAGAAAGAGACGGCTTGGGTTGTGTGCGTAACGTATGGATGCGTATATGTACCGTACATATGCGAATGTAGTATTATAACGTAATTTCTGTGCGTACTTGTGCATTTACTGGTACCGGCTCAGATCAAAGCTGTAGATTATGAGAGAAAAAAAAAAACGACGAGATCTCTCAAAAAACTTAATCTTACTATTATCATAATAATATGTACCATATCACATACTTACAACGTACTCTCTACGACAACGGGTAGCAAAAAGCGGCACGGGCCTTTACCCGCAAGTGGAACCATGGGATACGATACACATGCCTGTTATAGAAAGACTTTCTGTGCTATGATATATGGCACCCAATTATTCTCGTCGTGCTACGCCGTTGGGGTATTAAATCCTCTCCGGATTTGCCTAACTGCATATGCTAGCTTGCTAAAGAAACGGCTTATCATACCAACCTGTAACAGGTATAGATCGTGACGGGTAAGCTGGTATGACGATCTATCTCGGACTACGGTCCCTTTCTGGTCGAATCAACCCAATGCTCGAGCTCGTGCCCTTTTCACCCAAGATGTTGTTTCGGTCAGCGGGTTGAGAAAACAAAAAAAATATGGGAAGTACCCAAACCAAATTTCGGACTAGGTAGTACCTTGGTAAACTCAGCAGGCTCAGCTTCTTCAAATGCTCACTCGTTGTTTATTAGATCCTGGCGAGGGCATGTGTAAACGTCAGCACGTAGATCACATATCCTAACCTTCCTATGTAGAACTTTCCTCCTTTCCAGCCCAACCCATGTTGTCCCGATAAAAGAACGCAGCAATTTACCAACCCAATCCACTTAGCAGCTTCGGTACCGCTAATAATCCTGAAATCCTCTCATCTCCATCTTCCTTCAACCTTTACTCGTTCGGTCGTCCGGAATAGTAGGTAAATATAACATAGCATATAAAAAAAACAAAGTCAATGGATAACATCCGTGTTAAGATCAGCTACAGGCGGCAATAGTAAACAATAGTAAAAGGGAAGAGAAACCAGTGATCGTGACGACATGAACCCCAGCTCAAGAGGGAATCCGGAACAACGCGGGAACGAGAACAGACAACTGCCACCCACCCCTTCTCACGCCAGGGCACAATGACCTCCGTTTATATCGCTGTGCGATGAAATAACCTAGTCCGGCGCGGCGAGGTGCAAGGATGAAATATGAACCACCAGGTAAGCCCCCCCCTTATCACTCGTGCCGTGTAAGCCGTATGCCGCCCAAGCCATAATGCAATGAGACGTAGCCACCAATCCGTAAGTGCCTGTGTAAGTTTTGGGTTTCTAGAAAGCAGCGGAGCCACCGTTCCAGTTGTAGTAGTAGCGGTAGCCTCCTTCTCCGGAGATTGGTTTGCCGCTCTCGATGCTTCTTACAGGATATTTCCAGCCCCCTCCCTCCCCCCTTTTTTTTTTCCTCATTTGCCTGTCTTTTCTTTTGAACAGATGGACATTCGCGGAGCGGGCACGGAACAGTGAAGATATAAACCTGGCGCGACTAGAGTTGATGTTGAAAATAATATAAACATAAATGCAAATTATAAAACCGATCGTGTCGTTAATTTCTTCGTATGTGGAAGGTCGAAACACGAAACGCCCACTGCCTCCGTGCCACGTACACGCGTTCAGACGAGGATAAGATCTGTTAGTTACGCCTTGTAGGTATATGGATTTTGCACTTTGCGCCGCGATGATTCGCTCGTGATGATGCGACGTCCGGGGAAAAAAAAAAAAAAAGAAACCAATGGCGTGGAGGAAGAGAACGCTGCATCATGACGTTCATTTTTCCCAAGACGGAACTGCATCTTATCCAAGTTTCGAAAAGATAAAAGGAAAAAGAAATGAAAAGATTTTCGACAAATAGCATAAGAAACTCGAACCCGAAGGCCTGTCGGATTACCGTCTTGAGAGTGTGCATCCAAACCCATTGACGGCTGCATTTGCATATCATGCGGGGTGCTCACGAGGCATATACACATCCAAGCAATTTACTACCCCAAGTTCTGGGAACCCCCCTTTCCTCTCTCTCTCTCACTCTCTCTCTCTCTGCTTCGGGTAGGATCCGTTTATGCAACGGAGGCAGCGCACGCAAATACGGCCGACTAACAAGACCATTCCAAGTTCCCGCTAACCCAGCAATGATATTATTGCGGGGGATGTCTGGGAGAAGGATCAGGCTTGGTGCCCGACCCTGAGATGTGTCCCGTCTCATGAGCCATATAGTTCGTAAATCCAGGATGAGGCAGTGCGCGCATGATGCCGCTATGCTGGGTGTCATGGCTCGATCGAGGTAAACCGTCGAATGACGGCCCTATATACTGCGAATGTTGGGGCATGGGGACGCCCGCATGGCCGACAAACGGTTGCTGCGCGTTGCCTGTCTGTTGTGAAAACGCATATACAGGCGAATTACTAGGTGCTGCAGAACTAGATTGCCATTGATACATTGCCGACGTCGCTGGACTTGTGTACTCTGATGGAGACGTGAACATCGACGATCTTCTGCTAGAATCGTGAGTGTTGGTGTACACATCGTGAAGGCCCAGATTTGTCGTCGGATGGAGGGATGCTTGACTAGAGATATTCGACGTCTCTACGAACCCCTGTCGTTCCGCGGCCATCTCAGCACCTAGTACTGGTTGGGAGTACGGGGTACCACGAACCGGCATGTCCCCGACGAAGGAATCGCTGGACATTTGGCCCGTCTCGCTCTGTTCCGCACTATTCGCCGGTGGCAAGAGCGCTTGTGTTATGGCCGGCCTTTGGGGCGAGGAGCTGCTCGAAGTTGGCGTTTGGTTACGGTCATCTTCTCTCCCGGGGCTAATGTCTTCGGCATCTGATATATATCCCTGCCCAATCCGGTCGGTTGGCGTCACATAGACTAACGTCCCTCCATCTGGAATCGGGGTCAGCAATGCCTCAAGTCAAATCAGCTTTCCTTTAATGGTTTACCTATCTGGCCGTCTTTGTATCGCTCCTCGCAATAGGCAACCTTGAAGATCTCTTTTAAATACGGCTTCTTAGCCGAGTTGCCGGGATTTTCTTTATCGGCAAAGAAAGATGACAGCGCTTCATTTGTTATATCCTCTAACTTAGCAACATTCAGATACAGTTTTTGTATGCTGGGGTGCTGGTTGTGGTTAGGTTCCACGATCATACGAAGAATATGGTTGAGGAGGTGAATACGTTCTGGGATGATCGGTTAGTACCTAAGAGAAAAAATATATGTTATCTTCCCTGGCAATGCCTTACCGCGTTTATAAAGGTGGTCTGGCTCTTTGTGCCTCACCCTCTGTTCTGCATTGGGGCCCCAAGGCTTTGGCCACCAATCAGGAGCTTTTTCGTCTGATCCGGTATAGGGGTGGGTTGATTGCTTTTTTGGTTCGACTGCTTTTACCCAGGCCTTTGCCATTAGCTTGCACGCACTCTGCTGGATCCCCTTGAATCTTCCTTCATAAAATGACCATATGGCGCCTTCATTACCGACCATAAGCTTTCCCTTCGAGGGAGTGGACGCGGCTGTGGGTTCGTCATCAATAATTTCGCGCTCGCGCCGTGTCATGCTTGCCCTCGGCCGTTTGCGCGCTTTATAATTGCCATCGTCCTCAAACCCTGACAAACCCATAGGCTGGCTGTATCGATGTTCTTGGTTCCAACGTCGAACCGCCTCCAAAGGATGTCGGCTTACTTCCGAATCAAACCCAAATTCTGTTTCGGTATACGTAGAACCGGCAGCTAGATGAAAAATCTTAGTCGACTATTTTAGAAAGAAAGGGGGCCTTCTCCGTAATTAGACCCACCAGCTTGGGCGCGCTGTAGCTCACGGCTTAGAGCGTCAACGTCTAGAAATCTTGATATATTTATCGATGGTATGTTAGGGGCGGTAAAAATATGAGGTTTGCCATCAGTAAAGCTGATGACGACGTAAAACTCCGCCGAAATATTACAACATTCGCGGAGTGCTTTTTCAATAGCCTACTCCATACTTAGTACCACTGCTTCAAGATGTAAATGACTCTGGACCCACCATGGGAGGCCGGCGTATATCCTGAGAGTCCGTAAAACGACCCTCATCGGGAACAGAATCCATAAGGAATCTATCCGGGGGCGGCCAGTAAGCTGTTCGAGGGGGGAAATGATCCCTAGGTTGCCCGACTTCTTGTACCATGGCTGGGAATGGAGAGAACGAGCAAGACTTAGTAGCAGTAACTCGTGGTAGCGGGAGGTTTATTTGAAATGGCCTTTTCCTCAACAGGGCGTAGTTAGTCTAGAATATCAACCACCAGAAGCTCAGTAAGAGCTCCAGCCTGTCACATGCAACTGATCGTCTGAGTTATGTTCGGGCTTTTTTATAAACAGCGCCGCCGATTTCCGATGTCGATGCAGTGCTCGGATATGTCTCACAGATAAAAAAGAGTAAGAAAGGGATTAGAGTAGATGACCACGATATGGTGTTAAAAAGACGCCGGTTGAATGCAGTAGAAGCAGAGGTTCTGTCAGAGCTAATATATGTTGTGATAAGGCAACGAAGATGCGGTGCGCGTGCGCAGTATATGTGCGAGGGTGTGGTTAAAGGGGGGGGGGGAAGGATATCGTGGAGAGATAAGAGTGTAGTGTATATGTAGCATGTAATACTTCGTATTTGACAAGCTCAAACGAGTTTAAGAGTTTAGTAGTGACCTATTTAGGGGGAGAAGCCGAGCATGAAAGCAAAACGCGCATCGATAGCTAAGCCTTCAGACGGGACAACCTTTCTTTGTTTAGAAAACGGCAGCGGGAGCTTGCTTCCTAAGGAGGTTGGCTAGTGGGAACGGACGGGATATCAAAATAAGTGTTATCAGACTTGGATGCAGAGAGCTGGTGGTGGGCGGCTGGAAACTAGGCCAAGCTGAGCATAAGTCTCGTGCCAATAACAAAGAGTAATATCGTAGCGTCAGAGGTGGATGGTTTTGTGTATTCAGTTTAAATGAGCTGAGTAGGCCTAGGGTTGAATCCAAACGGGATCATCAACTGGTCGCAAAGGTTGCGCGCGAAGAACGATGGGTGTCCTCTTTGACTTCTGCAGGGTTATAAGACATCGAGTAGTGAGGCCGCTTTACTCATTCATGATCTACCTCGTCCTGGCACTTCTTGCGGCTGTCTCAGAATCAGCGGGAGGCCGTCGTGACATGAGAGAGAGGGAGCATATAGAGAATCAATTCAGAATAGACGGCGCTAAGATTTGCTCTAAGGCGACGGTCACCCATTGCTTTTCGAGCTATAAAGTTGGATACACAGTGAAGACGATGATATCAACTAGCGTTTACCAACCTGAAATTTAGAGGGAATCCATTGAACGCTATGAGTAGATGAGTCGAGGTGGTGTAAAGGCGGCTAACCAGCATATAGGTTACAAACCACGAGTGCCGGTAGTATAATGCGAGGGATAAGTGATGCGGCGTAGCTAGAGCGTTCGTAAAACCATGTGATTTCCACTGCTGATGCGGCAAGCGGCAGTGATACTCAAGAAGAGAAGAAGAGGAGATAAGCAAGGGGAGGGACGAGAGAGAGTTGCTCAAACGAAACAAGAGCGAAAACGAGGCGAAACGAAACGAAGCGAAGCGAAGCAAAGTGACTTGAGATGAGAGGTTGTAGAGTGAAATGAGTTGACTACTTGCACGGAAACGGAACAACAGCGACAGAATCACTAATTTGACGTTGGGCTGCCCAGGCTCTTCTTCATTAATAAACTTGAGTGAAAAGGGAAAAAGAAAAAGGGATTTCTTAGCAATGGCAAGTAGCTAGGTTACAAGGTTGGTGGAGAAATACTGTGTAGTATGTAGTTGTGGTGGTAGCCGTAGCAATGTAGCAACGAAGTAGTGAAATAAGGTAGTGTAGTGAGTGGTAAGTGATGAGTGGTGAATGGTGAATGATGAATGGTGAGTGGTCTCGAAGAAAGGAAGTGAGGAAGAATAATGATGATGATGACGATGATAGTAATAATAATAATGAAAAAAAAATAGAATAGTTATAACAATAACTTGTAGTTAGTTTAGTTTAGTTAGTTACGTTAATAAAATTAAAAGAAAATAATAATAATAATAAGTTTATGTACTTTTTAGTTAGATCAAACACGTATAAAATGGACAAGGATATGAAGCGGATTTCATCAATCCCCCCTTGTCTTTTCACTTTATTACACGATAAGCCTGGGGTTAAGAGACTGAGCATGGACTAGGCTGTCTTTTTCTATCAGTTGGTTTTGCAAATGTACAAGAAAGAGTGAGGTACATACTTACATACTTACTATAAGGATACTGGTAGGTAGGTAGGAAAGTTCAAGTTAGGAGGTAGGCACGAATATGGATACAAGTAATGGATGCGTGCATGTATTATGTAGGCATGTATGTAAGTAGCGAGGAGGGATGGTTAGGGTACGGTCTACGAGTTACGGGGTACTTTATGACATTGACGGTAATGAGACTGTGAACCGTATGTGGGCTCTCTTTTCTCTCTTCTCTCTCTCTCTCTCTCTCTCTCTCTCTCCCCTTTTTTTAAATTTATAATTCTTTATTTTCTTTTCTTATTTGACAAAAAAAACGACCTACTACGAAGAAGGGAAAAGAGCTATGCAGCCTTGACTCCCTTGTAAACTAACTCAACTTATAGGACCCCAAGAGTGTTCAGTTTTAGAGCAGGGGTGTATAACGGATTATGGATGGCGGCATCATTGAGGCCATGTAAGTACACTACAGTAAAATACAATGCATGGATCGGCCTCCCAACCAATATGATATTCTTCTGGTAGAGTGGGGGAGAGACAGAGTTACAGACAGGCCTGGCCTATTCTACTTACATACGTACATACATATCCATACATATCAGATACTACATACTACATACATACTGCTACATACCTAACGTACATTATGTATGGATGTAGTGTACATACACATAGTACTTACGTAGAAAATACGTACATACCTCAGTACATAAGAATATGATCGATATAGGTACTACATATCTCATGTACTGACGGATTCGTATACTTACACGGGAGATTGCCGAAAGATTATATTATGATAATATTTTTTTGACGACGTAGCGCATATATGCTACATACCTTACTACTACTACATCTTGGTAAGAATATGACATCTGTTCTATGTACCGTAATTCATAGGGGACGATACTCTTGAATAAGCTGCCTCTATTCAACTAAGATTGTTTGCTACTGCTATCTCACAACCTGGATACCTATCTTTTATAATATAAGTAAGTAGTTTGGATTTATAACGAACTTTATGATATAATAGTATATATAAGAGTATATATATATATACTTGTAGGAAAAGGGGGAAAGGGAAAGAGAAAAAAAATAAAGTATCTGTAGTTTAATAGGGTAGGTATATACTAGTAAGTACTAAGTAACTACGTAAAAACAAGATGGTATATATACATAAGATATATAATACGTACATACATACATAGATACATAGGTAGTTGTATGATAGGGTAGGTATATTGACAGGGGAGACAGATCATCCAAAAAAGGCGTGCGGAGAGCGAGAGTGAAAGAGATCACAGAGACAGTGGATAAAGTGATCACGGTCTGATGACTTTACATGGTACGTGGTGCGTGAGACCCCTGTAAACTAGACCAGGGGTGAGCAGGGGGGCATTGAATTAGAATCGGTTGCCCTTAGCTTATTAGCGGGAAAAGGTGGGTTTAAAGTGGCCCTATTCAGTTTAAAAGCGGACTGAGGAGAGTTAGAAAAGCTTACATACCTAGTAATAATAGGTACATACGCTACCTACAACGTAACTACAGTACCTAGTACCTAACTACCTAGTATCAGGTACCTAGCAGCTAGGGAAGGGCTGGAGCTGGAAAGGCTGGCAAAGCTGGAAGGACGGTTCCGGCTGCGATGCCTTGTGGAGTTCTGTGGAGCGACCCGAACACCCCGGGGGGACGGGACAAGATTGCTAGTCCATTAGGGGAGAGAGAGCCTCCCCGACCTAGCTAGCGGTCCTAGCCTTGTTTTACGCGTCATTTCCGAAAATAAAGTACTATGTAATAATAAGAGAGGAACCTTAGAAGATGACATGAACTTGTTAAAAGCCGAAGTAGGTATAACAACTAGTTATACGATAACATGTAATTATATGAAGTTTTTTTATAACAAACAGAAAAAGAGGAAATAATAATAACAATACCTAATGTTTATATTAATATAAACAGAAATCTAAGTATTCAACTCTATATAAATATGTATATATGGTAAGTAATAAACTTAAATGAATGAAAATTATCCTTTTATATATCCTTAGGTTTGTTCAAACATCGCTGTTATACTACCTGGCATGTGTTATGAAGCTATTTTTACCAAGTTGCTTAATACGGGGTTAATAAGTAGGTACCATGTATCAATTATAAAAGTTGTACGGAGTTGCGAAGACTTCACCGTTCAAGTAAAAATCTACCTACATATATGATAATATTAATTATAATAAGTTAAAGATAATTATTCAACATTTCTATGATTGACATTTCCACCCCCCCACGTCGTACTATCCTTGTCATGGCTCCGAGATCTTGAATTTAATGTAGATCAACTTAAGAGACGGATCTGTCAATCGCCTTTCTCGATAAGTTATAACTACACGTACGAGATGGATGGTACGATATGTAAGTGTCGATTATAGTATACTTACACAAAAAGTTAGTTGTGTTAAGACCCTAAGATATATAAGTTGAAAATCGTAAGATCTGGTATAGTAGTTGCCTCTTCTCTCTCCCCCCCCTCCCTTTTTTCTTTTTTTTCTAACATTACTTGATGCGGATTATAATGACGGGCATCTCGAATCCGCAAGCGAGTTCTAATGCAGCCGGCTAAAATAAATCGTGCCGTATGTATGTCGAACTCCTGTCACATCAACATGTGGGGGCCTTTCAGTTTCTTCTATGTAGATAGTTTGCGTACTAGAGTTCTTCGATTGACGGATTCGCTAGAGCTGAAAAAAGGCAACAAGGATGATCCAAGGAGGTCTAGTCTGAGTTAGTCTATGTTACTGACGACGTCCATCTTAGTGTAGTGGTAAACTTCTTCGATCTCTTAACATCTGGCATATAAAATTGCAAACTCGCGGAGGACCAAGGATTCAGAAGCTGTGTGTATGTCTAATGGGTACCTAATCTATATCAAGAACCATGTATTCATATGCATATGCTACCCGTAATAGGATACCTACCTACTATGTAGGAGGTAGGCAAGGTTGCATCTCTGTCAAAGTATTGGCCTGTTCCAAGATGAATCTACGGATAACTGAATTTACCACATTCGAATGCGTCCCAGGGGAAGGGAGGCGACTTAGAGGAAGCGATATCAGGTGCTAGCTTGAAGATGCGAGTACGTGCGTCTCGCCTCGATCAAGTAATAGGTCTTGCTGGTATGATCAGTGTTTCGAAGCTACCTACCTACCTACCTACCTACCTACATACATACATACATACATAACGCACATAGCACCCAGGAACACCTGCAGTAAAAAGCTGGGCTGAATGAGGCACACGGACGATCAGCAGCCAGCTACCATCCACATCGCATACGCCACCATCTGTTGCTCACCAACACTTCTCTTTTCCTAACACAGCCCTTATATTCATTATAATACCCTCTTACCTCTTACCTGCCCACACGGTAGATAAACCACACATACAGTTAAGTTCGCTTTCACTTATAAAGCATACATACCGTAGCCTATTAAGCAGGTAAAAGGTATGGTTAAACTTACTACAACTGGCGCGGGCTAATTCGTAGCTACCTCCTATGTAAGTAATTCGCAGCGGATTGGGCAACCGGAAGATCTATGGATCCAACGACATTAAGTCATTTATCTCCCCTGTTCTGTCTACCAACAACTTCGTGCTCATCTACATGACCTTCGGGCCGATCAAGCCACGTTGTTCATGCGGAATTGAGGAACTTTAATCGAAAGTCCCGGCGCAGCACAGTGAGGCTGTCTGTTCAACGCTCATCTAGGCGCTCGTAGGAAGTCTTCACAATACATGGTCCACCAGCGGTCCATTTACCCCTTACTGACTCTATGCTAGTGAGTATAAGCCTTTATATCTGTTGTACCAACAAAAAAAACATTAGATCAGGTGTACGTATGTATTAGTAGAGGAAAGGGAGAGATCTCTCCAGCAGGGTCCAGGCTCCCGGGATTATTCCAGCAACAGTTCGCCATGTCTTAAAGATACACTCAACCCGCCAATCACTGCTTATGATATGTGTCTTGGTACTGTCTACTGTCTTGCTTGCTAGGCTATGAGGAGCTTGTGTTGGAACTAGTGTCAAAGGTAAGAGAAGAAGTTTCGTCTATGTGAAACCGACAAGACGGAATGACATATTCTACTTGTTCGATGCGATCTACATACGTAATGATAGTCTAGAGACCAGGTACGCACGGTATCTCAGGAGCTCGGCGGCTGGGAATCGTTCGCCTGTTATTTAAAATTATCGACGTATTTACCGACATACCCCTGGAATAGTCTGAACGTTGTGGACGGTTCAAATCCAATTGGTTATTCCCTGACGGACGCCTTACAACTTGGATAGTGAGGCACTGACGAGTTCCTTTCTCTTGTGCTAATATCTTCCCATCGATCGAGACTGTACAGGACGGTTTCTCCTCGGACTACATACATTCCCTATTACCCCTTATTCGCAACGACGCCTTCACCATATATGATCCATGGCCCCGCACACTTACCGAGTTGTCGGGTCGATCGTAATCGTGAATATCCCTTTCGGATATTGCTTCTACTGTTCGTCCGATTATCTCTCCTCCAGATACGATGAATGAGGAAGTTTCGTAATCTCTTAGAATTTTCTAAACCCCCATCTTGAAACAGTTTCCGACGTGATGGAAACGTCTCGAAGAAACCCTCCCCCCCAAAAAGGCACTATCACATGGTTTTCTGCTAGCAACGTTACATACAATATCAGACGTCGCAACATGGGAAGAGGTTCAGCCTCGGCAAGAAGATGAATATTCCCCTCACCTTAAATCCTCATTATTTAAATCTCGTCGTCGTGTTCTGTCCACGATGGCTCAAGTAGTCGCCGGATATCGTAACTATCCAGTCAACAGGACAGCCCAATCAATGTTGGTGAGCCCGTCAACCAATATCAATATCAACTAATGAAAAGCCGAGAACCCACCTCCTTCTCGATAGATGCGGCACGCGTCAGTGGTCGTGGCGGCCAAACCACTCCATTGGGTACTTGTCACGGTACGCCAAGCGACGCCACATAAGAGCAACCTCCTGCTCCTATTTTCATTCGTAAGGCTAGTGGAGGGAAGCATTTGACCTAACGTGTTCAGCAGGGAATTGCCTAGATCCTGCAGGGGTTTTCTTGTGACTTCTCGCATTAGATCGGTAATATGAGAAGATCGAGTTCTCCGGTCCCAAGTGGTCTGAAGGATCATTTATTACTATCTAGCATCTACCGTTAAGATGACAATATTGTCCGATTTAATGTAACTAGTACGGAATACCTACCTCTCTCACCCTTTGAAAGTCTCTTCTTGGATACCTAGATAAATATAAACACGAGAGATATACCACGATGGCGGGCCACCATACTGATGAAAAAAAAAAAAAATTCTGTCAGATGGTTTATTTTTAGCCATCATTACAAGGCATTGCCATACACCACCAACCTGTCAAGTGGATTTCGTCAACTCATATCGAAAGTTGTGCCACCATACGTAAAATCGTCGTTGGCGCCAGCGAAGCCTGACCAAGGCATGAATGTCCTACTTTTCACTCGTCATCTGAGCGAATCTAGGCGCCAGATTGGGGATTCTGAGCAGTACGAACCTTCTCCTTTTTTCGAGAACGCGCTCAGCTATCCATGGTAACGAGAGCCCGCGTTCCGTGTTATGTATGCACACATCATTGTCGCCGACATTGGTCGAAGGAGGATTCTCTCACGGCGACAATGCTACGCCATGTGAGAAGCGTGTACGTACCATCGTCTCGTGTATTACTGTACCTAATAAGTCGCTAGCAGCGCCTGCGTACTAAATAGTAGTAAATACTTGCTTTCGTACCTCATCTACCTAGCCGGAGTCCGAGTGATTCAAGTGCTTCCATTGGACATGGATTGCCATTTTTTTAATCTTTCTCTTTTTTTTTAATCCCTTCCCGCCGTGCTCGATTTTTCCCTCTCCCTTCCAGGCCCTCTTCTTTTTCCCACCCTAATTTCTCAACCGCCCAACCAACTAAGCTCGACAAGGTCCCCCCCCCTTTCCCCCCCCTCGTTTTTTATTTCTCGGGAACCCTTGATGTTACACGGCATCACTACCGCATGCTGCGTGTCTGTCTGTCGTTTACACCTTAGGTAGCTTGCCCAGACATTCGCCAGTCCGTTTTAGACAACGGTTGCATGACCCCGTTCTCTGAGATGATGTTGCGATGCGCACATGGTTGCTTAACCAAATCGTTTCCCTTCCCTCTCCCCCCACCTATAGTACGTGAATAACCAGGTAACTGTACATCGGACCTTGGTAGATAGAAAGTCGATCCGAGAAGGCGGGGGGCTCCGTGGAACTGGCCAATCTTCGAGAAGGCGAGAGGACCGGGCAGTTCTAACCGCTATAGGAATGCTAGATATTGATCTCGTCACCTATCGAGGAGGGCATGGTGTCACGGCTCCCGATCGAGACAGGACGTTGGAGACGGTGCATCATCGAGCTGGACTCTCGTGTATTTACAAAGTCCCTAAGGAGAGAATGTACACTGCATACCCTTATTGTAGGTACACGGGCATACATCATGCATACACTACCTCTTCCTATCTACCTAGTACCTACGTATTCACGTACCTTTGTGCATACTTGGTGGGTATATAGCCTTCTAAGTAATAGATACAAACGAGACAGTTAAGGGGTACCTACCTCCTACTATCGAGGAACATCGTGGGCTTTCCCGTGGATCTCGAGTTAGCATCTCCCCACTCGCCTCCCCGCAACGTGGCCGTCACATTCTTTCTTTTCAAGGACCCGACGGGGATATTGTCAGTTTCTGTCGATAGTTACATGATACTTCGGGCTGTAGGTACTGTACCTAGTTCCAAGGTTGGCGATGAGCTGAGTAAGGTTTAGCCATGTGTGCGGCGGCATGGTCGTGCGACCTCGCTAAGAACGGCTCTTCTAGTTTCCTGCTTCTCATCCCGTCCAATCCCTTTCCCCTTCCCCTCCCTAGCTAACCTATAATATATAGTTGGCGAACAGACTTCACTCCCGGTTTCTGCGCGCGTGCGCGCGCACGCGCACTGTACCGTCTATACCTCATGGGATGTAGGGCCTACATCTAGGCAAGAGGTAGGTAATGTAGGTACCTGACGTACTACGGCCGGGGAACCGCTTACTTATACCAAACAGCCTACCTTACGCCGACCTAATGATCCAGCACGATCGAGAGTCAGGTGGTGGCGCACAGGAAAGTGAAAAGAAAAAGGTAGAAACAGGGGCAGAGGGAATATGTACGGCCTTTGATAACCTGGCCTGTCGATCCCTCACCTGCTCCTTTATCTGCCTCCCCCTTTTCCTTCCTCCTCCTCTTCTCTCCCTCTCCTCCGCCTCTCTACGCACCAGGGACACAGCGGCAGACTACGCAAGACATAGTTCTGCAAAGCTGCTTATCATGCGCCTGGTGAAGTCGTACACGATATTGTAGAATACCGAAAAAAAAACACACAGCGCCTCTTTCTCCTCTCCCCTCCCTTCTCTTTTCGTCTATATCTCTCGCTCTCGCCCTCGCCCTCGCCCTCGCCAAGGTCCGAGTCCGTAGGGTGTAGGTTACCTATACACGAAACGGGGACAGGTGGTGTGAGAGGACGGGCGTGCGAGAGAGGACGTGCAGAGCTGGCGCGGAAAGATGCGGAAGAGATTCGTAGGTGTGGATGGGAGGCGAGAAGGCAAAAAAAAAAAAAAAAGCATCAGCGAAGCTAAAGTCAAGGTACACACCTATGGACAAAAACAGGAATAGACAAACGCCGATCAGCTAGTTAGACCGTCACAACATCAAACAGACATATTCATCACTTCCTGCTGTGTCATGCCATTGGTCCGCGCCGTTGTTATCGTTCGTCCTGACAGCGGCGTCGGATCGCCGACATCTAGAGTGTTGCGCGAGCTGTGTCTTTATGATGATAGATACACCTACCTTTAAGATGCCCCTTGTAACGCCTTCGCGCACTAGCAGTTGCTTGTTACGGTTCGGGATATTACCCATATCATACAGCTTTGTTTAATTTACGTGCTGAGAGCAGTTCGATGATCTACTATCTGACCTGAATATTTTGCTGATTTTATTAGGTACCCCCAGTACTAAATATACACCCTTTTATTATCTCACATGCCTACAAGTAATCGCTGATTCGAATACTTAGGTACCCAGTAGGCTTGTTGCACTGCTGCTTTTCCTGATGTGATTAAGTATGAGAGAGCTACTTGAATATGAGGTATGTACTTTTAGCCAATTTTCTTCTAAACCGTTCCAAGCTCGCCCAAGACATATGACAAACCACAAAACTACAACCAAGGCCTCAATGTAATATCAAATGCGTAGGTTACTCGGTATCTAGACCGGCTTGCTTGACCAAGCCGTAGAACACGCCCTTCTTCTGCATAAGTACTTGTGGTGTATCGAACTCAACCACCTCGCCTTTATCAAGGACGACTATCCTGTCACTGTCCAGAATCGTATTAATGCGGTGAGCGACCGTAATGATAGTACGATGTGCGAAGAGCGAGGAACGCAGTGTATTCTGCAGCATGGCGTCCGTCTCAACGTCAACTGCTGCTGTGGCCTCGTCCAGTACGAGAATGTTGGATGGCGTAAGCATTGCACGGGCTAAAGATACCAATTGTCGCTGGCCGGCTGACAAATTCGATCCTGCAAAAGCGCGTTAGTCCAACATGCCAAAAACTGGCGACAAAGTAAGCCAGGGAGGGAATGTCGATGTGCAAAAACTAATCCCGCTTTCTGCCGTGTGTCCTGACACACTATGCAGGTAGCCGGGTAGACAAAGAGACTCATCGTGTTAAAAAAGATAAAAAAGGCCGCAAGAAACCGTCTGTTAATGATCTACACTTACCGCCTTCGTTTATCTTGGCCTCCAGTCCGCCATCCATGCTTGCCACATGTTCTTTCAGTCGTGCATGATCTATGAGAAACGAGATGTTAGTACACAATGAGGTGGATGATCATAATAGGCAGAGTCATGCTAGAACAGGTGAGATTGGAGTGACGCCTACCTAAAACGCTCCAGAGCTCGGTGTCATCATGAACATGGCCTGGATCTAGATTGTCCCGAACTGTACCTTCGAATAGAGCTGCATCTTGGGGAATGATGGCAAGGCGCCGCCGCAAGTCTAACAATCCGATCGCGGAAGTATTGAGATCATCTATGTTTATGTTTCCATCTACCGGTTCGATTAGGCGGAAAAGGGACAATGTCAATGAAGACTTTCCAGCTCCGGTCCGTCCCACCACACCAATCTTCTCATGAGACTTGATGTCTAAATCAATATTCTTCAACACCAAGTCCAATCCCGGGCGATAGCGAGTGCTGAAGTTGTGAAACTGAACAGCTCCATTTGCAGGCCAGGCAACCGGAGGCCTGTGTCCAGGGACAATCTCAGGAGCCTCACTCGGTAGACGTGCATACTCGAGGACTCGTTCCACCGACACAATGTTTGTCTCCACTTCAACCGTTTGACGAACTATCCAGTTCAGTGACGTGGTGATCTGTAGGGCGTACGACATGGCCAGGCCTACCATCCCAGCACTCAGGCCGCTGTGATTTGTAACAGATATGATGGCAAATCCGGCGGCTCCGAGGATGATGACGGCACCGAGGAATTCTAGTCGGATTGCCAACCACCTATTTGCGCTGATAGACGGGAAGTAAGCTCGGAGGTTTGTATCGACGCGCCATTCATTTTCTAACTCGAAACGGTCCTGTTGTCGGTATGCCCGAATTGTACTAATACCACCCAGCGACTCCTGAAAATGCGCATATATGGGGCTACGGCTGACACTGTCTAGCCGTTTTAATTCTCGTGATGTTCTGAGATAGTAGCGCTGCACCCAGTAGTATATCAGGCTCAGGGGAATGATCAATGCCACGAAGGCGGGTGTGCTAACTGAAATGACGATTAGTGTGAAGCCCGAACGGGCCAAATTTACAAAGAGCATGTTGAAGGTTCTAGCCAAGACTTCATCGAGTCGATACACATCACTTGAGAAGCGATTCAAAATTCTTCCTGCTGGCGTGGTATCGAAGAACGACATTGGTGATCTGAAGATAGCTGTTGCCATGCGCTCGTGCAGCTTCCTCGAGGCCTCAATCGAGCAGAATATCCACAGGATCAGCGTTTGAACAACAGTCAAGGCAGATGAGCCAACTCCGAAAGCAAAGTAGATGCCGAGATATTTCCCAACATTAGGGTTGCCTCCGATGATTCCGTTCATTTCCGCCCAGTTTTTTAACCAAACGCTGCCGCCTAACGAAACGTTAGCATTATATTGCCTTCATAAAGACTTGGGGCTCTGTATCTGAACCTACCAATTTGGGCGGTCTGAGCTGCTACTAAAGTGAAAAGATAGATACTAACAGCGACTAGATTACTAGTCTTGGCATATTCGATGTAGACTGTCAATAGTTAGTTAACATCTCAGTCTAGCGACGTGTGAGGGTATCGGAACACCACGAAGGGTACATACCGTCCCACTTGACTTTTCCCTGTTCTAGATGTTCCTTAGCTTGCTTGGTCTTATAATTAGGTTCCTCTTCATCGTGAAGCTTTCCTCTAGGTCCCTTGAAACTAGCTGTACTTGCTCGCCTTAAGGTCGACATGCTGCCTGTCCGGTTTTGCGCTGCCGACCTGACGGAAGGCCCAGTCTTAATGGGAGCTAGTTCGGCGACATTTTCCTGAGCCTCTTCAATTTCTTCTTTGTCCTGGGTGTTGTCTAGCTCTATGTATGTAGATGTCTCGCTCGAAGAACTCTCTTGACAATTTTCCGAGGAGGCAGGCCCCGACTCTTGCCCAGAGGATTTGATGAGCTCTGCAATACCTCCTTTCATAGCTATCAACTGACGGAATGTACCACTTTCGACAATCTCGCCATCTTTAAGCTGATATATGTAGTCTGCTTCAGGAAGTACTGAGATAGCGTTGGTAGCTAGGATTCGACATTTGGAGCTGAGAAGACCTTTTGGACCTAATACATTCTCGATAATATGTCTGCCGACATGGGAATCGACTGCCGACAAGCAGTCATCAAGTAGATATATATCAGCCCGTGCATATACTGCTCGCGCTAGAGCGACGCGAGCTTTCTGTCCACCACTGAGGGAGATGCCTCTCTCGCCAACAAGTGTTTCGTCGCCATCAGGTAGTTGCGTGAAGTCTGCGAGGAGCGCACAAGCTTTTATGGTTTTCTCATAAAAGTTCGAATCGTATCTGTGTCCAAAAACAATGTTCTCCTTTACAGTTGCGTTCATAATCCATGGCAGCTGAGCGACGTATGCTATTGTACCTTGAACACGTACATCACCTTCTACCTTCCACAAATCACCAAGAACGCTCTGCAATAGAGACGACTTCCCAGATCCAACTCTGCCGACTACACATGTTAGCTCCCCCTTACGGCTGCTAAAGCTGATAGCTCGAAGAACATTCTTGCTCTCGTGACGATTCCATGAAAAGGTTGCGTTCCGAATAACGACCGTGTCATCTCCCCGCTCTTCTGCGGCTGGTCCAATTTGAATGGCATCAGGCTGAACCTCTTCAGCTGTGAGAAAGTCTGTCAAGCGACCCACTGCAACGGTAGCCTCGACTATTGCGGTGATGACCATAGGTAGGATAGCGAGTGGGAATGTGAGTAAGTTAAACAGGGCCAGAGCAGGAAATACGATATCAGTCGTCAGCGGAATGTCACGTGTCCAAACAAAGACAGCAAAGGTTGAGCACGACACCAAAAATGGAGTAGTCGACCAGGTAAAATTGGCAAATGCTTGGCTAGCACCAATTTTACGCAGGTTCTTGAGCTCGAGATCATTCCTGACGTAGTTAAGCTTGTTCATAAAAGCTGTGCTCCAAGCGTATAGCTTGATGCTCTTCATATTGTTGATGATCTCAGCAACTAAGCGACTCCTTGAGTCTTTATTCTTCATCTGCGTCTTTTGCAGACGCTTCATAAATCTTGCGATGAACCCGTTAATAGGAATCATGACGAGTATCACGGCGATGCCGGAGAGCATAGACCACCCGACGAGCTGGTACAACGAGATCATGCAGATTGTAATCTGGAATGGGGCGGACCAGAGTTGCTGAGCGTACTGAGTCAAATCCTGGAGACGTTGCGCATCTACTGCCATATAGTTAACAATATCTCCAGTTGTCTTCGTAGACCTGCCCTCGTTCGAGAGCTTGAGCGATTTCTTGTAGATCGCGGAAGCCAAACCTGACTTGACGCGCATACCCGTGACGAAAGCAAGTTGAAAGTATTGGTGCTATTTGCTTGTTAGTAAATGTGCTTAATACCATACATGAGAAAACTTACACTCATGGTAGTCTGTAAACATGCGACGGAGAACATGGCAATTGCAATAGCAGCACCTTTAACGGGAGGTTGGGGTTCCTTTCCCTCTCCATAAGAATCCACGAAGCTGATGAGGTAGCGCAGAAGCTGGGGCTGTGAGAAAGCTGCTATGTCATTAAAAATCTTGAATACAGTGGCAAGCATATAAGGGCCGCCGTAGGCACGAAACAGCGCCAGCCATAAAGAAGGACGCTTCTTGTATTTTAACTGATACTTCCATGCCTTATCAAAACGATCACCCGTGGTAGATGTCTTGTCACTAGGAGACAGACCCCAAAGGTCTTCCTCAGTCAGATACTGTTTATACCCATACTTCATCATAGAAGTCATCCACGAGAAGGTGAGGCGAGAGAATATAGTCGCATATTCCACCGGACATTCTTCGCCTTCCTCGTCAACTAAAGCCTCGTACGCGCTTGTTTTCTTGGGCCAAAGCCATTCGACGGCGAACTCGATGGCCGAGAGGCCAACCCCGACAGTATAAGTTATAAAGTACGGGGAGTTTGTTGCGTAGATCTGCTGAGAAATCAAGGATCTCAGCTTGACAGCGTATGCAATCAAGAGAAGTAACCAATAAAACAGCGCGACGCCATTGGCGTTTCTCATGCGATCGTGCTCGAGCCATTGGATCGTAAATATGACGCCTAAGGAGAGAAGAGTAAAGAAGGTGGTGAGGACTCGAAAATCGCCAAACCAGATGCCGGGGAAGTTGATGATCTGGATGGCAAGCTGGACGGCGACGTCGGCAAAGATGAGAACGAGGAGCAACTGTGAAGGATGGTTAAACAATACATATTCTCTTGTCTTGTTTATTTTATATAAAAGAAAAAGAAAAAGAAATAAAAAAGTAAATACCTGTTTAATCCAAAAATGCCAATCCTTGGAGACTTCTGTTGGTTTCCGCTTTCGTAGAATGTACCACACCGCCAAAGCGCCGGCGACGATGCCAAAGACATCGACAACAAACACCCATATATCAATGAAACATGGAGTGAAATCATATCTAAAGGGACTTAAAGGACCCCAACCCTCTTCGTTACCACATAATGGCTGTTTAAAATCTTTAGTTGCACTAAGATAGCCATTGCCAAGTTCTTGAAGAGGTCTATATCCAGTAAAAGACCCCGTGGATTGGAGAACCTGCTGAGAATGGTCACCGAATAGCATGACCATGACCGCCTTAAGATGAATATCGGAATCGGATGACAAAGATCATAGTACCGATAGTTAAAAAATAAAAGAGGTAGGGGATCTTAATTGCGCAATAGAGGTCAAAGTTGACGAAAGGTTAAAAGGATGTAATAAAAAAAAAGGTTAGTTACCGTTATAATATTAATAATAATAAGAGAGATGGATGTGCAAAAAGATGGTGATGTAGTACTAGAAATTTTTAGTGGAGAGACGGGTGACGGGAGTGGCGGGTTTTCCATCGGAGTTTAGAAGCTTCCACTTAAAGTCTTAGGTATGTGGTCTACGTATGTAGCTACCTACCTGTTGTTCTTAGGTACATGTATGTACATGTATCTGTGTACCGTTTGTAACCTTGAACCTATCGGTGTCGTCCTATTACACACACATGCACGTATCAATATGAGCTGATGTAATTCCGGCTTCCGGAATTTAGAATTCTACAAGTTATGTATCTATCGATGTAAGTAACCAGCGTATGTGTGTAATAGGTATTTAGTTTATGTTGAATACCTCGTACCTAATATTAGAGATTATGTATCTAGGTATGCACTATATTTGACAGTTCTATGATGCAGGAAAGATTACGTACCCCTGTTCATGTTTATACTTAACCATAATCATAGCTAAATAACAGCATCAAATCGCTAAATAGAAATAATTTGATTTAAATATATCGCTAATATCATAAGGTAATGGCTCTTGATTAATAATGGTATATATATATTTATGTCCTTTCTATAAAGGTATTAAAGTCGTCAATGAGGTCAAACTTCAAGACTGCACTGGGAGCTATGACGATAAGTTGATAACCCCATATAAAGGTCAATTAGGTATCGGAACTCACATCAACATCAATTGTACCTACTGTTGTAGGTAGTGCTGCAAAGAACGGTACGTACCTTGTACATACAGCTAAACCTAATGCCGGTAATGTGCCGAGACGGACTTAAGTCCCGCCATTCTAATCTAATCCGAGAGGTACGCCCGCATTGTGGGGCCCATTACATAGATAGGGTAGGTACCTAAAGTTAAGTATCTGGGGTTAGTTACTTCATAGATTCAATGTTCTCAATCTTCAACATTTCACTACATTTCACAACATTTCACACGCACAAGTTCAACCATTCGCAACATCAACAATAACCCAACTCATTTCGAGATCGCGAGATATAGCCCTTTTCGGTCAGACGCCTAGAATCTTGGTACCCTCACGTCACCTCCCGTCCGATCTTGGCCTGTGTGACTATTCAGGTAGTTGCAGGGCCTCCCCAGGTTCATGCATTCGCCGGGAAGTTCGCCACGCGACGGACCGTCCTCCTCATTTACGATCCCGTCCAAACGAAAGCCAGTTACTCCTTCCGGTACCACTAATACCGGCACACATTCACGACAGAATTCCGATAGTCCGCTGTCGTCTTCCCATCACAAGCGTCTCAAGTTCAACACCTCTCCTGACATAGATCTTTCGAGTATGAGTAAGGTCTTAGGGAAACGACCAGAGCTCGTCGACTTGACGAAGTCTCCCACCGCTTTTCAGCCTCATAAAGGAGCAAAAAAGCTTGTTATTAAGAACCTACGAACTACCTCTCGAGATAATGATCTAGCGAATTATTACGATGGTACCAGGAAAGAATTATTCGATGCTCTAGAAGCTATATTCAACCAGAGACAACCCCGCCAACCACTCGAAAGACTTTATCGTGGAGTGGAGGACCTTTGTAGGTATGGCGCATCCAAGGAACTCTACGATTCGCTACGGGAGAGGTGCGAAAACTACCTGAAAACGGATCTTCTCGCGTCCATAGCGAAAGAAGCTGGTTTTACTTCTACCGAGACGTTGAAGAGCACCTATAAACATTGGGTCATATGGAATGCTCAATCGGTAAACACACATGACATAAACCATTGCCCGAGATCTTCTGAAAGCTAATATACTCTCCTAGACTACGATCCGTTCGGTGTTCAGCTACCTTGATCGGTCATTCTTGATAAGTAGGAAGGATCTCCAACAGATCAACGATATGGCGATAACGCTGTTCAAGTCGACCGTATTTGAAGGTTCCCAGTTACTGCCCCATAACCCGGGTGGCAAATCGATCGCTGGAATATGTGATTTAGTGGACTTTGACCGAAGAGGGGACAGTAACTTCGACCCAGCCCTACTACGTGACTCTATATCGATGCTACATGTCCTGAACATATACGGTAAATGCTTCGATAAACCTTTCTCAGTGACCTCGGCGACCTATTATAAGACGTTCGCCGATGAACAAAGTACCGCGTCCCTCAAGACCTACATTACCAGCTGCCAAAGGCTACTTGCCTCGGAGGACTACCGCTGCAATGCATACAACTTCGACAGTAGCACCAAGAGAAATCTGATGAACGATGCGCACAAGTATCTGATTGACCAGTATTCCGCAAAGCTACTTGATAGCGGCAGCATAAGTAAACTTCTAGACGAGAATGCCGTGGATTCCATGAAAGCCCTTTACGATCTTTTGCGGCTATCCAGTTCAGGTATACAAAAAAGCCTCAAGAAGCCGTGGGAAGAATATATCAAGGAGGCCGGATCGGTAATCGTGAACGATACTTCAAGAGGCGACGAAATGGTCGTTCGGTTGCTTGAATTCAGAAGGTCATTGGATCTCATGATCCGAGACGCATTTGACAGAGATGGCGAATTTACCTACAGCATGCGGCAGGCGTTCGGTAATTTCATCAATGACCGGAAGATTTTGTCCTCGTGGATGACCGGCACCTCGAAAGTTGGTGAGATGATAGCAAAGTATATTGACATGTTGCTTCGAGGTGGCTTGAAAACCTTGCCAAAATCCCTACTGTCCGATATAAAGGACCGTGTTGATGCGGAACAGAGCGGGCTATCAAGCACTGCTGATGAAGATGCCGAGCTAGATCGTCAGCTTGACCTTGTTCTCGAACTGTTTCGTTTTATCGAAGGCAAGGATGTTTTTGAAGCTTTTTACAAACAAGACTTGGCACGGCGCCTTCTAATGGGCCGTAGCGCTAGTGTAGATGCTGAGAAGAGCATGCTCGCCAAGTTGAAAAACGAGTGCGGTTCTAACTTCACTTGTAACTTAGAACAAATGTTTAAAGACCAGCAGGTTGCCCGCGACGACATGGCTTCGTACAAAGCTTGGCGCGAGAGCAACGGACACGGAAAGAGCAGCTTAGATCTCAACGTGAGCATCTTGTCAGCCGCAGCATGGCCAGCCTACCCAGACTCTCAACTCACGCTACCTGACAACGTTGCGACACAAATTGAGCTCTTCGAGAAATACTACGTCAACAAACACACGGGAAGGCGTCTCATGTGGAAGCATTCTCTAGCGCACTGTGTTATTAGGGCGCGTTTTAATAAGGGCCCAAAAGAGCTTCTCGTGAGTGCGTATCAAGCCGTCGTTCTGACGCTGTTCAACCAAGTCGATGATAAGCCAGATGAATTCCTCGCCTATCAACAAATTGCAGAGAATACCGGGTTAAGCGGTCCGACTCTGGACCGTACATTACAGTCCTTAGCGTGTGGGAAAGTCCGCGTTCTCACAAAACATCCGAAGGGGAGGGACATAAATCCGACGGATACCTTTTCCGTCAACAAGGCCTTTACTGATCCTAAATACCGCGTCAAGATTAACCAAATCCAGCTCAAAGAGACGAAAGAGGAAAACCAAGATACCCACGAGCGGGTTGCCCAAGACAGACAATTCGAGTGTCAAGCCGCTATCGTGAGAATCTTGAAGAGTCGGAAGACGTTACCCCACGCCAATCTAGTCGCCGAAGTTATTAACCAGACCAAGGAGAGAGGCGCCATCGAGCCGGCCGAGATCAAGCAGAATATTGAGAAGTAAGCAGCCCCTCTCCCCTTTCCCAGCTGCCCGAATACGTGTTAAATGTTTTTCCTAACTTCTTTTCAGACTCATCGAGAAAGACTACATCGAACGAGAAGGAACCTCATATTCGTACCTGGCGTAGATACGCTGCGATGCGACTACTGCTCCAGCCATCGATTATTATAGTCGGGGGGGAGGACAGCTCCATCGACTTGAGCTCAGAAGTAAGGGTTTTTGGTAAGGGACCATCATGATGGATGTGTTAAGGACATTCCGCGAATAACCAGCAAGGTCGGATTTGCGTCTAGCTAGCTTGTCCTCACAAGAGGTAGTTATACCAGATGAGTAACGAGGAATTTGAACCTGTATCTTACGCCTTACGAATCGTGAGCTCGCTTGCCTTGAAGCTTGACCGGTACCTACCTTACATACATAGATACCGACATGACGACACGAGACTAGCCCTAGCTGATATAATGGATCTATTCATCATAAGCGTAGGTCTTATACTACGTAATACATCTAAGTACTCCTAATAATGTGCAGCATATCTACCTATGCTACAGCAGCTCAGCCCATCATCATCTTCGCCCAATCATCAAAGAAGGCGTTCTCCTCTTCTTCACACACACACACACACACACACACACACACACACACACACACACACGTTCAAGGCTCGATCGGCGACTCGTCATCGTAGAAGCCGGTAGCCCAGACGACGAGGCGGCCGGCCTTGCGCTCGTCGTCGGTGAAGAGGCCGTTCCAGGCGCTCCAGACCTCGCGCAGGCGCACCTTGTGGCGGGCGCCGGGGCCGGACGCGGGGTCGAAGTAGCGGCGCAGGGCGGGCCCGAGGCCCTCGTACCCGACGATGTACCGGGCCATGTCCTCGCCCGGGCGGTCCGCGGGCCACAGGGCGGCGAGGAAGCCGACCTCGTCGGCGTAGAAGCGGCGCGTCTCGTCGCGGTACGCGCCGCGCGCCGCGGACCCGGGCGCCGTGTCGAGGGGCGGCTCGCAGGTCAGCGCGCGCGCGCGCAGCGACGGGTACACGAGGTGCGAGCGCCACGGCGTCGCGTGGCACGGCGTCAGGAAGAGCGCGAAGAGCTCCTGCGCGAAGTCGTCGTCGTCGGCGGTCGCGTTTCGGGGCGGCGGGACTGCGAGGTGTTCCGGGTGGATGCGTTCGAACTCGGTCCGTAGGTAATGCATCACCTGGATGGGCGCGGCGGCGTGGAAGTACGAGAGGTATCCGCCGATGATGACGTTGACGAGGAGCCCTGCCAGCAATAGAGGAGTCCTCTTCCACCCGAGCGCCGGCATTGTACACGCGGCGGTGACGTCTGTCAATGTTGTGAAAAAGGTCGTGATGTACGGTGCGGCCAGGACGTGGAACGCTGGAAGGAGAGGTGTGAGGAAACGGACTTCCTTATGGGACACGAGTGATAAGACGGATATGTTTGTGATGACCGTGAAGGACAACGCTTTTAGGGTATTCGAGGTCATGATAGGCCAGTTCGATTTCTCGGCGTCTAAAGATTTATAAAGCCCCTTTAGGACGAAAGGTGTGATCGTGGTACATAGCAGCGGTATGCCCTGAGAGAGGTAGTAATGCCAGTCATTCTCTCCGTAAAAGACAGCGATGTCCTGTGCAACATTGAAGTGCAGGAAGGTTAGTGGAGGGAACGTCCACTCCCCATAATACAGACGATCTGCTAAAAGAGACAGACCGAGAACAAACGACCTGTGGAATTTAGTATACCGGGTGACTATCAGTATATAAAGTTGCTCACCCGCAAAGAACAACCTCCCTATACATGATTAGGAGATTCTTTCGACTAAGTGGTGATTTCCCGCTAAGAGTAGCTCTCGTCAAGACTAGGGTGCCTATGGCTATCCATATCAAGACGTTGCTTGGGCGTAGGAGGACAGCAAAAGCAGCCAATATCAGGGATAAACGGAAACTAAAAGGTAATCAGGGTATAAGCCATAATTACTAGGTGTATATCCAGGCGTTGGACATACTTATTAACTTGACTCCATGTTTCAAAGAGTGACTCTGACGAGTACTTGGTTTTGACATTCCCGTCGTCCTCGGTGCCTAGAAGTTCCCAAGGCCAATAATAGAGCGCCATGGCTGTCAACGTAGTCTCGAAGCAGTTTGAGAAAGTCCTCGTCGACGTATACCATTGCCACGGATTAAGCAAGGCCATCAAAAACTGCTAATATGAGTATTCTATTTAACAATCACTGTCAACATGCGAGAATGCTTACAACCGACCAAGCCGCAGCGCTTCCATGACCGTACAACCTCTCTGCAAGCCTCCAGGAGTACCAATCGCTCAAGGCGGCAAACCCGGTCTGTAGTATCCTAGGCGCTGCAACGAGCCATGAAGCCTTGGACTTGGAAGATATTCCTGTTCCCCCGAAATTCTGAACGATGAGATAACTCAAGGCAAATAGCGCAGGGTGAAGAGATGACCGAAGTTGATTTTGCCATTCCTTTTTCTTGTAGGTTAGCTATGATACATGGAATCGAACCTATCTGAATAGAATAGAGCATCACAGAATAGTATACGAGTTAAGGGATTTATCTAACAACGCACCCAGGTCAGCCATGTACCGCTGTCCTGCCCGAATACCATGCGCCATGCTGGTTCAAGAGCTTGAAAGTATTCGTCGGGCTGAAAGAAAGTGCGGACACAAAGAGCATTAATAAGACGAAAGCCGAAGATGACGGCTAATGCCTCGCGAGCTTGAGCAGCAACATGACTAGATTTAGTAGCTTTAATTTTGGTACCTGTTATATGACTCTTGGATGAAGAGGGTTGAGTTGTTGTCGCCTTGGACGATTCGGTACTGGATTTTTTGGCAGGGCTCATTTTCAAATATCATATACATATATTTGTCATGGCCATTTCGTAGAAGATTGAATTATAAATAGCGGCAGAAATGAAGAATATTATACAATAAATAAGATGAGTTAAGGCTACCTGGCATTTGATATGTGGGATGTACTGTGTATATTCGGATGAAGTAGATTGTAGATGTAGATTGTAGATTGTAGATGAATAGGAGCATTTTCATCAAGCCAAATTTGGACATTTTTCGGAGCTGTCCGCATTTGGGATTACTGACATCCGGTTGTAACAAGGGTCCAAAGTATTTTGTACCTGCTTATGACACCTGATACCTAGGTACATATGTACATGTCGATGTCCACTTGATATTACGGTATTATCTAAGAATATTCTCCCTAGTCTAAGCACCTGACCATATTTAGTCATAGCTGCCCCGCTTCTCCAGCTTAGCAGGCTGGCTACCGTTAGTTCGAGGCTGCTTCAATAAATAAATAAATGACCCGATAGATATATAATCTATCTAATCCCTCAATACATCCGTACAATGATCTATAATAAAAGACGACTCAATAATCCTATAACTCGATAACTTCACATGACCTCATTTCCATGTTCGACGCTGATTTACAAGGGTCCTGCAGTAACTTCGGATACTACCCCTCCATTCACCCCCCCTCTCCCCCCCCACGACCATTGACTATCTTTAATATTTCATATCTTATTGGCTGCCGTTTGAAGATTGTTCGGTTATCCGTGACGTCTCCGGGCTCGGCGGATGCATTATACTGCAGCCGCTTGTGTCATATCATGATTATTGCGGTATCCGGAGTCTAGGACGAGTCATGATAATTTCTGACCCTTTTTTTTTTTCCCTCCAATTAATTATTTTTTTTCCCTTTAAATCATAATGTAGGGGGAAAGAATTATTTCGGAAAACGTTTCTTGAATTGGATCTTAATCCCTAGTCTTAGTTTTTAAGTAGGTAAGTACCTTTTTAGTACCATGTAACTACCCTAGGAAAATTACATATTCCTAGTCGATTAACGCTTTGCTTCGGCATCAAACGAACCAAATTCCAAGAATCCTTTTACTTTTTTACTTCATGTGACCAAGTATTTTGACTGGTATCAACTTTGGGGCGAATTCTTTTTTTTTTTTTCTAATTTTTATTTATCATCATCGGAGGGCCGCGACTGGACGAGCCGCTTCGACTTGCGCTTAGGGGTTTAGTGGCTACCGTCCGCCTTTCCCCCTATTACACACCAAAACTTCTCGGCCTCAACGCTCGCCCCCGCCTTGGCACTCCCTTTTCCTTTTATCTCACCTTCGTTCTCCCAAGTTATCATCTTTTTCTCTTTCTTCCTTTTTTTTTATTTTTTATTATTAATAATCTCTTGTTATTATTCAAACTTCAGTGGAAAAATAATAACAACAACAATAAAAAGTTTTAAGATATTATAAATCCTTAACTTTAGTCTTATCCAAATATATTTCTTCTTCTTTCACATTATTTCCTCCTCCATCTAGTTATCTCTCCTATAAACTCCGTTCTACTGTAAAACTTATATCCCTTCGTAACAATGGCTCCTCACGCGGATGTTCCGACCACTCGCTCGGCCAACGGCAAAGGCAACGGCTCGAAGACCTCGTCTAGGTATCATTCTTCCTCGACTGAAGGCGCGATTCGAGCTGAAAACGAATATGCTGCCCACAATTATCACCCGCTTCCAGTAGTCTTCGCTCGTGCGCAGGGCGCTGACGTCTGGGATCCCGAAGGCAAGCACTACATCGACTTCCTCTCCGCGTACAGTGCCGTGAACCAAGGCCACTGCCACCCAGAATTAGTGAAAGCTCTCACTGAACAGGCCGGAAGATTGACCTTAAGCTCCAGGGCATTTCATAATGACGTGTTCCCTAAGTGGGCGGAAAAGGTCCAATCGATGTTTGGGTACGACATGGTTCTGCCAATGAACACCGGAGCTGAAGCGGTGGAGACGGCTATAAAGATCGCGAGAAAATGGGCATACAAAGTCAAGGGAGTTCCCCAAGGCAAGGCCCTAGTGCTTGGTGCCGAGGAAAACTTCCATGGTCGTACGGTAGGTTGTCTCTGATGTGGGACGGAAGAAGGGGGACGTCTTTCTAACAATCGACATAGATGACGGCGGTGTCATTATCCACTGATCCAGAGTCAAAGGATAACTATGGCCCATACGTGCCCAACATTGGCGCTGTCTCTCCCTCCACTGGTAAGCCTATACGGTACAACAACGTGGCTGACCTAGAAGAAGTGCTCGAGGCTCACGGCCGGGACATGGCCGCGTTCATTGTCGAGCCTATTCAGGGAGAGGCAGGGGTGGTCGTTCCCGATGACGATTACCTGCGCAAGGTGCAGGCGCTCTGCAAGAAGCATAATGTGCTTCTGATCTGTGATGAGATCCAGACGGGTATCGGCCGCACCGGACGGATGCTCTGCTCTGAATGGTCTGGCATCAAACCAGACATGGTTACTTTAGGGAAAGCTATCTCTGGTGGCATGTATCCCGTCAGTTGCGTCCTCAGTAGTAAAGAAATCATGCTCGTCGTCGAGCCTGGAACTCACGGCTCGACGTACGGCGGGAACCCTCTAGGATGCGCCGTCTCTATACGTGCACTCGAGATTATGGACGAGGAGCAACTGACCCAGAAGGCTGAGAAGCTTGGTAACATGTTCCGCAGCGGTCTAGCTTCGTTTAGGTCACCACTTATCAAGACCATCCGCGGAAAGGGACTACTTAATGCCGTCGTCATCGACGAATCGAGGACAAACGGTCACTCAGCTTGGGATCTCTGTCTTCTCTTGAAGGAGAAAGGAGTTTTGGTAAGACCCCGATAGCCGTTCCACTTTCTTTCTATTTCTCCCTCTTCGTGTCCCTTTTCTGCAACACAGTGCGTAGGCAGGATGGCTTACTCGGATATCAGGCTAAACCGACACATGGAAACATCATCCGCTTCGCGCCGCCATTGGTCATATCGGAGGCACAGCTTCGAAAGGCAATGACAGTCATTGGCGACGCGCTGCAGGAGCTACCAAAGATGAAGAGACATGAGAACGTCCACGTCGGACTGGAGAATTAATTCTTCGCCTGGCGGGCCACTACTACGTAACGTACCTACCTAGTAACCAGGTATGTGAATACTAACTTACCGACACCCGGCATCTTCTTGGACTGGTTCTGTGTATACGAAGTAAGTAACTTTTTAATGGGATTGGGCGATGTCAAAGACAGGAAGGGCATGGATTTTAGCGATCGCTTGTTAGCAAAGTCCTATATAGTATAGCACCGACTACGAAGTGGAAAAAAGGGTTGTAAAGAAAGTATGACTCTTGAGGTTGCCTTACCTCCTACACGCATAGAATAATCGGCCAGTGAGTCAGGGTGGTCGTCATACAACCCTGTTGAAGCTAAGGTCCTATTTAAAGTCCTATATAAATATACATCTGATTTCTGAACTTACCCGACAAGGTTTCGCTCGTTCTTCTGCCTACATGTATGCTACCACAGGCTGCACAGGTTCCTGCTTAGAGACGGAGAGGTTACCAGGGTCACTCTCGACTAATTCTCGACTAATAGGTCTACATATCAAAGGCAGTCTATCATTCCCAGGTTCGAACTCGAGCATGTGGGGACTTAGTGTGCGGCAATGCGCGTCCTATGCGTCGAGGTGGATAAGGGTGCGTGGTTGGGGGCGTATTTTAATAAGCGTCGATGGAACAGAATAACTTATACGAAGCAGCCTGAGATCTATGGATGCGTACTATTATACTACATGATACCATGTACCGTCATTCGCCAAAACTGACAGCGACGCTTGTAGATTAGCCAACGCAACCAACTCGTGCCTTAGCTCGATGCAACAGACGTGTCTCGCAAATTCATGTGGCCGGAGACTGCAGTTGTGCTGCAGGCCACACGCGCCCATCTATTTGTCTATTTGTCGATTTGTCGGTTGTAACTCTCGAGTCGTATGTAAGTTGTAAGTCGTCGCGAGTTGCGAGCGTGAATCTCGGCAAAGGTCGTCCGCCTACATTACTTACCTTATACATACCGACATACTCTCACACTTGACTGAACGAGATCACGCGGCGAGATTGGTGGACGGGGAATGCTACCTTACCTACCTACCTACCTACCTCTATATCTCTCTTGGCGAAATTGATGGGAATCTTCGGATTTCGTTTACTCATGATAGGGAATTTTCCATCGAGCGTACAAACGTACGTTGTAACATGTCCATCTTAAGTTACCTTCCATCGGGTAAGTCAGGAACGAGAACCCTAAAGGTGAGCGTCAAGCTTCCAAGCTTCCAAGCTCGAACCTAAGCACGTTTAAGTCGACTCAAATCTCAAGCCTCAAGTTTCAAGGGATAAGCAACGCTATAAAGAAAATCGACCATCGGGTTTCCGATTTGTCCTCGGATCGAAAGACGTGCATACCGCCCAGGGGGGGAGAGAGACCAGGTTCCACTAGAGTCGAGTACGTGTAGTTTTTTCTCACTCTCACTTTCGTATCCTTTTGTACCAATTTTCGGTCTGCCTAAAAGTGTGATATAAGCGGTAGACTAGCTGCATACAGCCCGTCTGTGAGGCGTTTTTTTATCGATGGCGCCGCAGAATCAGATTTAACTGGATGACGAAGTATAAGACTTGTTGAGCGTGATGGTTGCGTAGTATCGTCGTGGATCTGAAAACTGTGTAGAAGACTCTTGGTCTCTTACTACTCTGTAATGAAATAACCTATAGGTAAGATAAAACAGAGTAAGATCTGGAGATTTAATTAAAAAATAATTAAAAAAAGAGAAAATAAAAAAGAGAGGGTGTTATAAGGATGAAGATTAGGTACATAACGGCTATCTCCAGCGAATCGAATGACAAGTTTAGTTGTAGGTATAAGTGAAAGACAACACATCAATCCTACGGCGAGCTGATGATAGGGGTAGGAAAGATCATGCAATACACGGACGCTATCACTGATAAGAGAGGTAATTATAGCAGGTAGCTAACATACCTCGAAGTCCCTAATTCCCAACACCTGACACTATAACTACCATAACCTAACTGTATATGTAGTATGTAAGCCCAGCCAACCTCTTATATCAAGTACCTAGTGCAGTCCCGATTACGGAGTACATAAGATAACAGATAGGGAAAAGACGGGACTACGAGAGCCGCCCTTCTACTACAGTACAGTACAGTACAGTACAGTATAGATAGTACATTGTTGTGCTTTATACGCTACATAATTACCATAATTACTTACTGTACATAGTTGGTAGGTTAGACTAGCGGCACTTTATTTTCAGGGTCCTGATCCTACCAAGCCTGGCTTTGTTCATGGATAAGCGCCAACCTTAAGGAGGCGAGCGTCCAGCTTATTGGGATAAAGGGATAAAAGGGATAAAGGAGAAAAAGGAAAGAAAAGAAGATAAAAAAAAAGGGAAACCTTTTCGACCAGGCTTAAGCCTTAAATCTTCTTAACCTTCCTTTTATCATTTGGCTCTTATTCATTCTTGTCTGTTTGTCCAATAACACAATTTGATTGTCGGGCTTTCCGGGCCGTCAAGTCGTCAACTTATGATGGTGATGATTATTATTTGGAAGTATTTATCATAAAAGTCTTAGCTGAGCTGAGCCTCGTTGTCTAACAAGGTACCCGTATCTGTATAGGGAAAAAAAAGAAAGTGGCACAAGAGGGTAACTAAATATTGTAAAAGAATGACGGAAAATAAGGTCATTGGGAATTTCCCTTTCGAAATCTCCCCAGATGGAACAGATGGGCTAACGAAACGTGGGAATAAGCGGTCGACAATGGACAATAATGATGATAATGATGATGATGATGCAATGCGAATAGTTGCTTGCGACTTGGCCTCGGATCTACAAAGAACAAGGGAGGGAAAATAATAAGGACAAGGGCCAAAAGAAACAACAAAACCATATAAACACCGCCTTTGAGCAGGCTTCTAATTACATAATATTCATATGAGAGCCAATCGTTTTTTTTTCCTTCTTTAATGTTTCCTCTTCATTTATTTTTATTTCCACTCTAACATCGTCATCTTTCATCTTTTTTTTAAGACGATGCAAACAATATGTTAGGCCAGCCTATATTGATCCAAGTATGGTACTGAGGGATAAGCTGTACATAGTACCTATGTACATATTGGTCCACCCAGCCGTGCCTAGTATCGTAGACCGCCTTCCCCAGATGGGGGATTCGGAGGCATCAGAGGGAATATGATTTAAATTGCTGGTTGGATGACGATCAGTGGACGATTACCTATCAATCAAGGTTGTGGGGAACGGCGATTATTGAAGACATGGAAAGAAGAATGGACAAGAATTGGAGGAGCCATCATTGAACTTTCAATCTATTCAATCTAATCCACATTGAACTATCAATGTCCTACGTACGTATATTTATACAGACTGTACATATGTACCTGTATATATGCTACAGTACGTGCTATGTGCCTGTAAACTGTATTTGGTGCTATTGCATAGTGTGTGTCACACTGTCTTTATACTGCGTGTAACTTACTATGTATGTACGATATATCAACATTGAAACCTTCATGGTGGAAATTGATGTATGTGAAATCTAAAGTACCTACTATAGTACCTACACACACAAAGTAACTACCTCCTGTACACATATACATGTACATACGAAGTATTACTATTACATTATACATGTACCTAGAAGCGGACCCAGGGCTTAGCGGCATCGGCTTCTAGATTTGGCTTGCAGTGCCAGTACCCACTCTGCACTTTTGTCACCACTCTGGTTGCCTTATCGGCGTTATCATGCTGGACAGTCACGAGTGACCAGTGACGAGTTCTGATCTTCATTGTTCACCATCTTACGGCGCGAGTCTCTTAGCTTAGCTTCTCACATATACTAAATATGGTACCCTTACCTACACGCTCTTCTCTCACCCCGTGAGCCACTTGACTTTAATCGCCTCTTACCCTTCTACCCTTCTACCCTTCTATACTTCCGCCTTTTTTCCCATTTTGCCCTTTTCGCCCTTTTTCTTCTACTACCTCTTATTATTCTATATTACTCTTCTTCATAATATCTTCTCTCCTTCTTCCCTTCACACCCCTTTTCCTCCCCTTTTCTAATACTAAATTCATCTTTGCCGTGTACGTGCGTTACACTTATCCTTTCGTTAATCTTCTTCCCATTCTCTCCCCCCCAATCATTGTCTAACCTGATCCAACAACCCTTAATTCTTGACTGCCAATCTGAGAATCAGTCTAGAATTATAAGCCATATCTAACTGTACACAAACACGCACAATCCCACCTCTATACCTCTACGTAACTGAATAATTCTTACAATCACCAATTATCATTCTTATCACAATTGAAGACAAAGAGAGTCGCAGATATACAGAAAAGGACTTCACGGCGACATAAGTATACCGAGTCATTGAGTTGATTATCGGTCAATCCCAACCTGGCCCACACCAACTTTCGAGGTAGCCTAGGACAACAGTTCCGGTATATGACCTATTAGGATCAATTCTATACTGGATTACAGCTCTACCGTGTGTATCTTGATGGAGGTAGCTGTTACTTGAGAATCTCATAGAGAGGTATCATTGATTGCCTTCTTGTGCATCGTCCCCCCCTGTTCAGCGCACCTGGTACCTACCCTTAGGTACGTCAAGTCTCACATCTTACATCCAGTCTCCTATGATACAAGGTACCTATATATATACATGTGTATGTATGTAGGTACATATGTACATACATCAATAACCCGTGCCTGCACATTGATCGTATCTACAAGTTACATATGTACTTTCTCATAATACTTATCGATACTTTCAAGGGACATGGACGCATTGGAGCTTCACTCGCTGTGCAGTACCTTACGTCAAGTCTCTTCTTGATACCTTTTTTTCCTTTTTTTCCCTTTTTTACCTTCTATTCTTTACGTCTCTTATTTTTCAACCTCTCCACACATTTTTATTTTCATTTCAGTTTCATTCATTTTCATTTTCGTCTAACTATTCGTTTCAATATTCGATCTCGATCAGCAAACACAAGTGAAGAGTGAGGCTGACAGAAAATAAATAAATAAAGAGCAAAAAGGTACTGCGCACTGAGCACTGAGCACTGAGAGGCACGAGATCTCCGTCGTTGTACCCTTTTGGCTTAAATCCTTCCCTACGTCTTGTCATTCGAGGTGACACAGACACAAGAATAGTCCCCGCCTTTTCAAGGTTCCTTATCCCAGGGCCTCGATTCTCCCGCCGACCGACCTATCGGATACCCTGCCCCTAACGGAGTACATCATTTACATCCACTTTGACGTCCCAGGTCCCCAACTGACCTTTTCTGACCTGGTCTACCTAAAGTCTTGGTTCAAAGACACGCGAACTTCCTCTCACTGGTTTCTTCTTCAACTTTCCTCACGCCTCACGCCTCACGCCTCATTCTTTCACCATCTTTCCCACCCCCCCCCTTTCCCATCTTGTCGACCAACCACAACTCCTTTCATCCACACCCGACTTGAATGGACCTGAATGTGTACATGACGAATCCTCGAGCAACCGACTTCATCCCGATACCCTAATAAGCCCTCGGGCTGCATCAACTTGAGCTTCCTGTCATAAGTCAACCTACACAGGAAGTCATGGCCGATCTCCGAACACATTCGAGCTCGTCCTCTCGACGAACGAGAGCGGTCGATGATGTCGTTGGCCAATTTCTTATTGGTTCTGAGATAGGCAAAGGTAGCTTCGCCCAAGTATACATGGGCAAGCATAAGGTTCGTACCTCTTAAGACTCTTGCAAGTCTCTGCTGCATAATACACATCTCATTGTTACCCTTACTACTGTTGTCACTTTTGTTACATTTGTCACATTTGTCACATATTTCTTTTGCCTGTCTTGGAAAGGGTTACAGTTCTGAGTTCTTTTTACTGCCTGTAACTCAAAAAGTAGTCTTGTCCTAGTCGTGCGATTCTCCTTTGGATGGTTGTGAGTCACACTAGAGTAACCAGTCTGGCTAATGGAAATGACACAGGAATCTGGTGCCTTAGTCGCAATCAAGTCTGTCGAGCTCGCACGTTTAAATAAGAAGCTCAAAGATAATCTCTACAGCGAAATTAAGATCCTTAAGAAGCTTCGACATCCACACATCGTCGCCCTCCATGACTGTATCGAATCCCAAACACACATAAATCTCATGATGGAATACTGCGAGTTGGGGGATTTGTCGTTATTCATTAAGAGGAGAGATTCCCTTATCACGCATCCGGCGACATGCGATATGGCGCGAAAATACCCCAGTGTCCCTGGTGCTGGTCTTCATGAAGTCGTCATCCGTCATTTTCTCAAGCAGCTTGCCAGCGCCTTACAGTTCTTACGGGAGGACGATTTTGTTCATCGAGATATCAAGCCCCAGAATCTTCTACTTCTCCCATCACTCCAGTACAGGTTATCAAGTAAAGACAGCCGACCGATTCACAGCGCCAGTAACGACTCGTTAATACCTGCCGTCGGGTTAAAGTCGCTTCCGATGCTGAAGTTAGCGGACTTCGGGTTTGCCCGTGTCTTGCCCTCAACGTCTCTCGCGGAGACCCTCTGTGGATCTCCTCTTTACATGGCTCCCGAAATTCTCCGATACGAACGATACGATGCTAAGGCCGACTTATGGTCTGTCGGCACCGTCGCATACGAGATGATCTCCGGCAAACCGCCGTTTCGGGCCAACAACCACGTTGAACTCTTGAGGAAGATTGAAAGCTCTGATGCACAGGTCAAGTTCTCGCGTGATTGTCAGGTCAGCTCAGATCTAAAGGCCTTAATTCGCGCGCTTCTTAAGCGCAACCCTGCCGAAAGACTGAGCTTTGAGAATTTCTTTAGCAATCACGTAATTGCTCGTGAAATACCTGGCTTAGTCGAAGATGACTTGCCTCGAATACAGAGACAGCTATCGAAGGAGATGCGAACTTCTTATAAACCCGATGATTCCGAGCCAACAATACCTCGACGTGTATCGACCCATCGTCGGTATGGCGTTGATTCGGACGCGACACGACAGGATAACCTTTCAATTTCGCCTCGATTAGGAAAAGGCTCACCGCTACCCTCTCCGTGGGAGCCCAGGATCCAAGACCCGCAAGCCCAAGGCAGCTCACGCACAGCGCAGTCTCCAAGAGACGAGATCGCCCCAGGCCTGGGGATTCGGCGACCACAGCCGATACCTTCTACATCAGCCCCTGCCCGACCAAGTTTTGCCGAAGACCGCCGAAAGCGAGGGCTATCCAACGCTTCGGCCAATAGATATACTTATGGCCAATCCCCACCCACTGAGGAGGGGAAGAAAGGCAAGAGCCGGACTGAACGTTTTGCGGCAGATGAACGAGAAAGAGCTGCTCAAGAGATAGCCTTTGAGCGAGACTACGTCGTGGTAGAAAAGAAGCATGTGGAGGTGAATGCCTTCGCTGATGAGCTTGCCGCCAAGGGAGCCCAAGCTCAAGCATCGTCCGCTAGGTCAGGGCAGATCGTCCGTCGTGCGACCCAGCAGGGTGTACCGACTTCGACCACGGGCGCCATTCCTGCCCAGCCCTCCAATGCCCTCCAGATCGCGCAAGGCAGGCAGCGACCCAACCATTATCGTCAAGGCTCATATGATAAGACGTTGTCTGTTAGTCCCAGTTCTACGACGTCGGCTCTCTATAACGCAATTTCAGATGCCAGTTTGAGGATTTTCGGCCTCAAGTACCCGACACATCTGCTTGGTAAAGGCACATCGCCCCCGCATCCCTATAATGCGTTCCCGGCGTATCCTACCCCGGTTGCTCCCGCCGGGCTCATCACCGATGGACGGCAAGGTGGCCCGATTGACGAGGACTTGCGTGTTGCTCAGTGCATCGAAGATTACGCAACGCGAAGTGACGTAGTCTGGGGCTTTGCTGAGGTGAAGTATAAGCAATTAGTTCCATTAGCTCCTTCGATGGAGCATGGTCTAGGCGGGGTGTCAGTCGATAAGATGGCATTGGAAGAGGACGACGGTCTCACTATAGAGGCCGTTGTGTCACTTTCGGAGGAGGCTCTTGTTCTTTACGTGAAAGCGCTCTCGCTTCTTGCCAAGTCCATGGACATCGCGAATATCTGGTGGACACGCAAGAACCGAATTGAGTCCACTTCTGCACAGCATTCTATCAACCGCGACTCAACGAACGCTCAAAATCTGATAACAAGAGTCAACTCAGCCGTCCAATGGGTTCGCAGACGATTCAACGAGACCCTAGAAAAGACCGAGGTCGTACGACTGAAGCTAATCGAAGCTCAAAAGCAGCTTCCAGATGATCACCCAAGCCACCCGGCAAATAACCAAGGAGAAATTGTGTCAGCAGGAACCTCTAGCACGGAAGGTATTGTGTTGACCGCTGGCTTAAGCGCCGAGAAGTTGATGTACGAAAGAGCTCTCGAGATGAGCCGAGCCGCTGCGATTAACGAGATTGCGAACGAAGATTTGCCCGGGTGTGATCTTTCGTACGCGACCGCTATCCGCATGCTTGAAGCGGTGCTAGATAATGATGATGATCTGTCCAAGCGTAGGCTTTCCGGATCATCCAAGGTGGAGCGCGATATCGTTCGCGAAGGCGCGTCTGAGATTAACCCGGACGACCAACAATCTGTTCATAAGAGTATGTATACATCTTTCTTGTCCGACAATCTAAACCAAGTAAGCTGACCTGATCTAGTGATTCAGATGATCAACGGCAGGCTCACGGCCCTTCGAAAGAAACTGCAGATGATTGCGAACGCCTCGAAGGCCCAACAAAATCTCCCCCGAAAACGCAGCGGCGATGTTACACCAAGGAATGTTTCTACCGGTGCTTCATGACATTAAAAGGGCTCTGGTTCTCACGACTTACGACGATAACACGTAAAAAGATTGCACTGTTTAAAGCCCCGCGGCCCGCATAATTTGTTTATAAGACCTAATCCTAAGACCACGATTGGCAATGGCCGTTCTCCTTATTCTTCTCGGCGTTCATCACCTGGCGTTCCGGTCATCTACTTCGCTTCTGCCCACCTATTCTTATAGGCATTCGACATTTCTCTCTCTACACAGCCGTTGAATCGGCCTTCTCTTCTTTCACACAAGTCAAGCACTTTAGGGTCTTAGGTGGTACACCTATTAGGGAGGCGTTGCTTGGCCCTTCGTGTAAGTTGGCGTGCTGGAACAGAGAAATCTCCACCGCAGAGTCTGGCGTAAAGGCAGGGATATACGGCACCCACGGTTACGCAATCTAGGCTGCTGTAAGCCTATACACGGATGGTATAGGCTTCCTAGGCATATTGAGCTTCTGTGCTTTTCCTTTTTTTTTCTTTTTCCTTTTTCCTTTCTCCATTTTTTCCTCTTTGCAATGATCGAGTACTTCGTCGAAGATTACGAATTGTGCGGAATTAGGGGAACGATCGAGTCGCACATCAGTCAGTTTGTTCTCAGGTCGGTGTCTAAAGGAAAGTAGGCAAATGTGGAGTTTAGCTTTGTTTTTTTTTTTCCTCTTCCTCTTCCCTTTCTAGAATCAGATCGGGCTGGTTGCATACGGACGGAACTTTTCTATCACTGAGGCCTCTGTAACTACCAATGTGTACAGCAAACTTTTGCCTATTCTCGTTGCTGTACGAACAAGTAGGGAATTGACGATGCTTTAGCTGCTTTTTCCGCTCATATCTACAACCCGCGTCAAAGACAAGTACACGCAGGGGGTGTAGATTTAACTGGCACTTGACTTTCATGTCCTACCTAGCCTTGCCGTAGCTTTGCAATTATTAACTCGGGATATATTTTTAAACCGTGAGCAACATGCTTGTACGTGTTCTAGCGTTACTCAAAAGTAGGTACCTAATTTATTGACTGTATCGACATCTACTCTGAACAGCTCTGTAGCAGCGTATGTAAGGCTCCTCCTCGGTATGTTAGATATCTCCTATCTCCTAAGCAAGATGGAGACAGTTCATATATCTACCTACCTACCTATCGTGTAAGATGGGTATTCTTAGTAACATAAGTACCTAGCTATGGTAAATTGACGATTATTAAATTTAAGTACCTACCTCCTAGCTGTTATTATGATGCTTACCTACCTACCTTACTTGGAACTTAGCTTCTTGTGTGAGGTAAAGAGGCTGTGTACGAATACCAGGTAGGTAGGAGGTAGGTATTTACCTCCTACTGATGTTTATGGGACTAGGTCTAGTGTAGGTAGGTAGGTAGGTAGGAATCTTCTTCTTCTTCTTCTCTCTTTTGTCGTTGAATGTCTGGTCTTAGGAGGTAAGTAAAAGGTATCTGGTTGATAGAACTTTTTTTTCCTTTTTTTTTATTCTCTCTGTATTGTTTCCGGCGTAGATGGACCTACCTACCCTCCTAAGATGGTATAACGCGGCTCTGGGCGTGCTTGCTGGAAATAGGGTAGTCCTATATATACCGTATATAGGTCTTAGGACCTGGGTATATTGTGTTATTCCTGGACTGGGGATAGGCTTGCTGCCTACCTACCTATATATATATATTTACTTGGACTAGACGCGCACTTAGTTGGGTATGTGACATACCTACCTGTCCATAGGTACCATACCTGCTAACCTGCTTTGTTGCTCCAGAGGTAGGTAGGTTATGGGTAAGTAGGTACGTTAGGTTCCCTATAAGTATAGGCGTTAGTACGTAGGAGGTTAAGGTAAACATCTACTACTATACTAGTTGCCAATATTCCGGCAGCGGCAGCGGCAGCGGCGAGCTAGCCCGTTCGGGCTGCTCGTCTCTTGTCCTTTCTGCCTACTTTGGGTAATGGGCGATGTTATTAATTATAGCACCACGTTTTTTTCCCCCTCCCCCTTCTTCTTCTTCTTCTTCTCGTTTCTGGATTAGGCTACATAGGTCGTGTTATGGGTATGGATATGGATATGGGTATGGATATGGATATGGATATGGATATGGATATAGACATGGAGAGCTGGGTTAGATGCTGGATTTGGACTAAATACCTTCTTAGAGAGTAGAGAGAGGTGAATGTGGAATGATGGATGCGATGAGGTGCGTCTTTGTAGTTTGCGCCTTGACTACTTTTTTCTTCTTCTTCGTTCCTTTATCTTTAACTTGTAAGTTGTTGGTATATCCCCTGTTCTCACGTTTTTTTCCTTCTTAGTCTGCTTTTATTCTATTCCCTATCCGACTTAGAATGTACCTAATCTTAGCGTTGTCCTTAAAGGGTTTGTGCTAACTTCGAGGTATGTAAGCTAATAACTTACCTAGCTATACTGCTTAGGGACATAGCATCGAGCTTGTATGGAGTTGTATGATGGTAAAGAGGTGATTTGCGGGGCGAGCTTTTCGTGCAATAGCTCGAACGTGCTTCTACCGGTACTTGACAGTATGTAGTACGAATTACGTTTAGATGCATTCAAGTTCTGAACCTCTTCGTTGTCTTAACTTTGAAGCTATCTCCTTCTGTGTACGTAATAATTATAATACTCGTGGTAATCGTGTTAGCTACATACTAAGACAACTATCTGCCGTACGCATAGCACATTCGGCCGATACTAAACGAAAAGACAGTTCAAATGGTACGCAGGTAAACAATAGAGAAGAGAAAATAAAGTATACCTAGGACCTAGGTAGCTAAATTTAGGATCGATCGAAAACACGAATGGAGAAGTGGTGTCGAGGGCTGATCGGTGGCGGGTTTCAATGCTGTATTATTCTTTGTGACATTGTCTCTCTAGCATGATAGCATCGTGAAGGCCTACACAGGCTGCACTTTAAACCTCGTACGTACCATAAGTACGTACATGAGATATCCTGGAAACGAACCTATAAGCGTAGGCGCGCATTCGTGAAGAGCTGCGTTGTGACGCCAGTACCGAATATTGTAAAGTTGTAAAGTTGTAAAAGGAAGATCCGGATTCGAGCAGAGCATTGCTCAAAGTGGTACCTGGTACCTTAGGTATATGTACCTACACTATCTAAACTCTCTGGTAGGAGAACCGACGTCATTTCTGGGTCCTGAGACTTTGGGTAGAAAGCCTTATTATGTATTCGTACCTATGCACGTACAAGGTTATCCACCTAAGTTATTCACATTCATTACCATATCTGTATCGCATGTGATACCTGTTAAACAGATTAGAATCCATTATCCAGTCTCTTCAGCCCCCCCGACCCTTTTCATCTTATCCTATCAGGTACCAGGAACTTGAAAATGGTAACATATGACGCTATAAATTCCCGATGTAAGAGAAGGGTGGCGATGGTTAACGTAAGTATGTAACTTTATGGAAGAATGTAGAATAGTAATAGGTACCTGTAGGTATTCAACATTGAACAAATTATCCTATAATAACATCAAGTCTCTTATAAGAAGTAGGTATACATAGATTTTATGTATATACGTATGGAATACTATGCATAACTTACAAGGCTAATAATAGCTTCAACTGTTCCAAGGTATGAGACCGCTTACTCATCCTATTGCCGGACTACCCAAAGATTCAGTACTCCGTACAGCCCGTAAAGACGAAGGTATGGAGTTCAAATGCAGCATGAAGCATGTTTCAAACAAATGATCTTTAACCCTGTCCGGAACGATACGAGAAAGTCTAGATGCGCATCTGGACTTGTAGCCTATAGGACCTAGGCCCCCATACCTATACATACCTATACGTACATGTGGTATGGTAGTGTATGATGTAGCTCCATGTCTTCGACGTCTTTTTGGATCGTGGAATGCAAGTGAGAACTTTGGAACTGTAACCTAGAGGCTAGAGGCTTAGCATAATCTTTAACGTAGTCCCGCGTAATAAAGCCTTGTAAGCGACCCAACCATTTTGTTTCCGGACTGCAAGGCGAAAGATACGTGTGGTGCGTGTGTGTGTTGTATGGTTGTATGATTGTATGGTATGTACCGTACCTAGGTCTTACAGGCTCGACTTCAAGTTACCGGGACTGGTATATGCATGGGTATATACATACATCAGATCTTCATCTTCATCTTCGTGTATGGCCAGAAAGTTCTCTCTCCCCCAACTTAGCTTAAGCATGTAATTGTAGGTCTTCGAGTTTATCTTCGTAGCAACTTGAGATTGATTTTACAGATTTACAGATACGAGGCCCGGTAGGTTCATGCTATATCCAATATGGGAATGCCAAGTGTAAAAGAGAGAATGAGAAAAAAATAAACAAAATAAAAAGGGCTAACGGGAGCGGTAGAACCTTGGCCGTTGAACCAAATGGCATTAACGCGTTGCTATGAATTTATATGACGGAGATCGCTCGTATAATGTAGTAGAGGATTTATTTCCAAATCCACATCTATGTCCGTCAGCGTGATGTTTGAAAGCTTATATACTTACTGAGTAACAGGTATATATGGATTTATTCAAAGTTATTTTATTGATGCACGTGGTTTCGGGTTCGTCTGTATCTGTTGTTGTTCTCCGGTCACCAAGAGTGAGTGACTCTAGCTTGTGACTTATTCAGGTAGTTACCCACCTATTAGTAGACATATACCGCTGTATTATAGTGTATGCACATACATGTATATACCTATATATATCACCGATACTTGTACTGTATGTAAGTAATGCGGTAGTCAGACACATTTATACCAATATCATTACTCACTTCCCAAGGCGCATATAAAGTACATAAATATCAGTTACTTACATCAATAGTATAGTTACATGTAAGTACCTTATAACAATTTAGAGGCTACCTGAGGTTACATACCTCATTTTTTGAAATGTGCTGTTTACGTAGACGGGATATGTAAGGGACTCTAATGCGCCGTACCAAAATTATAGGTACAGTGATCTATACATCTATTGTACCTGCTTCAGCCACAAATGACAGAGTTGCAGGAATGGGAAGCTCGTAGGAAGCTACCTCTACATACATGTATGTGCATACACCGGCCTAGTGGTTACGAAGGGCAGGTCGGATCCTCTTTTTATTCAAGTATTTCTTTAAGTTAGGAGGTAGGTATGTTCATGTATGTTATAACTTGAATTAATGCATGAAGCATATACATCTTTATGTACATATCTTTACTTAGCATACATATGTAATATTGAAGCTACGGGTATTCCCACCTCTCGATCTACCTACCCACATCAATGTAGGTAAGTGGTACCTCTGACGCCTGACGCCTGCCACTTACCGTCTACCATCTGCCATCTGCCATCCGCCATCTAACCAGAACTACCGGACTACCACCTTTTCTATATTTTTTATTTTAATTTTTTTAACCTTTACCTTTCTTTTAATATTTTTTCATTTTTATTTTCATTTTCATGTTCATTTCATTTTTATTCTTATTTCTATCTTTACTCTATTCTTCATATAGAGACCACCCACACTTTACTTTCGACTACTTCCTTTCTCAACCTAACTGATACCCTTTCACGAATGCGTCAAAAGTGATACTCCGAAAGGTATAGGTTTTTTTTTCCAACGTTCGAAAATCGTCGACGCCTCATTTGCCAAGTCGTGGCCTATTCGAAACACTTCGCCTAGCCTAAGAAACCCCCCCCGACACATTACTCCGTACATCTTATCCGTTGTCTGTCGCCGACAATCAATCAATAAACCCACCATCGTCTACCGCCTACTTCCCTACCGCCTACCGCCTACCGCTAACCGCCAACCGCCTCCCACTTATTACTTTTACTACTTACTACTTACAACATACTATCTACCATCCTACCATCCTACCACCCTTACCACCCTACCCACCAACTTTACCGCAAAAACACTCCCGCACTCGACGTCGCCTTGACCTTGACCTTGACCTTGACATCCTTTTACTACGATCATTTCCTTTTCTTCACCACTTTCTCACTACATAATCTCATCATCGTCGGAGAATATACTGGATCGCGCGCGCCTTTTTATTCCGACGCATCGCCTAGCCTTGCCGACGGCCGTGGTCACCGTCGCTCGCGCGTCATAGAACACGATGACGTCCGCCATGACTCCAGCACAGCCATACCATCGCGGTCATCAGATGAGCCCCCCACAACAACCTCAGCCCCCAGCTTCACCACCTAGCAAGCGAGATCTTAAGTCATGGTGGAAGAGCTTTCAAACTAAAGCAAAACACCAAGAATCGCAAGGTAAGGCCAACATTGAACAGAGTTCCCTCTGCCTACCAACCCTCCCTATTCAACCTTTCCTTGAAGCTGCCAGTCATTTATCCTCATCCCTCCATCCTCGCGGTTGGTATCATAAATGTCCTCTGGTTTCGCGTCTACATCGAGAATCTCAAGATACCCGCCCAAGATCGCCTACGAATACTCTACCTAGCAAGCTGTGCGATTCTGGTAATGTGGAGGAACATATGAGATCGGAATGCGATCATAGTATCAAGTCTGTAACTAATGTGATGCCCAAAACAGAGTCACAGCCCAAGGGTATATTCGGTGTTCCTCTACGACAAAGTATCACGTATGCGAACGTCGCTATATCTCTCATCGACGAGCAAGGGAAGAGTTATATATATGGATACGTCCCAATCGTGGTGGCTAAATGTGGCGTTTTTCTGAAAGAGAAAGGTCGGTAAACAAACTGCGAATGGTCTGGCATCATGCTGATTATTCTCTAGCTACTAGCGTGGAGGGCATATTCCGTTTAAGCGGCTCCGAGAAGCGCATCAAGGAACTGAAGATACAGTTTGACTCTCCTGATCGATATGGAAAAGGTTTGGTGTGGGATGGATACACTGTTCACGATGCTGCTAATGTCCTCCGACGGTACCTGAACGATTTACCCGAACCCGTCGTACCGCTAGATTTGTATGAGCGATTCCGTGATCCTCTACGCGGCCACACAAAGCAAGCCGTCGGCGACACAGAAGGCTCCCAGCTGGTCGACAACTTCGACGAAGCGGAAGCCATAGTAAAGTATCAGCAGCTTATCAAGGACTTACCCCCGCTCAACCGACAGTTACTTCTCTACATATTAGACCTGCTTGCTGTTTTCGCCGCCAAGGCTGACGAGAACCGCATGACGGCGCAGAACCTGGCCGCCATTTTCCAGCCTGGAATGCTTTCGCATCCCCAACATGCTATGGCGCCAGAAGAATACCGATTAAATCAATGTGTCATCATTTTCCTGATTGAAAACCAAGATCACTTCTTGATTGGCATGCAGGGTACCGGTACGGATGAGAGAACTAAACGAGAGATTGAGAAAGGCTTGCCGACAGTCGTGACACCCGCGACACCAAACCGCAGCACTGGCATAGTGAGATCCGCCTCGAATGCAAGTGCTGGCGCTGAAAGCGTCAGCAGGGACGGGAAGATCCGCAGGAACCGTTCTACGTCATCGCGGCATTCGCTTCAGTCCAACGGCGCATCCACGCCTGGTAGCCCCGCCTTGACGCCAAATGGCGGTCTAGCAAGGAGTAACACGGTCCCATCTAAGAAATCACCTCATATTCCTTCAGGCAATTTTCCGCCTCGGCAGAGTTCGCCAACTGTTTCGGTGGCCCCCAATTCGCCTTCACCTTCTGGGGGGCTGAGCGTAGCCGCTCCTCCAACGGTAGCTGAAGAAGGTCCTGCCGCCTCCGAACTGTCTCCTGCAACGTCACAGTACCTGACACCTACGGCAGCAGGATCGCATTCGGCCGGCAGGAGCCAAGAGAGATTGCTGGGTCCTCCTAGTGATATTGTGGCTCCCTTGAGGGAAAGGAACCTTCAGAGTCTATTCCAGCGATCACCGGGTCCCGAGGGTGAAAAACGCCAGCCGAACAAGCTCCGCAAGAAGAGATTGCCAAGTAGCACCAACCCCAGTGCGCAGAGCTCAACAGCTTCGCTTCCCCATTCTGAGACTATTTCCCCGGCGCATGAACCCTCAAATCCGATAGAACAGAAGTCGACCCATCTGGGGCTCAGCAGCCCGGAGAATGGTACCATCGTGGAGACTTCTTCCGAGCCGACTCCCAGAGCGTCTCAGGTGCCGTCTGCAAGCACCACTCAAGCTGATCCAGAGAACGAGAACATCCTCAAACCCAAATCTTCGCCGTCAACATCCTTACACTCATCCTATAACGAAGGATCTACGTCAGATCAAGCAGAAGAGGGTGTGCATGTCTCTGCTGACACTGCTGACAAGGAGAAGAAGGGCCGCTGGCGCATGTCTCGGCGGAAGGAGGACATGCCTGGCGCACAAGCCCAAAATCTGGGCGCTAACAGTCACGCCGAGCTGAGCACTTCATCCGTTGGCAGTGCGCAGAAAACGCAAAAGAGCGTAACGGGCGAGTCGTCGGACGCAGCAGTAACATTGGCGGAGAGTGAGGCTGGCAGTAGGGAGAAAGAGGAGCCTAAAGGACCTATTGGATGGATCAAGAATAAGTATCGAGAAGCTAAGGAAAATGTTGAAATCAAGCGCACGAAGTCTCCCCCAAGAGATCAGGGACAAGCCTTTTTAAGTCATGGGGGGAAGAGCGCCGATACGGTGGGCAGTATAGATGAGAAGGCGGTGTCCTCAAGCGCAGGTCCCACCCTTAATACGACTTCAACATCGGAAGTGAACTCGACATCCATTCCACACCATCCATACCATCGACGCAATCCAAGCGAAGTTCCTATTTCAATTTCTCAAACGTCAGATCAAACGACACATATCGAGAAGGCCTCAAATACTTAGGAGGAAGAGACTGCGCGTCGAGGTTGCGGCTCGTTTGGCTGGCATATGACCATCCGGTTGGTGAATCAGTCAAACTCGGCCCTTCGCATAGATCGAAGAAGTGAGTCTCGATCAGGTAGTCCTGGACAGCCGGAATGATGTTATTTATCTCGCTGTTCGAAGTTTTTGTCATTAGGGTTCTCGTCTGGAAAGGGTGGGTTGGAGACATGGATTAACGAATAGGGACTTGATTCGTGGATTGACGATGTCTGGCCCAAGTTTGACGAAGTGTTACGCGCGTTCTGGGGAGCTACGTTATTTGTTTTTATCCAAGGGGATGATGACGAACCCGCTCTACCGGGAAGAAAATAAGTAGAAGAGAGCGCACTCTTCTTCATGGATACCCCTTCCCCCTCTCATAGTTGGTTGGCTTTTTGTACTTCGCTTTGAACTTTTTATTGGTCCTTTACGCGTTGTAATGTGGAGTTATTTTTTATCTATTTAACGACCATCCACTCGGGGGGGCTGGTGGAAGAGGGGGCCATCTTTTTTTTTTCTCAGGAGCAAACTTCTAGGCTCTCGAGACCTTCTTCTTTCCCCTTTCCATGTATCTCCCAGTTCATTGTCCAGTCGAAGAAAAAAAGAAGAAAGAGCCAATAGGGCCCAGCGGAACGGGGATGGCTTCTGATTATTATATCGTTTCAATAAAAAAATGGAGGCTGGCTATCTTTGCGCTTGCCTAAACGGAAGCTTTTTTTTTGACGTCTTTTAAAAAAAAGAATATTATCCTTTTCTAAAACACTTCATACGGAGTTGAGAACCTTTTTTATTTTATTTTTATATCTCGCGTGCGTTTACACATGTGTATATGTACCGGTACATGGATCTTTCCGTCTGCCTCGTATGCGGATGAACGAGACAGCGAGGGAGATCACGGAGAAGGGGAAAGAGAGAGAGGTGTATGCGGTCGTGGGCGTTACGGAGGCACGAGGAGGTACGAAAAGGGGAGGGAAATGTCAAGGTCGAGATCAGGCTTCCTTGCTACGATCTCATCTACCTACCTTACCTACCTACCTACCTACCTAGCCTACCTCTTAGGTACCGATAGAGTTCGCTTTCGTAGGTCTCTAATATTATTTATCTTAATGCTGCTATGCTCTCTCTCTTGTCTATGGGCTTGCCTAGGAGGTATGTATAAGTGAGGCTATCTCGTGTAGGTATACCTTGACATCGCGCAAGTCTCCCAATCACACCAGCGCTAAATTTTTTTTTTTACAGATGAATTACGTCTACCATTATGCTAGGTACCTGGTATTACGACTTGAGAAAACGCGGCTCGGTCTAGTCCCGCGCCTGGGTCTAGACGTTTTGAAAAAAAGAAAAAAACGGTTGAGGTGGGGAGTAGAGGGAGACGACGGACCTATGTGCTATTTATACCTATATATCTTTTTTTTTTTCATGGCCCGTTAAACTTGGCTAATCCGTAGCGTCGGACGATGGGTTTCGGGGGTTGCGTTTAGCGTGGTTTGTTGTAGTTCGCCCGAGGCATCGGGCCGGAATGGTTGTGAGATAGGAGGTACCCCTACCTACCTGGTGGTAGAGGTAGAGAGGTAGAGAGAGAGAGAAAGAAAGAGAGAGAATAACCTCAGCCAAGATATGAATCTACCAAGTGTTTTTTCGTTTTCATGTTAGATTTTGGACAAACTCAGCGGAAAGAGGCAGCTCTCTTCTCCTGTATTATTATTATACTTCGATGAGATGAGCCCCCTTTCGTCCTCTCCCAGCAGTCCTGACTTCATCGTGTGGGCAGAAGACTGCGAATTCAAATCAAGCGATTCGTATATATACACCATCTTCCTTAATTGTACAGTATAGAGAATAATGACCTTCGTTTCTATCGTCACTCTCATCAATGCTTTTTTATACTTGGGTATCACCTGCTCTTCAAGAAAACGTGTACGTGAAAATGCCTTTTTAAATGCCATTGCTTGCGCACTGGAACGCGCTTCCAACTGTACCCAATGTAAACTCATCCAAAATGCCCTGGACACTTGCGTAGGTTCCAGCTGAAAGGAAGAAGACGCCCGTTAAGATGATGATAATGTTAAGAATGCCCTCGAACAAACTGCGTAATGACCGATCATTGAGCAGCCCAACGGCTCCGTCGGCTTTCCGCATACGAAAATAGGCAACCCCCCAGAAAATGAAGCCAAAAAACGAGTCAAATAATGACGACATGAGACTGAGTACTGGATCTCTGTTAGTTGTGGCTCGGAAGTGAGGATTAGACAAGGTCTCTTACGTGAATTGAAAAATGGAATCGAATTCGCGATCACGAATGCGACAACCCAGGTGGCAACTGAATATTACTCGTTAGCTTAAGGATCCATTTGAAGGGTTCTGTAAATGCCATACACAGGATTAACGCCCAGGTTGCCCAGCCAACGACGGTATGCTCGTTCTTGTGATGCGAATTATGGAAGATTCGGAAAAAGATAAACCGAGCAGAAACCGAAGCATATAAAACACCTAGGAAGATGATTGTGGGGATCATGAATGAGAAGGCAATCTTCTTATACAATGGGATCAAGGATCCAAAGGCTGGCGACGTCATATATTGATTGCCCACGAAAGCGTACGTGACGGCGCCGACAATACTAAACACGATAATCTCGAGTATGGTGCATGCCCACAGAGCCTTGGGAAAATCTCTTGGTTCACGCATCTCGGCGATAAAACTAGGGAGAGTAATCTGTCCGATGAAAGTATAACTATATTACTGTTAGCCTTATTGCACACATCGATGTGATGTATTTTGAATTACCTGATGTTAAGAAATGCCCCCAATCCAGAGACGAACGTAGTACCTAAAATCGGGATAGCTGTGACGATTGGATTACCGAAAGCTAATGCTTCCCCGGTGGTAGGGTCGGTAGTCGGTTCGGCATGGAAGCCTGCAGGATGGTCCTGGACACCAGCAAAAATCGTAGCTAGGATAACCGAGATAAAGGTAAACGCCGCTGACGCAGTTCCAAGCTTCGAAAGCATGCTAAAAGTGCGAGGTAGCGACGACAACCAGCAAATAACACAGACGATAGCCCCGAAAGACACAGTCTGACAGGAGATGCTAGTGTTTGGACCAGCCATCGTGTTGAGATATTTGGCTCCTACTAGGACGTGGAGACCCTACGAAGGAGTTAAACTCAGGGATCTGACGGTAACCGTGAATTTATACTTACTTGGATGAAGGTGTTATTTAAAATAAACATGACAGCAGTGAAATACCACGCCCATTTTTGGCCCCAGAATAACATCTGACCAATGTCGCATACATCTCTAACTTCAGGATGGCGGAGGCAGAATTCCCATAGTATAATGGAACTGTAGTGACATAGTCAGCATCCGTCAAGATACGGGGAAGTTCTGAGGCAACGTACGTATACAACACCAAGAGTGCCTGGACAACAGTGAGGATAAGCCTAGATGAGACGTCAGTGACGGAGATAATATAAAGACGATGGCCCGGAGGCCAAGAGAGCATATTACCCTGGGACGAGCCCGAGGACGCTGTAGGACCAGGGGAAGCTCATTATTGCCTATTTTCATGTTAATCCTGATGACGACATCGACTTTTGTTATGTGAATTAGGTATGAAGTATAACGAGAAGCTTGGTCAGGGTAGTGAGACAAGTTCAGCCGGCTTTGGCTAGAGAATAATAAAGAAAGAACCTTGTGAGCGGGAAAACTTACCAAACAAATGTATTCAGAGAATAGCAATGCGGCTGTCTACAGTCAAATAGGGTCAAAGTGTTAGTGAGAAATACTAGATCCTTGGCTTCCGTTCGGGTATCTTAAAGACTTAGACGGACCTTTTGCCAGCTGCAGGTACGATATTGAATAGCATGGTTGGCCTCTTCTTCGATCTGTTTATTGAGAATGGCATCACTACTGAGATTACTATCCGAATCTCGACTTATGTTACTGATCGGTGCAATTTGAGGGGCGATGCGAGGTCCTATCCTAACTCGAGGACCACCAAACCAAGCGGACCATCCACGAGGTATGGCGGCCGTGTGGACGTAGGCTAATTGGTCGTCCGAGTATTCTGCTTTCATATTGTCGACGATTATCTGATCTGATAAATCTCGGAAAGAAGAAAAGAAGAAAAAAAGAAGTGAACGGGAACCAAGTCGAGTACGAAGCACCGGCGTAATCTTGAGTTTATTCAGTCACCAAATCTTGGTTGGCCGCACATATAACATGAGAGGTAGCACTGTATGTACTCGGATCGGTGGCGAGAAGCAGATGCTAATACACTAAGACTCTAAGTACATAGGTATACTTGGAACATGAAGTTGAGAATATGAAAATGGAAATTATAGAATGAGTTTGAGAAAGGATGAATTGAGTTGAAGAAGATTAGGATTTGAGTAGAAGATTAAAAACGGGAGAGACGAGGTACAAGTAAGTTTAAGTACCTCTTAGCATGTGTGTATACTGCATAGTGTACATAGTGTACATAGGTGTAAGTAACTACATGTAGCATACCGGGATGTCGTTCGCAATCGTCATTACCTTGTTTGCCATTCAGCTAAACATAGGTACGGTATCCTGATTTAACGTGTGTTACGTTTAAAATATACATATAATTATATTACATATATGTATGTACTTCTATCGATTGTAATTCATACGTACTTGACGTATATAACCTACTTATGTACATAATGTAATAGGATACATTCAATTTCCATATAAGAGGTACGTAAGAGGTAAGTTTATCTTATCTAGAAAACTTGACCGAGCAGGGCAATTCCAAGGTTTCCTTACATATTCCTTATTCCTTCGATACATGTATGCATACATATGTACATACATATACAGTACTACATATAGATATACCTTGGTAATCAAGGTTTATATTCTTCTAATCGATTTGTTCCTTAACTTCTTCTTGTGTTTCTCTACATCTATGACTTAGACTTACAGTAGCATGTCACCATAAATAACCTTAGACAGGCACGTATGCAGACGCCCCCCGCGAACACTAACATTGTAGATAAAGTATGAGATCTATCCCCTATTTGGTACCTGGCCGTTTATTTTTTCATAGGACGCTAAACCCACTTAGTAGATTCGGTGATGCCGGTCGATCACGCAACCCGAATCTGTTATGGCGAATGATAAGGACGATGATTATCTTTTACCAGCTATGCGATGTCATATTTCGTACATCACATATGAATAATGAGGTAGGGTTCGACAAGGCATTCGGTGGTGATCTCGGATATCCTATATTAGGGTGACATCGATCACGGCAGAAATCGTTCATTGATTTATGGTCTATGGACTTACACAGTAAACCACTCTGCTGGGTCAGATCTTTTTCGCATGCGCCAGTCGACTCTTTTATTATAACGTATAAAAGTTGTTTGCCTCACATCATTCGATTGTGGAATAGGAAATCTACCTCAAAAGGATTGCGCTATTAAGATCATGCCGTTAAGACATCATTCATATTAATTACCTAGGTCACTACCAGGTAACTAACTATACTAACACCTAACACATATCGAGGGGATTTCTTTATGAAAATCTAGGCTAAGATTATATCTGATATGTCCGATATCCGAACGGTGGCGTTTGTGGAATAGAACCACCGAAATCTGCTCCGACGCCTTCAATGTTTATCAAGAAAATGCAGAGGAAAATTATGGGAACCGACAGTGATGTGGTTCTTGACTACCTTTCTATAACCTCAACAGTTTCCAAGCTTTTAGACGAAATACGTTCACTTTTATAATCTCATCCGCTTGGGAAGAAAAAGCATGAGATGATGGAAAGGTCGTGCTCGGTGGAACTATGGCTTTATTTCAAGTCCGCGCCTCTGGCTAGGACGGGAATGTCTGCAATGGCGTATAATAGCAGCTGATCGGGCTCCTGTTGTGTATAGTTAAGGATACTCCAGGTATCCTTAACATATACTGTACAAGTTATCTTTTGGCCATGTGGTTTTTTTCGAGAGCTCCCAAGGCCGAGGGTCGACAACGCGGTGCCACGAAGCACGATTGGCAAAAATTACGAGGCTGGGTCTTATGATGAACGATGAAAGTGTATACTTACCTACCTAAGTATACCGTAAGTCTTCATCTAAACAGACGCCGGCCGCCGTCCGCCAGCCAATCAGACTGATGATATCATGGATGTCAGGGTCTCGAGCGCTGGAAACAGAGTACAAGGAGAACATACACCCACCGCTTGGGCAAAGGCAGTAATTAAGAAAAGATAATTGGGTGTCTTAGTCAAGGGTTGGCTCCTTTCTTCTCCGCAAAAACTTCATTTCCCCACGAAGAACTTTTCCATTTTCAGCTGAATTCCGTTTAGCGGCTCCAGGTTGGTCCCAATATATCGGACTTATTGATTCATCTCAGCGAAGCGACATCGTAGGGTTGCATTCTCTGGATTTCGTAAACCGAGGCCGAATTCGGGGGTCTAGGTAGACAAGCAGCAAGTCAGCAACGCCATTTACTACAAACTTTTTTTTTTCTTTTTTTAATTAATAACTGGGGATTTTCTCACCTTCTCATAAGCTGACTTGGTCGTGTCTTATGAAATCCTAGTCATTTATTTCAATCGCTATAAACTTTGTTGGTCATCATTCTGGTCAGCTTTGGACCTTGGTTCCCTTATACTTCAGTTGAAAATGCGCGTTAGCAGGATTTATCGCATGTCATAATTCTCCGGGAGCCTTCGTTGTCCGTCTCCAGGTTTCCGTCGCGTATCGACGCTCCCCTAAACCGAATATCGGAAATAAACGACGAGTGCATATCGTATAACTTGGCTGATAAACGATGACCAACTCTGTGTTTCTTGAGGCGTCAGCCCTCAGCGATTCGGAAAAGCCTAGAGGAGAGATTATCGGGAACAACACCTATCATCCCGGTATTGCCGACGTCGAGCTTGATGAGCTTCACGTACGATGTCCCTCTCACACTACGGAGCGGAAGCTCTTGGCGCGTATAGACTTGCGATTGATGCCGTTCCTGTGTATACTGTATCTCCTTGCCTTTCTCGACAGAGTCAACATTGCGAATGCGAAGTCTTTTCACCTAGTCGAAGACCTACACCTTAAGAATGATGAGTACAATACGGGTAAGCTAACACCTACGTTCTCGGAGGTATCATGATCTAACATCTAGGCCTTAGCATTAACCATGTTTTTCGTGCCCTATATCTTCGCCGAGATTCCTAGTAACATTCTGCTTAAAAAGGTTACGCCGCGTATATGGCTTCCTGCCTGCATGTTGGCATTTGGTGTTGTCTCGGTGTGTCAGGGGTTGGTACAGAACTACTCGGGGCTCCTCGTAACACGGTTCTTCCTAGGTAATGGTCTACATTCACACTGGAATAAGATGATTATATTTACAGCGTTTAGGTCTATTCGAGAGTGGGATGTTCCCAGGTAAGTAACCCAAACCTCTGATTCTAATTCTAAAGTATATGAGGCTAACGTATCACCCATTCCAGGATGTTTTTATCTCATCAGTATGTAGTTTACCTCCTAGCTGGCGCGACATATGCATCATACAACCTGAATGACCGCTGACATTTTAGGCATGTGGTACAAACGAAACGAATCACAGAAGCGTTATTCTCTATTCTTCACCTCTACTTCTCTAGCTGGAGCCTTCGGAGGTCTCTTAGCGTCCGCTATAGGGAAGAGTAAGTCCATTTGATTAAATCAGAAGCCCTTTTGGCGCTAGAACTATTCATTGCTGGGAATCAATTTTTTAGTCCATGGCTGATTCGTTGAATAGTGGAGGGTATTCGTGGATATAACGGCTGGCGATGGATCTTTATACTGGAGGGGTCTCTTACGTGTTTAGTCGCCATCCTTTTCTTCTTCATTTTCCCTTCGTTGTAAGTCAACTCTCAAATATTATGATGGTGGCTAGTCTAACTAATACACAATAGTCCCGAGGAAGCTGAGTGGTTGACCGAAGATGAGCGAACATACATAAAGGCTCGCCTAAAAGCCGATCAAGGCCATAATGCGGCAGAGCGAAGGATCACCTTTCGTGATGTCGTGAATGTGATGAAAGATCACCGTGTCTGGCTCGGCGGATTTATGTACTTCGGACTGGCTGTTCCCGCATATGGCTACGCCTTCTTCGCACCGACTATCATTTCGACGTACCATTATAATGCCATTCAAACGCAGCTACGCAGCGTACCTCCATGGGCGGCATCTTTCGGGTTCTCGCTTCTTACTGCTGCTTTATCCGACTGGATGCGTCATCGCGCTGCCTTCACCCTCGCACCGCTAGCCCTAGGTATTGCGGCTTTTGCTACCCTACTCAAGATCCATGATAACACTGCCGTCGAATACGCGATGTTGTGTTTTGTCACCATGAGCACCTATAGCGTCATGCCCATCATAGTCTGTTGGTTCAGCATGAATCTAGGCGGTCATCATCGCAGGTCTATAGGTACCGCGTGGCAGATCGGCTTCGGTAACATCGGCGGAATCATCGCCACCTTCGCCTTCCTAAGCACCGACGCCCCCTATTATAAGAACGGCTACTCAATTTGTCTCGGGTTTACCTGTCTAAGCGGCGCCGCGTCCGCGCTCTATTTCGCATCGATCTACCTCGAGAATCAGAGAAGGAAGAAATCTGTTCGAGATGTAGACTTGTCGGATTACGAGAAGACGGAGCTGGGCGATCTAAATCCTGAATTCAGATACATGTACTAGCGAATACGTTTATTAACGAGAAATGTGTCTGAATGACTGGTCCAAAAGTACTGGAAGCTGGAAAAAAAGAAGAAGGATGGGTTTAACTAGCTCGCGAGCGTTGGTGTTTATGCTGTTCTATATTGTAAGCCCAACAAAATTCAACTGTAGGCAAATTTAATGATATAAGACGAAGATATCAGAATGGACCTGACCAGTACGTCAATCTAGAGGACTGTCTTGGAAACCCTCCTAAGACTGTCATCCAGGTCGGCGAATTGCCTTAACCCCCACGCAAGGCCATGCCCATGTTTGGAGACGTGTAGGTCAGATGGTAAGCTACAATTTGGATTCCTTACCAATAAGATCCCCCTTACAAGTTTGCGCCCAGCGCGATTTATTCGCAACATGTCTAGGTATGTATATCCATACGCCCGAAGACTCTCCCTCTCCCTCTCCCTCCTCTTACTTTTGCCACCACGCTGTAAAGTGCCGCCAGGTAGTCCCGGCGGCCCGGCGGTAGACGCGCAAGACCATGGACACGGACCCGCGAACGTACATCCTCTCCGAGGAAGAGTCCCGGACCATCTTCGAAAGGGACATCGTACCCGCCGAACTCGGCGATATCCTCTCACCATCACCACCAGCAGATTCGCCCACCGAAGCCACAAGCAGGACCCCCCTCGCCGTCTTGCTCGTCGGGCAAACAGGCGCAGGCAAGACACGCGCCGCGCCGGCGCTCAAAGCCGCGCTGATCCGCGCCCGCACTCCGCCCCGCGACCAGGAGCAGCATAGCCGTCCCCGCCTCGCGCACTTCGTCGCCGACACGTACAAGACGTACCACCCGTGCTACGCCCCCCTCCTATCGTCGTCGTCGTCATCATCGTCCCTCGCCTCCGCGGCCGCGGGGCCCGACGCACGCCGTTGGCTGCGCGCCGCCGCGTCGCTCGCCGCCGAGCACCGCGCGGACGTGCTGCTCGAGTCCGCGGCCCGGCACGCGGACGACTTCGCGTGCCTCGCGCGGGGTTTTCGCGCCCGCGGGTACCGCGTCGAGGTCGCCTTCCTGGCCGTCCCTGCACCGCTCAGCCGGCTCGGCGTGCTGGCGCGGTTCTACGACGACGACGACAGAGGCGGCGGTGGTGGTGGTGATGGGGATTCGTCGGGGACGCGCAAGATGCCGTCGCGGCTGACGCCGCGCGCCGTCCACGACGAGTCCTACGCTGGCGTGCTGCGCGCCGCCGCCTTCGCGGATGCGTCGGACGCGGCGGACCAGGTCGTCGTCGTGCGCCGGGACGGCGCGGTGGCGCACGCTGACGAGCGCGTCGGCGGCGCGGGGAGCGCTTGGAAAAGGGGCGGCGTCGCCGAGGCCGTGCGGACGGAGCGCGGGCGGCGCCTGACGGCTGCCGAGGAGGCTGGCGCTCGGGAGAGCTTGCGAAGGCTCAGAGATAAGCGTGTGCCTGGTCTCGAGGACGAGTTGGAGGAGATCGAGGGGTTGTTGCGGCCCCTTGTGGGCGCCTCGGCTGGCTCTTCGAAATTGTTGTCCCCGCCGGATTGGGCGCACGGTAAGGAACACGATGTCGAGGAAGGTCTCAGATTCGGTATTATATGAGAATTAATATTAAGTATCTAGTATTGACTATTTTATGCCTTCGTGATATGTTGTTCTAGTCGGCTCTTTTGGCGTATCCTAACCCTAACCCCAACTCCGACTTCAACTCGTACTGTGTCATGATTTACCTACGTCCCAGGTACATAGAGTCTACAACACTTACTAGTCTCCCTATTTTTACCTGTTGGTCAGTTGATTGTATGATTTTGTGAAAGCAGATGTTTGATAGAGCTAACGTTTAAAGAATTTATTTTAATCTGTTAATATTTGTTGCTTACCTCCCTAGTCACCGTTAAAAGGAAAAAGGGGAATCCTAAAGGTCTTTTTGTCGATGGCATTGTCAGGTGCCCATCACTGTCATCAAACAAAGACTTTCTTCAAGTAGGACCTTATAATGTGCCGTGGCCTTTCTTTTCTCCTCTTTGCTCTATGAAGAAGGCTTTATGATAACTGATTTTGACATACGCCATTTTACCAATTTATAAACCAGGGGTACGTTACAAGCCAATACCTCTACTATGTAACTGAACATTTATTTCTTGAATAAACGTTGTTGTAATGAGCGAAGCACATCGTCAAATGATTTCCTACCGTCGCTCTGCGATGCAGTCCACTTGCGGCGAAGCTGAGCTGTTGGTAGGCACATGCCATTATGCATGTGGCCACAAATTCAGCTGGATTCTTGACTATTTTCTTGATCGTACGGGACGTCGATCACCTAGCATCCATCGCTGTCCAAGGTGTACGGCTCATCCTACTTGCCTTGTCTGCCTCGAGCACTTCGGCGTCGAATCAGCCAGCACGTGCCAAAACTGTGATACTTTTTTCGACGAAGCCCTCCGTGCGGACCGCTGCAGGAAGCTCGAGCAGATAAATGTAAAGGTCATGGAGCATAAAGCTACTACATTTATTAAGTGTCGGCTTGATTTTGTGAGAAAAAGAAATCAGATGATCTCCTCACCTATTACTCTAAAGGCTTAGAGTATAGTTTATGGTTTGCCATACTCAGTCCATCAAGCCACCTCTATTGCGTTGGACTCTAGCACGAGAGATATATTTGGGCAGTAAGAAAAGAGATGACGGAAGATATTTCAAATGGGTAGGTATGTAATCAAGCGCTTTCTGTTTCTAAATAGCCTGATATCGATTTCTTGGGTGTCCGTGAACCAATGTAAACTCGAGGACAATTCTGCCAGATATTCTAAGCGTCTTGAAGAACCGCATTGCAAACCGCCACAAATTATAATGCGGGAAACTAAACGCTGACTTATGGGCGGTGCTAAACACAATAAACTTGTGTGTCGCTGTCTAAGAGTCGACTACGTGATGTAGACTAATACTCACCACAACTTTATCCAAGCCATCTTCTTAGAAGTGTCTAAGTAAACTCTAGTCAAGCCTTCAAGAAGCAAGCATCGTTTGACATGACAAATACCTGAGATATCTCTCTCTGTCGATAGTATTCTTCACTAGATTCACCATGCGACCTTGACCTTTCGCATTAGTTGGTACCAACCTACCACTACCCAAAGATCACACATCAAGCTGTGATCGTATTAGGATATTCATCTATTGCCAAGATAAAATCCTATATATTTCTCGTTTTTGGACCCAATTGGCCATTAGCATCCTTAACGGCACGAGCATTAGGATGAATTACTATTGCGCCGAAGCCATCGCGAATATGAGTGAATCTGAGACCGAAATGTTGCCCGCCGTTGGCACGAAGCAAGTCAGATTCCACCCGATGCCGAGCGTCTGGATATACGAGACAGAATCAAGTGTTACTGAGCCGCAGACGCAGACGCAACCGCCTGCTCCTATTACGCCTCCTCCATCACCACCGCAGCTACCACCACCACAGCCCAGGCCACCACCGACGCCGCCAGCGTCGCCAAAGAATGTCTTGCGGTGGCTGTCGGCTTGCATCAAACAGCTGAAAGCGTGGGGACGTAGCATTCGACGATATCTCAAGTGTCGAGATCAGCAGACGCCTTTGTGTCGGCAGCAGACTCGCCAGATACCAATGTGATTATGTCACGCAAATAGGGGTGTCGATAATACCTTGATAATTATTTATCCTCCCCTAAAAAGTGACTGATCTGATCCGGCGGACAGTATTAAGACTAATGTCTAATCGGCATCTCATCAGATTTCACTTGACCTTTAAGGAAGGCCAGTTCACGATATCACATCGCCTATCAAGTAAAGCCATGATGACACCACAAAGGCACCACATTTTCTCGCAGAGTTTTAGGTCGACATTCCGGGATGTATTTTCCGAAGAAGGAAGAAACGGACGACGAATTATATGAGGCGAAGGTGTCGAATATACGGCTGATGAACTCGGAGAAGATGATCTCATCTTTGGATTGTGTTTCTTTCATTTTGTCGATGTAGTTCCTAACTCTGTGTTATATTCATAATCTACGTTTGTTCGAGGTTGGGGAGGAGCATATCTGATGAAGAGGGGATTGTTGACCGTCTATGAAATTCGCGCTTGAAATTCTAGTATGGATGTCTTTAGACATTGGAATCGTGAGAGTGAACAATCTACTGCTTGGTATCTTTCTTGTGGGAACTGTACGAAAAAGGAAGAAAAATACCAAAAAAAATGTAAAATAATCCCCTATTGCAAAGTATTCGCGCAGTAATATTTTTAATCAGCTGCTAAACATGTTTCCATGTATTTAGCTCATAACGGGTATCTCAAACCCATTCACTCTAGTTCCGTATTAATTCGTTTACCTTGCTCTTCAATATCACCGCATGAAGCTACATGCTTGTACGGTCGAGGCACCGAGAGGAACTCCTTTATTTAATCGAGACTGATATTAGGGGGTAAATTTGCATAATAAACGCATCCGTGCCTTCTCAGATCCTACCATGACCCAACTTCCACATTGACAATGATACGATTCTTAGCCAAGATAAAATGCTCATAACAGTCTGATATTCTCATATAAATATATCAAAAGTCTATGGTATATCAAGGATTTCTCGAATTTGGAGCGCAATTACAAAAGACTTCCAACCCCTTTCCCCCTATTCTAGTATAGATATAATAATATCTGTTACTCCTCGTTGACATGAATTACTGATATGTCGGGCACTTTGAATAGATACCTACCTACCCCTATCCCATATCAAAATATCGGGTTTACCGGGTAGTATACCTATGGAATCTGACCTAACACTTCGATCGCAAAAGGCGGCTGACCAGAAATGCTCGGCTACGCTCCAACATCTCGTAGCTATACTGCATGGTAGGAGGCAACACTTTAAAGTATCAATAAAACCGTTACTGCGTGAATTTATTCTATCAGGCGGTCGTATGCAGATTATTGGCCCTCTGATACCACCGGACTGGTCAATGGCACAGTTACCAAAACGCATACCCGGTAAGCACCTTCATCACATCAACGCGCCGAGAGGCGCCCCTAATGTGCGTCACGTACTTTGACTCCTGGGTAAATAATTGAAAATGTATATGGCCTACGTAGGACAGACCCTGAAGGCTTGTTCGAGGATACAAATTTACCCCTGAAGGCAGATATCTATTTGACACAGTTATGAACTTATGCTCATAGGTGCCTCTTACATATTCAATATTCCCCTCTAATTCTTTCCTTTGTTATTGTAATAATCTAGGCGTATATCTAGTAATGCATTTAACGTGAGCTTATGTAGGTGTCCTTATATTGTGAGTAACATCCCCCGTTATCCGGGCAGGTAATGTGTAGTATAAAGGGTAGGTATTTTACAGGATAGAAACCAACTGTCAATTCCCGTCCACCAACCTAACATTCCAACATCGTGCGAATATCTAGGCACCTACTCATATTATTTATTACCTTTTACAGCCTTGAGAGTCTAGACTCCATATCGCCGTTCTTAAACGTGTTTTTAGATGCGATTTTACGACGACGGTGTCAATATGGGCGAAGACGGGAAATCTAAAAAGGGTTTGTCGTAATAACCTAGCAGGTTGTTGGTGTGAGACTAAGGCACAGCATCGCAATGCATCTCATCACTTACGTGATTCGCTCGATCCCTGAGTTTAATGTACAAGTGGGCATGTATTCATATAACGTATCTTCTAAGTTTCAACATAGGTAGGTAGGCCATCTCTGTTAGGGAGTGCCGTTATTACTCAAGTTCACCAGTCGTGTCTTCGCTTCGCAAATCCAGCGGGGGCAATTTGCTAAATTTCATTCCTGTCTTAAGACTCTTAAGAGCTACCTATCATAAGAACGTATCCCTGCCGACATATCCTCGTCGTAAAAGTCGACTTTTACACCCGTTAATGTTATTTGCGCGCACATCTTACTTCTTATCTCTCTTGCCAACGTTGGGCCGGGCCTTGATGCTCTTGTCGTCCTCGCCGCTCCGGACCCTCTTGACGAAGACCTCGGGGTCGAAGTCGACCCCGACCGGGTTCTCCTCGAACGCGGGGGAGGCCATGAAGGCCACGGCCTCGGGCACCGTGTCGAAGTTGTCGACCTGGAACTCCAGCTCGTTGCCGTCCAGGTCCTCGTAGTACATGCTCGTGCTCATCCCGTGGTTCACGCACCAGCTGGGCACCAGGCCCGCCGCCTTCTTCTCCTCGTACGAGGTCACGAGGTCCGCCAGCGTCGGGAAGCCGAAGGCCATGTGGTGCAAGCCCACCGACGGCGCCGCCTTGGAGCGTGCGGTCGCGTTCGGGTCCTTGATGATGGCGATGCGGTGGTGCTCGTAGTCGTAGGTCAAGAAGCAGAGACGGTGAGACTTGTGAGTTATTTTCCCGCCGAGGATGGTGAGGTAGAAATCTACCATGGGTTCGTAGTTCTCTGCCGTGGTGCGGAGAACGACATGGCACAACGCTTCGGGGGATAGTCTCTTCGATTTGTCTGCCGAGAGGCGGATGCTGCCCGTCTGCGTCTGCGTGGTTGTTGTCGACATGGTTAATATAGTGTAGTGAAGACTGTTTAACTATATTTGTCTGTGTGGTAATTAATGGAATCCACAAGTTGTAGTAGGTCAACAGAAGAAGATATAAATGATGGCTCAATGTAATGCTTCGTAAGTATGTCCTCTGGAACTTGTCTTAGATGACGACATGAGCTATGGCTAAGATCCGTATCGTTCCTTTTCTCGGATTTTACGGTATTGGTATGATAATGTATACTGTAGCTCGCAGTCCGGTGGGGGGCCGGCGCCTCCATAGCTACTTGTCGGCGTTAAATCTTCGTCTTCAGAGTTTATATTTTTAATCTGCTCCGTATATTTCGAAGTCCGTACATATTCAAATCTCGGATCATGTTTAATAAGCTTGTATATACTATAAATTAGACAGGTCACCAGACCTACGGCTACAAATCCCTTTGTTCACCACCGATCCTTCTGGCCGAGGAGAGGTCCCCACCACCAACCTTCTCCACAAGACCGCAAGCCTCGATTTTCAAGACCTGGACTTGTGCCAGCCGCGCAACGATGTGGTGCAACGTTGGTAGGGCTTGCCAGTCTAACGGGTGCCACTTGAGCTGTCCTTCACCTGCGATCTTCTGGCTCACCACCTTAACCTGCTGTTTTTTAGCCTCCTCAGCATATGGAACAAAGACAGGGTACTCCACATCCGCTTCCCCAGGCTGGCCTGTAGAAGGCATGTAGCGCCACAAGAGAAGCCCCTCGTCGATCCCAGCCTCGGCTGGAGCAAGCTTCCGGGACCCCATTCCGTGCCGATCTTCCTCTCCGCAGAGACCCCTGAGGTGAAATTCGGCAAACTTCGACCCCTCCCAGCTTGCTATCATCGAGTAGGTGTCTTCGGTCGGCTGAGAGATTTCGAGGTCTGCGTAGATCTTGGGAAAGCCCAACTCCTCCCTTCCGCTGATGATCGGATCTGCCATGTTCTCCCAGAGGACGGGGAGGAACGTGCCCCGGTACGCTTTACCGTCCTTGTCCGGTGTGCACTGCACCCCGTGGATGTAGAAACTCAGTAGGTTATACCCACGGCCGGCGAGCCATTCCAGGTTATCCAGTTGTTTTGGTGCGATGCTGACATATGCGTTTGGGCCTGGTTTCTGGAAGGAGAAGGTTGGAGGTAGGAGGCTAACCAAGTCAGACTGCCTCGTGGTGAACGTGATAAAAGCTTCCACATTTTTGATACCCTCGCCATTGCGAGTATGTCCTTCGAAAGACTGACGCGGTCCGGGAAACGGCCCGAACATAGTGGGCATTCGATGGTGTAAGCGGAGTGCTTTACTAGACGTAGACATGGCGAATCTTCTGATAGAATGAACATTCATCGTCTGGTCGTTAATTTCGTTGTGAGGGTTCCGCTTGATGTATAATAATGTATATTCGACTCGTACTAGTTGCTTTAGACAAGGCTTCCCTTGGCAGCGTAGGGATGTTGGTCAAACTGGCCTCAAACTTCTAGTCCAACGAGTGTAAAGCGTGTGGGGGGGTGCTATCATCTTAGAGGTCACGTATCCCCGGATACAGCATATCCCGAGTTGCCATTCGGTTCTCCTCCGGGTTCTGGTTTGAAAACTTATAACCCGGCCACGGCAAGGATTCGGTTGTCAAGTCCAATCGAACGATACTCACCCCATACCTGTGAAAGATAGACTTGCAATTTCAAAATATCTGTCGTACAGCATCAGTAAGCACATACATTTATACACATCGTTGTCCTTACCAAGACTCTATTTTGCTTAAGTCGATCAAGAACCCAAAGCCCCTCAAACGTCGTTGGTATTGTTGGTATTTTCGTGGCAGACTATAGCGACGTAGTAACGATGGCGCCGCACGCTTTGAACAGACAACACGAGACCTCCGCTACTAACGGAGCGAGCGCCAACACAACAACACATAACGACTCTAGAAATACTGATACCATTCCGGTTATAATAGCAGGTGCTGGTCCAGTCGGTCTCTTGCTTGCCCTCCGTCTCGCTCAAAAGCAGATTCATAGCGTGGTCCTGGAGAAAGACGCTACGCTCAGCCAGCTACCACGTGCGATAGGATACTATGGGCCAGTACATGATGTTTTCCAGGAAGTTGGACTTTACGACCAGATTGCTAAGGAGGGAATGCCCTCGGGTGGCTACGTATGGCGCAAGCTTCCGACTGATGTTGTCGACCAAAACGGTTCGGTAACGGCGAAGGAATTAGGGCCGATCATCGGGAAGAATGAGATGAGCAAGCCTGGCCCCGATGGGAAATACACGCCGGGCCATTACTCGATTCAACTCGCACAATCTCGGCTCGCCGAGATTTTCATGGACGAAGCTGTGAAAACTGGCTTCGCGAAAGTACTCTGGGAACATGAAGTTACGGGCTTTACTCAGGACGAGAACCAAGTAATTGTCACGGCTACGACGGCACAACAAGGCATAAAAGTTCTGAAAGGTCAATATCTTGCTGCCTGCGATGGCGGTAGATCTACTGTCCGAAAACTCCTTGGTATCCGCCTCTCTGGCCATTCTTGGCCTGAGCGCTTCCTAGCTACAGATGTTCTGCGCACCGCACACGTCATCCCAGAGGTTCCTGTTCACTTTACCGTCGATGAAACATTCTGGGGCGTAGTGACGCCGCTTGAGCACGTCGAAGCCGGCAAGAAGGGCCTTTGGAGATATAGTTTAGCTGTACCAGCCAAGCCCACCGACGATCCCGACTGTCAACCCTTGACCGACGAGCAGGTACTCGAACCGAATTATGTCGACTCACTCCTCCTTCGCCAGATCGACGGGCCTAGACCGAGTGACCACGTAGTCGTGCGAAAGAGCCTATACAAAATGCATCAATTGCTTGCTAGCACGATGCATCGCGGGCGGTGTTTCCTTGCAGGCGATTCGGCGCATACTAACAACCCTATTGGTGGGCTGGGCCTATGTACCGGCCTTCTCGACGGGGATGCATTGGCTCAGACACTTGAAATCGCCTTGTCTACTTCGGCATCCGATGCAGACTTGCAGACTCTATTCAACCGCTATTCTACGGAGCGTCGATGGATTTTCCAAAACGTCATTCATCCTTTTAGCAGCGCCAATAAGACTCGTCTTCACGGTGCGAAACCAGAGGATGTTGCAAGGGAGGACTGGTATTTCCGGGCACTGGCTCGGGGGGATTCGAAGGAGTTAGAACAGATCCATCATCCGCTCTATGCGTTGTGGAGGACGGACATGAGGAAGTTTTGGCCGGCGTAGCGCGTGTAAATGGGTTAAGTGCAATTGGCGGAAGGGTCTAGCTTATATTTATAGGAAGCGAGACATGCTTATGAATCGGTGCTTCGTATTACTCCAGAGACGAGTTCGTCAGAATGGATACTAGGTTGAGATTTTTCAAGAAGTCAACCTTCTCTCAGGCTATATCGGCTATCCAAGAATTGTTTCAATTTGGACTGGATACCCTCTGAGAATCTCGTGGTGATGCCATTATCAAAAGCAGACAAACAGGTTTCTAGGACACGGATCGGGTCGTCTAACATCACCGGCTCAGGTCCTCCCCTCTGATCCGTAATTGCTGGAACACAAAATTGATGTCCGGGCATTGAGTTTGAAGATGTTTCTATACTTGCACCAGCGGTGTTAGGATAGAAATGGTGATATATGGCATCGTTGCCTCGTGACTCGACATCTATTAAGATGGGAGTTGATCCCGGTGACTTCCACCGCTTTCCACAGAATACGCTTATTGCCCACAACATGAGTGTGACACGGTATAGAACAGCAGGCCACCATGGTGGACGCACTTTTCTGTCTAATGCGCGGAGGAGATGAAGAATTTGACCGGCGTGCAAGAGCGCTTCGTCGGGGCTCTGGATACACTGTGGGATTAGGGTTGGAAATAATGATTGAAGTAGGGAGTCGGACATTCGTCTCCTAGCGAGACTCTCGATGTCTACGAAAGCCGTTACGGTATTGAGATAAATAACGTGATAAGTGATGAGGCCTGCCAACATCAATGGACCCCGAAATTGATTGTATGCGTCCGGCTGCTGAGTCTCCCGAAGACGGGAGCAGTACAAACCAAACCAACGATGTAAAAGGGCCTGCATCTCCTCCATGCGGACATCCGTGGACCTTTTCGTAACCGGTGAAAATGAGCGTGAGGTTGGTCCCTCGCCCAAACAACTAAGAATTTGTCGAAAGCTATTGACGAGTGAATGAAGAGGGTGTAGTAGCAATCTCAACGTTGAGGGTGTTAGACAAAAACGCCTATCCCCTACCAGTTGGTCAGTCAGGAACCATTGAAATAGCATGCGGAGGGATGGCTGCGCTAAGGGTATCCGGCCCATTTCACGCTTCCATGACTCGGCATCACAGGCTACGTAAACTTCCCCAGGGCTAGGGATAACTAGGTTCAAGTCTGCTATCTGTATATGAGGGGTGGTATCAAGGAACAAGCTGAGTTCGAGATCAAGAACAACCCATGTATAGGTAAGCCTAGCAAATTACGGCGTTAATTCCACATTCGATCCCAGTCGGGCGAGATTCAGCCAAGACGCGCGAGGAGTTATCTTACCTGATCAGTCTTTCTCTTTCCAGCCACCGTGCTTGCTTTGATTCGTCGCTAAGCTCCGGAGACTCCGTATAATTCAGCCGGGCATCAAAAAGCCTACTGTTCCGAACGACCTAGCTCTAGTCAGTTACAAATGCATAAATATTATTCGCGATTGGGACAACGCAACGCGGTGCGGTGGGGCATGCATACGGAAATATAAATACCACGTTGACCTAGCCCAATGTCCATCAACCACTTATCGCCACTCCAGGCGGCTTGTGTAATGAACACTAATGCACTGTGCAACAATAAGTGGTGGTGGCAGACAGAAACATCCTTTTCTATGGTGTCGAACAAGGAAATACGGCAGACTTCTGTCAATCCACCCGACAGGCGTCGTGCCTCATTCGTAGGATCCGATATGGCTCCCTGTCCAATCATGAGTAGAATTAGGAGGGTAGAGGCAGTATCGTTGGACCCGTTCAGTAACATATTAACGTCCAGGACACCCCCAGGAACGAGAAGGTAGAACGGCTCGAATATGCGCATGTATTCTCGGAGGAAGTGTTCCATGGTGGCAGAAGGAGGTAAGATGAGGAATCCACGAGATCCTCCTTCAGCAGACGGAGAAGGATAACTAGAAGAAGCCGCGGCAGGGTCGAGTTGATGAACCCTGAGAGCCTTTTGAAGGAGTGACTGCGAGATCGCAGCGAGTTTATCTCGCACGTTCTCCCGCAGCGGTAGACTGGTGAGAGGTGCAAAGGGATCTGGGCTTGCGAAATCAAGACCGAGCCATCCCCATAACTTATCTACCTCAGGCATGTGGCTAAGACTCTCGAGGAGAACTCCGGCTGTCCTGGGACATTTCGTCATATCTTCCCACGGATTACAGCGGAACGACGACCAAAAGTTGCAAGCTTGTATGATAACCTGGTGTTCCACAGCCTTGGTGTCATATATCCATTCCAAATCATATACCTGGCGGTCCTCTTGCCACAAGGTAGCCGACGGATCGGCTTGCAATTGGGCTGGACTATGAGACGGCAAGCCAGCGTCGCATGCCGTACCATACTGATTTGAACCAAGCGTGACGGAAGAGTGGTCGGTAGGTTCACCATGTTGAGGTGGTAGTAGGCCATGGCCGGAGCCGGCCCAGCTCCCTAACGGCGGCTCCAGTACTAAGGATCCGGTACCGGAAGCTACGGCAGCGGCGCTCATGGTCTGTCCGGATACATCGTCGACATAGGAATCGAACCCACCACTAGTGACAGACTCGATGATAGCATTGTGAATATGCGTGTCTTTCTCTGGCGAGGGAGCTGTATTGCTCATTTCATGATCAGGTTCCGCTTCGCTTGCAGAAGGACCACGGACATCCCCATCGGATTCTGTGTTCTCCGCGTCTACGCTTACAGTTGAAGGCCTCACATCTTGAGCAACATTGATCTCTGCCACTTGCGTCGAATTCTGGCTGACGGCTGACAGGGGGGTACGAACAGGTCTTCTGGACCGTCGATCACATGGGATTTGCCTCACACGACAACGATTGCAAGGCGTGTTAGAGTCGCACTTCGTCTTTGTCCTAGCACAATTACGGCAAGCCTCCTGAGTACGATGTCTCACACCAGCCATGGGCTGCTGGCCGGAGGAGTGTCCAGCAGCTGTTGCTTCGCCATGGACAGCCACATGTCTTTGAAGGACGTCTCTGATAATAGTTAGATACCTTAATCTTATTGGATGGGAGTAATAAAAGGGGATCCAATACATACCTCCGAGAGAATGATAGATGACAGATATTGCATTTGAATCTCTTAATATTAGCGTCTATATTGGGGGAAGCGAAGATGTTTTTGTCAGCATTCAAGATCTAGTAATATATAATATTCAATCATTTCTCAATAATTTCTAAGAGAAGTGAAAAAAAAAGAAATAGATGAGTGTGAGGAAAAGAAAAGAAAAGAAAAGAAAAGAAAAAAAAGGGAAAAAAAAAGAATCAAGACAAACTAACGAGTAGCTAAATGACGTTCCAAATGTTCGTTTCTATGAAACTCCTGGCCACAATACGTGCAAAAAGCCATGTCTCAATTCGGTTGTGGCTTCTGTTCGAGAGAGCGAATAATATATTGATGATAATCCAAAAAATGGTATAACGGTAAGCGTATAAGCACAATGACAACGAGCTGACCCCAGAAGGTTCAACGCTGTCACACAACAATGTGATACCTACAGGTTCTAGAAGGTATCAATTGTATGACAATGTCGGTATTGAAGGTGCTCCCTTCTGCAGTGTCGCACGGAATAGATGGCTCGGGAGCCCCGCATAAACCCACTTAGGTCTTGGCGATAAGGTAAGCGTAGCGTAATAAGGAAGTTAATTGATGTAAAATGACCTATATTAATCTCATGTTAGTCCCGAGGTTGTCTTCCTGGGAAACTGCAAACTGCGAACTGCGAACTGCGAACTGCAAACTGCGAACTGCAAACTACAAATCGTAAAAACCCCGGCTTACTTATTAGTAATGACCTGTTTGTAGATCAACTTCAAAATTCTTTCAGGGCAGGACCTTAGGTCATGCGTACATGGTAGGTACCAAAGTATTTGCTTCGCTCTTTCAGATACATGTATGTTTTTTGTCTACAAACCAGGACCTCGGGGATCTTTTTTTTTTTTTTTCTCTCGCTCTTTCTAAATAAATTAATCACGCTTAATATCGTAATTACGATTTGATCCAAATTTCTGTTACCAACATCTTTCCGATTACCCCTGAATATCACGTGCTATATATGCACGTGTCATCCTATAAGTCCCTTTACACGCAAACCAACGACCAAAAATCAATATCATATCAATATTCCGTAATAGTACGGATCCGTACGGGTATGTAAATAATGAATTACCTATCCCTACTAACCTGTCCCCAATATTTATTTATTTTTTCGTACGAATAAATCACAAACCCTTTCCTGATTACGATAATTGACAAATCGCAGAATCAACTTAACCATGGTTCCTTCCCTTGGCTGTTTAGTTGAAATGCGACCTACTTATGCAGATAATGATATAAAACCCTCCTTCTGTCCAGGTGCTGATGCGTCCAACGGAGTCCCCACCGGCCCGGTGGTGCTTCCCATTGTACATGTTGTGGTCAGGAGTCAAGGGAGCACTACACTATGTACGTACACATAGTAGGTAGTACCTAATATTGAAAGTATGTTAGTAACATTGAAAGTAACACAGCCTTAGACCTTGGACCCTTCCTTCCTCCGAGCACTTACAAGTTACAACGCAGTACTTCGTATGGGGAATGAGGTTAGGTTATCCAGGCAATCCAGGCAAGTTCCACCCATCATCACTTTAGCCATAGAGCTAGACCGAAACTGTATACGCGTTCGATCTCAAGTTTTCTGGGGTAAAGATAGCGCGTCGATCTTTCCAAGGGTCTTATTTAGCATTGCCGCATTTGACAGGTCGGGAATGTGCAACTGCGTAACGATAGAGTATCTCTACGTAGGTACCTCCTAACCAGTTGAAACTTGAGGTTTGTTGGTGATAAGCTACCACCTACATACATCTATGAAATCAAATACGTACCTCCTGCTATTACACTGACGTACTTCCGGACTGTATACTGTACATTATGTACATGTATGTATCTCTCTCTTCTCTTATCACTATCGTTTCTACATGTTTGGATCTCTTTTATTCTTTTTGTCTCTTTCTATCTCTCCGTTCTCTTCTTCCTCACAGTATATCAACTCACTTTCTCTGTATATATGTGTTGTCGCATGAGGAAACGTTTTAATTATAAACATATTTCTCTTCATTTCTTCTTCTAACCACTTCATCGCTAGAGTATTATAAGCAGTGACATACAGAGGCGTCCCGGTCGTCGCCATCATGTATTTCAGGACTTTGAAAGAACTCGATACCTCCGAGGGCAACGTACTCTTGTTCAAGGGTAAATTGGTAGCCAATTCTTGCTCCGTGGAATGGTAGCTAACTACAGATCAATATAATAGAGACTGCAAGCGGTGAACAGCAGACCGACGATGATCTCGTCCTTTTCCCGCAGCCGTCTATGGACCCAAACGATCCTCTAAGATGGCCCAGATGGCGCAAGAATATGGCTTACGCCTCAGTCTGCGCCTTTGCTTGCACCAACAACTTTAGTGGAACTGTCTATTCGGATGTCTTCGTCTTGATTTCGGAGCACTTTGGCGTATCAGTTGATGAAGCCTCAGGCCTGATTGCTTGGGTGATCCTCACTCTTGGAGTATCGGTGAGGTGTTACCCTTCGCCTCGTCGTTACGTGAAACTATCTACTTACACTTGGCCTATAGAACTTGTTTTGGGTTCCTGCTGCTCTATACTTTGGGAAGAGACCCGTATTCATCTTAGCCTGCGCAATTACTTTCGCTGCTGCCATTTGGGCTGGGTCGACAGATAGCTTTAGCAGTCTACAAGCGGCCTGTGTAGTCGGTGCGGTTGGCGGAGGATCGTCTGAGGCACTAGGTGCTGCTATCATCAACGTAATATATCCCCTCCCAATTCATAGCCGACTATGATTTTCCCAGCTAAATTGATCTCCTGTAGGACATCTATTTCCTCCACGAGAGAGGCAGCAAGATGGCATGGAATTTGATCATGCTTGCGTTTGGCAGCAGTCTTGGCCCTCTAGTTGGAGGATATCTCATCCAAAGTAAGTTACGTCAACCAAATTAGAGTCAGCTTGATCACTAATGGGCGGCCGACGTAAAGGTCGAGGTTTAAAATGGGGGAAATGGCTAAGTGCTATTTTGCTGGGAATCAATCTTCTCATGATCGTCCTTTTCGTGCCGGAAACGAGATTCGACCGGTCATTTGGTTCATCAGCTGGTACCGAGCAATGCACACAGGTATCGGAGCAGACGCGGATACCAGCAGATGCCGAGGCCAGTAGTGGCATGGATAAGGCCGATGCCAGACACTTTGAGCAAACGAAAGGCACCTCTCGGTTGTCGTCGTTTCCCACGGACCACAGTATCCCTCGCAAATCGTACCTCGCAGCGCTCAATCCCTGGTCTGGAACTACACCAGGGGAAACATTCTGGGATCTGATGTTTCGACCAATCCCCTTGATTGCCTATCCCGCATGCCTCATGGCTATTTTTCTATGTATGTTTCGGCTCACCCTTCGCTCCGTTAATACCGCTAACGAAGAGAAAAGACTCTATTTGCCTCGCTCCAACCGTTATGGTTAATGTTGTGAGCGGCACCATTCTTACACCACCACCATACAACTTCAATATAGGGAACGTAGGCTTAATCAACGTAGCTGGAATGAGTACGTAACCAATATTTATTACCTATTACATTATTATGTTGAATCATACTGATGAGACGAACAGTTGGTCAGGCGACCGGCTTCGTAATTGGTGGCGTTCTCATCGATAAGTATTCCACTTACCGGGCTCGGCGTAACAATGGTATATTTCTCCCGGAAGAACGGTTGGCTCTCTTGTTCATCCCCAGCACGGTGGTGTTCACGGGGATAGTTCTTTTCGGCTTCGCCGTCGAAAGACAGATGCATTGGGCCGCTATCTTTGTAGCGTACGGCCTGATAAGCGTCGGTCTCACAGGTGTCGCCAGCATTGCCATGACATACGTGTGCGACAGCTATTTCCCCGTTGCGGCCGAGTGCCTGGAGCTGATCAATGGATTCAAAAACATTGTCGCGTTTGGATTCATCAAGGGCACCGTACCGTGGGTTGAAGCCCAGGGTTACGAAAAGGTATGTCAGGAACGATCTCTGCCTCCTTCGGGATTTTCATGCTGACAAGTCACTTTTGCAACAGGCCTTCGGTACAGTTGCGGGTATATTCGCGGCCTTCGTCCTCCCAGCCGTCGTGCTAGTGATATGGGGACCCAAGATCCGCCACCACACTTCCACTCATTGGCGATTGATCAGCTGGGAGAAGGCTCATATTCACTGAGTGAAATATGAGATGAGAGGACAGGATTGTGGTAGATGTAGGTAAAGAAAGGTTTCTATCTTGAGCGATGGCCGCAATATATGCGGCGTAACCTTCAGTCGTTGACGAAAGCTTGGAGTACGGCGCTAGCCTAATAATCAGCACCAAGGAAATTGCCCTTTCAAATACAGCGATGGAGATCTGGATATCTGTGGGTCGTTCGTTATTCGACACTTCTAAAAGTACGGTACGATTAGCTTTAGGACAGCGAGAACTAAGGGTTTATATGATGTACAGGATGCTCTTACATAGCCTCAGAGTTAATTATAAGCACCCATTGAGTGAAAATAACATGCATAGGAATTCCGGAACGTAATTGGTGAAAGTAATCACTAAGGATCTCGGGCAATGATCATGGAATTTCGCGGTTTGCAATGATAGAGCAGAGAAATCAAATAATAACCTATAATATATATCCTCGGGCCTTGGCCGCGATATATAATAGAATGATTACAGTCATCTATCTATATAAGGTAATCAGGTTATTCTATCTATAGTTCAAGCTGGTTAGGAGTTTGAAGCATGTCATGGAACCAAATGTCCCTTACAGAGTATAGCTATTTTATGAGGCATCTTCTGTATTCGGCAGTGGGGAGCCGAGTGGTTCCGTCTTACGAGAGTCATAAAAGAAGAAACCATATCCATCATCGAGATTAATATTTCCTCAGGGCTAAATTTAGATACCATAGCATTCTACATCATTATTGGTCTTTGAGAAAATATAGCACGCCTGAAGTCTATACCTATCACCATGTCACCTCCGGTATTCACTAATCTGATACGATTCCTGGATGACTCTTCCGTCGAGCATTACGGAGATGTTGCAAGCGGCTCGTTAGACGACATCGTTGGTTCCGTCGTGCCGCTCCTCGAAGGTGATCTCTTTAATTTACGAAAAACAGACAAGACTGCAGTAGTACAGAAGGTAAATCTTACGATATCGCTCTTGAGCCATCCATTTTAAGGAACCTGCTAATAAGATATTGGTGCTTTGAAGTTGCTGTCGCCGATTCCGTCCACGCCTTTGTTTGTCTGCATAGGTCTAAACTACGCAGACCATGCTAAAGAAGCTAATGTATGCTATCTCCATGAAGCAATTGATGGTGTTATCTAACATGTGCTCCGTAGTTAGCAATCCCGCCAAACCCCGTCATCTTCACGAAGCCGGCAGGTAAGTATACTAGGTGAATAAGAATCACCTCCAAGTCTGCCTAACGTAAGGATCGCCCATGTACTGAGTTCCCCTTTTCAGATGCCTTGACAGGACCGCATTCGGATGTCTCGGTCCCCCCAGAAGCTGAATTGCTAGACTACGAGGTTGGTGTTTCCGAGAGCTATCTGCCCCAGTATCTTAACCTGCACTACCACTAAACTCACATGATTCCAGGGCGAACTATGCGTCGTCATCTCAAAAACAGGCAAAAACATTCCCGAGGGACAAGCCTTTGAGTACGTCTTGGGTGTGACGGCAGGGAACGACCTGTCTTCGAGGAAGTGGCAGCGACCCCCGTACTCGGGAGGCCAGTTTACCTACGCCAAGTCCTTCGACAGTTTCGCGCCCATCGGGCCCACGCTTCTGCATGCTTCATTGATACCCGCCAGCACGCCGCTCAAGATCAAGACGACGGTCAACGGCGAAGTTCGGCAGAACGGAAGCACGGACGACATGCTCTTCGACATCCAGGAGATCGTCGCGCACGCGAGCCGGGGCACGACGCTGAGGCAGGGCACGGTCATCATGACCGGGACTCCGGCCGGGATAGCGGCCAAGTGGCCCGGGCAGCCGTGGCTGAGGGACGGGGACGTGGTCGAGGTCAACATCAGCAAGATCGGTTCTCTGAAGAACAAGCTTGTGTTCGAAAAGGGGGCGTAGTAGCACAGCGCACGAGATAGAAGCTATCGAACGCCTTTCCGTGGGGTTCCGGTTCTCCAAACTTGACTATTCTACTTAAATCCGCATATGTGACATGCATTCCTTCTGCATATTAGCCCGTATTTACATTCTTACACTTGCTGATTGATCTTATACTTGCGTATACCGATACAAAAATGTCTACGTGTCATTGTTTCAAGGGAACGGCGGGCGATCGTAAGCCAGCTCTCCCCCTGAAAAAAAAGAACTTGGTCTTTATGTTTTAGATACTCACCGCAGCATCTCTAGCCAATTATGAGCCGAAAGGTTCATTCTCAACCCTCGCCGGCTTGCCCATATACAAGTCGGAAGCTCCCAGAAAGGCAAACGACTCCCATCATGATACTATACTGTACCTACCGGATGGATTCGGACTTGCCAAACACAACCAGCGGCTCGCTGATATGTACGCCCAATGCGGTAAGTATTGAGGTGATGCTAGTTTTCTCTGATTCGAAGAATATGAGGCGGAAGATTGCATGATTATTTATGGAGGTCGAGAGAAATGAAAGGGTTTAACATATGTTTACTTCTAAGGGAAATCACTAACACACGGAGCAGGCTACGATACGATAATTGTCGATTACTTCGAGGGCGACGCATTGCCCGATTTCTTTATGTTGTATACGCCAGGGACCGACCTAGACGCGTATACCAACTTGACATTAGAGGTAAAGTTCCTTAGCACGATTCGCGAGCTAGTTTATCTGGGGTATTTAATAATAATAATTCGGTTGATTCTCACGGCCCGCAGCAAAAAGACGTTATTCGCAAGATTGATATGCCAGTTTGGCAGGGACGGCACACTCCAGCGCACGTATCGTCGCTCGTGCACCGCTTCTTCCCCGAGTTCTGCAGCAGCGTGGCAGCGAGCCAGAAGGGCCGGAAACCGAGGATCCATGTGCTGGGACACTGCTTCGGCGGCAAGCACGCGTTCAAGTTGGCGCAGCTCGATCACGAGAATATCGCATCGGTGCTCATCTTCCATCCGGTGAGTTCGGTCTGATGCAACGGGTATCTCGTATACCTCTTTGTGCAATTGCCATCGGTGTTACACTGTTACTTTCCTTCACGGAAGCACTGCCTCGCCAATCTGACTAACGGACTGCTAGTCGTTCCTAGAGCCTTCGGACGTCGAAAAGCTCAAGAAGCCCGTCTTCGTGGGCTGCGCCGAGACGGACGTGTTCACGCCGGACCTGACGCAGACCATGCTACGGCAGCTCCCGGGATGCGGGGCGACGTGGAAGTTCCTCGTCTACGGCGGGACGCAGCACGGGTTCGCGAGCAGGGCCGATCTGGGCAATGAGTTGACGGCTAAGATGTTCCGGCAGGCGTTTGACGACGGGTTGCGATGGCTCGAAGCGAATTAAACGGACATCTAGCATAGGTACACGGCATGACGGGCTCCTTTTACGTGAGCATTGGATGACATAGGCAAATGTACCTGTGATAGTGATAAATTCAATATAAGATAAATACACGTTGCTGTCTAAAATACTTGGCTGCTGTTGTTATAAAATCAATGATGGCTATTCTTGTCGTAGTTAGGGGTTATCGACTAATAGAGAAGGTGTCGGTAAAATGGCTACATTTCGTGTAAGTGATAATAGGGGTAGGTAGGAGTATGTACATGTATAGCAGGTGGGCTATTATCCTCAAACTAGGTACTAGAATTTCGATCTTACAAATTTCCAAAAAAAAAAAAAAAAAAAAAAAGGAAGAAATAAAACTGGTCAGTAATATGATATATCCAAGGTCAGTTTATATACCCAAGGCATGCCGCTATTCGGTCGGAGGCGAGTAAATAAATCAATGTACCGAATATATGGGTCACTCGGTTCGCTCTCGAGTTTCGGACCTGATAGTGATGTATTCCGGTGGGGGACCGAAAGGTTCGGGCCCGAATAAGACCGCGGGATCAGACGGATATCATCGCTGTATCTGGTCTACGGATGCATAACTCCAACAAATTTGTCATGCAGTTGATATCCACTCATTACTCGTCATATTTCTTTCCCCGCAAATATTCGCGTAATGTTCGCCAACTCGCAACTTTCGCGACTTCGCCAATAGGCAACCTCTCCGATAGATATGGAGTAAGACGGCATAAGGTTGTAGGACTTCAAAGATGCGCCGAGCCGATAGCGAGGGTGTTCGAACATATGAACGGTAGCTTTTCCCTTGGATTTCTGGACGAGATGGATCAAATCACTTCTCTCATCATCTTCACATCTACGACAATAATAAATCTACCAGTTAAAGGAATTATATTATCCTTACATACCTGAGTTCTACCTCATATAAGACCGTCACATCATCAACATGACTTCCACTACACCTTTACGTACTCTCGCGGACCGCGTCGCCGTTGTTACCGGATCGGGAAGAGGTATCGGCAAAGGCATCGCCTTGGAATTAGCCCAAAGAGGCGCCAAGGTGACCGTTAACTACGCCAACTCAGCCGCGGCCGCTGAGCAAGTAGTCAAGGAGATCCAGGCGCTCGGGTCGGAGGCGATCGCGGTGCAGGCCGACGTGACGAAGCAATCGGAGATCGACAACCTCTTCGCCAAGACGGTCGCCAAGTGGGGCCGGGTGGACATCGTGGTGAGCAACAGCGGGATCGAGTCCTTCGAGCGCGCCGTCGACATCACCCCCGAGCGTTTCGACCAGGTCTTCCACGTCAACACCCGGTCCCAGCTCTTCGTCGCCGTGTCGGGCTACCGCTTCATGAAGCAGACCCCGTCGCCGTACCCGCGGCGCATCGTGCTCACGTCCAGCATCGCCGCCCGCGTCATGGGCGTCAAGGACCACGCCCTCTACGCCGGCTCCAAGGCCGCCGTCGAGGGCATCGTCCGCTCCCTCGCTACCGACTTCGGCCCCGACGGCATCACCGTGAACGCGATCGCGCCTGGCGGCGTCAAGACCGACATGTTCTCCGAGATGGCCACCCGCTACATCCCCGGCGCCGACTCCTCCTGGCCCGCCGACCGGGTCGAGGCCGCGCTGGCGGGCAGCTGTCCGCTGGGCAGGTGCGCCGTCCCTAGCGACATCGGCAGGGTGGCTTGCTGGCTCGCCGGCGACGACAGCGAGTGGGTCAACGGCCAGACTATCCTGGCGTCTGGAGGATCGTCTGTATAAGTAACGTTGTGAAGACGTTCGTGGCTGTCTAAGTCTTAGACTCTAGGCTATTCGCCCTTACATGTATATATACGAAAGACGTCTTTCCGAAGGTCACTTAACTACCAATAAAATAAAAAGGCAAAATACTCCTAGCTATTTTATTTGAACTCTTCACTGTCGTGCACTCAAATTATCAAACAGTCGATTGTTCAATCTACTTTGTGACACTAACTAGTCGGTGCTACAAGTCTATTCATCGTAAGATCACAGGAGACTGCTAGTTAGGTAACATTGAACTTGCCAATATTCATTTGGCGTCGTCAGTATATAAAAAAAGGACACTTTCTCGCGACGCATAACTAGTAGTTGTAATAATCCCGTGATGAAGATTTGAAGATGAGAATGATTTCGCTAATAATCTCAAAATTTACCGTGTAAATCTCGACAAATATCTCGCATAAATATGAAAATCTCCCACCAAAACAACCCTTCCATCATTTTTCATTCATCCCCGCTCCAGAATCCGGATAAGGGACTATTCCCAGCCGTACTCGCTCATTTTAACCGCCGAATTCGCTTGACGATTCCCGACTTATTAGTTGAAATGGTTTATCCAAGCTGACTTACCCTTTCGTCTTCATTGATGAATCTAAAATCTAAAATCTTAAAAAAAAAAACTCCTTTAGAGACTTTATTGGCCGTGTCGTCTTCGTGTGATTGAAGCCTTTGATGCACGATCGTTAAGTCAATCTCATGCATTTCCCCTCAGCTATCGCCCGGTTGGGCCTCCTGACTCAGAACCCGCCATCCGTCGGCAACAACGCCGATTTAACGCCTACCGTCACTCTAACGAATTACGGCTCCTTTTCCGGCCTGAGAGTGACTGAAGCTTTGTCCGGGAGCACCCTTCCGGCAGGAGTAGACGCATGGCTAGGTATCGACTATGCCCTCCAGCCCGTTGGCGAGCGGCGGTTCCGGCCTCTTGAGCATCGCCCCTCGGCTTTTGATGACACCCGGCCGGCAACGAGTTACGGGAAAGTCTGTATACAAGACGAAGCTTATACAGAAGGACGGGAGCAAGATGAAGCATGTCTTAATTTTAATGTGTTTCGAACTCCGGGCGTACCGCTAGAAAGAAAATTGCCTACTCTGGTCTGGATTCACGGAGGCGGGTTTGTCCTTGGTTCAAGCACGAGCAGCTTAGACGGGTCGTCATTTGTCGCCTCGTCGAGGTTGCCTATTGCCGTTGTTACCTTCAACTATCGGCTCAATTCGCTAGGGTTCCTCCCTAGCAAGCTGTTTGAAGAAGAGGGTCTTCTGAATCTCGGATTGAGGGACCAGTACTTCATGCTGAAGTTTCTTCAAGACCATCTCGAATCGTTCGGAGGAGACCCGAGCCAGATCACTCTGGCTGGTCGGTCTGCCGGCGCGCATTCCGCCGCCTTCCAATACTTCCATAATTACGGGCCGGACGAAGGGAAGCCAATGTTCGCCCGAGCGATCTTGCATTCCGGCTCCGCGACAGCTCGCGCGTTTCCAAACTCCACCTTTCCCCAATACAAGAAGGACTTCGAGCGCTACATGGGACATCTCGGCTGTCCGACCGGAGACGGCAACGAGCGGGCCTTGAACTGCCTCCGGGCCGCGCCAATAAGCCAGATCCGATATATCGGCGCGAAGATGTACGCAGAGGCGGAGCAGACGCTGAGCTGGCCGTTCCAGCCTACCCTCGGGGGCCCGCTACTAGAAAGACCGGGGTCGAGGTCGGGCTTCGAGGGGACGTTCCACCGCCTGCCCATCATCACGACCTCGGTGACGGACGAGGGGAAGCTGTACACGCCGGCGATCCACCGCACGAACGACGACTTCCTCTCGTTCGCGCGCGCCGTGAGCCCGGGCCTGAACTACACCGACGTCGCGCTGCTGAACGAGCTCTACCCGGACCCGGCGCGGCACCCGGGCTCGCCCTGGGCGCACTCGCCCAACAGCACCCAGTACGACCGGCTCTCGGCCGCCTGGTCGGACATGGCGTACCTCTGCCCGGCGCGGCTGACGGCGCAGCGCGCCTCCGCCGCCGGCGCGCCCGCCTGGAAGGCCCGCTTCAACGCGCCCGACCACCCGCTCGCGTACCAGGCCTGGCGCGGCGTGCCGCACGCGTCCGACTCCGCCTACGCCTACGACTCCCCGCGCGCCGCCTTCCCGCTCACCGCGCACATCTACCACGCCTACCTGGCCAGCTTCGTCGCCACCGGCGACCCGAACGCGGCGCGGCGCGCCGGCGCGCCGGAGTGGCCGCGCTACTACTACTACTACTACTACTGCTCCGGGCGCGCGTCCGCGTCCTGCGCCTCCGAGGAGGAGGCGCCGAGCCAGCTCCTGCTCAACCCCGGCGCGTATACGACGGTGGAAGAGGACTCGGTCAGGATCGCCCAGTGCGCGTTCTGGAACGACCAGGAGCGCGCTAGTCGGCTGAACAAATAGCCGTGCGGTGGCAGGTGGCTTGCTAGGTACCGTTATGATATGAGACGGGCTCTTTACGAAATATACATCACGATTGTTCTTCTCATGGCAGTCTACCTAAATGATTCATGCTGTTATTTCCTTGTTCACTGTCATGGTCTGGTTTTATGTACAATGGTCAGTTATGGATGGTACGTATCAAGTCTTCATGTTAGTAGATAGGTACGATGTTTCGTCGTAGGTATGGACGGAGAACGATTTATTTATTTACAATTCCTTAATCCTCTAATGACTAGGGAGGTAGCTAATTACAGATCTATCCTTCATGAGAGGCGAGCGGACCGCTTGCCTTGGGGTACCCATGGACTTTCCTTGTCGAGGCCCATATGGTACGGTCTCGAGAACGTGATAGTCATTCTGGTTCTCCTCCGTCCTTTGTAGTACGTACGTTGTCAGACTATAATAATAATAAAAGTAGAAGTCCCCACAATGAATATACTGTGTAACACTATGTACAGGTTTTGGGGCATATTAAACACAAACATCCGCTCAAGCCTCGCCATTATATTAGCCCTGTTCCTCGCAGGTCAAGAGTATACCGCCGGCGGTATGTCCTGGCGGGCAGGTGACTCTCGGCCCCCTTCCATGTCCCTGAGGTATTCTTGTAGGTGAAAGTCTCGTGGGGTGTACTTTCTCCGTATGCGTGAGAGCAGGATGTTATCCTGGCTCATCGGTGGAACGTTCGGGTCGCTTCTCACTATCGGGCGAGGGTGGAGACTCACGTTCTGGGGGATGGGGAGCACGTCCGTCCAGTTCATCGTCTTCCAGTTACTCCTCCTCTTCTCGATCGGCAGGTCGCTCCCGTTGTAAGGCGGGAGGGCCATCTCCCTACGGTCCGCATCGGATATGTACGTGCCGTTCACCAACACCCCCTGGCCCTCGAAGAATTCCTCGAGGATATCCCTCATCTCTTCCTCGCTCGGGGTCTCCCCCATGGAGAAGAAGTTCGGGCTGTACCAGGGAGGGCCATCGAAATCGCGCCTCTTCTCCGGGTCGACTTCTTCCCGGATGCAATATTTGGCATTCGCTCTCCGGCAACAGGAACACTTCTCCTCGCCGTCGACGCCCACGAAATACAACGTGCACGTCAGGTTCCTTTCCGCGCATCTTAAACAACAGCCGGCATTTTCAGCCAAGTATCGACCGGTGATGGCGTCCCTGGCACGATCATCTTGTACGTCCTCGTCGCCTTCTGAATTGGTAGCCTCGCTATCTGCTGATGGCCTCTCTTTCGGTGGCGCTAATCTGCGGGTAGCAGTACCTCTGCCACTACTTGAAGTGAGCGTCTGAGCTGATGACCCGTTGGAAGACATGGTTAAAAGCTTCTTAGTATCTTTGATTAACGATAGATTAACGATAGATTAATGATGGCGGATTGCCTTGAAGGTAGGGGTACTCAGTAGGGAATAATAATATGATATTTTATTTACTCCGGCTTCACGTTCTTATCTACTACGTCCTGAAAGCATCTGGAGAAACAATAAAACAAGAAGGTCTTTGTTATTCTACAACTACATCATACACTCTTCTAAAAACAAAGAAGTTCTAATCGAACAGAAAAGATATTTTAGTGCACGCTTTACACAACAAAGCACAATACACATTATTTGTCGAGTAGAGACGCAACTATCTCAAGGGCTAGATACTAATTTAAGACATTCTCAACCATGTCTAAGAATGAGTATGAATACAGCCCTTGGTCAATCAAAGCTAACGTGGTTGGAAGATTAGGTCGAGTCGGTTGTCTAAATTGTAACTATTATTAGTCGACTCGAACTCGCATAGTCTAAACAAAATGGATCCTACTTGCGCATACCTTAAGTTTCTTAGATAACGTAGCATTAGGTCCGAAATACGGAGACTCATAGGAGTGACGACGGTCCATTCTCCGAGCGGTGCCGAGGCCCTTCCTCTTGGCCAACATAGTTGGCGGAGTCGGCTGATAAGAGACATCAACATGCTCCTTCGACTGAACGGTGCCATGGACCTTGTCCATGTCCGGGAGCTCTTGTACCGGTGGTGCGATTATATGAGCTGGTTTCCATGATTTTAGGTTCTCTTTCATGTAAAACTTGAATTGTCTCCTGTCTGACTGTTGGAACCAAGGATGACGCTTCGCTTCCAACACTTTCAATCTACGTTCAGGTTCGAACATCAAACAGGACCTGATGAACTGCTGACAATCATCGCTGACCTCCCACTGCGAAAGGCCCTTAAAAGTGCTAAGAAGTGATTCGTCGATCGACGCTTGGTTTGCCTTCACGAGGCTATCGAAGGCGACACTACCGTCAGGTGCTAAGAGGAACATCACAATCATGCCCAGAGACCAAATATCGACAGCCAGATCATGTGCACGTCCATGCGCGACTTCTCTGATAACCATTTAGCAGGTCTTAGTCCCAAAAGGTACAGCTGACTCACGGTGCCATGTATTGATTAGTTCCAACTTGGCTAATCATGCGACCTGAGGCTGTAGATCTTGCGAGGCCTAGGTCGCCGACTATGACTCGGTTTGTTATACCTGGTCCCGTAGCGAAGAATATATTTTCAGGCTTCAGATCACGATGGGCAATGCCTCCGTTATGCTAGATTAACCTTTATCAGCAAATTTTCTATCAAGTCTAGGGGGCGATTTAGCATTGCCCCTGTAGTATTTCCCAGCCAATCGTAGGAAATGCTGCCTGTAGAGATGAAGTATGAGAAGGAAGACTGCTCGATATCTACGTACAAGATACAGAACGGCGTCCACAACCTGGCGAATGACGAGTTTACAGTCACGCTCGTTGAAAGCCCCTCGAACTAGACGCATGGAAAAGAGGTCGCCGCCTGTGGCAAGCTCTGTAAAGGTATAGAGGGTGTGCGTTGAGCGGAACGCGTATTCAAACGTAGGAAGATTAGGCTGGCGTCATCGTCAGTACATTGCCATCGAATTTATCAACCACAGGGGCGTCTACATGTCTCAGCTTTCCGAGAAAGTCTGTTTCATGAGAAATATGTCGCATTAAATCTTGCGAAGGTACGTGTCTACGAATACGGTCAAGATTGTGAATTTTGCAGGCAAGCTGTTTCTTAGTCTTCGCGTCGATGGCAAGATGAACCGAAGCGAAAGCTCCGCTACCGAGTATCCGGTTGGTAATGATGTATCGATGGCTGAAAAGCTACATTCATAGTCAGTCCATCCCGAATGTCAATGGGTCTTAGTTGAACTGACATTTGACTCTCTAAGTTGAATCGAATTCAAGGGGGGTTTGTTTAAGTCAGGGCGGTATAGGAGGGAGATGCGAAATCTCCAGTATGGGTTGACACTAATTAGAACATTATGACCGATATAAAACCCGGGCGAAGTGCCACTGGCTTTATTTCCAATGCATATTCCGTTAACAAATGTGCCTTCGAGAGATTGGCAGTCTCGGACGTAAAGCAAAGGAGGCTGGCTCTGGATATCATCCAAATCATAGACAACGGAATAGAGGACAAAGTGCTTCCTTGAAACGCAAGGATGATTTATAGAGATGTCGCTATTGGTAGGTTAGTGAGAAGGAGGAAACACGAAGATAGATTGATATGTTGTGGATTACTTCTCATGGTGATCCCGCCCAATTGTTATGGCTCGTCCTAGGGGTAAGAGAAATTCCACCGAACATTTTGAGTTACGATGAGTAGCTTTTCCATCTAATGACTGATTTACGTGGAAGCCTTCTAGGTGCGAACGTTCTTGTTAGAGGATATTGATCATTGGGTATGTTGCCTTGAAGATTTAATATTCAAGTCTTACCTGGCAGAGGTTTGGAGTCTCCTGAAGGACCACCGTCAACCCAACAAGATATCTGCGCAATTGGATGAGCCATCATGAACGAGAATTGAACGTTTTCTCATCTCTTAGTAGATGGAGAGGACGAGATTAAATATCGGAAATAAAGAATATACGTAGGTGGTATAACAATCTATTCTTGATGACAAGCTTGTCGTTATCGCCACCAATTAAAGAGAGGATATGAAGTTATAGAGTCTAAAGTCTGGAATTTAAGAATCTCCTTAAAGGCTCATGTTATCTAAGGTACCTCCTAATCCATTATACATATTAAACTTTAGTATGTAGGTACATATGTGACAAGACTATAAGACAGAGGAAGTCATCACCCATCTTCATACATACCTTCCTTATGTAACTCCTAACATTGAATGTTTTGATACATTTTCTGACCTACACATGTACCTAGGTACCGGTACCTTAGGTACCTAGGTACTAGGTAGGTCATCACAACATGAAGTGGACCTATTACGTACATCCATATGTATGTACGTTACCTAGGTACATATGTAAGTATTGACGCGAGCGCACGGACATTTTCGAATCTTGTGTGGCCTATATCCGGAGAAGAGCCGGTCATAGCCCTAACGTAATTTCCCCACGCATAACTACCTTACTTCAATTCTTCTTGCTTTCGATTTTTTACTTTCCTCCTAACAAGCTTCATCATCAAAGCAACTCTTCGACAGCAACCTGTAAGTACGATTTCAATATCCTCATACCATTCATACTATGTCGCAAGAGTAATATCATAACAATTGATTCATTCTCTTCCTTTTACTTTGCCTGCGCAACGGTATCTTCCCATGCGCGCGAAGTAATTTTCTACCTGTTTCTTTCCCCGCCATCACCACCCTCCATCACCACCCTCCATCTACCATCCATCTACCATCCACTCATCAGCTATCATCTACTATTCACCATCCATCATCTATCATCGCGACACTGAAATAAAAAGACAACCCATTACTGACCATAAATAGTCGTAGTCGCCAAGATGAGAGCTAAGTGGAGAAAGAAGAGGGTTCGTCGTCTCAAGCGTAAGAGGAGAAAGATGCGCGCCCGCAGGTATGTTATCCCACCATTTCTATCTTTTCAGTCATTTAATCCAGTACTGATTCCATCTCGCCTGTTACAGCAAGTAAACGCTTTAACCCTACTCGATCTCGGCACTCTCCGTCAGACAAGATTGCCTCATGACAATCACTATTTACAAACAATACATTCGACTTCAGCATCAACCAATCGACCCATCGAGTATATTCCTCGACTCAAGATAGTGCTCGCATAGCACTAGGGAACATATCTCCGGAAAGCTGGAGCTCTGGACATTTGGCACAATGACGGCACTGGACAGGAAATAGGAGGGTAGCTGGTTAATCATCATCGAGTGGATCAAAAGCTGTTTACGCATCGCGGAACGAGCAGAAAAGAAAATACACTCCTGCGAACGTTCATGAATTCCGCAGTATATAGGGCCAAATTGCTAGTCAAAATAAACTGCAAGTTTTGATTCTATACAACTAACTCATTACTATGAATTTCTGGTGAAATGCCTATAACTACCAACGTTATAACTAGGTACCAAGGTATGGTTCTAGAAGTGTGCGAAGTTCGCGTAGTGGAAGCTCGTATTAATGACGTCGTATTGAGCGTTGTTTATGTACCCCTCATTTCCACACGATCTTCTACCAGATGTTGATTTAGGTAGCCACTTCCCAAGGTACCTAATCTACCGATAATTACATACTTAAATTTGGTGATAGCACGTACGAAAAAATTTTAATATTTTTATATGAATATAATATCTATAAAATTGGTGGGCTAATAGCGATAATAACCCTATTATTGGCATACATAGACGAATACCGAAATCTATGATCTAAAAAGACTGTTTAAACTTGCAGCAAACATTGAACTATATGTACCCATATGCATGTAGTAATTATCGTGAGTCCGTTTGCGGTAGCTTTACTAGGTACCTAAGTACCCATACCAACATTGAAGGCATGTTTCTCCGCATGCACATGGCAGAGGTACCCGATGTACTTCGTACCTATATTGATAGAACATGTACAAAGTACGGTACCGTGGGGTTGTTTCACCGCTTGCCTAATTCGCCGTTCACGGCAATATTGCTCTCTTTTATTTTATTTTTTTTCTACTTTTTCTGCAAACTCAATTTTTTACCATCAAAAAAATTTAGACCAAAATCATGTTGATACCTTGACAACTCCATAATACATTACAACTAGAATCTCGACACTTTTAATTTCCCATCAATAAATACATCTTCTTCGACGACCAACTTCCAATTATGACGGAACCGAAAGAAAAGAAGAGGAAACGTGGCGACGATGCTAATCGACGGCCAAAGAAGAAGGTAGCTATTCAGACGACATCTCAACATGGACTCGTACAATCCAATATTGTCAAAGTCTCTTCAATTGAGACCTCTCAAGACTGTCCTCCAGTCATAGGTATGGCATGTTCCAATTGAGTGTATCTATATAGCTACCTAGGTACCGTTATACTTTAAATATAGTTGATACGATCTTAACATTTCTTCTCGTTACAGCAACCTCGCCAGGCCTCTGTATCCCTACTTCCATCAAATTTCAAGCATATACCAAACAGCAACCTGCAGTTACCAAGCGAAGCAAGAAATCCGATCAGCATCCATCCAGCCTTCTCCTCCATTCATCCTCACACAGCAAATTAGACTATACAGTAAAAGAAGATGGGCCGGGTGGTCGAGAGTCGCATCTCAAGCATTACATTGGCGTCTTTGACCCGAAGACGGGTCAGTTGGCTGTTGTTGAAGCCAAGAAAATGGCTGTCAGGGGCGCAGCCCGAGCACAGAACCCCCCTGAAGATACTACAGAGAGAGATGTTTCTAAGGTAGGTGATACGTTATATCTTCCTTTGATAAAGCAGCCTCTAATCACCATGTAGACAATATGGGAACAGCGAAACAAACTTGGCGAAGCATTCGGCACCAAGAAAGCTAAGAAAGCACTTGCCGCAATTACCGAAAATGCCATTGCTCCAGAGAAAACTGCTACCGATGAAGGCGACGGCAAACAGAAACTCAGCACTTCCTCTCAGGTTCTGATGGAGTCTATAAACGATGTCACTGTGGGAATGGCATCCAAAGAGGACCTCCAAGCAGCAGCCGACGCGGCAAAGCCAGTACCCCCGGGTAATTTTGATGCTCAGGAGATTCAAGATGTATATTCACTCGAGGATATGATTGGAGGCGAAATATTGAATGCTATTCCAATAAAAGACTGGCAAGAGCAGCTCCAGAAGGGACTTAACGCACTGGTATCGAGTAGATTTGTCGCGAACCGATTCAAGCCCGTCGGAGAAGGACCAAATCCGGTCCACAGGCTCCGAGCCCTTCGATACTTAGATTTCCTCATTAAATTCGTCAGGAGCGCCAGGCCAGGAAAGGAGAGGGGCACGAGGCGCGTCCTGCCGAGAGAAAAGCTTAGGGAGGCCTTGAAGCCGGCTCCCCAGTCCGTCATCGAGAATATCAGGCGAAAGTTCTCGTCTAATGGAGAGATGAGGAAGTTCCACATCGATTTAGTGTATACCTACTGCTGTGCTCTCGCGGCGGTGCTATCGAATTATAGCTTCGATACGAGCTTCATCAGGTTCGATCTGAGTCTAGACGAGAAACAATTCGGCCAGTATTTCCACGAGATTGGTGGTAAAGTCAGGACTGCGAAGGGTGCAGAGAAAGGCACGCACGTGCAGACTGCACAGCTAGCCCTACCGCTAGATTTTCCCAAAGCCCGATATCAACGCCCGCGAAAGCGCTAGTGAGGTTTCAGCGGGAGCAGTATCGTGGCATTCTTACTCTCTAGCCGTAGCAAGCTTTGCATGCAAATCGACTATACTTTACGATTCTAGGCAATTTTTTCTCAGCAATGGTTATTAATTCTGGGTTATGTGATTGTCGATCTTGAGTCTCGTCCGTAGTCCTGCCGACCTATCGTATTTCGTACGATATTCGTGAAATATCGCATACCTCATGGCCACTTTAAAAGAGAAAAAGATTCCCACGTATAGCTAAAATAGTGTGCTATTTAATACTCCTATGGATATTTCTCGTTACATATTAACTACCTGTAGTACACAATTACAAGCGAACAAAGCAGACTTATATGGTAGGTATACTACTACTGTATGATATTCTAGGTATTCTCGGAGACAATTGACCGATTCGTATAGGAATCCCCGTATAACATCTTAACTAGGTACCAGGTATCTAATATGAGGTATGAATTCTTGGCGAACGCCTCATTCAAGAAAGTCCAAAAAAGAAAAAAAAAAAAAAAAAAAATACCCCCCAATCTCTCCCCGATTCTTAGTCGAAGACGCGACGTTAGTATGAGGGGAAGTTTCGTCTATAGCACAATCAACCCCCGGTATGGTGCCATAGATAAGGTCGCATCGAAGAAGGCGGAAACGCTGTGCTCGCGCATGGCATCATCGTCCATCGTCCGCATGACGTGATCGCGCAAATCTACGATAGGGTGAGACTAGGAGTAGTTCTAACCCCCTTTTTCTCATATAACCCGAGCCAGGTCAGGTCAGGTCAGGTTAAGTACCTAGGTGTTTTACCTAGGTTAGGTAGGTACTGCTAAATAATCGCGCCGATAACATGATCGGAAGCTGTGCTGGGCTACCTGTCAGGTATTGACGACGCGTATATAAAACCGCTCTTGCCAGACCGAGGACGAAGGGCGAAGGAAGGGACGGAGAGGATATCCCTCCATAATCTACCTACTTCCTATCTAGAGATCGCCGACGAGCAGAGCGCGGCGGGGCACTTCGTGTGTGAGAGATAACCTACCATCTACCCTACCTACTTGCCGCTGCTGTAGAACCGTGTATTTATCTGATAGGGACACCTCTCTTACTTGTTCCCTTCTTATGCACGGTTAGGAGACGGCTCTGGTTAGGCACAGCCATACCTACCTACCTAGGTCCCAGACACACCGAGAAACCATGGCAAGCGAGCCGAAGCAGAAGATCTCCGTCACCGAGTCGGGCCGGGACGCCGAAGCCGAGAAAAGGCCGGCGACGACCAAAGATGCCGTAGACCTCTCGAAAGAGGAGACGCCGTCGGAGAGCAACAGCCACGGGTCGGCCGACGACCACGTATTCTCGGATCCGGCGGTGGCCGAGCGCTGGCGCGCCGTGTACGAGAGGGCCGGCTACGAGAACCGGCACCGGTTCGACCCGGACCTCAGGTGGACGCCGGAGGAGGAGCGGCGGCTGGTGCGCAAGGTCGACGGCCGCATCATGCTGTGGGCTTGGATCATGTTCTGCGCCCTCGACATGCACAGGCGGAACATCAACAGGGCTATCTCGGACAATATGCTACCGGAGATCGGTAAGTTTTTTTTTTTTCCTCTTTTCTTTTCCAGCTCCGGGATCTTATAGGAATGTATACAGCCCATACCACTTTCTAGAATATACATTATGAGACGGTCGCTATAGACGCGTTTCTAGGCGATGCTAACAGGTAACGATCACGTCCCGATAGGCATGAATACGAACGACTACAACTACGGGCAGACCATCTTCCTCGTCTGCTTCCTCGCCGCGGAACTGCCCAGCGGCCTCATCAGCAAGAAGCTCGGCGCGGACGTGTGGATCCCCACCATCATGGTCAGCTGGTCCGTCGTCGCCATGTCGCAGGCCTTTCTCAAGAACAGGGCCGGCTTCTACGCCATAAAGGCGCTGCTCGGCCTGCTCATGGGCGGCTTCATCCCCGACATCGTCCTCTGGCTCACGTACTTCTACAAGAGCACGGAGCTGCCGCTGCGTCTGGCCTGGTTCTGGACCGCGCTCAGCGCCGTGAACATCATCGGCTCGCTGCTCGCCGCCGGGATCCTCCAGATGCGCGGGATTAACGGGTGGGGCGGCTGGCGGTGGCTGTTCCTGATCGAGGGCTTGCTCACTACGATCGTCGGCTTTTTTTCCTGGGTGCTGATGCCGCCTGGTCCCACGCAGACCCGGCACTGGTTCCGTGGGAAGAACGGGTGGTTCAGCGAGCGCGAGGAGCTGATCCTGGTCAACCGGCTGCTCCGCGACGACCCGAGCAAGGGCGACATGAACAACAGACAGGCCGTCACGCCTTCGCTGCTCTTCAAGGCCATCAAGGACTGGGAGATGTGGCCGCTGTACATCGTCGGGCTCATGGTGTACATCCCGGCGGGGGCGCCGACTAACTATCTGTCGTACATCCTACGGCAGATCGGGTTCTCCGTCTTCCAGGCGAACCTACTAGCGATCCCGTCGCAGTTCTTGTTCGCCGTTAACCTGCTCATCCTGACGTGGATCTCGCGGCGCGTGAACGAGCGGTCGATGATCTCGTCGATCTCGAACATCTGGATCTTCCCGTGGATCCTCGCGCTCGTGCTGCTACCCGACGGCGCGTCTCCGTGGGTGCGGTACGCGTTAATGACGGGCCTGCTGTCGTACCCGTACTGCCACGCGATCCTGGTGTCGTGGAACGCCAAGAATAGTAATACGGTGCGGACCCGCGCCGTCTCGGCCGCCCTCTACAACATGTTCGTCCAGGGGGGCAACATCATCTCCAACAACATCTATCGCGACGACGACCAACCGCTATACCGCCGCGGAAACAAGGTCCTGATGGCGATAACGGCCTTCAACATAGTCTTGTTCTATGCTGTGAAGATATTTTATGTCTGGAGGAACAAGCTGCGCGATAGGAAGTGGAACGCGATGACGCCGGAGGAGCAGGAGAATTACATCTTGACGACGAAGGACGAGGGGATGCAGAGGCTAGATTTTCGCTTCGTTCACTAAATTCGAGGGTTGTCCGAATATTGTATTACAGACTTATGCTTCACGGGCATAGAGAGAAACGTCAGTTCATGTATTTCCACTGACTTGGGGAAATGGAAAATTGAAGAGAAGAAAAAAAGAAAATCCATTGTTGACGCAGTGACGCAACAAAGTACAAGATATGATGACTAGGTCATGTGATGAACTATATAATGCCCAATCATATTTCAGGATCATATTATAGGGGTAATAAAAGAGATTACTCCTATTGCAGTCACGTGAGGAATTTTTGTATTATAGGACCTTCTTATAAGTTATAACCTATAACCTATACTATCCTTAGCTATATTCCTCATTTCTAGATCATGGAACACATTATCCGTCTCTTCGTCGAAATATCCAGCCGAAGATGAACGTATATCCGGGACTTGAACGACGATAATTTGTATCTATGCTAAGATCTGGCCAGTGCCGATTTCTAGTTCAGGGGCATAAGTGATTATAAGCCATAAGGAGGGAATGTGTAAATGCCGGCTTCGTCAGAAACGAGCAGCGCTATGGTAATTGATGCCGTCCTCTCCTTGTTGCTGTAAACCTCATTATAAATTCTGCCGAACTTTGTGGCATTTCTACGTTATACGACAAAGGTCTTGGCGACTAGCGACGACTTACTGTATCTACCATACCGCGCTTATGCCTTGGGCGAATCATACAGCCTCTGGTATTAGCATCAGATGTGTAAGATGCTTCATGTATGTGTAAGAAAGACATGTCTATTATTAAACAGCCATCTAGTTGAAACTGACCAGCGAGTGTCACCTCATGACAACCAATGTACCCAAACGCATATAACAGTGAGTTATACCTCATTATAACCAAATCGGAGAAAAAAGACCTGGGCGTACGATCAAGATTAATTTGTAAGACTTCTCAAGAATGCTTGCTCTGGGAGAACTCTAATCTATTTAATTACTGTCCTTGTAGGCCGAGATCGTTCAACTCGTACCACCTTTATCTCTTGAATGAAGCCATCTCGACTAGCCAACACTATATAACCTACATACACTCAATCTCAGGTACTATATCGTGCTGATACGAGGTGTCGTTCTGCCACGAGTGCTGCATGTATCGTACCATCCCAGAGCGCGCCCAAGGGTGTAAATGGGAGGTTCATCGACGTACCGTTCTATAGACTAGACAGGACACGACATGAAGATATGGGTGTACTGATACAACGGCCAAGTCTCGTAAACCCTCCTCCACCTTAGCCGTCATGTCTTTTTTTTTTAACTTGTTTCCACACACCGAGATGGCCCTCGACGTGTTATGTTATGTCTTGCGTCGATGTTGCGGCGTCAGATACGTTGGGCGGAGATCTGGAAGAGAACCCTATTGCTGGGAAGTGTACAGGACGTCATCAAAGTCATAAGATCTACGTGCAGATGATCGATCTATCACCGGCCCACCACTAGGTACGCGAATAACGCTTCTAGAAATCTATACCGCCCACGCCATGTTTAGTCGAGCTCCGTCACCCGAGAGGATGGACTATTGGGTAATAGAGAAGAAAAAAAAAAAGCTCAAATCAAATATTTGATCACTGGCCCAGCCAACCTGCAGTCTCCCAACGCGCGGGTATACCACACACCGAGGACGCTCATGATATATATATATAGGTTATATCGGCTCCTGTGGCTCTTGTATTATACCGATCAAGATATGGGATGCTTTCAGACCGACTGAGATCTTCCCCGCCCCTCCCTCCCCAAGGAAAAGATTACCCGAATCATACGACGGCAGAGGTGCTGAGGCCCGAAAGGTGAGGAATTTAAAAAAAAAAAAAAATAGGTACCCATTCCTAAAACCCGTCGTCGAGCACTTAACCTCCGTTCAGCCCGACGCTCAGCCGCACAGGAATGGGCGCCCGGGGATCCTACGAGATCCAAACGCCGCCTACCCCATGCCCCTCCCCTCCCCCCCCCCCCGGTTGGTTAGGCTGGGGAGGCGACTGGAGCTAGCTGCTTAGCTGCCTGCCTAGCCTCACATATGAGAGAGCGCTGCGGGAGAGCAGGAAGAGGCGGCGGCACGTCCCGCGCAGCTTAAAAAAAATCACATCATACATGTAAAGCCACGCGAGAAAGCTGAGCCTCTGATAGTCCGGGGGGGCGGGGGAGGGGGGAGGGAAGGAGGGGCGTAGATAGCAGGCTAGTAGCCTTAAGATGATGTAAGTACGTACGTCGTATGTAGGCTGGAGCAAGCGATAGCGCCGCGGCCCATCTACCTGTTGTTGGTGAGCGGCTTCGGGAGTCTGAGGACCGCGAGGCGCCCTTTTCTCTCTCTCTCTCTCTCTTTCCCCACCCTTCCCGTTCCCTCACTCTCCTTCGTAACTCAAATAGTAGCCCTGCCGAGTTTCCCGGGGGTGTGGTGAGCATCAAGTCATCCTACGATCAACTTGCGATGCGGCCATTTACTCGTACTATTGGGTTACGTGTTTACCTATATGTCCCAAGGGTATTTATCGTAGGGAACTACCTTGTTAGACCCGACCTCTAGGACGGAGGAAGGGAGAGGAAGAGGGAGGGTATACGTGGGCGGATAATGCTACCCGGTCAGGGGTCTTCCTCTCCGAAGGGTGGGTACCGTATGTACGTATGTATTCGCTCCCAAGCAAAAAGAAAAAAAAAACTAAAAACAAAAACAGGCTCCCGAGGACCCTGCCACCAACACGCCAACGGGGAAATTCCCCGAATCCTATTCATAGGAACGGTTTATCTAAAAAGTAACGCCGAGCTAAGGAGAGAAAGATGTGGGGAGAGAGAGAGAGAGAGAGACAAAGGAGGAGGCCAAGAGAAAAAAAAGAATGATGATGCGATTTGTCAACCGTACACGACCACGCGATCACACGAAGCAGGAAACGGAACGCAACACACGCAGGTACAGATACGCAAACAACATCATGGTACATATGTATGTAGAGAAGCAGGTACAGACGCAGATCTGATGACCTACCGCGATATACATATACGCCTTGCAAAACCACAACCAAAAAAAAAAGTCCTCGCGAGCAGAGGATGAGATACTTTTTCAGCTCATCCCAAAGAAAAAAAAAAAAAAAAGGTCCTAGTACAGGGCCTACTTCAGGTGCACGTCCCGTAGAGGTAGTATGGTTTCGCTCCCCCGTTCCAGCTGGGAGGGAGCCCATCGAGTGTACATGCGCGCACGTACCGTGCCTACTACCTCCTCTCAGCACAAATGGGCGCGTGCGTACCTCTCGCAGTAGCTTACCCGGCCCTGTGGCTCGGAAGGGCCCAAGCAGGAAAAAAGAGAGAGAGAAGGAGAGAGAGAGAGAGGCGAGGGACCGGCGTGTTTCTAGTTGCCAGCGACGCTCCAATGAGGCGAGAGGGTCAGAGGCATCGCCCCGGTCACCGAAAACCTAGAAACGTTCCCCCTTGGATCGGGTCCTGTATACCTAGTTATGATCTGGTGATCGATTCGATCTATCGAAAAAAAAAAAAAAATAGAAGACAGAAAAAAAATTTCCGCAGAGGCGCGTGTACGTATATGGGGTGTGCATCGCCCTACATGGTACATAGGTATATAGATAGATATCCGATGTCGTTCCCACCGGTAGTTGATACTTCCTAACCTCGCCTCATTTTCGAAGCGAGTTCCCAGATCCCGTATATCCCCGTCCCTCTGGTTCTTCCTTCGTCGATCGAAGATTAGTCACGCTCTAGCGACGGGGAAATGGGAACCAAAGAAGGCACTAGGAAAAATAATTTGGTATCTAGCTAGCTAAATCTATGCATATGCGTTGGGAGACCATCCCGTGGTATCATCCACTTATCCAACTCTACCGCTGCCCAGCAGGGCTGTTCAAGATCGAGAGACAGAGAGAACCAACACCATTGCAAAGCAAAAAACCTGCCCCTTTCCTTTCCCCCCGGGCCCCCCCCCCCTTTCTTCTACCTATTGTCCACCCTCCCAAATCTGTCGAGGGTATCAGCTATTTAACTATCTACATTAACCAGGAAGAAGGTAAGTAAAATAGAAAAGGAAAAAAAAAAGTTTGTAGTGTTCATATGGACAGTGAAAGGCGAAAAGAAACCAGACATTTTTATGTAGGTTGAGCGATTGTGTGTATGTAAACGCGTTTGTGAAAAACAAAAAAAGATATATTGCGCACAACGAAGCGAAAAACAATCTTTTGTTTCTCTCGCAACCGCCGCAATGTAAACCGCCCTCCCCGGTTCCAGTCTATCCCGCCTGTCGTAAGCCATACCAGCGCTCAGTTCGTCATAGCACTTGTGTTAGGCGAAGAATTTTGTTCATATTTGGGTATAGTGTTGAAGTTAAGGAAATTGACTCGTAATCGATGAAGGAGAGAACTTGTGTAAAAGTTTTGGCGCCAGAATGTGCCGCCTGGGCAGCTAAAAAATTCGCTGGCCGTCTAAAGGGTTTTTCTCCAGATTGATAGGAGATTTCGAAAGAAGTATATCATTTCTCGTCCAAGATTTCCGCCCCGATATAGAAGGTTGTTCAAAGATAAAACCCGGCCGAGATTGTTGGGTTTAAATCATGTTAGTTATTCCTTCAGAGTGAGGGAATGATTTTGCCGTTTGAGATTGCATTCGCTGCATGGCCCGTTCGTCCGTCATGAATGAGGAGACCGGTCTGGGGGTTGGAGCAGGCGTCATTGTCAGAGTAGCTGGCGTAGTTTTATGCTGGGGTGTCATGGGTTGCTGAGGTTCGATTTTAGGCCTCGAGAGCTGGGAGGCCGTAGTAGTCCTCGAGTTGCTGCTTTCTCGTCGCCTCTTGGGCGCATCCTTGATCTTGGGATGCGTGTGACACTGTTCCCTGTTAGTACGAATATCAGACGGTAGATACTCTATCCCTTACCTTATACGCATGTCTAAACCACGTTGTGCCCTTCTTTTTGCTGCTCACCAAGGCAATCCAGTCATTGCAGCTGCCGCAAAGTCCTTCCCAGACATCCGGGTTTCCATCCATTCGCCTCGTTTCTTTGGGTTCTTGAAACGCATTACCGGTAGCTGCGCTGATCCCATGCGTAAAACTCTTGTCGTACCAGAAAGCAGAATTCTTCAGAACAAGCCATCGTCCGGGCTTACAAATACCGCACCATCCTTCTCGTTTATTGCCGTGACCACGGACCCATCTAGGGGTATATAGATCACCTTCAAATCGTAATTCTTGTTCATGAGGGATAAGATCGGGATCCGAGGGATTCATATCTTCCGGTGGCGGTGGGACTTGTTCCTCCTGGAGAGACGCATATAAATCTGGCGGATCGGATAAGTCCGTATAATGGCCATGCAAGGAGTGCGGGTCTGCGTTGCTCTGTAGCATCCGGAATAATCCATGAGATAGTAGCGGCGGCGGTGTTTCGAAGTGATGTGCTTCAGGGTGAAATGCCTGAGATGGCAGTTGTGATGGTAGCTGCGTCGGAAGAAGCATACTATTGCGAAATGCCGGTGGGTGAGATACGAGAAACGGATGTTGCTGCGTGGTTTGAAGGTTTCCAAAGTTTAGCGGAAGTGGGTGGTTAGGCATCGTAGGCGAAGAGTGCCTCGAGGACATCCGCGGTCCAAAGATATCGTGTGTATGATGATAAACGAAAGGCGAAGGCCGTCTATTGTTTGAAGTGCCGTAGGATCCAGTAGACCATCTCTTGCTTCTTGCGCTGCTGTCGGCATTGTAAGGAGCTGATCTTAGAGGTGAGGCGCCCCGACCACGGCTCTGGGTTCGGACAAGATCGGAACGGCTCTGAGGTGTCATACGAGGAGAGGCCACCGGTGACAATTGCGTAGAGGACATGAGCGAGTTTCGGTTCGAAGGTGGGGGGTAGTCCGAAGTGAATGATGGCGCTTCAGACAACGCAGCAGAGAAATCCTCGTACGAAGACATATCAGAGAAACCACCCGTTGTTGAGACAGTGAACGAGGAACCTGACATACGGCGTTGATTCAGACTTCGTTCGAAGCTCGTCGAGTCGCCTTCGATATGAGAGCTGGAATATCTCAAGTCTAAAATCGGAATTGCTTCGTCCGTTGTGTAAGCCTGACCAATCCCCATGTCCATATCATAGTTGGGTATTTCAAGATGCTCTTCACATGATTTAGGTCCCCATGGACCTGTATAAGAGATTAGTGACAAATTATAAGTCAACTTGAGTGAAACTCACTACTATCGATTGTCGTTACCGGGTAGAAGTCTTGGTGCATAGAAACGGGACGCGACATGGTATCGCTCGGCGTATGGATTGTCAAGCCAGACGGTGTTGCCCACGAAGATATTGCGCCAAGTTCTTCTGCGGTACAGAATGAGAAACCCTCGTGGATAGTGGCAGGTCGCGGCCGTGCTTCTTGAGAGGTCGGCGTCGTCCATATATTGGACTGCGCCACTTGATTCTCTACTTCGGAGACCATCTCATTCATATTCATCGTACCGTGTGAAGGTGGATGTGACGGTGGAATCTCTCTTACAAACTTATCGTTGGAACTGAGAGTGAAAGTAGGCGCCTGAATCTGCTGCCCCCTATATTACTGTGTGAGCGTCCAGAAGTTACAACATGACCCGATAATACATACAACTGCGCCTGGACTGAGTCCATAGTTATGTAGTTGGAGAGAAAGTGCTCAAGCCTATTAGATGTTGTATATCTGAACGCAACTAAGGGATGTTAGTCCACGAACTTGGTAGCGGATACGTGCTCATAAGGTCATTGCAATAGGACACCACCATAGGGCGTATGTGCCGAAAGGGGTCTTGATCGAGGGATGTGATAGCAACCCCTCCCAACTTACGTAGTAATAGTAGTATGAGCTATAGTCCCGCCGCGGTTTACGTATTTTCCAGAAACGTCAGAAGTTGAAATCGGTTTAAGAAGGAATGAAGGATTTTGATCCGTGAAGAAGCCAAGGAAGTGAGTGTGTAAGTTAATGAAAAGCGTTGGGCTGAAAGTTATTGAAGAGTGTGTGGGCTCTTTGTAAGGAATGTGGTGAGCTGTTTATGAAATAGAACAACTCGTTAGAAGGTTAAGATGGTACTTTGCTCATATAGACTAGATATGTCTACTGCGTGTAAGTGGGAAGAGAGCCAGCTCCCAGTGTTATAGACCAGAGTGGCAATAATAAAAGTGATGTGTTAAGAGTTGGAGGGGAGGGGAAAAAAGAAAAGAGCGACTAGTAGAAGAATACCTTGGTTAACGCGGTGATGTGAGGGAGAGCGGCGAGGCGAGAAGGGGAGTAAAAGAAGTGGTTAACGCTGGGGCGGTGCAGCATACCGAGAGATATAAGGAGGCTCTCGGCAGAAACAGGCACCACATCCATGGACACCATGGAGACACCATGGACAGTTCGATTATAATTCAACACGGCCAAGTCAGTTCAGGCTCGGAACATCGGTAGGAGCTAAGCCGGATTTCTTGATACATGATTAAAAAACCCGGCCACGTCTGTGTGTACTCGACAGGAGTGATTTCGTGCGCGAAGTTCTGCCAGGCTTGCTAGCAAGACACGGACAAGACTGGGCGGACAGGGTCTAATGGACGGGCTCTGCAAGGATTTACGATACAGGGTTCCGGGGGGGTTACATCAATTCGTCTACATATGATGTGTTGCGAGGAACACTTAAGACTTGAGGCAGGGTATAGATGGAGGTGAGCGTACTATGTAAGTATAGATGTGTGGACTGGATGTATGGATGTATGGATGTATGGTATGGATGTATGGGGGGAGCAACGGGAGAGCTGGATGGGTCTCGGGTACTTGGTATGTAAGAAGTCGCCAGGAATCGATTAGACTAGGTACCTGAGTAGGAACAAGGGGACAGGGGCTCTCCCCTGTCAAAAAGATCCATGAATATTCTTGACTCTTTTCGGATACTTGACCAGGGGTTTTGATATAACAGGACGGGCGTAATTTGATATCTAGCAGAACTGGGGTGTCTTTTTTTTCAATGATTTTTTTTTTTTTTTTAAATTTTAACAGAAATAATAGAAACAATATTGAGAAGGGAAAGATAAGTGTCTACTTAGCAACTGAAGACGAAGAAACTTTGATATTACCTACTATTTTTAACTTACACCGATGAGCCTCATAATAGGACATCTGGTCGGGCCTAATATCATGACCGACCATATGGTAGGAAGGTAGGAGAAACTCCAATAGTTCCGAGGCCCGGATGACCCGCAGAGATGAAGAAGAAGAAAAAAGGCTGACGCGACGGGATTATTCGTGAGCCACAAGAGCCGCGAAAACTAAGCTCGGGAAGATATCTCTCATCCGTGGAGGATCAGAAAGCGCAGATGAAATTCTAGTGTCGTATGACACAACCCGGACACTATCGCTGGCCGGATATGTCGATCTGGAGACGATAAGTTCCTGAAAAGAACACAACAAGGCACCCAAGGTATACAAGGTACCTAAATAGGTATACACCGGCCAGGAATATGGGAAACATTTTCTAGGGTCTCGTAGGTCAGTGGGACCAGCAGAACGAAATAGGTCCCACAGTCAAGCATATCCCTATGCGTACGTTCATCGTAGACAGCTTTTTTGACAGGGCGATAACCAGGTAATAATAAGATTCCCTGTATATTTATCTGGGTCAGTGTATTCACATTTTTGCTCAGGTGATATATTTATTAGATTTAACTAAATACGCCCTCGAGAGGATGTGCAAATGATGCGTCGTAGAATACGTAATTACGCGCAAAGCTTCCATTTAAATCACCAATAAAATGTAAGGTATCCGATGTTATCCAAGCCGCCAGGAGAGACGCATCAGACGAAGAACCGATGTCTGGTATCCTGGCTTTGCAAGGCTATAACCAGTAGAATCCCCAAGTTTAGCCGATTTGGATGGGTTGCTCTCTCTGGTTCTTGGGAGGGGGCTAAGGCAGGAAGAGATGGTATGCTAACTCGATGAAGATAGAGATAAAAAAAACATAGGGTGAACTCATCTGAAGACCGGATGAATGGTCAAAGACTACGAACAAGTCGACCGAGCCACGATATTGATGGTTCGGGAACAGTCGATAGTAACCAATGACGATCAAGAGGATGACTGGATGGGGAGGCGGAGCGAAGTGATAGAAAAAGGAGGATGCGTGGTGATGATGGTGGGCAACGCGATACTTTCAACAATACCTGGCAATACGTGAAAGATACCTACTCGGACATCTGATGTGATAGAATGGCGCGGTCGGAAGCATCGAGATAAAACTCTGGCGCGATCGTGGAGGGTATGTTTGAGAGAGGTGGTACGGTGAAAAGGTGGGAAGGGTGGAACAGTAGAGGGTGAAGGGTAGAAGGTGGAATAGTATGTAGAAGGGTAGAATTGAGTGCAAAGAAAAGAAGAAGAAGAAAGAGAAAAAAAAAAAAAAAGAACGAATAGGGATGTCCGCCTAGAATGCAAGAAAGAAACATCTGCAGAAACTGCTGCAGGTGTGCGTTCGACGATTGTGTTGGCGACTTTGTACTAAGAAGAGTGGAAAAAAAAAAAAAAAAAGTGGAAAGAACGGAAGAGGCTCTAGACTCAGACAGATGCCGACCAAGATTAGGAGTCTGTCGTCTCTTTCGTCAGCAGAGCGCGTTTGAGGTTGAATTTCAGTTGTGTTGGGCAGCTTTATGATTGGCTGGACGGAGAATAACATGCAGGCAGGGGGTAACAAGGATGCAGGGGTTCTTATCCCTGACGCGTCTCAGGATCTGTAACAGAAGGGCTGATCCCGGTCTGCCCCACTTTGTATCAGTCCCGAAGGTCCTTGACTCCCAAGTCAAAAAGGTCAGAAGTTCATAAGTCAAGACTCCACCACGAAGCCCTGTGCCTGTAGACTGCATTTTTCTACAATTTTTTTTTCCTGTTCTTAGCCAGATCTATTGAATATATTATTCTTTATTATACCTACCATTTATTACTGGAGAAAAATAAATATAGGATGATCAATTTGTAAGATTTGAAAACGGATAAAAGAAAAGCCTTTAAATGACTATTTATTGATAACTCATCAAAGCGCGCCAGTTGCAAGATAGCCGCGCCGTCTCAAAGTCCAATACACCGAGTCAACTTACGTAGCATGCATTGTACCTAAGTATTGTCAGACACATTTATAGAAACATACTGATTAACCATTGGACATCTGGGGTACGTGTGTGTAATACTACATACATGTACTTGGAACGATACATTGATACCTATGCCTCTCTCTTAAGTACGATAAGGTACCCTAATCTACATAGTACGTTGACGAGTATGTAGGGGTACATATGTATACTATGTAAGTCTACGAAGTATAAGATGTTGATATCAAAGTTTCCAAGGTCCTTTTCGACATGGATTCAACTGACGTTACCTAGAGGGCGGCAGTCAGCTGTCTTACCTCTTGGCCCTGTCCGTCCCGTCCTTCTCCAAGATATCCCAGCACCCTTCGACGTTGCTTTCGGCCCCTCCTTGTTTCGACAAAACTTCGAGAAACATGGAACTGCACGGTCCTGTCGGTGCGCCGTACGTAAGAGATATATAAGGTCGGTACATTAGGTACACATAAGATTAGGTACGTTAGATACATACTACATAGTATGTACCTACATACATTATGTTGGGAGTATTCAAAATTGGTTGTCTCTTCTAGACCCTTCATTTTATCAGTTGTTTTGTTTCCTTACAGACCGGCAAATGACGGATCTTGATAGCCCCACGGTTCCAAGTTTCGATCGACATCGAGTGGTGATGAATAGTGATGGGGTGCGTTGCTGTTCCGATTTCTGATTTTCGTATCGTTCCCGATGTTATTGAGTTGATAGATAAGCCCTACGGTTATTAATCTTAAACACGGGAACCGGCGCCTACGCTAGAAACGACGCCAATACTAATACGTGTGAGCCTCATCATCATCATCAAAACATCCCACGGGGCATTCGTAATTAGGTAACCTAAAGTACCTAGGTATATAATTTACACGTATCAATCTACACAGTAGTTTTCTAAGACTACTAGGTTACTACCTCTCAATATGTATGTAGTGCTACAGGAAATCTGGGCATACACTTTCATTCTTACCATATTATACTTTGATTTTTTAATAGATCGTACAAAGTATTATCAGAACACCCTAAGCAGATTATAATGCTAATATGAGACGAGCGGGTGCCCTTGGAATTTCGTCAATACCTCACTACATACATCCATAGCAGTAACTTAACTCGGTTGCGGCCGCGGCCCTAGCGCTGTAAATGTACCTGCATTTTGTGCATTAAGGTACGTAGACACAATTCCACTTTTTGCTATAGCGTACGTTGATGTGTATGTCCGGTAGCTGTTAATCGTTCGATTCCTCAACATTGAATTGAGACGAGATATAGATTTGTATAAGCCTATACATGCATATAACACGCGTATGTGTTTCTACTTTATATGCTCCTATATTAGGTGCTCACGTATCCGTACATAGTATCTATCTTATATACAGGTACCCCTTATATATATCGGTATATAGTAAATAAATTTATTAAATATTTTAAGAAAATTCGTCATTACCTACGTACATATAGCCCGTTGTTCGATGCCCTTTTATCGATAATGAGCGAGAGTAACACCGACAATATGATTCTCGGACAAGCCGTTATTGGTAATTGCTATGCCGCATCTGAAGCGAATTTAATTACCTACATTGGCAAGTACCTACTTTTTTTTACAACACGACACTCATTAGTTTCCTTTAAGCTCTAGCTCCTGCCAGATGATGTCGCGTACTACATGGGCAAGTGCGCCTTCTTAATCTTTCCATATGTTCTATCAATCGTTCTATGAACTTTGTACGGCTTATATGGCAAGTATGGGGCCGCCTATACCTCCCCCACTCCGGGGCTGGTTTTCCGGGATGGTCCCGGTCTCGCGCATGACAATGATGGCTCCTTTGGGAAATTATTTAATGCTTCGTTTTTACCCGCAGCCCCGTCCTTAAATTTAGCAACTGTCGACTTTTTTTTTTCTTTCTCAGTTCTCAATTTTTTTGAAGATCACGGATTAAATGATGACGAGATCACTTCCCCAGATCCCTAAGCCTTAAACGGGAGATCATGTCATGCATTCGTAGCTATGAGAAAGCGTAAATCGGTGGCGAAAAAAAAGGCCCTGTACGCGTCCAGTTTATAGACAAGTCTGGTATGAGGGCCGGGTGTTCTGGGCAGAGCTTGTAGCTTTTAGCTGCGGCTATATGGGATCACCGTTTTTATAAGTTATAACTACCCAACTAATCTATTTCAACAACTATCACCGCGTTGTATACTAACACTAGTATTCCGTATGGTATATTAATACTAGTATTCCGTATGGTATATTAATACTAGTATTCCGTATGGTATATTAATACTAGTATTCCGTATGGTATATTAATACTAAACTTATATTTACTTGCAACTGAGGTCCGAGGATCTTCGAATCTCATACTTGTAACGGCATCTCCCGGACGCTATGCTCGTATTGTATAATTCTCTACCCAAAAAAACATGCTCTTTGATCCAGCTCAGAAACTCGTCGGGCAATCTTTCTTGCTAGAGCATGAATTATGGCAGATCTGTCCTGAATATAGACAGCTAGGTATACTACAGATACGAGTTCGGGTACAATTATAGTACCACTATTCCCTATTGATTCTCTTCCATACTTCGTTTTCAGCTGCCGCGAGCTTTCCTCCCGTTTGCTGAGCCCATTTCTTAGCCGTTCCCCAATAACCGCCCTCTGTATCCCCCTTTTGTTCTTCTTCCTCACTCCGCTGGATAGCTAACCGCTGATACTTGTCTAACTCGGAAGCATTCACGTTTTGCTGATATCCTGGGGGGTGCTCTAAGCTATGGGTTGGCAGTCCGCCTAGGGATGTGGGGCCTTGGTTGCCATATGTTGAAGTAGGCACCGAGGCCACGGACGTCCCATGCTGCTGGGACGCGTAGGGCATAGTTGGCGGTGGAATAACCATTTGTTTGGGATATGGTGTATTCGCGGGATTATCCATCCCAGTGGCCCTGCACGAAACTGGGACAGCCCCAGGTTGTGGCGCCGCGGGGCTGCCATCATGGAAAGTCCCAGTTGACCGAGGTGGGACGGACATCTGAGATGTAGCCGCTGTCGGAGCTGCTAGCGAAGGTATAGCACCTGGTTGTGCTGGTGGGTAAGAAGTTCGGGTAGGTGAGGGTATAGTAGGCGATGAACTGGGTGCAGTCCCTTCTGAAGTAGATGGCGCTTGTGCAGTACGGGGGGTGGTACCAGAAGGCTTTGCAGCCACAATGGGACTGTCCGTATAAACAGGAATGGGGGCCATAATTAATTTGTACAAAGAATCCGGTCCGAGTCTTTAGAGGTAGGACAGATGTGATAATCCTGAAGGGGTAGATTATGGATATAAATTAGGACAACTTATAATCTCTGATATGATATTATATAATATATCTTAGTAATGAGGTAGGTAGAGTGTTTACCTCTATATGCTCTACTTGTCCAGCAAATACATAGATATTTGCAAAGATGAAAGGAAGATGACAAACAAATATATGAAGGAGGGAAATCGTCCTAGATAATATGACAGAAAACAATGGGGGAGGTTGAAGAACGACGTCATAGGCGTTGTGGTTTGTCAGGTGACTCTATAAGAACACTAGCCTCTTCGCAGCTGAAAGTGAAAGTGAAAATGAACTTTGTCTTTACTAGGGTAATTGCTTTTTATATATGAATTATCCATGTTGTCCCATCTACTTGAACAAGTGAAGAGGATATGATATTCCTGGAGGACTTGCAAGGGCGTCAACCCATCTATGAACAGTGAGTAAGACGGGTTTAATCTATGGTTTTAGAAATCATACAATTCAGCTGCTTAGATGATGAATATGTTGGTCAATTCTCATGGGAGGTAGGTATTTATTGATTTTTTCCTCAAATGTGTACCTAGTATAGTGACATTTGTGACTTTTAATGATATTAACATTGAATTAAACAGACAAGAATTAAATTATTAAGATGATGTTATACTGGTTTCTTATCAGTGATAAGGACATCGACTTGCCTGTGAAAGGTAAGATGTACCTATGTACACGTGCTAAGGGACCGGCGACAATTTACAACATCATCATACACAGTATTAAGAGGTCACCTAAAGGTGTGTGGGTCCAACGTGCAGAACAGTTCAGATAGAGAACATTGAGTGATTGGAGAGTAAGTACGTACCACACTACGTAGGTGAGAGGATGCAAAATGGTCCAGGGAAAGTGCGAAGACGAAATCGTAGCGAAAAGGGAAAAGAGATAATAAAGTAAAAAAGAAAAGAAAAAAAACATATAAACTCAAACCCAAATGAAACTTTCACAAGGTTTTTTTTCTCCCAAAAGAAAAAAAAAACAATCAGAATCCATTCGTAATCTTTTACATCTTTTCCTCCTCCACCAACTTTTCTATCATATGTCCAACAACTCATAAAATAAAAAGAACAACCTTCATATCATATCATTCTTCAATCGTCCGCTGCAAACCATGGTTGGTAAAGTCAGCGAAAAGGTCCTCCTTCGGGAAGGTTAGTTGATGGCCTATTTGATTGTATTGATCCTTTCGCGTTCATTTCTCGACAAGCATCGCGCTAACATGTTATGTTCTCTTGTAGGCCTCGAACGAACCGATAATGGCATGAAGCAGACGAGCTGGCCGGATGTCGGTGCTATTAATCAGAAGAATTATTATACGTACGCCACTATTCTAACCCTCCCTCGAACTACTCTGAATGACGTGCGCAATAAAGATCCCAAGACTAATTGATTCCTTTGTATTTGATAGCGATTACATGAAACGAGACGATCAAGTACTGGCTCTCCGACTACAAACCGAGGCAAATAGAGACAAGCTTGTACAGAGTGCCAAAGATCGTGATCGAGCTCTTGCGCGCAATGGGCATGCCGAAGTACCCTTACCGGTTCAAGATATTCCACCCGATGATGCTGCTCCAGCTCCCAATGAGAGCTTAGATCCTTCCAAAGTCATCGTCATCCATCCCGGAAGCCAGAATCTTCGAATAGGGTTTGCTAGCGATGCCCTGCCCAAGACAATACCCATGGCCGTCGCGACTAGATTTCCTCAGACAGAATCTGAGATGTACGAAGCACTTCCCCGCCGCCAGTTTGAAGGCAAGACCCTTGATCAACAGTATGGCGAGGAATGGTCCAAAAAATATCAGAAGATGTGTAATGACCTGAAAGTCGATATGCGCGCGAGGAAGCTCAGAGTCCTGCCTAACTCGAAAGAGTTGGTTGTCAACCATAATAGACGGACGGAATCGGAACAGATCTCTTTACACAACGACCCTCTTCAGATTGAATGGACTGATGTTAACACCCTGGACGACCCTAACTCGTTAGCATCTTGCTTCATAGGCCAGACCGCCCAACGTATCCCTGATGACTCAAAGCCCAAGTTCAAGTTATGGTGGCCCATGCAGAACGGCTGGTTGAACGAGGATGATTACACGACCGCCGAACACCTCTACGACGACTTCGAAACTCTCTTAGACAAAGCAATTAGACAAGAGCTCGGGTTAACCAGGAATAGTGCTTGGAAGAACTATAGCTGTGTGTTTGTGATCCCCGACTTGTACGACAAGAACTATGTCGCGCAGATTCTCAGATCGTGCATGACTTGGTTCGAATTCAGCAAGATATGCTTCATACAAGAGAGTATGGCAGCCACCTTTGGTGCTGGATATACTCAAGCATGTGTGGTTGATGTTGGTGCTCAAAAAACCTCTATTGCGTGTGTTGAAGATGGGCTCTGCGTCGAAGATTCTCGTGTCAACCTCAAGTACGGCGGTTATGACGTTACGGAGACATTCATGAAAATGATGCTTTACGACGGCTTCCCCTATCAGGATATCAACCTCCGAAGACGGTATGATTTTCTCTTAGCCGAGGAACTGAAGATCAAGTATTGTACAATGCAGCAGAACGACATCTCAGTACAAGTTTACGACTTCCACCTTCGCGCTCCAAATCAGCCGACGCAAAAATACGTGTTTAAGACGTACGACGAAGTTATCCTTGCCCCTATGGGCTTCTACGATCCCGTTATTTTCGACAACTCTACGAAGATACGAAGTCGACGGAAAGTAGTTGATCGTTCCTATAACGCCTACGATGTCGACATGCCCGACGATCCGGTCTCAGCTGCGCAGACCGCAATACTTGCTCTTATAAAGCCTTCGGTAGTGTCGAATGCCAACGGGTTCCAGCCCTCGTCGATCGACCCGAACGTTGCTACGCCAATGAAAGAGAAATCTCAACCATTCAACTTTCTGAGGGGGGATCTTAATAATGGCACTCCTGCTGGCTCAAACGCAGCCTCTCCAGCACCGGAGGGTGCGACGACCCCTGTACCGCCGACCTTCCATTTCGGTGCTAATGGTACGGTGACGGGAACTGGCAGCCCAGCACCTAACGGCATATCTACCGCACGTAACGGGGCGTCTCCAGCACCGCCTCCGCCAGGCATGTTTGTAGACTCGGCGGCACGCACTGCGAAGGCTTTGGCTGTGGAGCGCGACGCGGTACTTCCCGTCGTACCACTCGATATAGCAATCTTGACAAGTATCCAGAACGCGGCCAAAGGTGACGAAAAAAAGTTGCGCGACTATATAGGCAGCATCATGGTGGTAGGCGGCGGATCCAAGACGCCCGCCTTTACACAAGTGCTCCAGGAGAAATTGAAGACCCGCCGTCCTGAGCTAGCGGATCGAATCCTCATCACCCACTCGGCCCGCGACATGGACGAGCAGGTCGTTGTCTGGAAAGGCGCCAGCGTCTTTGCTAAGTTGCCCGCCAATGACTCGTGGATTACCCCTTTCGAATTCGAGAAGCTTGGCGCGAGAGTCCTACACCACAAGGTGCTTTGGGCCTGGTAGTTGGGGTGGTGGATGGGGCCACCTCTTAATGACTGCTAAGATACATATTTTTACGCTCAAAATATACTCCTACGTGTTCACTCGAGATCGATACCTCTATATCGCATCATATGGCTCCGACAATTTACTTTTAATCTAGAGCAGAGAAGGTGTCGGAAAAAATAAGGGGGGAGGGGGAGTAGTCTACAGAAAAGTGCCGGAAGGGTAGTAGAGGGAGTGTATTTCCTATATCCCCACGGGACCAGTGGAAGGTCATGTTTATCACGGCGTTAGCGGAAAGGTCTGGCTGGCCGATCGGTTTAGGAGCGAGGGAAAGTTCTTTTTTTTGGGGGGAATCTTCTGCTTCTTCTCTTTCTTTCTTTCTTTCTTTGCTTACCTTAGATAGCTACCTCCTACTTGGGATGATAGGGACATGATGAATACGAGCAGGAAAAAGCAAGAGCATATTACCGACTTACTTAATCAATTTACCTACCTAGGTACATATCTACCTACTTTCTAATTACATCCCTTATAACTTGCTAATATTTGAGGCGGGTCTGAAATCACTACCTCTACTTTTATCTACGTAGAACGTGTACGTTATAGCACCTACCTACCTTATATCTTCCATACAAACCTGTAGGAGGGAGATACGTGCTCTGGCGCAGGGAGAGACGAGCAAGTCTTGACTTATACTTGCCAGTCTTACCTAGATCTCTGAGTCTTACTTAATACCTTAGGTACCTATAGACGTATGTAGGTACCTACCCAGTGATGTTAGTAGAGTTGTATTAGATACAGGTAAGAGGTAAGTAGGTACCTCCTATAACCTTTACTTTTTTTTACGTTAGAATACCGGTAGGTACAAAGCACTAGGTGGTAAAGAAACACTCGTACAAGGCAGGTAAGGAGGTAAGTCGATATCTCTTCGGGATACAGGGTAGGCTAGGAGGTAGGAGTAGGTACCTAACCTATACCTCCAAAGAGGGGTACACGTCAAGAGGTAACTCGTGATACGAGATCGCGTGTCGGTAGCGTACCTAATCTACCTCCTGAGCAAGAAGAGTGTCTACCTACCTGGTGGAGAAACAGGAAACCAAGAACAGCCCCACCTCGATCGTCCATATTCCTCACAATCCTTAAATCAAGCTTTCAATGTATAGCTTCCGAAAAGAAGAGAAGGAGGGGGGTAAGCTTCGTGCACGTATGTCAAGTTCCTTCATTGTTACCTCTCTGAATTCAAGTAGAACAGAAGTTCGTAGAATACACATCATGGAATGGCCTGCAACAGTAGGTAGCTAAAGCTATGGATGTCCTCCTCAATGTCCTGCTCAAAGGCCAAGCTTACATAACCGTGAGTATCTTTCGAGATTTGCATCTTAGTACTTACTCCTATGGAAATGCGATTAGCTAGCCTCCCCCCCCTTTCCATCTTTGTATAATGCAACGTCCGATGTGAAATCATGCCTACCTAGTATCTAGGGTATCACTTTCTCAGATGCGAGAAGAAACAGACCGCAACACCTGTAATCCGAGGAATGAAATTTTAAGGAAGAAAAAAAAAGAAATGAATATTGCGGGAGCGTTAGGGTAGAGTAAAGCATTTCCCGCAAGTCGGTCACAACTCACTTGAAAGGAGTTTTCGGCAGGAGATATGAACTGGAAGTCGGGGGAGTTGTAGGGGCAGAAGTCGGAGGTACAGTTATACGCCCTTGTCTGGTAACTGCATCGATGGCCCAATCAGGTAGACGGGGGTCTTTGTTATGAGAAGACTGTTTCGCTCTCCTATTTTCGAAAACAGTCGCCAATGCCCGTTGATCGTCTAGCCTGAACGGCTTCTGCTGTCCGGAAGTAGAACCATCCTTTTTAAGGATAGAGGAAACTATGCGGGGAGCATGCCGAGAATGCTGTCCTCAGTATATGTTAATTTACTGTCTTTGTCTTGTTGTTTAGTGAATTAAGGAGCTCGTACTTCATTGGCTTGGTGGGCTCTTATGTGAACCCACCACTCCTCCTCTGTCAACCTGCTCCAACTATCGCGTATCGCTGCGATATCCGCCGAAGTCATGTTGGCGAGGCTGCCCGGATTGAGAAGGCCCGAACACGTAGCTTCAACAAACCGTGGATCGGATGCCGCTGCAATTACTTCACATTTTATAGGGCTCTGTAACCCGGTTTCCGTTTCTAGCGCCTCCATCGTTGCTATGATGACTCCCACCACAAATACTCTTTGATCCTCACTGCTTGGACCGGTAGTTCTTAAGAAATATCGTAGCAACTCTTGCTTAAAAACTGCTTGATTCTCCCAAGTCGATGGTCGATTTACCAAGGCAGGATCCGTATGCGTAGTAGGTTGTAAAGGATCGTGCTGAGGTAAGATTCCGTTGTAGGGATTTGCACTGGGGCCGTCTTCGTTTGACCATGAATAAGCAGTATACGGGTGATTGTTGATAGCGTTATTTCCTGGGTTAGTTTGATTGACTTGAGGGTAGGGTGGTGAGTCTACGCCTTTCCCTTCCGAACTTGTTCCTGAAAACAAGGAATGGAGATCGAAATCCCAATCTGAGAGATTATCAGATAGGGTTGCACTTTCTTGGTTGCTGAAATATTTATTGAGCCTGCGAGCCTCGTTTTGCGCAATCAACCGGTCGGCTTCCGCACGGTCTTCGGCGGTCAACACAGCATCTTCGAGATCTTCTTCTTCGAAAGTATCCATCATAGTAATGGCTCTAATCCCGGACCCATGCTTTTCAATTACCCTGTCAAGGACAGCATCTTTGCCAATGTACCCACTGATATCCTTTTGCTCAGGTTCCGTTGGCATCTCAAACCTATGACCGAACTTCTCGGCCTTGGGGATGGGATTCTTTTTGTCTACGACCCGAGAGGCTAGCTGCATCTTCCAAATCGCCATGTTCAGTGTCTTTTCCTCTGTGGTTCCACCGCAGACAAGCCTGTAGACGAAAACCGGCTTCTTCTGGCCGATTCGATAGGCACGGCCTACAGCTTGTTGCTCATGCTGGGGGTTAAATTTCACATCGAAGATAATGACTCGATTAGCCCCGGCCATATTTAGGCCAACACCGCCTGCCCTGGTAGATATGAGGAAAACGTCGACGAAGCCTTTATTGAACTCCTTGGCCATGGACTGTCGCTCATCCGTTGGCGTTGAGCCATCTATCCGTTGAGTAGCATATTTTCTCTTTCTAAGGATATGCTCAAGATAGTTGAGCGTAGGGATAGACTGGCTAAAAATGAGAACTGGGTCATTTAAGCGCTTGGACTCGTCAACAATGGAAAGCAATATGAGTATTTTCCACGATAAGTCGTATGCATCGAGCTCTCTCGTCTTACGTAAGAGCGTCATCTCGCTGCTGACGAGCTCATCAGGGAGGGTCTCTAGCTTCTTTTCTCCCTTAGCCGAACCTGGTTTCTGACTCTGCAGCTTTGTCATGAAGATTGAGGGATGGGCACAGAGGATGCCCAACGTATCCATGGAAGCTAATGACGTTCCTCCTGGATGGTTTAGTTGGTATTCTATGAATAATTCATACGCCTCTCGCTGCAAACCAGTCAAAGGCACGGTGAGTAGGAATTCCTGCTTCTCGGGAATATCGTGTTTTAGTACTGCGATCGTTATTCGCTGCACTTTTGGCGCAACTTCCTTTTTGAGAACCCTCAACATCTTCAACGCAGTTCGCCGTTGTATTTGGGAGCTATCCGCTAGGAGCCCCTCTCGGATCGGATTAGCATATTCTGCTCTGAATTCGCGTATGTCGGACAGGTAGTTGGGGGCAACCCAATTTACCATAGCATGGTACTCTTCAACTTTGTTGGCTAGAGGAGAGCCCGTCAACGCGATTCGGCTTTGCGTTCTAAAGTTCGCTGTGGCGATGTGGATCTGTGACGTCGGGTTCTTCATAATGTGTGCCTCATCGGCCACTACGAGATTGGGACCCTCGCATAATATCTCGCGGAACTCTTCGTCATTGATGAATTCTTTAAAAAGGTTGTACCCAAATATGAGCACGCCCCCTCGCTCATCCCAACTCAGGACACAGGCGTCACGTTGTGAGTGAGACGTTGATTGGCTCACCTTAAAGAATTCGCCGAGCCCATGATTTTCAGGTGCCCAGAGAAGTAGTTCGTCCATCCAGTTATCGACTAGCGAGGGAGGGCAAAGAATGAGGGTCTTCGACTCCTTCAAGCTATCGGGTATCTGACAAGAAATCAGGGGATCCTCAGACCTTGCTGATTGCGAGATTGCCACTAAGAGTGTAATAATTTGCATGGTCTTCCCGAGGCCCATAGTATGAGCGAGCAGGCAGCCTTGCCCTGTCCTGGAATTTACAACTTGATCCCACATGAATCTTACGCCATTTACCTGATGTTCCTTGATGCGAGACGCAATCTCAGGATGGACGTATATGAAACCTTGGTCATCTTCTTTGCTTTCGTTAATGATCATCTCCCTCCGGCTGCCAAAATCTTCGCCTGTAGACTCAAGCTGCTGCAATTTCGCACGCAACGTTTCTCGCCGACGAGCTTGCTCAGCCGCCCTTGCCCGATCATCTTCTCTGAGAGATTCCGCCTCTCGGTTTCGTGTAAGCTTCTTGCGCTTCCTCTGCGTCTTAGGGACTGGTCGGTCATCTATTGGTAACTGTATTTTCGTCCAGTCGAAGCGGTCAGACAGGCGAACAAGAAAGTCGATATAGCTGGTGAGTAAATTTCTATCACTTCTTAAATCGTCGATTTTTTTCGATACTTTCGCGATGCTCAGCTTCTTATACTGACCCGCCGAGTAGGGATTACCACTTTCGTATATATATACCAGTCTGAGCATCGTATGCGCTGCAAGGATATTCCGTCTCTCACGAGCATCGGGAAGGATTTTCGGTAGTTCTGGATCAAGTCCATAAGACATAATATCCAGCCAGTAATCGTTCCGTTGTGCAGCCGTGGCTAACGTGAAGAGATGAGATAAGTACACCTCGTCCAACTTTGCTAGCTCCCTTGCTACCAGTTGTTCTGCTGGTTCTAGATCATCAATGTCCATGATAAGGGCCAGTGGTCTAGTGTCCTCAATCGAGTTCCTGGCAACTCTCTGCCTCCTCGGCGTGGAGTCGGCGGGAGACGAAATAAACCCGTGAGGTGTATTCATGTCGATGATATCGGAGTCTGGTGACCCCTCTCGAGAGTCGGAGCTGCCGACGGGAGTGTCATCGTCTATCTGCGTAAGATCGATTGTCTCTATCCGTCTGCGGTCTACGAGAGTAGACGTCTGGCCATTTCCAGGGACGAATTGCCCTTGTTTGTACGAAGCAAAGTTGTCAGGCTCAACACTGTCTAGAGGAGCAATATCGGTATCGTCTTCAATAAAATCGCCAAGATCTTCTTCGGAGTCGCTTGTTAATATCTCCTCTTCGGCAGAAATCGACTTCGCCTGTCGCCGTTTTCTGACGGGGGTTCGGGGCAATGAAGAGCATGCCGCGGGTTCAGTCGTAGAATTGATAACGTCGAGAACCCACGAAAATTTCTCCTTATCTTCAACACTTTGTTGTAGAATCGATGCAGTATCTTTTAATTCAGATACATTGCGCCATTTCTCTTTCATTAGATCTTGAGTGTATTTGGCAATTCGGGCTGTGCACGCATCAAACCCGGCGCGATTTCTATCAATTGACCTCTTCAACCCATCCCGTCGTGCTTTCACCCAAGTTTGGTTCGCCGTACGTGCTAATTTCAGTTGCTTGCGTTCTTTCCACTCGACCGCAAATCGCTGGACTAAGTCGTCAATTATGGCTCGAACTTGGGCAGGGCTTAGACTAGATCTAGGGACTGCTTCCTCCTGCTCGGCCTCAATTTCTTCCCACGTCTCTGAATCGTACTCTTCGTCGGACTCTCCATAAAGAGGTAAAACTTCGTTGTGATTTGGATCGTTGGCTCCAGGTACCATATCCGACTTGGTAAAAGGAGGGCCACGGAACCCTTGGCTGGATAGCATTCTGCGCTTGAAAAGCTGATGAATCTGCAATCGTCGACCATTCGGTATCTGAGTAGATTTGAAGAAATTTATCTCCATGTTTGAATCCGGATCACTTTTCTCTGATGATTCGTATTCAATGATATCAACTCTAGTGACTGCATCCTCTCCGAGGTAAGGTCTAGACGGATTGACGAAGATGTGTTGATTACTCGTAGTGGGGCGCTTTTTATTGGGCATAGACGTCTTGATCATATCTGCTTCTGTTGGTATGTTTCGTGTCACATTGTCACCCATGTGCGTCGGAATGCTCTGAGGCACTATTCGCCGCTTCTTTGGGGTGGGAGTCTCCAATATCGACGGCTTATACGTGGGAGGACGAGCGTCAAACTGATATGACGCGGATGCAGTTGAAAATCTATGTTGAGACGGTAAAGAATCTTCAAGGTTACCCGCTGCTTTTTCAGGAGTGCCATTGATAGCATTCTTTGACAGAGACAGGGTCGGACTAGGAGAAGTATTGACACCAGATAGCATTTCCATGTGATTACTTTTTTCCTGGTCTTTGCCATGGCTGTCGTCGAATTCCGAAAACTGTCGCTTTTGGTATAACCTGTACTTTTGGCTGCGAGAGCGGAATACGCCAATAGCATGTTTGAATATAGCCTTGTGTTTTAGGATCTTGATTCCAAGTTCACTGCAGAGCTCAGTATGATCATAGGTCAGGAGAGTATGTCCGTCAACCTCTTGCTCTCGCAGGGAATCCTCAAGTTTCTCCCAGGATGGGAAGTTCAGAGAGTTTGAGGGCGGCTTCCAGGAGCGGTTCGCTGAGCAGAGCTCTTGAACCACCCTATCTACGCCCCAATCCCACGGATCCATTGTCGGTCACACCATGTCCTTAATTAGGATGGTAGAACGAGGCCGTACGTGTGTAATTAGATAAATCTATATGTTAAAAGGGTAGTTAGCAAATTAAGTCTTAGCTATTGACTCGTTACTTTGAAGGCTAAGAAGATGAATGTTATGATAAGAAGCAGGTTGTTGATATAGATATTCGGGACATCATTTGTGGCTAAATATTCGGGATCGGCCGATAAAAGAAAACACAGACTTACAACGGGAAGATACCCGGGATCAGTGAAGGATTAACCATACACTCCCGTGAATGAAAGGATCCGAGGAGAGCCGGACGGACCCGATCGACCGGTAGTATATTTGATAAGAGATCTGAGGTAACGAAGCTAAGAAATAGTTAAAAAAAATAAAGAAAAGAGAGAAAAGAAGTCGCGTCATACGCGACGAGGAAAGTCAAGGTGCCGAGGAAAGTCAAGGCGCCGAGGGAGCGGTAACTTACAATATGTCTAAGAATCTCTGCTAGAAGGAGCTAAAGAACCCCCAAGCTCAGGGCTAATCTTGAGACTGCTTGAAGGTGAACGCGAAGTCGTGAGATTGGGAGAAAGAATGAACGGTAAGCGTTATGAGGATCGTTTGTATATGGACCTATGTTACCATTGATAACTTCAATGTTCAATGAGGTAGATATACAGGTATAAGGACCATAACGAGATAGAATGCTTGATCTTTAACGTCGATTCTTTCTTTCGATGGTGATGGAGAAAAAAAAAGGGTATAGTAAATAAAAGGTGTAAGAAGGAAAAAGTAAAGTTTTGGGTTTGGGGTTTGGGAAAGAAGAAGTAGGTAGACCAGACGGTTACCTCTTGAACGGAAGGTAAACTTTGATAATAAACACTAGATTTGGCAGGTTCGATTCTATGTACTGAACGATGTTAAGCAGGTCGCGGGTAAGATGTACATCTATCTATACCTAGGTACCTGGTAGATGTCAAGCAAGGTGATGTATCATCCCGAAGTCTGATGTCGTCTATAGAAGTATTTATGCATGTAAGGTACAGTACACCTTGTTTCGAACCTCAGTAAGGTCATTCGAGGTAACTGCGGCCTTAGATATGCAGAACCTTAACATGGAGGTACCTGGCTACAGGTGGGATCTATTTTCCTTTGTTAACGCATAGTTGTAGAAGTAGCGACTTGAATATTTACCGATATAACGGTAGGCACAATAGATATGACGACGACGGGGTATTACCTACATCATCGTACATACCCCTTGTACTTGAATGTAGATATAGATGTAGTGTACCTATGTTATGTAAATATGTGGCGTAAATGCTTTGTAGCTGTATCGAACTCGAAATCAATACATTTTATTTAGTATGAGCACGGGATTATCGATCTGATAACCATCAAGTGCATGTGCAACGGGCTAGACGCGCGCATATCTACGGGATACACGTACACTTTATACCCAGGATGATCCGCAAGGCTGCAAAGTTGCATCGTTGCACCGCGACCTAAAGTCCTCTAAGAGGAGAACACGTGACGAGCACGTATGTCTGTGCTTCCGTTATTAATGTAGTATTCTATTAATTTATTATGAGTTTAGCGATAAGTACCTAGGTACAGTATATATCTATGTACCTGCAACATTACATTACCAGGTATACCAGTAGCATCGAATCTATAAATACCTACATGTAGGTACCATATGTACCTGGTACGGTTGCCTATACGGCTATCTGTGCCAAAAAAATATTTTTGGGTCTTAATTACCCAAATAGGCAGCTGATCAGAGGTAAATTCAAATAATCTAATTTATAGCAGTACTTTCAATCTCGTACTCGAGAGATGCATACTATATAGGTGATAAATGCATATATTATCTTTAATTATCTCTATTAAGTTGATATATTTGCTAAGAGGTATGTACAAAAAAAAAGGAATTTGAAAAAAAAAAAAAAAAGACCCATATATCTGTCCAATTAAAACAAGTCCAGTTCCTACCAACCCTTTCAATTTCAACTATCTACTAATAATCGTAATAACTTTACCAAAACAACGTTTGATACCTTCATATTTGAAATAATTTCTAATTAAATGAATGCGATTCAGATGGTTCTGGCTGCACTAATATATCTCTCATAATGATCATTCTATCTGGTGTTAAAGAATCGACCTACGATACGTTAGATTTGAGGTTATATTTAAGGTTAGGATTAGGTAATAAACTGGTACACAGGTATAAGCTCATAATACAGGTATGGCCGCAACTTTCAACAGGTATAGCTGCAACTTTGAACAGGTATAGCTGCAACTTTCAACAGGTTACAGAGCAATCATTTCAGGACTTCTACTGATGCAACTAGATTCATTTGAATCGCATTCCCTTAATTATAATCATTTGTAAGTGACAGTATAGTTGACGCTGTTTAAGTAAAGTTATTGTAATAGTTGTTAATGATTTGAATTGAAAGATCTAGAGTTACGATCGACAATTTTTACGTACGTTGATTGGATAAAGTACTATAGCTTAGATATTTTAAGTACCTAGGTATTTTCTATAAACTTTCCTTTCATTAAGAGAATAATACTCTTTTATAAGTTATCAATTATCTTATCTATTCACTAAAAGCCTAGATATGTGCCTATCGGGACCATCAGCCGGCTCGATAAGCCCCAAAAGTACCAAGCTAAAAATATTAGTAATACATACTACCATTTCTAGCGTAGTTCATTTTTTTTGGCACAGATAGCGGTATAGGCAACCGTACCTGGTACCCTTCCATCATCCATGATATAAAACGCTATCGACAAAGAGAGAACATTCACTACATGTACATCACACATAGTCTACCCTTACATGGTACCATATATAACCTCTACTAAATACCTTAAAGATGTCTAGCTATCCGCCTGATATTACGTCCAAAGAAGGCGAGAGGTTAACTGAGGCCATCAAGGATTGGTCATTAGCTCATGGCTTGACTGTCCGGCCACCTCCAGCTCTCGTCTCTTCCGAGATCGATTCCGCTGGTATTCTTGCAACCGTAGTTCCCGTCACTCTGTTCCCGAGTCCCTTTCCCCGAGTATGCTTCGACCAAGCAGCTGCGGTTCAGAAGACTTACAACGAGTTATATGCATCTATCAGCCAAGACGAAGACTTTCTTTCTCAAGTGGTGAAAGAGTAAGTCTCTTCTCTCCGAAGAGCAACCAGTCCAGCTTCTCAGATCGTACACTAACAAGTCAAAGAATCGGGGATAGTGACGATTTCATCACTGAATTATGGAAGGTTCATATAAGAGTCAAGGAGGAGGGTTATGTCCAAGTAGGTCAAAGATGACGTGGTTGTCTTTCATCCTATCTTAGACCCTTAGTGTCACTCTGTCTTATAATGTTAACGAGGCCATGCCATGTCTATAGCACAAAAGCCTTGGCCTTTTCAGATCAGATTATATGATTCACCAAGATAACATCGGATCTAACCCACAAGTCAAACAAGTCGAGTTCAATACAATCGCTTCTTCCTTTGGAGGTCTTTCTTCTCAGACCTCTTTACTCCACAAGTCAGTGCTAACAATTCATTCACCGGGTCACTTGATCATAGCACTAAAGACAAGCTAGATATCTATCTTCAACCGAGTATCCTTTACTCGAGAACGCTATCGAAATAGGGGCTCTACAACTACCCGAGAATGATAGCGCTGCAGGGTTAGCTAGTGGTATACGGCAGGCCTTTATCGAATACGGGCCCGCGTCCACTAGCTATAAGAAATGTGTTATTTTCCTCGTTCAAGGAGGCGAGAGGAACATCTTCGACCAACGCCATCTCGAATATGAGCTTCAAAAACCCCGAGAGCCGCATATTCCTGTCTTCCGGCTACCGTTCTCGGAGATTCTACAGCACACGTCCCTTGCTGAGGGCTCGGGACGCCAGTTACTGTACCGGCCACCCCAGCTACCGTCTCACACGTTCGAGGTTGCTGTCGTGTATATGCGCTCCGGCTACGGACCGTCAGACTACCCGGACCAATCTGCCTGGGAAGGTCGCTACCACCTGGAGAGATCAGCAGCGATCAAGTGCCCGACAGTACTGACTCAAGTTGCCGGTACGAAGAAAGTCCAACAGGTGCTCGCAACGCCGGAGACGCCGTCAAACCCATCCATACTATCCCGCTACGTCTCTCAAAACCCCGCCTCTATCCCCGACCTAGCGAGGACCTTCACCAACATATACCCCCTCGACGAGACGGAAGCCGGGCTCAAGGCCCGAAAGATCGCCGTCGACCCCGAGCTGTGCAAGGGCTACGTGCTCAAGCCGCAGAGGGAAGGGGGCGGGAACAACATCTACCGCTCCTCCATCCCGCCGTTCCTGAAGTCGACCCCGGAGTCGCACTGGCCGTCGTACATCCTCATGGAGCTGATCACCCCGCCGCCCGTCCAGAACACGATCCTGCGCAACGGCAGGCTCGAGCGCGGCGGCGTCATCTGCGAGCTCGGCACGTACGGGACGTGTATCTGGGACCAGCGGTCCAAGGCCGTCCTGCATAACGAGGAAGCCGGCTACCTCCTGCGCACGAAGGGAGACCAGAGCGAGGAAGGCGGCGTCGCGGCCGGGTACGGATGTATGGATAGCTGCTACCTAGTTTGACGGGGTGCGTGGACGTAAAAGGGGGCTTCATATCGATCATTTAGAGAGAACATTCTAGTATTTGAAGTATAACGTATAACGTGCTAAATGTCGCATAGCGTATATATATAGACGAATCCCGGACAAGTAGAGGGGAAATAGTAGCATATATTCAACACCGTCCTTGATATTTCGTCTCTTTCTACATAATTTCGTGTCGATCAACTACATTCTGTTCGAAAAGGGACCACATGGCCAAAAGATAACTTGTACAGTATACGTTAAGAATACCAAGGTATCCTTAACTATATACAACACATTCCAATGAAAGGGCCATTTCATTACTCGTCAATTGACACACTCTTAACTATCAGCCGTCAAACTTCTCAGCCACTAGTATCCGACTCTTCTACAGACAGGGCGAGCATAGCATCAGGGGCACGACGTCAGGGAGGAAGAAGCGAGACATGGGAGTTGGGACATGGCAAATGGGGCCGCGAGCACGGTTGGTATCAAGTCTTAGCGTAATAATAGAGTACATTGACGTCCCCAAGAGCAGACCTCTCCCGCCTGTGCCTACTTTACTTTACGTTCCTTTTTCATTACTTAGACATGGATAGTAAGGAAAAAGAAAAAGAAAAAGAAACAAGCCGCAGTAGTGTAGTGGAGAGTTCCGACCCGAGACCACGCATCGCGCAGACATCGCACGTGTTAGCCAGATCAGCGCAGCGGCACCCTAGCTATGCCTATTTCTGCGCGCGCTTGGTGCTTATACGTCTCAAGCGACTTATCCTACTCGGATGGGGTTGGTCGGCGGAGGACCTCGAGGTTTTCTGGTTCGGAGGGGGTTTTTTTTTGTGGTTAGAGATAGCTGGACGAGAGGAGGAAGTTTTTTTTTTCATGCTCACTTTGGTAGATACTCATCGACGTTCGCGACTTGCCCTCGCTGTCGGTGTAGTCTTTCATGATAGCATCGCCCTCGACGTAGACGGTAGCTCTACAAACAATTATCAGTCCCACGGTCTTGTCAAAACAAACAACCAAATCTCCTTTTTTGGACCATCAAAAGCAGTAGCAATAACATTGCTAACAAGTATAAATATCCTAGTTCTCCGAGAAAAAGGAAGAAGGAACAGTTTTACGGCCGGCAACGTACCCCTTAGGCAGGTTAGTCATGAAATCGCGGCGGGGACCTTCCTCGATGAAAGCGGCGACTCTGAACCAGCTAGTGTGACGGTTCTCGTTGCTCCCGCTGTTGCTGGCGACGGAGTATTCGATGAGGTCGCGGCCGGTACTGGTAGGCTTGAGCTCGGGGGGAGCGGCTAGGTTGCCGACGAGGGTGATCCTGGCGACATCACGGCGGGCAGAGGAGCTGAAGGCGCGAGAGAGGTTCGGGATTGCGGCCGTTGCGCGACGAGTGAGGAAGGACATGTTTTATATATTTATTCGTTTGAATTATTTTCTTTTTCAACTAATTCGTTTGTAGTGAAGAGGATATATAATGAGTGCGAGTAGGAGTCGGATGGTGTTGTTGTTGGTGTGTTGCTGTCTGTTTGCTGTAAATATTAAGAAAGACTAGAAAATAAATTAAAAAAGATCAATTTTGTAAAATTCGCGATTGAATGCGATTTGGCGCGACGGGGAAATTACATAAACCCCTCCCATTTCGCTAAACGTTGATTGGTGGACCGTGGTGGGGTGTCTTGGTATTTAGATTGGTTCATATACCTGATATTGTACAATTAAAAGCTTCTTTACGACTTTTAATTGCATTTAGGATTATCAAATATTAGATATCTAATATGACTTATACTTCGTACAATATCTTAACATTTACATAGTATCTACATATGCATCTACGTGGTATCTACCTCAACCTGCTCCTATAGGTATAAAGGGGCACGGTATAAGTAACCCAAGATGAAGAATTCGGCACTCCTGATCATTTAACTAGGTCGTCAGGTAGTTCATCAAAATATATTCCATCAAGCTCCTATCTCTTGAAAACAGCGTTTTTCATGGCAGTATGAATGTGACAATAGTCTGTTCAGTACCCCTGGAATTAACACTTAGAAAGGATTATACATATCTCTAGGTATGAAGCAACCCTGGCATATACAAGTAGCTCTTCAAGGTAGCCAGGTAGTATCAAAAAGAATATACTTCAACGTGTGGTCAAGTTCTTCATAAGTGTCTCCTATTCAACCCAGCCATACGATGTCTACCCGTCCTATAACCCGCTTATAATTCCTCAAGTTCCTCAAACATGTAAGTTAATGACTCTCGAGTTTACAAATTAAGTAAACATAGGTATGTAAGAAACAAAACCGTCTCTTCTAAGCTTACTATCGATATAGGAAGTTATTTTCCTTCCTTATAGTTATGTGGCTGTTCGTCATAATCATCTTGTATTACCCGTCAGACCTCGAGCCCCTATTCATAATTCAGGTATACATCAAATCTCTACCAACTATTTGAGCATTGGTAATTATTAGATTTAGCTGAGTACATCTAAAGTAACTGACTATATTATTTCTACACCTATATAACCCCCCGGGAGTAAGTAGGTAGGCTTGCTAGCAAAGTCCTTCCATTAACACCTGAATTCTCAAACATCCTCTAGAATCTTCAGATGAACAAGAGTTGCACCATGTAAAGTGCTTGTGGTGAATTTGGAAGACATGGTTTATCACTCATTGTGACACAATGACAGGTAAACAATGCAACAACACATACACACATCAAGTCATCAAAGCCTCTAAGAATACCCAATGCGCACCATAGCATGTAAGAACTTGCCTACTCGTGGGCTGGAACTAGGTAGTTAATAAGTTCAATAAACGTCTCCCGCACCTGTCGAGCCAGCAGCCATAATTCAGATGATCACGAACGTGGCTTACAGGGCGACGACCGATGACAATGGACAGTAGCTGCGTGATCCTTAAAGAGTCGACGTGTGCCATCCCAACACTACCGCCTCTCGGAGGTTATCGCGGAAGTTTTGCTTTTGTACGCACATCTCTCACTTTGTTCGTATCGACGACTATAAGAACTATCTTGGACTACTACCGCCGTATAGCACGAGTCTGTCTCGAATACAAGCCCAGCTGTCTCTAGTAACTCGACAATGCCCTAAACACTAGGGCAATACATTTGTACCTATTCTAACCAGCTCGATCGAGGACATCAGCCACCTGACTCCCCTCCCTGGATGTAAGTACTGCCCTACCTTCCCGTCCTTGACCTATAGGAAGGGGCAGAAAATTTTTTCCCTCGAGCTCCAGACTTTTCCATCCCACAAGAGCTTGTCCTGCAGACTCAACTAAACCCCTACCTACCTCTCTTCCACCCTTAAGAAAATCCAAACACACAACTTTGCAAAATCGAATCTTTGCTCGTAAGTTTGTAATATCGCTTCTTTCGAGCTCTCTTGCCTGCTCTTACGATCAAGTACACCTTGGCATCGCTCTGCTGGCGGGCAAAGCATACGCGGCCCCCGCAGCGCGATGTCCAGGCCGTTGAAGATAGCTGCCGTCGTCGCGGCCACCATGGTCGCCGTGGCGGCGGCGGCAGCGTTAGTGGTGAACCCCAACGAGATCGCCGCCACCGTCGCGGCTCGCGAGCCCGCGCCGAGCACGAACATGGGCCTGGAGGCGAACAAGATATCTCGGGTGGTGTTGTCGATCGTAGGCACGGCGCTCTGCTGGGTGCCGTTCCGGCTGCTGCTGCGCAACGGAGACATCGCGGCGGTGGTGCTGATCGTGGACGTGGCGCTGATGAACTTCTTCACCGTGGTCAACGCGCTCCTCTGGAGCAGCGACGATTGGAGCGTCTGGTGGGATGGCAACGGCTTCTGCGACCTTCAGATCTACATCGCCACGCCCCTGCAGACCATATACTCCGCCTCCATTTTCGCCATCGTCCGTCAGCTCGCCCAGCACGTCAGGCCTAGGCCCGCCGCGGAGCCGGCGTCGGGAAAGTCGATGAAGAGGAACTTTGTGCAGACCGCTATCATATTCCCTATCCCCATCATCCAGCTGCTGTTCACTTGGTTCGACATCTCGCAGCGCTATAACATCGGCACTCTTATCGGCTGTATGATCGTGCTTGACAACAGCTGGCCGAGATTCGTGGTCTTCGATGCTCCTAGCCCGATATTTGTGCTCATCTCTGCCCCTTATGCCTGTGAGTGAACGGCCCCAGATTCGCTGCCATGTATACGTTTGAAAGAGAAGTATTTACTAAAGTCATTCGCAGTCCTCACTTGGAAGCGCTATAGAGACGTCTCCAAGGCCACCCGAGCAATCCTCCAGTCCAACAGCGCGGCGGCCGCGCGAGAGAGCCGGACGCGTCTCCGCCTATACAACATGTCGCTGTCCATCCTAGTCGTCTACCTGCCCGTGTCCATCTACCTGATAGTCTACAGCATCCAGAACGCGCTGACGTCGACGTACTTGCCGTACGACTACGAGAGGATCCATTTAGGCAACCCCCCGTACCCGTGGGGCGCGATCCTCTTCGTGCCGTCGTGGGACATCCCCGCGATGGTGATGAACCAGCCATGGTTCGCCATCGCGACGACCGTCGTCATCGTCGCCTTCTTCGGCACCACGACCGACGCCCTCGCCATGTACCGCCGTCACGCGCTGGCCCTCGGTCTAGGACTTCTCTTCCCCTGTCTCAAGGACTCTCGCGATGGACCCACCGGCTCCGACACGCAACGTAGCTGGACCGAGCTAGAGAACCTGGACAGGAATGGTAGGAGCAGAACTAAAGCTAACAATCGGTAAGCGAAACTCCCCCTCCCTCCCCCCGACGACGTACGAGTCTGACTACCGTCCTAACTTGCTTTAATCTCCCCTAGATCTCGTGCAAACTTACACATCGACCCATACGCCATACCCAACACGGACTCCGACTGCGGGCCTCCGACCGGCTCGTCGAACGAGCCTCGCTCGCCGCTGTCGCCGTTCCCGATGCTAACATCGCGACGCCTCACCCCGCTGCCGCCCGTCATGCCCGCCGCACAGGCCATCCATATACCGGGCAGCCCCCTGGAGCGCGTGGTCATCCAGTCCGTCATCCCACCGCGCAGCTCCTCTCTCCAGCGCGAGGGGTCGTACGTCCCGGCACTGCACGGGCCCGCCCGGGACCTCCCGCGCATCTCGCAAGGCACGTCGCCGAAACTGCGCCGAGGCGGCGTGAGCAGCAACAGGAAGCGCGAGGCCCGCCGCAACCGCGTTCCCGCCCGAAACACCTCCACGGGTCCCTCCACCTCTGCCACCCCGCGCGCTCGCCTGCGCTCCGGCTCGGACTCGGACGTGCCCATCCTTACCGCGGTCCGCGGTGCGTCGGATTCGCCGGCCACGACGACGACGACAACGACGCCGACGACGTTAGGATCACTGCGAGGCCAGTCGTTGCAGGACGCGGTGCGCCCGCGAGAAGTCCTCGGCAGCTTGGAACCGCGCGCCCCGACCACGAGCAGCACGGTCAACTGGCCGTTCTTCGCCGGCACGGCGCTGACGACGTCCACGACTTCGTTGATACGCCCGGGCGAGGCCGTCAACGGCGTGAACAACGAGAGCCCGGTTCGGGTGGCGGATAGGCGCTTCGTCAGGCTCTCTTCCGTCAACAGATTTCCGCGGCCGCCGGTAACGGAAAGCGGGGAGGTTAGAGGTAGGAGGATACCAAGGGCTATGGCTGCCAGGGTGGAACGTACGGTTTCCGCGGATGCGAGCGAGAGATCGGCGAGGGCCGAAGAGGGTTAGGGGAACAAGCATGTCGTTAGACAAGCAAAGAGTATCGTGAATCCCATAAGCCAGTGTGGTCTTGCGTCGAGGGAGGCCAGTATACCAGTTTGAGGTTGTACAAAGGCGCTCGTTCAAGGAGCTGGTTTACCTGTCTCATTTTATAACCTACGCAAAGGCCATAGGTAGGTTTAGATACCAATAATTGATGGAAATTAATCGTGCTTATTGCCTCCTATCGCGTGATAATTGTAATGTACTAGTAGTACTCGGCCGATACATTCCCAGAGTCGACGCTACCTAGGTATACAGGAATAACATTGAAGACGGAAGCTTGAATGAGTATGAGACTATGCTATATTCTTGTCAGTAGATGGTTTTGTTAATGCTTATTATCATCCATGAAGCCTTCCAAGACAACAATGTATACTCGACATAATCACCCTCAACTCCCTGTTAGCTGATTATAATGTGCTAAGTTAATATCGAATTCAATTCGAGACAGAAATCAAACCGCGTTAATACACCTATAGCACCATGTTACGCCGTGATATTAAGCTAGCGAATTCAGTGAAAGTTGGCGAAGTTTGAAAAGAGACACAGCTCTGGTAATAGATACATCATAATAAGAACAAATAAATAATAAGTTTGATAGCTATTGCTTGGGTATCTTCATAATTCGTACAGATTAGGACGACGGGCAAGTTGATTAAATGATGTGTGAAATGAACGAAACAGAGACTTTGTACAACGGGGGGCAAGTATGGATGGAGTAAGGCAGCCGTTTTTAGGGATTGGCTGGCGATTCAGATGATGTTGGGTTAGCATCACCCGCGAGATTCGGATCTGATCTTGAGCCTGACGCTTCGCTTGAAGGAGGCGCTATCTCAGGGTCCAGAATTTGGAAATCAAGCTATGATAGTTAGAAAAGATCTGGAATGGTACAAGACGGGTTGAACTCACATTCATGTATCCCGTTTGCCGCAATGAAATAATTCTAGGGGCCATGATATTCTCATCCGAGCCAGTTGCCTTCTCCATTTCCATATTCCATTTCTCAATCCAATTCTCTAAATCCCGCAGCTTGATTTTGACGTATGTGTAACCCAGGTCATCCCAAACCCATCCTGTAAGAAGGCCCAGTATGCCATCGAGTATATTTCTCCAGCTATAGGGGTTAAAAATATGCATGAGCTCCCTATTGAGCTTTTCGATGATTCGACGAAACTCCTGTTCTGATACGCCTGCCGGGTCTAGGATTTCTGGATAGACATTCGAGAAAGTAGGCGCCAGATCTCCTGCTATTAGCCAATCTCTCCGGATACGTATTATCCGAGTATTAGCAAACTCCGGGGAGTTAATGGGTACGTGGGGATTTAGATGCGGATAACATGGGTGTTGAGGACCCCATTCTTCGCTTAAACCAGGCTGATCAGGGTCACCCATAATGGATGAATTACTTGAGGATATGGCTGAACCAATGCCTCCTGAGAGGGTTAGATTTGACCCATTGTGTCGACCTAGGACAGAGGGACCCCTCTCAAGATCCTTGGAGAACGATCTCGATGGATCGTCCATTCCCGTTTGTGACATGACGGCCTTGCCTTTCCCCTTGTCGAGTTTCTTCGATATAATTGCCGTCTCGGGCCGAACGAGCCCAAAGCTTGTTGCGCGCTCACGTTTGACAATACTTTGTCCACGCTTTCTTAAGCCAACAAGTTTCGGTTCTGATGGCCCAGCCTCGACTTCTTGTGAGCGTGGATTAGAAGCACGTTTATCGTCGTACGAATGCCGAAGTGAGGCAGGGAGACTAACTCTTTTGTCTCCGCTTGCTCTCCCCTCAATATGCGAACTGGCCCTCTTAGTCTGATCCGAGAGCGGAAGGAGTGGATAGTCACCTGCTCCGAAGCCAGCAGAATCAGTTGGATCTGGCGAGATCTCGATAGCAGGATGATTTACAGGTAAAGTAGGAGGCTGAGGTGTAGATGGACGACGTTTACGAGATGGTTGAGATGGTTGAGACGGACGTGGTGTGCGAGACGGCAAAGTTCTCGGAGTCGAATTGGTAGGGTTCCAAAGACGACCAGGGCCAAATCGACGTGGTAGACGGATAAAAGGAGAGGAAGTAGTTGGAGCACGATTACGGAAAGTCTGTCGAGGAGTGAACTCGTATCGACCAGAAGGCCCTTGCGTAACTATGTTTCTTCGAGGACCAGATGATTGTGGTTGTTGTTGTTGTTGTTGTTGTTGTTGTTGTTGTTGTTGCTGTTGTGGTGGTTGTAGCTGTGGTTGTTGTAGTTGTGGTTGTAGTTGTGGTTGAGCAGCGACTACTGCAAGACTTGAGGTTACGATGGTGGAATATTCGGGTTGTCGAGGAGTTTGAGCGGACGAATTGATGGGGACATTAGTTTGTTGTGCATCTAGGGCGGTCGATAACGTGTTTGAATCGTGGTTGTCCACGTGAGAAGCCGTTTGAAATACGAAGATGAAAAAGCCGTATTAACGGCCGGAGAATGAAATGGAGAAGATTGAAATTGTCGGCTAAAGATTAATAAGAAATATAAGAAATATGAGAAATATAAAAAATAGAATGGTATTAATGATAATAAACTTCCTTCCCCGTCTCCCTCCGCTTGAACCTTAACTTTATTATACGGAACCTCGGATAGGAACGGCAACGGCAACGGCAACGGCGATGTAGATGTCGACGTCGATGCCGATTTTTGCGATGGGGGTTGGCGTTGCGGTCGTGTATGACAAAGATGAACGCGACTTAACGGAATTGGACTAAGCGAAGATTTTGCAAATGACGGGGAGTTCAACCGTGCGATTGATGTTAGTGGCTGGTGTCGGTCCTGATAGTGGTAGTAATTTGGGGCTTCCAGCGCTAATGTTGGGGGTAACCACGGGGGGATGTTCATGGTTGGCCTAGGTTAACCTAGACCTGAAAGGAAGTTGCACCAGTTGTATGTACCAGCTGTACCAGTTGTACTAGTTGTACCAGTTGCACCGGTTGCACCAGTTGCACCGGTTGCACCAGCTGGTTGACGGCTTCCTTGACGGGTGTCAGATGTAAATTGTTGTATTATGTAGTTATTGCATGAGAGCCGATGAATAACGTTGGAAGCTTGGAACCTAATGTAAGGTACCCCCCGTAAAATAAGGTACTTTCTATACCTAGTATAGTATAGTGTAGCGTATTATTCTCTTCTTCTTTACTTTGTATTGTACCAACTTCAATGTTATTTTCTCATCAAGTTGTGACAACCAAAAAAAAAAAAACATTGATCGGTAAATCTTAAGTCTCGTTAACAATAACCTTCATTCTTCGTCTTGGTCGTTCGTCATTATTATATACTGGTAGTTGCTATTGTTCTTGGGGGCCAGTCTCGGTATTGCGTGTTCTTTTCTTTTAATATCTTTCGAAAGGATGTCGTCAACTTCGTCTCACTGCTGTTAATTTAGGTTGTCGAGAGACCAATTCGCTCTGATCGATTCGCTCTTGGGCTTTCATTCGGGTGTTTGATATTGATTGTCGAAGGAGGATTAAAGAAAAAGTTGTTAACGAATGCAAATTTCAGATAGATAAATTATTTTAATAGCAAAGGGAGAAAAGATTGAAGCAAACTTCAAAAAAACATGTTCACGAGGGAGAGGGTACTTCTTTTTCATTATTCCGTTATTCCGCCTTTTCATGTCATGCCTCTCTCTGTCTCTGTCTCTCTGGCGGTAACCCCGAACACCAACAAGTCAGCTACTAAGAAAAGAACAAGGCTTTAAATTGCTTTATTTGGCGGAACTTTTTTTTCTTATTTCTATCTTTCGTACGTGTCACAGCCTATCAAAGCCCGACTCAGCTGGAGTGCCAGGTTGGGAAGTTATTCAGGGGCATCCTCGTCTCTCATCGTCCCACCCATGGCGGACCTTGAGGAAATGTTACGGATGACATAGACTCTTGAATTGGTATGGAGGGCCCGCTTGAAGACCCGAGTGCATGGAATTGGATGGGTCAGAAAACTTTTTTTTTCCTTTTAGCCTTACTTTCTAACCAAATTCCTTCTTATATCAGCGGCTTAAAAAGATCTTACCGCTCAATGGTAAAAGACAAAAATCTAGCGGTGGAAAGTAGTTCATACATAGCATAGCAGCAAAATACTATACAGGTATCCTCAGTGGATTATCATGGCAGCACGACGGCTGGGAACTCATCAGTTAGTGGTACATTACATTCTACTGTAGGATACGTTGGACGGGTGGCACTGTCGTTACATCTACTTGATTGGATATCCGTGCTTCATAGCTCACTCGCCCTGAGAAAGGAAAAGAAAAATGAGAATAATACAGCAGCATAAAGATAAGTTAGTCAAGTAATAGCCTCGAAATATTCAACTACTACGTAACCCTAGCAAGATATCATTTCGGTACAGCTCATAAACCCCGGACACTATCCCAAAATAACATGAACACGAGAATAATCACCTAAAGTACGCAAATCGCAGGAAATTCCAGTAAGCCGCCTAGATTATCCCGCATTATCTGGGGATGATTTTCTAGAAGTCGACCATACCTCGAACCATAAGCAGCCGCTTTGACGCGTCTATGCGGCTCGTTTTTTATGCTGTTCTTTGCAATGCCATATATATGGCCTGGAGGGCGAAACCATTCCGGTTGAGGAGGACAAGGAATCTGACGATAAAATGTAACGAGATCTTGCTTTTCTCTCCCAACTGTCGGTCTCCAATCTCTCGATCCGCATCTACTTGGACTAACAAGAAATTTGCAAGGCAAAGTATGAACGCTAGGGATTGCCTCGATAGAATTAGCGTCATGACTTGTTTAGGATATGTTTCGCTCAGGCATGTTGACATATATGTACAGTAGACTGATTTCTAATGACAGATCGTTTCTATTAGTACGAAACTTGAATAGAATTGATTTAAATAAGGCATTTCAAGATGCAAGTACGAAGTAGATGATGCTAAATTTGTAAAGTACCATATGCGCATAAGTTCATGCTTTCACTCTTTACATATTAATGTTACATACCTACATAACCTTGGAAGTACATGCTCCCGAGGTCTTTTTGTTACATTACGCAGGTACCAAAAAAAAAAAGTAGGCATGTAACGAAAGTATGGATATTTTGATGACGTAATGAGCTCCAACGGTAACCGGAGAGCTGGGCAGCTAGGAGGCTCCACTCTATGTACTGTGCACATACCCCCGTTGCTCCCAATCTAGCAAATCGTGCAGACAGGTGACCTCATCCTTCCAAGCCAAGACTTTCATTCAGGTATCTCGAATCAGAATATCCCTGCCATCGCATACTTACAAGTTACAATACTTACATAGTACAATATTGTAGTTACTTAATACAATATTTACAATCTTACAATCTTACACCAATGACTACATGTACACAGATCCACCTCTATTGTGTACCATCACCGACGTTTTTGTGTTCCTTTTTAAATACCCCTACAGACTAAAGAGATCACTTGTTATCTCACCTTACCTGGTTTGTCGTCAAGGGACCTGCTAGGGGGTGATGACCTCATGTAACATGAACCTCGTATCCCTTGAACCCTATCATGGCTGATGAGAGTTCTGCAACCACCTCGACGTCAGCAGCATATACTACCGGCCGGTCCTCATCTATCGCCGGTAGCTCACCTCCGGGTTTCGGCCTGCATCGAGCTGCGACAGTCGGTCAACCCGCCCCTACACGCCGCCGCCCCACACTCCATCCTAGCTTACCGTCGCCTGTCGAGGATGGTAACGGTAATGGCTTCGGGGGTATTCGGAGGCGTAGTTCCACCTATTCCGACTACAGCATAAACGATGCCAGGAGGGATCTGGAAGTTAATGCAGACGATCTTCTCAACCCGAGCAAGTCCGGCACAGCGACCGAAAAATCACCGTTCGTTTACGTCCCACTTATACTGGCCCTGCTCCCTGCTGTCGCCGGCATATTCTTTGAGAATGGGAGCGCTTTCTTCACCGACTTGATATTGCTCAGCCTTGCCGCCGTTTTTCTACACTGGTCGGTTACGCAGCCATGGGACTGGTATCAGTCTGCGCAGGAAATGCGTGTGGTTAGAGATGAGATCATGACCGAGCCCGTCTTCGAATCCGATAGCGATCTCGAGACGCCTGTGACGGCGCTCGAAAACGTCCCCGAAGAATCGCATAAACATGACAATGATGACGAACCGGAGGAAAAGGTTGAAAGTCCACCCAACCGACCAAGTCGGCAATGGAAAAAGCGACAAGAAACGGCGCTCAACGAGCTCTATTTTCATGAGATGGCTGCTTTGGCTTGGTGTTTTATCTTTCCCATGCTTGGTGCTTACCTTCTGCACACGATTCGTGGGCAGTTGACGAGACCTTCCGAAGGTTTAGTATCTGATTACAACCTCACGATATTTATATGCGCCGCCGAGATTCGCCCCGTTTCGCACTTAATCAGGATGCTTCAGAATCGGACTCTACGCGTCCAGCAAATCGTAGCAACGAATCCGCATGAGAAGCGGGCCATAACGGCCGAGCAGTTTCAAGAACTGTCGACCAGGTTAGACGAACTGGAAGCGCGAGGCGTCTCGGGCGATGTCGCGGCGAACGGCAGCGCACGACCCGACGCGTCTCAGCTGAAAGTGGTCGAGACGGCCGTGTCTCAAGAAGTGCGCAGCAGCATACAACCAGAGCTCGACGCCTTGAACCGTGCAATGCGCCGGTACGAGAAGAAACTCACGTTGCTGGCGAGTCAGACGGACAGCCGGATCGAGTACGTGGATCGTAGGCTCAACGACGCCATCGCGCTCGCTGCCGTTGCGGCCAAGAATAGTGATGCTCAATGGAGCTTGGGCGGCTGGGTGATCGGGAGAATCGTCGCGCTGCTCATGCTCCCGGTTCAGACAGCGGTAGTAGTGTCTACCTTTCCCTTCCGCACGGCGTCTAATTTGCTTAGTCGTAAGAATAGGCCTTCGCCCGAGAAGACCCAGAAGACTGCGCGGAACAGTAAAGCGTCTACCCTAAGCAGAGGCAACGCTGATCGCACGCCTACACGAATGTCCAGGAGATAGGGCCAACGGGACCGTGTACTTTAAGACCAGGTACGAGTATGAGTTCACGATGACGATGTCACTTGTTTATTATAGTCGCCAGGGGCTGCTGGCTGGTTTTCTGGCAAGGATGGGGGATAAGGACAGTCGGTCGTTTCTGACACGAGACGGGCGGTGGGTATCAAACGGGGTTTACGGCTACCGTTCGCATATGTATTCTGGTTCAACGAGATCCAACGATAGGGATAGGTTCTTCTACTCTTCTTGTCTCCCCCATTAGAAAAAAGCTATCAACTATTCGTTTGAAGGGACAATGTTTTTTCCCATCAAAAAAGGATTCTTCAGTCTGTCATAATACCAATGTCTTCTTTTACTATCCTCCTCCTCCTCCTCCTCCTCCTCCTCCTCATTATCATCACCGCTACTTTTTTTATAACATTGTTGACGTGGTTACGTACGTAGGTACTTATATGTGCTCACTTACTAGTGCACATAGATACTTCCCGTAGAGCACGTAGACTACCTACACATAAAGTTGCTCATGTCGATGTCTCTGCCCAGCTACCTAACGACCAGGTCGTCAGAAGAGAGAGGGAAATAGTGTAGTGTAGGTACACTAAAAGACTGGAGAGACACGTCAGATCCCCATTACATCACCCCAGCCAACCAACGTCATGCGGGGCAGCTCTTGACAAAGACCGCTGGAATGCCCCTTTGCACATCGTAATCTTCCCCCCCTCCCCTCCTCCCCTCCTCTTCCTCGAAACGTCGCACTTGGGAGACGAGATTCAGTACAGGTAGGTAGGTGTGGATGCAAACGGTCTTCGTGAAGGGCCGGACGGGTGCTCGCTTGTGTTGGGGGGGGGAAGTTGTATCTTCACATGCTCTCTTGATTGGACTTGGGGAGTGTCTTGGATATACGCTCTACGGTATCTACTAGTTTAGATCCATGTCTGTTTATCATTTTCTCGATGATTCCTTTTTCTTTTAGCTCGTCTCTGCTTAGATTAGGTAGGGTCGGTAGGTAGGTATCGGTGCAGGAGATCGTTGCCAGTTGTGACTGAAAATTGTAATTCCTGTAAACATTCGGCTCGTAAAAAATACTGGACATATTCTGAATAATGTAGGTAGCTATAATCTTTACCATATCTAAAGATATGCCATTTATCTTGTTTAAACATCAATATTGAGCACAACTTCTAGATATCGTGAACACGAATCTGAAAAGAAAACAATAATTTAAATGTGCGGCAGCTCATTCGCGCGGCAAACCCGCGGGTCTCTAGGCCCCTTCACCTAGTGAACGTCGCGCTACATGTACAATACAATAAATAGTAAGCATCCAAGATCCAGCCAATGACATAACGACCTTAGCCAAAAACGTCTTGGTGGCTTGGTTGGTCAGATTATTATTTAAAAGTTGATATTAGGTAGTTGAGGAGTAGGTAGGTATGTCATATCGCGGTTGGACTTAGAAGGTAGATATAAAGCAAAACTACCTACTCGTACCATAACTTTCATATATCAGTAACGTATTCTCCTGAGAGTCGAGTCGTACGGAATACTCGCTATAAACCAACAATAAGAATCTCTCCCAAGATCTAGTGTTCATAGTCAATGCGTCAGCTCCTCCAAGTGTCTCGTCAGCCTCATGTCTTTGAAAGTCAGCTTGCTGTCTTATATGTCGGTTGGGTTAGAGGATGTCAAACTCAGGTGTTTGCGCAACATCTGATTAATATTCTCAACTACCTACCTACCTAGGCACCTACCTACCTAATATACGAGATACCTATTAGGAGGTAGGTAACCTTACCTAACATACCCCTAGTACCTAATCATATAGTTATCCGATCTTCCGGTAAAGAGTAAAGAGGCATTTGTTTTCAACTTTACGAAACCCTCGTTTGCCAATACGTTATTTTTGCGTTCGAGTGACGAAGAGCTCGGCGTACATGATGACATAATTAACCTATTACATCCCTAGGTACGCGTACTATTGTATGAGGGTATGTATGTATTGTACTGTGTACGGAGGTGGATTCTAATCCCCCCTCCTCCCCAAAATCACCTCGACCCATGTGAGCCGACAACCGGATGTTCGGTTCCGGCTAAAGCGGCGACGGTAAGGTGCAATAGTACACGACGGATTGCATTCGATTTTAAACCAGGATACGAACTGTACATAGGTATGTACCTCATGCACGAGGTCTACTTACATTGATCTAACGGTACCTCGAGGAATCTGCATAGAATCGTCGAGGGGCTGAATGAATGAAGTTGGGAGTTATATCCATTTATGGCCCCTTTTACTACCGTATACGCTCTCCTGCTTTTCATAGCACAGTTGGTGATTCGTATGCATGATATATTGCCATGTATGTCTGACTCGAAAGAGAGACATCCAGGGGACCTTTTTCTATAAGACACGCATTATCTGGTAATCTGGTCGAGATCAAAGATCAAGGCGCACTCTAATTAGATCTCATCCATTCCCGACTTTACCAGGGGTGCTTTCGTGGGCGACGGGTAGGTGAATGCGAATGTTCGCACGTGCGACCTACTTACGGATTTATTTAATATCTTAGGTATCTTTCTTATGCTACCTGATATTTATAGGTACATATTAATACATGTGTATTACCACCTGGGAAACGGGCGTTGCCGCCTGTCGTACGTCGTTCTACATCGGTAACCTAATACGTTCAATGTTCGAAGCAAACTTGGGGAGGCGAGAAGGAAAAAAGGCAGTCAAATCAATCTCGTGATGAGGGTAAATATAACACCTACGTTCCATCGATGTGAGTTGCAACTTGCAAGATCCCGCCGCTGCTACCCTCCTTTAACGGCGGGCGAGGCGTCTCGCTACTGCAAGGGCTGGCCTCTCCTTATTCGTAGATCGCGGTTGATGGCGATTATACCCTTGAGCGTAATTAAACTCCTTTCCTTCGCTTCACTTCTTTACCACAGTTACCACGCGTCATTTCGACGCGTTACTTAGTCGTCTTAACTTGTAAGTTAGATAGGTACTTACCTAGGGTAGTTGATAAGTTACTGATACGTTAATCTTTAACCGCTGATATGTAGTGTATTTCTTTCGTTAGAAGATCCGCATGCGGCTAGATCGTCAAGTCGGTGAACTAGAGATCGTCAATTGGGTTGGGCTATCAAAATTCAACGCATCGTGTCCCCAATGTATGGCGTGTTCAACCTGCTGTGCTGGTTCCTGTCGAGAAATGCGTTGTACTGTGCTCATCCTTGTTACTGCAGCGTCGTACGCGGCGTTGATTGGATGCGGGATCAGCAGCCAATGCTAGATGAGCGATCGTGAGCAAGGTGGCCTGGAACCAGTGGGTCGCTGAGCTTGAAGATTTTTTTTTGATGACCAGGAATATCTACTACTAGGTATGTATGTAGTATGTATTACACACTTGACACTGCAACTCCATCTGGATGTAAGTTGCTTTTTCCCCGGCTGTCCTTCGAAAAAAGGAACGATATCTATCTCAACTTGGTGTTATTTGGTAAGTAACAGGGTTCCGTTCTCAAAGTGGCTTACACTATATAATAAAACATGACTAGTCTGATTCGACTAGGTGATTCAAACTATTGAATTGCACGTGTTACGCCCTGACGCAGAGAAGTCTTTTCTTTTATAGGACGTCCGGGGTTAAGAGGGAGAATCCCCTGCTTGCTCTGTCGACCGTCTGCGCAGTGAAATGCATGTGATTCGGGAGATGATGATATACGTTGTATGGAGTATAGATTCGATAATATAGGGATATGGCCAATATACAATATATTACATAACCTAATACATATGTTGTTGAAGCAGAGAGCTCTTTTCAACCTCCTGTTAAAAGATGAAGGCAGAAGAATGAAGGAAGGAAAATGGAGAAAGTGGATAGAAAAGGAGCACGAAGGTTTTCCGGTATTATGGTGTGCGTACTAATACAAGCTCCAGGGGCTGCAGGGCTGGCAAGGGGTTCTAACTACTGGTGTACTGGTCACATTTCACATTGTCCAATCAGTAACTTGTCTAGACCGTTTCCTTCCTGATCTGGCATAAGTTCCCGTCCTGTTCCTGAATGACTGGGCATGACTTCCCTTAGTTGAAGCGGGTGAAGCAGGTCCGCGTAAGCGACAGGTAAGTACTGGACATTACATCTTTATATTGAGAGATACATCGTCAATCAATTTGACTTATTAGCTGAAGTTAAAAGGTTAGAGAGCACTTACACTAGAGAAGGCACTACTGTACATACCTACAGGTATACCATGCAGTGCTTATGTAGCTCATTTTAGATAGTACGTAAGTGAGGTACATAGTATACACAGGTACTCGTCTCTGCTAATCTCCCACGGTCAAAGATTCTGTACGCACGATTGGATGAACTTGTCATCGTCATCCTCGCATCAATCACACGGCATACGCCCTAGTACGTCCAGGAGCCCAGCCTTCATCATGAAGAGCTTCCGGGAAAGTTGTGCTACTACTTAAGAGGTATGTAAGATGGGTGTGCCTACTGAATACCCAAAAGAAAGAAAAGAAAAGAAAAAGAAAAAAAGAAAAAGCAATCCCAAGAACATGATCTACTACACTAAAGCCTAGTCGAGATGCGACCAAACTACTGTATAATTACAAATTACAATAGTATCTAAACCTGGTACTGGGTAGATCCTAAGAAAAAAAAAATAGGTAATCTAATAATCTATCAACCAAACTCTTACTTTTCTTCTTCTTCCTTTTCTTCCTATCCCTTTGTGTCGGTTCGTTAGATCCCCAATAGTTACCCTCCTCTTAGGGCTCTTACGGGTTCATGCCGGATACCGTTGCATGAACGAGAAAGAGGCTCAGAGGTTACTATTACTCACTTGGGGTTGATCGTGGGTTTTTGATAAGTTTGATCTCCTGGTACGTGCCCTTCCCTATCCTCCATTCTCTATACTCTACTCTATACTCTATACTCTATGCTCTATGCTCTATCCTCCATCCGGAGACGCATGCGGTCTAACCTAAGCTCATTCCTCATTCCAGAAGTAGCTCTAGTTAGTCATTCACTTAACAACCTCGTTCACGGTCTCGATTACTCATAATTTTTGGAGTTTATGAACTTCGAAAGCCCTTGGTCCTCTCGTTTGGCATTATCGTTGACGTTGCCCAATTTGGTCGCTGTCATAATTCTTTCCCTATACTCGGAACACTCCCATTTACCCCTTTTCTCATAGCCATATCATCTTTGACTATCACCAACTGCTAGACATGCCTCTCGGCAGATAATAGGTCTGGACAGGATAGGTGCTTGTCAGGGCCGTACAGCCGATACTTAATTAATATTGACGCCCGAGCGCCTGCTAAACGGCTACGATGCTTCCGAGGTGGTCAAGCGTTTGCATTTTTCTGTATTTTGTCCTATGCTTTCACCTAGGTACTGCAGACGCAAGAGGTCTGTTTCTGAGGCAGGATACTTCTTCATCAACAGCAGTAACCTCGGAGACGACACAGAATGGAGATCAAAAAACAACGACGACCTCGCCAGGCACCTCACAGACCTCTGTTAGTTCGTCATCTGCGGTTACCTCTACCGACGCCGTAGCTAGCCCAACCGGTGACATTACAGCAACTCCGATTCCTTCCGCTCTCAACGGCAATAATCCGAGCAATGAGAGCTTTGCCGAAGACCGTAAGTAGTTCATTCTCCGCCCAAATCATTCATTCTTTTTCCTGATCACTTAATCAGCGGCTATCCCAGAGGGTCAATTGCCCTTACAGCCTCAACTTACACCGGGATGGGGCGTGTCTGGCACGATCATGCTTATCACTGGCGTCGTGTATTCCCTTGTTGGTATAAAAAATGTGTGGTTGCACACGTTTTTTTCTTCGGCGTACCTGGCCAGCCTATCTGTGACGGTCTTGATAGTATATGTCATGAATCCTCCTATATCCAATGCGATCCAAGGAGCATATGTCGTGGCAGTCGTATGTGCTGGTGTTATTCTTGGTGGAGCTGGAACTGTCTTTCGAGAACTCACCGAGGGTCTAGGATGTCTACTGGGCGGTTTCTGTCTTTCTATGTGGCTTCTTAGCCTACGCGAGGGCGGATTGCTTCCTGCCACTACTGGCAAAGTTATCTTCATCGCTGCCTTTACGCTTGCAGGCTTCGCATTCTACTTCAGCCGATACACTAGGCCTTACGCGTTGATAGGTTTAATATCTTTCGCTGGCGCAACCGTCACAGTTTTAGGCATCGACTGTTTCAGCAAAGCAGGTTTGAAAGAATTTTGGGCTTACATCTGGAACCTCAACGACCAACTCTTCCCTTTCGGTACCGATACGTATCCGTTAACTAAAGGTATCAAAGTGGAGATTGCGATCATTATTGTACTGACTGTTCTGGGGTTGATATCTCAGTTCAAGTTATGGCTTGTCATTCAGGACCACCGTGCGAAACGTTCCGAGGAGAGAGCCGAGTTTCAAAGAATGCGCGACGAAGAAGAGGCAAATGTTGGGCGACGGGTTGAAGAAGATAACGAGCGCGAACGAAGGCACTGGGAAACGACTTATGGTGACCTTCCATCACCAACGAGTCCTAGCGTTTCTCATGACTCTGGTGTCGGGGAGACGGAGAGCGAAAAAAAGGGTAGATTCAGCCAGACTACTGTTCAACAAGTGTCATTGAGCGAAACTGAGAATGAGAATACGATCGAGTTAGCGGAAATTTCTTCATCCGAGAAGGCCACCTCTTCCGAAGTGGCGAAACAGGTTGACGACGGTCTAGTCATTGCAAACCAGGATTTGACAAACCGAGTAACTATAAGAGTTTCAGAGGATTATCAACCTGATGAATATGCCTCTTCCCCTTTGCCGGAACCTGACGAAAAGGCCTGGATGGCTGGGGCTGAGGATGAGAGGCGGACTAAGTCTCCGACATCACCACGCAGTTCTCAAAGGTTGTCAAACTTGGGCAGTCCCGAAATAGTTCCGTTGCCGTTCAGGGTCCCGGTATCTCATGGGGAGGACATGGATGATGGGGATCGCTCGTCATTTGCAACATTTGCGGATGATGACCTATCTATGATAATGAGTAAGAGGGCTTCGAGGGCCTCGCTATCACATAGATTATCAGCAGATTCAGGAAATCTGTTACGAAACCTATCTCAGCGCTCCCAGCAATCACAAAAGCTCGAGGCACCGACTGGAGAATCTGAATTGCTGCAGCCATCGCCTGAACATGGAGAAATCCACGAGGATCCAACAACCGAGAGTCGGAAGCCCCTTAAGGACGTTGGTTCTATTACCGCTGCTGTTGAAGGCGTGAATAGTAGTATTGAACAGGATACAGCGCCGGACCAAGTCAGAGGAGCAGACTGGATAACAGAATCAAGACCGGAATTAGCGGACAGATTGCCGAAAGGCGAGACCATTCCTAGAGACAAGACGTCTGCTGCGCTGCTGAGACCAAACGGCTCGAATGACTATATCCAAGGCCGGCCTTATTCGACAGCAGAAACGGTTGGTACCGATATTCTAGACCCGGCATCTCCGGAAGAACATGTCGCAAGTAGGGTGAAAAGGAGCAGTGCGACAAATGTGACAGGGAAGGCATCCGCAACGAATGAGACTGACGGTCACCTCGAAAGAACAGAAATTCAAAGTCCGTCTGACACGTCGAAGGCCGGTAAATCTGTTTCGCCATCAGCTACATCCTCTGCGAGCCTTACGAAAGAACGACTCCCGTCCAGCCTATCGCGCATTGCCCTATCATACCGTACTAATGAGTGGGCGAAGCACCTAAGCCTGGCAGAGAGGCCCGAACCTGATAAATTACACATAAATGAATATCCTCAACAAGAAACTTCACAACGGGAGAGAGAAGCCCCTGCCCCTGTGAATATCAACGAACTTCAGCAGACATCCGAAAATGGCATTCCACCAACTTCTGTGGTTAGGTCTTCTTCCTCGGTTTCGAACACTCTGCCAAACCCGTCAGTTCATCGTTCTTCGTCGAGAACATCTATAGCGGGGATGAATGGTCTGATGCAAACCGCACTTCCTACTGGGCACCCAGTTGGCCAGGTACAAGAAACAAATGACAAACTTAACTTGATACAAGGTGCACAGCCGCATGTTTTCCATACAGGTCATAGTGTGCGGATGAAAAGCCGTCGGCAATCTGGTGACGTCGCCATTCAACCGATCCTAGAAGAAAATGGCGATGAACAGCAACATAATCAGGCTTATACGCCACAGGAGGGTGATGACTCTGCTCCGAGATCAAGCCCGCCTTCGCCCATAGAATCTGAACCTCGGGGTGTAAGTCGCTCTTCAATCCCAGGCGTTATCTCCTACTCGAGCCCACAGACACTCCTCAACAAGCGAGAAGTGTTTCTACGTAGCAAATCTCAATCTACGCTGTTACTCACGCCGCCGATCCCTGAAACCGCGCAATACAACTCCAATCCAGCTAGGGCTAGTCAACCAGAACAGCTCTACAACCATTCGGCGTCCTTGCCCATTATCAGCCAAGATGCCGATGATCTTCCGCTTAGCCAACGAAAAGAACTCATGCGTCAGAACAGTATACTTTCCGTCAGATCTGCCAGTGCTAACCATAGGCCAAATAACCCTATGAGAATAAGCCATACACCTAGTCCAAGCCCAGGAATAGTCTCGCCAGGCGCGGCCGATGTTTCACAGTTTGACTCTCATCAACCTCAAAGACGATCAACACTTCAGTCCCAAGCGCACCGCGATGCTCAGCTCGCCAACTTCCGGCAATCTGTTGCTGCGGAACTTCGGTCTGGGACACCTATCTCTCCCGCTGCCAACACGAGTGGGGAGGCTGCTCTACTGGCAAGCGTAAGATCACGCAATGGAAGTAACGATGTCCAACATAAAATCGATCACCAGAGAAACATACTCCTTTCGCAACGGGAACAGGAAGCTCAGAGGCGAGAGTATGAGCGTCACGAGAAAGAACGCAATGAACGTGCGTTCGAGGAAATGATGCGACGCGGAGATTTAATAGATGCGCATCGCGAAGCGCTGAGGAAGATGCAAAGCAATGTTAAAGATCGGTGATGGACGAAATCAAAGGGGTCACGAGCATACGCGCATATATGAAAGTGTGATTATGGACATACATGGGGAGTCTTTTTTCTACCCACCGTTTCTTCTTATTCTTCACATTTATGTTAGGTCGGATTGAGGTTAGAAGTGCTTGATACCCTTTTCTTTCCCTCATTTTTTTTCAACATTTTTCCCAATAGGTATCAACCCGTTCCTATAGGATCTAGGTATGCTACCGCCTACTATCACATGTTATAAGGCGAATATGCATGTGGTAGCACGTGGACAAGCCCCAAGGCCGCAATCAACTACCCTTTTTTTTATTTTCTAATCTGTAATTTCTGGAAGGGGACTTGGCTGTCAATAAAACGGAGGGGCTTGAGCCGGTAATCAGAGAAGGCTGCATGGAATAGGAACACAAAATATGCGAGATACCGCCACAAAAGGGGGTTTTGGGCCCGGGACCATGACGTAAGGAGAGAGAGGCCTGTTATTTGAACGTATACGGTGTCATATATATATACCTGGTATATATACCATATAAACAATCTACAAATAAGGCAGTCTGGAGGTCGTTTGCTTGAGTAAAGTACAATGGCTTATACAAAGTTGAGGTTAGGATTTGGTAGTTAGGGTAGTTATATGAAAATAAATACTCTTGTTGGTGTAAGTTGAAGCTATTTATAGAAGAAATTTATATTCCCATTTAAGGTATTAACTTTTGCTTCTACATTAGCTGCTTCTAAGGTTGGTGCTTGGATGTGGTACCTAGGTACTATGATATCTGATTGATCGTATGTAGTCTCTTATACATACCACATACATACATACATACATACATAAAAAAGGGAAAGTATAACAGCTTAAACGAGTTTAATAACATCGGAATTAAGATATAAACGAGTTTAATAACATCGGAATTAAGATACTTCACTTTTAAGTAGAGCGTCAATATTTGCTTACGATGTTTGAAAGACATATTCATTAAGATCTATAAACCCGTTCATATGAATATGGGGTATAGTATGAAAAGTCGGTTGGCTATACTTTTATATAGTAAGGTAATAAGAATATCGGTACTTATTTTTTAACGAAGTTTAAGTCGTACACGCCGTACCTTCTTATTTTATCCTGTTTAGTAATTCAATAAAATAGAGTCATTTTGATGTCAAATCGCGAATAAAACATACTAAACCAACTTTAAAAAGTTTGTCATACCTTACATACATCCAGCATACCTAAGGCAGTCGCACATCATGTAGGTACCTAATTCAACTACATAGTAGAAAGTTTCCTTCAATGTGCCATTGATGCACATGTATCCTTAGATACGTACCTACATAGGTAAATGGCAATTATGTCAAAAGTACGCCGGCCTGTAAAACTTGGACTTTTCAAGAACATAACTACATGAACACTTAATCTATTACCTACAACCAGCAACACCAGTAAGGTTACAAAGTACATAGGTAGAAATTCGATCAGATTATTTGTTGGTACCTCATTGAAGAAGAAAGGTACCTATTTACCACTTTCTTCCCCAAAAACCTACAGCCTTCCCATCTTCTTCTTTTATTTGTGTTACTGCTCTTAGTTGCCAAGTTTACTGTGCAACGAATGCAACGAACTTAAGAGGAATCTATTTGAACTCTGTGAATTCGGAAACATTCAAAGGCTACTTTTCATCCTACCCCACTCTGACGTACAGAGTACAGAGTACACAGTACTTAGTACATTAGTACATTTGTCATAGTACATCCCTAAAAGGGCTACCTTATTATTTAAACCTCACTGGCAACTTCCATCAAAAATCCGCCGCCATCCATCAACCATTTCCCATTTCCCATTTTTACCATTTTATCGTATAAACATAAATCCATCATCTTTCTCTACTACCACATTTTTCCAACTGCACCCAATCATCTCGCAAACCCAACACATAAACATTCACATTTCGCGCGATACCTGCCGATTATCAATATTCATCCACTTTCGACTAGGTCATACATAGCCTGCGACAAATCTTCGTCTGATTACAGAGAATTACCCGACCGTGATCTGATATCATGGCCGACGCCGAACTCCCCCCTGCCGCGAACTATGTTCGGATTCAGTCAAATGATTCCGTCAAGATCGACGTTGGTAGGTCTACACTTCCTCTATTCCATGTTTGACGTATTGCTCACATCCGTCGCAGAGAAATCCGTCGTGGAACGCTCGCTCTTAATTAAGAACATGCTCGAAGATCTTGGTCCAAACGCCGAGGGACAGACTATTCCGATTCCCAACGTACGTTAATCATAGCTTAGGATACGATTCTGCTACGTTGGTATTTGTACACAGGTCTAACTAAGAAATCTATATTTCTAGGTCACGGAGCCTGTCCTTCGCAAGGTCATTGAGTGGTGCGAGCACCACCGTCACGATCCCCCCGCTTCCAACGAAGACGAATCGGACAACCGCAAGAAGACTACTGATATCGACGAGTGGGATCAAAAGTTTATGCAAGTCGATCAGGAAATGCTCTTCGAGATCATCCTCGTACGTTTGTCCCGGCATACCTGCCACAATCTTCGTTGTATGAATATCGACTAACTTCTAACAGGCGTCCAACTACTTGGACATCAAGGCGCTTCTGGACGTTGGATGCAAGACCGTTGCAAATATGATCAAGGGCAAGTCTCCCGACGAGATCCGCAAAACATTCAACATCACCAACGATTTTACTCCCGAGGAGGAAGAGCAGATTCGCCGTGAGAATGAGTGGGCGGAGGATCGATAAATTATTCGACTTATGAATAGTACGGACAGGCCATTGCAATTGTCACCTTGCTTCTCCTGCTATTTTATGCGATGGATCTTCTACGAGACGGTCTACAAGAATGGATTGTGGAATAGGTAATGGAGAGTCTAATTCACGGGGTTATGATGAAGCTCGCAAGTTCTTTTCAGTTTCAGTAGGAACCCGTTGTTCACGTGTAACATGGACATAGAAGGATGGGTTCGTGCTCGGACTGTCATACCCGGAGCACAATTCACCCCGGACATGCTCTCCTAGCTAGCATTACTATGGGTTGCCTCAAGTTTCACATCGTTAGTAAAGAACATGCGCATTTGGTTTGGGAGTCGGGGAATTAGTTAACAGCATAGGGGTAGTCTAGTAATGATGCCTCTTTTTATCATACCTTTTACAAGGCACCAAACTACCTACACCTAGATAGGTATCTAAGTACCGTATCCTGGAACATTCAATGCTGAATTATGTGATATATGACAATTCAGTGAATCTGCTAGACTTAAGGTACTTGGTGAATCTCGTAGGTGTATGACTAATAATATGATTGAATAGGGGTAGGTTCGTGGTGATGTATCCTATGTCTACCTACATATCGGATACATCCAAACCTACCTAGGTACCTAAGGCACCTAAGGCACCTGTATTTGATCGATCTAATATGTACAAGTAGGGGCATATAAAGTTTCTAGATGTAAATACATGAGGCCGTGTTTCAGAAGTATGATAAGGTTGTTACTAATACTGTACATACAAAGTACATGCTTCCTGTCCTACAAGAGATATGTATGTATTAGGTAAAGTAACGAGCTCGAGGAAGGTACGTATGAGAGCATACATACATACATTCACTGGATAGGTAGGTATGGGAAGGCACGAACTCGAATGCTACTTCCATCGAACCTTTACCGGACCCGGCTCTCGAATATTTAAACCTGTCGTTTCTCGCTCTTTACCTCCGATCAATTCTTCTTCTTCTCTCTTCCACACACACTCTTCTTCTGATACTCTTCACACATCGATACTCTCAACGTCCTTCACATCTTTACTCACTTACTACGGTTTATCATAAAGAATCCATCAACAGTATTCAACTAATTGTTCAATCATTCCGGTCATCTTTCATCAGATCTATTCATTCGTACCATCGATCAAGATGTCTGATAACGTCGGAAACAACACCGATGGCGACATCACCATCCCCTTGTGGTTTAGTCACTTCATGATTTTCTTTTTCATCTCTTGTACGGTTCTCATGATGATCATGTACTTCCTCATCATCACGATCATCGATCGTCTGATGAGAACCCCGGTGCAACGTCGTGCCCGCGCCGCCCGCAAGGGCGAGAAGGCATATCTGATCTCCAAGGTCTAAACAATGGCAGGACGTAAGTGTAACCTCGCTTTCCCCCCTTCCCTTCCCGATCGTATCTATTCCTCGTCCGTTGTTCATCTGCTCATCTGTTCTGACCGTCATAGATTGTGTCGACACAAGCAATCTCCTGCTGCTGCTGCTCACAGGGCATGGAGAGTCGAGTTACCCGATATGACACAACGCGATCAGACAAATAAAAAAAAAAGAGAACTAAACACTCTTTCTCTCGACACGTCGACCACCTGCTAGATGGAGATATTCCTTCTCTATTTCTTTTCATTTGTCTTTCATTTCATAGGAGTTTTTTTGGTGTGCTCAAGCATCGATCTGCCCCAATCAGCTGTGGTCTTTCTGTGCTATCGCTCATCTTTCCCTCAGGTAAGCTCTCCTACCAAGTTCATTCTGTTAACCCGACTCCCTTGATAGGAAGGTAGACAAAGGTAACTAACGGCGACGACGTTGTTGGAGCAGGCAATGAACTTTGACTTATTCCGGTCCTCTTTCTTCTCCTAGTTCGACATGAACCCGACACAAACTCCTGGACAATGACATGTGGGTGATGTTGAGCAGGGCTGGAACCAAGCAGGGGAGTGGTGGCAGGATAGGTGGACGGGGTTTGGAGGCAATCGTGTGTAAACTACTCAAGGCATTAACGTGAATTTACTGGTAATGAGAATTTCATCGCACTAACTTTTCTGACCTCGTACCTAACAAATGCTTGTCTTATTCGTGACGTGTATGATAGCAGCAGCTAATATGTGTGTCATGTGTGTTGATGAATCACCTACGCGTAAACATGGCCGAGGGATCGAAGGGATCGTGACGAGTTATGTAAGAGAGAAGCAACAGCTTATTCGCAAATATGTTTTTTTAATGTTCATTTGCCTATGACCAGTACCATGCAAATCTCGAATTGAGGAGCCCTGAAGGAAATTAAAGAAACGAATTCGCCCGCCATCATCATGCTTCTCCTCGTGAGATCGATACTATTCCCCTTCTCTTCTGTCCGGAAAGAGAGAGTCCATAGAAGTAAATGCTACCCCAGTAGTACTGACCATCCATCCACTGCCAGACTCGACCCCTAAAGATTCAAAACCCCCCCCTCCGATAAAGACCTCCCAGTCGCCAGTTCTGCGATGATGACATATTGCTTTCGGTGGACGGATGTCCCGAGAATGGATATAGCTGGACGTAGATGAGGGGGAGGCAAGGGGACGGGGACGCGGTGCGAGGCATCTAGATGCCGAGACGGGTCTTGCGCCAGTGACGTCGCTTGGCGTTGTATCTGTAGAATCCTGTCAGTATTCCCGCTGCTCCTAGGTTTTACGTATGCAGCATCTCGTATTGTTGTTCGAATAGACCGCTTGAGAAAGAGAAGGAGAAGGAGAAGGAGGGGGGAGGACATCGCGCGGGCTTCGCCTCGTACCTGATGGTGTTACCGGTCCGGAGACGGATCCATTGAGGGATAGGTCGATTCTGCTTTTGCGCCTTGGCGAGCTTCTGCTTCGTCCGGAAAGACTTGTGGCTCTGCGATTGATTTGTCTGTTAGCTTTCTTTCTTCGTGACATCTGTCGTAATTGTTTAGGATATTGTGCCGACGGCGACGACGACATCGCTCAAGATTCTTTTTTTCTTTTCTTTTCTTTTCTTTTTCCCATCGCTTCAAATCGCGAATTGGCGACGATATGAAGCGAATCGACGGGCTAGTGTATTCTTCTGCGAGGGATAATAATAATATCGACGATGGACGATTACATACCGGCATCTTGACTGATTTCGTTCGATCAGAAATGTCGAGAGATTGGGTTTTTCGTTTTTTTGGTTAAAGGTGTGGTGGTTAGTTGAAGAGGATTGAAAAGAAGAAGCGGAGATAAAAGTCCAATCGATTTTCTCGGGTCGTTGCGAAGGGTTTTGCAACCCCAATCTAATCTTCAGGGTTGTGCGTGGGAAAGCTTCGATAAGTACATATATATTTTATGTAGGTAGTGGGTGGAATGGAATCTCCGGTACGTTCCTAGGTACTGCGGATCTTTGATCATTAAATCAATCTTGATGACTAATCAATCAAAGATAAACGCCCCACAGCATAACTGTAGAAAACTGAGCCGCATCGGTCACGTGTGATTGAGTATACTTCAATACGAACACGACTCCGATAAGATAAGCTCATCTAGCTGTGCCGCCGTTTGCCTGCTGGCCCCTAAAACCTTTAAACGTTCAGAAAAGTAGACCTTAGGAGAGGGTGGAGCTTTCTAATCTCTTGGTACATTTTCTATCCGTAAGCAGGTGGAATCCATAGAAAATCCATGCGTAAGATTTCAAAGACATGTTGAAAGCTTAACACGAACCCAGAAAAAAAGAAAAAAAAAACAATAACTAATCATAATAATAAACACCAACAAAAAAAAAAGAAGCTTCTTATTTCAACAATTCATATTATTTCTACGCGTTTTACCAAGTCCTCCTCTCCTGGCGATCGAAGGCATATCTAAATTCTTCGACTAACTATCCAATACCAATCATATCCTTTTCATCAGTTGTAAAGAAAACAAAAAAGAATATACGATCGCGTCGCCGTTCCAGTTATTATCGTCCTCCCCTTTTATTTCACCTTTTACAAATAAACAGACACGAATACCCGAACTTCTACGTCGACCATCTCATACGCACACATACATACGCACACACTTACAAATACACACATACATACACACAATATGGGTCAAAGCGTATCGTGGTTATCCAGCCTGTTGTGGGCGAAGAAAGAGATTCGAATCCTGATCCTAGGTCTTGTATGAGTTGACCGTCCTTTGTCTTTCTTTCGAGCTTCACACTCGTGCGACGATAGGGGCTGACTTATGAAATCTACGTAGGATAACGCGGGGAAAACGACATTGCTATATAGACTGAAGGTTGGTTAATGAATGACTCATCCTCTTCCATACCTAGCTTAAACACCTTCTGCCATCTCCCGTCGTTCCTTGCCTTACAAGGTCAGGTGCTAACACGTAACCCCCTCCCCTTTTTATAAAGATAGGTGAAGTGGTCACGACGATCCCGACGATCGGGTTCAATGTCGAATCGGTGACGTACAAGAATCTAAATTTCAACGTGTGGGACTTGGGCGGCCAAACCTCGATTCGGCCTTACTGGCGGTGCTACTACGCGAATACCGCCGCCGTCATCTTCGTTGTCGATAGTACAGATATCGAGCGCCTGCAGACGGCGGCGGATGAGCTCGCTGCCATGCTCAACGAGGAGGAGCTGAGAGAGGCCTCGCTCCTCGTCTTCGCCAACAAACAAGATCAGCCCGGTGCCAAGGGCGCGGGCGAGATATCTGAGGCATTGCGGCTAGGCGAATTAAGGGATCGGAACTGGAGTATCGTCGCGTGCTCGGCTGTCGACGGAAGCGGTGTAAACGAAGGCATGGACTGGTTGGTGGTATGTCGACCTCGATTCCTTCTTCCCCCCTTTCTACTACCCACATCGACGTCTGACTAGGTCGTCGTTCGAGCGAGCTTTTAAAATAAGTCATACACCATAACTAACGCGTTGGACGCATAGCAAACCGTGTCCCAGGATTAACTGGCCCATCTTACCCAATCCTATTCTCTTGTACAACACTCACCAATCGTATCAGCACGGGTGTCACGGAGGGACCCGTCTCTGTGTCTCGGACCTATGTTTATTTGGCATCGCATCCGTATCGTCTTGGGTAGGCGGCCCCGGCAAATGAGTTGATAAGACCACTATGTGCTACGGCTGCTGTTATTTCGGAGCAAAACGGCGTTCTCAAAGGGGACGGGGATCTTTTTTTTCTTCCTTTTTTGTTCCTTTTTGATAGGAAGGAGGCGCCAAGAGAACGGTAGCAGGTAAGCCCTGGTTGAAGGATGAAAATATATTTTCAAGTTCGACGAAGACATGTTCGAGATCACGTATCCATCCATCGGAAGGGGGGTTTTTTTTTGTCTCAGACGTCCATCGATAAAATAATGCGGTACTCCCTCCATCGCCCTCGGCCTAGCCCGGCCCGACCACGTACGTCCCCGTGGTATTACGGGGCGTGCCGGGCTGTTATATACATTCCTACGTACGTAACCTTGCACACATATAGAATATAACGAAATTCCCAAGACAGTTTCCTAATATGGGGTTCCCTTTTTTTTTCTCTCTCTTTTTGGCTTTACGAAAGATGAGAATGATGGATGAGGGGAAAGGGGAAAGGGGAAGGGGTGTATTTTTTTAAGGAGGGGGGGGGAGGCTCGTATTTAACCCGGGAGCCTGGTTCGAGAGTCGATCAAGGGTACCCTCCTTATAAATAAATGTTTTTGTGCCGAGTCGAGTTAAGCAAGGAAGGGGAAGAAGGGAAAAGGGAAAAGGGGGGGAGGGGGGAGGTTGATCTGGTCTTGATCTCGAGACTTGTTGTTCTGGTCGTTACCGTTTAGATGTGGAGGTATATACCATAGTAAGGTAGGTATTTATCTGCCTCCTACCTACCTAGGTACCTCTTGCTTACCTCCTATTCACATGTATGAGATGGTTAGGTAGGTACTTGAGAGGTACCTGGTAATTATTATAGATACCTAATAAAGCTTGATTTCGATGACTAGTTGTTCTAGTTGATCTTCTTGAGGACTTGGGGGGGTTGTTACGTGATTTTGACAGATTTAAAGGGGGAAGGGAATGGGGGCGTAATTTCGTGCTGGTAACAGGTAGGTAGAAGGTAGGTATATGTTCCAATGGTAGGTAGATAAAGTACCTAAGGTAGGTAGGTAGGTAAGAAAGAAATAACTAGCTTTTACCATGAATCTATTCGCATCTTGATCGGTTTTATTAATGATGTTTTGCCTACCTACTTCCTACTTATGGCGTGAGATTCGATTATAGCTAGCTTTACTTACCTGGTACCTACCTCCTAACAGGCAGTTATTGACTTTCCAAGAGGTATGAGGATATGAGGTAACTCGCGCGTATACCTAACGAGAATTGGTCGACATAGGGCTGTTTGCTTAGGTACGAAGTAAAGATTGATGTAGGTACGTAACTTGACGAGGGAACGGGTTAAATACAGATTGTGACAAGAGAAACAATAATGATGATTATGATTATCATATATATCGCTTCACACGCATGACATCGTCACGTAACAGATAGAGTACGGGGGGAGATAGATAGATAGGTAGGTACATAGTAGAGATAGATACATTTGGCCGATGGGGGACCGTACTCTACATAGCTAGCAGGTTTAGCTTAGGAGGTTTAGCTTAGGAGGTACCATACCCTAACGACGTCTACGATGCTATATTTGGAAATAATAGGGGCGGAGGAGGTGCCTTACCTCCTTACCACAGGTAACGGACGTTCTCGGCCGTTCGAAAAACGAACGTATGCCCTATGGTACGCGCGCACGTACGAGAAAGAAATGCGACTCCAGATAATGCGCGTATACATAGATGTTCGTTGAATACATAGTAACTTACGGTTACATCGGGTATGGATAGGGGTATAAACGGTGAGCCATAGTAGATGTATGATGTATGTATGTATGTACTTTAAGAGGTACATGTATAACCTATGTATGTAGGTATGTAAAGGACTAGGTTACTAGCTTTAGAAGGCAGAAGAGAGAGCGTATAACATTAAGAGCTGCCCGCATACTCGGCCCCACTTAGGTAATGATCCGACCACGTCCGCCACGCTGGCACGAGACCGCGCGGGGTTTGGGCCTTGGGGAAGCGGGGGGAGGGGGAGGGGGGGAACAAGTTCGAACCCCACATAATTATTACCTATTCCGGACATGTACTTGAAATAAGTACGGAGACGGGAATAGCAGTTATAGTTGTATGTATTGTGACGCGTTGCGTTATGTTATCGATGCTTGGTACCTTACTTACTAGGTAGGTTAGTTATACCTGTTATATATAAGTAGTAAGGATGTCCTTCTATTTTGGGTATAACATTCACTGAAAAGATGAACCAACTTATTCGTCGTTATGAACCGACATAACCGAAGAGGGGAGGGGCTTGACATATTTGTAAGTGCTCAGTTACAACATGTTATGAAGGGAATTGTTTTAATGGGATGGGACTAGAGAAGGGAAAGAAATCGTTACGCGTACCATACAATATCAACTAGAATTATACATAGTCAGGGTCGAATAAACCACGCCATGTGATGTCATGGATCCTTTTTAGTCCCTTTAGACTTCGTCGTGATACCAAGACGCTGTTCTAGTCTCGTCCGAGCTTCAGTCGGAAACCGGCGTAGGATATAAGGTCCAGGGGGGGGGGGGGGGGGGGGATAAGGCAAAAGCAAAAAAAGCAAAAGTAAAAGCAAAGGCAATCACAATCACAGTAAGCAACGCTTTCGCTCTCATACAGTAGACAAGATCCATGAACCGAACGAAGGAGGAGATAGGATTGCCGAAGCTTTCTATGTGGCGCGTAATAGCGTCATGCCTTCGTCTGCTACATCATGGAGGGGTTGGTTGACAAGCAGACAAGATATTGGTTAACGGATTGGCAAGTTGGCTCGGTGGTCCGATCAAGGAACGAGGTTTGTTGATAGGTCACTAATTATCTGCCGGTAAAATGCGCCAAGGTGACCCAAAAACCGCTTGGGATCTTCTACGTTGTAGTCTGTGGTCCTTAGCGGTATGTGCTCCAGCTTCTGCTCCAAGAGATCGGTGACGGGGCCAGGTTGAGATCTAGGATTCTGGTTGAATCAGAACGCTCTGGTTAGTAATAGGAAGCCAAGTGACAGGCAGATTTCTTTGTTGTACAAATAGTAGTCCGCACTATGTAGGACGGTGGCGTCTTAAAAGTTTTCCCGCATACATGTATACATGTATACCAGGTAGGCGTATATACATGGCCGAACGGGGTTTTTGTACGCGTCGCGTAATGAGATAGAGGAGTATGTTAGAGTACCTGTATGCGAACGGATATGCGAACTGGAACTAATTAAGTAGAGATAGTTGATGAAAACGCCGTAAAAACAGCGAAGGCCGAACAATACCGAGCTAGGTTCTTATTATACTAAGACATAAATGGGATTTCTGGGTTATTAGTATATTGTTTAGTATTGGAGATGGTTGATATAATTGGTAGTAAAAAAAAAAAGGATTCTATTTAAATCTATTAAAGAGTTAAGGGAGAAAAATAAAAGATGACGAGGGAAAACGTGTATAAGTGTATGTATGTAGAATCCAGAATCCAGATTGCTTAAGAGGAAAAGCTTCTAGACGAATTAGCGTCGGAGAGATGCCGGTAATTAGAGGGGCAACTTAAAAGCTCACAATTACCAGTTATCTGATTGGAGGAATCATGATAAAGATGGTTACCCCACTTTCTGCAAGTTGCCTGAACTAAAACTCCCGTCCACAAATTTGTCACCCTCCTTCTAATCTTTCCCACTTTTTTTTTTCTACTCAAGTCAACTCACTCACTCACTCACTCTATGTTACTTCGTTACTATCATTCTTTTCTTCGTCAGACCTTCATACCTCTAAACCCCTAGTCACATAATAACCAATGATCAGGGGTAAAGGAGAAAAAGGAGGGGAAGATCAAGCATTTGACATGTACCGTCCACTGTTCAATCTCTATTATTCTCACTGTCCTTCCTAGGTATCCCTTCACGTCGGATTCCTTCTTATATACATACACACACATACATCATGTGTTAAGACTAACAAAGATCTGTAAGTATGTGATAGGTAAGGTTACGTACTCTATATTTTATCAACTTAAGGTCGAGTATTTATATCTCCTCCTTCACCCCCCCTTCTTCTTAAATTCGTTTATAAACTTCTGTTTCCTCCGGTTGCCCTATCCTAAGTATCCTACCTACTCCTTTAACTTAGAATTTTACTACCTTTATAGAAGCTTCTTATATACTTCAAGGAGCTTCTTCTTCTTCTAGGTAGTAACCTATATTTCCCCCCTTTTAACTCTTATAGCCATATAGTAAAGCTTTACTTGCTTATTGGCTTTCTAAGATAGAACACCATCAAATCTCTCTCTCTCTCTCTCTCTCTTCTCTTATAACGACTTAAATCGTAACCATGGTTGCCAATGATACTCCCGCCTCTACCTTCAGGTACAACGAGAAGCCTGTCTATACCACCTCCAATGGCTACCCCGTCGAACATCCTTCCAAGTGGCAGCGAGTCGGCACCCAGGGTCCCCTTCTCCTCCAGGACTTCCACTTGATTGACCTTCTCGCCCACTTTGACCGCGAGAGAATTCCCGAACGGGTCGTTCACGCCAAAGGTGCCGGTGCCTATGGCGAGTTCGAGGTTACCGACGATATCAGCGACATCAGCACTATTGATATGTTGACTGGTGTCGGCAAGAAGACTCCATGTGTTGTTCGCTTCTCTACTGTCGGTGGTGAAAAGGGCTCGGCCGACAGCGCTCGGGATCCTCGAGGTATGGAATTCGTAACCCTTTTTTTAATAGCATGGTCGAACGCGTCAGATACTAATTAGCGTTCTTAGGCTTTGCCATGAAGTTTTACACACAAGAGGGTAACTGGGATTGGGTCTTCAACAACACGCCCATCTTCTTCATCCGAGATCCCTCCAACTTTCCATTGTTCATCCACACTCAGAAGCGTAACCCCCAGACCAACCTCAAGGATGCCACCATGTTCTGGGACTACTTGGTAAGCATCTTCTATCTACTCACCACCCCCTCATTCTCTCTTTCTTAAGACACTAGCTTGTACTGGTTATAAGTTTTAAGCGTCATAATATCCATCTTGCTTTTAACCGGGCACACACAAGCATATATATATCCGTTGTCCATATAAAATAGGTGCTAACATTACGCCGTAGGCCACCCACCAAGAATGTATCCACCAGGTCATGCACCTCTTCTCTGACCGGGGAACACCACTTGGCTACCGGTTCATGAACGGCTACTCCGGCCACACCTACAAATTCACAAAGCCCGACGGCTCGTTTGTCTATGTCCAGATACACTTAAAGACGGACCAAGGTAGTAAGACACTTAATAACGCTGAGGCTGGCCAACTGGCTTCCGAAAACCCCGATCATGCGACCCAAGACTTGTTCGAAGCCATCCAGAAGGGCGAATACCCGAGCTGGACTGTCTACGTCCAGACGTTAACGCCGGAGCAAGCTGAGAAGTTCAAGTGGAATATCTTTGACTTAACTAAGGTCTGGCCGCAGGCCGAGGTTCCTCTTCGACGATTCGGCAAGATGACCCTTAACAAGAACCCAGAGAACTACTTTGCCGAGATAGAGCAAGTTGCCTTTTCTCCGTCACATATGGTACCCGGCGTCGAACCCACGGCAGACCCTGTGCTCCAGTCGCGTCTGTTCTCATACCCCGATACCCACAGGCACAGACTTGGTGTCAATTACCAGCAAATTCCGGTGAACGCACCCCTCCGCGCCTTCAACCCTTACCAGCGTGATGGAGCAATGTCGGTCAACGGAAACTACGGCGCCAACCCGAACTACCCCAGCAGCTACCGTCCCTTGACTTACCAATCCATCAAGCCTACGAACCCCCACGAGAAGTGGACTGGCGCCGCTGTTAGCGACCTGTTTGATCAAGTTCAACCCCACGACTACGAGCAAGCCCACGGCTTATGGAAGGTTCTTGGCCGAACTCCGGGTCAACAGGACAACCTCGTTACGAACGTGTCCGTCCACCTGTGCGGTGCACACAAGGATACCCGGGAGCGGACTTACGATATGTTCTCCAAGGTCAACCCCGAGCTCGGCGCCGCCATCAAGGCTGCCACTGAGAAGAACGTCAAGTAATGAATGTTGGGATCCCCGGGGGGGAGAAGATGAACGAAAATTATTGTATGCATAAAAAAAAATCTCGACATCTGCCTACCTCCTATACCATACCTACCTACTTTTGTCATCCAATCATAATACAATTTCGGTGGAATAAGCCTTTCCAAGAATATATCATGTAGATAGCCTGGTTTGTATTTATCTGGAATGACTAGGTACCTACCTATACTCACGTCAACTACCTAGTAATAAGGGCGCATAGGTAGTATACGTTGTACGTAGTACCTACCTACCTCCTGTACCCCCTTTGTCCGCAACCGTCTCCATTCACAGGCCTCTTTTGTATTGTATTAAGTATACCTTAGGGGTACCTTTTATATAGGTAACTCCATCTACCTAACAATCGTGCTTATTAGGTACTAGGTACTCTAGCGTATACCCACAGGTACGCAAGTAATTCTTTCTATGATTTACCTAAGTATATTAGGGTAGGTAGGTAGGTCGGTAAGTACCTACCTAAAGTATTATATTATATTATATGCATTAGGTAGATTACCTCTAGTCGAAATGAGAAAGACTGGTAGGTCTTCCGTTCCGTTCCGTTCCTACCTCGATTCGAAAGCTATCGTACGAGGTACTTTTTTTTTTTTTTTTTTTAAACGTATTAGATACCTGATCTCAATGAAGTCTTTTAAAAAAAAGTTAGTTCCCTACCTCATCTAGTCCGGCCCTGCATACCTTACCTAGGGGTAAGTAACGATGAGTTATGCGTGGTATGCGAGGGAGGAGAAGGAGAAGGAGAAGGAGAAGGGAGGATTGTTTAGGAGTAACATATAACCTACCGCCTAGGTACGGTTGGCGGAGAATACACATACCGGTATTTACGTGGTCGGGTTTATCTCCCCTAGTTCGGCTTAGAAACGTCAAAATAGCAGCGAGGATAGATCAGACGCTTTAGGACACTTCTTGGGCATGCATGGCGCGATGTTGAATTCCCTTTTCCCCGGCATAATATTCCGTGGTATTCAATACAATACAGAAGGACCATGTCGGTCAAGGTAACGACGGCGTGGCCCCGAAAACACTACGCGTGCGCTGTTTTGAATCATCGTTATCCTAACACCCGCCTCCCGTCCCAAGCAATAGTAACAATCCCCGCCGAAGTAGACCAAGTAAACTCCAAGGCCGCGCGTCGCCCCAGCCATCATGCGATAAGGTCGATTTCGAGTACGGTCATATACGATGACCACATCTCGCCTCCCTATAAAAGGCTCTCCGTTCTGAAGCACCAGACCACTAGTCTTGCCTCGGTATTTGGTTGGCCAAGTTCATGTGCATAAGAGCCTCGTGTCGCCATTCATCCTCGTTCGGCGTTTCACGGCCATCAACGCTTGGTAGACGAATTTGCGGAGGCTGAGAATAGAGTTGTCTAGAGGACCCAGCTCCGTGGCCATAGCGGCCGACATCGACCGGTTCGAAGCCCTGATTCGTACCTAGTCGGACCATGGGGGGGTCTATATTTGATCCCGTAACAGCGAACTTCTCGTTGTGGGCCGCGAGCTCAGCTGGTTGAGGTAATGCTGCCATCTTGTTCATCTGATGGTCTAACTCCTCTTGTTCCAATATCTGCGGCGCGTGTTCCATATTCCTCAGAGAACTAGCGCCGGGTGCGTTGCTGCTTCGAACACTACCGACACTAGCGCGGTGATTATCCCCGGGGCCATCCCCAGCTTCCACGCTACCGGAGTCTGCGTCTCGAATCGCGAACTGGGCAACCGTGCGCATCTTGCGAGTGACCCAGCTTGCTAAGATCTTGCCACGCTGCTTCTCTCCAAGGCGGCTTCGAGGGAAATCACCTTTGTTTACAAAAGCAACAATATCGACAACTATCTGGTGCTCGTTCAGAATGGCATTCACGATGACCGGAACAATAGATGCGAGGTATGCTTTGCGCGATACTTCGACAAGAACCACCACGAGACCACCTGCTTGGAAGATGGCGCTATAATCTATGTTAGCTACGACCAATCTCTTCGAGGGACTTTCACTTACCATCCACCGGGTACGATGTTTCGATGTGATCTTTCAACCGAGGCTTCTATGTCCATCGGGAAGTGGCTCAGACCGTTGATATCGAAGGTCTCGCCAATGTTGCCCAGAACAAAGAGAACCTGCATGTCTACCTGAGCTCCGCCCGGCCCGATAGGCCGACTGACGTTATGCAGGAAACCGAGATCACCAGTCCGGACGTAGCTAATGTTAGGGTCGCCATCAATGGTACGCCCGTCAAAGCGTTCGGCGTCAAAGGGGTCTCTGGACCCATAGAACGCTTTCACGCAAGCTTCTGAATCAACCCAGATCTCACCGTACTCTCCATCGGTGCAAAGCAACCGGCTCTCAGGATTGACGATGGCTATTTGGGTCGAGACCGGCACCATTCCGGAGTCTTGGATTAAAAGAGCCCTCTGATCCGTATCAGGATCCACAGGAACGATCAGTCCTCTCCGAAGAGCTCGCTGGTCAAGCCAGAGCTCGATCGGCTCAATGCACATGTATGACCGTGATGCAATCATCGGGTTGAGCACGTGAGAATATACCGTATTTATGGCCGTCCTATCGAGGCCAGTAGCCGCGAAGTGGAGTCTGACCTTTTGGAATACGTCGACGCGTGGCCTGGATTCGGCCGAGATCATCATATTCTTTAACTCGTGCATAGTGAAGCCCTTGCCGGGCATCACGTTCATAGCGTGGTCCAGCATTTGGGGCGTCGCGTATGTGTCCTTTATCTTATAACGGCTGAGAGTTAAGAAAAGCGAGATGGGATTCTGCGCAAATTCGACGGGAGAGAGTAGGTAGGTGGGCGTGCCTATATAGATGCCCATAAGACACGAATGAATGAAACCTAACCCTGTGGTGCTCCTGACGCAGCCAAGCACCGGTCTTGAGCTTGTCATCTGGCAGGTTTCCTTCTGGACCTTGCACATTCCTAGAATGGTGTCATGACCCAGCTGCACCGAGATTCGGCGTTGGTCTGGTGTCCAGTACGCCCATATAATAACCGGATATCCCGGCTGTATCCAGGCAGGATCTATTGTAATACCAAGGTCACGAAGCCCGCTATTCTGTTTTGGAGGCTTGGAGGTGTTGAACACACTTGGAACGCTGATTTTGAGGACTTGAGCGGATTGCTTGATATGCTGAGCTACAGATTTTGATTTGAGGAGGTGATCAACTTCATTGTTGACAAGGACAGCCTTAATTCCGTAGTCATTGATAAGATGTAAGAAAGCTGGCACATCCTCATTGAGTCGTCGTTCGTCCATCGGCGCAGTCGGGATGATGACGGCGCCTAGGTTGATGCACGCATGGACAGCAAAGACATAATCTTCGCAGTGCGTATACATGAGCATGACGTGGTCGCGCGGCCGTACCTTGGCCTTGTTACGGAGGTACAGCGCCACCGCGGCAACTCTAGTATCGAATTTCTTCCATGTGATGCCTTTTCCTTCCTTACCCCTACCATCAATAGTGCAATAAGAGAGCTCTTCCGGCTGGCGCGCTACTCGCCATTGAATGAGATCTGTGATACTGGAAAAGTTGTTCAACGGAGTGGATGTACGATCATCAATAACGACTTCGCGTCTGTCGATTCCGGAATACTGCTTATCAGCAGGTCCGAGAAAATCGACTCGGGCGTCCGATGCTGTAGGTGACCATATACCACCCATGGGATCCACACCGATAGGCAGGTTCAACACTGCGTGTTCAACAGCGAATTTGACATGGACGCAGGGTAAGTTACCCAGGTCAAACTCTCTACGGCACAACATGTTTCCTATCTCGCGTCGGCCATTCTTCGTAACCCGAGGTAGGGAGTTCGGCGCGGTGATCATGACACAATAGACCCTTAGGTGGTGCTCTTGCATGAGAACCTCCATACACCTTTCTGATAGAGTATCCAACAACGCGGTGTCGAGTTGCCTAGGCGGACCACCTGATGTTGCCGGAGCTGTTGAAGCCGCCGATGACTCTAGAACTACAATTGGCAGGTGCTCCTCGTTGACGAAAACGTCAAAGGCAGAGCAGTCATATATCTGCTTGTTGAGGTTCCGGAGCACACTGACAACGATGTGCTGAACAAAGAAATACCGATGCTCCGCGACTTCGTGGCCATGTTCAACCCACTCGACTTTTTGTCGGATCCGATCCTCGTAAAGCCCAAGCACGAAAATCTTGCCTTCAATGACGGTTCCGAGAAGTCCGGTTCTGAGAAACTCGGGCTCTACTGGGGTAGGTGTTGGCTCTCCAGGCTCGAATTTGTAAGGTCTAGCATGGAAGATCTGTTCTGTATGTTTGGGCAATGCCCAGAACCCTCCAGATAAGGACGGAGAGTCAACCCAAATTTCTCCTATGGAATGCGGTGAAGATAGTAGTCCTGTTTCGGGGTCGACAACGGCGAGGGTAGCATCGGGAATTGGAAAACCAAAGGCGCCAACCCGGACAGTGCCTAGTTCAGTATTCGCCTTCTTCCGCGCATCTTCTCCTATAGCCACTACAACCACTTCATTGGTTTTCAATGCTTCTCGGTCTAACAGGACTTCGCCAAGTTCGCTCTTTGCATCGTACTCCTTCATGGTCGTTGTACCGCCACCTAGAAGACTTCCAAATCCATTAGATGGCGCAGGTTTCTCCTTTTCCTTGTCTTTGTCCTTATCCTTGTCTTTTTCTTCCTCCTTGTCGGTTTCCGATCCAGATTCAGCGTCGATATCTAGTTTTAAAGGACATCCCATACGTTCTTCGCCACCTAACCAATCCCGAACGCTAATCACCATGCCTCCGTGCTCAGGCAGGCAAAGCATCGGAGCAACGACTTCTCTGGCCCTGGGATTTCGTAGCGGTCGTAGCCATCGATCTGCTAATACCTCGTGGAATTCGCTGTCCACAGTCAACGTATCAATTAGGCAAAGCTTGACATGTTGGAAATTTGGTTCCATGCCCTTTTTGAAATTTCGCGTCGTCATGGGATCTTGCTGATAATTGAAGGCAGCAGTTCTCAGGCCCGGATAGTCGGCAACCATAAGGGTGGCTTTGTACTTCGTGATGAGATGAGCGTAGAGACCGGGAGAGTTTACAGCTTTATTTTCTACCCACACAGTTGTGTGGCCGCTGTAGACATTAAGGAGGACGCCGAGGATCATACCAATACCTTGACGAGGATCAAGATATGATAGAAGAATCTCACTGCTGGCCCCTCCTCCTATTAAGCGCCCATTTTTGTCGCGAAGAGTGCGGTTAAATGTATCGCCCGCTCCGTTGGGAACGGCTTGGACTATGGCACTGAGACAGGCCATCTGGTGCATTATCGTGCGGTGGCTGAGTACGACACCTCGAAGATCCCCTGTCGGAGCTCTTGAGAATTCAATATATGCTAGATCCGGGACGGATAAAGGAGGCACATCGTCCTTCTTCTTCGGATGGTAGCTACCGAACTCGTTGGTTTTCCACCATTCGACCCCTTTGGGCCAATTTAACTTCTGCGTCGTGATGTCTCGCTGGAACGATTTCAAATTATTATCAGTAGTCAATGCCAAATGTGCCTGTGTAGAAGTTAAGATGAGGTTCAGCTTCGGGTAGTCTTGCAAGTCATTAATAGGGACAGCTACGACGCCAGCAATGAAGCAGCCCAGAAGCGCTATAGCAAAGTCAATGATTTCCGAATCTCTGTATATGAGAGCAACGCGGTCACCACGATATAGTGAACTTTTGTCTCGAATTACCTGGGCCACTTTCTCCGCTCGAGATGCCAGCTTATCCCAGGTAATAGATGCTATCTCTTTCCCTTTACTATCGAGTACCCAGTATGCTGGAAGCTTTCCGGTCGTACGTCCTCTATGTCTCAGTACGGCGGCGATATTGTCAAATGTAGACATGGCCGTATTTTGATCGTGAGGGTCGTGAATAGCAAACGGTACTTCCCGCGGTTCCAGGGGCATCTGGTATTCGAGGGCCTCCGGAGGAGGCAAGTCGTTCGCGGTAAGCATAGGCGGAGCCATTGCAGCGGTAGGCGAGAAAGCGTCGCTAGATGAATATCTATGGACCCCTCCGCCATATTCGCCGCCGCCGCCGCCGCCGCCGCCGCCTCCACCACCGCCGGCACCACCAGGACCACCAGGGCCATGGTCGTATGCCTGCTGACCGGCAAAGTCGGAAAAATATACCTGAGAGTCTACCATAGTTCCAGTTCGACTGTCATAAAGATTCGACGGCTGCGGCGCATATGCTCCTTGATGCTCTGGTTTAAAGGCATAGTCCCCTGAAACCATCGTCCCTGATCGCGTGGGAGGGTCGGATCCCATAGTTTGCGCATAACCAGCAGCAGGATTTAGGAAAAGGGAATCACGCTGGGCCAACGTCGGGCGGTACTCGGCCATGGGACCACCTGGCCGTAGTAAACCAGGAAGATGCTCGCCGCCATAAGGAGGGCCGGAAGATGACTGCGGCCGCCAATCGACGGGAGATGTAATGGTAGAAGGAGATCGTGCGGTGTCAGAATCGGGGTTGGCAGTATTCAGAGCAGCATACGCAGCATCTCTATGCCCTTCGCTCGTGTTGGGGACGTCATTGTCGGGTGAGTGGATTCGTAACCCTCCCGTCGCGTCAACTAAGCCGCCAGGGCCGAGATATTGTGAGAGTAGCTGGGTCCGTCGTTTCTGAAAGCTACAGGCAGAACAAACAATGTTAATATCATCTGAGTCTGAATACAATAGGTCATGGGGAAGGTCTATTTATGCAAGGCATCGACATATGAGAGATTAAACTATACCCCTTTTCCGTAATATCGCCTTCCTATATCATAACTCGCGATTAGTTTGTTTTCAATAGACTCGTTGACTGGGTTAACCTCGCTGACTCGTCCGTATCTGTTGGGATCTAGTACCCCGCGACTGGTGATGGTACGGACACGGCGACGGCGAAGCAAAGACTCGAACAAGAAGCAAACAACAACGGCTTACCTCTAGCTCCCTCTCCAATTCATTTAACTTATCCTGTAAATCCGGACTTAGTTGCGCCATGTTGACGTCCGGCGAGGAAAGGAAGATAGGCGCGCGAGACCGACAACCAACCCGTCCACCGGATCACCCAATTCTAAGCGAAGAGCCGTGACGTCAAAATCGGATTCGAGAGGAGTGGGAAAAAAAAAAAAGGATATATATGTTTTTTCTTCTTCTATTTAGGCCTATCGCAATAGCGAGAGATAAAAGAATAATTCGCCCAACCAATAATTGCGCGGTTAGACATAAAAATAGGGTATCATGACAATGCTGTACAAGAATCGATTGTTGGTTTTTTTAAAGGTAGAGAGGAAGATTATGGGTAAGATAAGTGTTAAGTACCGTATTGTATGTACTAAGAAGTTACAGGTTACCTGTAGGTTATGGTTTACGGGGATATGGATTAAGGAAAAGAGACCTCATCGGAAAGGTTAAATTTGAATGAGATGGACCTGCAAGGAAGGAAAGTCTCAACACCGAACATTCAATGTTCAGACTAGTATGTATGTACCTCCTATATAGTATTATTATGTATGTGGTACTTACAGATACCGTGCTAACTGTCGATTCCAAAGTACCAATGTACCAACTAGCAATATTATGTAAATATGTTCAAAGTGTTTGGCTATTCGTGTGACTTGAACTGTGAAGCCAGGCGCAACCTGCATCCACACACACACACACAGGTCAAATACGAACTTTGAATTGATCGACTTGCTGGAATACCCGCCGGTACATGAGTACCTAATGTACATGTAAGTACGTACTTTAATGTAGGTACATTATGTATGTACATACACTACCTCACATGCAGTGCTGCACGGATTGCAGTCACATGAGAGTGATTTATAGATCCACATCCTGGGGTGTATTATCATTATTATTATTATTAGATTAGTTAACCGGTACAATTTTTTTGTTTTATGTGCCGTTCGAGATCGATAATTTTCAACGTTCTTTCTTCTCATTCCCCTACCAAACATAAATTCCTGCGTCGATCCTAAATTCTCATCACACATCTATAAAAGTATTGCCATCATTGAAAGTCACAAATCAACCTCTCTTATATTGATCAACCAATAACATGCAATGCTCAAGTCTGGGATCATGTTGTTTACCTTATTACTTGATTCCTTCTTCACTCCTACTTACATGGAGTCATGATCATATATCACCCTCTGACTTCAACCGGTTTCCAGGTTTCTGATACAATTTGAATTAGACAACTCAGCCTTCGGTTCCTAGAAGAACAGTTGTTCCAATTATGAAGGACGTTTGATTCTATCCATGCCATTGAAAGCTTGGTTACCGCAATCTAGCGATTTTCCAGTCCTGGCAAGATGGAAAAAACGTGCTCTTAACACATCCAAACAAAACGAGTTTTAATACACAATCTTATTGTAACTTTTCACTAAGCTCTACCATATATTTATTCGTCAAGCAAACGACTCTATTGATCCTTGACGAATACGACTTATAGCCACACCATATGGTACGTTCATCCTGGAATTTTATATATATATCTGCCGCCTCCTCTATCTGATGAAATCAACGCATTCACAGACCTGTTCTGAAATCCCTTGTTGAAAAAATGCATTGAGCTCTACTGATCATATTACATCCCTGCTTCAAAGCTCGAATCCCGATATACGATGTACATGCTAACGATCTCGGGGATATTAGATACCAGATATTCGTAACCTCTTTGGCTACTCTCTAGACCTCTCTAGGCCTCTCGTGATGGTACGTAGACAACGAACGGGATCTGACATTCCGAAACTTCCTTTCATTCTTTCCCTGTCCGTTCCGCTTGTAACTATCGGCCTTGACCATAATGTGTCTTTGTGATGGACAATACCGTTGTAAAATGAGCCTTTTGGCGTTTAAGTTGAAGAACAATCTCCATTGTCTGGGAACGGTAGTGAAAGAATATATTCACTTAGATCTATATAGTAATAAATCCCCACGAAAGTGCGTCATAAAATCATAAAATGACAGCTAGATAGATATTCCCTTGGCGAGGTCTTGTAGGAGTTTACAAGTCCAAGGTAGGTAGTCGAGCAGAACTGGTTACATCGTGTGAAACGCGCCGGACTCCAATAAGCCTCACTTTATTCCATGTCGAAAAGGGTTGATTATGGACTACTGGAGTGTCCAAAATGATACCTTGGAGTGTCTAGATGCATATTCAGGTGTTGATCCAGCAGAGGCCCTGAATAATGCCGACTTTGATATGTCAGGTTTCGGGGGGGACCTTTTTACCCTCCCGCCAGAACCAGGACCAGAACCATCACCTCCGATGAACCAGGCCCTCGATACAAGGAGTATGAAGCCACCTGACACCTATGATGCTTCTACCCAGAGAAATGAACCCCGAAAACCAAGACCCGAACAGTCGTTCGCGGCTCCTGTGGAGTGTATAAACCCGAGACTGTTAGATAAGAACGCAACAGTAACCACGTTCCAACCAGAGACCCCCCAACCAGAAAGCTTCCAACCACAGAACTTCCAACCGCAAAGCTTTCAACCGCAGGCCTTCCAGCCGCAGAATTTTCAACCGACGAATTTCCAGCCACAAAACCTCCCACCGCAGAACCACCCGCCGCAGAACCACCCGCCTCAGAACTTCCAACAGCAGAACTTCCAACCGCAAATTTTCCAACCGCAGAACTTCCAGTCAGAAAACTTCCAGCCAGACAACTTCCAGCCGGAGCCCTTCCGGCCAGAAATGTTTAACATGTCATTCCCCGCCAACAAAAATAAATTCTCTGCTAGTTCCTATACCCCACCGCCTTCGGTGCCCGTTCCGGTCAACTACCCGGCTCCTCCTCCGAGCTTTTACCGTGGGCCGGCGCCTCCTGGAACTGTCGTCAACTCCGTGATACGCAACCAAGAACGAGATGAAGAGTACGCGCGACAGTTGAGGAAGTCGAGCTCTGACATGGGGTATCTTCCGCGGACTGATCTGCCGTTGCGATGGAGCAGACTCCCTTCCCCGATCATCCTTCGCAGCGAGCCTCCGCTGAGGAGGCCCGAAAAGGGGCCTAATGGAGAATCTCTGAGAAGGAACCAGATACCCCGGACCACGAGGAAGAACCAGCCAAGACCGGATCCCCGCGAATGGTACGGTCCCGAGCCAGAACAGCCCGAGCCTTGGGGTCCGAAGGACCACCGGGGCCGGCACTTGTTCAAGTACACGCAATACGGTGAACTGGAGAGGGGGAGGACGTATTCGATCGGGGAGATGCGGAAGTACCTATTCGGACCAAAGGTTAACGACCGCTATAAGGCCCCGAATATGTTACCGGGAGTGCCGCATGTGAAAGGCAAGATTCGTCAAGGTCTCACGCTCTGGATTGCTTGGGTGCCGCCTCAGACCAACGAGCGCTATCCGCTCGGGGCCCAGTCTCATAGGTGTCGGTTTACCGACTGCTTTGAACCTTACCACACCATCAGGACGGGGTTTCCGCGTGTCATATTTGACGAACGGATGAACGAGGACGGGGACGCGATCGACGTATACCATAACGCCGGGTATGTGCACTTGTTCTGCCTCGAGCAATTCTTTGATCTCATTCAGCTGATGGTCTACCTTGACGTCCGTCCCGACGAGAGGAACTTCAAGCACGAGGAAAACCTCGGCAAGATATCGAGGCAATACCCTGAGATCCGAAATGACATGGACGATTGGTGGCAAGTTGAGTACCCCAAATATGAGGAAGGTAAAATCACTGGCAAGAAAAGGAGTCGCGCTTACGAGTTCTCCTTAAGCAATCGGCTCGTTGAGCACGCGCTCGAACACAGCACAGAGACCCGGGTGAAGATGCGGGAAAGAAGATGCGGGGCCGATATGTCGAAGCATAAAGGAGACCTTATTAAGCAGAAGTTCTTGAGGGATTGTATGGCATATAGCCTAGTGACCGAAGATGGTGACCCTGTACCCGGCGCCGAAGAGCAGCTCAAGGCGATCACGACCAAGCGCCGCGGCAGATCAAAAAAAAACGTCGACGCTTTGACGATAGTGCCGCCTGGAAATATCGAAGCGTCGCTGGAGCAGTATACGGGAAGCACAATGTACCAACAAAGTCCAGCTAGCTTTGAAGCAAGTAATTATGATAGCCCAGTATCCGAAGGACACGACTCGCGTTCGACGACCAGCTCCATGCCGGGGCCAACGTCGTCATCATCAACATCATCCCCCTCAAGCCAACCAGATAGTTGCAGTATTTCGCCTCAGTTGATCTTTCCACCTCAGATGCATCTCGCTCAGGGAAACCTTTCACCTCAAACAAGGCCAGTCTACCATCAGCCACCGCCTATACTAGAACTGCCACAGCCGACGGTCGTTGCCTTTCAAGAACGGGCCCAAAGACCTCCTCCTCCCGTGGAGAACACGTCGAGAAAACGTAGCATAGCTGACATATCAACTGGCAGTGGTAAGACCGTCTCCATCGAACAGAGCCCTGTACCACCGGTTGAGGCGGGGAGCCCGCCTAAAAGACAAAGGCAAATGTCGCCGTCAATAAAGCTAGGCCTAACATTTCCCACTGGGAATGATTGGGGGCAGGGGCGAGACGACGCTTGTCAAAAACAACAACAACAGCAACAACAGCAACAACAGCAACAACAGCAACAACAGCAACAACAGCAACAACAGCAACAACAGCAACAACAGCAACAACAGCAACAACAGCAACAGCAACAGCAACAGCAACAGCAACAACAGCAGCAGCAGCAGCAGCAGCAGCAGCAGCAGCAGCAGCAGCCATGTCAGCAGCCATGTCAGCAGCAACAGTTTGCCGGTGGGCCTGAGAAAGGACTGCCCGAAGTGGCCACTTATACCGTACATGCCGAGAGGAGTAATTCGCCTGAGGGCGCCGAAGCTGTGGCACCGGCGCCGGGCAATAAAGGCGAACTAGACGACGTCATAAACCTACCTCTGAGTGACGAGTTCAAGCTCGATGACGAGAGTGTCTTCAAGATGATCGATGACGAGTTCTCCGCGGCTCAGTTCCCCGATTACAGCGAGTTAGATGATCTGGATCTTAGGGAGAGTCAAGATCTATTTGGCGACATAGACAAGCCGGCGCGTCAAGACATGCTGGGAGATGCGGCGGAAGAGTCGAGAGAGAGGGGCGATGCGGGTTTCGAAAGAACTGCCCCGGAGGCAGAGGCAGAATTCAAAGATGAAGCGAGAGAAGAGGTGATATAGATACCTATATATATTAAAAATCAGGGGAGGATATCTCATCATATTTCAATCTGCATCGTTGGCTGGTGTCTATTAAGTTACGGCGAAAGTTATGCATCGATGAATAAACGAGCGAAGGAGGGTCGACAATGAGTCTGGGACGGCGCCAAAAAAAAGGAGGCGTGGAAAAGGGAAGCATTTTTAGCGACTGAGTTACGATTTATATGTTTCCAATTTCTACAATTTCCAGAGACTCCCATGTTTATACATGTATGACGGTCTATATATATATATATATATTGAAGAGCATCATGAATTTACGAATGATGCTGGTTATGGTATTTGAAAGATGTAAATAACATGAAGTTAGTTGTTTGTAATTAACTACATACATCTCATATGGTCAATTACTATAATAATAACTTCAATGTTTACTATAATTCGAATGGAGTACTATGTATCAATACTATATATATATAGAAGTAGATGGCCGTACGTCATACTATGTTAGGTATATAATTGAAGAGGGAGTCCGGCATGATTAGGTACCGAAGGCGAGGATAAGGAAACTACGGGATTGCATATTATGTACCATGAATGAAAAAAGTACATGCTACATGTACTGTGTACCTTGTAAACTATACCTCTTAACATTTAAGTGTACATGTATGTATGTATGGGTATGTATCCATGTAAGTGACCGGCGTGGCCGAAAGTGATCTTCTTAGCTGATTGACTAGTGTAGGTATATTAGAGCTCAAAGACCCACCCTGACGCTAATATAAACGCTAAAGCCAAACCGGATTAAACCTTCAGCCCAGGGGGTCCAAGGTCCTAACGATGCACCTAAGTATGCCTGAAGTATGCTGGGTTTGCGTTGCACAAACATGGATCGACATCCACTGTCTAACTATAGTGTACCGTCTTAGCTGCCTGTAATCAACCTTAAAATCGGAAGTTCCCCGGATTCTTCGTTCTAGAATTAGTAGGTAAATTTCGATGGATGATAGATCTTTAAACCATCTTCATTCTTTTTTTTTTCTTCTTCTTTTATCTTTTTTTTTCCCTTCTCTCTCTCTCTCTTCTTTTTTTGTTTTGTTTTTAAATTTAAGAAAAATTTACCTCTCCTTATTCAGTTACCGATGGTCAACCGAGTAGGCAGTAATCAAGGGAGAAAAATCTCAGAAAAGAACGAAAAGGACGAAAAAAGGAAGACCGTTGTGAATCACGACAGACCTACGAATATACCTCTAAAATCACGTATATGCATACGTGTAATAGAATACGAACTTGGAGCTGGAAGGGTTGTAAAGTTACCTTTACCTAGGTAAGGGACCTGATGAGGTACTAGAAGATTGAATAATCTGCTAAGAAAAAGATAAAGTAGATGAGTTGCAACATAAGTCTTTAGAAAAGAATAAAAATGTACGAATTCAATGCTACGCACTCCCCGAATCACCTTCTATAAATTCATGTTTGCATCGCACCCTTGAGGTACTGGCAATCCTAGAATCCATAGACATCTTTATAAACCAGTTCAATGGTTTTAAAGACGTTTATCCTCTAGAAAGGTCATACCCTGAGTTATACCAATCTTCCCTTCAGTCTTCATCAACCTTCAGCCCTCAACCACCAAAATGAAACCACGTCAAGTGGAATATGTAACGAAATTATTACGATCGCTGAACGTTGTCGCAGAAGAACAGAACATGGCCAAATATGATGCTATGAGGAATGCAAGTAAGCCTGCCTTGCAGGTTATTGTATTGGTAAGTGGTAAATATGTTTCATACCGATCTTCCTTTTCTTTCGTGAAATGCAACCTGCTTCGGAAAAAAAAAGGACATTTGATTCGCCTTATATGCCCCTCGAGGACAAATTAGGTCAGGTTTGTTGATTACACCGTGGCCTGGACCAATCTCCATCTTGACCTGGATTCTTTGGACCCTTGGACCCTTGGACCTTTGGACTCTTAGACCCTTGGACTGGATACGACAACATCCTTATGCCTGAGTCGATCAATCTATCATCCCACCCTGATTATTAACACGATCAAACAAACAGCCTTCTCTACATCATAAAATTAAGAGTTTCTAATTTGCCAAATCATTTTTCTTCCCAATTTCTTCCAAATCGATCGAAAACTTTGGTAATGGAACAATTCATATTTTATTTATTTCGGTACCGAAATACGGAATACGTATACAGGAAACGGATCACCTATATCACATGTTAATCTGGTCCTTGTCAACTTCCAAGGTTTGAATCCATACAACATGCTGTGTACATACATGTACATAGGATACCTACACGCACTATTCTCATAACCCGTCTCTATGGTCCGGATCACGACTCGATTTAATAAATCGAACTTGAACATAACATCGATTTCCGTCGTACTCTTAACATTTATATATTCTACTAACAAACTCGCCTTAACCAAGATTATAAAATGAAGATAAGTGCTGACAATCTTTATATTATAGGGCTCAAGCGGTGGACCACAAGAACAAAATGTTACGGCCTTTCTTGTAAGGTCAATTAGATCCGGTTGGACTCGAGGTTCGGTAGTTGCCCTCGATGCTGGCGTTCATCTTTCTGCTATCACTCAAATACTCGAAGAGACGCAACCGGAAGGACTTGGCACCGATCTTGTTCTACCGCATATCTTAAAAACCGGCCCTTTTGCTGGCATGGAGATCTGCTCTCCCTTTGCCTCTATCAATGCGACTCACATAACGAATCATCTCATCGACGCGTATCTGATCACGCATGCCCATCTTGACCACATCAGCGGTTTTGTGATCAACACGTCAGGCCTTGTGGGAGCCCGGCCGAAGAAAATCGCAGGTTTGCCTTCCACCATCTCTGCCCTCAAGACACACATTTTCAACGACGTCATTTGGCCAAATTTGTCAGACGAGAACAACGGGGCCGGGCTTGTGACTTACACGCGTCTTGTCGAGGGCGGTAGTACAGCTCTCGGCGAGGGAGCGAGTAAGGGCTACCTAGAAATCAATGATAATCTTATGGTCAAAGTTTTCGGCGTTAGCCACGGGCACTGCATGGGAAAGCGACCCGGTCAATGTTCTACGTCTTCTTCGCATCATGGTAGCGTAGATCTTTCGTCTGTAACCTCGCCAAAGTCAATGCAAGGTAATAATACTGCTCCAGGACCGCCACCTTTCTTGAGGTCGTCTAGCTCCGGGAACAGATCAGCGGGCCAAGAGTGGGAATCGATATGTGTCTACAACTCAAGCGCATATTTTATCCAAGACATAGACAGTGGCCGCGAAATCCTGATGTTCGGTGACGTGGAGCCTGACAGCATCTCTCTGTTACCAAGAAACATAGGAGTCTGGCAAGAGGCGGCCCCACGAATCGTAAACGGGAACCTCGCGGCTATTTTCATCGAGTGCTCATATGATGACAGTCAGACGGAGGATGTGCTTTTCGGTCACTTAACCCCACGCTACATAATTGAGGAGATGAGGGCGCTCGCCGCAGAAGTCGAGGCGGTCCCAGCAAAACTCGAGTCGCATAAGAAACGCAAGAGGGAGCTGGAAGAAATAATGAGGAAGAAGAGCCGAGTTATTTCTAAGCCTGGTAGAGACGACGGGTCCTTGTCGCCGAGAACGACGCATCCGCAGAAAATGCTGGGTTCAGATCCTGCGTCGAATCCCGGTGAATACGATATTGAGCAGCCGCTCACCGTGAATACGACAGCAATATTAGATCCGAACGATTACGAATCAGATACAATATCATCAAACCCTGCCCCGGAACAGACGCCTAATTCCCTAAAGGGACTAAAGGTGGTCATCATCCATATCAAGGACAAGATGATCGATAACGAACCGGTGGGAGACAGGATACATAGAGAGTTACTAGAACACGAGAAGGAGGCCGGATTAGGTTGCGAGTTCATTATGTCGAAGAAAGGGCAGAGCCTTGTGTTCTGATTCTGTTCCCCCTTTTCTTTTTATGCAGCATATATGGAGGGAGGCGCCGATGGATATAGCTCAGGCTATGTAGCATAAGGTGTTCGGGTCGGGGTTATATGTAACCTTGTATGTAGAGAAGGGACCTGGTATCCCTGTTTTATCTTTGGCTGGAGGTGCATTGCTGGCGTTCGGGGCTTGACTGTGTAAAAGTAGGGGGGGTGTACCTTGAACCGATATCCAGGGACTCGGATAGGTCGCGTGCATGAAGGAGCAGAGCTGTTCTCTTAGACTCAGGGAATTACGTAGTACGTAGAGGATCTGATTTATTGTTACCATTCAAGTGCGTAGTATGAGGTATACATAGTAGTTATTTTCCTTGTTGCTTACCCCTTGGAAAAGCGGTATACTAGTTTCTGCTCGACACATGTCACAAAATCAATACGGGAGTTTAGGTCGGCATCCTACTAACTATTAATCATGTATGATACCACGTACCTAATTCATATATAGGGGTACCTACCGGTGGAACATTGTACCACGATATGGGTGCGAATTATTAAGACTCATCATCTCTTGCTTACCTAGGTATAGATAATGTATGTTGTTCGTTACGTCACTAGTCAATACAGTGACATAATGTCAAGGCAACTATGCTAAAATAAACTCCGAATATGCAACACGATTTCTAAATAAAAGATCACTTGTGGAACAGAGATAACCCTATCTAACCTTATATACCATTTATAATACAATATGCTTGATAATTATAAGTGATAAAATAGTAAGAAAAGGAAAGAGAAGGTCTTCCGGCAATCGGACATAATCCCTCCGGTCGTACCCCGTCTTCCCCCGCGCCGTTTGTTAACTGTACTGTACGTAACCTAGGAATAGTGCATTTTTATTTTTGGCTTTATACCGAATTTCGATTCCATGTCTTTTTTCTATTTCTTTCTGCCACGCATCTCGGCCCTCATCCGCATAACAGGAAGAAGACAACTTATCTTGTCGCAGCAATATTCCAAAATGTCTGTCTCCACTAAGCAAGAGGCCGAGATCAAGCGGAACCCGCACCCAGACTTTAAAGAGGTCGAGGCTTCGCGGCCGGACTGGAACGAGGACTCGAGCCTGCGCTTCTACAAAACCGCGAACCCGTCCTGGTCCTTCGGCGACGGCGCCAACACCCTGCGCGACCCTGCTGCTGTTTCGGGCGAGAAGAAGCACGTGTGCATCGACCCGTACGAGCCCGGTCGCCCCTCGGTCTCGAACTACAAGCTGCTCATCAGCGGCATCGTACCGCGGCCGATCGGCTTCGTGTCGACGCAGTCAGCCGACGGCCGGACGCGGAACCTGGCGCCCTTCTCGTACTTCAACGTCGTGAACCACGACCCGCCGCTGTTCGTGCTCGGCGTCGTCGCCACGCCGGCGGCCCCCAAGGACACGCTGCGCAACCTGCTCGAGACGCGCGAGTGCGTCGTCAGCGTCGTCGGCGAGGACTACGTCGAGGCGGCGAACGCGGCGAGCGTCGACGCGCCCTACGGCGCCTCCGAGTGGCACGTGAGCGGGCTGACGCCGGCGGAGGACTGCGCCGACGTGCGCGCGCCGCGCGTGCGCGAGGCCGTCTTCAGCGTCGAGTGCCGGCTCGAGAGCGCGCGCGAGTTCGAGAGCCGCGCGACCCCCGGCCGGCGCACCGGCTGCCTCGTCGTGCTCGAGGGCACGCGCTTCTGGGTCCGCGAGGACGCCCTCGGCGAGGCGCGCGACCGCGTCGACCCCGCTGTGCTGCGCCCCATCGGCCGCCTCGGCGGCATCACCTACGTCCGCGCCACGGACGCCATCGAGATCCCGCGGCCGCGGTTCCAGGAGGACGTTGGCGGCATGGAGGGCTACGAGAAGTTGAAGGAGAAGGAGAACGGCTCCGAATGAGTCTTGCTTTCTTCTTCTGGCTGGCTGGCTGCCCTTATATATGACGAGGAGACTTTTTGCTTCTCGGAAGTCGGTTTCGCTCGAGATATGCTGGCCGTTGAGGGGGGATGCATTTCACGACATTAGACGAAGCGAGTTCCATGGAGAGGGGAGGTTCATATAAATACTATGATGTCGTTTATAATGGCATGATATATAAAAGAACAAGGTGGTATACTGCTTAGAATATATTACCTGACCCGTATCGCTATTTTCCTACACCGTCTCTCGTGAACGGATGTTGAGAAGCACTCTAAGGGTAATCTGAACGTGCCGAGCCCAGGAGTGTACCTCATTGTTCCAGACCTCGTTCCAGATCGTGTACGCGGGGAATAACAGTACAAGGTGAGAGTACCTACCTAAGTCAACGGAATATTAACCGAATGTCGCACATGCATGGAGTGCTGCGGAGGCAGATCTTGGAGATCATCCACCTATCGCTTTAATAGCGTTAGTAGGGGTACCCTACTAGGATATAGACTCCGCGGTCTCGTGCCATTATCGATCTAAACATGTGAGATATTCAACTTTCATAACTTGTAGCAAGTTCCTTAAGAGCACCGTGTGTATATTCTAGTATAATAATAATATATTTCCATGTTCGTTAGATGAATGCGTGTAGCTTAAGCCCTCGGGAGCAGGTAAAGCTAGTAGTTTCCAATTAGAGCCTTTAAGGCCTTCTGTATCACAAGGATGCGTTCCGGTCTAGCCGGCTTCTTCATAGCTGTTGTTGCCATTCAGCCATCGACATGTACGGCAGGATACTCTGAGATCCCGTCCCGGCCCAAGATCGTGCCCAGTCCTTACGATACTAGCGAAGCTCTACTACCTTCGCCGCCGCGTGAAGAAGGACGATATTGCTACGTAGAACAAGGACCTGACCAAGACCGCGATGACGCACCACGTATTATGCAGGCCTTGCAGGAATGCAATGACGGTGGCACGGCCGTCTTCGACAAGTCATACTTAATCGGCTCACCCCTAGACCTCACCTTTCTCAGACATATAGACCTCGTTATCACCGGCAGCATTGCCTTCGACGACTCGGATGTGTATTACTGGCAGAACAACAGCTTCAAATACGCCTTCCAGAATCAGAGCGTGTTTTGGAAACTCGGCGGGGAGGATGTGAATATATACGGCGACCTAACTCTGGAGGGGGGGAAGAGCGTCATCGACGGGAGGGGCCAGGCGTACTGGGAAGAACTCCAGAGAAATAGCGCTGTAAGCAGATTTATATTATTTGAGCTAGCTATACTAGCTAATGGGATACATATCTCCAGCTCTATAGACCTATACTCTTTGCCTTTGACGGCATGAAAGGGGCGACCATGTCTAACTTGCGAATGCGCAACCCACCGAATGTTAGAAATAATTCTAACTATATAATTCTGTCGTTGACAATCATTAATCGATATGCTTGCAGTGGTTCAATATCATCGCGAACAGTTCAGACGTTACCATCAGTAACATGGACCTTCGCGCAGAGGTACATCTCTAATGTTCAGAGAATGTCACATGGCTTTAACATCCATATAGTCTCTCAATGATGTAAAAATCGCCAACTCCGACGGTTGGGACACCTATCGCTCAGAAAGGGTCGTGATCCAGGATTCGTTCATTCTCAACACCGATGGTCAGTATTAGCGCCTAAGCCATTCGACTCTCTCTCAACGGCCGCTGACTCTCAAGACTGCGTCTCCTTCAAGCCGAACAGCACCGACGTCGTCGTCCAGAACTTGGAGTGCGTTGGTTCGCACGGCATCAGCATCGGCTCGCTTGGCCAGTACGAGAACGAGACGGACATAGTGGAGAATCTACAGGTCTACAACATCTCCATGACCAACGCCAGCGACTTCGCGAGGATAAAAGTATGGCCCGGGGTGCAGACTAACTTCCAGACTCACCTGGCCGGCGGTGGAGGGACTGGCCATGTCCGGAACGTTACCTACGACCTCCTCCGCAACACCAACAACGACAGGGCTATCACCATAACGCAATGTTACGGTCAGAGCAACGAGACTTTATGTAATTTGTTCCCGGTAAGCGATATACGATTGAGCATAGCCTGAAGAGACTTACGCTGACCACTATTCCCCGGGTCCCGGCAATGCAGGCCAATTTGACTATTGAAGACATCACTATGAAGAACATATACGGGACGACATCTAAGAAGCTAGATCCGCAAGCGGGCTCGCTCGTATGCAGTGCTGCAGACGTAAGTCTGTCTAATCCCGAAAGGTACTCGAAGTGAACTGTACTAACGAGTCTCGAACCTAGAGATGTAGCAATATCAAGGTCGAAAATATCACTGTTGGAGTTCCCAGCGGCAAGCCTCCCGTCTATGAATGTAGGAATATGGACGCGAGCTTGCTGAATATTACCTGTACTGCATAGGTGGTCTGATAATGTTGTGGCTGTTTCAGGGGGTTGACGGACAACAAAGGACCACATACTTGAGAATTCTCGAGCACAATGCTGCCCTTTTCAATTACATGGATCATAAATATCTCCTATCTTTATAGACTTTCGTTCTTTGACATGTTCACAGATATAGAATACTTAGGTCCCATATCATGTACCTAATTTGTAGAATAAATTCAATTGACATTGTCTGTATTTGATAGAATACCCTCCATTTTAAACCCGCAACTCACACGACAAAGACTGACATCTACCTCTGTACCCCTAATATACCAAGTAAGGTATCCCATTTCTACCCTCCCCATGATCAGAATAATTTATTGTGTAATAGAACGCATCTGTCGCATTTGAGATCGCAGTGGCCAACCCACACCTCGCACACACAAACAGCGCAAGCACACTTGTAAGACCTGTCTCGGGCATCGGTGAGGTCATCATATGAATACATGATTGCTGAAGTGGTTTAAATGAGACAGGCGGATAGACGTATGGCAGATGATGAGCCCGTCGAATAGTCTTAACTTCTTCTCAACTTCGGAGAAAGGATGCTTTTGAATGTCCCGTCGACGACGTCCACCACCGGGTCAGCATTTGGCATGGTCACGACGTTTATATACCTCACGAGCTAGACGATAAACGACACCATCGTCTGCCCCGGCCTAACAAGCCAGTCACTAGCCCTGACAAAAGGAAAGACCCTTTGCAATTAAAGCTATTGTACACTCTTTCTTTGGCCTTGGTCTTCTAAAAGTCTACTCCTTAGTACAATATACGTAGACCTGACAAAGAGAACTAGAACGAATGCCCAAAGGCGTTTGTTCCTAGTCGTTACAAAGGTTGAATCCTAGTAGACATGTACGAGGACTCGGGACAATGATACTATTAGCAGCACAATAATCGTACTATGTATAGCGATCTTAGCCGCGCCAATGAGGTTTGATCAAGTATTTATCCGGCGACATGTCCATCACGGCTATATTGCCCCAGATATACATGCGACGGCGTCGCTTTAAGGGTGCAGGCTTGACTTTTATGCTATGGTCTCATCGGCCCAATATAGCCTGGGCCCTAGGTATGTCCTGGTAGTCTAGAGTGAATTGAATGATATATACTGAGACAGTTGCTCATGACAGAACCTAAGATCTACTATTCCGCGTATATCTTGAGCGCTAGACATCTTGTACATCTTCTTAGCCATGCATCTGCTTAGAGCATGCTCATTCCTCGTAGGCGTTGCTTCTTGCGCAGAAGCGGTTCGGACGATAATCCCCACGACGAGCTTCGACTCGCAGTCTGATTTCGATGCAGACTGGAGCTACAACTATCCGTGGGGCACCGACCACAACGGCGGCGCCCGGATGGACAAGGGCCAAGTCGCCTTCTCCGATGGGATGCTGACCTTGACGGCGAAGAAGGTCAGCGGCCAGAGAGACGCGGTCCACGGGGGGCAGAACATCAAGATCAACTACCTGTCGGGCGCGATCGGCGCCAAGGAGCACTTCAACGTCTCGCGCGGCGGGGGCTACGACTTCACGGGGGAGTTCAGGGCGACGACGACGAAGGGGACTTGGCCGGCGTTCTGGCTGACCGCCGTCGACGGCTGGCCGCCCGAGATCGACATGGCCGAGTGGAAAGGCTCGGGCAAGATCTCGTTCAACACCTTCAACACCTCCTCCGTCCTCTCCTGGAAGGACGTGACGTACTCGAGCCCGGACGAATTTCACTCGATCAAGTGCGAGATACGCGACATTAATCAGCGAGACGTCTCGGTGACCTTTTACATGGACGGCTCTCTGGTCACGACGCAAGTAGGGGGTAATTTCTTCGGGAAGCCGATGTACCTGTGAGTTAAATTTCCAATGTCTGTTGCTTAAGTGGTTAGGGGATCGTGCGTCTAGAGCGAGGGTCAGCATATAAGGTAACTATAAAGGTACCTAATGGTGGTAATTGACATTTTAAAGCATTATCAACCTCCAGATGGAAGGCTCCTCCGGGTCTCCGGGGCCTAGCAGCGGTAAGCATATCGAGTAGAGATACGCATATAACATATAACTGACAATGTATGATGTGAATTAGACACGTTATATCAGGTACGGAATTTGGAGGTTCTTAGTTATAATCCATAGAGGGAAGATGAAGCTGAGCAAGATGGATCTAAGAGATACGATGAGTTGGGTGTTACATAAGGGTAGGTACGTGTTAGGAGAGAGATTAATACTATGATACCGTCATGAGTATAATCTAGTGAGAACTCAGGTGTACCTAAGACTCTAAGTCAATTATTTCACTTATAATAAAAATAAGTTTCAAGCGTTACCCTTCTTAAACATGACATTCACATGATGTCGTTTAAACCCCAACAAGAGCAATAAAACCCTTGATAGTACACACCTAACTCAATGTAACTTCTTATCTAGATAATAATTAATGGGTAAACAGAGCAATAGCGTTGTCTGCCTATTTGTCCATTCTAAGCTTTACTTTGACGAACGCCAGGTCCAAAGCTAAACTGTAAAGTACCAATCCGTGGTTACTAGGACGGCTGACCACAGGTAGTGATCGCTAATCTGGGAAAGTTGAGCCCACAGAAGCAAGCTTTGGCATCATAATAGAACTGGAACCAAAGGAAATAGATTTAGAATAGATTAGAGCCCCCGGATTCATGTATATTAGAGCTTGCCCCGTCCCATACCCCTAGGGAGGTTGCGAAGAGAGGCCCACGCCCGTTCGCTCAGACGTTAAACAAATCAACAACAACAACAACAACTTTGACGAACGCCAGGTCCAAAGCTAAACTGTAAAGTACCAATGCATGATTACTAGGACGGCCGACCACACATACAGGGTTGCATATTAACGCCCAAACGCCATGAACCAAACAACCACGAAGAAAGCTCTCTCTACCTACACATATCATCGTAACTCGTTAGTCATGGCATCTTATCAGGGAAACAGAAGATGATGATGATTATGCTAACGTCCTGTAAGTAAGGGACGGGTTTATCTACTGGCAACTGGCGGTATGTAGAAGATAAGTAGACAATGGTTAGTGTTCCGTTACTAAAGCAAAGACCTTGAAGATGCTTACTTTTCTATAACAATCCAAAATTGCCATTACCATCGCCTGGTGCGAAGTACATCTTGAAAGACAAAATCCCCGACCTAAGTCTTGACCGTTTACAGCAAGGATGTTTGAAACAGTACCAGTAGGTGGATAGGCTACATACATACACCTCCAGGTGGTTGATCGCTGCATCATACGGGATTAAATCCATATTTCTGAGTCACCAGGTAGGTGGCCCCTATACTTGACACTGCATGAGCCGCATCAGGGCCACACGTGTAAACGAACAGTCCGGACCAATTACCAGTTTATATCTTTCCGCAAACGCGTTTATCGGTCTGCCCACGCGTCCTCGTACACTAGGTAGGTACTACTAAATCATAGAGATAAGTTCACCATTTGTTACAAAAGGAGATAGGAGTAGGTAGGTAGGTGACGGAATTGCCGACTATTCTGAACCTGTATATGTTCTTACTTCGAATTGGCGAGGTTTCTTTTCTTAATAGTATACGCCAGTGAGCGATTCTTCAAACTCTTAAAGCAGCCGAGAGCTAGTAAACACGGTCCCTTACCGACCACGCTCTGACGCATACACTCGGGGCGTATATTTGGGTTTGTAGCTTCACCGAGTGTATCGGATATATTAGATAGATACGTTTGGACATACGTGGAAAGATCGGATTCGACGGGGCCACCTTCAATATAGACATCAAACCATCTCGTCATTATCTACGCAAAAATCCCCCTGCGTGTCTTCTGCTGTGCTTATAAACCCACCTCGCTCCCCCCCTTTACCTAGGTAGCTCTTCATATTTCCCGTATTGTTTGTCACAATCTCGATCATAAGAAGTGACGGGCCCTGAAGCCGTACAACAACCGAATATGTCGTTTGACAAAGACACCGCCAAATGGCCTCTGTCGTACTCCCTAGCGCCGCCTCACCCCAATGAACCCCCTCGCCAGTGGTGGCATCAATCTTATTACCGCGGGCCTCAGAATCAGTCGGTTCAGATCTTTTACACTACTTCTGCAGCCGAGTCTGAGTCTGTTGCCCGGGGCTTTCTTGATGAACCCGTGTTGGGGTTTGATATGGAATGGTACTTTGGCCCCGAAAACCGTACAAGATTGCAGGACAAAGTTTGCTTGATACAAGTTGCCTGTGAGCACAAGGTCGGTTTATTTCACATCGCGCTCCACAAGGGCAACAGGCCTGAAGAGTTGATAACCCCCTCATTACGTCGTATCATCGAATCGCCGAATATCCTTAAGACGGGCGTCTCCATACAATCTACCGATTTCCAAAGACTCGTCACGTACTTTCGACTTCGGCCTCGAGGCTCCTTTGAGCTGAGCCACTTACACAACTTAGTCACCTTCGGGCCGCATGATCCAGATGCCATTACGACTAAGCTCTGCAAGTTGACCGAGCAGGTCAATTCTCATCTCGGGTTGCCGTTGTATAAAGGAGACGTCCGGCGGAGCGATTGGAGCCTACCACTGGATGACCAGCAGAAATCTTATGCTGCTGACGATGCTTACGCGGGCTATATGCTGTTCCATGCCATGAACGCGAAGCGTCTCAAGATGACGCCAACCCCTCCGCTCCCAAGACTGGCTGAATTGTACCTCCCCTTTAAAAGGTCGGGTATCGTTCCTGTGCAGTTTGAAATAGTTAATGAGGGTGGCAAGCCCACAATCATGACCGCAAGCAACTTTTTTGTGAAAGCCACAATGTCAGAATTGGATGAGGTAAATTATCCCATGCCTGACGCTGGAAATGATGAAAATTCCCAGATATCCGGACTATCGGGGAAGATATACGGACGGCTGGTAGCACATCGGAAGGTCATCGCTGCTTCACGAGGCTTGTCTGCGATTCACATTGCTTCTAATGAACTTCTCCGTGCCCTGGCCGAACGGCGTCCCTCCAGCCACGAAGAACTTTTGAGCATCCAGGACGCAGACAAGAATAAGTCACTCTTCCTTGGACCTAGTTGGCTGAGAATCATTGCCAGCTGCAAGGCTGAGCACCAGTCCGAACTATCGCAGCTATCAAACCCGAATTCAACCAAAGTTAGTAAACCTTCACAGCCACAGCTGCAACCAGAGATGGAATTAGGAGCGGAGCTGGACCTAATCCCTGACACCAAAGTTGTGCGGGAGAGAAAGGGGATAGAACTAGCCAGACTAAATCTGAAGCGAGTTATACTGCGGAAGAGGCTTGACACTTATGTTAAGGGGGTCGTCAGTGCGATGGAGGTTAAGCCTACTCAGCCGATCGTGTCCGAAGATACGCTCCAGTGTCTTGTCACGACGCTTCCTCAGACGCGGGACGAGTTCGATCGAGTTCCGGGCATCGCAGAACTCATCGATGCGTGCGAATGTGTGAACAAAAACCTCTGGTTAACATTCTCATCGTGGGCCAAGGAATCAGGGCTTATGAAGGCGCCGCGGAAGGAGTGAAATCAAGGATGTTCTAGGGGTGGAAGGTGGTGATGACATTATCGCAATTATGAGGATGCAATGAGAATAGGGGAAGTTGAGTGTAACTAGCAAACTTGATATTATTTTATTATTAGTTATTATTTATTTGTTGTTGAACATTCGAAGTTCTTGAAAGTCCAGTATTTATACCATGTCGGAATTACATATGCCCGGGCTTGCGCCATACCTACATGTGCATCTGCATGAAGAACGCCTATGGGCTGATCGTGTACTATGTACTTGCTTACATGCATACATTGATACGCCTAGTCGATATAAGATAAGATAAATAAGATAAGATAAAATATTTCAATATTCTTAACTGCAGTAGATTCTTCTATATAATATTTATCATCTCTACAACATCCACAACATCCACAACATCCACAACATCTACAACTACAACGTCTACGTAGTATCTTCATGACCCGCATGGCGCATACCTTACGACAGTCCTTCCTTTAAAACTTGTTCAATGTATAAATCCCATGAAACCAACCAGCCTAGTTTCTAAGTCGCTGAGCTGGCCTCCTTCCTTTTCTCTTAATGCAAATCCTCATGTTATAAACTGGCCGAGGAGTCCTATCTCGCCCGCCGTGTCTATATTCGCAAAAGTGCCCCTTCCAACTGCCACTTTTGACGACGAAGACATCTCATTACTGAGAGCATCTCCTAGAGATCGGAAATCCGGCGCTCGTTTTTTACTTCTTCGGTCCCCTAAACTTAAGAGGATTTCGTCAGCCGAAATTACTGCTAAAGCGTTCAATATTAGGATGCTGAACTACGTCCAGATCCTTACGACCCCAACGGCCGATACGCAGGGTACCTGTTTGCTGCTTCACTTCGATCAGAAGCGCTACTTATTTGGGAATATTCCAGAGGGCACTCAGCGTGCCATCGTCCAGCGGAGTGTCGGGATACATAAGGTCGAGGATGTCTTTTTGACCGGCCTGGTTAACTGGCGTAATACCGGCGGCCTTCTCGGACTTATCCTCGTCCTTGCTGATACTCTCTCCGATAAGGCAGAGGCTCACCAAGCAAATATAGACGAGCGCAAGAAGAAGGGCAAAAAGGCGGTTCCTGGTTCAGCTAGTAACACTGTCATCCCAACTCTCAGGATTCATGGCGGGAAGAATATCACACACTTGCTAGCCACTGCCAGGCGGTTCATTTTCCGAAAGGGTCTCCCTATAAACCCCCTCGAGATTCGAAATGACCCTCCACTGGCCAATCAACGGGCGTCCGAACCGGACTGGGAAGATGTCCACATTAAGGTATGGTATATGCCTATTCAATCATCGACTACGGAGTCTGCTAGTCCCCGGAAGCGGACGCACGAACAATTTACAGAGTCATCTGCGGTAGATGGAGAACCCACCAGACCTTCGACGCCTTCGTCTCCTAATAATAGAAAACTGGTAGACACTATAGTTACTCAGATGTTTGACTCGGACTGGAAGATGGATGCGCTGATAGAGACAACTTTACACCAAGCGAAACTACCTGCCACGCTGTTCGTCAGGGACACTGATGGCCATATCCAAGTATACACAGGTCCCCTACCGGGGAGTGGACAGGAAGTGCCGGATATACCTGTATTGGTACGACAACCGTGGCCGGGGGCGATGGTCCCATCGCTGCCACGTACAAACCCTTCAAAACAGTCCATGTGTTATATAATAAAAAATCACGATCGACGAGGAAAGTTTATGCCCCAAGAAGCCGAAAGGTATGGCGTGGCCAGGACGGACTTCAAGCTTCTCACGAACGGACGGAATGTTACAGGCAAAAACGGGGTCGTAGTGACCCCGGAGATGGTCTTGGAAAAGCCTGTCCTCGGGAATGGTCTCGCAATTGTTGAGCTGCCGGACTCATCTTACATCGACGCGCTCGTGAACCGCGCGGAGTGGTCAAACGAAGATATAATGAGAGGCGTACGCGTCATCTTCTGGATCCTGGGCCCTGGCGTTGTGGATGAGCCCCAATTACGAGATTTTATGAACAAGATGTCGACATTAAGGCATATCGTCTCCTCGGTAGACAAATGTTCGAACAGGATCACATTAGAGTCCATCGCAACCCAAGCATTTAAACTGAGTTGCATTGATTCCGACCGGTTTCCCTTACCAGATTATAATAACGAAGTCACAATCTCGGGTGCTCGGGCGACCGATATCTCTTCGATTTATGAAACCGGCCAAATTGGTAAAACCGTACAGCTAGCGCCACAGTACTTACATCAAGACGACAAGGTTATCCCTCTTCCGCATATCGAAAAGTTGGCTCAGGGTGATCCAACCAAGGAGATATTGGAAATGGCTCAAAAGGCGAGAGCGAGGATCTCAGATCCCGAGTTTCTGGCCAAGGTTGAGAAGGTCGAATCAGACATCCTACATCGAGACGCGGAAATAATTACCCTAGGAACGGGGTCTGCTATGCCGTCAAAGTATCGTAACGTCTCCGCCACGCTCGTCTGCGTACCCGGGTACGGAAATTATTTGTTTGATTGTGGAGAGAATACGCTTGGTCAAATATGTCGAGTTTTTGGCGCCAACGCTCCCCAAATCCTACGAGATCTGAAGGGTATCTGGATCAGTCACTTACACGCCGACCATCACCTAGGCACTGCCTCCGTCATCAGAGCATGGCATGAGGAGACGAGCCAATCGAATCCCTCTGCTAAGCTGTTCGTCGCCTCTCACACTCATATGATAGACTGGCTGCGAGAATACGCAGATATCGAGGACTACGGCTATGACCGTCTTGTGACTATCGTATTTAACCAACACGACCCCGAACGCCCCGGCACGCGGATCTGTAAACCGCACATATTCACAGAGGAGGAGACCGACGCGTTTGGGCTGAAACGGATCGACGCTTGCTTCGTACGTCACTGCTTCGGGGCGCTCGCGACGACGTTCACGTTCCCGTCGGGGTTCAAGGTCGCGTATTCGGGCGATACCAGGCCAAGCAACGACTTCATCCAGATAGGGAAGGGGGCAACGCTGCTAATCCACGAGAGCACGTTCGAGGACGAGATGCGGGGCGACGCGGTAGCAAAGAGGCACTCCACCATGTCGGAGGCTATCGACGTCGGCCGGCAGATGGGGGCTCGGCGGATCATGCTGACGCACTTCTCCCAGCGCTACCAGAAGGTGCCCATCCTCGAAGAGAAGATGGAGGTGCGGGACGACGTGGAGGACGAGAAGAAGGCGGAGGTGGACGAGGTCGTCCTGCTCGCCTTCGACTACATGCGCGTCAAGCTCGGGGAGTTCAGGATGGCCCAGGCATTCCTGCCGGCCATGCAGAAGATGTTTGAGGGGGTGCAGGACGATCAATGAATACCTACGCCAACGCCAGATATATAAAAAAAAAGAAAAGAAATAGAATTGGCTGTTCTGGACAACAAGCGTGTCCAACAGAGATCTTCTGCGAGGTACATAGATAAAAAGGAATATACCACTCCCGGCGTTCAAGCCGCCTAGACATCGTCTTTTGTCACCCTGCGTAGTCGTTAGGCATTAGTTCATCGAGGGCAGTAGTATGTTTACTTGGTGATTTGATAGATTAAGTATTTGTTAATTTGTGATTTATAAACAGTTACGCTTATACATTAGGTAGGTAGGTAAGTATTCTAGGTCCCTAGACGCCATATACCACATACTAACTATGTACCTACCAACTACCCCTTTATTAATTAATAAGAGACAGGAGGGAAGTGCGTGTCCCTAAGGTAAGTATTTAACTCTAAGAAGTAGGTCATAGTAGACCTATCTACCTCTCTACGTCCTACGAATAATCAACTACCTAGTATACCTACCTAAATAGATAAAAGGAGGTAGATAGATACCTGATACCTGGTATGGGGGTATTTTTGATATAACGTCTTGTTCTTTAAATACCTACCTACCTGTACCCCTAACCTAGGTATTCTTACGTGTATGAGGAGAGGGAGAAGGGAGGTTAGGTATATACAAAAGGAATCCCTCCCATATGACCAACACCAACACCAATACACACACACACACACACACATACATGTATATAAGATACATTGTTGTACACACCTATTAAGGAAACACTAAGCAAAGTATCTTTGAACGTTAGGTACCTACCTAATACACCACCACATACCGTACAAGTTTATCTCTTAGACACGTAAATTTTTATTTACCTATTTAAAAATTTTTTTACACTTTTTTTCGAGAAATACCTTAGGTGTACCTGGGTAACGCGTATGATACAAGCGCATCGCGCGCGCGTACGTCTGCAGCTCCTCCTCCTCAGCGCTCGTCCTCCTCGCACCCCTCCCGGAAACGCTGCCACCAGACGACGCTGAGGGAGTCGTCCGGGCCGAGCCCGTCGTCCTCGTCCTCGTCCCGCACCCCGTGGCTCTCCCGCCACGCCCTCTCCGCCCGCGACTGCGCCGCCCGCGACGCCATGGCCGCCGGCGTAGACGTCTCGCCCGCGCGGCTGCCCCCGTGAGACCGCGGGTGAGACCGTCGCGGGCGCGTCGAAGACGAGGACGTCCTCGCCCGGCGAGACGAAGAGGAGGCGCCGTGGCTGCTATGGTTGCTGCCGTGCGACGAGAAGCTCCGCAGGAGCCCATGCGCCCAGCTCGTCTTAGACTGCCTAGCGGGAGCAGCAGACGTGGAAGGGCGGGCGACGTCGGACGCGCCTTCGCGCCTCCGCGACGACGAGGACGACATCCTGCCCTCGGGATGCTGCCGCTGCTGCTGCCGTTGCGGCGGCGTCGAGACGGATCTTCGGAGTGATGGCCTCGCTGCGCTGGGCGCGCCGGGCCAGGCTGTCATCTGGTCCATGGAGTAGACCGAGGAGGCAGCCCGGCTCGGATGGTGGGACGGTCTGGTGTTGGGTAGGCGGGTAGAGGAGGCTCCGGTGACCCTAGGCCGGTTGTTGTTGTTGTTGTTATTGTTGTTGGCCTGGTACACGTATTCCGAGGGGATCTCCGGCACAGGTGGGACGCTCGCACCGCGGCCGCTGGTGTAAACCGAGGCGTCGGTCCACACGCTGCTTTGCGCGTCAGCCGGGGCATGCGGGTGATCGCCCCTCCTGATCGCGAGCGGGGACGGGGCGGCCGACGCGTGGCTGTACCCTGCGGCGGAGGCGGCGGGCGGCTGGAAGGCCGGGTGTATCATGGATATCACCGTCCTCGTGTCGTCGGGCCTGAGGTCCATGGTAGACTCGGCCAGGCGCGAGGTGTACCACTCCGTCACCCTTTGCCGGCTCATCGCGCTCTGTCTGATGGCTTCCTCGACGTCTCTTGGATCTTCCATCTCTTCCTCATCCTCCTCCTCATCGTCCCCGGCCGCGTCGGCATACGCTTCTTGTCCTTCCAGCTCCCTCCCCGGATCGTACGCGGGCCTCGGCCGGTACGCGCCGATCCGCGAGTAGTCGCACATGCTGTCAGGCCTGAATAGGCTCTTCATCTCTTCGTTCGTGCCAAATCCGTCGTACGCCGTGCTGCCCCGCTCGTTCGCATCCTCGTGGCCGGTCACGGCGACCGGTATGCCTCTCCTCGTCCGCCTCGCGTGCATCCTACTACTCGGTACACTGCTTAACTGGCTTCCGGAAGCCGTGTGCCTCAGCTCATTGTACCCCGACAGACTGAAGGACGAGGAGGATGCGTGTTGCTGCTCTCTTCTATCTTTCTTCCGCCGGTGTCGCCATTGCGTGAGCTCGCCTCGCGCGTCTCTGAGGTCTCCTAAGACGTCTTCGCTCGTCGCTCTGCACAGCGTCGCCCTCTCTTCCTGGAGGTGGTCGATCCATGATTCGACGAAGCGGGCGAGCCTCGGTCGCCTAGGTCGGCGATCACCCGCCTGCGCTTCGCGTCGCTCGACTCGGTCTACGAGGATAGACCGCAGGTCCGACAGCACGCGGGCGTTAGCGCCTATCACGCTCAAGATGCAGGCCTCGCATCCGGATCTGACGTGGACCATGTGGTTCTCGGATGGTTCTACACCGTACAGTTGTAGGTATAAGTCGGGATCCGTCCAAAGAGCGGCGACCGAGTCGATGCGCCTAATAAAAGCGGCAGTGATCGGGAAGTCCTTCTTGTCTTTCCACGTGCGCAGCGTGTCGGTGTATACTGTGACCTCGTAGGCGACGGCCAAGAACAGGCGGCGGATGAGCCAGGGGTTGAGGGCAGCGTGTGTTTTACATAGGACAGCTCTCGGGTCCACGGCGTCTGAGTCGAGCGAGTCGGCAATCTTGATGAAGAGACGCTTGAGTAAGTTCGATGTACGAAGCATCTCGTTCGGGAGCGTCTTGATTTTCTCTTCTTGGCGGGCGAGCCATCTTCTCGAAGGAATGGCGACGCCATATTCGGGACGTCGGGAAAGGAGGTTCGTAAGAAGGGTTACATTCTCGTCTGAGATGTCTCTAATATCGATACTCATTTCCGCTTTCTCTATTCTCCTGGGACGTTCAATGTTCTCACTATCTACTGGAATCGGTACGACTTGACTGTTCCTGACAGTCTACAAGTAACAAAATTACGCAAAGTAATTCGACTGCTGGCGAAACAAAATCGTAGCGCAACGGAATGCTATGTATGCTTATAAGTCCTTGCATTGTCACAGCTATTCCCAAACAATGACGTCCAGTCGAAGTCTCGAGTGGTTTGTGTGGAATCGATCGATGGTCAAGGACAAGGAACACTTTGTATATGACCGTCTTGCAACAGACTATTAATGAATGGTTGTTCCAAGGACAAAGAGACTATTCTTGGAGGCGCTCGACTTTGATTCAATTCAATGTCTGAAAGAAGTATATAGCATGATCCTCGACCTTCAAACGTCAACGACTGTCTTCTAGAAGCTTTGAGCAAGGTCACTTACGATTATCATTCTGCTGGGCATACCAAAGCACTTTGTAAGGCATTGCAAATGCTTAGACGAAAGCTCACATTTGGGGGGAGGGGGGACCAGGCAGGATTGCCACATTTCCACCATCAAGAAATGCCGCCTAAAGCGGACTCTATATTGAGGAAACGTCGCAGGCGGTCCCGTCTACGATGACGCAGAGACTTTTTTATGTAATGTATGCTCAACGCCATGAAAACTAATAGCACAAGATGGTGGCCATAAACCGAATCGTCCCTCAAATTTGCCTAAGCATAGGGTCATCGCAAGCTATAATTGCAAAGTCTGTACGCTACGCCTATATCCGTCCCAAATATACAGGTTCGCCTTGGTATCAATGCTGAGTTATGAGTAGTCGTCAATCCATTAGTCAGGCTCCTAGACCTCGAGTAGGGTGGTACTCTTGTTCCCTCATACGTTCTAACCGGATCTTCGCGGCCTCCGTGCCATCGTCCGGTATGGCTGGCTCTCGGAACCATTCGTGTTCAAGAGCTTGCCGAGCAGTAATTCGTTTTGCCGGGTCGTAAACAAAGATCTTCTGCAACAGGTCCAGGAAGGATCTCAGGAATGTAGTGTTAGCAGGTATAATATCCTATTCTCCCGTTAGTCAAAAATCAAATGGACCACGAGGGACAGGTGAGCATTACACTCAATCGCTTCATGTTCTTAACAAAACGTCTTGATGCCCGAGTAGTCTCTGCCGTGGGATAATCTAACTTAGATCGTTTGAAATACCTGTCACAGGTCAGATAACGCGAAACTAAAACAATAAGAGGAACGGGCTTACTTAGACGCGGCGTTTCCGGCACTTCGAGTAGCCATCTTATTAACAGCCTGAACAAGCTGGGTGTCTATCCGGTTGTCGCACACATTTTCCATCATAGCAAGGTGCTCCAAGTTGTCGTGCGTCTGAAACAGGGCATCACCTGTAAAGAACTCGACCAATATACATCCGATACTCCATATATCGCAGGGGAAAGACCAGCCCAGTCCCAGTATGATCTCGGGAGCCCTGTAGTGACGAGTTGAGACGACAGAAGAGTGATATTCATCCTGGAACGTGGCTGAACCGAAATCAATGAGTCGGATTTCAGTATCTAGAAGGACCTTGCGTTGAGTAGCTTGTCGGTTCACACCAGCTGATGAAGACGGTATTCGACGATTGTAAGTGAATGTCTGGTAAGCGCTGTCACATAGCAGGATATTTTCAGGTTTAAGGTCAGTGTGGATCAAATTCAGATCATGGAGAACTGGAGAAATTAGTAGAAGGTTCCGAAAACGTTGAAGAATATTACTCACAGGCCACACTCGTGAACAGCTGACGAGCAAAACTTTGAATCTGACTATTAGGGAAAGGTACGAAGTTATTGCTTTTCAGGAAATCGAACACGCTCGAGCCAAGTAAATCCATAACGATACAGATATGGCCGCGGAAATCGAAACAATCTCGTAGATGTATGCATCTGTTTCGGTTATCTTCATCGTTGGCCTTCAAGGTTTGTAGAACTCGTAACTCGATTCTAGAGGCGTCGCGATATTTCTGAACAGCTCGGATGATCTTGATGGCAACCAACTTGTTCCTCTTACGGTCGCGGGCTTGAACAACCTTGCCGAATGTGCCCTGACCGAGCAATTTCATTATTTGATCTGTCATACTATTAGATCGGGGATCACACATGAAAAGGGGAGTAGGCGGACGCACATTGAGGTGTAAGATCGGCATCAGGTACTACGATATAGTGACCGTCGTCGTCGTCTAGTCTTACACCGCTCGGATGTGTACGCTTCATCTATGATTAGCGATAAATGATATAGTAAGGCGTGATAGAGGAAACACCTACATCAGTCACTACTCGGACGCTGACATCCCCAGCCTTCTTAACTGGCTTTTGTGGCGGTCGGTAACTGACAAAAGCATCACCGAGAACCTCCACCTCTCTTCTCTTGGCCTCTTGGGCAATCTGGTGCCTGGTCCTCTTCCTCTTTTGACCGGCATGAAGACTGTCACAGTCATACTGACCATTCGAAGACATGGAACCTAGCGAAGTAGCAGCGGTTGTATTGTGAGCGGATGTGGTGCGATCGGTAGAAGTAGAGCCGCTGATGGAACTTTGTTGGTAAGAAGAACCATTCACGCTCCCGTTATAAAGATCCTCGTTGCGGGTTGCGTCATCCTTTCTTCGTCTCTTGGCAACGTGACGGACAGAATCATTCACAGCGCTATTTGCATATGTTCGAGATGTAGTGGTAGTGGTAGTGGTAGTAGCAGTAGTAGCCGTGTTAATCTGTGGCTTCTGCTCTGGCTCGGGAGTATCGTGTATGACAATAACTTCTTTCGGAAGACCATTCTTATAGAAACTCTTCCAATCGGGTTCCTTGGATCTTCGTCGTTTTCTCGGTTGGCCGTCAGTGAATGACTGTGCGGCGGAGGCGGTCGAGGGAGGCATGTTAGAACTATTTGAACCAAGGCGAGGAGTTGAATTGGTTCTTGAAGAATCTTTAGTAGGTCTTGTTGTGGCTATAGACGCAGCTACTCCATTTGTAGAAGGCTGTAAAGTCTGACTAGTGGAATATGGGGGATTGACAGTATATGATGATGATGAAGAGGCGTGATTTCGGTTGGAAACGGGCGCGGTCGAAGCCGTCGAAGTAGAAGTGGGGAGGATAGGGTTTGTAGAGGTGGTAGAGGTGGTAGCGGTGGTAGCGGTGGTAGCGGTGGTAGCGGTGGTAGCAGTAGTAGTAGTAGAGGTAGTAACAGGACCAGAACCAGTACCAGTACCAGTACCAGTACCAGTGCCAGTGCCAGAACCAGTGCCAGAATTAGCACCAGCGCCAACAACGGATCTGTATGAACTACTACTCTGTAAAGTTGGATATGGAGGATAATGGTGAGGATGAGGAGGATGATGATGATGACGATAATGAGGAGGAAGTGTCGCTGTGGCAGTTGTCGGCGTTGACATCTTACCCTAAGGTCAAGAAGGGGGGGGAGGAGGGAAAGAGAAAAAAAATTAAAAGGTATGAAGAAAGGTGAAAATGTCCGTCGAGTTTTTGGGTCTTCTAGGATTCTGGGTTTCTGGGTTTCTGGGCTTCTGGGCTTCTGGGTTCTAGGATAGAGAGGGTTAGGAATTGTTTCGTGTGCACTTTCCACCAGTCCCAGTGGCACTGTTATGTACCAGATTACACTATATTCTGTGCGGAGATACTTCTTCTCTCTTTTATTTTATTTTTTTATCTTTTATTTTTATAGGGTGTTGAAAAAAATGAAAAATGAAAAATAAATAAAAAAATAAAAATAAAAATAAAAACACAGTCTACCCCGTTGTGGTTTGTGGTTATGGTTATAGTTGTGGTTGCGGTTGCGGTCGCAGGTGCTTTTTGGGGGGATGGTATTTTTATTTTATTTTTTTATTATTATTTTTTTTTTTCACAATTAGACCTTTAGGGCACTCTAATCGCGGGCGCGGTAAGTTTGATAGGCGGGTTTAGGGGATGTTTGACCTAATGTAGGTGCTAGAGTCCTCTAAAACATTCGACGACCGCTATAAGAAAAAAAGCCTGTAGGCTGAATTCGAAGCACCAATAGGGGAGGCAGTGCCTTATTTCAAGTACCCTAGGTACTATAAAGTACCCAATGAGAGTACGGGTAGTAGAGTAGAGTAGAGTGAGAGTGAGAATGAAGGAGGTAATTTTGTATGTTGGAAATCAAACCAAATGCTTTGCAGAAGCAAGAAATTTGCAATGCAAGGCAGAGGAAAGATTCGGTAAGTCTTTTTTCCATTAATAATTGTGATTTGTGATTTCTTCTCCTATCTCTCTTTTTTTTTCTCCTCCTAGTATAATCGAATTCGAGATGGTGACATAGAGTATTTCTTGAAGAGTGAAAGGTCTCAATGATCATAAACGACCTGGGACTTGGTTTAGATGAGTTGGTTGGTTCTAACAAGGCGTATGTATTGTGGGTGTAGGTGTAATTCGTACACACAGATGTGTAATTCAGTAGCCGATAATCTCGTGTAATCGGTTTATACACCGTACAGTGACTGCATAAGTTTTAAGAGGTATTCGAGTCGATGATATTTCTCTTTATTTTCGCCAGGAATATTGCACGAAATATGGTCGGTTTTTTTTTGTGCTTGTATCGGACAAGACTTGGCCGAGTATTGCTAATGACTGCTAAGTCCTGACTGCTGACTGCTGGCAAGTTCGACGGGTTCGGGTTCGTCTTTACGTTTCGAACGACAAAGTGGACTGTAACGGGATGCACTTGTAACAGGTATTAGGTGTTGACGATTTCTTCCGTGTAAGCATCAGGAACCGAGAGTCAACAGAATGTAAAATTGGTATTATTTGTTTTTCCCTCTGGGAGAGAGAAAAATGAGTGATATTACCATTCAATATCCCAGTAAACAATGTCGAGATAGGTAAAGTAAAATGAAATGAAATGAAGTGAAGAATGAAATGAAGAGGGGAGGAACATTAGTCGGAAACGTGAATGAACTCTTACGTTGCCGCTATGCAGGATGAAGTGGTGGTGGAAGTGGTGGTGGAAGTGGTGGTGGTAGTGGTGGTGGTGGTAAGTAGTCGCGGTAACGGTGCTACTAGCTTTGAAAGTACTTGACTGCGTATATACAGTACAATACATACATGTTTAGGTACCTACCTACATCTATTGATACATGTATGTACCCTTTAGCCTTTAGGCATGTATGTACATGTATCTAAGGAGCCTAGCAGAGGTGATGCGATGTACCTTGTAGAATGAGGAGTACGTTTGTACATAAATACCTTCACCTAATAGAGGGTATGCACATAAGTGTGTAACTACTATATACACAGTAAGTGGAAGTATTGACCTGTCGATTGTCGTAGCACACATGCATTCTGGGCTATATATGATAACAAGCATAAATTACTAGATACATAGCATATAAACATGTTATGTACATAAACAGAAAAAAAGTATAAACATATATTATATACATAAATTGTATAAATTATACATACAGTATATCTCAGATTTGCGGGTCAACCGCATGTTTCGGACTTCGCCCAAGCTGCTTGGCTGTGTGGTGAGAATGAAGTAATCAGTAAACCAACTTCGTCTAGGAAGCTCGTCTCAGGAATTCCTTATTCCTCATAATCGCTAGCGTTTGTGGGTAATCGATTACCAAAAATACCTACTTAGCAGCCTAGAGAGAGCAGGTACCGCCCAGTCAAGGTTTAAGCCTACCGATTCATCAATAATATAAATACCTAGGTAATTAATAAGCCCCCGCACGGTATGGGGAAAGAACTTCGAACTCTGAATCGATACGTTGTAATTCTTAAAGGCAAATAAACGTAAACCTGATACATGCACATATACCCTATGCACGATAGAGTTCCAGGGTTCTACAGTATTTCCAAATTCTATCCATTACTCTTATATATGAATTACTTTATATATTATAAATATTGTCAAGTTTCTCTCTCTCTTTTGAGTTCCATGTTATCTAATAACCTTTCCTGTCAACTTAGACGGATAGTACGGATTTATGAGGTTACCTGAAGGAAAAAAAAAACGTGCACTTATCTTCGGTGTTATGCGTTGTATATATCAGGGTACATATATTTATGTTATCGCGGGTCTTTTATCATATCGTCGATACAGTAACCTCTTTTACTTACATATATATACCTACATACATAGTACATACCCCATATATGTACTTTGTACTTACACGTATTTCGCGACCTTCCCAATTCCGATCCCCCCAACGTTGGTCACTTACAAGTTACAAGCCATGACCATCTCATCCTAACCTATCAGGTAATTAACCCTTTAATATCAACACTTTCGGCCTACTCTTGTCGTCGACGAGACCTGAGCTTCTCGGGACTTTTCTAAATAAGTTGGAAAAACAAAAAAAGAGTCACTCGCTCCCAGACTTCCCCATAATTCGGGTTATCCAGTCGAGGTCTCAAGCCAGGCCATCAACCATCTTCACTTTAATACTCGGATTCCGACTTCTTCTCTTCTCTTATACATACATCCAGCAGGCCAAGTAGCAGCAGGTCCTTTCGCACACGGAAGTGTATGGTGCTAGATCAGTTGATTGGTTAGTTGGTGGGGGACCCTTCAGGAATACGACATTACATATAATTCCATCAGACCCATTCAAGGGACCCTTAAACTCCTGCCAGCGACAACGCTATCGTTAACACGCTCCCGAGGCGCAGACGGCAAATATCGCCACCTTATTATTGGTACTAAACGTTCGGCTCGCCCAAATCTGTCTATCCCTTAGCGTCGCCTATGCATCTCTTGCAGCGTTAGCTTTTCTTTTCTTTTTTTTTTCTTTCCTTCCTTGCCTCTTGTTCCTCATATCCTCCTCATATTCTCATATCCTCATCACCAGTAAACCAGTACCACTTATAGTATGTAAGGATATGTACGACGCCGCCCGTTTAGTGTTGCTCGCACCATTATCCATGGCTTTTACTTACAGCGTTTTAACCGTAGCCGTAGGATCGCCTTTCAGTCAGTCCGGGTCTTTGATCCCCAGCTGACCCGTGCTGAAAAGGAAAGGCTTCAATACTAGGTATCCGTAGGTAAAATGCCTACCTAGAGGTACGTAACAGGCAAGCGGAGAGGGATTTGACGCTCGCGTGGCAGCCTGTGATGCTCGAGGACGTGCGCGCATCTGTGTCCAATTTGGGCTCATTACAGATTTCAATATACATAACTTGATATTTCCGGCTCTCGCCGCCGTTGGAGACAGTCGTCTCAAACGTCGACATGTCAACCGGTAGTACCTATATAAGTGAAGCTCTTAAGATCACTACGAAGCGTTATATGTATGTATTGTTTTAGAGAGCCATACCTACCTAATAATACCTTCGAGGCAAACTACGATGAAGATGTGTGTTAATCTGCGAAGCTCGCATTACGGACATCTCATAATCATTCCACTCATCCATGTCTAGACGTTGAATTCGTCCACACGGCTGGAATTATGAACCGCTATTCCCGGTGGTCGTGCCTTAGTGACATGGTAGTACTACGACCACGAATGTTCGTCTAATAAGAGATTTCATATCTTGGGAAGTACGTAAATTAATCAACCACTTAAGATAGCCGATCTTCCAAGCCATCATCGACGTCTATCCTTTTCTTTTTTTCTTTTTTTTTTTCCTTCTTCTTTCCTTTTCTTTTCTTTTACACAACTTGAATACAAAAAGAGACATCATGACTCGCAAGTCAAACTTGTTCCAAAAAGTTGCTTTATAATCCGTGTTCTTGAATTAGGTATGTAGATACACTAAGAGATTATTGAATACTTATTCGCCTCTTAGGTATAAGTCAAATACATCTACGACCCATCTGAATAAAAAAATTTTTGCATACATTCCCCTCTTAATATGTAAGAAACCAGATCAGAAATGACATCACCTCGTTTCTTTCCAGCGCTCAACCTGACATGAACACTATTAAGATACACCTACTGTATATACATATGTATACATGTAGGTATGTGTGTAATATACGTCAAAGTACACATGCATGTATATGCACCACATACGTGCTCGTGTGGCTTTAGTCTAAGAGGTTTGTACCTACATACATACTACCTACCTACGTACCGTACTTAGAGTACCCACCAATTCTACTCGAAACACTGCAGTCTTAGACGGACGATAACCTACATACCTTATACAGTAGCGCGATTTACATATTCGTATGGTACCTAACTTGACCTGACAAGGAAGGCCAGACGAAGGCCAGATGCCGGATATATATAATTGCATAACCTAACCGGTAGGTAAGGTCATGACTACCACACTTACAGCAGAGAACAAAGAGCATTAAATAGAACAAACGTCAGACCGAGGTATCAAAAATCAACCAATATTCTTGCCTACCTCCTAACTCAACTTTCACCGGCCCTGTCCGAATAAATCTATATACCCTCATATTAAGTATCATGTGGTTCGTCAATATATATGTATATATATATATATATATATACATACCATATATCTAATATATTAGTGTTATATATCCTCTCCCTCTCGGCCATCTGTCAAAACGGATCCTCTCCTCTACTTACAAGTGCCGGGATTAGACGACATTACAACGTCACAAACTGTTGGCCTCTTTCACACATCAATACCGTACTTACATTACATGACCAATAAGCACTTGACATGGCTATATCTCTTCCTTCTCACTAAAAAAAAAAAAAAAAAAAAAAAAAGGTAGGATAGGATAATAATAACAATAACACCTACCATCACCGCAACGGCAGCGCCGCCTGTCAGCCAATGCCGATCAAAATCCTCCGCGAAGCCTTCGAGAAGCTTTAGCACGAACCCTTCTTCTTCTTCTTCTTTTATCTTTTTCTCTCTCTCCCTCCCTCCCTTTTTCTTTCCTATTTCAATGTTTTTTTTTTCTCTCGCAAACGAGCCCAATCTTTCCCAACCCTCTCACCGGTAAGTGTGGGAGGTAGATATACGTAACATACAATCAAATGCGCCACAGAAAGAAAAAAAACCCCGAGCACAAGAGAGAGAGAGAGAGAGAGAAGAAAAAACCGACGATCCCTACCTGCGAAGCAACGTCGAACACGGTCCTTTTTATCCCCGTCTTCCCTTCCCTTTTCTTCTTTCCTTTCTCTCTCTCCCTCTTCTCTTCCGTCGTCCATTACGCCCAAAAAATTTGAGCAGAAGAAGAAGAAAAAAAGGCGGGGTGTGATAACTACGCGGCGTCGTATCCCGTCTGCACCATCGCCTACCTAGGTACCCTACCCTACCGATCGAATGGGATCTTACTGTATTAGAATGGATCGATCCCCTTAGCACCTACATACCTACATGCCTACCTCGCAGGAGGTACGGAGGTAAGTTTATATTTGGTATGTACATACATGCATTGTTCTTACACGTAGCCATGCCCTATGTAGGTAAAGAAAGTACCTACCTACCTACCTACCTCCCAGAGCATCAACTTCCCCTCCTCTACCCTACGTAGGTGGCAATCCTTCCCACGGAGATCGATACTTGTACGTACCCTAAGGCGGTATGGACGGTAGCCTGTAGGTAATTCATATTTATACCTACTCGATTCTACGCTACCTACCGCTAGTCGCTCAAAGCCTCTGGGTAAAAATACCTACCTGCTATGAATTTATAGACTACGCCTTTACCGCTTCGATCCTAGGGTACCTAGTCACGAACTTGTCTTACGGGATTTCCTAACTACGTGTATGTACGAAGTACGTGCATCCCCGGGTGTGCCCCGGGCAGCCCAAGAGTTCTAGCTTAGACATGAGACATGCGATGAGACTTGACGAAAGACAGTTTCTGCAAATTACAGTTTTTCTTTGGCCATGTATTCCAATTACGCCTTTTGACTTGCAAAACCCATGGATGAGCCCAAGATGGCTGTATTCCGTTTCGCCAGATCGGTAACGCCGAGCCTAACGGGTATGCAAGGATTATCAACTTCGACGTCTATACATGACGACAGCCTCTTTCCCTGCCGGTTTAGATATGGCCCAATGTCAAGGCTATATCGACGTCCAAGCGCCCTCGATATTACCTCAGAAATATCTCGTAGCCAGTGATAGAAACTTGGTAATCGACGCTGTCCTCAGATACCACGATTAAATACCACCAAACCCCCTTCCCCTCCTCGGCCATGGAACTCTTTCTCAAGGCTGTCTGCGCTAACCTTCTGCCGCTGCGGAAATGCTGCTAATGCAAAGGGGAGCGCGATATAACTCATGCCCAGAATCAAACCGAGGTTGATGGGTAAAGTATAACGTGGGTTCTTCTTGAGCCACTCGGTCCGTTGTAGTCGCACGAGAATTAGCGGCGGGATCACCATGATAGGGCTGCTATTGAAAACTCGGCTCAACGCCGTCTCGCTGACCGCTAACGTCGCCGCCTTCTTGCTCTTGCCGAGGCTCGGGACGTCATTCTCGGCTTTACCCTCCTTTACCAGCTTCTCTTTGTCAGATTCCGAGAGCACGGGAAATACGTCGATCCCGGTACGCATTTCCTCGCCGCGCATGAGGAACACGTTCAAGGCGCCTGCGGAGGCCACAGCCGCGAAGGGCACGAGACGGCCGAGAATAAGCTTAGTGGATGGCGAGAAGCGCTTCAAGCGTGGAACCAGAGAGTTCAGACCGACAGCCACGGAGCAAGACGCTCCTACGGCGAGAAAGTACGACTGGGCGATCTTGGAGTAAGAAAGCGGTGTCGACTTGTTTGCATTCGCAGAGTTGATGGCAACATTCAGGGATTGATTGGTGATTTGCCAAAGTACAGTCCCGGTAGTCTATTCTCGTGACTCGTGAGCTTCTCTTCAAATTGGCACGAACCAGGTCATGTTCAGGAGAGAGTGGGTTATATACCTTTAAGCCCGGCGTAAGCATTCCGGCTGTGACCACTAAGTTGGATAGCACGAAACATGACATTCGAAAGGGCAAGAAGACTGGCTCTCCGGTATCTAGGGAACTTGGTTAACTTGACAACTTAAAATTACGGTATGGGCTCAGTTGATCAAATCATCGTACCAGGGTGTAACGTAGAATCGACAATCTTTTTGGCGTTCCATAACTCCGGACTCATGGTCTTGATCTCGCCTTGCTTGTACGCCATCACCAGTTTTTTGGCCTGTTCCAGACCATGTTTGCCCGCAAACAGAGTTCTGTTGACAGTGAAATCGAGTTAGAATTATTCGTTCAACAACAACCCCGGGATGACACCACCAGCAAGATAAATCAAAATATTCATAATATTCTTGAGCCATACCTTGGATCTGTGATGGTAGCTGTTTGCTTAACGCGGCCCCAATATGTGTTCAGGTCATACTGAGACTCGGGCAGCTCTCGGCTGCCGGGCAAAGAGGCGGACATGTTGTAGCTTATACAACACCGCGAATATTGAAGGAGGTGGACAGCTAGTCCAGCTGTTTCCTACCAACCCAAGTCAACCAATGTATAAGATGATAGACCTCTGGGCGGAAATCAGTAGAGGTCTAAGTGAAGTTGATAGTTGCAATCTTCAGATTAGAAACAGCAAATATTTATACGTAATATACGTAATATACGTTATGCACTTTCGGGTTATGTACGTATGAGAATGAAATGCAAGTCACTCTTGATGCATATCCTCCGTCGTCATTAACTTCATTTGCGTCGCTGTAAGTTCAACTTCTCAAACGATGGATAATGTTTACGTTACGTTATCTCATGTTTGCAGCGGGCGGGTATTTTGGAAGGCTCGAACTCCATAAGTGATATATATACCTACCGGTATATAGTGTATGCAGTTTGAATGTGTCACAAAGGATTTTTTTGTGGGCCGATCTCGGTCGTTGTACGTAGTATGCACCTTGATAACACAACCTTTTAACAGATTTGATAAAGAGAAATGGCTCACGGCTGGCTACCTAGTACTTTAGGCATGCATTTAAAGCGTTTGGTTGTCAGTATGAATACTAGATAATGAAAGATAAAAAAAAATGATGAATAAACGTGATTCTTAGAAAGAATTGCGAAGAGAAGAAGAAGAGAAAAAAGAAACGAGCACAGCAGGGATCGAACCTGCAATCTTCAGAGAATGGCTGAAGAACCGAAATCTGACGCCTTACCATTAGGCCATGCGCCCTTGATGATTTGCAGGATTCTTGATCCTATGTAGCGTCGTCTCTGCCATCCGTGCATTCTTAGCTGCATAGTACCAGGTATCTGCCTCTGCATCATCCAATCATTCATCACATAGGTACCTAGGTATATATTAATTGTACTTTGTACGCCGTATGTTTACCGTACATGTACTTTTAAGGTTTGAGGTCGTGATTTGCCAGATCTTGTGATTGGACAGTCTGTCATTACCCCACAGCATTAATATAGTGGATTGCCGTTAAGATACGTTGCCTGATATCATGATTAATAACGCAACCACCACATTAGCGTCACCTGGGTAACATAGAATCATAGACACTTGATATCATTGGCTATTGGTGTTGTTATTTGGTGATTCGCAGAACACTCGAAATTTTGGTCGGACAGTTGTTTATTCATTCATTGTCGAGAGAATATATGCCACGAGGCAAATTATATAAAGTGGAAGTAATAATATCGTCTACCTCTGTCTAAATATACTCCATACAAGTAGGTAATCAATCCTAGTAGATATAACACGAAGATATATGTATGGCTAGTACGGAGTATTAATTTGCAATATTTACAAGTCCACCCCAGTTGAATACTTGGGTACTTGACAACTGCGTAACAAATCCCGATGGTTCGTGGTCTTATTAATTTTATATCGAGATTGCTTTATTTCAGTCTTCTTCTACAATGGACGAAACATGAATGAGAAAATATCAATACTACCAATATGCATAAGAGACATCCCTTAATAATATGTTTGTTTCGATAACATTAACATCTTTTATTACTTCATAAATACTATAATGTTAAATTAACCCTAGTCAATGTCACTTCTGTTCCTACTAGGTACTTAAATATTAACAAACATTATACTGTTTCTTCAGTTACGTGTAAGGTCTAACGTGATACTCGCTGTTTAATAGATAGGATGGATCTACTTTTAGGACTATAAAGTCATTACTTCCGTAACATATTATTAAGCACCTCTATAAGTTACGTCCGTCAACTAAAAACTCCTAATATTCCTCTCTACGCTTTCGACTTCTTCCAGCTGTCAAAGTCTCTAAGCCACTTCTTCACGGTCTTGATCTGCCACTTATGCGCCTCTCGGATGAACTGCGGCTCGGCTTCGACGTCCAGTATGCCGTACGAGTCCCAGTGGTGGCCCGCGCCGGTGACGAGGTACTCCGGGTGGAGGTCTGTCGACGCCGTCCGCGGAGGCGCGAGGTTGGAATGGTAGCAGAGGTCGAGCCAGACGTCCTGGTCCCCGTCGATAAGCGCCACCCGGTCGACGCTGAAGTTGAACCCGCCGAAGCCGTTGTACGCGCCCGGGTCCGGGCTCGCCGGGATCGAGTTGTACTTCCCCGGCGCGAACGCCCAGGTACACCACTGCTGCTCGTAGCTGGTGTCTATCACCCGAGAGAGTAGCGTCGGCCCTTCTTTGGGCGCATCGATGTAGGCGCCCTGGGTCGATCTTAGTCACGTTTACACCCCATTAACGCGATTCTCTCATTATGTTCTTACCTGCTCTAAGCAGCTTGTGTAAAGGTACGAGCGTGTGACGCTATTTTCTATATCGGCCCAGGCTGACGCATTTTGGGTTCCCTATAGCGAGTAAGCCATCTCCCTGTAAGCCCGAGGATATTTTGAAAGTAACAGGCTCCGTGATTATCCATTAATAGGGGTATGACATCTCCCCTGAGGAGATGGTAAAAAGGTACCATTCATCAAATAATTCACAAATACAGTAAATTCTGCGGCGAGCGCTCGCTAGCATGGAGGATAGTTAATATTGGTCACTTACCCAGCAATCGTGGCTATTGTAATCACCCGAAGCACACAGCGGGAGGGTGTAACGTTTTATGTAGTTGGCATAACTACCAAGGCCGCTATGAAAAAAAAAAAAACTTCATGTTAGCCAGATGGTCATGACACGTAATAGAGTATCAAGAGACGAAGATGGACCGGTGGTAGTCTTACACCCAAGGTACGCCGTTGGTATAATTCGCGAATTCATAGTCTACCTGCGTGATATTCTTGGGAGCGTCGATGTCAGAGACGTTGCCGCAGAAGTAGAAGAAATCTCTGGATCCGAACGTAGAATTCCACCCGAGTTCTTGCCACGTACTCGAGAGATAAAAGCCTGGGTTTCCAATGGGGTCCTGCGTACCAAGTCATTAACTATTCCATTTCAGAGAGAAGCAAAAGGCGCGCCCGAGGACAAAATGTGTTCGACTATCCAGCGGCGATGAAGAACTTACAGCAATCGCAGTGGCAAAGTCTCTATTATCGGTCAGGACCTCGAGGCCGAAGAGAGCCTTGAATTCCTTAACAGCCGCGGTTAAGTTATTGGCAATGAGTAGGTCGAAGTTATCCACAATGTTATTGATACGCGTGACGCAATCTTGAGGAGCGTATTTCTGGATCGGGTTATACCACTCGGGATAGCCCACAGTTACCTCGATCGGAGCCGAAGCCGCGATACCACCATAGAGGATGTCTCCATAGGTATGAAGCGTAAAGGCAGTCTGAGCCCCTGCTAAGCTACCGCCGTATAGGATCCATGGGGTGTTGGGCGCGGTAAGATCCCCGTCCACTCCAGGGAATACTGCGTGTTGGGCAAAGTACGCATTATCAGCTATCGTCTGATTCGTGGTAAGAAAAAGCAACTCGTCCGTGGTACTGGTGTTAAAGGGGTAAGACTCCCCATAATACCGGTTTTCGAGAATGACGCCTTCGAAATTTGTCAGCCATGGTCAAGTTTTTTTTTTCTTTCTCTTCGTTTCCTTTCTTTTAAGCAGTTCTTCAACAGTTCCAATTTAATTTTTTGCCCGTTGTCAGCGACATACCTAGACCGTTTGTAGCTTGCATGAGAATCTGGATAATCCCAGTCTGCAAATTGGAAAACCTGCTTGGACCGCTCGTCTCTCCTGATATGTACAAGTACACAGGTCCGCCTGGTAGAAAAGATTAGCACCGCAACGTCTAGCATGTAGACTCTTACAAAGACGAACCGGTTTTATAATATGAGTTATCGAAATAGTACCGCTGTGTGAAGGTGCCATTGCTCAAGTCTGATTTGGTATAATACTCAGAATCGGGGAAGTGATTGATTTTTTGCTTGAAATAGTGAGGTTCGTACTGAAGCTGATCCCGAGGCGTGTCTCTCTTGATCTGCAGCGCCCCGACGTCCTGGGCGAGGACGGCCAATAGCCCAACGGTCAACAAACGCAACTTCATGGTTTTCGAACGAAGCAAAGCGATACCGGAAGACGGATGACGAGAAGCCAACTATGGTAACCGGCAGTCACGAAACTATATATAAAAGACCGGATCCGCGGCAGCTGATGCAATAATCAGCCAAACCTGGAAACAGCTAAAGAACGGCCTATACTAGGTACTACAGTTTACAGCTCATCAGCCATCAAACGTCAGCCTGCGTGGCCGATTCCGACCAACTCCCCAAAGCAGCTAAAAGCAACGCGGGAAGTGACCCGGCTAAGAAGTTTTCCTGCGTAGTAATGCATGTTGATTACGGCTTAGATACGACTTCGGCTCGCGATTGGAGGCGAATAATTTCGTACGTATGTAAGCCCAAAATGCGGTCAGCTCAGGCTGCGCGGGGCCTCGTCCGCGGGGTAGTGCCGTAATGGGCGATCCCAGGGTTGAAAAGAGCTGCAAGCAGCCGTCATTCTTTGTTGTAAGGGGTACAAGAGATGTCTGACGAACTGGAAGCTGAAGACAAACAGAAAAAGCAAAAAAGGGGGGAAGATTTGAAAGTCAATCCTTCTTCGAGCTATAGTTGAAATGTAACAAGTACTTAAGGCTTAAGCTACCTACCTGTTTTATAAGCACTACTGTGTATTAATGATTGGGGCTTCTTCCCAATATTCATCCCCCTTTTCCGGGGTTAGTATTCGTATATTCACATCACGTAATATCACAACATCGACACTATTATAATCCTCAACACACGAGTCGAAAAGTAAATTGGCATTTCTTATAGCCACTTTTATATTCATGTGATTCGTACTAGTACGGAGATACCTTGTAAATTAGACGCCTGAACAACATCGCTACGAAGTTACCAACATTCACCCGTCGTTGAACCTCGGTGGGAGTCTCGGTGGCTGAGAATAGAAGATACAGTCATCTACCTAAGTAAGAAGTCAATGTTGTAGTTCAACTGTTCGGCTCGTCAGGGGTCTATACCGACAGAGGTTGACCAATCAGACTGAACCCAAGATAGGACAAGCAAAGCAAAGACAACGGCCTTATATAAGATTCCCTAAGCCATAAAATGTAGCTCTCGGGTATAAACCCCTTACCTGCTTCGCATCATGACACCTTAGGAATCCTAGACTAGCTCGATAGGCAGTATACCTACTGGATGCTGAGACGGTGTTGCTTGCTTATAAGCTAGGTGAAGTGTTTGGCTCGTTCTAGATTTGATACTTACTAATATCTGGTTTAATCATTCATCCTAAGACGAAGCGTTCTCCGAAAAGTAAGTGTAATTAGCCGGGGCGAATTCGTAAAAGTAAGTTGTCTTCATGGTTACCTAGGTATGGCGATTCTGATAATTCAAGTGGTAAAGTCATAAAATGCGTACCTCCCACCGTCATATGAACTTGTAGGTCAATATTTTAACGAAGCCATTGTTAGATATGAAGTGCGTTAGGAAGTACCTATCTAGCCTAACACGAAGACTTCAAACCCAATTTAATCCATAAAAAAACACCATTTTTCCCTATAGAAAGACACGTTATCTAGGTACGGTCTACATATCATAGGAGGCACCCGCAACAGCGAGTGTTAGCGTGTACACTGTAGGTACATATCCGACATCGTTGCCGCTGCCGACGGACGGGAAAAAGGGGGGGTGACAAGCAATGACACGACACAGCACAAGAGAAACAACCCATCAAAGACCGAATACCTAGTAAGTAAGTAAGTAAGTAAGTGTACCTAAGAGATAAATTAGGTAAACATGAACCGAGCTCTATCTACCCGTACGCAAGCCTTAACAGAGGGATACTAATACAGATAGCCTGCTACCTAGGGATACCTCACATCGCCCTATCGTCGAAGACTTACACGCCGAGGAGACAACCCAACCCCCTTACATCGCGACACGGCCCTTCCACCCACCCCAACCGCCTCGGATAGTAAGTGTACCTACCTAAGGTACCTACCTATGATAAGCCACCTCCCAAAATCCCCACCGTCAATCCCCTACGTACCTAATCTAGGTATCTAGATAGACGCCCTCCGACTAGCCTCGACCTCCCTCGTCGCCTCCTCGAGGGACTGCCTCGCCCTCTCCACTCGCGCGCGCTTGCTCGGGACCTCCTCCTTCGTCTTCATGTCGCGCGCTACCTCGTCGATGACGACCGAGGCCTTCTTGCCCTCGGCCTTCCGCTCGCCGCCGCCGCCGCCGTCGTCCGCGTGCTTCTTGAGGATGCCCCTCGTTGCTGCGGCAGTGGCAGATCCGGATCCGGATCCAGATCTGGTCATCTTCTCCTCCTCCTCCTCCTTTTCCATCTCCCTTTCCCGTTCCGAGACACGAGAGGCGTAGGCTTGGGCTTGGGCTTGGGCTTCGTAAAAGTACTCTCCTTTCTTGCTTATCTCGCGCGTGGCTAAATGTTTCCTGGCGGCGATATACGGTACTGCTGCGCTCGCGAGTCCTGGGATCCCGTCCGGAGTGTGAGCCGAGCATGGGATCGTCTTTCGCCGCGGGCCGTGGAGGGCCAGGTTTAAATATTGGCCCTGCCGCGAGGGCTCGGGGGTTGGTCTTGTCATTGGTATGGCCCGATTCAGTGTCAGGGTTTTGTGTCCTTGTCATGGCATGGCGAATGAGGATGCTGAAATACGGTTATATGCTCATGTTGCCATTGTGCGGGCCGTCTTTCGAAACAACGCCATTGTCTAGCACCTTGTCTGCCCGCGAATAAAGACGTGACACCCGTCAGGGTCGATGTAGCAAAGTACCACAACAACCTTGTGCTATCGTACCAGGCGTCACATTTACTTGACTGTGGAAGTTTATAATAAATCGTCTTCATGAATATTCTTGATAATGCATCGTATGCGCTGTAAAGCACACCAATGCTTTTGCTATGTACAGAAGACTAGATACTACACATATTACAGTCTTTTGTTCATCTGTCTACGAAACTCCCCTTAGACTCTAGACTGAATAGTAGGTATCAGCACCTTCCCACCATCGATGAGCTGCAAGAAAACGTGGCAGATCCCGCGACATCTGGTTGAATAACTTGTTATTTATTTCGCAGAGGCAAGCAGAAAAGAAAAAAAATTCAAAGTACAGGATTTCCATGGAAGCAGCACTAAGCAAAGCGTAGTCCCTCCCAAGCCGTCAGACTTCGTGGAATGCGGTAACAGTTAGGATAAATGTCGGAATGAAAAGGAGGTCGTCAGACTGTGGGAATCTGAGTACAAAAGGAAATGTAGACGATGCGTCTTATCAACACAACTGATCAAAGGATTGGGTATCTGTCATAATGAAGAAAAATCGGCTTTCGGGACCGTACCCTTTGCAATTAACAAAGGACCTCGAGAGCCTACTGCCCGAAAGAATTGTGCCCTTTGTGTGCATCTTGGAGAGCTATACGATAGTTAGCGAATATTCAAGAGCGAGATGAAAATGTACCAGATGTTAACTTACCATGTAGCACATTAAGCTGGCCAGCCCGGTCCTCGCAGGCAATTTGAAGACATGAGCCTTCCACAAGGTCCAACACGACACTGTTGGGCAGTTCCTGGATCTCTACGTCCGGGATGTAAGGCGCTCGGAAATCGGTCAGATGGTAGCGCTTGACGCCTACACCAGCGGCCTTATCGTTGGCCTTCGCTGAGGCGCCTTGGACAGCATTGAGGAATAGGAACCCCTGCGTGTCTAGGCACATGCTGCGGCGCTTCCACAGCAAATTATCGGGAAACTGTACGTTAACATCACCCATGTACGCGACCACGGCCGGCTGGGACAGGGACATCTCGGTCATCGAAGCAGCGAGCTGGTCTGCATCTTCTTCGGCTACGGTTGGGGATATGTGAGGGCTCGCAGTTCTGCGATTCCCACCAAGAGAGTTCGACAGACGTCTGATGAATCGAGACGCTCGCTTCTTAGATTTCTTGTCCTTATCAGTTGAATTCTTGTCATCTTCCCCGGAACCACTGTCGCTCACGACGGCAGGCGAACCGAGAGGGGTTGATAGCGGGTTTTCCCGCTCGCGAGAAATCGATGAACGACGACTTGAGATTGACAGGCGGCGGGCGAGGCCACCGGAATTTTGGTGAGTCGAAGGCGGTCTGCTCGGAGACTTCGCTCCGCTTGGAGACAGAATTGATAGGTTGTCAGTCGACTTGCTGGCGATCGATGTCCGACGATCCTTGATGAATTCTTTAACTATACTCAAGGAAGATCGTCGGCGCTTCTTCTCAGTTTCGTCAAGCGATGACTTCTCGTCACGCCTCTCTTGGATGGTCTTCGTAGGAGTTTTAGACAAAGGAGGTTGCATTGGTTCAGCGCTATGTTCAGACACCTCTGCTCTCTGTAAATCCACAATGAGCGGCGATTGCTTCAGTTCGAGCTGAGGATGATCATTATGACTCGAATTCGCTTCAGGCTTCCTGGGCAAGCTCTGGCTAGGATCACGTACAATCCTTGCAGTAACCTGTATTGATTCGGGCCGCCCGCGTGGGTTCTGTGGTTGATTTTCGAACATAGTAAGTCGGCTGGCTACAGACAGAGATCTCTCACGAGTTATTCCGCCAGGAGTTTCGGGTGTTCCCTCTCTAGATGGCTCGGGTGTAGGAGTGAACCGCTGGAGCGTATCCGTATGCTCAACGACAGACGGCGATCCCGACGGCTCTCTCAAGCTCTGCCTACGAACACCGAAAAAAGTCGAAGAGGGCGCCGCCGTTTTAGGACGAGCATCTTCCGGGCCGGTACTACCTGAAACCTTTTCTAAAGCCTTGATCCTTTGGGAAATACTCGATCCGAGATTGTTTTTCTTAGCTTGTAAACCAGCGTTCGACAACTGCCGTGTGACGGTGTGTAAGTAAGCAGCACCACCCGCCGAGACGCTTCTGGCGCTGCTTTGCGACACGTCGCCGGGATCTAGGAGAGCCCCACGCATAGGGTTCGAGGCCGTGCGAGATAGCTGAGGCGCTGGTTTAAGGGGATTGGTGTTGGGGAAAACAGGAGTTATGGGGGACTTCGACACGAGCATAGGTTTGGCTTCTTGTAGAGTTGCTGATTGCAGCTCATCCATCAAATCATCGTCGAGAAGGGGGTCCGAAGATTCAGAATGAGACGTCCTTTTTGATAAATCGGTGCGAATTAACCCGACGACGGTCCTGCATTTGGCCGAATTCTGGGCTGAGTCGTTGACCTCGTGGTCCGTTGTGGACAGTTCAGCCTTGCTTTGTTCTCTGTCTTCAGCAGGACGCAGAACCGACTTGTTTGGTAGGGAAGGGACAGGCTCGGCAGGAAGAGTGATATCTGGTATGGAGAACTTAGATTTCAAGCTCGGAGTTATAGATCGTTGTGAAGTCGGGGTCTTTGGCTCGTTGGACGAAAACTTGGAAACGGGCACTCCCCAAGGCGATTTAGGTGCCTCCTCAGTTGTAGGCTGCACAATTTTGTCTGTAGGAGCGAGCGATATATTCTCAGCTGGATCATCCGCTTCGATGGATTCGCGTATTCCGTGTTCTGTTGTTTGGGCGGAATGGCGTGGCTCTGGAATTTGGGAGGGTTTCTTAGTTGGTTTAAGATTCCTCACACCCAAGACATGGCCGCCGTGCGTCTCAGCTTGTGATCCTTTAACCTGTTCTAACTTGTCTTCCAGGCTAGTCTTCGCAGCACCGATTCGTTGTTTCCTCATCTCGAGTAGCTGTCGAGATTTCTTTTGGAACTCTGTCTCCTCAGGCTCTTGGCTGATCTCTTTCACTGCTTGCACGGTCTCATCAGTTGACTCGGATAAAGATGATGCTTTCGTAGATGCACCTATTTCAGATGATGATGCTGCCGTTGGGGAATTCGGATGGGAATCAGACGTATCCTCGGTGTGGACTGTCATCGGCGTTGGCGGGTCAATAGCGATACCAGAGTCAGCGTGGGACACAGTACGGTGACCAGTCTTGTCCTCTATACGTAGCGAAGACTCGGATTTGCTATTGTATCCATCCGATACTCCAGTGATCTGCGACTCTTCTGTGGGTGGGACCTGCTCTGAACCGCCGATACCCATATTCTTCTTTTGCTCCCTTAGCTTCATAGCCTTCATCAATCGTGCCTTTTCAGGAGTCAACTTCGTATCCTTTGTTGATAGAGCTGTCGATTTCATAGACGCTCCCGAGCTTGTCGCGGGTCGCGGCGCCATTTCGTTGGTGTCTTGCGGAATTTCAGGGATGGGTATGGGCGTTGCGACAGCAATATCTAAAACAGCTGGCCGAGGATCTTGTACCTTTTCGGCCTGCTCTGAATCATGAGATGATCCTTTTTTAGTAGCTTTGGAAAAAAATTTAAACCCTGCCGGTAGGGCTGCGATGGGGCGGAAGTTGCCAGCAGTCGAAGGTCTCTTGTTGACATCTAAAGATGGACGTGGGCCAAGCTTCACCTTTGGTTTGCCATAAGTGTGTGTCGTGTAGCTGTACATGTCCGGCCGCGTGGACTGGGAGGATAAGCGTGGAGCAGCTTCAGACTTCGAGGCTGATGTCGGTCTGCCAGCTCCTGTAAACTCGGGCGGATTGGCTGTCGAGGCAAAATTAGCTCCTTGCGGGGCGGAGATCTGTTGGCTGTCGAGAACTGCATGTCGTTCCGGCGGCGGTGAGTGAGCGGGTACTGAATAGACCGACGATGCGCGTCTGTCCTCTTCTTTGACTGTCGACTGTCTTTTTCTTTCTCTTTCCTCTTCTTCTTCCTCCTCCGCTATCTCATTCAGTCTTCGCCGACGTAAAGAACTCGAGGAAGATGACGATGACGCGGAACCCGAAGCAGCATGAAGAGAACAGGCCGCGGAAAGTTTACTGTCCTTCAAGTCCTTGGCTACAGATATTTCGAATAAGGTATCGTATGGCGCAAATCGGTCACAGACGGCGTTGAAATGCACTGCGGCACGAGCTATATATAGCAACATTTGCGCATTAGCCCGTCCTCTTGTCCTATCTTCTTCCTTCTCCTGTATATCGACCATACGATATATGGTATAATGCGGCATATATCCCCTAGTCGCCCAAAAAAAAAATAAGAAAAGGGGCGTTATAATCGCTCACCTTGAATAAGCCTTGAGCAGTCCTCAGGTTGATACTTTAATATCACCTTTCTCCGCCTATACTTTAGCAAGCCGTACAAGGGCGATACATCTTCGTACTTTGCGATCGCACCACGGATCTCGACGATGCCGCCATTTCCCCGGCCGAAGAGTTCAACTTCATCACGATTGGCATATTTGAGAAGAAACCTGTGAAGTTAGACTTGAGTCAGTGTCACAAACTCATATGAAAGGTAGTAGTGTAAAGAAAGATCGAAGTTGTCATAATGTATAGCTATGACAGAATCATAGCGCAACCAAAACAGATCAAGAGGTTGGCCTAGAAGAAGAAAAAAAGTAAAAATGAGAAAATTTTCGTACCACCCCCCGGGATCAGCGATAGCGGCTTCGTGGGCTTCTATGACCTTCGCATCGTCCAGTCCATTCAGCGACATTATTCTATTAGGACGTAATCGTCGGTGACGGCTCAACTTAGAAGTTGAAGAAGGGAACTAGGAAACTTCCGTGATGGTATTATTCGATGCGGCGAAGAATTCTGCTAATCTATAACGAGCGAATGGGCGTCCGAAGTACGAGGAAGGATCGTGGTGGTTGTCCGGAACCAAGAATCAAGGCCAATTCAAGGGACCGGCAGTCTGGCTCGACATTGAGGCAACACCATCCGCCAATGATGAAGTATTTTTTTTAATAAATTATTCACCAAAAGAAGATGTAGATGTCGACGCGCACAGCATGAAATAATGCGACTGCACAAAGAGAAGAAAAAGAATTGAAGTGGTCAAAAAAAAAAAAAAATAAAGGGTGGAAATATAATATTAAGCTCCGTTAAGGGGAAAAGGCAGGAAATTCCAATAAGGGGTTCGAAGAATTATTATTAAAAAAGAGCTCCCGTTCTTAGACAAGTTTCAACTAATAGGTATAGTTAGGTAAGTATCAACAATACCACCAATCAATTATCTAATAATTGCCCAGCTGTGTCGAGGTATGTAGATAAGTCAGGGATCAGGGGGTTTAGAGTTGTCCGGCGTGAAGAATGTGTGAACGCCCGAGCGCTAGTAGTAATAGATGGTATGTAAGTAGAAGGAAGGTAGGACCGTAGGTATGTCTTTCCGCAAGGTAGAATAGAAACTCCTAAGGTAAGACAATGCTATACTCAGAGGCGTTATCGACGATGACGACGGCGACGTCAGTAAAAACTGGAATCTGGTGGTAAGAGAATGGATAGAAAGATATAAAAAAGAATTATAGAAGGTATAAATTACTATAAGAGTAAAATAATAATAATAATAATGAGGTCAAAAGAGTGACAATAATAGTTAAGATATAGATTAATAGTTAATAGTAAATTATAAACAAATCTCTACCTTACCACAACCACTGATGCAAGTGAGTATTTAACACTACACTAGCGAAAAGGTTGAAGAATTACATGAAAAAACAAGACAAGATAAGGCAAAGGAGCTACTTAGTATGTATTGTAAAAGGTATTGTACTAGCAAAAGGGTTTACAAAGGGGGGAGAGGGAGGGATGGGAAAGATCCAATTTGGACAAGGGTTTAAAAAACATGTGGTAGTAAGCTTAAGATATGAACCAATCAGCGTTCGTCGTTCGTCGGGAGAAAGAAAAAGGGGATATCGGAACGTGCATATGAGATTACGTACCTGGTACCTACATTTTGTGGAAATACATATGTATCTCAGAGATTAGCCTGTCCAGAGTCAGCATTGTGCGGTACCTAGGTAAAATTGTAAAGTACTGGGTACCTCCGAGCACTGCAAGTTGAATGCCTACTATATAGATTTAATTTAATATCTTTTGGGGATTTTGTATTGGTGAAATGATGTCCAAAAAAAATAACTGCTAGTCCAATGAACTAATCTTTGAAATTGTTAAGCGAACAAAAAGATACGTTGTATATAATTACCTAGGTACCTATACTCTGCTACGGGTTGTAGGTAATAAGTATGTATGGCCTTAATAACAGTTTACATAAACGGTCTGACGGCCCCAGCCTATAAGAAACGGAAAAGCGCTAATCTCGAAGCACCCTGCATTAGTCGATTGTGTTTTCGATTATTGGGCTTTTGCTGAAAGCCCCTGCCAATCCTCAATGACGAGCTGCTACAGAGGTCCCCGCACTTCGAACGCACAGACAGAAACTGATACATTAGATATGTACATACGTCGTAAAAGTTACACAGTATATATGTAATTCTAATAAAACTGTATCTCCTTTTTTTCTTTTTCTTTTTCTTTTTTTCTTTACCTCTCTCTCTCTCTCCTTCACTTTATTGGTTCCTTTTCTTCAAGTCTTCATTTACTTTTGATGCGGGAATGGCATCAGGTTTCCCTATGCCGACTTTACGCACGTTATATATGCCGATAGGTCAATATTAATTGGAGCATGTGGTATATAACAGTTCTGAGGATTAATTAGGAGAGACTTGTTATATGATAGGTACTTGTATGAAAGTACGTGCGTAGGATATTGACAGCATTGTTATAGAAGAACATTAATATAACGTGACATCGTGATGGCCCTCGGAATAGTCCGTTGTCATTATATCCTACCTACCATGAACATTTCCCACTTAATAATACATAATGTATCTGGGTCGTTATCCGTCCAGAACACTTACACAGGTAGACGGCCGAAAACTCTCATGCGTCTGCTGATCGTCGACACCTACCTAGGTAACCCAAGAAACCGCCAGTCGAAGTCGTCAAGTTGTTAATTAATAAGACAGCCAGCATGTATATAGGTTAGCCAGTGACGATATCGAAATTTATCCCTAGTGTAGTCTCCTTGGCTGGAATATCTGCGCGGCGCTCCATGAATCTGCCCGTAATACGTACATGCATGCCTACCTACTATGTAATACCACGGAATACGTGCGGCTGCTGCATGTAAAGCATCCACTGAGGTTGTAACCTTCCCATATGTTCGAAGAACCCGGACGAGCAGTAGAACCTTCGTAGAAAGATGAAGATCTCCCTCCCTTCTAAAAAAAACTCCGTACCTACCTACAGAACGAGGAAAGAAACGAAACGATGTAAAGCAAAGGGTCAAGTTTAGGTAATTGGAGGAAATAGTGTCTTTTATGGTAGATAGGTAGGTACCGTTATTCAATCGAATCTGATAGTCAGTGGTTAGTTTTAGGTATCAACTAGGTAGTTGAATAGGGTATTTAACAAGTTCTAATCGTCCTAACGGGAAACATCTACAACAGACATGGGCACCCAAACTTTCCCTTAATATACGACATAAACGGACTGTCAACAACCGTCTCTACTTACACTCAACTCCAAACATCTCGACGGCTCGGGCCAAATCGTCCTAACGCAAGGACCTTAGTCTTCCAGCCGAGAGGGACAGGTAGGTACCCTAGGGATATAAATAAGGCTTAGGCGTCCCGACAGAGTTTTCTCTCTACACCTTAGATACCGGCGGCACGTTTAAATTTCTCCTGCTCTCTCGGACTTGATATGTCAACTTATTTATACCACCCGCCACATGACACAGACTTATTAAGCTCTTACCATTTGGTAGCGAGAAAGGCACTGGTGTTGTTCGGGAACAGCAGAGCAACGAGGAAGAAGAGGTTATAAATCCATGTGCCAGGAATTGTATTGTATTCATATCAACTGTCGTGCTCTCAACACCAGAAGCGAGCGATCTGCTTAGGAAATATACTAGTAAGCCTAGTATTATATATCTCCTTAACATAGTATAATAGTTAGGCTGGTGAAAAACTGCCGCAAACCGCGAGTATACAGGCACAATGTAATCAACCAATCGGTCACTACCCCCTTTAGTCTTCACGTTCTCGAAGGAAAAGCTGCTAAACTTTTTGACATTGCATTCCATGCGGCAAAAAAATCCATGAGAATTCTGCAGCTACTACGTAACGTACACCTTATCATAAGTTCCATCCATGCAAAGTCAGAATCGTCATCATCGGTAGGCTTCGCGGTTCCACCGTTTTCGTCGCCTCGCCAAAAATTCAAGCCGTCGTTTACTCCTTAAGATATCTTCCCCTTTGGTAGAACATGAAATGACCGACCGAATCCGCCAAATTTCGTGAATTCTCACTTCACTGATAGGAACTTCGCAGCCACGAATAGGCCCAACGTCACCTAAAATATGTACACCATGTCAAGTCGTGAAGTGCGGCTACTCTTATCACCACCCAAATAACTGAATTGCTAACGCGTTGAAGTTTCCGAGCTTGCGTAGGCTGCTGATTCCACGATGAGATCCGATCAGGATCCTGACGACGGGCCAGTAGTACTTGGAGACGCCGTGTCTGGGGTGACCAGACCACTTGGATCCGGTATTGCGTCTGTGGAAACTTCTGGCGCATCGCTATCTTCTAAAGACGGTGGTTCCTCTTCGACGGGTCCTTCGATGACAGTTGGCTTGAATGTATCCCCATCATCGACCGGTATGATATCGTGACCTCGGCCGCTATTGCTAGCTGATATACCGATAGCCGGGGTGTCGCCTTCGGCTATCTTTTGCTTGGTGGAACTTACTATCAAGTCAGCCTCGCTGACCTTGCCGGTTGCACCGGCGCCGTCACCCTCTACACCAATTGGATTATCCTTGTTATTTTGATGGTCTAGTAGTGCGGCCTTGTCAAATCGAACGATCATACACGATAAGTTGTCTGTGCTGAACCGAGCTAGGGCATGGTCGACGAGTTTCTTAGAGGCGGCTATAGGGTCTTGTTCGTCACGAACAAGATCGACAGCATCCTGGTCGTTGCAAACATCCCAGAGCTAGGCACTTGTTAGCTATGGTTACCCAGGCGAAAGGTCGAACAATTCGAGAACTTACCCCATCACATGCGATGATGATAAACTCATCTATTTCAGGTTGAATGACAGTCTCGGTAGTATACGGGTGTCCGGTTACGAGGTCCTTCATGTAGGTATCGCCGAGGGCTCGGGTAACAGCCAATACTCCGTTCACGCGATTGTTAAGGATCAACCCTCCGGCATTCGCGATACGTCTCCCCTCATTCTCATCACTACCTTTGTGGTCATAGGAGAGGCGCAGAGCTTTACCAGCTCTACATAATATGATACGAGCATCGCCTACGTTTGCGGTGTACAAAACTCGCTGTCGAACCGCCGCATTTTTCAGCCTGGCATGAGCTGATTCGGGAATGGCGCTGTTAGCTCCATCGGCCTCAAGTTTCGCATCTTTGGGTTTCAACATTTCGGCTGCTTTCGAGGCGGCTGCTGCTGCTGGAGCGATGGCCTGAGAGCCGGTTGCTGAGTTCGAATTGGGAACGCGATCCTCCCAACGCAAGACGGCGATCGCTGCGGTACAGCCACTATTCTTAAGGGGCAACTTCTCCAGCTGTGTATCAACGCTGGTGAAAGTTTGATCTAGGAGCTCAGGGATGGGCGTATTCGGATGTCGTCGTATGGTATCTTCAAGGATGAGATGCAACTTCTTGCCGCACCAATCGGCAGCGAAAGTGCCGGCATGTCCGTCGAATATTGCGAAGTAGCCGTTATCCGTTTCCACCATATCCTGAGCGCTCGAGTCGGACTGAGGGCCCGAATCCTCCGACGCGGACTTGTGGGATTTTAGGCTCTTGCCGCCCGATTCCGAGAGGAGAGGTGCCGGAGTATGTAGGAAGTTGTAAAGAAATGCATGCGTGTCTTCCATCGTGCGGCGGCATTTCTTGTTCCTATCTTCCCAAACGCCGACGCGGAAAGTAGATCGTGGTCCAGGAACGGATTCGCCGGCCGAGTTATTGTGCTGACCTTGAGGTACCGCTAGCGATTGATCCTGTCTACCCAGCTTCTGTAGAGGTGTCTGATTAACACTATCGTTGTTGGTTCTGTTGACTTGGCCAAAATTCAACGAGTTCTTGGCGCTAGCTAGAAGACTACTTGCCTTGCTTCCAACGCCAGAACTCCTGCGCTTCTTCTCCGAGTTGCCTGTGTCAGAGTTATGACGACCCGGAGGACTGCCATTTCCGCTGCGCTTCTCGCCACTGGCAGCCTGATCAGGAGACTTCGTCGGGGTTGGACCGCCCGAAATAGAGTCGCGCTTTCGATCCGGCGACGGTGATTTCTTGTCAGGTTTTCCTTGTTCGGCGACAGCGGAATCACACTTCGCCGTAGAACTAGAGCCGCCACCAAACATTCTATTAAGCAGACCTCCCTGCGAAGAGAGACTGCGCCGCTTGTTTCCTGCCAGGTTTTCGGAAGATTAAGATTGTCGGCAGTGGAAGGGGGGTTGATAACAAGTCAACGTATGAGGATACACCGAAGTTGTTAAGCGATGCGGAGAAAGGTAGATCCCCCAGCTATTCTTAGTACGGCAGTATCTGGTGGGTGGACAAGAAAAAAAAAGAAGGACCACTGAACAAAGGGCTTGTAAAGATTCTGTTGAGTAAGTGAATAGAGAGAGTAGAGTGAATACTTTAGGGAAAGGATAGAGCTGTCGTCATATATTGAGGCGATTAGCTGGAGATTCTTATGACGGGTGGTACGCTAAGAAGGACTAGGGTTAGTCGATTTGATTAGAAAGCGCCTGGTAAATTCAAGGTTAGTCCTGTTTATATAGACAATGTAGACTCGCTTGGCAGATCAGGATGGTAACCGCAAGTACATATGTAGACCGATAACAGTAGAAAGGGAATGCTTAGGTAGTACTACGAGGTTCAGTAATGATAGGAAATAATTGAACACAAAAGATAGTAGAAAGCAGAAGACTCTGAATGGGCGCAAGTGGGCGCAAGTGGGCGCAAGTAGGCATAAGTGGGCGCCAGGTAGGATGGATACGCGAGGTACGACAGGTAGAGGGGTGTTATGTAGACAGAAGCAGAGGGACAGGACAAGCAAACAGGGATAGGAAGTATTGATGATGAACAAGCGATGCCCATTTACGTTGGGATAACATGAGATGAGGACTTACATAGTACAGGCCAATGAATATGCGTAAATAGTCGATATAGATCGAAGAGGTCGTGGTTGAACTATTCACTGATCACTGTCCACAACTTCCTGTTCCCTCAATTGCGTGGTATAAGGTGGTATAAGGTGGTATAGTACGCGTACGGGAGACTAAAGAGTTGTCGCGGGGATATGAGCAGGGACTTTAAAGCAGTGATTGTTTGTTGTAAGGTTGATAGGTGGTTAATAGATCGTGGGGTGTGTGATGTAACAAAAATTAAAGACGGGACGAAGAAGGGGGGAGATAATCGACGTACATAGGTACATAGTACCTACCTCAGGTCTGGTTGTTCCTACTGTACTGGTACTAAGTGCACCTAAACTTGAACTTACTGTATTGGTACTTGGATACGATACATCTTACGTGTATGCACAGTGGTTCGTGCGTCTGTACCTACATACATGTATGTATACTCCGTACTATCCGTATCAATAAGAGGTACGGAGTATATACTCTGTATTATGCACGTAGGTTAGGAGGTCCTTAGCATACATTCAGTCTACATACATCGTAATTAAGGTACCTAAAGTCCTACTAGATCCATCCCTTCGGAGCAACATTAGCAGACATAAATGATACCTACCAACTTAATAAGAAACACTTGATAAGACGCGGACTTAAAATTCGGGGCCACGGCCTCTCTGCCTTTAACACGTTCCCAACGCATAGAAAGGTATGCGGGTTAACCTATTACCCTTAGGTATTACCCTTGGGTATTTCACTTGGGTATTAAAAATATCCTGAGTCCAATGTTGACGTAAATACCCAAGATGCATGTGAGCAAACTCATGATCTAGCATGATGCACTATATAGTTTTACGTACTCTAACAACTTGATTAGTTAAACGTCATGTTTACGCTACGTATTACATAGTAGCGCTGTTATCCTCTTCCTTTGCTGTCCTCTCCCTTTGCCTTAGAGCAGGTTGGGTGGTCTACTGCATCTGACGTATAATAGGTCTATGTCATGCTATGGCTACACTCACGACAGATAAATGCTGCGTCAAGATATATATATCTGTATAAATACATATGTAACTTCGGTAATATATATGTACGGTAATAACTAAAATAGTAACTTATATAAGGTATATATATATATATATATATATATATGAGGTAGTTATAGGTATACTCGTATGCAAGTTAGAAATAGTACTACTGAGGCGTCTACCATCGTCATTAGAATTTAGAGTTGACGATGGCCAATGACGTAGCGTCTTGACTTACAAGTTCTGTGTAGCGTCGGATTATCTGTACCTACATTTAATTTGATACGGATAGTCCTCGTCTAACTACCTGTTATATTTTATTCCATAGGAAACATTCGATACTTCTACGGATGTGAAAAAATACCTAGGTATATATAATATATTCCTCATAGGCTCGTTAGGAGCAGAAAGTTCAACTGATGCAGCAATAATAACAAAACTATGTCAGGTATACATGCCGTAGCTAACTACCTATCCAGTGCAAGGCACACTAGGTACGTTGAATATAGGTACACTTGGAGTGCTAGCAAACTATGCCTCGATCTTTGCTAGATCGAATGCCATCCAACAGAGAAACTCGCAGACTTGTGGAAGGATTGAGCCGTCAAGGGCACCCGTCATATATAACTCTACGTTACTATCGGATGACGAGTATTCGTTCTTCTTAGGCGTGGTAGAATACTAGGTAGATGGGAGAGAAATATAGTTTCTCGAAAGCTCAAGAGAGTCTTCCATTGACCATCTTAGATCCAGAATTTGCCACGAGAGCCCCTGAACACTCTTGGCTGAGCACCGGTATGAAAGATGCTGATAATTGCGTGGAGATACTTTGCCCCCTGTAGAGAGGTAACGATATAGTAGACCGAGATGTGAGGCTCGGTCTATCCAAGCTTATACCGGGCCCAATACGAAGCAAACGGAACCCTAGATATTAACTGGGAGCTAAAGATGCAACAGACGTAGTGAATCGGGATGTGCCGCCGGAAGCTAGTCGTACATTATGTACCTATTTTCCTTTCCTCTTAACTCCCTTGCGTTTCTCTATTTCGAAAGTCTCCTAGAACCTCCTTTTGGTGGCTAGGAAACTACGGCTTATCGGTAGGTGCCAAGATTGGTTATAACTTGAGATGTAGAAGACATAGACCATCAGACTTGGCCCAGCCGATATTGGTCACGGAGAGACCAGCTACATCCTAACCCCTATTGCACGCAAATATAACTACCGTACAAGAAAGGCTGTAGTATCAAGAGACGAAAGACTGTGGAACATCCAATGTTTCTAGGATGTTCAATGTCTAACCGGAGGGGATTGAAGTGAGAGACCATGAATCTCGGTAATCTCATGGGTGTATTATTCGTACTCTTAGATTACCTAGGACGCTGCCTAAGGACAGGGAAGATAAACCTGGAGGTACTGTTGGATGTGGCGTGCAGGATCCGTAGACTCCAACTAATACGATTTTTCCAGATAAAAGAAGCCGTGTTCGAGGATCCCAGGTTAATTCTCTGGGAAGCCATGTTATTATTTAGGCGATGTCATAGATAGAAAAAAGAATCCTTGACGCAACCCCTCAGATCTACACGCTCGAAAACATACGCGTTAATACCACAGTTAATTCAATCTTGAATGGATCCCCCGCTATTGCAATCGTAAACATACTCTCACTCCCGATCTACTTCCTGAGACTGTCTAGACGAGCTTGGAGGTCGTCATCTCCGGGATCCCCGCCACCGCCGCTGCTGGGACCACCGATAGCTTGGGCGATCCTCCCTTCGGCGACTTTCTCGGACTGGATGCCTGTCGGGGTCTCTCCGAACTGTGGTGTGTTAGATAACAAGACTCACAACTTACAGAACTGTGTTTCACTTACAGCTTGATTAAGGTCAACCCCAATCTCCTCCAGAACCTGTTCGACAACTTCATCACCCTCTTCTTCTATGCCAACATCCATAGCATCATCAATCGCATCATCCATCATCTCCTGTCTTTCGTCCATAATCGCAGTCTCTCGTTCAAACTCCATAGCGATACGTTGTAGAGCGGGTAGGTTCATCGACCGGTTCATGCTGCCTAGAGCTACCGTGGCGCCTTTCATAGACTGCATCATTTGCTCATTGGTTCGGTGGGTCTATGGTTAGGTATCTGTTAGCCTAACACCGCCATCGAGTTCATCATCGATAAGGACGAACCTGTAGTCGTAGGGATATTTTCTGTAGCTGACTCCTCATCCCGTAAAACTTCTCGATATATCTGAAAGAAATCCTAAGCATTAGTCTGATATTCTTCCCCCCTAACTAATACTCCGTATTCGGACACGATGACCTACCTCCTCGTTCGTACGAGATCCTTGGCTTGGATCTTGGCCGCTCCCATCTGTCCCTTCTGTGCGCTCTGTTTTATTTGACCGACGAGGGTCTTCTCTTGTTTCTCTAGCTTAACTCGTACTTGGTCTAATTCTCGGACTGCTTTATCGATCATGCGCTGGTTCTTGCGCAGACGTTCGGCGGGCGTCATGCGCTTGCCGAAGGCCCACTCGAGGATCTAGAAAGGAACTCAGTCTTCTATCTTTATGTTTTTATAGATTACCTTCTGCAAGAAGTGGTTCTGTAACCTACGTTCATCGTTGTCAAAGTCGGAGTGCGTCGTTATGTTTTTATTGTTGTGGTTGTGTATGTGTATATAAGGGGATGCCTTTTGTTGGATTTGTCGATTACCAACTGCGAGGTATTCCACAATATAATAGTATAAACTACCGAATTGCAGCAGGTCTGTTGTGAAGATGTTCGAGAAGTGCTTTTGCCGATAAACTTGACAGAACTTGAGCTTTGAATGTACGAGTCTCTGTTTCTAAGTAGAATTCCGTTGAAGATATAAGTAATAGTAATTAGTTGCCTGGTAAATATGTAGGTACCGAGGATTAATTATGATTAACGGGAATCTTAAAAGAGATAGGTACGTGTACACAGTACATGGATCATCACTTTTGAAGCAGTGACGAATTACGACCTAGATATCTACTTTTATGAATAAATGCAAGTAATGAAGAATGATTATGTACGTATGCACTAGGTATAGAGTACAAAGGTACCTACCTACATGTACATATAGGTACTTTTGAGATATGTAGATATCAGTGCTCCACCAATATTTCGTACCCACATTGGTATCTTGATGTATGTACGGAATATACGGATTATAAGTTGAATGACTATCGGCACAAAGATTCTATCATCTATATAGCAACGTCATTGTTAATTCTACTACGATAAACAACAATATTTTATCTTAAAATATATATATATGTAAAAGGTAATAGAATATATGATGTGTTTATGCACGATCTAGGTAAATACATATGTATGTACCTATGAAATAACGTAAAATGTTTCATCTAGGAGGAAGTATATATACATTCCTAGGGTACCTTTAGGGTAGGTGGAGATTGTGCCGAGTGCAGACCCACAACCAATGAAAGCTTGTTATGGAATCATCCGTCATACTGTAATTTTTCGCCTCTCAATCGTTCCAAAACCAAACCAAAAAAAAAATATCACCACCCAATCTTTTTTTACTTCCCTACCTAAGGCATCTATCACGTCAAATACGCGCATCAACCCACTTACCTATCCCCGACGCTTTTTGACACCAGTAATGTCAACGAGATAATAGCGACCAAGATGAGCCAAGATTACGTCCCATCGAAGAAAGGTAAGGGTCGCGGACGAAACCGACGCCATGAACAAAACGACTCACCGTCTCCTCCGACTCCTTCCGGAAGACCTGGTTATATGACCGTCGGTAACGGATCGGCCTCGCAGCATGCCGCACACCTTCAATCATTAATCGAGAACGATTCGGGCTACGGTGGTAGCATTGCCGGCGATGAAGATGCTGGTTCATCGAAGCCATCTCTCGGCTCTTCTCGAACCGGTCCGTCCCTATCTCAAGATATGCCGCTGCAGCGTCAACATAGTCCGGACACTGATCACCGGAACCAAGCAGCGGCTGTTCATCAGTTATGGTATAACCAGCATCGATCGTCTCTAAACCGCGCCGTCAGCCGTGTTGTCGAGCTCCTCAAGACCCTCCAGGAAATGAACGTCACCTGGCCCGCACACTACCCCTCGGTCCAACGAGCCCGAACTTCATCTCCCGACCGAACCTCATCGCGTCCGGGATTACAGCATGCCTTTTCTATGGCCGGTGATTCATCTGCGCCATACAACACACGACCGTTGCGACGATCGATGACGAGCACCGACGATCATGACGTCGCGGAATCTAGTAGAGATGCCGAGAACAAGAATATGGCAGAGATGCCCAGATTGGTCACACCGCAGATTGCTCAAGAGTTCTCGGTCTTGAAGCTGGACCTCAAGCTAGGCGGTTTGCATCAGACCGAACTGGTTCACTCTCTTGAGAAAGGATCTGTCGCTGCGTTGCTGGATGGGAAAATCAGTTCCAGCATCAAACACTTACAGCTACTTCGCGAAAGGATCGAAGATACTTCTAGCAAGGTCCTGGTAACCGGAGATCTTAACGCAGGAAAATCCACGTTTTGTAATGCGCTGTTACGTCGCAAGGTTCTCCCAGAAGATCAGCAACCATGCACGAGCATCTTCTGCGAGGTATTGGATGCGAGAGAAAATGCCAGCATTGAGGAGGTTCATGCTGTTCACATGGATGCCATCTATAACCGGCACGACGAATCGACCTACGACGTCTTCCCCTTGAACGACCTGGAAAAGATTGTCCTTGACAACGCTACCTATATGCAATGCAAGGTCTACATTAAAGATGTGCGATCGATTGACGAGTCGTTGCTCAACAACGGCGTGGTTGATATTGCGTTAATCGATGCGCCAGGACTCAATTCCGACACGACGAAGACTACAGCCGTATTTGCGCGACAGGAGGAAATCGATGTCGTTGTATTCGTGGTCTCCGCCGCGAACCACTTCACTCAGTCTGCGAAAGAATTCATCTGGGCTGCTGCGGCAGAGAAGGCGTACATCTTCATGGTTGTCAATGGTTATGACCTGATTAGAGATAAAGAGCGGTGTCAAAAGATGATATTGGATCAAGTTTACGGTCTAAGTCCCCGTACCTTTAAGGAGTCTACAGAGTTGGTGCACTTCGTGTCTAGCAATGCCATCCCGACGCTCCCATCGCCTCCAGGCGGTCCAGATGGCGGAGGAAGCGGCAGCTCCAGTGGAGGCGGCGACGATCCTAGTGACGATCCCAAAGGGAAGGGGAAGGATAAAGAGAAAGTTCGAGACTTTGAAAAGTTAGAGCAGTCCTTGAGACGGTTCGTCTTGGAGAAGCGAGCGCGATCCAAGCTTGCGCCCGCCAAAACCTATCTGCTCAATATCCTTAACGACGTCAACGTACTGGCTACCGTTAACTCTGATATGGCCCAATCTGAACTAGAGCGAGTAACGCGAGATCTAGAGGAGCTTGAGCCTCTCCTCGAATCTTCCACGAGAGCCAAGGATGAGGTTGGTAACGAGATAGACCAAACTATCGAGAGTATTTGCGAAGATATTTACGACCACACCCGCGCCAGCCTCAACTCAGTCATTGCTCATGCTGGCGATGGAAATTCCGGTGTACCTTACCCGGGCTTATTCCACATATTTGAGTACGCCGAGGAATTAAAGGAAGCGATGTTATCGAAGGTTGCAGAGTCGGTCACCTCCTGCGAGGACTACGCACGAACGAGGACCGTTGGCGGTGTAAACGTTGTCAAGCAGCTCGGCATATTCCATCTCGGCAACGATTATCAAGACCTCAACTTCCGCTCCGACGTCATGTTCCGAAGAAAACGTGATATCCTAGCAAAACAGATCGACGTACCTACCGAGCTGTTGGATTTCGTCGACTGGAACACACTTATGCAACGCCAAGAGAAAGTTGCTGGTACTGGTATGGCCTTGACCGTAGCTACCGCTCTCGGTGGACGTATCGTTGGCGGTATGGGTTGGATGGATCACACACTGAATGTTGTGAAAATTGTTGGGAACGACAATCTCCGGAAGCTTATTATTCCCGGCATAGCTCTAGCAGGTATGTTTTATTGTGCTCGCCATGCTTGAATTGGAAACTAATCGTTACTATCTACAGTTGTCTCAGCTGCGGTCTACGTTGTCCAGCAGATACCGCATTCGCTACCTCACCGTCTGTCTGAGAAGATCTCAGCACAGCTAGCGACGATCGATTACGTCCACACAAACAGCAACCGCATCTCAGATTCCGTGCGCAAGGTTCTTCGCTTCCCTGCAGATAATCTGCGAGTTGGCTTGACTCGATCAGTAGAGCAGCTCGGCGCACGCCGAGAAGAAACCGTCAAGGTCCGCGGCGAAAGCGAGGTGGCGCTCAAATACTTTGGTAACCTAGTGCGAGAGAGCGCACACCAGCGCAGCCTAGTCGAAGACATAGATCTTGACGCGCACCCTCCGGCTTCTCTCGGTACGAGCACGTGAAGTAAGGCAACCCATCCACGTGCAGCATGAGGCGGCGTTCAGGGGGAGCAGACTTGATTTACAGGCATGCGATGTCATTTATCCCAGAGATTTTCTATTTCATTCGTTAATAGCACTAGTGGACGACGGCGGGAGGAAAAAAAAAGAGAAGGGATGAGTAACGCAGAATGAATGACGGATGAATTTTCTCGGTATCCTACCCTAACGTTAGGTTAGATGAGTATAAAAACTCTACTCCCCCGTGTGGCCTGTGGGCTCGCTTTTCCTATTCCACGCTCGCGCATGTATTAGTCCCATTAGGTTGCCCAAAAAAAAAGCAAAAAAAGAATACGATTTCTACAAGTTCAGCCTTCCTTGGGGAGATCATAATACATCGTGTAAAGAGTGAGCGAATGAGAGTGCCCCTTGGACCGGAAATAGTTAATATGAATAGTAGTGTTTTACGTACAATCCAGTCCGAGCTATAAATATTGCTAGCCTAATAATATCTAGAACCTAGTCGGAACCACTATTAAATAGGGTAGGCATCTAACGTCGATATACCATCTACCCGTGCGGTACGCAAGGTATTATTGGGGAATTCTCCTCGTGGGTGATAGATCAATACGTACGTCCCGAGTTACATCGGCTATCTCTCGAAATGCACGTAACAGGAGATCATAGTGAGGCTACAGAATTAATTTAAAGCGACAATCAAGGTTACATCTGGGCATCGAGGCTAACGCTTATGGTGTCTACCTGTACTCATTGGTAGGTAACCAAGACCGCAGACGACCTTTGCTAAGAAGAAAGATACCCGTCACCGAGAGAGGAAGACAGAAAAGGGAGGGAAGGAAGGAAGGGAGGGAGGAAAGGGGGAGAACACTAACCTAAGATGTCGTCTGTTTCTCTCCTCGCTACATCACCGGCCATACCCTTTCTGTAGGCATACATATCTCCTGCAGATGACATATACATACCTATATACAGCATGAACAGGAAGAAGGCGGACATGTGTGTGATATCCTACCTTAGGGTATGCTTTAGAATATCGGGTACCTCTGGACGATCTGCGTCTGCCTGTACATACCCGCAACCTACCTAACCTACCTGATGTGTACCTAAAGGAGGTAGGGAATCCCATTTCTTGGATATGATGACTGACAGCATAACCTCGTCATGGACCAATAATCTACGTGACTGATAGCATTCTCTCTCCCTCCCTCTATTCAGCGATGTATGGACCGGGTCCGGTCCGGTTTACTCTACATAACGTACTATGCGTGTAATCGCCAATCGGCAGAGCGCCGCACCGAGACAAGCGCTTAAGGGGGGGGGGAGGGTTGTCTTTTCGCTCGGGTGATACGTAGCAGATATGTGCGCACACATCGTCGAAGAATCCTAGTAGGTTTTTTTTTTTTAAGGATTTTTCTCCTTCTTCTTCCTCTTCCTCCTCTTTGCTCTCGAAGAAAGATACCTAACCTTTGCGTCATCGCTCTTTGTCCTTGGGAGTGGATTTCCCGATCATAATTGCCTACATCATACAACGTACATGATATATTGACGGAACAGGTAATCCTGCGTCCGGTATCGACCCGAAGATCCGGAGAAGCAACAACCTTTCGTTCTATGGTACGGGGCATGGGGTAGGGCTTACCCGTAGGCATGGACGAGGGGGACAGCTGTGTTACTTTGCAATCTGCGATGTACGTAGTGTAGGAATAGGTAGGTAGGCAGGCAGGTAGGTAGGTAAACACGCGATAGGGCTTGGGAACGATGACTGGCAGTAAGGTTGATCGAATCATCGTGTGTCGCCTTCCCCTCGTTCGCCAAGCGCACGGTCACGACGATTTCCCGCACGAAATAATATCCGTCAAACCCACGCAGAGAAATTTTTTGAAATAAACAAATCCGTCTGACCGCGGAATTCGCCCGTCTAATCTCCCCCCCTGTGGGTGCCAGACACCCTCCCTCCCCCCCTAGTCCAACACGAAACCCCTACGCCACTGCTATACTTCATCTAAGACAACACATATGTATCTCCGGACCGTACGGCTCGCAGCTAGTAGTATTCCGATGCAGAACGGACCGATCTCGAGCCTACAAATTTACCTCTCTTGCCACGTGGATCTCCGCGTGGGACGATGATGATGGCGCCGAGGCGGGAAATATACTGAATGTATCGAAATAAATGGAGAGAAGCTCGTCTGGGTCTATATTTAGGTAGGCTAGGTACTATGAAGTATGTACATATGTCGGAGGTATGTATTGTATTGTATTGTATTGGACTACCTACCTCCTACTGTTCACCGCCTCCTAGACCCCGATTCTATCAAGGCAAACTAAGGGCTGGTATTTTGGGAAAGCTATAATACCGCTGTATCTCGACATGACTCTATTCCCGATGTTGGCAGTGCCTTACAGAATATAGCAGATATATTGGGACATCGTCTCCACGAAGATGCTCCCTGGAAGGAGTACTTACCTCGAATGAAAGCCATGCTCCACACAGAGATCCATTCGCCTAGCATGAAGCGTTACATCAACCAGAGCTGTCATACATCACGTATACATTAGCCCCCCAGGTACCTAGCCTGAACCTAGCACGGATTGGCAGTATCGTTATATGACATGTGAACTTTCGTCGAGCAAGTGTTACTTATTGATAAAGCATCGGGAGGGTTCTCGTTGACAGTACCATAGTTCGTTCTGATATTGTGTTGAGTGCGCCACGGGCTGCTTTGTGCGGGTTCGCGGTAAGTAGCCATTCCGAGAAGGCCCTTCATAGGTCTGGGACGCGGTAACTATGCATTCCCCTACGTAGAGCTGGAATGAACATGAGGATGCTGGTGTGAGTGTTGGTGTTGAATTACTCCAAGTTCTTCTACTAGATACCTCCTATCCTTTCTCTTTCTCTAATGATCTGATATATGATATCAGAAATTCGGAAATTCAGAACATACCCATAGTATGATCATTGCTCACCCCTGAACCTTGATGTCGACCATCTATCTAAAACCTCAGATGTAAATTACTGAGCTCGCATGGCAGGATCTAAGCACACGGTTAGATCCTGCTGGACCAGGTTGCAGCATGGACCAAGTGGTTTGCTATGCTATAATGGCGGTTCATTATACAGGAAAGGCGTCATATGTCCATGCGTGTTGGCCAGCCGCGGAAGATCTTGTTCGAGCCGTGCCCAAGTCATATTCTACAGGCATTTTATGATATATGATATATAAAGTTATAAAGTATGTGAAGAGGAGGAGGGGGAGTAGGAGGAGGAGGTAGGTAGGTAAGGACGAGATATGATATGATATCCTGGTCAAGCTGTTGGTTTGAGAACGGCGGTTGGGAGTAGATACCTAACGGATCTTCGTCGACCCGACCGCTTTACTGACAAGCCACATTGATAATCATGCCGATGATCTTGTCCTTGAAGATAACCTGGACATGTTTGCTCCGCGTAGATAAGAAGGTTACTTATGGATATAATGCATAAGTATTATATTTAATTCGCATGGCTCGAATGAGGTAGTTGGTTATAATATCATGTAGGTGTATATAATGTGGTTGGTTGGTTGGTATGATACCTGTACGTAGGTAGTATGTATACCTAAGGTAGTATGGACATTGGAAGACTGTAAGTCGGGTTATTAGGTATCCTGAGCTGTACGGAGTACAGAACTATTACAGTCTACTCGAATACCATTCAGGTAGCATCAGGTAGCATGAGATCCCCCACTTCCCTTGTCCCTATAATATCGCCTTCCAGGAATTCGGGTCCGTTAAATAATCCCCAGGATTGTGACGAGAAGATGGTGTGTATCACGACGTGAACCTGAGGTGCGTGAAAAGGAACTATTGTTGCGCGCAAGGAAAATCTCGTTACCAACTACCGAGGTGACAGCAGCGAGACAGGACGTCGATCTACATACATACAACTTGCTCGTTCCTCTCCGTTCCTTTCTTACGACTTATGATGTGAAGACTTTATTAAGGCACAGTCAAATTTATATAACCTATATGGTAAGGAGGATATGTGATAAAACAAGCCTTGTGCAGAAATAAATCGTACCACTTGTGAAATTTACAACGAGGATTAATCCGGATTTGATTGGTTCAACGCGGACTTATACAGAAATGAATTACGTATCCGGAAACAAGACGAGAACTGAGCCATTCCCGTATGAGTTATAACCAGGCTGGCGCGCAAATTGCACTAACCCAAAGGATTCTTGAAAGGTAATATGGAGAATAAAATCCATGGACCATACCTGCTCCTACCACATAACCTGTATACGTGCTTTAACGCCGATTGCCTTACCGACATTACCTACCGGTAGGATACTTATAACTTGACCCAGTTCGACTGTTACATACCTACCTTTTTCTATTCCTCTCCCCTCCCCTCCTTCTCCCCATCCCTAGGACTTACGGGGGGGAGACTGTCCTAATAGAGGATCACGGGGCAATTTGCCATGCGGCCCGAGGGGACGTAACCGCTCTGTGATAACTAATGTATATGATCTATCATATTTCCAAAATGTGAGGTATGTAGTGCGTAGCGTACTTCGTACCTAGAAAGGATGATGAAGACATTTTCCTCCCCCCTCTAATTGCCCCTGTTCCGCCGTTACTATGTATTCATATTATTAACTAATATCGATGCGTGAGAATGGATGTCTTCCTTTTTTTAAGAGAAAGAAAATATTTTCATTTTATTTTTATCATTTTTAGCCTCTCTTCTTTTTTTTCTCCACGAGCGTGTTAAGCGCATATAATCTGTCTTAAGAGTCTCGTGGAAAGCTAGGATACCCGATCTTTAACGTGGTAACGCTTGATATTCCCCATTCTTCGGGCACGGGAACAGTGAACCAGAAAAGAAAAATATAGACAATCAAAAACATCGGATGACATACGTCTTATCCTGGGTTAGATACCTAATCTGGTAAGCAATACCGGTCTATGTAATGTATGTGCGCCAAGGGGGGTCGTGAGGAAACGGGAGCAAGGGTTATGAATCTCGGCTCCCTTGTCTGCATGACCACACACACTCTCAAGCCCTCCTAAACAACCAGGTTTATTACATACACATACCTAGTCCACAGCTCCAATGGTAGCCTTCCGATGACTGGGTGCGCGGTAATGGCCCTCAACAACACGGGGTCGTTGGGTCAATGTCAGCATCGGTAAAAACTTCCGTCCTTTTTTTCAAAAATATATGCCCAATTCTCGCGATCCCCAGGCTCACCTCGGTCTCTTGCTTTCTCTTCCACTAGGTAACCAAACCCATCTCACGAGGACGACAGCAACGACGAGAACGTCTCTTTAGCCGTGTCGAAGGAAAAAGGGGGCCATGCCAATGAACGATGTACAAGATCAAAGAGACACTGGCTAGGATAGGTCGGGCTGCCCGGGGCACGCGAGATCCGTTGCCCTCGTCCAGCCTACGCCTAGACCGCGGGAGTCGGTCGAGCAGCTCGACTTTCGACTCGCGGGAGAAGGTCCAGGTACGCCCAGATGGACCCGGTCCTCTCATCCTCTATGACGGGTCTCAGAATAGCGAGGACAGCATCGACATCTTCTTCGTCCATGGGCTGTTGGGCTCGCGCTGCGGTTCCTGGACGAAGGCGGGAGTCTGCTTTCCTCGTGACATTCTCGAGCGGGATTTCCCAGATACCCGAATTATCGCGTGGGGATGGTCCGGCACCGTAAGCAGTACCGGCACCTTCTCCGACCAGGCCGAGAGCTTCCTCGTGGATGTTGCGCGGGTCCGCACCAACACGAACCGTCCCGCCATCTTCGTTGGCCATGGCATAGGCGGGCTCATCATCAAAGAGGCCCTAGTCACGGCGGCAATGTCAAGGATTTATGGTACGCACGTCGAACTAGGCGACGTCTACCCGCAGACGATTGGTTGTATTTTCCTCGGCACACCTCACGCAAGGAGCGGGAAGCGTTCCTTGGGTGAATGCGTGGCCACGACCACGCTCTTGTCGCCTTCCGCGCCGCCTATTCAGCTCCTGCGAGCGCTGAAGGAGGCCGACAAAGCCTTTGAGGAACTGCACAGCACATTTCTCATGGTCTCGAGAGATATCAAGGTTATATGTGTGAGGGAAAAGCTGCTATCGACGATAACGGCCTCGGCCGAACTTGCAGCGGAAGTCGGTGGTGGAATAGAACTCGGAAAAGGGTCGATGCAGATGATGGTCCCCCGGGACTCGGCCGGTTACGACACTTTCAACGTGACGGTTTTCGACGCCTTGACGACCCATCAGGAGCTCACAAAGTTCAGGAGCAGAGAAGACCCGGGCTATATGCAGATGATTTCGTATATAGCTAAAGCAGCGGCTGGTCCAACGGCAGCTGAGCTCGAAGCGAGGGAGCCTCGAAACCAAGGTATACTAGTCCAGTGTTTCGGTACAGGGTGTAGAATTTCCTCTCTTCGCTAACACGAGCTTCAGAAATCCTTAATGCTCTCTACTTTGACACCATGGCTGAGCGTGAATCTCGGATAGATACTGCTTATGGTGATACGTGTGACTGGATCCTATCGCCACAGCTTTCTTCGTTCCCAAAATTTCTTCAATCCAAGGACCCGATCATGGTAAGTATCTCACGTCGTGTATCGTTCCGAGGTTCTTGTTTAAGGCTAGGCTCGTTCAAGATTACTGCCGATTTGGCAGGATCTTAGATGCCTATCGGAGCAAATGCTAATGTTGACTGCCTCAGTGGATTAGCGGTAATGCCGGGTCCGGCAAATCGACTCTCATCAAGCACATCTGGCGATCAGAGAAGTTCAGGCAGCAGCTTCATGAAGGCTGGGCGGCCGGGGGCGATCTGCACATAGCCTGTTTTTTCATGTTCGAAGGCGGCAGCCAAATCCAGAAATCGTACGAAGGCTTCTTGCGAAGCTTCTTATACCAGATCCTGTCCGTGAGACGAGATCTCATCAAAGTGGCCTTTCCTAGCTTCTTTAACGTTCCTTGGCCACCGCCCGTGCTATTCACGACTATCAACAACTTGAACCAGGGGTTCTATTCTATATTCGCTCACATGTCTGAAAAGTTGCGCCTCTTCGTTTTCGTCGACGCGCTTGACGAGTATCGCATCATAGAACGGAAAGATCAATACGAGCCGAACGAGCTCGATATCACTTACAAAGACACAGGCGACGAGGTTTGGGGCCAGAGCAAATGGGCTACGGATTCGCATGCGGAGTTTGCGAAGATCGTTTACAGTATAAGCAATAAGGACACCGTCAAGGTAGTCGTCACAACTCGGGAGCTTCCTGTGTTCGAGGACATCTTTGCCGAGTTTCCAAGGATCCGACTCCAAGAGCATACCGAGAGAGCGATCACACATTATGTAGCAGGTCGACTTGAAACCGAGGCTCCAGGGCTGCCAGACACCAAGAATCTCTGCAGGGAGATAGCGCAGAAGAGTCACGGGGATATCTTATGGGCTAGGTTGGCCATCGACATGGTAATCGGTTGCAGTCTGCGCACGTTAAGGAGTATGTTAAACTCCTTACCGACGCACCTCGGAGGCCCTGCCGGCCTGTATATGCGCATGTTAGAAACCCTGAGTCCCGAAATCCAGCATAGCGCGTATAGGATTTTTTGCCTTATTATCAGAGCACACCAACCACCTAATTTAATTACTCTCGCGCTCGCCGAAGAGGGTTATGTGCATCCTGAAACGGGCGAGTTGAGGATCGCCTACGACGAAGAACATCCTCTCACCGCGTCTATTATTCAGAAAATGTCCGACCGGATGCAACGCCGATTAGAAGATTGCTGCGCCGGCCTCCTTATTGCCGAGGCGGGATATGCCACCAATTCCAACTCGACCGAGACGGAAAAGCGGGTGGTCTTCTCACACCAAACCGCCAAAGAATGGGTGCGTCGTAAGGATATATGGGAAAAGCTCCCGGGTTGCAAGCCTATTCACGATATCGATATCGACTTCTCGCTACTCAGCGGATTTGCGAGACACATCAAACTCTTGGGCCTCCTCCGTCCTCCCGTACTGGCCTGGCCGAGCTGGCGATTTCGACCAGAGGCTTGGCTGCTCATCACGAGCGCGCTTCGATACGCTGAGATGATCGACAGCGAGGTTGCCGACGTAGACAAGTACTGCAAACTGTTGGATGAACTAGATCGCACATGTCAACGAGCCTGGACCACGGCACTGCAGAACCATAAGCCGATCCACGAAGACCCTGATTGGTACGATGCGAGGCTCCCCAGTCTTTGCCAGAAACACTGGGCAGGCTTCGAACCGATGGACGCCGGCAAATCCCCCAAGCGGAAAGATTTCTTATCACTCACCGTCCAGGCCAGCTTGGTACGGTATACCGCCGCGAAATTAAGTGAATTGGAGGAGGAAGAAAGGGGCAAGAAAGCACAGGAGCTTTTGCCCTATGTAGTAAGTCCAAAGGCCGAGGGCTTTAGCGCCTGTGCTGGTCTGAACGGAGATTATTGGGACCTCCATCATGATATGCCGGATTCTCGCATTCTAGAAGTCTTATTTGACGCGGGGGCAACACCACGAGACGACGGAAAGGTATGGCTGAGGGCGCTGAAGGCGGGACGTCATTACTTCTCAAGGGGTAGCGTGACGATGTCGCATCTGCTAGAGAAATCGTCTAGCACGAGACTGATGAAGAACCGAGAGAGATGGGTCGCGGCTATCAAGTCCATGTTGCAACACGGTGCCGACCCGCACGCCGAAATTCAGATCACGACCGGAGAAGGGGAGAACCAGTCCACGTCTACGATAGAGGCCATAGACTTAATACACCAGACGCTCGACGGAGAACCCGAATATGCCTTCGAGCTGGTCGAGATGGAAGTCCTAATGGGCAGGAGAGGCAGCATTGGCTTTGGGAGATGAGAAAGATATAGGTGTATCACATAGTGCACCTAATTTAGAAACGAGAAGTATGACATGGGAAAGAAGACTGGGTTGGCTGGGTCGTGTTAACGAGGAATTAATGAGGTTCCAACTAATCAGGGTCGGACTTTAAAAACCTGATGGAGGATTACAGGTTAGTATACATACATAAGTGTACGTCCGCGACCACGACATCTGTCGCCTTACCGACGGAGTCTTGGATAGGAAGAATATCTACTGCTTACAACAGCGTAAAAAACGATTGTAGCGTACTAGAAAAGAGCCAGGACGGCAGCCATAGATAGGTATAGATTTAGATGCCAGAGGTAACGGGGTCCGTACTGTGAGCATCCTTTTCTGATGAAGACAACGTGTTAAAATCACTTGCACCACAACCCCTGTATAAGATCCTAAAATATTGATTTAAATTCATGGAGATTTTGTAAAGACTGACGACCTCTAGTACTTTTACGTGGGCGATGGAACAAGGTCGGAACGATCATACATGCATTAATGTCATTTATTTTGCAGCATGTCAACGATGTTCCTTGCATCTTTAATAAGGCATCGTAGTTGACCACCGTTACCTTTGAAGGGTTTAGTTGCTAAAACTCATATACTTTACCCCGATAGTATCACGACCTATCATTTTTATAAGGTTGATGGGGTCAGGGGGATGAGAGGAAAAGAGAAAAAGGTAGAAAACCATGACAGTAATCATCAGGGCTCTCTTTGTTCTGCATGTAGCCAGCCTTGAGAGACTGCTAACTCAGAGCGCGTTCTAACAAGGACTAAGCCACGGTTATTACCAGGAGCTGGGGAAAACGCAGTGGCATGGCATATTGCTGCGCGCTTCAAGATCTCATCATCTGATTGTACATACGTGTTTGTGGAAGTAGATCTAAACGACTTACTTCCTGAGAGGGTTCCTGAGGAAATATATTATAACTTACTCGGAGTTCGTACAGTTATTTGCACCCGTAAGCAGGGAAGCGGGAGAGAGACCTTCAATACACAGTTGGCCTATTTACCTATGTTTCCTGGAAGTTGTAGCTATCGCGCGTTTCTTGACATGCTTCGGTATCTTTTCTTTCCGCTTCTCGGCCTTTGCTTCTTTGACAGCTTGCTTGCGTTGCTATGATAGTATCAGTATGCTGTTCTTTGGGAAAATCATGAAATGAAATCGGGTGCAGAGAAGTGATGTGAAGCTATAGCTGGACAAGGCACAACGAACCTTTTTCTCATCTTTATCCTCAAATCGTTTACCCCGGGGAGGCCCCTTTGAGAATTCATCTGCTTCAATCCCATCATCGCTGCTGAGAGCTGCTCCATCATCCGAGTCGTCTTCTGAACTCAAGTCTTCGGTTGCTACTTTTGATACGACTCGGTCCGCAAGGAGATTCTTATAGACAAGCTTATCTCCCTCGCCTTCTCCTATCACCTGCGCATCCTTCTCGATGTCATAGACCTGCTCTAATGTTTGGGGAATATACTGATTTCGGAACACTTCGTTGTCTATCTCCTGCTCGGCGACCGTCACCTCGTCGCTATTAGATGACAACCTAGACTCATACAACTGTCCGATTGCTACCGACAAGCCTGGTTCTTCTACCGCGCCCTCTGATTTGGTGATAAAGTCAAAGACCTCCCGATCAGATAATGTATCGACGCCCTGCCTACGGAAAAAATCACCAGTATTTTTTATATCCATTCGAAGAAATTCAAGAGATCTAGGATGATCATGCTCGACACTCTGGGATACATCTATGATGTAGAGCTTCCTGGCATTATAAAGGATATTGAACTCGCTGAGATCCGCATGTACCAGCCTGCATACTTGGTACAGGCGTCGCATGATACCTAACAGCTGAATATAGAGCTCTCTCCATAACTGATCGGCTTCGTCGCGGGGGATAGCAGCATCGCGCAGTCGTGGATATGCATAACCCTTCCTATCTCCAAGGAAGCTCATCAAGAGAACATGTAACTTGAGATGTATAGGTTCAGGGCAAGGAATAGCAGCAGAATGTATTCTTCTTAAGTTGCGGAACTCCTTTTCAGCCCATAGTTTAACCATCTTTCGATTGTTGCCGTTGTCCGCACCATGTTTAAATCTGTGTTCGCCGGTAATATACTTTTCACGGTCTTTGAAGACCAATATAGCCGTCTTATAGACTTTGATAGCTCGTTGAACAGGCGGTCCGTCAACATCAGGGTACGCGACAGCGCCATATACGTTGGCCTCTTTTCCTGTGCTGATCACACCGTGTATCTCGCTGACGAGGTCACGATTAATTATCTTGTAGAGAATCATGCGAGTTCTCTGATCAAGAACCTGCTCGCTCGTAGCCCTATCGGCCTTGTCTTTGTCGCGATCCTGCCCTTCCTTGACATCATCGAGACGGATCTTAGCAGCATGTTTTCTGAGAGCCTCGACTTGATCATCTACTCTAGCAAAAGTGTTGGCGGTTGGTTTCTGTTGAGTGGAGTTTAGAGGTCTTTGTCGGTTGAAGTTTCTTGTGACGTCTGACATTTCAACGGATGAATTGATTTCCTCACTTAATCCGCTGTCCATGTCGCTGTCGTTGTCGCTGTCGCTGTCACTTTCTTCGTTTAATAATTGCGGAGACCTTGGAGGCATCTCCGCGGATGCATTATTCTGCATGGTGGGTATTCGTAGTGGAAACAGTCAGGGATATGAGGTTTGGTACGATGAGTTGTAGAAAATGGGGACTGGTGATGAAGATTAGAAATGAAGATTAAAATGTTGAAGGAACGAAATAATATTATTTCATGTTCAAATCGATAACATCATAGTAAAATATTCCTTATCTTATCGTGGACGCATTTACATAGTGTACATAGGTACGCGAAAGTATAGATCACATGATCTAAGAAGGTACTCGTCTAAAGTATACATTTAATCATGTGACGTATCATCCGCAATAAAATCTCAGCTTAAATCTCTTGAGCCAAGAACCAAGAGTCCAAGACTCCTAAACTTCCCCTATTACTATTCGTATATACTACGTAAATTTCACAACCTGACGATGCATACCTCTTATCATGCACATATATCAATCAATATTGCCCCTTTCTTCACAACTCTTATCAGCCCCGCTCTTCAACGTTACATGAGCCTTCGAACAGTTTTTGAGCCGGAGTAGCTTCAGCAGCACATAACTGAAGATGATTCGTCCATCGTCTATATACTCTAGTAATCTAGCAGGAGAAAGACTCCGGAGGCATGTCCCCTTATAGCGTTTATCATTATCATATTGTAGATCATATACCTAAAGGACGGAATGACGGCAATCTTTTCATCCTATGGCAACTTTTACATGGACCTCGTCTTCATCATATACTTAATGTCTAAGTCCTTAACGTTACGTAGGTATCTACTTCAATATACCTGTTTAAGAGAGATGATTAGAAAAAGCATTTCCCAAATGTGACCATGTTTCTTCGTCTATTATACGTGTGGTTAATCACATTGTCTAAAGGTCTGTTGATATCGTGTATTTTATATCAAATCGGAAGCTAACCTCATCCAAGTCTCACTCGTAACCTCAAGGCTTGTGGGAATACCAACTGTTCCTTTTACTACGTTGAATTCTGGAGCCTATCCGATCACTTCTCTCAAGGCTGTCGTAGTCCATTCAAATTTCGCCGATACCCGTGACGAGACGGGTGAGACGTTGATCCCCCCAAGCCTGCAAGATTTTGCCGAGACCTTTGTAGATGACTTGAAAAGTACCCTAGGTCTTGATGTTGATATCTCACTTGCAGACGAGTCTGTGCCAGATGCTATATTTCTCACCCTGGCAGATCCCGGTAAATATGTTGACGCAAGCGATTCGCAAACATCTGAAGGATATACAGTATCGGTTGATTCTTCAGGAATCATCATATCCGGAGCGAGCCCCTTGGGCGTATGGTGGGGTACGAGAACTGTTTTACAGCAGGCAATCCTCTCGAACGGCTCGTTGCCCTATGGAGAAGGAGTCGACGCCCCCGGTTGGAAGATTCGAGGCATGATGCTCGATGCTGGCCGGCATTACTACCCGCCAGAGGTATGTATATCTCATGAGTCTTCGGTCTGGGGTTATGCTGCATGCACAACGACGTTGCCAAGAATAATTCGGCCATCATTTTTGATTTTCTTTTTATTGGCGATGAAAGTATGCTTGACGTGACTTTGAATATCTGGTGTTAATAAAGAGCCGAATAGTTTATCATGGAATTATGCTCCTACATGAGCTTTTTCAAACAGAACACTTTTCATATACATCTGAGTGATAATCTATACAACAATGTCGACATTTACTCGAGAGAACAATCTTTACATCTGGGTGCTTGGTTCCGGTTATGGTCTGACTCCGAGGACCTCGCTGGCTTGAATAAATATCAGAACGAGTCCTACACTAGGGAACAGTTTGAAGAGATACAGTCGGTTTGTGCTTCTCGAGGAGTTACCGTAATCCCAGAGCTCGAAGCGCCGGGTCATGCATTAGTTATAGTGCAATGGAAGCCACAGATTGGGCTTGACGACAATTTGTCACTGCTAAACATCTCACATCCGGACACAATACCAACTATGAAGACAATCTGGAGTAATTTCCTCGATTGGTTCCACTCGAAAACTGTTCATATTGGCGCGGATGAATATACTGGTGACGTTAACCAGTATAACATATTCGTTAACGAAATGGCGGATTATATATCTGAAGTGTCTGGAAAATCTATTCGCATTTGGGGCACCTTTCCCCCTAAACCCCAATATGATAACATCGACTTGAATGTCTCGATACAGCATTGGACCTTTTCTGCAGACAATCCGTATTACGACTACATTTTGAATCATTATTCCGTGCTGAATTCCGACGACACCTATTATACCGTCAACAAATATTCCGCGAGCTATCCGCAAGTCGTGAACATTGCTCGAACATTTAATGGCAATCCGGCAACGGGCGGAATATGGCACCCTTTCATCTTCGACACAAAAGTCGCCAGCAATAACCCGGAAGAGTCCAACGCCCTCATTCTCGGTGCTGTAGCACCTCTATGGAACGACTATGGCCAGAACGCCTCCGTAGTTTCCGAGGCTTATTATGCCTGGAAAGACGGCATCCCAGCGCTTGCGGACAAGCAGTGGGGAGGGGACCTCTCCGAGCCAGAGTTCTCTTCGGCGTTTGGGACACTGCTCCCGTCCATACCAGCCCAGAACCTGGACCGAAAGATACCATCTGCCACCTCGACGATTCTGAACTACACCACGAACTCCGTCCTCGACAGGCAGCAATTCACGGTGCTAGCGTCCTGGAAGGAAACCGTCCTCACCGACCAATCCGGCAACGGCTACGACGCCGTGACAACCTGCCCTCTCACGACGGACTCCACCCTAGCCACCAGCCCGTCCTGCGCGCTAGACGTGCCCTTCTCTTCCAAAGGCCGCGACTACACGCTCTCGCTCAAGCTCTGGATCGACGAGGCAGACGAGGACGCGACCATCATATCCGGCGCGGACTCCTCGCTGATGCTGACCCCGACCCTGACCCTGTTCGCGTCGGGGAACTACTACCGGCTGAACTCCACCGTCCCGACGGGGCGATGGGTCAACCTGAGCATCGCGGGACGCGGCGCCCGGACCTTCGCGAGCGTGCAGGAGACCAGCCTGGACGAGCCCCTCCCGGAGCCCGGCAGCCCGTCTGCCGCGGAAGAGGAGTTCCTGGCCGTGCTCGGGATCAACGGGGTGTCGTTCGTGTGGGCGCCCATCGCCGTCGAGGCGCCCATCGAGAGGTTGGCCGGCGCGGGCTGTGGTTGGACGGGGCAGTTTGCGGCGATGAGCTTGAGCTCCGAGGCTTGAATTAGGTACTACGTGGGGCCCGGGGAGCTAGACAGCATATTCGAACTTCATTATCTAGATAGGTACGTGATGATGTGAGACTAGGCACGATATTTCGATTTGTGTAGTTCTTAGAGACGCCAAAATTTATAAGATATATATCACCGCGAATATGAAATGTGATAGAAGCGATTATTGACCATGTGTTCTGTTGACTTACTAATCTAGAGCGTAATACTAGAGATGGGAGGAATATTCCAAAAAGAAGTCCATTTTTAGCTGCAAGTTAGGTATCGAGTTTGCTCGAGAAGTTGTCGTTATGACAGTAGTTGGCTTGAGTAACATTAGCGATAGCAAAGCATAACTATCTGGTAGTTAGGTCTAACGATCATCGCTGATGACCTAGTAGTACTTTCTCGAACGCGTGTCTTTGCACATGGACGTGGGGGATAGGGGGATATTCATCAGCATCTTTCATGGCGCAAGCTAAACCGTACAGGAATAAGTAACATCAGCATCATCTCATGTCCTCCGTGGTATACAACATGACTCGATTACAAACTCCTCCGCCTAGTACCGTACCATATACACGCGGCCCCGAACCCAATAAATTGCTGATTATCTCGGCGCTTGGCCTTCGACAAAATCTAACGCCTGTTCCGTGCTTACGCAGTTAATTGTACTGTTCTTATTTCTGAACAGTACGCCGTAGCACTTATCAGCAACGTGGACAATTTCCGGCCGGAAGGTAGTGCAAATGAATTGTGTGCCGGCATCGGCCGCGATAGACTGAAGAAGTCCGGCAACGGCTGTCCGGTATTGGGCGTCTAGGTTGGCGTCGACCTCGTCGAAGATGACCATGGGGCTAGACTCCGTCTGTTGGAGGGCGAAAATTAGACACAAGGCGCATAGACCTAAATATGTTGGTTAGTTTAGAGCGAAGAGTTAGGAGCTCGTTTGACTGACTCTTTTGACCACCCGAGAGCTGTTGGATGCGTTGCTGCTCGTCCGCGGTCTTAGAATTGAAAGAGACGCTGATGCCAACGCCTGTGTAATTCTCCACGCTGGTCCGTTGTTCCTCATCGGAGTCGTCAGGGTCAACCCGTCGATCAGTCCTGCGTTGGATCACGAGGCGCCCGTGTCCGGCAGGCACTAGACGTTGGAATATAGAACTGAATTCTTTGGATACTTGTTTGAATGTTCGCTCGATCGCCTCATCTTTGCGTTGGTCAAGATGGGCAACTAATTCTTCAATTGATGCTTGTGATTGATCTAATTCCCTCCGACGCTTGAGGAGCTGGTCTTGCTGATTGGTGAAGCTGTTATACTGCTCGAAGGCTTTCTTATTGACATGCTTGTATTTTTTTAGAGCGTCGTTGACCTTCTTTAGACGTGATGCAACCTATAATGCGACAATTAGTATCTGTAATGAGAATTATATTCCAGGCGTGATAAAACTTACAGTTTTATGATCAAGCCTCTCGTATTTATCAAAGGCCTCTTCCGGTAAGACGCCGAGGTCTCGAATATTCTTAGCCAATTCTGTTGCTTTTGTTGTTAGTAGAGCTTTAACTTGTCTATTCTTGTCCATCCTCTTCTCCTGCTTCTTGATTTCTCTCGCTATCTCATGCTGCTGTGTTTCTTTTTCGGCTTTCTGTTTTTCTAGGGTTGTTATCTTGGATTCAGCAGCCTCAATTTGTTGGTCATTGGCTTGGATCTTGGCGGAGACTGAAGCTATCGTTGTTTGGGTTTTCTTGAGATTTCGCTTGGCTTCCTTCAAGTTATTACTACCGCTCGAAGCCGTTTCGAATCCTTGGCTAGTGAGCTGGTCGAGCTTGAGCTGCAGATTTGTTCGCAGATCTAGCTCTAGTTTTCGTTTGCGACTTTCAAGCTCTCTCCGTTTGCTGCTGACTTCGTTCCACTCTTTCTGTAGTTCCTGTACCGAGGCGCCCAGGCTCTCGAGCTGTTTCTCTTCATTAGCTGTCAAGACTTTCTTAAAGTCGGAGGCTAGCTCGGCCTGGTGTGCGCTTAGGATGTCTTGGAACTGCTTCATGTTCCTTTCCACAACATCTCGTCGTTTGATCGCTGCCTCTAGCCGATCTCTTTCGCGATCCGCCTGAGTGTTCTTGGCGTTCAATTCTGCTCGAAGTGGTCCATATCCATCCTCCATCTGTCGCAGTCTCTGCGCTAGCCTGCGCTCTTCGCCCAGTGCACTGGTGATCTCCTGATCTTTCTGTTCTATTTGTCTTCGTATGTCGTCTGCCCGGGACCTTAGCTGCTCATACTCTTCTCTCCACCTATTAACAGCTCTAACAGCTTCCAAACGAGACTTTCGGGTGTCGATATAACCACCTGTCATCGCACCGCGTTTGTTTGTGGTATCTCCATCCGGGGTAACACCGTGCACACCATGGCTCCGTGCATATTGGCCGGCAATGGTAAGGTTGGGGCAAATGATGGTGCCGCCGAAGACTTGTTGGAACGCTTTCTCATACTCGACATTGTATTGGAGCTTGCTAATCAACGGCACCGCATCGTTGGCTCTGGGAAGATTTGCGTTTCGCGGTTTCAGTCTAGAGAGCGGCATGAATGTGATTCTACCTCCGTATGATCTCTGGAGTGCGTTAGCCAGATATGTCGCTGTGCCATCGTTGTCAACCACGTAATGGAACAAGCTAGCACCGGCGACCTGTTCTACGGGCAATCGATATGCTTCGCTGACATCTAGGAGCTCAGCTAACGTGCCGTATGCGCCGGGAATATTTTCATCGCGTTTTATCCGCTCTATAGTTGCCAACCCCCTAGATGTAACTCGGTCCATAGTATGAGACAATTCTCGTTCAGCATTATCTAACTCGCCTCGAGCATTTGCAATGATTGTCTCTAGTTTGTCGTCCTCTCGGCGCAATAGCTTCCGTTCTTCGTTAAGCTTGTCAAGGACATCCTTTGCGTTGGTAACTTGCTCGACGAGAGCCAGTCGATCACCGCCAAATCCTTCATTCCGCTGTCTCAAGGTTGCGATCTCGTTCTCAAGCTGCTCGATAGCGGTTTGAACGGCTCTGACTTCCTCATCAGCATCGAGGCGATTTGCCCTTTGCTGACTTAATGTCACGTTAAGTTCATCTATTTCTTTCCTTAGCCATGCATCCCGTTCAGCCTTACTCTTGAATTGGCTCCCCCTAGTCTGCTTTGTGAAAAGGCGCTGTCGGCCAGCTTCTGCCGAGTCGAGGGCTTGTTTAATTTCTGCTTCCTTAGCTTTTGCCTTGTCAAAATCAGGGCTTATCTTCCTGAGTTCGGCTTCTCTCTTTGCTATTGCAGTTTTCACCTCATCTAGCTCTGCATCGTGCTGCTGCTTGGCTTGTTCTTGAGTCGACATGCTCTCGGATAGGTTCTTGACCACCAACTCGGCGTTTGCTATGGCCTTGGAACTCTCGCGGCGATCCTCGTCAAGCTGTCGACGATCTATACGAAGAAGTTCCATCTGTTGCTGCAGCTTATGTATTTCGGCATCTAGCGTAGCGATAACTTTGACGCCCGCATTGTAAGCTTCACGATTTTCGTCTGTGTCTTCGATGCCACCTTGACGAGATTCCTCCAGCTCTTCGAGCGCGTCTTGCGTAGCGACTTGATCCTTATGATAATATGCGTACTCCAAGCATCTACGCTCTTTGTCCTTGTCTTGATAATCGCGCAGTTCCTCTTTCTCTTCCTCAAGTTCACTCAACCGTTCCTTAATATAATCGAGGAGCTCATCAATTTTCTCTCTCTTATTGTTGGTCTCCGTCATGATCTTGAGAGACTCTGTACGACGCGATTCATAGACCTGTGTGCCGGCAACTTCCTTGAGTAGGTTCAACCGATCCGACTCTTTCATGTTGGTGAGAGCGGTGACACGACCTTGCGGGACGATATAGTAAGGGTTCGATCTTGAGAACCCGGCGGCTTCTAGAAGATTTGCGACGTCGGCCTTAGTAGAGACCTTCCTATCAACCGAATACTCATCCTTCTTTAGACCGATTGTACGGCGCAGAACAACCTCCTTGTTTCCGGTCGGAAATCGGTCATCACTATTATCGAAGATGACTTCGACATAGGCGGACATGACGGCAGAGCCTGAACCTTCGTGCAATAAGGCTTGACGTTCCTCGCGACTCATTTGGGTATACGCATCACTCAACACAAATCGTATCGCGGCAAAAAAGTTACTCTTCCCAGATCCATTACGACCAACGATAATATTCGTACCGGCCGAGAAGGGTTCCATGACTGTCTGGTCTTTGTAACTACTTGAATATTAGCATGACGAGAGTTCGAATCTCTAGTAGGTTCCAAGCCGTGAAGTTGTGATAATTTGCTTGCCAGTGCGCACCTCTTAAACCCTTGAATGATAATCTGTTTGATATACATGATCGCGGTAGGCGCTGCCGATCGGGCAGCTCGAAGTCAGTGACAAAATCTCTATCGCGCAAATTTCATAAATTTGGTGGTGAGGCTTCAGGAGGTTGCGATTATATGAAATAGAGAAGATTGGTCAAACTTGGAAATTGTCACGTAAAAAGAGCTGCCGACGCGTTTTCAGCGCGATGATTTTGGGGGGCGTGTGGGGAGTAAAAGTTTACGGTCGGATGGGTATGCTGTATGTACCTAACCTATCTGTTAACGGACACTTTTTAGCGTGCTTTAGGTGTTATGTCTGGTAGTTTACGAACTTTTCGAAGTCTATCATTGGCTCAGTACATACATGTATAGAGGTACATACCTGCCCGTTATGTCTGCATGTGGTGTATCAACATTGAAGTCATGAGGTAAAATGGTAGTTGTACCTCTGTACCTACTCATTATCAACAGCCACACAGCCACACTTACAGTATGAGGTACATAATGCATGTGCTGGGATAACTATCCCAAGTTCTGCCACTTCTAAGTTTACAGTCACATGTTTCAGGGATACAGACACTCCAAACTCTCATCGATACATCGTCTCAGGAGTATTCTTTCATCATTGTACCTATTTTCATGATCCCTTAAAACAGTAAATTGATTCGATTATGGTGTGAAGGATTTTCGGTCTTATTAAATTACTACATAGTATCTACTGTATGTATAATCGGCGACTCTCTCAATCTTGGTATTTATTCTTACTACCTACTATCAATGTATATACAAATATCTAGGTACCTATCATCGATCTTAACTCTCTATCGTACTCTTAAACACACCTGCATCTACTATCATTGCCATAATCACATCTACTACGTAGGAAAAAGAGGTTTACTGCAGGTCAGATGATGTGGAATACATAAGTAGTGTAGCACATACCAGATATTCAATACTCAAGTAATATTGGTAACAAGCAACATTGAATGTCAAACACATTTCTAAGAATAATTCTAACGCGTCTTGGGATTATTTTAGGCAAACTTAGCCCCCCGAGCCTTCTCTTTCATACCGATATCGAGTAACCACCTCTGATTTAGATATTACAAACATTATTTTTTTTTTCTTTGTTCCTATGTACGGATTAGACTTTAGATCATTCCTTGGATTCAAGGAGTTCTACGGAGTACACAGTACATTTATAGATGGGAACGTGCATTGATTTGGAAGTATAAGTTGTGAAAACTCCGAATCACAAAATATACTTGAAATATTACGTAGTATGTACCGGGTACTTCGACTTATGTACTGTAGGTACTCATAGATGTACATATGCTTTGAAGAAATAGATACATAATACTTATATATGTATAAAATGAAGGGTTTACCAAGCGATAGCTACATATGCAATGTCCCTAGGATGGGTAAAAGAATTAATTATCTAATTATCGTGATGTGCGGATTATTAGCTTCAAGATATGCATGCTAACTTCCATATTCGTATCTTGATCTACTTTATTGCTACCCCCGGGCAATTTAGTCGATCGCGCCAAGCCTGCGGCACGGACACCGTATAAGACTGCCGGGTCTTCTAACCCTGACGGTAAGGCCGCTGAAGTTTAAGACGAGAGAAAAGTTTGATACCGATACTAGGTACCTGTATGCATGCTAAAGATGCTTACAACATGGAACCTTAGGTAAAAGATATACATTGATTGTTATGATGACTTACATACATAATGTGTCAGGTGCCATATAGGTAATACCTACCCATATCAATTCCATCTTTAAAAAACTTTGAATACATGTACCTAGATCGTAGATTAAGGTACTTTTATAGTATGTACTTTCTCAGGTCTTACATAGTACAGTACTACCCATGAGTACCTACAAATAAGAAGACGCCAAGGAACTCGTCATTCCAATAAGCCACCATATTTTCTCGTACCGGTGGGTCTCCCACGGCTTTAGCCTTTAGCGTCTGATTTGGGTGCGCTAAGTAATTAAGCGAGAATGAATCTATGCACTGAAGCAGTAAATACATGTAGGTCGTTCTGTGGTTGGGTTATGAGGTACCTACATCATATCTGGATACATATAAGGTACCTCAATGTACGAATCACTTTACAACCTGCAAGTAGACTGAGGAACTACACTACCTACACCGCAGAATACATGTACACCTCCGCCAGGATGGTAAACAGTAACGCCCTCCACAGTTATCCACTTAAGACCCACGTTAATAGAAATGTACTCAGCCATACAAATATATCGTAGAAATACATATGCTCTAGCAATTCATAAAAATTAATCATGAATTTTAATAATTAATTTATATAATAATACCATTTATATATATTTGTTAAGATTTTAGATATATTATGTATTTCTGCATATATTTCAGGTATGTAGATACCATTGCACTAACATTGGAACCAGGTGGGTAATGTGGAGGGCGTTATTGTTTACCATCCTGGCGGAGGTGTATTGATGCCTGCATATACTACGTATCTAAATAGTACCTCCCGTGAATTAACCTCTACCTTACTTATTGCATACCTAGGTACTTCTTACAGGTTTTCTGGTTTGTTCGTTTTTAAGTTTCTACCAAGCATTCGCAACCAGAAAAGTTGATCGATAATACATGCAATAATAGTGAAATCCAAATTCAATCCTTCTAATGAACTTTTTCGGGAAACGAGTCACTTCAGTTCCAAGTTTTCCATACATGTACTGTAGGTACCTAGGTAGGCACATGTAATGTTGTAATACAAACCATATGCACGTGTGTGGTAGATATACTTGGGTACCTTGTCCAGAGGCACTAAGGTTCAACGCGTGGGTTTGAGCTTATTCGAGACGGGCAGGCCTGAGTCAGGGCTTCCCAGCCGCTGCCAGCTGGCAATGATTACCAAATTAGGAATGGTAGTCAGGTATTCCTTACGGTCGGGAGCTTAGGCCAACAGGAGTCTCCAACGCGGACCAAACGTGTATAAAAGTATCCATAAGGTACAGAGTTATTATAAGGAAGCCGGTGCCCTCATCTGCGACGACTTGCTGCTGCACATCCGCACATCCCGCCATTTTTCTGACAGGCACGACAGACCCCCGGTTCACCCCAACTTGTCAACCTAAGTACATAATCAAGGCAAGGTCAATCAACCGTGCACACGCTACTTCCAGAGCAATTACCAAAAAGTGATATTTTCAAGCATCCACCCTTCCATATTTGATATTTGATACACGATTTGAGAGTCTCTCCTAAGAGCCTCTTTTAGGTAAATATCCTTTTTTTTTGTCGGTTTGATTTTTTGCAGCTCTGTTTCTGCCATACCCAAACATCAAAAATAATTTTAATTTCTACACAACGCAACGCAACGCAACACACAACACAATACCATACAATACAATTCATTACAATACAACCCGACTTACCTTTTTTTTTCTCTCTCTTTCTTTTACGACTGTATTACTCAAGCCTTCCCCCCCTTTTTGTTTTTTTTTTTTCTTTTCCCCAAATTTCCCTTGAGTTCGCCCTTACGGATTGTTACAGTAGATGAGCTTAGTTGTACGCCGCGTTGCTGATCTTTAGCCTCGCGATACTACCTGCAGGGTATGTGCTATCATTTCCTTTAATGACCCATATTATTCATGACCTCAGCTATCGTTATTCCATACACATGACATTGCACACCTCTTCTATCGGGATTTAATCTAGTATTTATCCCTCATCATGCACTGTAATTGCTGTCGCGTGTTGAATATCCATAATTTCGATCAGTTTGGTCTCCAACAAGGCCGTCCTCGACCAATAGGAGCAATCAAGTGTTGGCTTCGATTCGAGATTCTTATAAGGAACACATGGATATTCTTGAGAGGCTTCGTCAGACGTATGTAGGAACAACTGATATCGCACTGGCTCTAGGCTACGCAGCTAGCCAGTCAAATCACCTAAAGCCTTTTCTCATACGCTTTTCTTCAAGTTACCTTGCAACGGATGTACATGTTCAAGGAACCCAAGTCATACGTATATTGAGAATTTCTTATCTCACCTATCATTTGCCTATTCTGCTTTTGATATGAAGTACATCTTATACATATTAAGGGATATGCAATACTAATTTAGACCTGCAGACCGCTATTATGAGATGAATTCCTGTCAGGTATCAACCCTGCAATCTCAGTGTAACTTATAAAAATGACGTCCAGGTAAGTTAAACTTTTGCTCTTAATATTAGTATATCAAGAAATATGTACTAATGCACAGACTTATCATAGGCTCGACCGTCTCGTCACGTAAGTCGCTTTTCACCTTTCTTCATCAGTTCATCAATTCATCAATAGGAAGCTATCGTGACTTAAGCTTCGGTACCTTCTCTTGGCATTTGTCTATCGTTGCTTTGATGGGTTCATTCATTTTAAGTGGACTAGATTCTATATAGCCAATATTTTTAGGGTGTTCATTGACCATTATGATTCATTTGACATGATTACATATGATTTCATCGCTAACTTCTTGGCAGGATCCTCGAGACGGGCAGCACGAAGCTCATAAAAGATACCGCTGTTAACCAGCTAGCAGACTGGCAAAAGCAGCACCCTGAGGAACTCTTCAACTTAATATCTAGAGTCGTACCATATCTTCGCCACAAGGACTGGGACACGCGAGCCACCGCAGCCAAGGCTCTCGGGAAGATTATTGAAAATGCCCCCTTTTACGATCCCAATGAGGATGAGGATCCTACAACAGGACAAAATGATGACACTGGCGAGGATAACAGCTTCGTCAAGAAGGAAGAAGATAACGAATCGCTATTGACCCCGGACGAATATTTTAAACCCGGGGCATTAGACGTCTCGACTATACTCAAGTATGGTCGAGAACTATTACGGACCGGTAGTGTGGACTACATTCTTGCCAGTCTTGAGCCGCAGATGCGGCTCGCCCACCAAAAGAAAACTCTCATAGGTCGGCTTGGCTTACTAGGTAGACGGTTTGAGGATGAAGAAATGCCGATAACTGGAGAGAAATCAGCCAGTCCCTTCACGCCGCAAGATCCCAATCCTACTAATGGGCTGGCCCGTAAGGATAGTGTTGCTAGCCAGCAGACGGAAGAGACCGGCTTGAGTGCTCGACAGTTGAACGTTCTAAAACGAAAACGCAAGCGAGATGCACAAAAGGCAGCGCAAGGGAAAAGTGGTTTCGGTGACTTGTCTATACGCCGGTCATATACTGCGGGTTCCGATGGATTTGACGACACTCCTATGCTGGATGCCGATGCCAAGAAATCCGGGAAAACCGACTACTTCACCCTTGATCGGCCAGCCGACGTTGATGAGGATACGAAAATAGTTTCTGAATTCAAAGGTCCCGTTGTTCCCTTGAAGTCAGAAATTGAGACGGAGGATGAGTTACAAGGATCGGAATGGCCGTATGACCGCCTATGCGAATTCCTTAAAATCGATCTCTTTGATTCTCAGTGGGAGACACGGCACGGTGCTGCGCTAGGCTTACGTGAAATACTTCGAGTGCACGGGGCTGGAGCAGGTCGTCTAAGAGGAAAATCGAGGTCCGAGAACGATGCACTTAATAGAAAATGGCTGGATGACATGGCCTGTAGGCTCTGTTGCGTGCTCATGCTAGACAGATTTACTGACTACGCTTCTGACACGTCCGTTGCACCAATTCGAGAAACTATCGGTCAAACTTTAGGATCATTCCTAAAATACGTTCCACCACAATCCGTCTATAGTATTTACCGGATATTACTTCGGATGGTGATGCAGCAGGATCTTGATTTGGAGAGGCCGATTTGGGCCGTCTGCCATGGTGGAATGGTGGGTTTGCGATATGTCGTTGCTGTGAGAAAAGATCTATTACTACGGCATAACGATATGATCGATGGCATAGTACAAGCAGTTATGAAAGGTCTCGGCGATAGTGATGACGACGTTCGGTCTGTTAGTGCAGCCACGTTGATCCCGATGGCTCGGGAGTTTGTCCAGCTCCGACCAGCAGCGCTCAACGAACTGATTGACATCGTATGGGAAAGTTTGTCTAGCTTGGGCGACGACTTGAGTGCCAGTACTGGTAAGATTATGGATCTCTTGGCCACTCTTTGCAGCTTCCCAGAGGTCCTTGAAGCAATGAAGAAGTCTGCTGAACAAGATGAGGAGAGATCTTTCACGCTCTTGGTGCCACGACTGTACCCTTTTCTGCGACATACCATTACTTCGGTTCGCCTTGCTGTTCTGAAAACCCTCATAACATTCGTCAATCTCGGCGTGGACTCTCAGGGCTGGCTCGATGGCAAAATTCTCAGATTAATATTCCAAAACATCCTCGTGGAACGTGACCAGGAGACTTTGAGTATGTCTATGGAATTATGGGCTGCTCTAGTAAGATGCCTGGCAAAAGATTCAGATAATATCGCCCAGGAATTTGCCCCTCATGTTGACGCCCTCATGCAACTTACCTTACATCCTATAGGTGTGTCACGGCATCCTATACCTATGAATGGCGCCCTTTTCTTAAAACCTTCTGGAGGCACATATTCGGTGCCTGGCTTCACCCAAACTGCCCGCAAGGGCTCCGAACCTGACGGAGAACGGGCTACGAAGAGGCGAAAAAGGTCTGCCAAGGTTGACGATCCACTTCCCGCGGCTCATTCGCATGATCTTGATGGCCATATGATGCAAGGCGATACGGATATTGTTGGCTTGGACACTCTCATACGTTCTCGTATTTCGGCAGCCGTGTCAATGGGCTTAATAATGTCGGTTGTCCCTATGCAATACCTAGACTCTTACGACGCCACGCTCATCCCAGGACTTACATCGTCGTATTCGTCCACCCAATTTACCGCGTGCGTAGTTATCGACGAGTATGCCCGGAACTGCGTTCCTTCTCAAATGGATACGGCCAGATATGTGAGCGAGCTACAAAAGATCATAGATTTGGACCGTCCTCCTCAGTATCGTGATCTCGTGAGCTACGTTCAACGAGTACGATCGCAATGCCAACAGCTCATGAGCCTCTTCAGAGACCATGGCAAAGTCCCTTCTCATAAACTTCCGTCTCTTCCCGTTGTCCTACAAGGCGAGGCAGAAGCAGGCCCAGGCGCCTTCTCCCTTGCTACGGCTGACAAATGCATCGGCGATGATTATGAACGGCTGAAGAGGATTATGGCACCAGCACAACGCCTACTTGCTAACAATCAACTAGGCGAAGTGCGAGCGACCGCGCTATCGGCAATTGAAGAGGCCAGATCCGTCAAGGATGCGCGCGACGTTCGCATTAGAGCCGCAGCAGCTTGTGCCCTCATTGCGATGAAGGTGTTGCCAAAGAAACCAAGCCCCTTAATCAAAGCTATCATGGATAGCATCAAACTTGAAGAAACCCAACAGCTCCAGAATAGATCCGCCAATACAATTGGTCGATTGGTACAGCTGTTCACTGAAAAGGGTCGTCAGGGTCCTGCAGATAAAGTTGTGTCTAATCTGGTTAAGTTCTCCTGCGTCGAGGTTGCCGAAACGCCTGAATTCCCAGTTCATGTGGCGAAAACGAACGTCATCTTATCGATGCAGAAGGAAGAAGATCGTGTAGACCATGGATCGGACGCCGCCAAGTTCGCGCGGGAGGCTAGAGGTGCTCGCATCACCAGACGAGGAGCAAAAGAAGCCCTCGAAATTCTCTCCCACACTTTCGGCGCAGACCTCTTTACCACGGTCCCAAGCCTCAGAGAATTTATGGAAGCCCCTCTAATAAAAGCATTCTCGGGCGACCTGCCTGCCGAGGCAAGGGACCCCGAGAGTACGTTCGGCCAAGAAATTGTAGACTCCATGTCAGTCATTCGAACCATGACGCCAACGCTGGACAAGGCACTTCGTTCATTCATCATGCAGCAAGTTCCTCTTGTCATCAAGTCTCTCCATTCAGAATTATCCGTCTTCCGATACATGGCCGCAAAATGCTTGGCTACTATTTGCAGTGTCATTACTGTCGAGGGTATGACGGCCCTCGTTGAAAAGGTGCTACCCTCTATCAACAACCCTGTGGACCTGCATTTCCGCCAAGGTGCAATAGAAGCCATCTACCACTTAATTGCTATCATGGGCGATGGCATTCTACCATATGTCATCTTCCTGATTGTGCCCGTTCTAGGGCGCATGAGCGACTCGGACAACGATATTCGTCTGATCGCAACTACATCCTTCGCTACGTTAGTTAAACTCGTACCTCTAGAAGCTGGTATACCAGATCCACCTGGCCTGTCAGAAGAACTTCTAAAGGGAAGGGATCGCGAACGAACATTTATCGCCCAGCTCTTGGATCCCAAGAAAGTGGAACCTTTCAAGATTCCTGTCGCCATTAACGCCGAATTGCGCTCATACCAACAGGAGGGTGTCAACTGGCTTCATTTCCTGAACAAGTACCATCTCCATGGTATCCTTTGCGATGATATGGGACTCGGAAAGACCCTTCAGACCCTTTGCATCGTTGCGAGCGATCATTATAATAGAGAGGAAGAATTCAAAAGAACCGGTGCATCAGACGTGCGAAGGCTCCCATCCCTCATTGTCTGTCCAACGACACTTGCAGGGCATTGGCAGCAAGAGTTAAAGACATTCGCGCCGTTCTTGAGTGTCACCGCTTTTGTTGGTCCCCCGGCGGAGAGAAGGGCTAAGATCGCCCACTTCGGATCGACTGACATCGTAATAACTTCCTATGATGTTTGTCGCAACGATTGCGAGTACCTCGAGAAGCATAATTGGAACTACATAGTACTTGACGAGGGTCATCTGATCAAGAACCCCAAGACCAAGATTACTATTGCTGTGAAGAAGCTCGCTAGTAACCATCGACTAATTCTAACCGGCACGCCGATTCAAAACAATGTTCTGGAGCTTTGGTCGCTCTTTGACTTTTTGATGCCAGGTTTTCTCGGGGCCGAGAAAGTGTTCCTGGACAGATTCGCCAAACCAATTGCCGCCAGTCGGTTCAGCAAAGCTTCGTCAAAAGAGCAAGAAGCCGGCGCCTTGGCGATCGAAGCTCTACACAAGCAAGTCCTGCCCTTCTTACTTCGACGCCTGAAAGAAGAAGTTCTAGACGATCTTCCTCCCAAGATTATCCAGAATTATTACTGCGATCTAAGCGAGCTCCAGAAAAAGCTCTTCGACGATTTTACTAAAAGGCAAAGCAAGAAGTTAACAGAAGAAGCTGGTCGGGGTGATAAAGAAGCCAAGCAACATATATTCCAAGCTCTGCAATACATGAGGAAATTATGCAACTCCCCAGCTCTTGTCATGACGCCTAGCAACAGGCTTTATGAGGACACTCAGCGCTTCCTCGCGAAGCAAGGAAGCCGAATCGAAGACCCTAGCCATGCCCCCAAGTTAACCGCTCTCAAGGACCTATTAGTCGATTGCGGTATTGGAGTTGAAGGCACTGATTCGAACGACCCCCTGTACCAGCCAATCAAGCCGCATCGCGCATTGATTTTCTGTCAAATGAAAGAAATGCTTGACATGGTCCAGAATACGGTGATGAATCGTATGCTTCCTTCCGCTTCGTACCTGAGGCTCGATGGTTCGGTTGAGGCAAGTAAAAGGCAGGATATCGTGAATAAATTCAACAAAGACCCGTCCTACGACTGCCTACTCCTTACGACTAGTATTGGTGGTTTAGGCCTCAACCTTACAGGAGCGGATACTGTCATATTTGTCGAGCATGATTGGAATCCTCAGCGAGACATGCAAGCTATGGACCGTGCCCATCGCATTGGGCAGAAGAAAGTTGTTAACGTATACCGACTGGTCACGAGAGGGACACTAGAGGAAAAGATCCTGAGGTAAGTACAGAATTATCTGCGTGAGCCCCGCCGTTACTAATAATTTGTTCCAGCCTTCAAGCATTCAAGATAGATGTTGCATCTACCGTAGTAAACCAACAGAACGCCGGTCTGGTGAGTGACGCCATCATCTAGTTTCAGCCAATTTAATACTGATCTGATTCAAAGGGAACCATGGATACGGACCAAATATTGGACCTCTTCAGCTTGGGTGATTCGGGTCCGAACCTAATATCTGACAAGCCTCAGGACACAATTGACGGGCGTGAAGAGGATATGGTAGATGTCGAAACCGGGGAGGTGAGAGCTCCAGGGAAAAAGGCGTGGGCGGATGATTTGGGAGAGCTGTGGGATAATCGCCAGTACGAAGAGAGCTTTGACCTGGACGGCTTCCTGAAAACGATGCAATAATGACCAGAGAGATCCCGAGACCAACGAGCGATGGCTAGGATTAGCCCCAAGACAGATTCTGGCGTTTTTCGGTGACAGTTAGCTTCGCATTGTGTATAAATGTAGTGTATATGGGATAGGGTTGCAAAACGACGCATCATCAGCTGTCCTTTCACAGGACATTGTGTTAAATATACCTTCTATTAACGTTGCTTTATCAAATTCATTATTTGTGGATTCCAGACCGAACCGGAGCTCCACCTCGGGCCGTTATTTCCCAATCGAGTAAAAGTATTGGAGATGTGCAACGGCGCACCCGCCCCACATCTCCGGTTTGTTTATTATATACCCTAGTACGCAGCAACCACTTCGGCTTCTCGGCTTCTTAAAGTCTTATATGCTTACCCATATGTAGATTTCCTGGTTTACGTACGATATATCAACTATGATTACCGCTTACATTCTATAAGGTAGGTAGAAATACCTTTAGTTGATTGAAATTACCAGCGAAAAGACGAAAGATATACCATTAAATATCATTTTATTAATTCCCTGTAAAGTATCTGAAATCGAGACTAACCGAGAGTTAAGAGAGAAAGAGAAAGATCCAGCCATAGAAAATTAGCGGTACGTAACAATTATGCTCGTATGAAAAAAAAGACCCGTTCTATGGTATACGAGCATATAACATTAGGTACGTAGCCCCAGAGAATAAGGAGTTGCAGCGGTTGCTTCAACGGTTGCCCCGGGTCATAGTGTCGGACAAATGGCTCTTCGTGCTTCCCTCCTCTTCCCCTCCTAGATATTCGTGTCGGATAAACGTCTCGTCGTGGTAGGGCTTAGATGTTGAGCGGGCCACCGATGTCGTCCAGGGCGTGGACGGACACCTTGATCCAGTCGAACGCCAAGCGACGTCGACCGAGGGCCGACATGTCCAGCTCGGCCTCGTAGAGGGCACCGTCCGCGAAAGATCTCAACGTCGCCGTGTTTCTAACAGGCAACACGTGATCGTGTCGCCAGGAGTCGTCGAGCTCCTGTCTGATCTCCTCGTGGACGGACGAGTGCTCCAGGAACAGGCTCGCGGCACACTGGTTGGCCAGGACGCGGTCCGTGAACGTGCGCAGCACCAGCCGCTCTGGTCTGACCTCGTTGACGAGGGTGTCGGCGGTCTCGTTCGAGGCGGCCTGTGCGTCGTCGTCCGAGTCGTCCAGGTCCATCGACATCGTGGACCCTTCGGCGGTCTGGCGCGCGAGCGTCTCGCACACGACGACGTAGTGGGGCAGCTTGGGCCGGGTGCCAGACCACTTCTTGAGCGCGCGCTTACTCGGCTTCAGGCCCCCGAGCTCGACGATCCGGCGCTCCACCCAGAACACGTCCACGGCGCCCGTGTCGAGGGTGAGCTCGGCCTTGAGCAGGCCCGTCTTGGTGTTGTACTCGAACACGTTCCGGCCCTTCACCGCGCCGCCGTGACCGAACTCGGTGCGGGCTAGCTCGTCGAGCTTCTCGTTCGCCTCTCGGCGGCCGACGTAGACGGTGGGGAACTCCGTCGCCTGGCCGCGCAGCTGCGCGGGCTCGTATTGCTGCGCGCCGCGGACCTGCAGGATCACGTAGCTGAACTTGCACCCGGGGTCGGTCGTCTGCGCCTTGTCCCCGGCCCCGGACGCGTCGGCGCGGGGCGGCGGCGGCGGCGGCGGCATGGCGTAGTCGGCGGCGAGGGCCGCGGAGCAGTCGAAGACGGAGAGGTTGCCCAGGCCTTCTTCGTAGCCCTGCTTCGCGCGGGCGAGCTGCTCGTTGCGCCCGGCCTTGCCGTCGAGGTAGCGCATGAAGTTCTCCGTCGCGCGCTCGCAGATCTTCTCGAGCGCGGCCGCGTCCGTGACGACCTTGGACACGGCGTTGTGCAGGGCGACAAGCGCGGCGGAGCGCACCGAGTCTTCGACGGAGCTGGGCTGAGTCTTGGTCTCCTCGGCATCGGGCTCCTGTGCAGAGTTGGTGGTTAGTTAGATGGGGGTGGAGGGGTGGAAAGGACGAATGAGGAGTCTCTGAGTTTTGTTACGTACCATACCTGTGTCCTGCTCTGAAAGAGCGATGGTGGCTGAGATGGCGACAAGTTAGCGGAAGTACGAGTGTTATAATCAGCCGCGGCGATGGATAGTTGGATTGTTTTGCAAGATGCTTACCTCTCTTCTTGGAAGCGCTCGCTTCCGCGGCGGCCTCGGCAGCGCGACGCTTGCGCGTGGTGACGGTTGAGTGCTTAGGAGCACCGGGGTCGGCGCCGCCAGCGTCGACTACGCGGGCGTTGGCGTTGGCGTTGGCGATAGCGTCGCCGGCACCGGCACCGACACCGACATTAGAATTCACAGTCTTGGCGGCGCGCCTAGATTTATGAGTGTTTTTTCGCGGCATCGTGAGAGGCAACGAAGTATCAACAGCCTTGGGAAAGAAGTTAATGGTCCACAGAGCCGTAACGATGGAAAGTCTGTGTTCTGGTGTTGGTTTTGATGATTCTTGGGTTTATCTTGAGTTGATGAGAAATGTTGGGAGAGAAAAACTGTCCTCGAGGTTTGGGGAAGAATCAGATTCTTGGTGGGAAATGTGGGAAGAATGGTTGGAAGAAGGGCTTTTTAAAGGACCTATTCGGATCTATGTCCTTTCTCGAGACAGTGACTGGACATCGTGAGACGCGGCTTGTCCTGACATGGCTTGTATGGCTGAGTATGTATCTCCAGTGTACTGTCCCGAATTAGTTGACGGTACTCTTTCACGATCACGGCCATCTCCACGATCACGGCCCCCATCCAAATCACCATCTCCCTGGCTACACAGGGCCTTGAGGGCTTGTAGGGCCGTTCTTATATCGTCGAGTTCATCGATACCATTGTCATTACCGAGGGGGCCAAATTCCTGGACAAGTGGATCTATAGGGCTTTGTCAATGACATGAGCCATTCTCGAAGTAGTGTGTTCTCTACCTTTGTGCCTTCTCTGCTTATATCACATGGATTGGTTACCAAGCTCTTTCTCCAATTAGGAAGAGGTATTTCCTGTGAGAAGTCTGATTGTAGTATATATAACCCGGTGATAGAGGAACTCTCTGTCTAGGTAGACAGAATTATTGACATTCCTATGGTGAATAACAGTTTGCTATTTATTTGACATGTCTAAAAGGGATGAGCATATCGTAGAAAAGGTACAAAGAGACGACGTGTATCAGAGTGGAAAATTCAATAAACTGGTGATGTAATAAATGACAACTTCGAAGAGAATCCTTAACCTAGCATAAGGAGACATGAATCACATGGTATGGTTACTTGGAAGACAATTTCAAGTGACTGGCTGACTTATAAAAGTTACATTGATAAACAGAAAACGAAAGAGAAAGGGTGTGATAAACATATATGATTGCCGCCAAAAGGAGAGCTAAATTTGAATCTATACCCCATGTAGGTAAACTAAATTATGCTAGGTATGAAGCTGAGGGGCTAAAGTATTCGATGAATATGATAGTGAAATTATTTACTAGGATACCTACCTCCTACGTTGGTGTTGCTTAAGGCATATAAAAGATGAGACGTTAGGAATGTACTTGAAAAGGGGTATATATATATATATAGTTTCGTTTGATAGACTCTACTAAGTATGTACTTGACAATACCTGCTTACGGCTAGAAGAGCGTGGACGGCCCGCCGATGACTTGACTGTATATGAAAGAGACGATGCGGTAAGTTACCACAAACTGAAAATAATATTGAAAAGAACGGTATGTTATTATGTGCAAATGACTGAATATCTGGCTTGTAAACAGCGACGTATCCGAAAAGGGGCTCGACCGATACTTTTTAGCAGAGGATAGAAGTTAGGATAAGGGCAAATTCCTCCGCTGCTGTATATGGCCCGTGATAGAATATATGACCCACCTACCGCAAGCAACTGAGGCACGAGATAAAAGAACTCAGCTCGTTTTCAGTTAGAAAATCGAAAAGGAAGGGGAGTAAAGCCGAAGCCGAGATCCGTATTAGTTAATAGAAACGAGCTATCAGCACGAATTAGAAGTAGGAGAAGCAGATATTGCATGAGATAGTCGCTATAGCTTCCATGTCAGTTACAATCCACTAGGAAGGGCTTTCTAATTTGTAGTAGACAAAGGTAGGCAGGTAGGTTGATTTGGTTTGCTTGACATTCATCTAGATTGAGGGTATCTATGATCGTAATATTAACTCCTATCTGAAGTACGGAACTAGCTATCTTTCAAGTTGACATCGGCCTATTTACGTTTTGATCTTGCTTTGAATGACTTTAAAGGGTCACTCTTACGAATACCCGTTCTTTTGCCCCTGCCTTTGGAGATTCGGCTCTTCCTCCCTTTCCCATCAAGTACCTTTTTGAAAGGCACGAATCCAACCTCTTTTGAGGCAATTGCTTTCTTTCCTTCCTTCGGCAACAGATAATCCGGCACATGCTTGAGATGAGGCTGGCTTCTCGTCGTCCGAAGTTCGACGTCATGTCGAAGATGACGGACCTCCAAGGGGTTTTCTTCAAAGTGGCGCTTCAAACTTTCGCTCTTGAGCAACTCTTGCTTGAGCTCTCGTAAACGCGCCTCTCGAACGGCGACTTTCGTGACAGCTCTCAGCGCATCATTCATTCGGTAGCGGAAAGCTTCTACCGCCTTCATGTCAAAATTGTAAGGTTTGACTTCGTGGCCCTTCTTTGCTTGCTGTCTAATTATTTTAGCTAGAACTTTCTCGTCATTTTCTGCCGTTTCGATGCTAGTGGGCATATGCTTCCGAAATTTATCTTTCGGGATCACAAAAGACAAGGCCATGCCCGTCTGCCCAGCACGCGCAGTCCGCCCGATCCTGTGCAAGTACGAGCGAGATGACAGTGGAAGATCAAAATTGATGACCACTGCGACATTTCTGAAATCGATTCCTCGAGAAACTCCGTAATTCTTATCGCGCCTTGCAGATTTGCGCTTCTTAGTCGAGGGGGCAGTGGTAGATGTTTTATCTTTATTTTCTAGTGTCGTGTTGGTGCCTCGATCGCTGTTTGTCACTTCTTCAGTATCGGGATCAGGCTGGTCTTTTTCATCCCCCACTACTTCATTTTCATCTGAGGCGATGATTATGTTGTAGACCCCTCTGTTAAACTCCTCGACGGCATGGACTCGACAGTTTACCGGTAATTCGGAATTTAACAGACAACTGCGGATTCCGAATTGTTCGAAAAATAGTTTGAGTCGGTAGCACCGATCGACATCGCTAACAAATATGATTGCTTTACCCTTGACCAATTCTAGTTTTACCATGCAATAAATGAGGAGAAATTTCTCGTCTTCGCCGCACCTATAGAATTGTTAGTGGTATGCCCATAACTAACGAAAGGATGGACATACTTGACTACGTATTGCGAAACACTCTCTCCGGCATCTTCGGGCTCCTCTAGATCTAGGACTGTTGGATTTCGACAGAACAGTCCCTTGACAGTGTCAACTTCCGGGGTTAACGTCGCACTCATGAGAGTCGTCTGAAGTCCTTTGGGTAGAGTTGAGGCCACATTCTGTAAGTCTTCGTCATAGCCATACGATAGCACGAGGTCTGCCTCGTCCACAACCAAGTGCGTAAGTTTTTCTAAGGACAAGGCGGAGTTCTTGACATTTTGCCAAACCCTGGAAGGTGTTGCAACTATTATGTCGGGTGAATCGGAGAGGACAGCGCGTTGGGCAGCATCAGATAGTTTATCAGAGAGCTTGAAGATTCTGACATCTCTAGAACAGAACAAAATCAGAGACTCGAGTACATTGGCAACTTGGGTGACCAGTTCGTTGGTTGGGACGAGAACGAGAGCCGCCGTGTAAGAGTCTGATGAATTCTAATTCAAGATTGTAAGCTTGAGTTCAAGTAGTACGATGTTTCGATTCATAGAAGAATATGATGAAGTAGGATGTATGTAATTCATACCTGTTTCCGCTTAAGAATAGCTTGGAGAATGGGTAGGATATAAGCAGCAGTCTTTCCCGATCCGGTCTTAGACTTTGCTAATACATCACATCCATCTATTGCTAACGGAATTGCTTTACTCTGAACCAAAGTCGGGATATGCCAATTCTGGCTGGCCGTCGCTTGTAGGAGTCTACTATCGAGGCCAAGGTCTGCGAATGTGGTGGTTACCGGCGCGCTCGATATCTTTAAGTCGGTTGAATTCTCGGCCGGTATCGGTTCATTATTCTCGTCTAGCTTTCTTTTCATGATGTAAATGTTTTAAAGATAGTTATTAAAGAAGTATCTGTAAAATGATTAAAAGTCTTGGTAAGAAATCAAGAAATTGAAGTATCGCGATCTTAAAAAAAATAAAAGTTCTTAAGTTCTTATCTTATCAAGCGGAGCCTAGAACGATCTTTCTATACCTACTATGTACCTTACTATGAAATACTTCGGTTATATGCATATCTACTCGATATGTACATATACTATATATGTATTTATAGAGTTGTATAAGCACATAAAATATTATTTTTGTTTACATTGAAATTTCTCTTTCATATTTACATACATACCACTTACATTCTGCTATGTAAGTAGGATTTTACCCTTGAAAAAACTGAAGCCTTACACGCACGTAAGACATACATATGTATGCCTCAAAGTATGAAGCCGACTGGATGAACCAGGCTTTTCTATCCTACCTAACCAAAGGCTATCAACACAAGACAAAATACCGGCGACAAGCTTCATTCTATTGGACAACACCGCGGACGCCGCACCAGCAAAGCCAAGAGTTTGGGCCAAGAATAACCCCTTATGTCTAACTGCTGGGACAATCTCTTTCTCTTTCCATTCTCTTTCCACTACCACACATTTCTCATCTTGCTTAGGCGATCCTGAGTCATAGAAAAGAAATACGATGGCAGGTCGTTATCTAGTTCAGCTACCTAATATAACCGACATCCATGAAGTCTTGTCGGAGCCCTAATCTCGAGCAGCCGCACGTAGCAAACGGTGCTACGGTACATAAAAATCCTACCAATTAGACGCTCCGTCACAATTCAAGGGATGGGTTCCTTATGAGCTTTCTTAAGACATACATAATATTATTATAGGTTGTGCCCGTCGTCATGGAGATTATGATCTGTAAACATGTCGTAGCTATGAGAAAGAGCTTGCATGTGTTTTTTTTGTTTTTTTTTTACCTTTTCAAGATACTTGGGTTACTTGCTACCATCTCAAAGCATTTTCCCTTGTATATTTATGGTATACGCAATGTCTATCAACCCCCTCCATGGTCTGGTGATATACAATCATGATGTCCGATGAGAACTAAATCAAAATACGTTGATCGCAAACACCGGCTGCAAGTTATTAATAGTATAGTTGTTTCGACCTCTGAGCTCCTTGTAGAAGCGATGATCATCGAGGGTATAGTCTTGGCCGTCGCGTCTTCTCCAGAGCCCGAGACGAGCTGCTGACAGTTAGAAGTTGCCCAAACAGCTTGGCTACATATTCTTTCCGTTTCAACGCTCTCTCGTTTTGTTTCTTCGGCGCTGTGGGGGGTGTCGTTGACGATCACGTGCTACGCTTCCAGTGACCAGTCCAACGAGCGACGGTTTCATCTACGAGCAGTGCTGAAACCGGTGTAGTGAAGAGATGCACGCCTCCACGATACCCCAGCCTCGCGTAAGAGATCGATCAGCGTCAGCGGATGGCGCTCTCGTGAGGCATTTCCACGACCGCGGGAAGGTGAACATGTCTTGGCCTCGGCTAAATACCATTATTAGAATCAACTCTGAAGTAGCCGCAATGATCGACTCGAAACAGATCGACATGATACCACGGGCCTTCCTGTCGGAGGAGGCTACTACTGATACTGATTGCTTGACTTGTGATAGGCCAATTCGCTCAACCCGCGTAAAGTAGAGGCTTTCCTCATGAACGAGGTTGTGAGCTATCTTCACGACAAGGTTCAGCTTGTCGCGTTGGGCCTAAAGTTGATAGTTCTGCTGTTTACAGACCTGCCTCTCTGTGAAGCATTTCTCTTGCAAGGCGAACTTCCCCTAGATAGGTACCTAAGAGTAGGCAGCCAAGAATTTCGCGATGGTTGGCGTCACTACTCTTTTATATGAAGGCGGTTGAGTTGTTGTATAAGTAGGCACGACATCCTCAAGTTGTTTAGGATAGAATGTAAGAGCTGCTTTGATACTCCCGCCGGCATCGTGTCCTCCTCCCCCCTCATCCGCTGATCTCCTTTCTCCTACCTTTTCCCTATATTTTTCTTTTTCTCTACAGCTGGACTGTATCTAGGGTCATAATGGTACCCAATTTTAAAAAGATCAACGTTTTTAGTAGCCAAAGAGGAAAGGCGCCGCCCGGTTACATCGACACCGCAGTTGAAGAGGTTACTGACCAGGACCTCGAGGCCGGTAGTTTCTTAACGGAGAACGGGAGAAATAATACGGTCGACACTAATAATCACGGCGACAATCCTTACTTAGACGAGTATAGAGCGTAGGTGACATTTGAAATATAGAAGTGTCTACCTAGCTAATCTACCTTGCACCAGCTTGATTCGTTATGTTGATACGTATAGGGATCCCAATGCGGAAGTAGGGGAGGAAGACTTATCTGAACAGAGCCAGGGGAGGTCGTGGTGGGCATTCTGGCGAGGCGGTAAGAGCGGCTACGCTCACGCGTCTCTGAGCGACTTCGAGACGCCGAGCGACTGGCTGAACACGGACATCAGAGATGGCCTCTCGTCGACGGAAGTCGAGCGGAGACGGAAATTCTCTGGATGGAACGAGCTATCAACCGAGAAGGAGAACATGGTTCTCAAATTCATCGGCTTCTTCCGTGGCCCGGTCCTCTACGGTTCGTGTCCCATCTATAACTTCTCGTCGTACAATTTAACTAACATCGCCCGATAGTCATGGAAGTAGCTGTTATAATTGCTCTTGGTATGCAGGATTGGCTCGATGCTGGTATTATTATTGGTATCCTATTGCTTAATGCTGTTGTTGGATGGTATCAAGAAAAGCAAGCCGCCGATGTTGTCGCGAGTTTGAAAGGAGATATTGCAATGAAGGCACGCGTCGTCCGTGATGGCCGCGAAATTGAAATCAAAGCCAGGGAACTCGTACCTGGCGACGTCGTAAGTTTCTTTCCGTCGCGTTCCTCTAGTATAGGTTCTAATAAGTTATAGATTATAATCGAAGAAGGCCATGTTGTTGCGGGCGATGCCCGTCTCATCTGCGAATATGACAACCTTGACGGTCAAGCCCAGTACCAGGCAGAACTTATAGCTCAGGATGTCTCATCGCCGCGCCAAGAGAAATTCGACGATGCTGACGACGAGGGAACGCCTCATATAGGCCACGCGATCGTTGCTATTGATCAAAGTGCTATCACTGGCGAATCACTTGCAGTTGACAAGTACATGACCGACATCGTATACTATACGACTGGCTGTAAGAGAGGCAAGGCCTATGGGGTAATCACTGCTGGTGCGCAAGCTTCTTTTGTAGGGAAGACTGCTAGCCTTGTACAGGGAGCTAAGGATTCGGGTCACTTCAAGGCCATCATGGACTCGATTGGTACTACCTTGCTAGTTCTTGTCGTGTTTTGGATTCTCACTGCCTGGATTGGCGGGTTCTATCGCAACCTTCACATCGTGTCTCCGGAAGAGAGTTCAAACAACCTCCTGACCTACGCACTCATCCTTCTAATCATCGGTGTCCCCGTTGGCCTCCCGGTCGTCACCACTACAACTTTAGCCGTCGGTGCTGCATACCTCGCTAAGGAGAAGGCTATCGTGCAAAAGCTGACAGCTATCGAGTCGCTTGCTGGTGTTGACATCCTGTGCTCCGATAAGACCGGTACTCTGACAGCAAACCAGCTTTCTGTCCGGGAGCCGTTCGTTATGGAAGACGTGGACATCAACTGGATGATGGCCGTGGCAGCTTTGGCCTCATCTCATAACGTCAAAGCCCTCGATCCCATTGATAAAATTACCGTGCTCACCCTCAAGAGATATCCCAAGGCTAAAGAAATGATCAGCGAGGGTTGGAAGACCGAGAAATTTACCCCATTTGATCCGGTCTCCAAGAGGATCACGGCCGTTTGCACTCACCAGGGAGTCCGTTACACATGCGCCAAAGGGGCGCCCAAAGCCGTCTTGGCTTTGACGAGCTGCAGCGAGGAGCAATCTGCGCTCTTTAAGGAAAAGGCGACGGAATTTGCGCGCCGTGGCTTTCGGTCTCTTGCCGTCGCTGTCCAAGAAGAGGATGGTCCTTGGGAGATGCTCGGCATGATTTCGCTTTTCGACCCCCCTCGTTCTGACACAGCTCAAACCATTGCCGAGGCGCAGGCTCTCGGTCTTTCTGTCAAGATGCTGACTGGCGATGCCATCGCTATCGCGAAGGAGACATGTCGCATGTTAGCTTTGGGAACCAAGGTATATAATTCCGACAAACTTCTTCATAGCGATATGGCAGGTACTGCTATCCACGATCTCTGCGAGAGGGCCGATGGATTTGCCGAGGTGTTTCCCGAACACAAATATCAGGTTGTCGAGATGCTTCAGCAGAGAGGTCACTTAACTGCTATGACCGGTGACGGTGTCAATGACGCCCCGTCGCTAAAGAAGTCTGACTGTGGCATTGCCGTCGAAGGGGCAACCGAGGCTGCACAAGCCGCTGCCGATATCGTGTTCCTGGCTCCTGGTCTAAGCACCATCGTGTCGGCTATCAAGATCTCCCGCCAGATTTTCCAGCGGATGAAGGCTTATATCCAGTACCGTATCGCACTTTGCTTACACCTAGAGATCTATCTCGTCACGTCCATGATCATTATCAACGAAACAATCCGGGCGGATCTGATCGTCTTCCTAGCCCTCTTCGCTGACCTGGCAACCATCGCCGTTGCTTACGATACCGCACATTACGAGAAACGACCGGTGGAGTGGCAACTCCCGAAAATATGGATCATTAGTGTCGTCCTCGGCGCCTTACTTGCCATCGGAACCTGGGTCCTTCGTGGAACGCTCTGGCTTCCGGGCGGTGTTATTCAAGAATACGGATCAGTGCAGGAGATTATCTTCCTACAGGTATCACTAACAGAGAACTGGCTCATCTTCGTCACACGTGGTTTCGAGACGACGCCGTCATGGCAACTAGTCAGCGCGATCTTTGGTGTCGATATCCTCGCATCTCTGTTTGCCGGCTTCGGCTGGTTATCAGACGGACGGGGCACGCCCTCTAGCCCGGCATCGTTATCCTCCAAACTGTCCGAAAACGGCGCAACGGACATCTTAACCATCGTCGTTGTTTGGGTCTACTCGATTGCTTGCGTCATCGTGATTGCAATCATCTATCAGACGATGACGCGGATGAAGAGTCTTAATGATCTCGGCCGCAAGAAGAGATCAGCCCAAGATACGATGATGGAGAACATTCTCACGCACTTGAGCAAGGTTGCGTTAGAGCATGAGCGTGATGAGAAGGGTGGTGACCGGTTTTATATTGCTCAGAAGCAGGTTGTCGAAGAAGAGGAATGAGCATAAGGTAGTATATAGCTAGGTATTTAAAGAGTATCCTGTTCCCCCCGTCTTATGGATATAATTAGAGGTTATAAAAGTTGGGTGATACCGAATTTGTATTTATTTCCGTTTGTAGTAGCTATGGCGTTTTGTTGGGAGTACCGTACAATACCAACCACCAGTCTTTACAGGGGGGGGGAATACAAAGTCACTTCATTTTTGTCAAGTCGTGGTATCTATCGTATGACTTCTTATTCGTCTCTTTGTGAATGTAGTTGCAAGAAGTCAAGTGTTTTGAACCTTTTCTGCATCGGTAGAAATAAGATATTCAAATAGTACGTTGATACCTGGAGACTTAGTGTACTGGTGGTATGTAATTACATGTAAGAGGTACTTCAGCTACATAAGGTCACAGTAGTATAGTTAAACCATGTGATCCATGTAACGAACCTTGGAAGACCTACATAAGGTACCTTAGGTACATACTTTTATAGTCTACATAAGACAGGTATTACATAAATACCTGTATAGGGGTTTGTAACTTATCTCTATTGACATATATTAGAGGTATGTATGTATTTTGGCGTCTGTATTGTATATTTACCTCGGTATAAAGCTGAGTAGAGGAATAGGTTCGTGAAAATTCACTTTTCCTATATCGAATACATAACTATCTTATAGTGGTAGTTATTTTCATGTGGAAAAGGTCAGAGGTAAATACTATGTGATGCTGGCATACGCAGTACATATTCGTACATATGCGCGTATGCATGTAATACAGTAATGTGCATGATGCTGCACAAGTGTATTTCTGTACTACTATGTATGTTATTCGAACCCGAGACATAAAGTTTAGTTAATTGATCATGTTATAGGAGTACGTACCTAGGTACTCTAGAGGTAAGACTGCTAAATGGTCCGTTCACAACCGACGTTGGCTAGGTAACGGCAACTAACGGTAACGAATAAGAAAGCGGGAGGAAGGAGCCTACAGTTTATGAATTTAGCGTCGGGTACGTGCTAGTTTGGTGGGGGCGATAGGGGCGATAGCAACTTACTACGTAGTACTTGATATTCTTTCCCCCCCCCACTACCCACTCTCCACTCTTTCATGTCTGTTTACATCCATTCATCACCCAAATAGCCTCCTGTTGTTACCTGCGATCAATGATCACCTACCATCATCATAACTTTCATCTATTTCTCTCCTCAAGTGGAAGACAACAATCTTGGCTGGTACTGATATTCTCCGTACCTTCTTTTCCTAAATTCCTTTTTTTTTATTTTTTTTTATACAACAACATTTTTCATCCTCGTTGTCGCGCTTGTCTCACAACACTTTTACTTACACTACGTAGTCGCGTGTAAACATCACCGTCGTCGTGATTGATTCGTCCGTCACCATATCTTCCATTAAACATTAACCATCAATCCTCCCTTTCCATCTCACCAAAACATCTCTCTTGATCACAATCTTTCCCTCTCACATCACCGCAGGTCGCATCTAGCATCTACCGCTTACTGCACCAAAAACACCCTCGGCGCTTGCGCAAATTCAAAAGAAAAATAAACATACCTTTCTTTGTACTATTTATCATCTCCTCTTGGGGGATATGAATTAGTGATCAAAGCAAGATAACTTGGAAGTCTGCGTTACCAACATGGCTTCTGATGAACAGCCGGTAAGCAACATTCCAAAGAATCGAGGAATGAGTCTCAGAAAGTTAACGGGTTCATCCATAGGTGACGCAGCCTCTGCGTATCGCTAAGAGCAGTACACCTAGCTCTTCACCAATTAAGAGTGGCATTCCTCGTCCGTTGTCTGAAATCTCAGCCACCGAACAACGACGAAACTCCCCAAGCTGGAGAGAATCTCCCAAGGTAAGTGTATCTGATCTAGAATTTCCCCAATCTTCAAATGAATTCTACTAACGTTTTAGATACAGAAGATGGGTCTTAATACCGACTCATCCCCATTCCAATCCTCACCACTAGATGGTACTACTTCACCGCGACTCTTTTGGCAGAATCGCAATGTCAACAATAGCCGTCTCGAGAACGAACTGTATGGTAGTGGTCGCGGATCACCATCGCCTAACAGGCGCTCTTCTATCGAGCGCTTGCAAAAAGCATCACGCGTGAAAAACAGTACTATGTTTGCACGCGAACAAAAGCATGAATATGACCCGACGCGTATACCACAGATTGAGCGTCCTCTGTCTAAGATCCAGGGCAATGCTTATAGTAGCCCTGGTTCTCTCAGCTTTCGATCGAGCCATGGCCGTTCAGAAAGTCAAACTAGCATCCCGGTATACACTCCTACGAAGAGCAGTTCTCGTCCAATCCTGACTCCTACTGGTCAGCAATCTCCCAGCAGAGACCAATCGTCCCCGATCAAATCGTCGCTTTCTACAACCCGTGTCAGGAATGCCCTGGATTCTCAGAATAGCGACATCTTCTCTGACATATCCTTTGAAGACCACGAGCTTCCAAGTGGCAGATCTTTGCACCGTCATGCTAAGTCTGTCACCTTTGATGCTGCACCACCTCAGGTCAATGAGTATGAGATGGCAACACCTGACCTATCTTCTATTGGAACAAACTCTCGAGAGGGTAGCTTCGAAGATGAAGATGATGACGACTATATTTATGGTCACTACCCAGGAGAAGATGGTGAAGGACAAGAGGACAGTTTCGATGCGACACTCGAGGATACAGATAAGACGCCAGTTGTCGGGCCTGACGATTGGCGTCAGGACAGAGACACACGATTTGATAGCAGCCCGATGCCTGAGGGCTCCCTATCCCAAGTCACAGTCCCACGCCCGCCGCACTCCCGTACTGACTCGTCCACAACATCTGGCAGCGATCACCGACCACTTCCTCCCCTTCCAGGAATGGGTCACACCCGATCTCAGTCTGCATCTTCGAACGGACTATCCGCTACTGCAGAGCGTATGTTGGGCTCTCCTCGCAGCCTTCCTTCGCCACCACCGGCTTCAGTGAGCAAGTCAGAGATCCATAATATCGGCAACGGCAGTATGTCTCTAGAAGAACGACTTAAACTGATGATGCTCTCCGACGAAACCAGCCCTAAGGCAGCTACTGATAGTTCGACTAAGACTTTTGCCGAACAGCAACGAGAACGCCGTATGCGACGAGCCGGCGCCCGTGATAGATTTACTAGCCCTACTCCAGAAAGGGAGGGTGATGCTGATACTGAAGCCGGCCACGTTGCTGAGGTTGATGGTGATGCTGATGCTGATGTTGAGGCTGAGGCTGAGGCCGAGGCTGAGGCTGAAGGCGAAGGCGAAGATGAACGCGATATTGATGCCAATGAAGAAGATGACGCAGTTGGCGATTTATCAGGACTAGACATGGATTATCAACTTCCAAGTATTTCTCGACAATCCATCCTACGTCGCGTTAATGGCAATAAGGCACTTGATCGAGAATCATACCTCGCTCTGGGTTCGTCAGCCCAAAACTCGAACACCACTCGCAGCACTCCTTACGATCCCGATGTTCCTATTGCTAGTATTGAGGACTCGGTTCTTGATGATGTTGCAGAGGAAAATGAGGACAGTGTCATGCACGAGAGCGAGGATGACAGGGAAGAAGATGATAAGGCTGATGTCTATGATCTATACCAGCGCTCTGAAGATGAAGGCAGTCCGCCGCAGAACGATGATCGTCACAATAACGAAGCAGAAGAGACCGAGAGCGAGGATGACGATACAGACAGCCGTTACTCCGACGAAGGTGACAAGCATGAATCTTCTGACTCACAACAGGAAGATGAGTCAGTCACGACTCCTCGTGCTGTTAGTCCAGCGTCCGATGGAGCAGTCCCCAGTTTCAGCGCTACTCTTCCCCAGGTGAACAATACCTTTAAGGATGCAGAATTCACGCGTAGCTTACAATCGCACATGCTCCCAAAGGCCAAAGAAGTAGGTGCTCTCACGCATTCGGAGGGACATAAAATGACAGAGACAAAAACCTATTCACGACGTCCATCTACTCCAGAGAAGCCGGTGTCTAAACCTGAATATGACGGTTCCGGGTGGGGTGAGCCCGAAGAAGATGAAGAATACGAGGAAGAGGAAGAGCCTGGTACTCCTGAATCTGTTATTCATCATCCTGTCTCTGACGATGAAGAAGAGGATGAAGTGATTGAGGAAGAGGATGAGGATCTTGAAGACTTTCTAATCGAATCTCCAGCAATTCCTGAGAGGGAAGCAACTATCAAATCTACTTCCGGTTCTAAGCTGAAAACACGCCCCTCTGCGACACCGTCCGACATTGTGGCTATGCGTGAAGCCCGTAGACAAGTGAGCAGGGAAATAGCTCCTGAGGTTCCGCCTATTCCGGATCGCCATCGAACTCGTCACTCTCAAGATCTAAGTACCGATCATCTCAACATACCCACAGGAGATGAATTCCTCGAGCGACATCCGAGTTTCAAACAGCGTAGCCTGACCTTGGATCTCGACTTGGGTCTTAGCCTCGACCAAGATTTCCAGCGAGTCATAGAAGCACAAAAGGTTGAGTTTGAAACCCTTTCCATTATGCCCAAATCCTCTCATCCAAGCATCAATCAACCAACAAACACATCATCTACCTCTCACTTTCCTGGGAAAACATCCAATACTAACCAAGCCTACTATACGCAGCGCGGTTATCTTATGCGCCAGAACACAAAACTTGTAACCGCCAGTGATAAAGATACAGAAGAAACGCGAGCCGGTGTTCGATCGGCTGGTAACTCGCCAATCAAGCAGCAACGCCCGCAATCGTGGACCGTCGAGCCTTGGAATGGTAAGCATAGGAAAAGTATGCGAAAACGACACGGTCCTACTACCGGTGGCCCAGTACCACCTATGCCCGGTCGCGAAAGTAACTCTACCGCAATGAGCTCCCTACCTGAGGAGGATGGCTCGGAGTTGGCGACGGATGAGTGTGGAGAGAAGGGGAGACTATTTGTAAAGGTGATGGGAGTAAAAGATCTCGACCTTCCCTTACCGAAGAGTAAGTTGTTCATCCAAAGATTGATTCTCGTTGTGTTTCTTCGTTCTAGGCAATGCTAACATCTAGTAAGATGAACGAACGTGGTTTAGTTTGACTCTTGATAATGGTGTACACTGTGTGAGCACGTCTTGGCTCGAGCTGGCCCGTAACGCACCGATCGGCCAAGAGTTTGAGCTCGTCGTACCTAACGAGTTGGAGTTTCAGCTTACACTTAACGTGAAGCTGGACCGACCCGAGCCCCAACACGTGCCAGCTTCGCCGACGAAGGTGCCGAAGCCTAAGTCGTCTGCATTTTCCCGAGTCTTCGCCAGTCCGAAGAAGAGAAAGGAGATGGAGGCGCGTCAACGCGCTGAAGAGGAAGCTTTCGCGCTTGCTCAGAGACAAGCTGCTACCAAGCAGAAGAACATTGTGCCTACTGCGTGGGATTTGTTATCTCCTCTCGCAGCGGAAGATGGTACGTTTGCGCGCGCGTACGTGTGTCTTAAGGAGCACGAGTCTCGCTGCTACGGACGACCCTATATGGTAGAGATCGCTGCGTTCAATGAGTGGGCTACGGAGGAGGCTGGGTTTGCCAGCAGCGTCAAGAGTAAACGCGCTGGGGTTCCTACTAACTCAGTCGTCCGTCGAGCACCGTACAAGATCGGCAAGCTCGAGGTCCAGCTTCTCTTCGTGCCACGACCTAAGGGATCCACTAATGATGATATGCCTAAGAGTATGAGCATGTGTATCCGAGAGCTCAAGGCGGCCGAAGAGAGACTGAGCAAGAACTGGGAGGGTCACTTGAGTCAGCAAGGCGGCGATTGTCCTGTAAGTCCGAGATTCTAAGCACGAAGACGATGTGTCTGTAATGTATGAGTGATACGAGAATGAATGCTAACTTGGGAAACAAATAGTACTGGCGTCGTCGGTACTTTAAGCTGGTTGGAACCAAGTTGACAGCTTACCATGAAACTACGCGTCAACCTCGTGCTACCATTAACCTCTCCAACGCGAAGCGACTGATCGATGATCGACGGCAGCTCACCGACCCCGAGATCACGGGTCGCAACGGCAAGAGGCGTCGCTCCGCGTTCGCGGAGGAAGAAGATGGCTACATGTTTGTTGAAGAGGGTTTCCGTATCCGTTTTAACAACGGCGAGATTATCGACTTCTACGCAGACACCCGCGACGATAAACATGGTTGGATGAAGGCTCTGGGTGATGTCATCGGCCGACCTAGCGATGACGAAGACCACGGCAACGCGCCCACCGGGCGTCGTAAGTGGGCTGAGCTCGTCCTGAAGAGGGAGGAGATGCTTCGAAAGCGTGCCGGCTCCAAGAGAGTCCATTCTAGAACTAAGAGTATGGTCGTCTGAGCCTCGGCCACGCCAGGAAACTCTCAGCATCAAAGCCCATTCTTCATCTCGCCTTCGGACAAGCAGAAAGAAAGAAAGAAAAACGAGGAAACGAAAATTATGCCTGGTATGATTGATCTTGGGGGTCTATCCGATTCGTCCCTTTTAACGAGTTTCATGATCAAGACGCCCGCTTCTGGAAACCCTTTTTCGCTATCTTCCTCGTCTCTTCCTCGTACCCAGTCGACAGTCAATAGTCACCTACAACAACTACTTACTCTTACTACTTCCTCGTCGCCAGCTGCTACCACATCTCCCGTTCTTTAGGAAACCCCAACCTCAACTTGGGCTTCTTGACGAATACTAGCTATGCTACTACGCATACACGGATATCCTTCCCGGCTTGGTCTCCCGCTGTCACTTCTACATGCCTTCTTGCCCAGGATTTCCGAGACGCGAAAGGGGTGTCCCTCTCCTCTCCCCTTTCACAAAGCTAGTCTCCTCTTATATATTTTCTTTTCTTTTTTTTTACCTTTTTTCTGTTCTTCGACCCTTTTTTTCTTTTCACTCCGCTTTTGCTCCTTGCTTTTTGTTTTCTTGCTGCTCCGCCAAAAAAAAAAGAACTCCCTTTTTTTTTGTTCCCTGCTATACCGCGACGCGGCTATGCTATGCTGCGCTGTCGGTATTCGATACCTGTCTAGTGCGAGGGAGAGGGAGTGTGTGTATGTGAGGGAGATTGAAGTCGTATGGAAGAGACAGAAAGAAGAACGGAAGGAGAACTGAGAAAAAAAAATAAAAGCCCGGCGCTTTTATTTGATCTCTTTTTTCACCTCTTTTTTTCCCCCACCCACCCTTTTATTTTTGCCTCTTTGATGTTTTTTTTTAAGAAGCCGTCTTACCCTTCCTTCCGTTCTCCTAATTGCATGGAGTCGGGAGAAGACGACGGCATTGCAAGTCCAGGTGCCGCGGGCGTGTACGAAGGAGGCAAAGGAGGTCAAGGCGGAAGAGGCCAAAGGGAGACAGAGAAAGAAAGAGAGAGAGAGAGAGAGAGAGAGGAGAAGGAAAGGAGGGAGGTGGGGGAAAGGAAAGGGGGGGGGAGGGGGGGATAAGGAAAGGCGGAGGAAGGAGGAAGGAGGAGGAGAAGGAGGAGTTTTAGCTAAGGGAAATGGACTTCATAGGGGTTTCGTACTTTTAGGCATTGCGCAGCTACTGGCGTTCGTATCGATCGAGTATAATAAATCCCTTTGCTAATTACTTGGTACTTACCTCTCCGGTCTCTCTCAAATTTCATCTCGGTTCCTTTTCTTACCCCACCCCGCTGTGCTCGTCGGCGTCGGCGTCGGCGTCGTCGTCGTGAGGTGTACAACGTAAACAAACAATGCAGATCATGTCAAATATCTGCGTAGCAAGAGGAAAAGGCGAAAAGTAGGTGCCCTTCAGAGGATTATGTATGGTATGTTCACATTCCGTTATATAAAACGACCTAGACGACCGAGATCCTTCTCGCGACATTCATCCGTCATGACTCATGTCGTCGTCCTCGTCATTTCTGTCCTATCTACCTTGCAGGATACCTTCGGGGAATATTGACCGCGAACTCATAGCTAAGCTACCTTCTAACCACCCGATCCTTCGTAACAGCTCCTAGCTGATTCTGAGGTCATTTTCTTCTATTCAGCAAACCCTTCCCTGCGGACGTGAACGAATTAGAAAACCGATTTAGGTATATTTGATCCTTAGAACTCGCCCTTCTCCGCCCTTTCTCACCCTTCTCTCCTTTACCGCTTTCACCATGCGGTGCGTGAAATATGCAGGAGATATAAATCCATCAACCCAAGGTCCATACCGGTGCCTTGACCAAAACTTGTCGTCCTCTCACCTCGACCGCGACAAAACCTGCGAACCGAACCTTGCTAGGATCTCGGGGTGGCGGTGGTGGTTGTGGTGGCGCTGCCGCCGCTGCTGCTGCCGATGATGTCGTGTCAGTAATAACCGAAGCCGCGCTGCCTTTTCTGCTCCCTGGATACGGTGTTCCACTAAGCATTGTCAACATACCACTTTTCGTCTTGTCTCGCTTCCCTGCCGCGGTCATCGGGGCCTTATCGCTGTCCTTATCGTTGCTTTCGTCGGTGTCGTCTGCTGCTTCCGGGAGCGGAGGTAGCCCTGTTTTTTCCGGCTCCATGATCTCCGGTCGTATGAGATCTCCGGGTAAGGGATACGTGATGACAACGTCCCTGCTTTCCAGGGGTAGATTGGTCGCGATACCTACCGCTAACTCGACGATCATAGACGAACTACCATCTACGCCGGCTGGTGGCGGATCTGATAAGTACTGGAATAAGGTTGCTGTGAGATTGCTGGTAGCCATCTTCGTAAAGTCGGCTCGGTAAAGTTCGCTATCGGGTCCGCGGAGCATATGTTGGAGACCTTCTAGGGTTGCCATACGCCAATTTATAACCTTTGCTGTCAACGCATCGTACTCCTCTTGACTACTCAGCGTATACGAGTGCCTGCGGATGTTGTGCTCTATTTGTTTGAGGTGGGAGCTTAGACCGACGTCTAAGGCTGGGTGGAAGCATTTGTTGAAGAGTTCCTCTACTATCCATCGGACGATCACGGCGCGCCCAACAGCTGTCATCTCCTGTTTGCCCGTCTTGATTGCATCCGGACTGACAAATCTCTCAATCCACCCCGGAAGCGTTCGCCAATCTTTGCGGATGTTGAATGACAGATTATTGATCGCGCCATTTAATCGATTGAACCGTGTTGTATATTCATTGTCGTCCAGAGCGGTCCGAGATTGTGACATTCTCTGGTTTGCAACTGCATTCTGCAATTGCTCGACCTGGGAAGTCAGTTGATCAATCTGGGCCTTACCGTCGAAGTAAAGCCTCTTGACGTTCTTGTATTTGGTTACTGGAATATCATGTCAGCATAATATCGAGTAGGGCCTAAGCGGCTTCGCTCACAAAGCTCTTTGAATTGTTTTTCTGGGTCCGCCTCTCTGTCAGCACTTGATGGTTGAGGACTATTCCGACCACCCTCGGGACCAGGCCCATCAAACTGAGATCGTTCCTGCACACCACTTGCACGGTAGTTTTGTGACGCACCAGATACGCCTGGCGTAGGCGGAAGAGGGTTTAACGTGCTGATGGGCCCTTGACTATGTCTATACCCCGGCGGCGGCCCGGGGGGAGGCTCAACGGACCGCATCTGCTTTTCGTGATCCCCAGATCTGCGGCCCTGCCCAGGTCCTGCCATGTTCGGGGTTTGTGCTGTAGAAGCCGATGTCTGTAGTTGGACCTGCGGTTCCTGCTGAGCAAAATTTGCGGAGGGAGAATCCTGGGTAGACTGAGGGTTGGTTGGTGGTCGTTGTAGCTGGTCTGAGTCAGAATCAGGCGACTCATGTGACACCTGCGAGACCGTTTCCGGGTTTGGTGGCTGCGGGCTTGTCGAACTAAGATGTACGGCAAACTGTGATGGCCGACGGCCTGTTGGGTATTGCTCGTAGGAAGGCGTGTACTGATACTGATTCTGCACCGGGTCGATGACGATCTGATTGCCGTATAAGTGCTCTGCTTGAGCTTGCGCCTGAGCCTGAGCCTGAGCCTGAGCCTGAGCTTGCGCCTGTGCCTGGGCCTGGGCCTGTGCCTGTGCCTGGGCTTGAGCTTGTGCTTGAGCTTGTGCCTGAGCTTGGGCCTGAGCTTGGGCTTGGGCTTGTAGCTGGGCTATAGCCTGTTGACGAAAAGCGAGGTCTTCGCGGCCGTATGGCGAGGAATCAAGATCAGCGTCGGAGTCGTTGGGAACTTGCCTTATAGTATTATGAGGCAGGTCTGGGTGATTCTGTAAGAGGATATGTTGGTTAGATTGGGCGACATAGGGGTGGTCAACAAGGTCGCGTACAGATTGAATTGGTGAGTGGTGGCTGCGGGAGCTGCTGGGCGGAACCCAGTCGGGATGATTAATAGTTCGCGACAACAGAGGGTTGTCTCTCACAGGATTGTTGCTCGCCCGCTTCGACGGGCGACGGCTAAGGCCAGAGCCGTTGTCGTAGGGGTTGTCCTGATAATGATCTGATGTGGGCCGGCTGGAACCAGACAGGATATTCTTAATCAGTTTCCGAGTTGATCGCTTAGTCTCAGTGGGGGCGGGTTGAGTATGTGTTAGGGATTGCTGACTAGAGGGAAGGGTAGGAGTAGAGAGAGTCTGGGGTAAATTATCTACTGATGTTGAGGAGAGGCCAAAGGGTTGTTGTGTCTGTAATGGATTTAATTGAGAATATCTCGTAGATTGTGAGCGCGAGACAAAATCAGCAAAATTCTCGTGAGGTTGTTGTCGCGCGGTATAAGCAGTGGCTTGGTTGAGGGGTACCGAATTAGTGGGTAAATTAGTTGGATTGTTTCCAAATGCTTCCAAGGGCTGAACTTGGACCGGCTGGCTTTGTTGCTGGCCAGTTAATTGATGATGATGCGGGTGCTGATGTTGACGTGGTGAAGTATGCGAGTTTTGTTGCTGTAACTGTGGCACAGCAGCCCTAAAATCGGCCTGGTGATGTTGTTGTTGTTGCTGCTGCTGCTGTTGTTGTTGTTGATGTTGTTGTTGTTGCGATGGTGATGGTGGTGGTTGTGATAGTTGAAAAGACTCACTAGAGCTGAGGCCGATGGGCGCGGCTAAGGGGGGTACAGTATTAGGTCCGTTGACCGATGCTGATACTGGTCCTGGGACAGAACTATTCAAGGAAGGAATACCAGCAGCAGATACTCGACGACCACCGTTGAGAGGTCCAGGACCTGTTGCACTTCCCGAGGCAGAAACAGCAGCCCCAGCTTGCTGTTGATGAGAATGATGGGGCGGTACAGCAGCTCCACTGCCCGCCGCCTGCTGCTGCGACTGCGACTGCGACTGTGGCTGCTGTTGCTGTTGCTGTTGTTGTTGTTGCTGCTGCTGCTGCTGCTGTTGTTGTTGCTGTTGAACCAGATGTTGATGATGGTGGTGATGTTGTTGTTCTTGTGGTTGTTGCTGTTGTTGTTGTTGCTCGACCAGGTTGTGCTGGGAACGATTACTGTGCTTGCCAATGCGACCGAACGAGGGCATAATGGTATTATTGCGTCAGTCTCTTCTCCCTAACCTAACGGAATCGGGGCACAACAAAAAGTGCCCAGTCTAGTCTCTCTTTGTCCCTTTTTTTTTCTCTCCCACGGCCTCAAGTCTATATGCAAAGCAAATAGACAAGGAGCCGGTGGAAGCGAGGGCAGAGTACAGAAACAAACTGAGACTCGAGACTGAAACTGAGACTGAAGTGCACTGCACTGCACTGCAACAGCACTGAACCTGATAGATTGAAACGATCTGGCTTATTGGGATTCTTTTTTTTTCTTTTGCTTGATGTGTGCCGTTCGGATTTCCACTTCAGTGTACTGCACATGCACCCCTCTAAAAAAAAAAAAAAAACTACAGGGGGTTCCCGATCTTGCGGGGGCTGTGCTGAAGATATTTTCCTTTCTCGCTTCACTCTATCACTTTCTGTTCGTACCGCTTTGCTGTCTTTGGCTAGTCGTGCTCTCGGTATGAGACGAACCTTGGTGTAATTTTGGATTATGGATAATGGGCAATGGGTAACGGGCAATGAATAAAGGGATAGGTAAAAAGGACTTTGACCTCAGGTAAAGAAAAAATAAATAATTGGCTCGGTCTGCATTCTCTATTTCGTAGGAACGGCGCAGATGAGAGAAATCAAGTGAACAAGCTATTCTGGGGGGTTTTTCAAAACAGCTGCACGAATCGTGATCGACGTACAAGGGGAGAAGAAGAAAAAAATAATAATAAATAAACTGCGCGTTGAGCGAATGAAGAATGATCAATGACCGAACCCGATATTCTCAAGTTCTAGTGTAATGTCTAGGGTTAATGTAGACCGACAAAGAAATAGGCACAAGGTCAAAATATCAAAATATCTCGTTGTCGAGACAAAGATGGATGATAGAACCAAACAATCCTTATCCTACATGAAGATAGATTGAAGTACAAAGAGCCAGAGAAGTCTTAATATCTGACCCAAAGGAAGAAAAAAAAATACTGAATGAAGTTTGAAGATGAGAGGAGAAATTACGTAGTACCAACTGTAAACTTAGGAGTACCTAACTACACTACTACTACTAGCATGTATGTACTACAATATTCATGTTACATGTACTTATGTATGTATAGTACCTTGTAGGCTGGTGAAGTTACATATGTAGTATGGGTTTATGGGTATTATGTATTATGTATGTACCTACCCTAATAAGTATTATTCCTTTAGCGTCGCAGTCAGATGAATTACAACTACATAATACGTTATCATAGGAGAGGATTGGGGAAAGAAGTAAGTACCTCATAACCTATACGGAGACCTGATAGTCATAGATCACGCAGTTTCCAATTCTCGACCCTGGACTCTTCTCCAATCGAATAACCTATCATAAGGTACCCTAATCTAATGCTAACATTAGTACACCAATACTTGTAACTAACACTTCAAATTTGTACAACGGTCAACCTTTCTTGATACAAACCTCTTATTCTAGCGTATGTGTTAACATGAATGACCTAGTCTAACTTTTAGTACCTTTACCTATATGTACATACATCGTATTGTACCCACTGCAAATATCCGTACGTACCTACTTCTACATATGTGTCAAATGGCTTCGAGCCTTCGCCATGTAAGACATACATGTGTGGTATAGTATGGAGACTACCTAGGTGGGCGACCTTATAATAGCGAATGGATAGCGAATGAATAGTAAACGAATAGCAAATGACTAAACAGGGCATATATAACATATACCTATATCTCCGCTGATCAACCTTTTTGATGTTTCGATAAGAACAGGTGCAAGATGAAAGAGACTATTTATTAGCATATAATTGGTGGCTTTTTCGAAACGCCTCTCACATCAGACTATGTTCGCAGATCTCATTCCCATTTTAAAAGAGCAGCTAATCCACATCTACGCAATGAGGGTTGTATTGTGTTGGCCTGACTGCATCTAGGACGCGCATCGAAAGTCTGAATTCGAACATACCAGACACCTTCGTCCTCTCAAAGCTATATCACGTACATACATACATACAATTATACCGAACCCCATTCCACCGCTTATTCATTCTCGCTACCGCATATGGTAGTCAGGTCCGTTTAACTAGTGATATGGAAAGAAAAGAAAAAGAAAAAAAAAAGACGAAAACTTCCTAATCTTGGAATCTAAGAGCTGCAAAAGTGGAGATTCCTTCCACTTGGTAAGCCTTAGTCCCCACAGGACAAAGTGCGAGTGGGGTTTCTGTTAGGCGCTACTGTCGTGTAATCTTCTATTAATAGATCTAACTAGTCTACATACATATGTACAAATGTACGTATTATGTATATTCTCATCATACATATCGCTATGTACCAAGTATTCATGTTTACTACATACATCTATGTAAGTATGTACGGTATCTCATATGTAAGACCGAGTCCCGACCCAGCTTCAGTTTTTTTTTGTTCGCGGTATTTACCTGAGATTGGACTGTGAAAAGGATGAGGTACGCATCGGGCCGTTTTAGACCCGCCCGCGGTAGTTACATTGGGTACCTAGGTAAGTCAGATTCAACGTTACCTATAACCGGCGTGGGTGAAGTGGTACCTCTATGGTTGACCTAGGATCTAAGACTCTAAGTGTTAGTAGGTAGGTAAATATAAGGTATGTAACTACCTCCTACCGAATATAAACCGTGTACCTCGGATAGGAGGTAGTCAACCCTAGATCGCCTTTAACGTAGATAATCGGCTCAAAGACTCGCGGATTTATATTTGTGCCTATTTACAGGTCACCTTTCACTCGAGTGAAATTCCATGACATCATCCTCGATATCACTACACGAGGTCAGTGACATATGAGGTAACCAGCTAAAGAAGATACCTTATATGAGTCGTCTCACTTTTTTTTGTTAAGGTCACTCTCAGAAGACAACAGATCCAGTCGGAATATCAAACATCAATATCACGAGGATGAATATTCTTCCCACAGTTTATACATATAGTCGTTTCTCAAGTTGCTGTACGACTTAACTCTTAGCGAAAGAAACGCGAGATCTCTCACGTTACCTTAAAGATCATACAGAAGCGTAGGACGCCGCCTCGATCGACGAGAGCAAGATAACCAGGTTAGACTTGTCGTAAAACAGACGAATTGCTACGTCAAGGCAGTGTGCGCCGCTCGGCAGATGCGACTCATTAAACTAGGCGACCATGGTGGATCAAGAGTCCAAAGAGCTCTCGGTCAATACTGTTTAAGTATTCTTAAATTAATATATCAGTATATCAGTATATGATGATGCTCAGTATTGTTGCGAACTTGATTAGTTTCTGTTTTCTAGGTAACTCAGTACCTAGGTGAGTAAACAACCCTCTTTAAGCTTGATCAACGCAACTATGATATATAAGGAAAAGGCTACAGGATTCAGATACCAGGTACCTATATATCGGGTTTAAGAAACCAATTATTTTACACTACGTACCTAGATCAGAAACTTCTTATCAGACGATTTAAGTTATGTTCCTTTTATAGACTCTTCATAACCGCTAGTTTTCACTACGTAGAGTGTGCTGTCAACCAGTTTCAGTTACCTATAAGGTAATCTCGATGTGTTGACAAAGTCTGCCAAGGATCCCGAGGTCCAGATCTGAGACGAACTTGTATCTATGAGCTAACAGCTTGTTTACCGTTGGAGGCTATTGGTAACTGGAGAGTTGCCGTATAAACAATGTTACTTCGTAGGTCCTAATATTTGAACTTGCTATTATTTGCTAAGATGAAATAGAAACATCTCTCAATACTCAGATAAGTTACAGGTTGGCCTTTTATGTTTGCTCGGGAGACTAAGTAACACCTACACCCTCGTCATTCGAAATCCATCCTTTCTTTTACAGTAGCTATGGCTTATTAGTTTTCTATGTCACGCGCCACGCTGGCTCTGCCCCTTTAAGGGGTACTACAGCCGTCCTATGTGTCATGGATAGGTACGCTGGACGACGGGCCATGTACACTAGTTGCTAGCTAGGTAAGTAGGTAGCCCATCCTCTCTGAGGACGTAAACGATGCTCATAGCTATGACTTATTACATATGCCTAAGTCCTTTATGAAGACTAGAAACCGAGTATATTCCATATAACACAATTTCCGGCGTTGTGGGTAGGCAGTCAAATCCATCCCGGGTATCAATAAGACCTTGAAGGAAAGTCATATGAGAATTATCATTATACCTACCCAAATACAACTTATATTATTCAAAGACATTAGAAAGACTCTGAACCTGTCTCGGGACGAGCGATATTAGAAGGTTAGCTACATTTATTTCCGGTCCATAGTTCTATGTAGGTACAGACCTCAAGGGGGCTATGAGACAAAGTGTACAGTCCGCCTCATTGATACCTATGCATCTGGCGATTAATCTCGGTCGAGCAAGGAAAACAGATCGGCTCACCGCCTCGGTATAATGGACGAGCTCGTGACACGGGGAGCGGTGCCTAACCGCAGCCGGCCGGGCCTTCGGTTTACTAAATGCACAAGCAGACGGCAACCTACTTCTACGGAACTCAGTATCTAGTCTTCTCTTAGCATTTACTATGCTCACGCGTGCGTTCTTTCGAGTCTTTGACAACGAGAGTAGCAGATCGATATTTGCGTGGTTGGGGCCCCTTTCCACCACATGTGCTTTTCAGGGACAGACGTTAGGTACAAGTATCACCTTGCGCTGCCCTTGTCATAGACAGCTATCTGTAGTAGTACTTGAGCGACTGGTTTGACCAGTTCAGGGCATCTTCGTCCCATACACGGACCTGGGAGCTGTATACGAGGAAGACCTAAACCGGCCGAGCTTTGTTTCTCGGCATACACGCCTAAGTCATTTAGGAAAGATGTCGGTTACCCACATGTTAATCTCGTGGCCCCCTGGGACGGAAAACGTGTGCAAGAGTTACAACCATTACACGATCTATTTAGTCTTTGTCTTATCCAGAGGGCTCTTGTAATCGAGAGATGGTTTGAGCTGATTGTATAAATACCACGTCTCGTACCCCAAAACTTACTTAGATGGTACTGAGCCTTCACAAGAGAAGTGTATTTATTTCTAACCTGCCTCGACTCTTACAAGCTACCATATCTTGCGTGAAAGTGCTTAAGATGAGACTGTTCCTCGGTATCATTATACTCGCCGCCAGGTCGACAGTAGCTCGACCTCAATTCCCTCGGGAAGCCGTATCCAATACGCGCAGGGTTACAATCGATGAAGAATGGAGGCTAGCTCAGTTCAATCTCGAACCATTCAACCTCACACATATGGGCATCGAATGCCAAAAAGGAGATAAAAGTTCTCCGTTATTTGGGTGCTCGATCAAGTGTGCGTTGGTTGGAGCATCTGCCAACCCTACCAATGCTTGGCTTTAGAGACTAACATCCCATCCTAGTCGATTGGGAAGACCCCAACGCCGACCAGTCCTGTGGCTGCAAGTACGATTGGCAATGGGACGGCGTCACACAAGCGCAAGGGCCCAAGAACAGCTACAGCACGAGCTACTTCGTCTGCAAGCGCGACAAGGCCGGCGTCTTCCAGTTCAAGTTCGTGGACATCTTCGACCTGTCGAACTTCAGCCTCTCGCTCACACACATGTACGATGATTACAAGTACGAGAACAATGTCGATGACCTCCTTGGTCGTGAGAGAAGACTAACGTCTTGATATTAGGAACTTTCCGACACCTACAGCAGCGAATATGTTTTCCCAGCCCAACATTACGCTCCAGCAGATCGAGAGGTCGAATACTACGATAGCCTATTCGTCGGTTTGCGACTGTCCAATAAAGGCAAACATCACCGGCATGACTATATAGAGATCTTATCTACCTACTCTTCGTATATTCAACCACAAGTAAACCCGAGAACTCGCGTTGCGATCCGTGTGCTTTTAGTTATTCGTATCATATGAAAAGGAGATTTGGGTATGAACACAGTGTTTTGCTACTAAGAACTGGCAAGAGTTTCGTACGGAGATAATCGCATAAAGGTTGTGCCTCCTGGCGTGCTGGCGAAGGCGAGGCTGGTATGAGGAATATCGTTTAATTCAAAATAGGAGTATGGACAGGAAAGGCAACGAGAGATAATCGTCAATTTTTTAGGGGGGGCATTCTGGGAAATCGGAAATAATAGTAATGGAAACACGGGGTTCACATACAGGATTTATTATGTCTACTTTAATGTATTAAAATTACATGCCTGATACTGTTCGAGAAGCAGGGAGTACATTCGCCTTGTGTGATCAATGTTTACCGAACGACCCAAATTTCTTACCTTCATATTTTCACCTACTTCACCGTTCTATGCATTAATCTTTACTGATACGTTGCTACTTGCACACTTGAGCCTATATCACCTCTTTTCCTAGCCAAATGACATATGTCGAGAGAAGAGGTATATGAGCTTAGCCCGGTTGTTTTCGCAAAGACGGACCCTGTAAACATCCGTAAGCGAGAATTAGAAAGTGGTTTATGGATGAATGGAACAACCGAACCTTTAGGGTGAACGGCTTTATCAGATTTCCCATTCATATTGTGTCGTGAGCCTCCTCGGAACGCCCCTTTCCGCTGATTTAATGACTACAGTCTAACTTCATGCCCTGTCATCTCAACCCCGAGATAGGGGGTATGTGTAGCATACCGTAAAAGGGGTTTCCCGAGAATCTTCATTCGAGATGAGATTTTTGTAGTACGTAAAAGGTTTCATTATCCAGAGCCGGACATTTCTGATATAATATAACTAACTTATATCTTCCCCAAAGCTATTGGATCTTATTCCCCTTGACATAAACTACGCCAGAGAAAGACAGCTATATCGGTACATACCTCCTAATATAATGCTACCTGGTACCGAAGCATAATAGCGTATTGATCTCCGGAGTCCGAGTGGCAACAGACATCAGTGGACACATATAAATCAAGCATATTACTACCCTATCATCTGCACTTGGCATATGTCCATTTTGAGGTAAAAAGATTATTTGATTCATATCTTCTTTCCGAACAGGTATACATCTGAATCCGTCGGATGTATGCTTTGTTCAATATGTTCTCGATGATCTCTTCTGTTCTTACTAGATATTTAGCGTTCATAAACATTTGAAAAGTGTTTCTAAGCGATGTCTACCTATATGGTTAATCAATATAACCAAAACATATTGCCGTCTGCCTAACCCTTGAAAAACTGCTATCTCCGAGTAATGCTTTTTTAATATCGTGATGGTATTATTAAGTCATGTCTTTCTTCAGCACCTGAGGTATCTGCGTTAGGCTCATCTCCCTTCATGTGCTATTAAGATCATTGATTTAAAGTCAGGCGTGTAACACTAGGCACTACACTCTGCTTTCTACCCACATATAGATAGATAATTTACAAACCACTCCATGGCAATATACGGAAGACCGGTGTTTTCATCTAATTATATTTCTCTTCCATCGACACAAGAGTCGACGAAGGCGAGCTTTCGCACCTATCATACCTCTAATCAGCAAGTTTGATACGAACCCCCAGAAAATGTTTAAAATGTCTGAGCTACTGGAATTATAGGTATCTTCGAGACGTTGATACTAAGGGACGATAAAGGACTTGGAGTCGTTACTGCTATGACTGAAAGTAGTATCAGTCGTTGGCTTACACATAAAATTTGACCAAAGGAACAAATTGACGTTTCAGACAAATACGGAAATTTCGGGAATCCTTGCGTATGGACTGTAGCAACGTGAATAGCACGCGAGCAAATAGGTGCGACGGAATGCTTGGTCGGTCAAACAAGATCAAACTCGTTCACCTACTTCGGCTGTCATCTACAGATAAGCGAATTCCCATTTCTGGTAAATAATAAACCGAAGGTAAGGGTTGCACTTCATAGGATATCGTAGCGACGAGAAAAGAAAATAGTCGTTTTGCGTACGTCGGGATACAACGTTGAGGGTTCCATGTTGGTCCCAAACTTCTCGTTATTAGGCACGAGTGCACCAACTGACTGGAACCGCATGGCGGACAGTACGAGATCTTCGATATTCGTTTATTGATGTGACTAATGGTAGGTAGCCGATGCGACAACGTTAACGTAGGTTAGACGGACTACTGAAAGGGGAAGTTATAATCCGACTAACTTGACGTTGCGCCTTTTGGGATGATCCGACGGATAACATGGCCTGACTTATAGAAAGGTACTATAAAATATGAGCGTCGTGGTATAGGCCACACCAGGAAGTGATCACGAACTTACAAGCGTTGAGAGGAAGGGAAGTAAGTCATGGGAAGAAATGATCCCTGTGAAAATGCGAGCGGAATGGAAACGGATAGCTCTTAAGCCGGCGCAAGAAGCTGTACAATCGGATATTCAGCAGCTCTAATAGGTAAAAACAAAATATCCTTGAAAGAATCTGACACTGTCCTGGTGCCCAATCAAACGTTTTTTGCTGGTGGTTTAATAACGGAGCCCATTCCGGATCAAGGACTCGGAAACCTACAACCTGCCGATCTACTTAGTCTGGCCCCCAATCATCTTCATTTCCGTCTGGCAGAGCATCTGAAACACACTGGCAGATTTAATGGCCCAGATTCTTTTTTTGGGAGGCTCTTGAAACAGATGGTACTTTGGTCAAGCTACCAAGGTATGGTAGACCGATGGTTACGGCGAAAGAGAGAACGACGGGACGACGAAAGCGACGGGCCGATATTAGTAAAAATCACTTATAACACGGAGGGTAACATAAAAGAGAACGTTTAGGAGGTAGATAAAAATGTTTCTGAAAGTAATTTTTTCCATCTCTTGGATCATCCAGTATATGAGACCCGACAAAGCAGAGCTCATTGCTTATCATAAACAAAGGCTACGGTATGTGCACCCTTACATGACTGGAATATGATGCCTCCCCCCGATGGCGGAACCGGGGACAGGGGATAGTCCAATAAGACTAGGTTCGGCGGGTCGCTGGGAATAAGGATGATTTTGCGAGATCGCTTGCTTCGGAGGGTTATAGTTAAGCACTTTGTGGAGAAATCGTAGCTATTGTCAATATACTCTAGGGGGAGACGATTTTACGTCGTTTTAAGAGATCAAGACTTTTGGATTTCATGATTTGATCATTCGCTATTATTGCTTGAGGCAAGGTGTAGTAAACTGGGTCCTTAGCCGATATCACGACTCTTGGCTATGAATACCGCGTAGAGTGAGAGTTGATCGATAATGATGAGTGGAATTTCTCAAGGTTATGTAGGCGCCGAATCCAAGGGGCGTTCAAGTGTTACTCGGGCGGCCACGCGAGTACTAGGATTTCTCTGGAGAAATTGGTTGGTATTGGGATTCGGTGTTGCCTGCGTTCTAGGATACTTTTTCCCTAGTAAGTCGACAAAGACTGCGTACTTCTTTGGTATTACACGTTGCTAATTCATTCCTAAGACGTCGCGGCCCGTGGTGGTATTATTCGATCAGAGTACTCAATCCTCTACGGATGCATTGCTTTAATCTTTTTCATCAATGGGATGCAGCTGAGCCCCGAGAAGCTCAAGGAGCATGTGACAAACTGGCGCCTGCACATCGTCGTCCAGGGAATAAGCCTGGTTCTCATACCTGTCATTCAACTCGGTACGATATCCAAATAGCGTTTCCGCGTTTTTTACTATTTGGCTAATCTTACATTAGCCATAGTCCAAATCGTGATCGCAGCCGGTGGCGTGAGCTCTGGTACGGTTGACGCTAGCATTCTCATTGGGATGATCGTGGTTGGCTGTACTCCAACCACTATCGCATCCAATGTGGTGATGACGAGAAATGCGGGCGGCGACGAAGCTGCTGCTATCATCGAAGTCGTCATAGGAAATGCGGCCGGGTCAATCCTCTCGCCATGGATGATCTATGGTCTCCTTCCTACCGGTGGTGAATTTGATTCACTCAAACCAGCAAAAGCAGATACTCTGGGGCCGATGTATGCAAATGTGATGCAGCAACTAGGCCTCAGTGTCCTGCTTCCCCTTGTTGTCGGCCAAATCTTACGATGGACTCTTCCGAAGCAAGTTTCTTGGACATTGAAAACATTCTACCTAGCGCAATTCTGCTCCTTGTTGATGGTACTGGTAGCATGGTAAGTTGGTTTGCCTCGAAAAAAAAGCAAGGTCGTCCTGAAGCTGACTTGTGGCGCAAGGTCTACTTTCTCGGGAGCCTTCCAGACAGGGGCGCTCACTGCTCTTCCCAAGTCGTCTGTGATATTCAACGTGTTCTTAAACGTGGCAGAATATGTCCTTTTTACTGCCATCTGCTACTGGATAGCATCGCCACCACAGGTTATCATAAGGCTGATCAACGGATGCCTTGCCGACACGCGACTTGGAGCCCATATTCCTCGTAGTATAAGATCTGCCATAACAATTAAAAAGATGCCTAAGGAACTCGTGGTTGCTATTTGCTTCTGCGGTGCCGCGAAGACGACGAGTGTAGGAATCCCGTTAGCTGCTGCGATGTGGTCTCAACTCGATAACTTCACCATATCGTCTATCCAAGTTCCTGTATTATTATATACGGTGGAACAAGTGTTTGTTGCACAATTCTTTACTATATTTTTCAAATGGTGGCTAAATCGAACCGACAAGAGGGCGCTGGATGCCGAGTCCGGTGCAACTGGGGAGCAAAGCGAAGCCATTGATGAACGACAGACAGGTACACATACTCGTCCGATCAAAGAAGACGGCGACTATGAGGTTGAACTTGCAACTGGGGCGATCGAAGTCAACGAAAACATGTTGCACGAGAAAAGTATCTCATGACAAGTGATATATTTACCTAGGCTCTTAGAAAAGATGATGATGAAGAGATCTGAGAAATGCGGATATTATACACAGGTACAACAATATGAAAAGAATGTATGTAAGTTATAGTTGAATCTAATGCAAGATGAACGTGATGGGCTTATTTACTAATTGGCTTTAACGAATTATCAGTATCTATGAAGCATTCTTCCACATTCATGTATTTGGGTATTATGTAAATACCTGGTACAGTACATACTTCGTACCTGTAAGGTAATGACAACCCCTAATACATGTAGAATCAATCATCTTATGATTTCGGATTGCGCGGGGCTAACTTCCTGTTCAAAGCTTCCGTCAGCCCACATCCGAGGTTTATGACGTGCACTAACTCTTTCGTACCTTCTAAGAAGATACCTACATCTTTTTCATAGATGCCTTGATTCTTAAGGGCAGTTGCAAGTGAAATGGAACGATCTGAGTTTAATTCTAAATATTTAATTTAATTTTCTTTTTTTTTCTAATCCTTGAATTAAATCAAGAACATCATCATCTCATCTTCAAGAGGTCATATAATAATATAATTTACTACGTCTTAAAACCTCCTCACTTTCTACTCATTTCTACTTCTTCTCCTATTCCCAACCATCGAGTAACCTATACATACATAGTAAAGGATCTTCAAAAGATGGGCTCGAGCTCTGGTCGAGATTTGAGAGGCGGCTGCCACTGCGGTAGAAACCAATATGTAATCCAGATTCCCAATACTAACTCTTCCAAAGAGGCTCATGTCTTGTTTGACTTAACTGCGAATCATAGTGAGTGGAATCTCACTTATCCCCTTATTTTCTACATTCCTCCTCTCAACATTCGTCTAGTTATCGTGTGGTTAAATCACCCACCTAAATGCAAAGAACTGATTTTATATCCAAATAGGCGTTTCTTCTGCGGCACCACTCGCTGCATTCCTAAGAGTCCCGCTCTCTTGGTATCACAGCCAAGTGATTCCATTCTTCCCCGACGAATCTCGAACCAATATTCGACGTGTCTACTCCTATCCTACAGAGAAAGGCACTACACGACAATTCTGCGGCTTTTGCGGCACCACTTTGTCCTACTGGTCTGAGGAACCTAGGACTGAAGCTGACTATATCCAATTGACCCTTGGTAGCCTCTTGACTGAAGATCTTCAAGATCTAGAGGACCTAGGTCTAATCCCGGACGAATCGGATCTCGACCCTATGGATATTATGCCTACGCGCACACTTGACCAGGAGTCGCAGTTGATCGGACGAGACGTGGCTAGTATTCCGTGGTTTGAAAATATGATCCTAGGTAGTCGCTTAGGCACGATACATGCTACGAGAGGTGCAGGACAGAGTCGAGACGGCAGATATCGGGTCGAGTACGAGGTCACCGAGTGGACAGAGAAGGACGCGGTAGAACGCGGGACTAGCGGAACGGAGGAGATATATGAGTCGTCTACGATGGGTAAGAGAAAACGCGGAGATGCTGGTGAAGGGGTTAGCGGCGATGATACCGTCTAGGACGCTCGCTACCGGGTCGTTCGGTCGCCATTCATGCGGCCGATGATCTACGCGTTCTTAGATTATACATCTGAGGCACTAGTGAAGAACGAAAAAGAATTAGCTTGATATAGGGGATATAGGATAAGTGCTACATCCGTCGGGACTACGCCTGCCTGTGTTGTTGGCACGTCGGTGCTTTTATGTTCGCAGCGCAGCGACAAGCTTCATGAAATTTGCATCAAGATTCAAGGGTACAATTCGATAATCGACCAATAAGATTTGGATTTTCGTCTAGGAGAATAGTCTTTGTCAAATAGGGAGGCAAATCGGCCGAGAAAACTGGGTAGAGCCAAGCCAGGCTGCTCCTAAAACATCGAATAATTATCGCCGAGATCTTTCTGCAGCGACAAGGACGGTAATCGGTGAATGCTTGCATAGGGAAGATATTCCGCGAGAAGACCATATAAGACAAAATCTTCATGTATGTACGACGATACAGGTTGCCGGGAACCGGCATAGACCAGCCGTAGTCTCAGCTGAGGTGTCTTTATGGCCTTTCCCGGGGTCCAATCCCTGGATAGATGTCGTTAGCCAGGTCATTATGATACCAGTTGATATGTCACATACCTATTCTCAAGTCGGATGGCTGACCGGTTCATGAACATTCCGTCTCCCGCAGCTACACTCTTTTCTAAGGAGGCATGGGGGGAGACATGGGGAAATGGTCAAGAAATCCAGATCGATTGATTGAATCGTAGACGCCACCACTCGTCAATCCGTGACCATGCCGAAGCCAAGAAATAGCGCCGCTCGATAAGATGACAAAGATGGGAGTATCGTGTCTATCTACGGTTGAATCGCCGAGGCTTTCACGAGTTTTACGTGTTTTACATGCTTCTAGTTACAGCAAGGATCGAGAAAGCTGAGACCTGAAGGTCTGGACAAACAATGTACCCTCTCTGGTAAGCGGAGAGACGGGCCGTCGTTGGGATCTAATATCATTCCGGCACATGACGAGCTCGTTTGTGGGGGGACGTCCCAAACGAGAAATTAGACCCTGTCAACTCCCTCTCTCTCCCTCGCTCCCTCGCTCCCTCGTTCTGTACGGAGTATACACGTGTATCTCTTCGTATCTCTCCCTCTCCGTTCTTCTGCCTACCTCACCCTCTTTCTCTCTCTCTGTCTCTCTGTCTTTCTATCGTACACATACCCAGACTTATCCATGTGCTTGTGAGCTCCAACTCCAATTACCCCGCGGGCGGAGATGGTTGCTATGGCCTATGAGGATATGAGGGCATGAATGTACGAATGTATGAATGCTTTAAGAGATACAGCCATCATCGCATAAGCCTGTTGTTCTCGGTCGTCACGGTCCGACACGGGAGAAAGGGGAAAGTACCGGCCCTACATTACATAGATATACGTCGAAACGAAGATATGCTATATACTATATGCTATATCCTACTTGCTCGACCTTAGAAAACCTTCGCGAGAGTATAAGAAGATGTTAGCTTCCGTCTTATCGTCAAGGAGCCGTTCTAGTCGGCCTGGCTTGACTACGCTCTTTCATCATCTTCTTCTCCTACCGCCTATCCCCCTTTCGCGAGGTCGTCCCGAAGTCTTGGCTTGGCCCAAGTCAAATACCCGTTTTCCCAGACGAGATCGAAACGTTAGTGGGCAAATTGGAATAGCCTAGATATTAGCTCATCGCCCTTCACGCAATTTGGAATTACCTGTTCAATATGTCCCTACCCTCGGACTTCCTCTGGGGCTTCGCTACAGCTGCGTAGGCATTGCCTCTCTCTCATTCCTAGATGCTACAATCCTCGCATGTACCCAGATTAGAGGAGTTCCATCACTAACTTCAGTCTTCTTTCGCACGTAGGTACCAGGTCGAGGGCGCTACCGAGCAGGATGGTCGTGGTCCAACTATCTGGGATACGTTCTGTGCCGTTCCGGGCAAGATCGCAGATGGAACAGACGGGTCGGTAGCCTGTGATTCATATAATAGGACTGCGGATGATATTGCCCTCCTCAAGAGACTAGGTGCTACATGCTACCGCTTCTCTCTATCGTGGTCGAGGATCATCCCCCTCGGCGGCCGGAACGATCCCGTTAACCAGGCCGGCATTAATCACTACGTTAAGTTCGTCGATGACTTACTCGAAGCTGGCATCGCACCGTTTATCACGCTGTTACATTGGGACGTCCCCGATGAGTTAGATAAACGATACGGCGGACTCCTAAATAGGACAGAGTTCCCGCTCGACTTTGAACACTATGCTCGCGTCGTCTTTGACTCAATTCCTAAATGCAAAAACTGGATCACGTTCAATGAGCCTTGGTGTAGTTCTATCCTAGGATACAGCACCGGGTTCTACGCACCCGGTCGTACCTCCAATCGAGCCAAGTCTCATGTTGGTGACTCTAGTCGCGAGCCGTGGATTGTCGGTCATAATTTACTTCTTGCTCATGGTAGGGCGGTTAAAGCGTATCGCGAGGAGTTCAAGCCCACTGACAAGGGCCAAATCGGTATCACTCTGAACGGCGACTACACGTACCCGTGGGACCCCGAAGACCCAAGAGACATCGAGGCCGCCAACCGAAAAATCGAGTTCGCCATCTCATGGTTTGCGGATCCCATCTATTTGGGGAAGTATCCTGATTCAATGCGGAAGCAGCTTGGTAACCGGCTGCCCGAATTCACGTCGGAAGAACTAGCCCTAGTCAAAGGTTCTAACGATTTCTACGGCATGAACCATTATACGGCCGACTATGTCAAGCACGGCAACGGCAACCCCGCCCCAGAAGATTTTCTAGGCGACCTTTCGACTCACGCGTATAGTAAGAACGGCGACTGTATCGGGCCCGAAACCCAGTCATTCTGGCTACGCCCGAACCCGGAAGGTTTCCGGGGCCTCCTCAACTGGCTCAGCAAGCGCTACGGCTACCCCCCCATCTACGTGACCGAGAACGGCACGAGCATCAAAGGCGAGAACGACCTGGAGGAGCCCGAGATCCTCAACGACGTGTTTAGGTACGAGTACTTCAGGGACTACGTCAACGCCATGGCGAAGGCCGTCAGTGAAGACGGCTGCGTCGTCAAGGGGTACATGGCCTGGTCTTTGATGGACAACTTTGAGTGGGCCGAGGGCTACGAGACCCGGTTCGGCGTCACCTACGTGAACTATACGGACGGCCAGCAGCGGAAGGAGAAGTACAGCGCCCGGAAGATGAAGGAGATCTTCGACGCGGTCATTGGGAAGTGAAAAGAAGGGGAGGAGAGAGCACGGGGATGATGATGATGCTGAGCTCCCCCTTTTGCAAACGGGGGAGGTGTTTGGTTCGTGTATGTTATGAATATGAATATGCGATACCTCATGTAATTCAGAGTATAACTAGGAATATTACCTATGTACCTATGGATCGAAGGAAACATGCCCTCCCCTTCCCCCTCCCCCTCTCCCTCCCCCTTTTTTTTCACTACCTGAATGAATACTACATGTCTCGATACTCTTTTCCCCTTGGAGGCGCCTGGTCCCGCCAGATTTCGTGAGGTACGTACGCGTAGAAGGGGATAAAGCCAAATGGCAAAAAAGACACCGGTTACCGCGAGCAGCCAAGGCTTACACGTTACATGCCAGCAGCAATCGGGACCGACCGACCTCGAAGCGATGGAACGGTCGCACACGTACCTCCTCCTCCTCTTCCTCGTCCACCACCTCCCCCTTTCGACCTGCTGGGGACGTGATTGTATGCTACGTCGCATTTCCAGCGCGCTCTGAAACAATTTTTCTTATTTATTAATTTTTTTTCCTTCGCCGTCTACGTTTCAGCAGAGGAGAGAGCTCCTTGGGAGAGGTATATACTATATAGGTGCCTATCCCTGGCCGGAGTATACGTCACATCCATTTGCCTTGGCGTCGGACTCGAAGTAGACTCGAGCACCTAGGTAGGATCCGTTCTTGAACACACTTTTCTTTCTCTCTCTCTCTGTCTGTCTCTTTCGCTCTCTCTTCTTTCTTAAAAAACAGGTGTTCCCCCCTCCTTTACCCGGCTTACACATTCTACAGCCGCGAGGACGCGCTACCTACTTGCACATGATCACATAACTCACTTGCTCTATAGTAGCCCACGGACCTCTCCTCCCCCCCCCCCCGAACAAAATCATACTTTTACACCATTTGATCCGCGACAAGACACGTTTGTGCCCGCAGTCCGTGCCTCGTTCCTCGTCCCTCGCCCCCAGATCTCACGACTGTCTCCTGGCCGCGAGGTCGTGCAGGTCCCCCGTCTCGCCGACCTGGACCCGGCCCCCGGACCGCTCGTCCGCCTTCTTGGGCCCGCTGCGCACCGCGCCGTCTACCTTGTCCTTGAGCGCCTCGTCGTGCGTCTCCATGGCGGCGTCGAGGTCTGACTGCGTCGCGCCGCCGCGCCGCGCGGCTGACTCGTCTAGGATGTTTCTAGGTGGGGCGTAGGTGGGATCAGTTAGCGGACGGTCTTCTTTCCTTTCTTCTCTTTATGTGTGTGTGTGTGTGTGGAGGAGGGAAGAGGGAAGAGGAGGAGGGTGTGGAAAGGGATGGGTTGTGGGTTCGGAGAATAATTAAAAGGTATATAGGAGAGGGTATGTAGACTTATGTAGGTGCGGTTGAGTGGCTGGTACGTTAGGAGGTGTAGGTAGGTATCTATCAGATGACGGACGGCGGATGTTGACGGAGAAGAAGAGGCGAGTGACTTACTGTGCTTGCTCCTGTTGATGGGAGTCGAGAGGCGTCTGCTCGATCTCGGACGACTGTGCGCCTTGGGAATCGGTCATTTTGGTGTATGGGTATGGGTACCTGGTATGTGGTCTTTGTCTGAGTGTGTTGTAGTAAACTATCCCCGAATCTGAGAGTCTCTGTATCCCAAGTCTGGCAAACAAGGAGTGTTGGACTCGGGCAATGTGAGGAGGTACGGGTAGATGGAACTGGGAAATATAAGAGACTACGATAATTAATTATTTATCTGAACTTATATTGACGATAAAGGGAGGGTTACTCAATGTCTCCGATGACGTACGCTGAGGTCATAGTTGACCTACCGTTTACAGTTATGGATCTCCCTGATAACTTGACAACTTCAGATTGAGAATACAGATGTACATAAGGTATAATTGAAGGGAAAAGGGGGCATACTGTTCACATTTCTACCTACATTCTATAAGTTATTATATGTACTACGCGTAAGACTCGAGGATAATTGCACATTGCTGAATCTCCAGTAATATATGGACCCCTTCATACTCGTTGTATAAAGCGTATATTTATATGACGGGAAACATCTCTTCATAGTGTCATGTTCGAAGTTAGTTAGTAGAGCTTCTGGGTAAGAAGACTGATGAAGAGTTAATCCAGAAGTTGCTGGTAAGGTGCACAAATAAAATGGCTTCATAGATGTGCTGTTGCTGTAGTCGAGGTCGGGGTTGAACTTGACGAGGTGGTCATTGATTCTAAATTCCGAATCTTAGCGTCAGTTAATTTCGTGGTTAAACCGACCTGCCGCACTCGGTTTCTTTAATCTCGGGTTGCTATTGTCTGGGATGCCTTGTCGGTGGTGTCTTGTCGCTGGCTAGTACATAGAGCTGAGTAAAGCGAGTTCCAAGCACATCACTGACGCCGAAATAACTCATGGTTTTCTATTTTTCGTGCTATTCTCGTCCGATTTGCCCGAAGCACTGCTTGGCGCTCGAAGAGAAGCGATGGTTTCGTCAAGGATTGATATTTCGGCATCGATCCGGAGAAGTTTTTCTTCAAGCTTTTCTTCATATTGCCTGTTTGTTAATCGTTGCATAGGACTCCATTTTGAGTCAAGCCAACTCGACTTGGGCTTCGAGACCACTTCCTTGGGTCGATCCTTTATACGTTCAGATATAAAGGCATAAGCAGTTCCAGCAGTGCCCCAAAACAGGACTCCCGGTATGATATTTCGAGGTCCCCCTATATGGTAATTAGTGGGAACTTGTGATGTAAACAGCCGTCATCATCGGAGAGACTTACGAAGCATACCGCCGACCATCCCAGACACGCCACCAGCTATACTGCTCGCCTTTATTCGATCTGACGAGGTCATACTCTGTTCGCCTCCCCACACATGCCAAAGGAGGCCCCTGGATGCTGCAGATGGTTAACAGTTAGAATGGTATATAAGATTCGGAGAGGAAGAATCTTACCCATGTAAGTAGATCCAAGAGTAAATGATTGAAAGCCAGCAACTAGCGCAAATATTGTTGGCGGTGCTGATCGAACAATACCAGAGCCCGCTCCAACTAGGAAGCCGAGACCACCTATAAGAAGTCAGCAAGGCTTATATGGACGATTTTGAAGTTCAGACTCGGTTTTACCTATTACAGCTCCAGTTTGCAAAGACTCGATCATTATGTTTTTAAACTGGTCGGTATCTAATATCTCATCATTGTATATAGTATTAGTCTCTGAAGGGGCCGAGACTGATGACCGCTGAGGTGTTGGCTTTTGGGATGAGGATGAGGATGCCATGCTTGCAAGCACTTTGAAGACTTGGTTTATGGTAAACGAATGATGAGTTGGTATACTTGTTTCTCGTGTACTTGGGTTATTGGTCTTCTTGAGAGTCTATCATGTAGACTTGGTGCGCCGTTGAGTTATCGGACAAGGTATAAAAGCTTTTAAAGTAAGATGCTAAGTAAAGTAGAGTAGAGTAAAGTAGAGGGAATGTAACTCGAGGTTAGTTATTGAGTTAAATCATTAACAATTCTATGTTAACACGGAATAGAGGGACCCAAGTATTGACAAAGTCTGACGATGACAATTCTTGTTCTTATATATAAGAATGGAAATAAGAAGAATATGATAAGAGATATAAATGATATATACTATGTAATAAAAGTCTTAGAATTTTAGTTGATTGGAGCATATTCTTGAGCTGAGACTTCAAAGTTGCATGTGCCGAATCGATATACCCCAAGAGGTATAATATACATGTATGTACATATGTACATATACGGACTTGATTAGGTACCTAGGTACACGACTGAGGTACTCTAGTGCAAATTCTAAATCTAAGGCGGCCGAGTCTAAGGCTGTTGGATGGGAACCTCCGGGTCATAGTTTTCCGATCCGTTAGGGTAGTGTGCCACCTAAGGTTAAGCACCTACTTTAAACGAGGCACCTGAAGATCAGGTACATACCTGCCTCGTAGAAGTAGAAGTAGCCAATTACATACATGTACATAATGCATACATGCATGTGTTTACTTGCAATCTACACGTAGCTAAAAGTATATATACCTATGTAGGTACCTATGCAGGTATATTTTGAGCAGACATAGAGGTGAATAGATTGTACAGCAGTACATACATGCTTTGAATACATAAGACAATGGATGTCCAGTCTGTATATAAACAATCGGTACTACTATATCGACCCCATCGGATGGGTGACAGGTCAAGAGGATGTGATCAAAGTTTCAAACGAAGCCACGAAGAAAAAGCGATGTTAAAAATGATCTACTACGTAGCGCAAGGTATGTACTGTTGTACCTAGGTAGGTATTGATGGAATTATTGAGAACAGTGTCAAGGAAGATAGTACACATAAGAACGCGGTTGTACTTAATCAACTCGATATATTATTTAATTATTCCAATTTTTATAATACATCTTCAAAGAAATTGTACCTATTGATGCATTTACACTTATACCCATTAATGTACACATATTAATCTTACGTCTTTCTCCCGATTAAATACCTAAAATCAAATGCATTCTTCGAATTGAAGGAGCTACTTCCAAGTGTACATATTATACTTTTCATCTACATGTAGTTATGCTACATTCGATGTTTGATACCACCTAATAGGTACATTGGTACCTAAAGCCTCCACTACCAGATACATGAGATCCATTCATTGATGTTGGATCAGGAGGACTAGACCCCTCAGTACATGCCTTAGGTACCCAACACTTAAGATCATAAACCTGAATGAATATATACGTACCTACCCTTAACCCCACCATAACGATTAAGAACATGAATAATTAGAAAAAAAAAATACGCGGTACATATGCACAAGTAGGTCGTTTGTACAATACCTACCTACATATACATAGGCCAATACCTTTAGTACGTACATTGATGTATGTATGTATAGGGTTTGATTTTCCATTCTTCTTCTCCTACGTTCTTTACTCTCATACGTTGGAGACGGAGAAAAAAAAAATTAAGCTAGCCCTTCCGGCCTTTTTTTTTTCTTCACAGCATCTAAAATTTTATTATCTTTTTTTTTTTCCTTCCTTAATCTTTTTGATCAAGGAAATTCCAGTTTCCTTGCTCATCCCGCAAAAAAGAAAAAAAAACTCTCAAGTAAACCAACTGTATTATCCCAATCATCCCGTTCGTACTAAAAAGTCAGAATACTCACCGCTGCCTTTTTTATAGTCTGCGCATATTTTCTTTCATCTTTCATCCTTGACCGAAGAACTAGTCCTAGTTTCTTCGGCCACTTATCTACTTCCTGCGCGCGACGACTTCGACCAGCGTTGCGCGTGGTTAAAAAACCGCAATCATGGGTATGTCACCACTCAATCTACTTCATATTATTTCTTCACATCTTCGCTTGATATTGGACACTGACAATTGACATGATTATAGCGCCGAAAAAGAAGGAACAGCAGAAGATGACCCTCGGGGCCTTTCTACAGGAAGAAAGTCAGTTCGATCTCTTCCCACTCCCACTCCCACTTTCACTCTCCTTTTCAACGACCACCATCTTATCATGCTTTCTTCATCTTCTCTTCACTGTATAAACAGACGACACAGTATCTCGCCATCTCGCCATCAAGTCTTGAAGATAGTTTTAAAAAACGACAGGTTGATTTTATGCTAACCATGTGATAGAATACGGTGGATCCTGGGCTGATGAAGTTGAGGACTCCTTTGGTATGTCGAATTCCCAAGAATGATTCTATTTTATACGCTACGGACTTGACTCTATTAACATGTTCCCCAGGCTCCCAGCCTTTGCCTCCCACCACCGAGCGACGAACTGGCTATTCAAGCTACGGTGGCAATGATCGAGGTACGTCGAGAGAAACACTCGGTCATTCTGAAATATCGTCATCTACTTGATATATTTACTAACCCTTTTCCCGCTCTTTACTAGGCTATTCTCGTGATTCTTATGCGACTCAGACTCCTGCCCAGTTACCAACCAAACCTCCTTTCACCGCTCATCTAGGAAATCTCTCTTACGACGCCTCGGAAGAGTCCGTGGCCAACTTTTTCCAAGGCTGCGATATTACTAATGTTCGGATCATCGAAGATCGGATTGAAGGGCGCCCAAAGGGGTTCGCCTATGCCGAATTTGCGAATGTCGAGGGCCTGAAGAAGGCCTTGACTCTAGATGGAAATACCTTCGAAGGTCGGACCATTAGGATTAAGATTGCTGATCCGCGTAAGCATTATCATGTTGTTTTATCATAGTCAATTGTTCTGATAGCCTTTTAGAGAAGGATCGACCTGGCGATTCGGTCCGTGACCTCAGTAGTTGGGAACGAAAGGGCCCGCTGGCAGATCTTCCATCGCGCGGCGGTGACCGACGAACTGGCGATTTTAGTGAACGTCGAGGACCTAGTTTCCGAGACTCGGCCGCCGATGATGGCAAGGTTCGTGATTTTGGCACCTGGGAGCGCAAAGGGCCCCTATCACCACTTCCCCCGCCCGAACATAGCGCCGGTTCGCGGGATACCAGCCGTCCCCGGACCAACGATGCCAACCGGGGCGATTCCTTCCGAAAGGATCGCAGGGCATCTCCGGCCACCTGGGGCGAAGGCCGCCAAGAAGGCTCTCGTCCCCCTAGAGAGTACAAGGAAAGACCCGAGCGACAAGAACGCGCTCCAACTGCCGCGGAACTTGACAACCAATGGCGCACTAGCATGAGACCTGACCGTGCCGTAAAGTCTCCCGGACAGTCTCGTGACGGTTCGGAAGCGCCGCCGTCGCCAGCTGCTAGCTCGGTCACCGCAGCCGCCCCGGTTCCCGTTGGCCGTCCTCGACTTAATCTTCAAAAGCGAACCGTATCCGAGTCACCGGATGTTGCATCTCCCGGCCTGTCCTCTGGCGGTGGCGATTCTAAAGCGAGTCCCTTCGGCGCCGCACGTCCTATTGATACGGCGGCTAAGGAGCGTGAGATCGCAGAGAAGCGAGAGCAGCATCTGAGAGAGAAGAAAGAAGCAGAGGAGAAGGCAAAGGAGGAGCGGCGTATCGCCAAAGAGGCGGCAACGAAGGAAGCCGCAGAGAAGGCCGCGGCTGAAGCAGAGAAGGCGAAAGCCGAACCAGTTGAAGCGAAGCCTGAGGTTGTACCGGAGAAGGCTGTACCAGAGAAGGTTGTACCGGAGAGGGTTATACCGGAGAAGGTGGTACCGGAGACGAAGACGAAGGAGGAGCCGAAGGACGGAGGTCCTCAGAACGGTGGTCCTCAGAACGGTGGATCTGCAGAGCAGAAGGTACCGGTTAGAACCAAGGAAGCTGTCCAGAACCCCAAATCCAGAGCATCTGAGAGCGGCAATTGGCGAACTCCGTCGGGAGAGCAGCGCCAAGGTCGTGGTGGGTATGTGAACCCCTCGAGAGGCCGCGGCGACGCTCGAGGACGTGGTGCGCCACGAGGACCACGGGGAAACTACGAGGGTAGATCAACTCGAGCGAACGGACATTCGGCAGCTCAGCCGCAGCAGCAGCCTGTCCAGGCCCCATCGCCTGCTGCTGAGGTTCAGGCTCCTCCGGCACAGGACGGTTGGACGACCGTACCGTCCAAAAACCGCCGCAAGTAAACAGGGCGCGCCTGCTTACACGGGGCGCCGGCACTGTATAAAAAAACAGATCTTCCATGCTCAGGCACGTGGGAGGGGGAGTTTATTGGCACCATAATACTATGGACTTGCAATACGAAGAAAAATTTGTCGTTTTCCCCACTGCTACTACATCCCTTTTCATTGTGATGGCCGCTCTTCTACGATTCTAAATGACAGTTGTGAGACTGCCCTGCACTGCTTACGCCTCACTGCTTCATCGTATATACAAACGACCGCTTGAGAAGACACTGGTACTTAGTACTTACACAACACTAATCTGCAGCTGCGCTACGTATAAACCCTCATTTCTAGCAGATTCAAGAGGTTTGGATCTTTCATTATGCCACCCGGCAGCCTCCGTTGTCTTTCACCCTATCCCTGTTTTCTTGTGCCAAACATCCCCTTTTTTTTTTCTTTACTTCATTGCCGCTAAGAGGAGACGAAGTTAATGCGCCCACATACGAAATGCATGCATGAGATGAATGAGGATTTTGCTATGTTCTGTCGGTTAGGTGGCTACTACTAACCCTTTTTTTCTTCTTCCATTTTCCGAGATAGCCAGTCACTTAACCCGGGGAACAAATAGGGCGAAAAAAGGGGGGGAAGGGAGAGGGATGAAGGGAAAAGGATTCCATCGAGCACATCACGTACAGCAATTGTAGAAGAGAGGAAGGAGTTAGTCAGTTTTAGCAAGCCCCCGAAGAAAAAAAAACCAAAATTATCTTTTTTTTAATGGTCTTGGACCAAAAAGACTTTCATATCTGGAGTTTGTGGCCGGGGATCGTCTGGAATTTGATGTGTTTCTTTTTCTATCATAGTCTTCTCCGTATTATTTTTTCACCGTCTTTGCTCCTCGTTCCTCGGGTTCTCTTGTGCATTCCTTTTACTTTCAAGGTTTGTTTTAAGTGTCCCCCGTTTTTTCGCCGATCTGCTTGACGAGGAGGTTGAAAAAAAGAAAGAATGGAAGGGGGTGGGATGGATGGTTGGGGCGTTGGGGAAGAAGAGAGGAGAGAAAGGAAGAGAAGGGAGGGGAAGGGGACGCATACCACCACTTCTACCACCACCACCACCGCCGCCACCACCATCTAAACTTGAAGAATACCATCCATGTGTATCCTACTTTTCCGTCCACATAACTCGCGTTTCATCCGATTTTCATGGTGCCGCCGAAACGGTGCGAGCCGGATAGGGTATGAGATGAGGAAGGGGATAAGATGAAAAACAAAAAAAAACCGAACCCCCCCCCACCCCCCCCCAAGATAGAACTAGGGTAGCTAGTCCCGAGCGAGCGAGCTCGTGGACGGCCCCTGCGTTCTCATGGAGGAGTGGTACAAAGGGTACCGGTAACGCGTACCAACCCAGATACCGGTGGATGGGAAGGGACGGGGGAGGTAACGAGCGAGCGAGCGAGCGAGCGTATTGGCAAACTTGTTCGACGTAGACAAACAGAGTAGACAAGAAATGTGAACCCTTTTTTTTTAAAAAAAAAAAATCCTTCTCTTTCCGCGTACTCCGTACTTCTCTACTCACCTTCTTACTGATACTCATCTACCCACCTACCTACCTACTTGCAGCATTGTAGAAGGCTATATGCTACGAAGAATGGAAATATCTCTCTTATTTGTAATTTGGAATATAAATCAGATTCTTTTGCATTCGGTGGTTTTTTTTTAATTTTATATTTCGTATCAGAAACCTACCTACTTATACCTACATACCTACCTACCTACATACTAAGTAGGTAGGGTGCCTAAGGTGGTAAGTATTATTACAACCTGAGCTTTATAAGACTCGATATTTAACAAATTAGGTCTTGGCAGTAGTGTAGTAAGTACCTAGGAGGTAGGTAGGTACCTAGCTTTGCGGTTTTTTCCATGATGTCGTGCATTTTGTATTTATATTTATATTTATATTATAACCTTCATCTCTCTCTCTGTCTCTCTCACAAAACAAAAAAAAGGGGGGGTAAAAAAAAAGATCTCATTTCTTGAAGACCTGAGAGCCTAACCTCTCGATCTCCCTCCCGTCGGGCGTGTTCTTCCCGGCGGCCTCGAGCAGGCGGAGGTAGGCCTCCGAATCGCGCGCCTTGACGGCCTCCTCCGCGGCCTTGACGCGCATCCCGCACTTCTCGTACATCGTCACCGCCGCGCCGGGCTCCAGGTTCGTGCACTTGGGGACGAAGCTCGCGGCCAGGTGGGCGTTGCCCGCCTGCAGTATCTGGTTGAAGAACGGCTGAGGGGCGGGGGACGGTTAGCATAGGACGCTGGCATAAAAAGGGTAGGCAGAGGAAAGAAAGGAAGGATAGTAAGGGGGGGGGAGGGGGGGAGTGAAGGCTAACCTCCCAGCCAATCGGGCTCTTCCTGCTCTTAGCAATGTCCTCGATTTCGCTCCAGTCCCGCTTCGCGACAAGTGCTCGTAGTCTATACCGGGAAGGCTTATGTTAGGCGTCCGTTTTCTAAGAATGGGTAGGGTAGAGAGGGTAGTAGCTCACCGAATCCACCAGGCCACCTTTTCCGGGACCTTGAATTCGCTCTGGATTTTCTTGGCCTTGTTATGGTAGCCAAGCCGAATCAACTTGAATAGGGTCTCGTTAACGCTGAGCCCGGTAAACGTATCGGTCAGATCTCGGTCTAAGGCTTCCTGCATGCGTAGAAGGCTCGTCGCCTCCTTCACGGCTGCTAGCTCGAAATTATTATCTCTTGAGTCGGAGAGTAGCTTCGCGGCGAGCGCCAACTTGTCACCCGCCGTACGCGCATCGGACTGACGCAACGCTTCGCGAATGAATACGCCGGCACCATCTACCCGGCGGTCATCTTGGTAATAAAGATCCTTGAGAAGCGCGTTATCGTTCTCTAGCGCTGCCGAGGACTCTACGAGAGCGGTGGCTGTGGGCCGCGTGTTGATCACGCGGAAAAAAGCTGCTAGAGGGAGCTTTTTCTTCAGCTGAAGCAGCACGAATAGGATCAAGTCCGAATCACCGCTCTCGATCGCCTTGTCGAGTGCGATCTCGTCCTCCTCCATGCTAAGGAGAAGCGGTACCTGTCGTCCTGCACGAGGCTCGTGGTTGAGAAGTTCTGTAGCTAGTCGACCACGGCCCTCGTCATAGGCAGCACGAGCGATAGCCTCGAAAGAGATACCTGGTTTCCCCGAGAGCTTTTCCACTACCATGCGGCATATTGAGTCTTCGTCTTCCGTACCGACTCGGACTTTGGCAGAGGCCCAATGAACATATATACGATCTGTAGGTAAACGTAGGTACCCGGCGATACGAAGTGCAAGTAGATATTCGTGGCGGTTGATGAGTCGATGTATTAAACCTTCAGGCGTGAGACGCTGGTATTGCTCATAGGATAAAGGCAAACCGATTTCGTAGAATCGTACGGCATTAATCACTCGCAATGTCTCGCACATGTCAACGAAGTCGTCACTGCTGTAGATGTCCAATACTGATTTACCAAGCGAGGCAGCTTTGAGTAGTTGTTTCTGCCAATGTATACTGAACTCGTGTCCCGCAGCAGCAACACAAGTATCAACCGCCTCAACCAGGTTTGGTCTTATGAGTTGGATGTTATCATCCGCCTTCGGGGACTGGATCTCGAGCTGTTCTACGGCATCGAGTAAAACAGACGCTGGCGATTCGCTTCCGTAGCGAAACACTTCATCCGTAACGTCCGGTACCTTCTGGAGAAAATCACAAACATCGTTAGTTATCAGCCGCACACCGTCGTGGTCTATCATCATATTAGCGACCTCCGAGTGAATTAAAAGTAGAATTCGATAACTAACCCGCAACTACATGAATACGACCTTCATAAACGAAGCTTTTGGTAGCGTTATTGGGTCCAACGAGGTTAACTTCGTCCTCCCAAGCTATGACGACCGCATCGTTGCCGCACCATTCTAGGTATTTAGGCCTCAGCTGAGATCGTGAATCGTGTTCACTGAGTCGGCTCTGAAAGTCGGAGGTGATAACATGAGCCTTGCCATCTGATGAATAGAGTGCTGCAAACTTTCCATTTGGTGATACACTGATGTGCGAAAAAGGGCCGATGTCAAGAAATCGATCTTCGCATTCCGTCTTATCCACGACGTAGACTGTCTTGCCAATGCTCAAGAGCACTTCCACAGATCTTGATAATGTGAAACTAGGTGAGATGATGGCCCAAGCATGAACTTCGCCTTCCGGTGGCGATGCAAGTGCCTTAGGTCGTGGCTCATCATATGACGATACATACATGAGCGCGTTGTTGGTAAGAAGGACGACCATGCCATGATCGTAGAAGCGGCACGAATGAACACCAAAGTCCTCAGCCTCACGGCCGAGGGAGAACTGGGTAAAGTCACCTTGCAGGTTATAGTAACACCTCACGGTGCCATCGTAGCTTACGACGAGGAGCTTCTCGTCTTCAGACCAGCCGAGACCTTTGATAGATCCTTTATCCCAAGCAATGCTCTTTAATGGCTTACCGGCGCAGCTATATATGTCAATAGCGGGCTTTGAGGATTTTGAAGGCTGGTAGGATGTAATTTTGGTGTCATCCCGACATATTGCTAAGGGAGATTAGTGACGATATACTACCATGTGGATTCTAAGAATAGGAGCATAAGAAGTTGTATGTGAGATATCCATATAAGTGAGCTCTTAGTCTTAGACCGCACCTAAATAAATGCTCAGAGGAGGGGGATTTGAAGATAAAAAAAAAAGAAGGGGACCTTGCGAGATCATATATATGATATAATATTATAAAAATCAAAGTATAACTTACCTATAGCACCGCCATATGGAGCACCGGCAACGATGTAATTATCCAAGTCGAGATCTTGGTCGAATATTGCGGTATAGAGCTGGGTTTTGCGGTAGAATCTATCACCCAATCTCTCCCATCCAGCAGTTGCATGCGTCACCTCCATGGTGATTTATTATACCATCATCTTATATTAGTGTTATGAAGATGAGAAGCCCGATGATTATTACGATCTTGGGTTTGGAAATGCAGCATGATTTAGGTACCGTTCTTTGAAGTCTTCAGTTTAAGAAATAAGTAGAAGACAATTGACTAGGAGGTAGGTAACTTGTATGTAGGCCATAGGTACTAGGAGATGATTGGAATCGGGTAAAGCCCGGACCCACTACCTACCCTTACGGTACATAGGTATTTACATACATAGAAGTACACAGTAGGTACTCTACATTAGGTGGTAGGTATCGTGAAACTTTAAGTACATACTTACGTACTTATATGGTCCTAATAAATCTATCACTGAGGACATCTTCAAAACTCAGCGCAAAGAAATAACTATGGATTTTAATAAGTACCTAAGGTGACGTCTTGATAATAAGGAGAGATATGTGGCAGCATTACAATTCACCATACATAGTAACTGATTTATTACAACCAACTTGACGACCAATATTTCAAATATTTCATTCATTTTTTATTTGTCTAGTGATATAGACTGCTACAAGTCTCAAGCTTCTCAAGTAATTTTCAGCTCACTGGTAAATTCCGTCATCTGTCATGACCTTCTGCCAATACGAAACCTCCAACGTAGCTCAACTCAGCACCGTTCATAGGCTACGATAAAAATGTATGCCTTCAGGCTCGTCCAAGTCCTCTTCGTTTTCAGTCACCTGAAGGTATTCGGTCAGTCTCAAAGTACCAATGTTGTAAAAGGCAACTAGGTACTTAGCATACCTCTTCCACGGATTATTAGTTCTCAGCGCCATCTTGATATGGTCTTCCAGTGGCGTGTGGTTATCACAGCTTCGTGTCCTAAGACAGGACTACGTAGACCTAGGTATATTTGGGAGACGTTGCGCATTGGACGTCCCGCGAAGTGCATAATATAGATCATGACTCCTCTCTAACTTTCTTCAACTCTTGCGCCCATAACGCCTTTCCATCAACTTTTTATAGTGACCCTTCTTACCACTCGTCTTTGCGATCTGGATCTGGCCATACTTGCTCTTGAACTTGCGAGTTGTATCTTCAGTTTCTAGGACTTCTTCAAGTAGAGTACGCTTCCTCTCCTTTTTAGTCAGCCTGGCGCTGTAGAAGTCGGTTGGTCCCTCGACTATAGTACCGACAGAGGAGAAGTCGGGTACCAAGGCTCTTGAATTATCTTTTCGATAAAATCGTTTCGAGTCTAACACATCACGCATGCGTAAGAGTTGCAAGTCCTTCTTTAGCTCAGGAGTAAGGTCGGTTCGGGGAAGGTTGAACCATGAGGGGCCGGCGTCTGGCTTGGTAGCCTGAGAACCAATTAGTTCGTAGTTTTTAAATAAGACGAAGAAGAGGAAGGTATAAGAAGGAAATGTCAGAGTAACTATGATATTTAATCTATCATTCTGGCGTAGTAACATTACCCATAACGGGAACAGCCACTACTTCAATTTAAATGGGATAATAATTTCATCATAAAGGGAGGGTGCCGAGAATGAGGCATATAGAATATGGAATATTTGTATGCCACGTACCATTTCTTGTTTTGGACGTCGAATCTCGGGTTTTCTTACCGATAATTCTTCGGACTTGGGCTTGGGATTCTCTTTAGAAGATGCCAGCGCGGTTGCTTTCGGCTTTAAGGTGTCTAATTTAGATTTCTTCATGTCGTCCAACTTTGCAGGAGCGACAATGGCCTTGCCATGTTTCTCATGTTGTGCTGCTTGTAGTCTTGCTTCGGCTTCCTGGAGAAGCTGTTCGATCTGATCATCTGAGAGATTGCTCGTCGCTATTGCATCTGCCATGATGGGCGACAACTCTATTCGTTGGTTGATGCAGTCGGCGATCTTACGCAAATAGCTGGGGAGGATGAAAAATAGAAAATAAAAATTTCAAGCTTCAGAATTATGGAAATTTTCTTTTGGGCAAAGCTGTGGCTGTATTTGTGTGGCTGTGTAGTATATGTACATCAATGCCTTGTGTACGTACATATGTATCTATGTACCATGTATATGTAATGTGTTTAGTGTATCGATAACATTGAAGACTGGATGTCTTGGAACATAAAGTTACATTGAACATTCAATGTTCAACACCCGAGACCACCTCCTCGTACCTAATCCCTGCAACCACCCCAACCTTGTTGTTACGCAGCCTACCTCCGTACATAGCTGCTAGGACCGAGACTAACGGCCGCTGATGCCCAACCATATTGCCAGCGCATTCAGTCCATATCTGAGGCTGCCCAGTTTTTTTATTTTTTCTCATTTTTCATTTTTTTCTTTCTCTTTGCCAGCCCTACAAATGTAAAAGCGCATCGAAGATCAAAGCATTTCTAGAAAGTCCACTCACGTCATTACCCAATCCCGACCAACGCATACATATTATGTATGTACGAAGTAAAGCTAATAAATAAACGCCTACCTTAAATTATGTAGCTTTGGGTTGTGAATCAGATCATTTGAAGAATACATAAGTACATGCATGCGTACATAAAACAATAAGTTCATAAGTTTACAAACATAATCATTCCTTCCAAGTTCATCTTTTTTATTTCAGTTTTTTATTTCAATTTTATTATTATGATAACTATTTTATGTTTATCCAAGTTTATCTTATTTATTATATGAGAAAGATATAAAAAAAACCATCGAATAAAAGACGAATCATATAAAGCTCGAGTTCGAGTTCAAGGTCAAGGTCGAATACCTTGTTTGATCAAGTAGTAACTGGAGCTTGCTTGTTAGTGGGCATCTCGGAGCGAGCCGCAAAAAGGTGAGCAAACTTCCATGTTCCGACTTATAAAAAAATAAAAAATAAAAAAAGGACAACAAAAGATTGAACGAATAATAACTCTGTAGCCGACAAATGGGGGGGAAAGACCGTCGTGCGTGATAAGATCCATTCTTCTTTTTTAGTACAAGACCTCGACCATAAAATAATCACACAAGTACCAAACATCTTTCCCGGAAAACAAAAATCAAAAATCAAAGATCAAAAGGCAAAAGGCAAAAGGTAAAAGTCAAAAGGTACATTATCGGTACCTAAAGTGCCAGGAACATTGAAGTTAAAAAAATCACTGACCCAATCAATCCTTTCCCCTCCTTCCTTCTACATACCTACCCATAAAAGAAAAAGTAAAAAATAAGAAAAGAACAAAGAAGGAAAGAGAAAGCTAGTTTCTGGTTCAGTGGTCACTTCCCTACTTCCCGCCCCCAATTGAACTTTCCGACCTATCAATCTCACCAATCCAAAGTCACTTTTGAATTTCCCCTACTGCACCAAGAAAGCTCATTTGTTACATCACCACGCGCACCAAAAGCTTCGACCCGGGTCCCTGTGTAAACAATACAAACAATACAAACAACCTTTGGTATTTTTTTCTCCGCCGTCGGGAACTCTACCCACCTGTACACGTACGGTGATACTGGCGACAATTCTCGGCAGCCGAGAAAAGAGAAAAAATTCAAGAAGAAATAAAAAAGGAAGAAGGAAAAGGTAGAGTGAAAAAGAGAGAAAGAGAGAATCGCTACAAGAACATTCGCTAACGATTCACTTGATCGTGCGCGTGCGTACAATAGCATCGCGCAAGAGTCTCGTTTGCCTACCAACCTCGGTCAAGCCTGCGTAAAGAGGAATACGCGGCCCTCTTTTTTTTCTTGTTCTCTCTTGATTTGAAATACTCGGTGTTTTATCTGCTTGCGCCGTCGAGCTTTGTAGAACTGGTTGGTGCGCAACTCTTTCAAACCTCGAGATTTTTTTATAAAAAAAATCATGGATCAGTCCTCGTCGAATCATCCCCAGTCATCGCGGGGCGGTGGAGGGGCCAACCCATATGATATAACACATGGCGGCCATTATGGTAAGTACCTCTTGATTGCTTCATCTGTTGCGAGTTTCCTTCTCTCGTGCGACGTCGCTAATCATCTCTTCTTCTAGGTGCAAGTGCGGCAGTAAGTTCCACACTCCCCTCTTCTCTTTGTCTCTGTCTCTCCGTCTCTCTGTCTCTCTTTCTAGCTACTCTGCCTCTCTCCTCTCTTCCCTATCCTCTCGACAGCCACCTCCTGTTACCCAATTCCTATACTTCTTCTCTCCCCTCCTTCTCCTCCTCCTCCTCTTTCTCTTGCTTCTTACCACCAAATTCTCCTTCCTCTACTTAGCTAATATAACGTACCTAGCTCGCGACTTCCGGCTTCGCACCCGCCGAGCTCTACACTGGTCCCTGGGCCAACGTTCATCAAGGTCTACACGGCCAATACAAGGATATCCTAACCGCCTACTGGCAAAATACCATAAACCACCTCGAATCCGATCAACATGACTACAAGTTACATCAACTACCCCTTGCACGAATCAAGAAGGTCATGAAGGCCGATCCCGAAGTAAAGATGATCTCAGCCGAAGCGCCAATACTATTTGCGAAGGGATGCGATATATTCATCACCGAACTTACGATGCGAGCGTGGATCCATGCCGAGGAGAACAAGCGTCGGACATTGCAACGCTCGGACATTGCCTCCGCCCTCGCCAAGAGCGATATGTTCGACTTCCTCATCGATATAGTCCCGCGCGAAGAGGCCAGTCATGCTAAGCGCGCTAACCCCGCGCAAGCACAATCAGCTCAAGGCGGCGTGCCGCCCACGGCACCTGGTAGCCAGATGCCCGGCCCGCACGGTATGCCCGGGGCTGCCAACCATATGACCGCGGGCGACTATGGTATGGGCAGCCATGCGATGGGCTCCGACCAGGAGTACCGCGGCCCGCCCATGTACAATCAGGTCCAAGCCGGCCCCGGGGGTCCCTATAGCCAACAACCCCCACAAGGCATGTATTCCGACATGGAGGGCATGTACGGCTACCCCGGCATGCCTCAGCAGCAGTAGGATGGTGCGGGGGCATACCAGGGTAGCCACGCCGCTGCCATCGCTTCCTCACTGCCCGTTAGAATAGCGCCGTCAAACGTTGGCGTGGGTGCTCCGACTGGCAATGAGGAGGCGGGATGGGAGAGGGAGGGAGGGCGAGAGGGCGAGGGAGAAGGGGAGATAGAAAAGACGTCATTCGAGGGGGTGGTCTGACGGAGCAATAGATTCGCTTGGAAAGAAAATAAAAAGAGATTGCTTGGCTAAAAGGGAGAAAGAAGGAGAAGGAAAGGGGGGGGGATGTTCTAGGAAAAGAAGAACGACTCATAAAACAAAGTACATCCCTAGAAATGAATCCCCCCTTTTTTTTATATCCCCCGTGGATATCACCATCATCGCTATTACCATTATTACTACCACTACTACTACTACTACCACTACCACCACCACCACCACCACTACTACTGCTACTATTATTATTATTACTACTACTACTAAGCGATAGCGCAATTACACTGGGGGTTTTTTTTTTACTCTTATTCTATTCGGACTTTTTTTTTTCTCTCCATCTTCACTTTTTTCTTGGTTTTATCTTTTTTTTCTTCTCTACATTCTCATTTCGATAGTACGGCGTAGGGGTTCTTCATAGGTCTCATCATCGGATCTGCTGCTGCTGCTGCTGCTGCTGCCGCCGCTGTTGGCGGGAGGGGGAAATATCTCATTTGGTGCAATGAATGCGAAATTTTTATCTAGTACCTAACATCCTCGTTCCGTCCTCTTTTCTCGTGACCTTGCTTGCTTACATTCGGTATCTGCGTACGACGTGATTACGAGGCTGATATTACTCAATCGTCCTACTACCTACTTGACCCGCCGTATACATCTCTCTCTCTCCTTCACTTGGTGCCGAAGCGCGACGACAGGTTCGACGAGAAATTTGCGAACCGCTGCGTAGTCTGGCCCGGACTGTTGATATGCTGAGTAAGCCTGCGGTTGTAGATGAGATGCGTCAGCTTACGTTCGTTTATATGAAGTCTTACATCACATATATCATCATAGGATTGCTTTACGAGGAGGCAGCTAGGTACTCACTTCTCTAGTAGGATGGGGCCGTTCATGGCATCCACGCGGCCGTACTTCTTGTTCCTGGTGGAGACGTCGAAGAACTCGTCCGTGTTGTCGGACTGGAGGAGCTGGATGGTCTGCTCGAGCTCGTCTAGGTTGGACCGGAGCATAAACCCGTTCTCGAGGCCGTCGACGAAGGTGGTCAGGTGCTGGACGTCCATCGAGAGCGCCGCGACGCCGTTCGGGTTGATTTTCCTGACGTCTGGTGAGAGGGGGAGTGCCTGTATGATATTATTGTCAACAACGTCTTCTTCAAAGGGGGATTGGTGGAGTACAGGGTACTAACAAGAATCTTATTTGCCGCGTGGCTAAGCGCATCAAAGTAGATGAGCTCCTTAATCTCCCTGGGCAGGCCTAACAACGTTGAATTCATAATGTTAGAGAGGTACCTTGTCAGGGTCTGCATGTAGTTGCTTGGCTCCGTAGGTCGATTGTATGCTATCCAATCGTACTCCGCTGTCTCCACCAAGTCATCGATCTTGGAGTTCACGAGCTCGAATATACGCTTTTCAGCAGTCTTCTTATTTTCCCGGAACTGCTCGGTGGCTGCCAAAGTTAAGGGACCACCTGCAGATGCCGAGGACCGCGCCCGAATCAACAGCTGCTCCAATTCTTGGCAAGCGATCTCGAAATGCTCCAAGTTAATCAATATCTGAACTATCTGGCCCAGATATTGAGAGCTCAGCCTCTCCACTAAAGACTGGCACACCTTCTCAGTAAGAAGTTCATCAAGTGACTAGTATTAGTAGATTAGATTAGCCCCGTGGCGGCGAGATCGAGTAAATGTAAGACGTACCTTGCGTAGCGTATCATCAATCTTGTTCGGATGCTGGAAATGGTCATCCGAAAAGAAATAGAACTGGTTGAGGAAATTCCTAATGTCGATACAACACAGCGGATACATCTGTGAGAAAGGCAGAACACACGGGAACCTGCGCGAATTAGATCATCATCAAATCAGGGGTTGCCCTATGGACCTACGCAAGCTCCTCGAGAGGCTTCTCTGGAGAAAACCAGCTAACATTAGCTACTTTCTCATATTCTTCTTTAGTGTTGATAGCCATCGGCATATAATCATCGGTCGAAACGATCTTTCATGAAGATTAGCAAAATCGACCTTTAGGCGCTTATAGGTGTTCACTTATACCTCTTGGAAGTCTTCGCTGAATCTTCTCTTCAGCAATTCGGCGTATCTATCGAAGAGATTGACTAAAAATTCGTCAAGTCTCGATACAGAATACCCCCACCCCTATATTGTAATGTTAAGAGTGACGAGATAGAGGAGTATATTTGCCATCTTACCTCCATTGTTAAAATGAAGAGATCGATTCGTCCTTTGATGTTTAAGAGAACTTGGGCATCGCCGATATCACTCAGAGCTTTCGATGTCAGAGATATCGCTGCAGAGCACATCGAGTCCCATAGCTCCTCAACCTAATACCATCAGCATCATGATATAGTGTGGTGCCTAGGGTCTTACATCAATAGCTGTGCGCAGCTGGGGAACTTGTCGCATTGTTGCTTTCTCGATGATGGCGAATCCAGAAATCCCCTCTAGCAGGCTGCTCAACGATGATTCGTCATCAGTTGTTAAACTTACGGAGCTCGGAAGAAGTAATTCTTTTTGCCGCCGCCTAGTGGCAGCGTACTCGGACCGGAACTTGTCACTCTGCCCCAACGCCTCATGAATATGAAGAGCTTCGAACAGAGGCGTGAAATCAACCTTAGTCCTTGATTTAGCATAAGAAAACTTCATGGGGATATCAAGGCCGATAAAAATAATACCTTAAGCTCTTCATTGTCAAGCACGTCGAATTCTTCGCTCTCATCAAATACTAGTTCAATGGCAGAGTTGAGTTTGAAATTATTTAGAAACTCATCCTTCTCCACCCTCTCTCGTTGTCGTGTACGACGCATCTCAGTATGATAGAAGGCCACTTCTCCAAGGAATTGCGAGGTTTCCCTGATACGAAACAACCAAGTGTTAAGGTCTGTCATGACCGCCTCGGAGATGGTTTTCTGTGATGCTGGGATCGACTTCTGTATTAAGTTGGCAAGTTGGTGCTGGGTTGTGTAGTTGTTTTGTATGATGGGAATAAGAAACTCGTTCTGAAGATCGTCGAGGGACTTGAGCGCGGCATAATATTTCTTCTTACGGATTAGGTCGTGGGCGTTGTTGACAGCATGTAGAATCTTCAAAGATTCCTTTAACGCATCGGATACATCAGAAATATTCTCCCGAACGGCTCGTGTGTTGACCAAGGCCTGCTTCTGTTCGGCCAACTTCTCCGTGCTAGCTTGGATAGACATGTTCAATTTAAGGATTTCGGCCGTAAGGGCAACCGTTCGCTCGCGGACATTTTGTAAGTGGTTGACGGATTCTAAGAATTCTTCATGTTTTGTTAATCCTATCCTCTCAATATCAGCTTCTCGGTCTTCAGCATATTGCGATAGGTTCTGCGTGAGAGCGGCTGATCGGCCGGTTGCCGTCGCATCTTTAAGTACGGGTATCAATTGGTCGATAAACTCGGCATCTGAGGTGGACAGAATTATATGTTGGACGGCAGAGCCGTAATCGTCGTAATCCTGGGCTCTTCGTGGCATGTCGGCGATAGACGTTGACTAATTACATCACGATGGGACCAGAGCTGTTGTATGAGGTAAAGGTAATTCAGTAGATGGTTCTCTAATAAAGCCAATTCATAATAAATAAATAAACAGGTAAGAATCGATCATCGATTTTCAGTTCAGCTATCAATGTATCACGTATGTAGGAAGCCCGCTCCCTGGATGTGTAAGTAGCTTGTAGGTATACATGGATCGTATCAATTCAAGTCTAAGAGTAAGTCACAAGATCGGAAGTCGATTACAATATGAGGTAACAAACCTTGGAACCTTCCTAGTGTACTTTAACTTATGTAATATTAAGGTTCTGATCATGCACGGATTGCGCCACCTCTAGTTACAAGGTATCTATGTGTACATAGGTACCTGGTATCCAGTTACACAGGTACATCAATTGATGTGAGCCTCATGCCAGGAAGCTACTATGTACATCCGGCTCCACTACCCCATATATACTACATGCATACACAGTAAGCCCTATCGCCAAATCCAGGTACATACACCCTAGGTACCTACCTGCTTCAACCACCTACTTTTATGTACTTCAATTATTAATACACGCTTAACGTCTGCAGGATATGAACTGTGGCTCGTAATTGTGGCGAAGAACTTCATATCATCACCACGCCTTATGCTATAAGTACATATGCAAATATATAAGTTACATACCATCTTTATTGTTGATGCTTCAATAAAAACATGCGAGTGATATTCAAGACGAATTACTACTAGAAGATGACTGAACTCATACTCCTTAAATATTCTTTTGTTACCTTTTACAATCTTGTAACATGTCATGAACCTGAGATTTAGAATGAAAATTGCCAATACTATTTCACACTGCCAAATCTTTATGATAGCGCCCAGTCCTTTATATCGCATCATTTTTTTCAATACAGGTACAGACATCATCTAGATATCTGTACAAATATTAGTATATTAGTATTATTAGTATTAGGATTATTTGGCCTATGAATCCAAAGAGTCCCCGAAATAAATTGTATTTGTCTCGTTCGCTTATAACCGCTTCCATACCTTAAATATGAAGGGTTAACCGGCCTACCTACCTCCTTATAATGAGTAGAGTTGAGTTCGCATTATGTCGATTATTTCCCAAGATTAATAAATTAAATTGATTCATAGTAGATATCTCATAAAGTCATTCTTCATGCAAATAAACAATCTCTATACCTGGTTAGATAAAGCTGAAGCAAACTTTCGGAATATGTAGATAATAATAAATATAAACCCACACCCTACAGTATATACTACATGTACATATTTCCTTAAAGAAAACTTCCTATGGAACGTGCTCTTAGCATTATAATCCTTTCTAGTATTCTTGATCATCAAGGTCCCGGCTTCCCATGGCATTTCGTATCCTCGTCATAAACACGTACCAGTGGTCATGAATGTGTGTCTTCAAGTAGATGAAGATTGTTTGCCCAAGTATCTAGAACCTTTCAGATGTATAGTGCTACATGAATCTTCTCTTATTTCCCATTAGTCACCAGAGTACCTTCTGTACCCTCGAATTTTAGGGTGCGATTAGGTTAGAAGACGGCTGGGTAAAGCCCTGTCATGAAAGTAACAGTACGGATATTTCGGCCGTCCCAAAGGATACGAACACCAGATGCTATGAGATACAAGTATGAGATGATCTCTTTATGTAGTACAAATGCGCGATATTCTTATCTATTCTTATTTTTTTTCTTCTCAATTTTCAACCCTTTTACAAGAAGAAGAGTTGAGCATATAAGTTAAATTGCTCATTTTTTAAAGGGTATGGGATGACCATTATCCGATTTCTTGGAACATCCATAGTTGTCGTCCGAACTATAATAGCAATCACCGCCAATATGGAAAATGACTATTACCTACATCCGCCTAGCGTTATCCCGATCGCGTCAAGTCGCGTTCAACTAAATCTTAACCGGTCATGAGTCCCATGTCATCGATAGAGGAAGTCTACTGTGCAAACATGCGTAAGAAGAATTCGTCCAATTATGCAGGGCCCAGATGATTGACTTAAGGGTATACAACCTTACCTACAGGTAGTATGTACTAGGAGGTAGTATGTAGCTACTGCCGTCAACGTAGAACGGTACATGTGGCATGTATGTATTGATATACATATGCACATGCAGGTACGTAATACCTAATACATAATACGTCTGATGTCTGCATGTCTAGTACTATACACATGCATGTACATCGCAGTACTGAGGTTCCTGAGGAAGGAACTATTCTATTAACAGTGCATATATGCAGGAACGTGTAGTTATCTACAGTTGACCATCTCATTTCTGAAACAGGTTCCTTCTACAGTTTCGATATATTCTACATATCAGGTAGGTGCGAGTTATCATATACATATGGGTACCTTTCTCTTCCCAAGAACATTTGACTAGAAATTAAATTATCTGTGCCTTGATTTTCTACCCGCACAATTTCTGATTCTTCAACATTCACCATCATTTTCCGACTTGGTATCGAACCTACACTTTTACGTATCACCCTCTATCTCCGCCTCCTCACTTCATCCTTCTACGTTGGTCCTTCAAAAATCTTGGGGGTTAACCTGGATTTCATCGATAACACACTATCGTTCCTTAACTTCTTGTCCTTGTGGAAACTCGTTGCGCTTGGAACGAAATTGAACCCGCCAACAAGTTTCCTTTTGAGGCATCCAGATATCCCCTCCTAACCAATCACCCACTTCAGATCTTTTGTCTTGGTGCAGACAGGCAATTACGTGATCTTCGAGGTATTGACTGAGATTACCAGTTAGTCCTAATATTACCCAACTCTGTTAGACATTGACCAATAATTCCATTTAGTCAGTTTTGTGCTCAGTTGGCACGCCGGCACGTATAGAGGACAATTCGGTTGCCTAACCGCCTAAAGATTCTATTTCGCATAAGAAAATAACAGTATCTCATTTACTCTACAAGTGTAAAGCCTCGAGATCACCTGGAAGATTTTATTTTTCAATCCTCTTCTACCTAGGTTACGTCGAGGCCTATCGTCAGGAACACATTCGGTCTTTTCCAGTCAATTCTACATTCCGATACACCTTTTCCAATTCTCTTAGGAACCATATATTCGCACGGTAAGTTTTATTAATTTCTTCTGTTTTGTTTTATTTTATTGTATTTTATTCCTTTTTCGTCTTTCGCGCTTCTCGTCTCGACTTTTGCGATTGCTCAATATTGCCGCTCTTCGATCGGCAACCTTTCATGTACTGTTCCTAGTGTTGAACGAGGGAAACATTCTCATTAACAGGCATCCCGCACAAATGTTTCTCATTATTTCAATATTGCATATGTCTCTCACATGCCTGCAGCTGCGTGATCTAGTATTAGTCCGCTCCTGCCGGAATTAATATTCTCTTATACAACTTACCATTCTATGCTCTTTTTTCAGTATCCTTACAATATTTTCAGTTACTGTCATTATCTAATTATTTGTATAGCAATCATATCCAATTTAGTTTGGGAGTCGTGGACACGGGTTTTGAAACAATCCTATTGTACGCGCCGATACCCTCTCCGCCAAACACACACAAACAAACCAGACTTAGTCACGATATCTTCAACATTGACGACAAATTTTTCTATTGACATCAAGTCGAAAATTTCACCATCCAACGACAATAGCCGCGAAGGGAAAACAAAAATAAAGACGTCGAAAGAAGGTAATATTTTGGTAAGTTTATCCTCATTTTCCTAGCCCAGTATGTGAACTATTTCAATATGAAGGACCTCGTCGAATGTACTTCCCGAGACTTTGATCCTTAGACGCCGAGAGGTTCCCTTGACGACATCTATATGTATCATCGATACGGAAGACGATATCAACTTCAATTCTTCATTTTCCCCCCTACACCTTTTCTCACACTGGTTGAATTTTACTTTCAGCCACACTATCAACATCCCATAAACACAACAACATACACTCCCCTACACTTAATTGATGACATCTAATATCTGCAGACAAATACAGTAGGACTTGTCAATTCTATCGTCGAAATACGACCGGAAGCTCAACCTTGGATCATTCAATTCGAATATCCAGCCCTTGTGAATTTCAGCCATCGGCTTAGACCTTAGCAAGGTATATATTACTACACCATATTTTGTTCCGGTGCCCTATCGTTCTTGATTATGAGCAGCATACCTGTACCTGTAGTTCTGTTTCTTATTTAACAAATTACTAGTGGTTGCTGATCTCGCTACTAGGGAGTAACTAAGCTGCTCGTACGGAATCAAGTATTATCATATAATACCTTACGACTATTCCGGAAAGATGAATATGCATCAAACTCGAGAGGGCCAATTCAACCCGGCCTCGCCCCATTCCTCAAGTGGGGCGGCCGATTCGTTCAAAGGCACTCCTGATACTCGACTGACCACCTTCTCTCCTGAGGATGGCTCTGCTAGGTCTACGAGAGTACTCGGATCCCTCAATGTAAGCGCCCGCGATGCCGGACCCGTCAAATATGACATGAATACGCCCCAATCCCTTGATAGATCGAGCATCTTATATCGTAACAATATCCACATGGATAAGGACCCATTCGTCACGTCCACGGAGACCAGTTTCAAGGGAAGACAAAAGCTTTCTCCAACCGCCTCTGTGTTCTCCCCTCTACCCCCCACTTTGGTCAATCGCGGTTCGGAATCCGAGCCTAAGAGACTAGATGCATCGTCGGATGATCTCAGTCAACGCTATGGTCAAAATCCTCGACAGCCACCGGCACCGACTAGTGCTCCGTACCCCAATTTTGTCCACGACAAGCTGAGTACTGAAGCTGGAGTCTCGAGATGCTTGATCATTTCTGCCAGTGCTGGCAACAAAGTTACCGGTGCTGAAGTAGAACTCTACCTATCTGTAAGATCTCACCATCATCATCGAATAACTACGCATGTATAATCTAATTGCATACAGGAGATTCAACAGATTGGTGGTATCCCTCTTTATGGAGGCAGACAGGTATATGAATGCGGTGAACAGGTGTTCCTCCGCTTTGCTAATATCCGTGCGGCCTGTACTGTTCTTTCCAATGTTTCATTAGGAGCTCGGGAATGGACCGCCCGTTCAGTCAGTCCTCGAGAGTTCTCCTCGGTTGTGGAACCTGGAGCAAGCTTTGTAACCGCCCACGAAGGTCAACTTTACCTAAGTGTATTCCCGAATGCAGGGAACCCCATCCCTACGCAGCAACTTGAGCATTTTATGAAGGAGCTTTTGGCATCCGAAGGAGATTTGTTCGCCTTCAAGGTTCGTGAAGGGGTACAGGGAAGTTCGATGAGTGCTCTCGTTGAATATTGTGACAATGATATGTCCCTACGAGCTATGACCAAGTTTAATAGCGTTGCAATTAATGTGAGAGCTCCCCTCTAGTAGCTGACGCTTTAGCATACTAACAATCTCATGACAGGGTCTCCAGATTTGCGTCACGCTGTACCGACCTGACGTGACGCCAAACGTAACGCAGGATATGGTCAATAATTCAACCCGAGAGACTCCAATGCCAGCAGAAGTAAATCCCTTACCAGCAGAACTAACTGCTGGCTTCAACCGACTCGCTATTGGTAGACCGCAATCAGTAGCGCCGCCTTCGACCAACTCTCTGTTCAGTAGTCCAGCCAGACCAGCAATCTCTCCTAATGGGTTTCAACTACAATCGCCTTATGGAGTGGTCCCTCTGTTGTATTCTGGCTTGCCTATCAACTCTCCGTACATGCTAGACCAAGGACCGCCTAGAACCCCTAACAGCGTGTTATCGTCAAATAATTATTCCTTGGCAAGCCCGGCGATATCGCAGCAAGGTTCATTCTTACCTACGGATCTTGTAACTCCACGACAATTTCAACATTTTCGTTCAGATGGCCGCCGACAAAATGCCATGAGGATTGCCCGATCGCCTTACTACAATGCTGCGAACCACCATAACCACGTTGATGTTAATCGTATCCGAGATGGGATTGACGTGCGCACAACAGTTAGTTGCATAACCCGGAGTACTCTATAAACATCGGCTAATCGCGCCTATAGATTATGTTGCGTAACATCCCGAACAAAGTTGACCAAGCTCTTCTCAAGACGATTGTCGACGACTCCAGCTGGGGAAAGTATGATTTTATGTACTTGCGCATCGATTTCGCCAATGATTGCAAGTAAGTGATCTTATAAGACGCAGATGAAGTAGCTTCTGATTAATTTACTACAGCGTCGGTTACGCGTTTATCAACTTTGTTGATGTAAGCTCTACCAGCTACCTACTAGATACTTGTTGTCACATTGCTAACTAAGTCTCTAGCCACTAGATATCATCGATGTAAGACTGATTATACGAACCAATAACTATTAACAAATGCTAAGAATATTCTAGTTCGTGCATGCCAGAGCTAATCAGCGCTGGAACTGCTTCAAGAGTGACAAAGTTGCTGAAGTTTCTTATGCTAGTAGGTTGACTACCATCCACCAAGCGGTCACGTTGGTAGTACTAATTCAAATCTCAGCGATTCAAGGCAAAGATTGTCTTGTTCAGAAATTTCGGAACAGCTCGGTGATGCTTGAAAGCCCTCATTACCGCCCCAAAGTAAGTTAATATGTCGCAGGTGTCGTCGGAAAGGGGAGCTTAACCATTACTAGCTTTTCTACACTCTGAATGGGCCGCGTCCCGACTTGGCCGGCGGAGAAGAACCTTTCCCTGAACCTGACAACCAGTCAAAGATGAAGAGAAGTTGTGAGAATGCGGAGCATGTTGGTATGTCAGCCCAAACAGAATGTTTTGGATACGTATAGATTACTTACTTTATCTGGACAGGACTTTTCACTCCTAATGCAGGGCAGCATTTCCGTGATGAGCAGCGACGTCGCCGCTCCCAATTTGACCGTGGGAATCCGCGACTCGAGGAGTATGGCTACGAGACATCTCCCTACCAACAGCCGTATTACCCCTCGCAGTAAGCTCTGATGAGCTTTGGCGGTCGTATGCTGGGTATTCATCACTACGTCCCATATTTCAATTGCACTTTAGCATGCATTACTTTGCCCGATTCGAAGTATTACCGATGACACCATGATCTTGGAGTTTGTTCACTTTACTTACCGCGGTACTTACCACCATTTATCAACTAGCAGGTAAGGCTCGGGTAACTAACTCAAGAGATCATAGCTAATTTTGACCAAAGGTTGAGGGTGCCTTTGCTCATTTCACGTCATATTCAAAATGGCCTGTTATTATACATGATTCTAAACCAAGAGTCTACACTTGAAAGCATATTTCCGCGGTCTAAGGCGTTTAAAAACTCAACTCAGCTTGTTACATTTAGGTAGCATCGGAGAGTATTTGATTTTTTTTCTTTTTTTCCCAAAAAAATAAATTCCAAAAAAAAGGCCGTTTAATGTTGAGCCTCTCCGGCAAAAGAGAGCTCGCAAAATTTCTGCTTTATCGTCGAGAAGCCACTACAGCTTACCTCACTATTTTCAATCTCGGTCATCCGACCTTCGTGAACGATCTGGAGAGCCCGCAGAATGATCATTGTTCGTGACTCGAAGTTCGACTACAAAGGTCACCAGCAAATATTTACAGGGTCAACGTCACTTCTAGCATGCGTTTTCGTTTATTTTGGGGTGGTTCTTTATTACTTGACCTCTTGCTGCTATCTTATAGTCACTCGAGAGATGCGGCTAGACAACACAACCTGGGATTCTATTGCATTTCTGTGATTTCGGTGTTTTCGCGATTCATTCTCGGTTGGGGGAGATTGGTGGATACACCGGATACTGCAATAAACAGGCAACTTGAACCGCCTAGACAACTGACACCACCAGGATTAAGAGTTATGGTTGGTACTTGATTCTGAGCTGGATCGGGTTGGTTGTCAGTCGGTTAATGCAGGTGTGGGTGTACCGCAGCCGGCAAAGGAGTTAGGAGCTGAACGAACCAGGCTTAGCATACTTATAGAACAGGGAGGAAAGTTGCGTAGCTTTACTCATGAATTATGACTGCTTTCATATTTAGTGTCAGACCGACTCCTCTGCGCGTAACAAGTAATAATACATGTCCACATCCAGGCAGATAACCAAAACTATATTCTAGATACATTCCCTTCAATCGTAACTTCATTATTGGTAGTCGCCGAGATCCTCATGCAAGCTAACTGCACATATCTAATCAATCAGAATCTTCCGGAAGAGCAGGCAAGGGTTTCCGTGCCGACGTGGAGTGCACCAAAGGCGACGGCCTGCTGGATAGGGGCATCATATACTCGACATTCTCGGTCTCGGACAAGGGGGTCGGCAACCTGTCCGACCTCCTCCGAGCCAGGGTTTCCGAAAAGGCGATGCTCGAGGCAACGTTCCTACCATCATCGTTCCCGCTATCGTCATCATCGTCGTCGTCGTCGTAGTCGTCCGTGCCCGGCGTGGTAGCAGCGGTCGCGTAGTAGTCGCTATCGTCGCCCCTGGCCGGCGTCGTCATGGCGGGTTCCGAGTCATAGCCCGCGTCCACGCTCGACGGAGTGGGGGCGTGGAAGAGGCTGACAGAGTTGGGCTCGGTCGAGGCCCTGTCCGGAGAGGGCCGTCGACGGTTCGCGGGAGGTTCCGGAGAGTCGTCGGCACCGTCTCCGGCGCCAGAGCTCCTCCCCAGCGTCGACGATCGATGGCGTAGGGAGGAGGAGGAGGAGGAGGAGGGGTTGGGCGTCTGGACGGGGCTGCGACGTAGGTGGACGCGCGAATTGACGTCGTCGGCGGAGATCAGATTAGTAGAATGTTGCGGGGCGCCGGAGGTGGGCGGGAAGATGGGGGAGGTGAGCCTGGAGGAGCCGCCGAGAAATTGGGCGGGGTAATAGGACTCTGCTGCGGCGGCGGCAAGGCCGCCACGCGAGAAGATGACGAGGACGAGACAGCCGAGGAGAAGTACGCTCTGGATAATTGCCATACGTTTCTGGAATACGACCTCATCGGCGAGTACGCCGAGGCGGGAGCTGAGGGCGACAATCTCGCGCTCCGACTGTTCCCTCTGGGATTCGAGGGCGATGACGGTCGACTGCCATATCTGGTCGTACTGGGTGCGTACCTCACGCAGCTCACCGAGCACCGTCTTATTGAGCGTATCGAGGAACAGATCTACCTTGGCCACCTGCCGCTTTTCGAGCCTGGCGAGCGCTTCCCGGAGGAACCTGGACTGAGATTCAATGTACTGGAGAGATAAGGTGGTGTTGGACTCAAGTGCTTGAATGCGCTTATTAAGGGCCTTAAAGAATGAGTCCTGGACCGTAGGAGATGGGGTAGCTGAAGAAGTCGTAGTTGTGGTTTTGTTGCGTGATGTTGTAGGGGAGCTGGAGGGCTGACCTTTCGAGGTAACCGACCTCGAAAATGCTGGTTTCACGGACGTCGAGGCGGCCGTTTTGTTTTTGGCAGAGGGCTGCATACTGGCAGTCTTGGCAATATTTGGGGATGTGGTTGTGGTGGATGTTGATCCCGCTGTTACGGTAGCCGATTTCGAAACTGTGGAGGACGTCAAGGTTGAGGTTAGAATAGTTGAGTTTTCGATAAAGGTGCTTGTTGACGTTTCAGTAAAATTGGCGGAAGATGCGGGCTTCCCCGACTCAGTGACTGTCTGAGTGACAGACTGTATCGTCGAAGTTTCTGACGAAGATGTAGCTGGATCAGTTGAGGTTGGTGGATCAATGGTATTTTCTGGCTCGGTTTCACTTATTGCCGTGCTCTGATCATGCCCTTCGCTTACTTGGGATGCGATTTCTTCTGCATCAGTGGCTGCGCAAGTCGGGTTCAGGGGGAATAAATGATGAAAATAGGACTTGTCCCAATATGGCACGAGATCGCTCTGTTCCAGAATCACAGTCCGAGTCTCCGGCTTGGGATGTTCGGTTATTTCAACTTGCTCAGGCTGGGGGTCATCATCATCATCTTCTTCATCATCATCAGGAGCATCTTCGGAGCCGTGGGGGATTGCTGTCTTGTCGTCGTCGGGCTCGAGATCGGCGAGATCAGCCTCTTTCCACGAGTCGAGCATGCGTGTACCATGGACTCGCAATAAAGACACAGGACAATAGAACTCGTTTCCATAGTGGGTTAATATCTCGAGCCGTACGTATTTGGCCCAAATCTGAGGATTCTCGACTAGAAATGGCTGGATATCTCTGGAATTACGGGCTTCGAAAGTACCCAGTACCCTCCATTTCTCTAGCTTGACGGGGTAACGATCGCTTACACTGACTCGAAAATGGCGGATCATACTCGAAAAGAATTCAAAATTAGCCAACACGACAGTGTCGACGAGGATATCATCGCTCAGCTCAATGATGACAAACTTGTTTTGCATAGCGCACTCAAGAAGCATGTACGAATCCTTATTCTCGACCAGGATAGCCTTGGGGTTCTTAGAACCAGGACTTGCCTTCTTGACCGTCGCACCAGCGTCGAACGAGGCGTACGAGAACCTCTCCTTACACGTCTTCCCAGCGTCCTTGCTCCGATAACCCTGGGCCAGACCTTCGTCATAAGTCACCTTCTCCACCTGCCTTTCCTTCTCCTTCTCTTGTTGTGACGGTCTCGTGGACGACGCGAACTCAGAGATCCTATCAGAATACGCGTCGAAGTCGAACGACACCTCGCCCTCGTCGCCAAGGCTGCCCAGATCTTCCCCAGGGTCTGCGTCGCCATGCGCTTCCTTCATCCTGCGATGTCTCGGCTCTAACGCGTCTTGGCCGGACTTTTCGAGCATCATGGCCTTCCATTCTTCGAAAGACATAAATGAACCAGTGCTGAGGTCATTGCCGTCGGCGTCAAGCTCTTCATGATGGATCGCAGTGCTGTCGTCGCTGGGGTCAGGTGTAGGATCGGGGGTGGGAGAAGAGGTGGTGCCGGCAGGGTCGGGAGTAGAGAAGGTCGTGGGAGGGGATGTAAGACATTGCTGAGGTAGCGTATGAGTGATATAGTTTACTGTCCTTGACTCGCAGGTAGGTTCGGCAGAAGTAACAGTAGAAGTAAGCCTTGCGACATCGTGGGTAGTTGGGAAGACCGAATCAGCCTGGCCCCAAACCTGGCCTGCTATCAGAAGCAGATGTGATATGATGGTGATTGTACGTCGCTCCTCTGATGCGAGCCACATTGCCAATGCGGTGAGGGATTTCGTCGTAAGGAAAGATAGTCCATGTGGTATATGGAGAAAGAGAGGTGATGAGATGGTGCAGCATGTAATCTACGTATTGATGTAACGGACTTAAAGAAGAAGAAGAAGATGTAAGGAAAAGGACATTAGAAGACGAATTCGATGTACAAAATTATTAATAGGTAATGAATACATGTAGTACATACCTTATGTAGGTAACTTCCCTAATGTTACATGTACGAAGTATGTACATGTATTCGATTACTATCCTGTACCTACTTGTGACTGCCTTAAGCATAGAAAATTGTACATTAGTTACATGTATCAAGTTATAACGACTTGAAACCTTATGTAGTGGCGACAACTCTTCAGGTACTTGTACCATTATGTATACCTCAGCTACATAGGTAACCTGCGCACTTACCTTTGGTACACTCAACTATTAGATATATTTACCTAAAAGGGATTAGTTCGGTGACTCTTACCACCTGTACCTGCAGATGATTGGACGCTTGCCTCATGACTTCTACTGACTAAAAGTATAATGATAGGTAAAACACCAAAAATAGAGTTATTTATAGGAGTTAAGTACGGGTTACAACTGCCTCTTTTTCACCTTTTCTACGAAGCAGTAGCATGGCAGGTGCATGGTCACACTGAACGTGAGTACCTATTGTAAGCTGGAACTTGAATCTTTAAATCTTTTTCAACTTTTTCCAACTTTTACCAATTAACTTCAATGTTTCTTTTATTTCATCTACACCTTCGGAATACATTGACGGAACCCATAATAAAATGCAATCCTTCTTATTTACCTGAATCCTTGGATCCTGGTACACGGTATTTATGGTAGATAGGGTTCTGCAAGATCTCTCCACCAGTTCATAACATTGTTCAACCGATTTTGAGGAACGAATCAAAACAAGACAAGACAACAACAACAACAAGGCCCTACACTTCCGATCTTTGGCAAACACCTAGCCTAGAAGATCTATTTCGATTCCAACAAAAATGGCATTCGTAGCCTCTGACCGCGAAGTTGACAAGCAACCGGCTACATTTCCAATCCTTGAATTGCCCATAGAGTTAATCATTCACATCTCGTCCTTTCTTAACCCTCTAGATCTTACCTTTCTCTCCTTGACCTGCAAAGCCATCTACCACATCATCCCCGGCACAAATATTGGAAAGGCCGCTCTAGCTACCCTTCACGATGGTCTAACTAGAGGTGCCGCTCGACTGAAACGATTGGAGTTTCTACGCAGGCTAGCAGATATTCGTCCGTATTCTGTGGTCTGTGGACGTTGTGCCAAGCTTCACAAGAGCCTCGAGGAGTTTGTCCCAACACCTCGTACCCCCGTCGAAATCTTTGACGGTATCATGAGTTTCGGCGCTCTGTGGCCGCAATATACCTTTAGCCTCAACGAGGCCTACGAAGCCGTAAATTCACATATTCTTGATCTTGGCCCATCCTCCTCTACACCGGTCTCTGGCCTTTGTATATCTACCAACTGGAAGCTTTCTAAGCTAGGAACGTTCTGTAATAACCCCGAATTTTTTCACGGATACGTTAAGCTGGATACTGAATCTGTTGTATCAGAAGGCACCCTATTTACCCACACCGCACAACGGGTCCTGCTCCTCCCTGAGAGGGTCAAGCCCTTCCTTCAGGCGAATGCTTCTTCTACTATGGAGCAAGTATTTCCGGGCTGCTGCCATGTACTAGATATCCAGTCTGCTTTTCAACCAGACTTACACTCTGTACGGTGGGGCGAGTTCACGAACGAGAGTATCCATAAGACCATCTCTAAATTTATCTCCATGGCACAAAAGGGAGCCTCTCTACAGAATCCAACTGCGCTAGACGGCTGGGATGCGCATGTCTTCAAGACGAAGCGCTTCTTCCTCTCCCGCTGTATCCGCTGCAATACGAACAATGCTATTACCATCCACAATCATGGCCGCGCTGGAGTCGAGATCGTGAGCGACGTCTACCACAATCTCGGCTGCTGCTTAAATGGGCCTCAGTCCATGAAGTGGGGGGATTGCTGGTCTACCAGTCCAATGTTCGTTCGCAATCATTGGTATGAGTGGAGTGCGTCCTCTACAATCAATCCCGGCACGTTCCCTACTCCTCCTGGTAGGAGCTACAGAGATCACCCGTCATCGCCAACCAACCGGGACGTCTGGGAACTACTCGATCACGAGCGAAAAGCCACGTTGAGGTGACCGTGGGGAGATACCCGACAACCTAGGCGCGCATTGAGGACACGATGCCCGAAGAGGATTATCGTGCGAAAGAAAGGTAACGGCTGAGAAAAGGAATAGAGAGCAGGGAATGGGGGCGTAAAGGATACATCAACGGTGATACCCGGACTCGAGTAGGGTGACTGCATTTTCCGAAATAGATACCTACCTTCCTACCTATCTCATAATAGTTTATACTTATTTAGTTGAGAGAATAACTAGGTAGGTAGTAGTAATTGCGCTTGATTTGAGCCCGTTGTCTTTCTACACTTCCTCCTTGAATGTGCTATATTGTTCGTGTATCTGTATATACCTCCTTAATATTACTAGGTATGTACAATTATTGTCGGTCCTCAAGTATTCCTCTTAGAAAAGTAGTTGTGTACCTAGTTATTCGTTCTACTACCTACCTCCTAATGGTTTTACTAGGAAGGAATCTGGGGGTTAATAAATGGTGTTTAAGAGGTACGGATTAGTAGATACCTACCATCAAGGTAGGTAAAAAAAAAACTAAACTAAACTAAAATCATGTTCTGTTAATACCAATTATCTCGCGCACATAGTACTACCTACCTAGGTACGTATGATACTTACTACCTCTCTTGCCACAGATAGATAGATATGGATTCATGTAAAGGTGGTAAGTAAAGTAAGTACCTAGGTACAGGTAGTGAAATAGATGGGAATATAGACTCGTTGGACTATGAGGTAGTTATTACTTTTCATCTACGCTGATTATTATATTCACTTAAGTAAATACCTAGGTACCTTAGGAGGTAAGTCGAGAACAAGACAAGACAAGACAGGACAAGACAGAACAGGACAGCCTGAACAAAAAAATCATCGTCATTCTACACTGAAGCTAAGAACAATCACTAAAGTACACACATCGCGCATGGCAAGGAACATCGTAACAGGTAGTATTGGTATGTCCATGAACACATTATAGCACGTATGTAGGTAGGTAAAAGGGTAGGTAGGTAAGTAGGTGTGTAGTAGGTATGTAATTTACTGAACGCGGGTTAATAAAGTAATGGTACGGAATAGAGGTGTGTGTTTTGATTGGTTGGTGCCCAGGGGTATTGCTTTGCCTCGCCTGAATTTGTTTGGTTTGTGATACACGTGCCGCTCGTTTCCCCTTTGCCCCGTTTACCTGTAGAAAGGACCGGTACGCCTATGGTGTCCACAGCTCGAGACTCTACACCGGCCTGAGCAAAATCTTGATCGCAAAAACAATATCGGCAAGAAGCCATTGAATAAAGAAAAAAAAAACAGGATTATTCACCTCAATCCAGCTATCGCGTCGTCGACTCGATCCAGCTTCCCAACTTGAATTGTCTTCTTCAAAGATTCATTACTCGCCGTCACTATGGATGCTGCCTGCCCCCGCACCTCCTGGATTCGTGCCGTTAGTCACCAGCTTTATTCTCGTTGTGTTTATGGAGGACTGGGGCGTCCCCGCGCTGGTGGAAGGTGGGACTGAGCTATCTTTTCCAGACGAGTCCTCTAACTCGGCCAGTACAGGATGCTCGTTCATCTCTTCTTGGGCTCTCTCATTGAAGAATTTCTAAAAACGTCACGTTAGCACAATTTATAACTAGGCACAGTACCCCCCCCCCCTTCTTCTCCTTGAGCTTACCTCCATTACAATTGCATCCGAGTAGAGAAGACTGCCATCTTCGTTATAGGTTCTGCAATTGCTGCACATCAGGCTGATATCTTTGCGCAGATCATTGATGCTATTGTACTCCTCTCGCTTGATCTTGACCTGTATTTGATTCATACAGATTGGGTTCTGGATGAGAAGGTAGTAGTCACCGTAATCTCGCTTAGACGGCAACTTGACAAAGGGCCCGATGATCAATCGCTTGGTTGGCTCATCATCGTCGTCGTCATCATCGACCTGGTCTTCGGGTGCGATGTCGGCTTCTAGGCCCATCAATCCATCATATAGGTTACGCAGACTCTTTTGGAGAATTGGCCGCACTTCTGGGCTGACACGCGACTCGATACCGTTACTCGCCATCGCTCGAGGGCGCCCTTGAGGCCCACGTCGCTTTTTAGCGGGCGGTTCGCCGTCGTCATCTTCGGCCTTGCGTTTCTCATTCTTACTACCAGGTTTTCGGCCACGCTTTTTAGGTGGCGTCTCAACTTCTTCAGTACTTGCACGGCTTGCACTTGGAGAGTTGGCGCTTGACGCGTTTAGTGCAGCTAGCTTCTGGAGCTTCTTGGATTCTCGCCGATCCTTTCGAGCTTGCTTACGCGCCGCTGCCGCTTCAGGCGAATCATCGTCGTCGTCCACAGCCATGAGCCATTGCTCCTCAGTAAGGCCGTCGTCGTACCTAACTCGAGTCCTCTCACGAGCGCCACGGCCCAAGACCTCCTCTTGTTCTTCGCCAACAGGATTGCCTTCAGACATGTAAATATCCGGAAGTTCATCTTCGGCCATGAGTCGTGGAATGCGTTTCGAGCCTGGAAGGGTGCCATACAAGGGATCTCGTATGCGTTCTTCGTCAAGTTTCTGAAAAACGGTAACCTCGTCTTCGTTTCGTGCCAGGATCATATTCAGCTCTTCGTCGTCCATCTCGTCTTGCTCTCCGGATTCGGCCATATCTGCAGACTCCAATAGCGTTCGAAGCATAGCGTCACGATCAGTTTCTGATGACTTGTTATCAAATCGACCAGCTTGAATGACCTTGCTATCCATGTTAAGCTTGAACTTGGCTCGCTCCAGAATCTTCTCTTCAACTGAGTTCGAGCTGATGAGCCGAAGAATACGCACTTCGTTCTTCTGGCCGATACGATGAGCACGGTCCTGCGCTTGCAAATCCTGATGGGGGTTCCAATCAGAATCATAGATGATGACTGTGTCCGCAGTCTGCAAGTTTAGACCAAGACCACCCGCGCGAGTTGAGAGTAAGAACATAAAGTAGGGAGAATCCGGGGCATTAAAGGTCTTCAAAAGATCAGACCGCTCTTCGGATTTTGTCATACCATCTAAACGCAAATATTGGATCCCACGGAATCTCAGGAAATCTTCCATGATATCCATGATCGCAGTCATCTGGAAGAACATCAACACTCGATGCCCGGTCGCCTTGTACTTCGGTAGGATTCGATCTAGAAGTTCGAATTTACCCGCCGTTCGCCAAAGAAGGTCGTTACTGGTATTTGTTGGATTCATCTGATTCTCTACTTCGTCAAACACGAAGGGATGGTTACAGAGCTTTCGAAGCTGCATAATCATGTTGCTCAGGCCACGAGCTCCAGTCTTGCCACCCTTTCCGTCACTAACGGTAATCTTTTGGTGGGTGACCATCTGCTTGTAAAGCCGAGACTGGAGTGCGGAGAATTTACATTTGATGACCTTCTCGGTCTTATCTGGCAAGTCTTTCTCGACATCCTTCTTGAGACGACGGAGCAAGAATGGTCGCAATACCTTATGAAGACGACGGATGACGAGAATCTGCTCTTCTTCGTTGAGCTCCATCTTATCTTGACCGCCGGTATTTGCGAATGGGGTATTGAACCACTCATCGAACGTCTTGACGGACTTGAATATGTTTGGCAAGACAAAATTGAGCATTGCCCACAATTCGCCCAGATTATTCTGAAGAGGAGTACCGGTAAGGATAAGACGGAATCGGGTATTATAGTACTGAGATATCGTTGCACTCAACTTCGAGTTCGTGTTCTTCATACGATGTCCCTCGTCTATGATCATGTGAAACCACTTGATCTTACTTAGGATTGGGCGGTCCTTAATAATGTATTCATAAGTTGTGAGCAGAACTTGGAATCGGCCTTGACGAATCTTTTCCTGCTGCTGCTTTCGCGCATTCGGGGGTCCCTTATACACGACACGGCTTACAGACGGAGCCCACTTCTCGAATTCCAAGTTCCAATTGGTCAGCGTACTCAAGGGTACAATGACAAGATATGGGCCTTGTTGGAACTTGCGCTCGATGAGGTAAGTAATTAAACTGATTGTCTGGATTGTCTTGCCGAGACCCATTTCGTCGGCAAGAATTCCGTTGAGGTTGTTGTTGTATAACGAAAGCATCCACTGGAGACCCTTGAGCTGATACTCCTTGAGAGTACCACCAACGAGAATGTTGGCCTGCTCCGTAACTTCTTCCTTGATACGGTGGGCCACAGCATAGTAGTCAATCTTACGATTGGCCTCTTCATCCTCCTCGACCTCGCTTTCTTCTTCTTGCTCGAATTGTTCAACTTCATCGCCGTAGCGCTCTGCTGCTTGCCGTTGCTGTGCCTTCACAGACGAGGCAAGTTGGTGCAAAAAGCCATCGGTTTGCCTGAGAAGATGCGTGATACGAGTATCTTTTGCCTGATCGAGTAGCTTGAGATAGGCTTCTTCATCATTGGCTTTAAGAGCTTGCAGACGTTGCTTGGCAGTACGCTCAATGCGTTTCTGCTCCTCCTTCTCAATGTTGAAGTGGTGGATATGCATGGCTCGGCCAAGCCTAGACAACTTATTTCTAGCGGTTTGGGCCCAGCTAGCAATCTCAGCCTTGTGGTGTTGAACAGATTGAAGGAAGTCGATATGCTTCTTCTTTTCGCGATTCTCGCGATTCTCACGCTGTTCTTTCTCAAGCTTCTCAGTGATACGGGCCTCGCGCACGCTCTGCTTCTTGATCCGTCGATACTGACTGCGATTTGCAGTCATAGCTAAGTTATCATAGTGCATCATCTGGCGACCAACCTTTTCACGTAAGGCGCGCTGTTTAGCATACAGTCCAAGTGACTTGAACTCTATGATAGCTTTTCGTTTCAACGTATCATCATGCTCAACCATCTCCTTAGTAGTGTCCCAATGCGCAATATTACCAGGTAATGACTTCAGCTCAGCGTATCTAGCTTTCATGCGGTTGAAAATAATGATCTCCCGCTCGTGTCTGAGCTGTTCAAAATCAATCCCCGTCGGAAAGATGCTAGGGATGATGAGACGCTGCTTTCGGAGTCCGTGGTCATGGTAACTGATGTCCTTACGAACAAGGCCACCTTCGTATGGGGATTTTATTGTCTTAAATACTCGTCCCTTGGGGCCCTGAGCTTCCGGTTCTGGGTCCTCCTCGGGCGAAGCGGAATTGGCCTTCGTCACTTCGGGCACTGGGGTTGCCGCAGATGTAACGGAAGCCGGAGGCTGGGTTGACTGTTCCGCAACAGCCTGTCTTCGCTGCCTCTGCGCGTTCAGCGCCTGCTGCATCTGAAAGGGCACGCCAGCATTTTTACTCAGCAATTTAAACGCTTGGATCTGCTGCCTAAGGAGACCAAGCTGTTGCGTAGAGAACTGGGCTGTAGAGGAGGAGGTCGAAGGCGAAGAGGTAGTTAACTGAGCAGCCGGACCAGAGCTAAGAGGGGGGCCGGATGTCATTAGAGCGGTAGACGGCGGCGGCTGCGCGGGATGTGAGGCGGGCTGTTGAGGCCGCGAGCCTTGCTGAATACCATTGAGGTTGCCGTTAGCGGCATTATGCGACATTTGCGCAGCCTGCATCTTGCGTATCTGGTGCTGGTGCTGAATACCCATCAAAAATTTGCTCGTCTTCTGGAACTCGGGGTCGTTCTGTGGAACGCCTTGATCTTTCATCTGCTGATATTTCTGTATAATAATTAGTTTATGCAATGTAGAGGCGAATTTAACAATTTAGAAGATATATCATATATAAGGAAGGCAGCACAAACCGTCAACATCTCCTGAATCTGCGCCTGGCTCATCTGCATCGGTATGGCCGACGAACCCGGATGATGACCGACTGATGGAGCCTGAACGGACGCCATCTTGAATAAATTTAGGTAAACTCGATACGGATCCCTGCACTTTATACTATTATCCCAGAGGCCTTATGGGATATTCATGTCTGAGGTACAAGACTAACAACGATGGAATATCACGTATGATGGTCGGAGGGGATGGACCCAATCGTTATTAAAGAGCGACTATGTAGGAAGGCCTGATAGAATAATAAGTCACGGTAGGATGGTAATGTTGATATTGATATGGATGTCGATGTCGATGTTGATGTCGATGTTGTCGATGTTGTCGATGTTGATATTTGATGTTGATATTTGATGAATGAACACGTCCGCAGGCCAAGGCCCGGAATTGGAATGTGGATGTTGCGCCGAGTAGAAATTAGTCGGACGATAGAATTAGGCTGGTAAAAAACGGAGGTCGTTGTGATGCGCGAGGTTTACCGGGCGCGGTGCGCGGTTGTCGACCGGAATATCAAAAAAAATCGCGGTGGGGATCAAATAGGCACACGTTAAAAGGGTAAATCGGAGAGGGGGGAATCTGGCTTTTCGATCGTCGGTTAGCGGCGGCGGCGACGGCGGGTAGGAGAGGAAGGGGGAAGGGGAAAAGGAAAGGGGAAACGTGAGCCCGGAAAAGGCCAACTGGAGATGGAATGGGGATTAGAAATGGTCAGTATAGTACAGTTGAAATGAAGTGGTATAGTGTAGTGGTGGTTAGACCAGTAGTAAAATCCAAAGTAAGAAGAAAATGGCAGGTGGTTGGCTGAGAGCGCGTAAAAAGTCGGTTAAGAGGGGCCAGTTTCCGCAAGAAAACCGCGTAAAATAAAAGTTGGAGGTCACCCGGATTGCTTGTCGATGAATTTAGACGGGGATCGGTGATGCGGCTCGTTTTTTTTGATGCGCGATTGATGGCGTGGAAAGAGATGGTTTGATGTGAAAGGCGCACAACCGCACAACAAGTTCCATCTCCGTTTTTGCCTGTCACCTGAGAAGAAAAATGCGCTAGTCACTCCCAATTATGGTTTGATCCAATCGGTATAATGATAGTCCGTACATTTAATGGGCCTACGTATCCACCAATGTATCTTTACCTACTATGGGGTACGTATCTTTATTGTATGTACATAGTACCTTAGGTATTGGAACGGTGGCCTGTGCGCAAAGCATTGATTCAATCGTCTTATCTATCTCTACTATGTACATCTTTACTAATACGGTACCTACAACACTCGGACAAAGGTGAGGTCACTACCACCAGCTGCACTGTACTACCATGTATCAATACGATTCAACACATTTGCCTTGAAGGTAGTCCATGTATACATGTAGTACATACTTCTAGGTATACATGTACAGAAGGGAAAATACCCAAGCATAGGTACCTCATATAATTCACTGTATAAGTTTGTTAGGTAATACCTTATCGTACACAACCTCCAAGTAAATTCTGTATTATGGAGGTAAGGTAACACTTCTCTATTCATACATGTATTCTACAATCATACATCACTTACATAGTATAAAGGTATAACTGTAGTAACTAACACTACTATTTTAGCAGACTCTTAATCAATGATTTAGTATACACATGTCTTTACACCTCTTAGTAAGCGTGTTCAAAATACGTCAATGTGGTGACTGATCAAACTTCTTTATTAACTAGTGTAATTCAAGATGTCCATTATTGAATCTATGAACCTACTAGAGGTGCTTTTATTGAATTTTATCTTCCAAGGACTCCTCATGTAGAATGTTATATAAGCCTCTTTATGTCCACGGATAAGCTTCGTAGAATCTATAGTTGTTTTTAATCTACTTCATTAGGTAGCTTGTTTTGATCGAGCAGCTTGAAGAACAAGCCATGTGTGAGAACCGGACTTACAAAGAACCCTCACATCTTTGCCTCCTACAGTAAATAGCCTCTCATCTTTTGACTTTCTTCTTATCTGGACCATCCTCCTCCTCTTCTTCATCGCTCACGTCGGCGTATTGTGTTACCGGCTGTGTGCTTCTCCAGGCCTTTGTGAACACTGGATCCTTTTTCGCCAAGTCGGCGTATTTCAAAAGCGCCTCCCGAGGATCCTCATGTAACATGCGGCTTAGTGGGATATTCTCGCTAATGTGTTTCTCATCAGGCTGACTCCGTAAGAATGGCGTTTGTTGAGGAACATGCGGTCTCCTGGGGTCTTTGGGTTTCCCGGACGCCGTAATACCCGCTTTCCTAGAGCCTGGTAAGGCTCCTGGGGTGATGATAGTATCCCCAGAAAGCCCAAGAGATAGATCAGTAGTTAGTTCCGGATTATCATCGATATGTCGTCTCTTCGGTGCGCGTGACATGACATCCACTGCACCTCTTGTCGACATCGTGGGGTTGTATAAGATATGTGTTTCCGCGTTCGCCGAGCCGGTGATGATTTGGTTGATTTTTGGGTGCCAATCTACAGTAATCACGGGTGATCCGGGCGTGACTAGCGTAGTGTATTCGGGACGTAGATTTCCCGGGTTTAATATATGAAGGTGACCCGTTGCCGATCCGGTAATGATGCTTGTAGAGTTCGGCGCATACTTGATATTAGTCGTTGGATAATGGTCCGACGTGGATGGATGCTCGACACAGACGAGCGGCTCCTTAAATTTGCGCGTATCCCATAATTTGATCAAATCGTCACCTCCCCTCGTCACCACCATTCGCCCATCTGAGCTAATATCAACTCCTCCGGTCCAAGTATTCGGTTTGTGCGCCTCTCTTATCTCCCCGGCTGGTCGCGTGAACGGGCCGTTTCCACTCCACATCACAAGAGTGCCATCTAGAGCCGCAGAAACAAGAACATTATTGCCTCCTTGGACTGGGGTGCCCCAAGAGACGGCGGTCATTCGTGTCCTCCCTGCAGCACCGGCAGCTTTTGATTTGAATACTATCACCTCCTTTTGACTGCGTTTATTGTTTATATCCCATATGCGTAGTGTGCTGTCCGTTCCAGCGGTGACGCAGAGATTCTTGTCCGTAGGATGCCATGTACCTGTTGTTACTTCAGAAACATGTCCTTTTGTATTATGCATATCCCGGAGATACATGTCGCCTTTGACGAATTCGGTGACTATGTCGCCGTCCCGAGATAGGATCTTGGCTTGAGGGTGTGCTGATATACAGAGGAGAACGCTCCCGGCAAGAGGGTTAAACTCGACATGATGAATTGGATGTGATTCTGTATTTGCTGCCGACGGTTTCGTCTCGTAAGGGTCGACACTCCTAAAAGCCCGAATGGTCGTTGGGGTTAAAGAAGAGAGATCATGGAATTTGACGGTGCAATCGATAGATCCTGACACCAAACGACCACCAGCCGGATCTAGCGAAAGCGAAGTAATTGCGCGGTCGTGAGTCTTGATGACCATTTCGTGGGAGGTTGGATATTCATCCTCGTCATCAGAGTCGTCGGAATCGTCATCACTGCTACTTGCATCATTCGAGTCTGAGTCTGGAGACTTGGGTTTCTGTTGTACGGGCTCGTCAACGACTCTCTTGCTTCGGTCAATTTGAGCGGCGATGTCAGCCTCTCCATGTCTCTTCCCGAAAGAGGTAGGTAAGAATGCGCGCATAGGGTCATCATCAGCTAAAATCGGCTCCTCGACCTGAATATTCTCGTCGTCGCTCATTTTCCTTAGAATTTTTATCGAATTATGACAAATATCCGACGTTATATGATGAAGATGTAATAGAAGAGGACAAGGCTGAACTAGAGGTTTATAGAAATACCTACCTAGTTACATGTATTAAGCAACTTTGAAGTACTTACCATAAGGTACCCTGCCGAAGTGGAGACCTTGCGTATAACATGTATCTAAACCGGCTGCACGATGACGAAATCTATATACGGCAGGTGTATTATACAGATACAAGAGACAAGAGATACAAGTTCGAGTCCACAAGTGTATTCAGGAACGATCACTCATGTTTAAAAACATGCGCTTACCTTCAAGAATTATCTACAAATATCGTTTATGCATGCAGCCATATACGCATATAAGAAATATATAAAGGTAGGCCTATCATGACATATATCTTTAATCCTACCTGTACTTATGTAAGATAGGAGGTAGTTTTTTATTCAAATTATTGAAGGTATCGCTGTATCTACCAGAACAATACGGGTATATACATGGTATGTTACTAGCAGGTAAGTACCTACCTACTATGTAAATCTACAAGAGTACTCGAAAAAAAAAATCCCCCGACCAATCCTAAATGTCACATCTCCAAAAAAACCACCAATGATCTCTTCCTTTTCTTTGCTGTAGTTATGGAATTTCTTCATCCTTCCAACACGGACACTGATAGTAGTAGTCGGGGTTCCTGCACTCCACCCTAAGTTTGCGCTGATCGACGATCACAACTGTTTCTCATGACCTATTTATCTCTTATGTGTACTTAATAACATTCTTCTTTTTGACCTGAGCCTTCAACTTACGAACCCCGATTCAACCCAAATCCGATGAATTATTTCGCGACCGGATCTCGCGGACAACTTGGTCATAGTCAGCGCATTCTGATTCTCGGCCGATCGATATTCACTATCTGGCAACCCATTACGACCTAATAATACGCTATCACGGCGTTTCTGCCGTAATCCTAACCGTTGACGCCCTTCGCCCGAGCGCGAATAGCGATCTCCACGACCGGTGGAATCGATATCAATATGAGTTGGGCTATAGACAACGAAACGAGTGATCATAAGGATGAGTCGGGGCTGGGAAATTGGAGCTCGCTCATCGGTATTGTGACGGCCATAACAGGCAACGTTCTAATTGCTCTGGCGCTCAACGTCCAAAGATATTCGCATATCCAGCTCCACCGACAACGAGTCGAGGCGCGGGAACGGGCGAGAGAGGCGCTTAAGAAAGTACGTAACGGTCACCGTGATGGCTATGGAACGACCGAGACATCTGCCACCGAGCGTCAGAGTCATGGCGACGAAGCACTAGATGTGGCAGATACTCATCCACTTGCTCGATCGATGCAGTCGGTAGACTCCAATTTGACCGAGAGATCATGCGACGACTCTAAGACCTCTACGACGTATTTGAAATCACCATCATGGTGGTTAGGTCAGGTCTTGATGACTATTGGAGAGATGGGCAATTTCTTAGCCTATGGCTTTGCGCCAGCTTCGATCGTATCCCCTCTAGGCGTCGTCGCTCTCATCTCAAACTGTGTAATTGCGCCTATGTTCTTTGGAGAAGTGTTCCGGAAGCGTGACTTTTGGGGTGTCGTCATTGCCGTCGCCGGTGCTATTACAGTCGTACTAAGTGCTAAGCAAGAAGAGACTAAGCTAGACCCTCACGATGTCTGGGATGCTATTACCACACTAGAATTCGAGGTTTATATGTCTGTCACTATTTTTCTCATCGTTGTTTTGATGTGGGCGAGTCCTCGGTATGGTAATCGCACAATCCTGATCGACCTCGGCCTCGTTGGGCTGTTTGGTGAGTTTTTTTTTTTTTGGATTCCTTACTACAAGTTTGTGCTAACAAATAATCAGGAGGATATACTGCTCTAACAACCAAGGGTGTCTCCTCGATGCTTTCATCGACCCTTTTTAGAGCATTTGCCACCCCTGTGACATACGGCCTGATTATCATTCTTCTGGTAACTGCGGTTATGCAAGTCCGATACGTGAACAAAGCACTACAACGATTTGATTCGACCCAAGTTATACCTATCCAATTTGTGTTATTTACTTTATCGGTCATTATCGGAAGTGCCATACTATACAGAGATTTTCAACGTACAACAGCACAACAAGCAGCCAAGTTTGTGGGTGGTTGCCTTCTCACCTTTTCTGGTGTCTTCCTCATCACAAGTGGCCGACCACGGCACGATGATGAAAACGATTTGTCAGACGATGAAAATGTAGAGGAGACTATTGGTCTCCGAGACCAAGAAGCGTCTGACTCTTACAATAACCGAGCCGAGCAACCCAGACCGGATCAACGACCCTCGACTCCGGCTCGGCTGTCAAGGCGTTCATCGAACGGCTCTCGGGTTGGTTTATTAAACAAAAATCTCAAGCCTTTAGCACACCCATCGATTCATAAAATTCTTCCAGATCACAAGCGGGACTCATCGACTTCTAGAACGTCTCTTCCAACGCCGGCGGAGCCGTCACCTCTCCTTGACAATCCATGGAGGAACTCCCTGGATCATCAACCTTCTCATCCAGGTCTATCGCTACGATCGTCTGCGGATAGTGTCCCTACGATATATTCGGTAACTTCCGTTGCCGTATCAGAGCCCCGTCAGTCTAATACGAGTCTTCCACAGCCGGCCGTCCCACCTTCATCTCCGGATCGACCTGCCACCCCTCGTGCTTCTCAGTCTTCTAAACCGCATAGCCATCACTTCTCTAATGCTTTTATCTCCCCATCGCCGCTGTCATCAACCGTCAGTGCGGTGGTAGCAGATGCTCTTCTACGCGGCGAAGAAGGGCCGGCCGGTCGAAGAAGATCAATTAGGCGATCGAGACCCAGTATCAGATCGAGTCTATTCGTTCCCCAGAGTGAGGATGACATCAGCTCGGCCGAGCCGCTTCTTGATGATGATCGGAATGACGAGGGATCCCCTTACCAGGACGATCCTTTACCGACCGACCATAAAACAGTTCGGACACGAGCACGTAGCCTGAGCAGCGCGCTGGGGGAATTCTTTGGACGGAAACGGCGGAGGAGGATATCGGATCCAGAGTCGGGAGTGGACCATGAGAGTGAACACAGCGACACCTCATAGTACGACAAAGCTGGCCAATGACCACAAAACGTTGTTGATAAAAATGTCGTTGATAAAAGTACATTACATCAAGGGGTTAAAGGGCGAACTCTCTGGCAGAGTAGAGTGGTATTGCATTGGGTAGGAGTTTTTTTCCTTTTTCGGGTATTATGTCTCTGTTCTGCTGCCAGACTCGCAGCTCTGTTTCATCATACCCTACTCGTATAGGACTGACCGGCTTTCCTTTTCCGATGGTCCATGCAGACGTCACCAAGCATGCTAATTGTGATATCCCATATGTTTAAAGTCCGTAAAGGCGGTGCGCGTCGTTCAGATTTTGAACGTTCTCGACGCGTATATACATGTACTATTAGCATAATCTATATTGTATATGCCTCTATATACAGAATACTAGGTATATCAATTCATCCTTCTTCCTTAGACATGGAACGCCTCTGCAGGTTTAATATGATCGTACGAGTGGTTCGCTTTAGTCATGAATGTGAGAGTGTCGTAATTGCATTCTTTCACAAGGCAAGTAGTAGGACCTACTGGGACTGTGCATTGAAAACTTGCTGGGGAACATGATGACGCGTCTAACATGTTGCCGTCACCCTACCTTCTATAGCGCATAGTATACTAGCCGACACACGTAAGTCTATACTCACCCCTATGTTCGTAACCCACCAATAGCTTGCTCACAACACGAGATACATACTAACACTTACGAGTACTTACGTATACTGCACAATGCATAGCACCCAGGTTAATATCAGATAGGAGATAGTAGATATAGCTTTTTGAATATTTTATTTTTCGGATCTTGATCTGATGCCGCCCAGACGGAGTAATCTACCTCCTCGCCTTTTACGAGGCCATCCCTCCCCGTTCTCTCTGAGGAAGGCAGATAAACGTACAAGGCCACCCATACTACCACTCCGAACGCTTGGCGCGAACACCCAAGGGTATGTGCTATGAAAGCGGGCTCGTACCGCTACCTGTCCAGTACAATACACTACACACGCGACGATTATGTATTCGTCGCTCTCTTCCTCGGCTAGACGTATCTAGTAGAGTAATACCTATACACTATACAAGATGCGTGATTGTGATGACTGTATGCACATACACATACAAACACACAACACGGATAAACCTCCCTATTCTCAACACCATCCCCTAAAGCAATGCACATATGTACTTCAGAACCACCGCGATAACCCTCCCTTACCGAAGGCAGACAGATTATCCCACACCACGCAGGTGAGACCAGCAAGATAATAAAAAAAAAAAAAAAAAAAGCAAACAACACGGGGAAGAAGAAAAAATGCAGATAAATACTCCGCGCACCGAACTTTTTTTGACCCCTTAGAATCCCGTTCCTTTCCCCTCCCCCTCTCCCGATCCCCTTTTGTTTTTTTCTCTATGTGAAAGAAAGGAAAGACGGAGACATACAGAAAGAGAGAGAAAAAAAATAAGGTGGGAAAGAGTTCAGTTGCCTGTTTCGCCGGCTCTATCTAGGTAGGGAGAAGTAGAAGAATCAAAAAAGAACTTTTGTAACAAGGGATGGCAGGGAAGGGGGGGAAAAACCCCCCCTCCCCCTTTTGAAAAATCGCGGAAACGACAGATGCGGGAAAAAAAAAAGACTCAGGGTACTTATGACAACGTCCTCGTATAAATACCAAAAAAAAAGAACAAGGCCGACGCGCGTCCCGCCTCAAAACCGGGATCGCGCGTGGGATGCAAGGGGGCAGGTGAAGAAAAGAAAGAAAAAAAAATCGCCCGATAATCGCTCCGAACGCCCGGCCCTTCGGCCGCGATGCGTGTCTATATCCCGAACGAGAGAGGAAAAAGAGAAAGCAAGGTAAAGGTATTCCGGGGAATGGGGTGATGGCGCGGACGAAGAAGGTACCTTAGATAGGAAAACGGCGTAGCGAGCGTAACGTAGATGTCGAGAAGGCGTCGAGTTTAGAGCGAGTACGGGTATTTGAAGGGACTGTATAGTATGGACTATGTATGAGGTAGGTAATGACAGGGCTTTGCTTGCTTGCTTGCTTGCTAGTGACGGCGGTCCGCTCTTTCATAGACGACCGCCTTGGGTAGCGCTGACGCTGGGGAAGAGGGCGAACTGCGGCGCGGCGTGGCTCCGGCTCGTGGTCCGGGCCCGTCGACGGGTCCTGGTTACCTCCTTCGCCGGCCGCTGGTCGGCGGCGGCGGGGGCGGCGGCGTCGTAGTTGGTCCGCATGAGGAGGCCGGCGTGCGACTGCGTCCTCGAGTGCTTCTCGCGGCTAGACTCTTGCCGAGGAGGGAGGACGCCCTCGTCGAACTGGAAAGGCGTGGACGAGATGACGACGACGGGGGCGTTGTCGCCAGCAGGTTTCGACTGCGCGTGCTGCGAGGAGTCGCGGGCTTGCCAGCTGGACGTGCTGCTGCCGGTCCAGCGAGTGAAGGCGGTGGAAGTCGACGCGTCCGATTTATGGCGGCTCGAGGTCATGGACTGCTCTGATAGAGCCGAATCGGTCGTCGAGGCGCTCGAACGAGCGTGCGATGGTGCAAGCGATTTGCCGAATTTCATGATAGGCTCGTCGTCGATGGTGTTTCCTTGGATGAGGAGGTCGTCGTCGTCGTCGTCGCTGTCTTCCATTTCTTCCCTCTCGTAGCTGAGCAACTGGTTGTGGTAATCATCCGGTATCAACATAGACGGCGATAGGCCGAAGCATTGCGCCTCTTTAAATTCGCGTTCCGGGGAGTGACTTCGGGGGCTTCCGCGAAGGAGCTGGGCCGAGCTATCCCTTCGTGGGAGAGAAAAGTTCGAGGTCACGGGAATGGCCAGATTCGTTGGTGTGATGGCCTCGTGTTGCGTCCCGTGGGATATTTGGCTCGCTGGGCTTAATACGGGAACATCAGCGCTCCCGGGCGATAGTAGCCCTGCTGACGCACCACTGAAGGTGAGGATAGTCTCAGTCTGGTCCTCCATCGGTCGAGCTGCATAGCTGTTGTCACTTCGTACTATATCGATCGACGGTCGCTCCCAAGCATAGTCGCAATTCGCCTCGACCTCGTGCTCGTAGCAATAGTCGATGTCGTCCTCCCAGCTCTCCCGAGCAGCATCATCTGCTAGATCTCCATCATGAGAATCTTCATACACCGTATATTGAGAGTTAGAGAAGTTAAACATGCCAAGGGTCTCCGAAGCATTGCTCAGTGATCGTGGTGGTTGTGACTGCGCCATGGATAATTGACGAAGTAAAGGAACTGATATACTACCTTTGAGGGAGGAATGGTTACTTGCAACGCTCATGCGGGATGGGCGGGCTGGAGGATGATGCTCTTCTTCCTCCGGGACATCAGATAAAGGACTCATGTTGTTGGTTAGAGGCCACGCGGCATCGTCTGGCGTGGTGATGGCGTGACCAAACACTGGCGAGTTTGCGGCTTCCTGTTCGCATTCCGCCACGGGTGAACAACACAAACTAGGCGGCGATCGAAAGTCCATCGATGAAACGGGAGCGAACGGTTGCGGTTTTCGGAAGCCGGTGGTCGCAGGACGATCTATAATAGCCCCTGATAGCGAGTGAAATCTATCGTGTCGTACCGAGACACGGCTGGAGGTCCTTGGAGGTGGCTGGACATTCGAGTTAAAGCCACGCTCAGTCGGTGACCTGGATAGGCGAGCTAGGTAACGGATCTTATCCTGTGACTGGGCACGCCTTGCCGACCGTCTTAGTGGTGGCGGTATGACTTCTTGTGACTGCATTCCAAGGGCATTCATCCCTGCCGACGGATCTTCCTGGGGATAATGAGTCCTAGAAGGCTGAGGGGCGATTTCTAACTCTTCGGGCCGCGAGCTCACAGACGCGTCGGTTCTCCGTCGTGGTCGCATTGTCGCGAATTCCGATACGAGTTCGAGATGATTTGCCCGGTCAAGATCAGGGACGCTATCCTTACGCGTATGCGTAAGGTGCTGAAAGTTGTAAGGGCCGGAAATTTGTAACTTCTTCTGGGACGATCCACTCTCGCCTCTCAATGCCCTCCGTCGCGTGAACACAGATTGGATAAAGTGTTGGTCTTTCTGCACAGCCGGGGCAGCGTCGGTTGGCATCTCGGGCACATCCAATGAGCTAGTCGAACTATTCGGCTCACTAGTTTCTCTTCGAAATCTACTTCTGCGGCTGAAAATTCCCTTCCCGAAAAATTGCACGCTATCAGGTCGATCTCGAGACGGCACACCACTGGAGGCAGACCGTTGAGATGGGTTTCTTGATAAGCTAAGACTTTCTAAACTCGGGTTCCAAGACTGTTTATCCGACCCCACTGAAAGACGTGACGATGAATCCGACGATGTTGTTAGTTCGCTTCGATGTTTTTCAATGGTCGAGTCGCTCTTCTTATGACGGCTGAACAACCGCGTGTGATCTGGCGACGGCGGCCCACTGATCACCGGTTCGAGCAGATCATCAATTCCCTGATAGACTGGCGGAGTCGGAGAGGAAGCTGTTGAAGGGTGGGAGACCTCAGGGGTAGGAGACATGCTACCACTCGTAACTCTTTGCCGCCCTGCCTCCTTGTGGTGGGTGTAGGTGGGCATCGTCGAATACATTTCGGACGACATAGCGCAAGAGGTGCATCGATCCGTTCCCACGTTCTGCCAAACCAAGCACTCAACCCGGGATAGGAGTAGTCCCGGGTCGATGTCGATTCGAAGAATCTAACCGTCGCGAAAGGCTCTGCGAAAATACGCAGATAACCACAGGAAAAGAAGGCAGTGGGGGTGCTGTGGGAGACCACCTACGTTACGTTAGGGAGATATGTTATGGATATAAAGAATCATAGACCTGCCCTGGGCAAGCCTTGATACTGACGCGACGGGGGTATAATGGAGGGGGCCTGTCGATATGCACTTCAAATTGTCATGCAACTGTCTTGGGGGGGTGGGATCGAATGTACTATGAACAGGGTATGATGGACAGGGGTAAAGCGTCGTCGGCCGGTAAAAGGGTAAAAGATGTAAAAATAAGAGGTCTTATTTACGTTTCCGTTGGATCCCCCGGCTGCTTGGCCACGACTCGGTTAGATTTCCGCAGCTCAGTAAGTAATGAGTTGATATATCGTGTGTCGGCTCAATATGAATACCTAGGTAGAGAATAAGTCGCGTATAAGCAGAGCAGAAATGATATATTGCTGTTACGCAGGCAACTCTCGTAAATAACTCGTATTCGTTGGCTGTTAGATGAGACTCAGAACCGAAGCTTATACGTGGAGTTTCGTGACCATTCACTATAAGAAATAGAAGAAGTCGTAAAAATGCTACTGACGTCTTATTAAGTTCCGATGAGGTCAAGTCGTAGGACACCTCTTGCGTCCAGGAGAGGGTAGAGTTAAGATCCGAGGGAGATTTCGCAGGCACTTATTGGTACCCGTAATTAGACCCGAGAGGTGGATTCGAAGCCGATTAAATGTCCGTAAAGTTATGAAGGTACAGTCGAAAACGATCACCTATGCTAGGAACCAAGAACCATGTGTGTACTGAAACGAATGAGACGAACGAGACGAATGAGGCCACTGTCGTCTCTTTTTCTTGTTGTTCTTTGGCCTCGGCCGGCTGTTTTTTTCAATCTTTGCTCAGTAGAAGCCTATCAATGCGTGTTGGCCGCAAATATTCTCGAAAATGTCGAGATTCGGTGCTAAACCAAGTCTAAACTGGTTTTTTCACGCAGTCTTGGAGTTCTCTACCCCTACTAGGCGCCCCTTAGTGGATTCCACGGCTCGGTCAGATAGAATATGAAAAAAAAAATGAATGAAAAAAAAGCGGTCGTGTTCGAAGAATCGATCTGTCCAGCATCCAGCACTGTCCAACTGTCCACTGTCAGATATATCTTTATTTTGGTTTATTTTAGGTGTAAAGGTTGGTCAGATTCGGATCAGCATCTGACGAGGCTAGGGGAAGGATAGGCCAAGATGCCAGAGATGATCTATAAAATAACCTGATAATGTGGAGAATCTCCTTGCACAAAACATCGTGAGGGTCAATGTTAAAGCATGTGCCATCCGGTATGTCGTAGGCTTACGCCACTAGGCGCCGTTCTTGACTTCAAGTGAGTACTACTATTGTATGTATGTGTGTGTAGTAGGATGCGGCGTTCGTGCGATAGATTCCTTGATGATCAACATCTCTTGCTTCCCGCCCGAATTTACCAGCATTCAGGGACTCTAATGTAAGTCCCCTGCACCCCCTGTCTCCCCACTGAGGATGAATCCTTGTTACACTACAGCTACGTAGTACTTCGTAACATGAGATGTCTGGTACAAACTGTACTTTACTCCATGTAAGTCGACGGAGTAGTAGGGAAAAATCTCCCTGTCTTAAAAATTCCAGAGAGTCCACAAGTTCGGGCCCCCGAGCACTTATTCGACAGATAAGAAAAAAGAATAAACATAATAAAGACGCATTTATATACCAGGTATCGTATATTGTTAAGTCCACGGCAGTGGCTAGCTGACGGAGACATATCGTTTCATTCAGACTACTGATAGGTATTGATATCATACGAATAAAAATATATGTAACTTACATCAGTAATTACCGTAGGTTATACGCCGAGTATACACTACGCAAATCGTATCAACGAAATCGACCCCGTGATATCACATTTAACTTGTGGATAGTGTAGACGCGCTCGTGTATCTCTTATTCCCCAGATTTCGTGCTCAGAGCCCGATGACGTGTGGAGAGCGCGTTTGGACGTTCGAATCGATTGGACTACGTTTGGATATAGATCGTCGCCAACGTAACAGACCCGTCAGCTATCGGCCTTCGTCTTCAGGAGGTTATCTCCATGTAATCTTTATGCAATTTAAACCCGCCACCTCTGTTATAGCCCTGGTGATCAATCGCTTGGAAGAAAGTCTGGCGGTTGGTATATAGGAGTCAGTGATTGCATAGCCAGCACGGACAATCATAAGCGGTATTATTGGTGATTATCACCCTTGTTGTCCTAGTTAACGCAGTAAATATAAAAGAACGCAGATTGCCTGTCGAGAGGCTGTCGAGTTTACCAAAGCAAAAACATCAAAAATGCCAAAGGAGAGAATTACAAAAGAAATGGAATGGCTTCAATTAACTACATGGCCATCTGTCGAAATCAGACAGCTTATGGGAGCGTCCTTCGCTCCATCGTGGCTCAACTACCGTCACTCGTGGGTCTTGATAAGGGGTAAGTCGACTACCTACTTCGTAGTGTTAGTTAAAATAGCTAGCTGCCTGTCAAAGTTAGTCGCATATTACGGATTTATACTTCTAACGCGCCGAGATCCAAGTCTCAAACCCGTTTTTATAAATCATAAGATCCTTCCGGCATACACGGTCAAATCACTCAACTATCCTAAGAATAACACTCATGAAATGTTAGACGCGGACATCGCGAAGCCACCCGTATCGTAACGTCTTATTGAGAAATCGATCGACAACTGCAGAGGTCTCGAGCATCCAAATCTCGGCGGTTTAAAGACGTCGGTATTAACAAGGATGTGCAAATTTTGGATTCTATTTGTAGATATCTCTATCTGCAAATATGTAGTCATTTCCTAGTCAGGAAAGCTGCTTGTTTAGTAGCTCAGTCGGTAACCATCTTCAACTCCCCACCCCGAAGCAAACTAGGTACCTAGCTTCTTCATTCCGGCCGGATACTAATATATTTAACTCTCCAGAATCGGCGTATCATGCTCCTTCTAGACTCGCTCATGATTATCAGTTCAACAATGAGACGAAGCTACATAGATCTTTCGACGATTCACTAACTATGATGTATGTACATGATGAAATGAAGCTCACCGAGGTGTATTGATGGTCAACAAGCTACATATGCTGCACACGTACAGGTATGTTACCTGCCCTCCAATTGACCAATGAGACATCACTCTAGGATATACCATGCATTTACCACGAGTAGCTCGTATGCATAAGTGCTTTAGCACCGGCGAATGTCGCGATGCCGGACGTAAACTCGGTTTCTGGTTATTCAACCGCATTACATCACGCAATTTCGGCAACAGACACGATGGTTCTAGCCCATTTACTAACATATTTTATACAGTATAATCCCTATAAAGTACCCTTACCATAATTCATGCACGATCCAATGTCGTTGGTCGTACGAGGCTTTCTTATTCTTGTTGTGTTCAATTTTCTTTCTTTCGGCTCAGCATGAATTTGCCTAGTTCGAAGCAATACGAGCACTCAGTCCTCAATACCTATCGAAGGGGAGTTTTTCTTTTCTTTTTTTTGCGTTAGAACGTCAGATACGAGAAGAGACCTGTGCTATAATCGTATCTCAAGGGAGAAAAACTTCAAAAATCTAGTACTTAATCGACTGTGGAATTCAACTACGACGATCCGCAAGACACATACACGAGCTAATAAACTTGGTAAGCGTTCGAGGATGGTACCCCTGAATTCTTTCTACGAGCCCCTATAATTCGTAGCTTAGAAGTAATTCTTTAGATGCTCTTCACGTCCGTAAATCAACGAGAAATTTCGGGTTCCTTGGTTTTACATATTAATACCATAATAACCCACTCCCTTAAGTGGGAATTTTCCGGGTCGTATTGTATATTCATTTGAAAGCCCAATTATTATCCCGCCCACAATTGGCAACCCACTGGAAGCCAAGCACCTGGCTGTTTGGGTTTATTACAGCTTCTAATGACAGGGAAATGATGATTTGCTTGGTAGAAGATTCATTATCCGTAGAGGACAAGCTGGCGAAACGGGTCGTATGTGAGAGCATCAAAGCAACAAGTTTCACGGATTATATCCATCTATAGGGTAAGTTAGCGAGGCGTTGCGTTGCAGCAAACTTCAAATGCCGCTGTGAGTGCCAGAACATGCAGCAAGTTTGCTGTTAAACGAATCGTTCTGCAGAATCGGTGCATATTCGCTGCAGGCCCTTCGTCACTTGCACATTGTCTTAGCCCCTTACTGCATACATATGTGTATGTATGTATGTTCCAGATGCTATCAGAGATCGTTTGGAACCGAGTGCTTTACATAGTACAGGCCCGAAAGTCGACTCGCTTGGGAGAAATGATCCAAGTCGTCGGGACTTGAACAAATAACAAATCAAGGTGTACGTGCCCAAGTCGAACAAACAGCTATTAACAATTAACTACCGTACAAGATAAATCATTCCAAGATTTCATATACCTTAGTACCGTAGGATACAAGATTCTCACTCAGCGCGTTATCGACGTGACAAGCACAGGCAATCCAGTGATCAGTACGCACGGAGTGATCCGAAGAAATATGAATTTTAATTTTAGTAAATATCCGAAAAAGGAGATGATTCTGACAGATCCTGTTCCAATTCCAGATCAGGGGGAAAGAAGAGATGTAGCCCGAATCCTACAATACCCCATCACCGTAATCCGTAGCAGCTTCTTATAACCTAGGTAATCCGCAAATAATATAGAAATGTAAGTGGCCTGCAACAATCCTTAAAAAGTTGAATCCTCCGTGGGCTTGCTGACTTGGGTACCATGTAATGTCTTGGTCTTCTACGAGCATCTCTTCATTGAACCGTTTGCTACATTCGTAAATTAATTTGCAAATATTATTTACGTATTTCCCCGTGCCGTTACGTACCTGAATGATAGATCCGCAACACTGCATAGTACCATCGTGTTATATCAGGTACGCAGTGGTTTACATGGTATACATGTCTACGTAACCAGGTAAGTAGACAAGATCGCTCATCCATGACTTCTTTACCCCTATGTGCAGAATACTCCGGACCTACTATGTATATACTAGCCATCTCCTAAAGAACATTGCATCCCGGGTTATCTTAAACTCTTAAACTCTTGGGAGAAGCCCGTTTGATGTTTGAATCGACGAAAACGTATGGGCGAGCCGAGACTTTCTCACGCTATGGTGGTTCGGTTCATTAGGTATTCATACGCGTATATATGTACAGTGTACCAATACCTTTACAGCCAGCCATGTTAGTTCTTGGGTTCTTGGTCCCTGTCGAGGGGATCAAGGTTAAATGAAATCCTAGCAATAACCAGATCGCCCCAGCAAAAAGGGCCGCTGCGGCTCCGCCATCCGCATGAGGAGCCGTTAATTTAGATAGATATTCCGCGTATTTCGAATGTACAAAGATTACCAATGATTTGCTAACAAGGAAGAAGAAAAAGCATGATACTATACAGTACCTAACTACCTCATAAGAGCAGACAAATATGTCGCGGAAAGGCGAGCGAAAGCAATCGCTCAATATCGTCTGTGCCATTCGGCCAACCCCCCGACACAGTGCCTCGACGTAACATCGTCGTCAATCTTATTAAGGAACTTATGCCAACCATGCCATTGCGTAGGTAGCATGAACCACACGAACGGGGAGGTCGGTACAGTGGAGGAGGAAGAAAAACAGACAACCGATGATACGATGTGAGCCGCGATAGTACTTACAGCATAGGTTATAATATTTCCTTGTTCCAATAGGTCATAGACTCATAGCCGAGTTTATTCATCGCTTAATGCGACTCCTTGCGACAGCTAGGTATCTTGATTTCGCGCGCGCCCAATACAGAATGATTAATACGTACAAATATTACATATCATAAAACTACCCCTTGGAATCTTTCTACCGTGGCGTCGGCGTACACGTGCACTGCTCATAGCGTTACAAACCATTGGGTCCCCACGACTCTCGGTTCCCAGCTCTCCTTTGATTCCCCTTGACCTTCTTTAAAAATCAGGACCGAGTTGCTTCAAAGCGGCGAGATATCTCCAGGCATATTCCGTGCGAAGATTTAGTTTTCGGCCGGATTCAGGAGATAGTCGCGAGCTCGCCGGCCTCTCCATGTTTGGACATCGAATGTTTAACTTTAGCTACGACTACCTACGCCTAGTGAACTACCGAAGGTGATACTAGAGTCTTGGTGGAATGCGGCTAAAGACCACGCCGGTGTTTAAGGTCCTTGTCAATAACCAGGCCCTCCGCCTATCGGATCCCCATCGCCCACGAGACTAAGAATCTTCCGTGCAGTAGCGAGGTTCTGTACATATGTAAACGGTAGTACATGGTAGGTAATAGACTCTCATGTCAAGGGGGGGGAGGGAAGATTGTCGTCGTCCGTCGTACTACGGTATATGCAGGTTATTATGAGGTATGCAGATTATGTAGGTGACCAACCCGCGGCAACGAATCCCCTGAAACGGGCATACCTAGGTAGATACCACGCACGGCCGTGTGTGTCTATTCTCGATCTTAAACTTGTTTGTTTCACCTATTTTGTACGTAGCCGCGACGCCGCAGAAAAGTTCTATGACAGGAAATAAAAAAGACACTCAAGCGCCCGGGGTCTATCCTCGCTCCGACCCCCTCAGGCGGTGTGAAATCGGCATTCTCCCTCGCATACCTACGAACCTCTCTCTCTAATCAGACTTCTTATCACCTTCCAGCCCGGCTGCAGGCTCCCTTTCCCACGCAAGATACCAGCCTCTAAGCTGTTTAGTGGCGCGGACCGGATCAAGTTTCTTCACCAGAATCCGGAATCCGGCAGACAATCACCCGTGAGACTATAGATAGGTACTAACCTGACTTACACAATAACGGGCGTGGCGGTATCTCCCCACGCGTCGTCGACCAAGCCCGGTTATCTGAAGCAGGTGGCTCATCGTCTAAAGCCCAACGCCCTCCCGTTATCCTTTCAGCCATCAACTTTTTTTTTTTTACCTTAGCCAGTGTCACACCGCATACAATTTCTCGTTTTATTATCCACGTTCCTGGCCGTTTTAGAGTTCTAGTGTTTGCCATGTGTCCTAAAAAAAAAAAAAAAAAAAAAGATAGTCGCCCGCCCAAACAATATTTGCAGTCGCTAGTTGATCTTTGACAATTCGAGGCCAAGGTCCGCTAAAGGAAACTTTCTAGATTCCAACATGCTGGGTTGGGGGCTAGCAGTGTCTTACTTACACGTTTGTTGTAAGTCTATGATGGGAAGGTGACATAGGACGGCGAGCTGAGACTGGCGTAGTTCAGTTGGTATGCACACCTACCCCTTGGGGGGGCTGCATGTATATAGGAATGTTATAGGGATGTTTGCCCGCGATATACAGCATCTTCGTGGAGGCGTTCGACACCCTTTCGGTAGTGCAATGCCGACAGGTTGGTTCCTTCACTCTTTTTTTTTTTGCCTTCGCGATGCTACCGACTTGCAGACGGCGATGAACAACCCTTGATGGAACCCTTTTCTCCCCCTTCTCCTCTTTCTTTCTATTTTAGAGTACATGTACGGTCGGCACCGCAAGACATCTGTAGAGGCCGGAAATGCCGCCTATTATACTGAATTATGCAAGGATCAAATTGCTTAGCACGCGCAACAATCCTATTGATCCCACAACGCAACCCTTCGACGTGCCTTTCAAGACACCTTGGTGCCTGACAAAGGTAAAAGTGCCGATAGTATTCCCGTAGACTATTTATTGAATGTCTGGCGTTTATTAAGCAGCTTTCGGGAACATATCTGCCTACGGTGTGCCTCGTTTTACGTCAGTATCCGTCAATTGCGATTGGGTATTATCACAGGCATAGGTCTCTTGCAGTCGGCGCCATCTGCGGTAGGGCGCAGTATCTGTCGTTTTATTTAATGACGTCTTAGTCGAATGAAAAGAATGCTCCCGAAGCAAGGCAATAAGAGGAGAAAAAAAAACTGACAGGTCAAAACGATCGTCGATCCATGAAACTGAATATTTCTTCGTACACGATCACTGATTCACAAAATTCTCTTGAATTAAAAGAAGGTTGGGCTTAGTTTTGGCGTTAGGTAGGTATTTAGTCTTGAATAATTCCATCAGTTACACGACTTCGCAACCTATCAGATTCAGTGCCTTGCTATAGTAAAACCGGGATTCTTGTATATAGCTATTCAGCCCCTTTGCCGACTACGAGTTAAAGAGGTAAAGTTTGCTTTGCTTAGGTTTTATAATACTCAGGCTGAAACTTGATAACATTAGACTTAAATATCATATATCAATTTTGAAGTAACGCATAATGAGTCTAGAAGATAGTCCAAGCTTATTTCCCAACCTATGAATCTAGCTACGACATATAAAGCTCGTACAGGACCTAGTACATGATCGAGTTTTCTAAGTGAAATCTAGAACTTCATGTAGTCAATCCTGTAGCTTCAAGTTATAGTATGGTTATAGGATGGCATAACATAAGATGCTGGTTATAGAAACTAGGTTCTTCCATAGGCTTATTATAAGAGACCAGTTGACTGCTCACGACTTGCCGTCTTGGTGAACAAGTCCCCGGAGGAAAACCAGGACAGTCCATGACAAGCCCATCACATCTCCTTACGAAGCAAGTTTTAGCGGACAGGAGTAGCAATATATACCGGTATCCTTCATATTCTACAGCGAATATATGATACATATTCATCTTTAGATTTGAGTATAGTCATTGGCCCCGAGCCTTTTCACGTACGCCGTTAAGCTTCACTGTTCCGGCTTGTCCAAATACGTAACTAGGTATAGAAAGCAAGGTAGGTTATAGTAGAAGGTAAGGTGTCTTATGGCCATTGTGATAAAGGGGTATTGTCAATGCCTATCTTGAATCTCTATAGACTCTCAGGCTAACTATAGAAATACATATCTTATACAACTTGGAAACATATATGTAGAATTTGATGTAACTTACTATTAGCGTGCCATGCTTTCGAATAGGTATTCTATCTAGACGGACTGGCTTCCGCAAGGACACAGAGCGTAACCTGTTTGATGGATCGCCGTGAATGCTATAGACTACCTCATAGGGTTTTCACGATGTGACTAATGCTGACTGTAGGTATTAGCCAGTGTTATTGAAGTAAAGCCATACTTCTTGAAATAGCAGTTGGTGCCCGATGGCCACCGCTAGTTATGGAAGGCGTCTGCTTCTTGGTACCTGACGTATTGCATCCTTGGTTCAACGGACTCACTGGTATCCATGAAATGGCAGTCCGTGTGCGAAGCGCCCGAATTCTATACATAATTCAAGCAGCCACGAACGCGTCAGCACCATTGCGTATGATGGGAGCCTATCAAGAATCGATTAGGCCGTTCAATATCTCTCCGAAGAGAATGAGTCAAATAGATATCTTGTAGACAGCACACCGTCCGTAGGAGCCCAAGATGAACCGCCAATGAAAGTAGAACGGTAACCCACAGTCGTAGTCTTAGGGGTGGCCAAAGAAAAGACACGAGACCACATCAAGCCATCATGGTCCCTCAGCATGTTTAAGGAGAAGCTTGCGACAGGCCGGACCATGGCCTAAGCTGCACTTTACCGACGATATTCTGGGACGGCTCCATGTATGGGAGCATTTCCCAGAGAGATTCCAGGCGATCCGAGTCGCAGGTTAGGTGATGGTGGCATATTTGAACAGCGTAATATGCCCAGACCCCTGCAGGTTTCCGAGAGATATGATACCTATCAGAATCTAGTGAGGCCAGCACCGCATTGACATGCACATGGCGTCTGTCCAGCTGGATATAGAGTGATCGGTCTTATCGTCAAGACCTTGTGACGGCGGATATTGCGACAACATGGCTGATCGGATGCTTTCCGGTGACAATGCGCAACATATTAGTTATTCCCATATTTGACTATCGAATCGTCAGTAGCTATTCACCAATACAATGTGCCACTTAAGCTAAGGTAGTCATACCGTCTCTTGGTTATCGTGATTTTCCCATACACCTCGAGCATCTGGTCGACAGAACAGTACCCAAATGAACCGCGAGCTATTATTCTATCCAGAGAAGCATACTAGCGGTGAACCATGGCAGCAACGCATAGGGGAAAAAAAGGGTGATGGCACTTGAAGTATGTACGATGAGTTAATTCATTTAGAGAGCCAGCCATAAAGTCGACCCCTTGGCAAAAAGGGGGGAGAGGCCGTCGGCAGCCCTCGACTCTCTTGTCAAAAATAGCTGAATGGATCGGCGAGATTTATAGATCTAGGTATTCGAATCGAGACAACCCACAGAATTAAGTTGCAATATGCTATGATGATCCAGTCAGCTTGGTTTCTTATTTCATCGCCGTCGTAAATATTCACACCCGATGAAACTAAAGCGTAGGATCCTGCATAGGAACCAGAGTAGGATAAACGCTTCCCGCCACCGTTAGAAAATCGCGCCTCCTTAACGGCATTGATAATTCCTTCGTATGTAAACTAAGCTCTTTGTCACGGGGAGGATGCACAATGTTCGAACAAAAGGGCTGTTTATTGGCTGGACAACATGGAAGATCTGCAGCCTACGGTACGTAGATATTACTCGCCGGAGCCGAGCCATGCTTACATTAGAGCACTGAATTAACCCCGGAATTGAATAGGGAGCCGTGTAACGTCCTTCTGCGTCCATATCTCGTAAGCGTTTACCACTTAGACACACCTCGTTCTAAACTTATCGACAAGATGACCAGGTGGGATATAAACCAACCCTTAACTATATCTGCGTCGATTCTGATATATCACCTATACCGTAGTTTCTGGTATCAGTCATGGATTCAAGGGATTTGAGCTAGGTATGTGGGAAGATAGTAGGGCCGATGAGATCGATTCCCATGATCTACCGATATAGATTTACATAGGGGCTGACTACGCCACGTACCTGAGTAATAGGTATAATTATATCTACATGACACTAAAGCCACCTTGAACCATATCGCTACTATCAAGCCTCTTTAGATAAAATTACGAGTGCTTCCATGAGCTGTATGAGATCTGCGTAAAGCTATCGTGTTCCCCTGAATACCTATGATAGAACCCTCTTCTACTGGTGGGATTAGGTTAGCCAGTCGGTAGGTCATCATCCTTATGCATTGACAAGCAAGGATTTGTGTAGCACGAGAAGCTCACAAGACGGCATGATGAGTCTAAGAATTTCCGCACCGGCACGTTTCGAGAGCCTCAGGAGGATTTTCGTTGAAAACAGCTCCCGCCTGGAAATGAACCCCCCCGACCCTGTATATAGAAATCTTCAACCTTCCTAATATTAGATCAAACATACTTCGGCGTCAAAGCCCATGTTCCGAACTATGTCCCTAAAAGGAGTGGCTCTTTCGGGGAGATGCATCCATACCGAATTTTCCTTGAATAAGGTTCTGCCCTATGGAAGCAATGTCCAGATAGAATAGGGATAATAGGGATCTTAGGATAACACAGTGCTGCCGTGCCATCCTAAGCATGCTCTCTATCCATCGGCACACAGCATACAGCATGTATGCCCCAAGTTAATACTACCCAAACGTCCTTCAGAGCCGAATCCTAGAGGCTACGTAATACTAGCCCGTGTCTCGTAGGGAGTGAATAGATCTAGTTCATCGACTACTACGCATCTCGTTATACTGCTTCACTACTACTCCGGACCCGAGACGTTTAAAAGTATGATAACAATAGTAGTCTGCTTACCATGGAGATATTTGAAACCAAAGGGTATATAGTAGGTATATATTTGGAGAAGATTCGACCCAGTATTTCATCAGCCCTATCGGGATTGCTCCTATAGGATAGCCACACACAGTCTCTTCCAAACCCTGCCTCGAGTATTCATACTATTTATTCCCCTGACTTGTTAGTCAACTATGGCATCAACCTAAGTCCAAGTTTCGTTAGGGAAGATGTTGTGCAATGCCTGAAGCTATAATAAGCCAGTCTATGGATGATTCTAGATCTTTGTAAGTTGCTTGGTCGATATCCAAATCTACATCAGTGCCCGAAGCCTGAAATGCGGCGCCTACCGCCTCTTACATTCTAATATTGATGTTCACATTATAGACCTATTTCATAAGCATTGCGGTTACTCCCGACTAGGGGTTCCAGAGCCAATCAACTATCCGCCGGACTACAACTCGTCGATAAAACCGGGCTCTCCAGACATAAATTAATGAATCTCGGAAACATCAACATAACACAGAAAGAAGCATTCACCGATTTCAATATTCAGATGGTGTCCTCAAAGCAGCTATCGTCGACTTTTGTCCCTGACGACGGTTATTACAGGGGCGAGCAGTCATCCACACGGGATCAGAATGTGTCGTATGCCTCCTACCCAACGACCATGTCCAACAGAACTGCAGAAAGTCTACTAGGCTTTCAGAGTCAGTCGTTACCCCCTGCCCCAACTCCGAGTTTATCGCACTATGTTATGGGAGATCATAACTCAACAGAAGTGAACATCGGGTCCTCTGTCACTACATCATATACTATGTCTCCAGCGGACCCCTTTAGTATCTCATATTACCAGCCCATAACGCCCGGTTCAAGGATGAGCGACGGCTCAGATTCGTACTACAATCTATACGCGCAAGGATACGGAACGGCGGCAAACCAGCCTGTTTCGTCAACGCCATCTGGATCTAGTAACAGGAAGAACAAGAACGCCGCAAAGTCAAGGAAGCCTAGACAACAGCAGGTGTTCTCTCCGGGAAGCACGTCCTCAGCATCCAACTCAGGCAAGTCGAGGCTCCGTAGTGCTTCACGCACTAGCAAGAACACGCACCATAACCCCCCAGCAACAGCACAGGAGCAGAAGAGCCGAGAGACACATAATCAGGTAGAGAAGCAATACCGTAATAGGCTGAACGCCCACTTCGAAAGCCTTCTGGATGCCCTTCCGGAGACGATGCAGGCCGGCGAGGACGACGAAGACGGAGAGGTGCTGGACTTGACCGACCGCAGAGTCAGCAAAGCAGAGGTATTAGATATGGCCCGACGACACATCCACACCTTGGAGCGCGAGTGCGCGGCGCTGGAAGGGGAAAGGGACGAGCTTAGAAATAATATGGAAAGATTACGGTGGTTATGTGGTCGATGCGAAGGAGTCGACGGGTTCAACGAACAGCTCAACCTCCCAGGTACGGGAGGTCTGCCATAACAGTCTTTTCAGAGAACAAGGACAGGATATAAAGTGATCACCTGTTATAGAAGATATTATCGGTTATGATAAATACTGATCTTTCTTTTTATTTTTGTATTATCACATATCGTTCACAATAACTTACATGTGACTTAGAGCGACTGCTGGAGTAACCCGTTGTAGGAGGAGCTAGAGACTTCAACTATATATGCTACGCGATTTCATTACCTGATACCCGAACGCGAATTCCACTGTTGGATGAAGATTTATTTCATGGAGTTTGAGAGAAAACCTCAAGTGTGAGTACGAGTACGAGTGCGTATTGTTTATTATTCATACCACACATCTTGTTGTATTCGTAGGTATGCTTAGATGAATAGGGGATAAGGGATAGGGGATATAATGTTTGTTTACTTAAGAACATGCGCTAATTACAAATAATATCCAAGGTTATTTACGATTTTATATACTATTTGTCACCTAGTAGGTACTGCAAGTATTTATATAAATACCCCTATAAATCCCATAGTACGTGTAGTATATGTATACGTGCAATATCATATTCACGTCTTCTATACCTTGATTAAGGGGTAAACCCTTCTTCGTGTACATACTAATTACAAGGTATATACCTGTGAGTATACGAATACGTTGTTGATTGAATAATAGAATAATACATGTCGTTTCAACAGCTGTCTCGGCGACATGTAGCAAGGTTGAGGTACATACAACATGTAAGAGTGACGGCAGAGACCCACCACACCCCGGATTGGATTGTAGTACAATGCACCACGGCCCACGGGTAGATTAATAACATCTTGATTGAATATGTGTGTAATGGATACCTTTGCCCTTAGCTGTCAACTACGTCAATGTCATAGACTTATGATGTATCGAATACTTTAAAAAAAAAAACTTGACCTGGTAGAACATTCCAATTTTAAAGAAAGGAATTAAAGCTCACGCGAACATCATAGACTTATAAGATCTTAGAATTTACTATTACCCAAGTCAGCTAGATACCGAGCTGGAACTCGGGAATTACTAATCTATTATAGCATTAACTATAAATCATTATGGTTAATAAAAGAATTCTCGTCATTGCAGGGAGTGACTCTAGCGGTGGTGCGTAAGTTTTATAAGCCTCTCATCCAATCTCTCCATCTCTACGGAATACTAATAGTTGATAAACCATGTCAATGTAAATTATTAGTGGCCTCGAGGCAGATCAGAAAGTCATCGCGGCTCACGGCTGCTATGCCATGACTGCTACGACGGCATTAACTGCTCAGAATACGACGGGTGTTGAAGATATACATCATATCCCTCCCGAGTTCGTAAGAAAGCAGATAGACGCCGTCTTCCGTGATATTCGTCCTGGTGTTGTGAAGACTGGTGAGCGGTTGGACGAGCCAGCTTATTCTATTGCACCCTAAAGCTTACATGCATATTCTTAAGGCATGCTCGCATCTGCACGTACTATTGAAGTAATTGCACAGGCATTGAGTGATTTTGAGGTTGATACGTTGGTATTGGATCCTGTAAGTTTCCTCGCTATTGCCGGGCTCGTTTCAAGCCCAGAGCATCTCAACCTTGGATAGGTTATGGTTGCTACCACCGGAGCCAAACTGTTGCCTTCTGAAGCTGTCAATGAGTTGAGAACCCTGCTCCTCCCGCGGACGTTCATCCTCACCCCGAATATTCCAGAGGCGAAGCTCTTACTCTCCGATAGCGGCGAGCAGACTATTGATGTTCGGCGTGTGGAAGATTTGGAGGTGATCGCCCAACAAGTTCTGCGGTTGGGCCCAAGGTGGGTTCTCATAAAGGGCGGCCACGTGCCCTTCAAGAAAGATGGTTCCATTGCTACAACTCCCACGGAAAGGGAGGTGGTCGTTGACCTTTTGCTCGGCGAGGGACAGGCTACGAGGATCGAGAGCCCCTACATAGAGTCGAAGAACACACATGGAACAGGATGTTCGCTTGCTTCCGCGATAGCTTCTAACCTCTCTCGGGGACGGACACCTGTGGAAGCCGTTAGGGCTGCTTGTCGGTATGTCGAGGCAGGCATCAAATCCGCGCCTGGGTATGGGAAAGGGAACGGTCCGATCAATCATTTCCACTCTATGTTGACCCTTCCTTTTGCTCCGTATGTGCATCCTTCTCTCAGTTCACTCGATTTGAGTATGTCTCCGCTGATGACGATAAGGGGGCACTTTATCGACTATCTTCTTGAGCGACCTGATGTATCGCCGGTGTGGTACCGTTTCATCAACCACCCATTCGTACTTGGCCTCCAAAACGGAAAATTACCCCTTGAGTCGTTCAAAAGCTACCTAGTTCAAGATTATCTCTACCTAGTCCAATTTGCGAGGGCAAATGCGTTAGCCTCGTACAAGTCTAAGAATATGGAGGATATCGCTGCGGTGCGTGATCATTTCGATGAATGAGCAATCATATCATACTAAGTGCTCATATGGCCGTAGGGTGCCCAAATCGTGTCACATATCTACACCGAGATGACGCTTCACATCGAATACTGCAAGGAGTTCGGTATATCAAAAGAGGAAATGGAAGCAACTGAGGAGGAACAAGGTACGGAATATCAAGTCTATTCACAATTACGTTTACTTCCCCCTTTAGACGCTGACCGGTGATGGTTAAGCATGCACTGCGTATACGAGGTATGTTCTCGATATTGGCCAGTCAGAAGATTGGCTTGGTCTTCAGGTTGCCCTTGCTCCATGTCTGCTCGGTTACGGAGCTATAGCAAAGCAACTCCACGGAGACCCGAGCACAAAGACGGATGGAAATACGTATTGGCGATGGATCCTGAATTATGTTGCCGAGGACTACGTGCAAGCGGTACGGACGGGGTCAGGTGAGAAATGAGAAAACCTATCTATCGGGCATCTAGTCTAGGTTGCTCTCGGGAAATACTAACTTGAATATCGATAGGTCTTATGGAGAGAAGCGCTGTCTTGCAGTCTCCGTCGAGGATAGAGGAGCTGGTTAATATTTTCATACACGCGACTAAGGTAAGGGAAAAAATAAGAACCCTCTCTGACCCGGTAGATATCACGTTTTCATTGACTGGAGAGTAGATGGAAATCGGGTTCTGGGAGATGTTCCCGTCGGCTTAACAAGTAACATGGCGTCGTAGGGCTTATGAGGTTTTATATGAGAATAAAAGAATAAAAGAATGAGATTTATTGAAAAGAAGTTGTACTTTCTGTGCCTGTATCTGCCTGCACTTGCCTGCACTTAGAATAGAATGACATCAATTATATTGAAGGTTTGTAGTTACGTAGTATGTTGTACAGACATGAACTTTGAAGGTTCTATGATTTGAGGACGTCTTCCCAGCTGGCCACAGCTGTCCCTTTTTTTTTTTTTCTTTTTTTCTCCCTGTATAGACCCTTTTAGCAGTATGGCTCCTTGTACCGGGTACGCAGTATGAAGCTGAGCGGATCCGTGCAGGGATAGGTGAGTTTGCTCAGGGGCGGAAACAACCTCCTTGACTGTGGCGACTACATGTACTGTAGGTACTGTACCCTATGGTAGGTAGGTACCGATAGATACGGGCTACAGTGGTGGGACCTCTTATTAAGCAGGGCACTGTTGTCCAGAGTGTACATCTCCTAAGTACCTAGGTACCTAGACAAGTAAGGCGAAAAAAACATAAGTGCACAGACCACATATTACCGAACTAGTTAGGCCTAGGCTCTTACTTCCATATCTTCCCTGGAACTAACAAAAGAAAAAAAAAATTATTTTTTTTCACTTTCTCAATTCAGGGATTTCTTCGACTTCAAAAACTCATCACTACGCCTCTCCTTCTATCAAGTCGATTTCATCTTCTCCATCCCACACTTTCTCATTTCCGCTCCTTTTCTGCAGATTGCACACTGCATTCTGACACGTCGTATCACATAATAACCCAATTTCTTCACGCATATCAAGACAAGAAATTCGTTCTTCTCTTCGTTTGCGCCGAGTATCTTGATCACTTCGCGTAACATACAATTTTCCCTTGTTAGACGCGAATATCATCATGTCTTACGGCGGTGGTGGTTACGGCTCCCGTAGCGGAGGCTATTCTAATGGCTACGATAAGTACGGAGGCGGTCACGGTGGTGGTCGTCAGGACCATGGTCACAGGTAAGAACTTCATTCTGATTCTTCTGATTCTTCGTTGATGCTTCGACGCGTCAAATCCTTACCACTTCTACATCTTCGATACTAACGTGTCTTCTCTCGCAGTAATGGTTACGGTGGCGGAGGCGGCTATGGTGGCGGTAGCTATGGCGGTGGCGGCGGCGGTGGTGGTGGAGATAGAATGTCCAACCTAGGAGCTGGTCTACATAAACAAACCTGGGGTACGTGACTTCGTGATGTTTAATTCATCTTTTGATTTCAACTGACATTTGACTTTTTATTCGAGCAGATCTCAACAACCTTCCTAAATTCGAAAAGTCTTTCTATAAAGAGGATGATGCTGTCGCCCGACGACCTGCTAGTGAGGTCGAGCGATTCCGAAGAGATCATCAAATAACCGTGTCTGGGCATGACGTTCCTAAGCCCGTGGAGTCATTTGACGAAGCTGGTTTCCCCCGATATGTGATGGATGAAGTCAAGGCACAAGGATTTCCCGCTCCTACTGCTATCCAGTCTCAGGGATGGCCAATGGCTCTTTCTGGTCGTGATGTCGTCGGTATTGCCGAGACTGGCTCCGGTAAGACGCTGACTTACTGCCTTCCAGCAATCGTCCATATCAACGCTCAGCCTCTTCTGGCTCCTGGAGATGGCCCTATCGTACTTGTTCTTGCACCTACTCGCGAGTTGGCCGTGCAAATTCAACAAGAGATAACCAAGTTTGGCAAATCTTCACGTATCCGTAACACCTGTGTTTACGGTGGTGTACCTCGAGGCCCTCAGATTCGCGATCTCACGAAGGGTGTTGAGGTCTGTATCGCAACACCCGGGCGTCTTATCGACATGCTTGAGGGTGGCAAGACTAACTTGCGCCGAGTGACTTACCTAGTCCTCGACGAAGCTGATCGTATGCTAGATATGGGTTTCGAGCCCCAGATTCGCAAGATCATTGGTCAGATTCGTCCTGACCGACAGACCCTCATGTGGTCTGCGACGTGGCCTAAGGAAGTTCGTGCTTTGGCTTCCGAGTTCCAGACTGATTTTATCCAAGTCAACATCGGTTCGATGGACTTGTCTGCTAATCATCGTATTACACAAGTCGTGGAAGTGGTATCCGAGGGCGAGAAGCGCGATCGTATGATTAAGCATCTTGAGAAGATTATGGATAATAAAGAGAACAAGGCTCTTCTGTTCGTAGGCACAAAGCGAGTTGCAGATGACATTACGCGGTTCCTTCGTCAAGATGGTTGGCCTGCCCTCTGTAAGTTTACATTCATCTCTTCCCTAAGTTATGACTTGGAGCTAACCCGTCGACAGCTATTCACGGCGACAAGCAGCAGAACGAACGTGACTGGGTTCTCGACCAGTTCAAGACAGGAAAGAGTCCTATCATGGTAGCCACCGACGTTGCTTCACGTGGTATTGGTATGATTGCATCCCCATCCCCATCCCCCCCTCCCCGTTCCCGTAGCAACTTCCAGCAGAGTTATATCCGCTGTGCTTTACTCTCATGTTTAGGGGCTCTCTCGATTGCGCGCATTTGCCTAATCTCCTAGCGTGTCTTGTGGTTCTTATATATACAGGAATTTTGGGGTCCCGTGGTATAGCGTAAGCTCTATACCGTATGTTCCGCTGTTGTACCTCATTGTCCCTATGGTACAATTGCGGAGTTGGCATTTCTTGATTCTGTCAAGCTGTCTCCAGACTCCCAGATCCAAGGACCCAGACCAGATTATTGGACTTCTTCCAAGCTGGCATGTTGATGCAACAGACAGCCCCATCTCCAAGGAGAAAGCACGGAAAATATACTTAGGCACCGTCCGTCCGTCGCTGGGACTTGCTCACAACCCTTTGCTTCGTGTTGGCTAACATTAGATTGTAATTAAGACGTGCGCAACATCACACACGTGATCAACTATGACTATCCGAATAACTCGGAGGATTATATTCACCGTATTGGCCGTACTGGTCGTGCTGGCGCCAAGGGCACCGCCATCACCTTCTTTACCGCTGACAGTATGTTTCCCCTCCTGACGTTCATCTCTACAATGGCTAACAATGTTTAGATTCTAAGCAGGCTCGTGACCTAGTTTCTGTTCTTCAGGAAGCTAAGCAACAGATTGATCCTAGACTTCATGAGATGGCCCGCTATAGCGGAGGCGGCGGCGGAGGTCGCTATGGCGGACGTGGTTACGGCCGTGGCGGTCACCGAGGTATGTTCAAATAATATCTCTCTAAGTCCTCGAATGAGCACTGACAAGATTATCATCAGGTGGCGGCGGTGGTGGTGGTGGCGGCGGTGCCGGCGCCGGCGGTGCTAATGCCATGCCTATCAATAACCGACGATGGTGACATACTTAAAACGTATCTCTCCAGAATGTCGTAAGGTATCCGCCGGAACATTTGCATTTCTCTTTTTCATTGCACATATGCACACAGGTGGCGTTGTGTCTAGAGGTACAGGTGTTTAGATGTCATTAGTATCGACACTTCCCGAAGGTATCTGCTTGTCTCTTCACTGAGATTCGCGCCACCTATATTGCCTGATTTCGTCGCCTAACAAGATACGGGAATAACAGAAGTATGAGGCAGATACGGAAAATGCTGAATTCTGCATTTGATTTTTCTTTTTCTTTTTGCAACGGTGCCCTGGACTGAGAAAGTACAGTTTGCCAACTGCATGACCTCTGAGTCGAAGAGATACGTTGCTCGCTAACTCGAACAGATTGGAGGTACTTTAGTAGGCCCATATCGAGGTCATAACCATGTTACATACTCCTTAGCTAGATTCTCATATGCTTCGTCATCACTAGGAGACGAGACAAATGATTACGTAGCATGAATTGCAGTTACAATAATGTATTATTTCTCACACACCATTCATTAGAAGCTGCCCAACTCGAGATGACATTGTTAGTTTGTGAATATAAAGACTGCTAGAGACCGTCATCTATGTTCAAGCCATGCTCTATTCTTAGATGAATGCGTTATTTGGACAGCATCGTAGTGGTATTACCGACCAGACTTTGCAAAGGACCTAATGAAGTCGTTTTACAGACATCTGAGTGGCCAGTCAATATATCCGGAAATGACCCCTTTTTAACCGCAAACACGGAAGTGTGATGAAGTCACACTCAGCAACGCAACGACATATTCCGCCTCGGTTTAGGTCTCTGCAGATTATATGTCCGTAGCAGTGCTATATATATAAGATACCTACCTAAGGGTATATATAAGATGATCATCCTCGCTCCCGCGTCGACTGAGCTTGGGTTTATCTAGGTATCGTGCCTTTGTCTGGTCTTTTTTTTTTGGAATTTTATGTTCATGTTTGCCTTGAGAGCGGCTTTATAGTACCTATTTATTCTTATTTTCAAGACCGTCGACGATAATGAAGGCTGTAGCGGCACTTGCGCTCCTTGTGGCCGGCGCCCATGGCGCTCCGCATTGTACGTGGATGGTGGCTTTTTTATGTCGTTGTTGTTTACGGCGCTGTCTCTACGCGTTATTGTGTCTTTCTTTTTTTTCTCCCTCGTGGCCAGGAGGCAGGTTGAAGGAAGAGAGTCTAGACTAAACTGACTGACCGCGCTTCGCAGACACGTTCCCGAAGCTGGTAGGCACGTCGGACTGGTCGTCGGTGCGGCAGACGGCCAACTTCCAGTCCAACGGCCCCGTGACGGACGTCAACTCGGAGGCCATCCGCTGCTACCAGCGCGCGCCCGGCGGCGCCCCCGACACCACGGCCGTCAAGGCCGGCGGCCAGATCTCCTGGGTCGCTAACCCGAACATATATCATCCTGGAGGGTATGTGTCTCCTCCTCACATGTGTACAAAGAGGGGAGTATAAAAAGTACTAACATTATTTTTCCCTTCCTTGTCTTCGTGGGTTATAGTATGTCATTGCTCGCTCGTTTTGTACGCCGAGTATCGTTAGAAAGACCTCACTTATATTGTATATACCTCCTATATGATATAAGTGAGAGTATACATCTCTTTGGACGGAGGCTACGGGGGGAATAAGGAAGGGCTTTGTACCGAGTCACTAACGCGGCGACGTCTGATCGCCTCGCTTAGCCCTTTCCGCGTACATGGCCAAGGTCCCCGCCGGCCAGACCGCCGCCGACTTCGACGGCAGCGGGAAGGTTTGGTTCAAGGTGTTCCAGGACATGCCCACGGCGTCAGGGGGCCAGTATACGTGGCCGTCGAACGGTAAGTATCTCCTTTCTTTCGTCTTCTCCATCTCTCCCTCCCTCCGCCGGCTTCCCCCCCCCCTCCATTGTCCTACCTTTCTCTGACCCGTCCCTCCGGATCCCCAGGCAAGGCGCAGATCAGCTTCACGGTGCCGCAGTGCCTGGCGGACGGGGAGTACCTGTTCCGGATCGAGCACGTGGCGCTGCACAGCGCGAGCGCGGCGGGCGGCGCGCAGTTCTACATCTCGTGCGCCCAGGTCAGCGTCTCGGGCGGCTCCGGCACCGCCCAGCCCCCCGACCTCGTCTCCTTCCCCGGCGCCTACAAGGCCACCGACCCCGGCCTCATGATCAACATATACAACAACGGCGGCAAGGAGTACCAGCCCGCGGGCCCGTCCGTGTTCGCTTGCTGAGTTACCCAGACCGGGTTGTGGAGAAAAGGGGGGGGGGGGGAAGGTTGGATAAGAAGGTAGCCTGGCAGCGTGGCTTGGTGAGGGTAGAGAGATGGACGTGGGTGTCTAGGAGATAACCTACATGTATACATGGAGCCTTTGGAGCTGTTCGCTGGTGCTTGCTACTGTAGTTATGCGTATCTTGGTTCGGATCGGTCCGTGGCTGTTACTCGCTAGTCAAGCAGAATACACGATGGTTGTATCTAAAAGCTATATAGGGTTTAAGCGCTGGGAAGGTTGTTGGTATCGTTGTACAGCTTTTCCACCCGAGTTTCAGGAGACGTCATGAGAATGTTTACTTTGTTAGAGATAGTTGTGATATGCTGTGGGTTTAGTTTAACGAAACATATATCAAACTCTTCTATATTCTAAGCGTATTCTCTATTATGTTATAAGTCATCTATTGAATATAGGTAGTCGTAAGAGTATAATATTCAACTAAGCCTATCGCAAGCGACGCATCTTAATTCTCTCATCCATTGCTATTACTGTTGAAGTCAAGTGTTACAGCACTTTATCATCTTTAAACTACGGTAGCTGGCTGAAAATAGGAACAGATATGTGGATTTTCAATGGTTCGCATGTATAACAAGAAAGGATGATTAGGCTCTCAGCTCTTCTTAAGGCTTCGTCAAACATGCTTAAATGATCGTGTATTTTGCCATCCCCTGGACCAAACAGATCTGCCTGATCCCTTGGCTCGGATACGTCACGTACCTATAAGTAACCTTATATTTATCGAAGCTTGACCGTAGCCGGGATAAGAGCGAGCCCGCGTACGGACAAACATGTGCCGTGTGCGGACAAGAGGCCCCAGGGCAAATTCTGTAAGATCTCCCCACACGTCGAGAGATATGTCCACGTCGGAGTTGTCATCCGTCAGCCACCCATGGGGGCCGAGCATGAACTCGCACCGTCTCGTGATTAAGATAGAGTAGACATACGACTACATATAAGCATAACCCGACCTCGACCACCCAAAACGAACTTCGTCGGCTATGTCGACGTGTTTAAGAGGTTAATCCCTTAACCACGTGGCTACAATCATCCATCGTAATCACCGGGCTCGTGATTGTCATTGGCACATCGTGAGAGAGAGAGAGGAAGTAAGGTATTTGTCAACTATATCCGGAGTTCATGCCCCCATGTCAATGCCCATCCCTAGCTTCGTGATAATTCCTACGCCTTACGTCTTGGAGTTATGACGTCTGTCCTACCCCGAAAGTTGCACAACACGTAAGCGATAGCCATGTAGGGTGATGTGATTGTCTCTTTGTCGTTCATTACACGAGACGTTGTCCCAAGAGAATGTTTACATTGGAGGGGGGGGGGGGGGAAGGGGGGTCGAAGCCCGCAGCCCTAACAACCGGGACATATCCGACGAGAGCCAATAGAAAGGCCCAACACGCATGAACACACAAGTCTCTTAGTATCGACCAAAGTGTTAGGATGGTAGATCGGCTTACGGGGGAGAGAATTGGCTGGTAAACTAAACTATGCCATATCCGGGGTCTGAGTATAGAACGTTTCGAGAAGCTAGAAGAAGCATAACATCTAAACGACAGTCCACCAACGCCCTCTTGCACGTGGCACATCGGAGGATGAATCGAGCTAAGAGCTCGCTTGATCTGGGAAGCTTACCAAAATTTTAGTACCTACATAAGTGAGGCTAATTCGATTCTGTAGTATTAAGCTTGGTCCGAGATAAGGCTCGACTTGGGAAGAATCAGGAGCTAGGATCGTGATTGAGGCCACTTTTCCTACGTAATTATTTTTCTATTATAATCTACTTGCATACCTTAATCATCACAGGGGAGGCCTTCTCTCGTAGTAGGTAGGTACGCATGCGCTGCGTTGTTCAGTCGAATGTCAACGGAGCATCATCGCTAACCTTCGACTCCGTCTAGGCAAGTAGATATTCCAAAGGATCTTGTTGGACCGAGCCATTCTTTTTTTTTTTTTTTTTTCGCTCGAATGCATCAGGAAGGCATAATTATGATGCAGCACAAGAGAATCATTAGCCGAGAGGCTGAGAACTCGCTGGCCGCTATGCAACTATTTTTAACAGTCACGTCATAGCCATGTGCCGTACAGGAGTAAGAGAGAGAGAGAGAGAAAGAAAGAAAGAAAGAAAGAGAGAGTTCGGGAGTGCTGAGCAAACCGAGAAGCAATCTGGAAAGTGTAAAGAGGAAGTCTAGGTAGCTTCGGAACTTTGGTTACCGGACAGACATCGCGTCTGCATGTCCCTTTTTTTTTTCTCTCTCTTTTTTGATTTGAGCGGAGGGTGTATGTAAATAGAAATTCCAAGGATGGGTTGACCACAAAAACAAGGAGTGGTTACATAACAGTTGGTTGATAATTGGGAAGAGACGATATTATTGCTCGAGCGGCAGTGTATGTTGGCTGGGAATTAACTAGGGAGTAAAGGTCATGCAAGCTACGATCCGCCCACCTCACCCTCTTGGGCTTCCTACGATTGGCTCTCCGCGTAGGATCTAGACAAAGATTGATTCAATGCTCTGAAACATTGACCGACGCTCACGGACCAGAGAAGCGCTGCCGTAACACAGCATGACGAGCCGACAACTCGATATGCGGTTGGTACGCGCGACCTACTTATTAGGAAGTGTCATATGACTTCCATATCACCAATGTTGTTCGTTCCGGGGGAGGTTAGGGGGGGAGACGAGGAGGAGGAAGAGGATGTTGGATTCGAGAAGAGGAAAAAATAATATAAAAAAATATAAAAAAAGGAGAATAAAAAAAGAATAGGACGAGATGAGTTACATACCGCGAGCTCTGCAGTAAGAGTGGGATGACAACTCGCGGGAGAACGAACCGAGAAGAATGAGAATCGGCTCCTGTTTCCCGGTTGCTGTAACCGTACCATGTTCATTTCATCGTCTTGCTCGCCCGGAATTCCGATGTTTCGGCATGCCCGTTCGGGACGATAGATTTTATTCGCCCTTGGCGTTCCCTCGCAGCTACGGCTGAGAGAGGAGATGGACCTGGGAAGAATTGACAGGCGGCCTGTGGCGTCAGAGAACTGGACAAGCCGGATTCACAAAAGGACAAAGGAGAAAAAAAAAATCTGATGGCTGAGATACCAGCCTCAATAATCTACATCTACCTACGTAGTTTATCTGGTAATTTTTAATATTAACTCAACAAGCCCCCCCCCTTTTCTTTCCCCCTACTTCCCACGTTCTCTATACAATATTGTTTCCTTCTATCTTGTTCGATCACAGGAAAAAAAAAAGGGGGGGGGGGAGGATCTGATTACCTCTGCCTGGTTTCATTTCTCGGTCACTCGCAGTCGTATTTTCGATATCATTGTGACCTGGTCGCCACCGGCCACCGTATGACCTATCTGAAGATCGGAATCCGAGCAAAAAGAAAAAAAAAAAAAAAAAAAAAAAAAAAAAAAAAAAACAACAATGACCATACATGCATAACGCCAAATAGAGTTCGGACGGGGTTGCCGAATGAAACTAGGGAGAGAAGATGGGATAGGATGGGATGGGGAGGGGAAGAAAGCGGCGCGGTATCTGGGATCATCACGTCTTCATCTACATAACAGTGAATAACACGTAGATGAGATGAGATGGCTCTAAAAATAAAAGTAGGTAGGGAAGAAGAAGAAGAAGAAAAAAAAAAAACAGGTTTATAAAAAAAAAAAAAATAATAATAATAAAAAAGGCCTAGAAAGGTATGTAGGTTTTTATTCTTTGTACACCGAGATGTGAGATCCTTATGTTATTATTATGATCATGATTATGACTCCTATTCCTCCTACTCGTTTGAAAGAAGGTTTTCTTGTGCCATGAATGTACGAGATATGAGGCTAATTTTACGCAATGATTAGAAAACAACGGATAGGGAACGACGAGACTCATGGGAAGACTCGCTAACCAAAGACGATGGCCTAGCTATTGCTGACGTCAATGGCTTTCTTTTTTTCTCTTTTTTCTTTCTTTCTTTCTTTGTTTCTTTCTTTCCTTCTCCCAACCATCCTACTATTGTACCTTGTGGGTGGCCCTTGATACTTGGACGCTCAAACCCTTGTAAAAAAGTGCTCTGGTTTATTTCCTGGTTTTCCTGAAATTTCGCTCCCCCACTGTGGGTTCCTTTTCATCCACATGTTACCTAGTCTAGGTCAAGTTCGTTGTGGGTAGTCTGGATATCGAATTTATCGGAAGAATTCACTGGTCCCATCAGGTTCGGGTTGGTTACATAGTTGGGTGTTAGGCAGTCAAGTAGTGTATGTAGTCGAAGCACGCTGGGGAGCTGAAAAAAGTTCGTGGCTAAGAATGATCGGCGCTGCAGTGCTTGGCAGCAGGGTTGTCAGAGATCTACTTGCCACATCGGTCGATTTGGTAGTTCCCAATAAATTTGATCTCTTTTCAGGAAGACTGAGAGGGAAAGCGTCACGTAACTGGGACAGCAAATCCTTCTGCTCTAACCCGGCTATGGTATGATCGGGGCGGTGGGTGATGATGATGATGGGTGGTGGGCGGTGGGCGGTGGGGAGGGAGAGGCAAGTCCACGATCGTACTTCCTGTTGTTTTTGTTCCTTATATTCGGGACTCTCGGGAACTTCGCTTCCCGTTCCACATTAGTTTGTAATGTGGAAACTGAAGACATTCCCAGATTATACCTGCAAGAGGCAGATCGCGGAACAAGATCGAAAAAATAGACAGAGGAGTAGGGTTATGCATATTGTCACTTTCCAAGATTGTCCATTCCTGCCTTACTGCGTACCGACTGTGCCTCTCTATTTTGAGTTATGCCACCTAGCTGTAGCTTTAAAAAAAAAAGAAAAACAAAAAAGGATACACCTCGGCTCAGTCATAAGCTGTTCGTTTGGTACCTAACCTACTTGATACTTACAACGTGGGTGGACTTGACGATAGAAGAAGTTAGTACATACCTCCTACCTAGTCACTACAGCTATCAACGCAAACTTAACAATATTATATAATAGAATACAACAGATACTCGAAGATAACTTACTGTAGGTCGTTGTAGCTGAAACACTAGAACATGTCCTAATTTTTTTTCTATCTGGTTAAATTCCTCCACGTCTTGGGTCCCTGTCTCAGCTTGGGGGTAGGACACGCCTCTACGTTACGTTGGCGTTGGGTCGCGGCATTAGGGTGGCCCTACTAAGTCGATGTACTATGTAAGGCATGCAGATTTGACGACGTAGGACCCTGACAGCTGAGACTCGCATGGGCTTTAAAAAAAGGAAAAAAAAGGGGTGTGTGTGTCGGTGTCAAGAACACGCCATCGCCAAAAGGAACGTTTACCGTAGCAGTATTCGCTAGGTTGCTGTAAGTGTTGGAAACTGAGCCATGTATCGACATACGCACCTAAACGCGGGTGAGGTGATCCGAAAATATGTGCCGGGTCAGGACTACTCCTACCAATGTAGGTACGGTATGAGAAGGTCGAGCGTACCATGGAACAAAAGGGTATACTCGAATGGCTAACGGGCTCGTGCACATTTACACTAGATACACTAGATTGTCAAGTTGACAGGCGTGGCTTGCCGATAGGCTTGACTATCGTCGAATTTGAAGCCTTCATTTTCCTCGCTACCAGAATGACGGGTGAGACTAATCAACTTGGCCCCGTGGGGGGGTCGAATAGCCGAAGAGACAAATTCCAGAGTGATGTAAACTGATGCACGGCTTCGAGGGATTTGATTGGTATTGGGAAGTATGGCGCCTAGCGCTTGGCTGTAAATAGATCATTGGTTTGGATGGATCTGAGATCTGTTTACCCAACTCGGGCGCCGGACTTTTCATGCACACCACTTGATAAGGAGGTTAACGAAGACGAATCACTTTATCTCATGTGGAATTGACAATACCGCACTGCTTATTTCACGGACTGACGCTGACGTTTGAAGAATATACGGACTATTGTCGGTATTGGTCGCGCTCCTGTAACGTAATTGAAAGACTGTTGCGAGTGAAGAAACGAATGTCTAATAAGACAGTCGATGGCCTGAAGATCAAGCAATATCTGCTCGAATACATAGAAGCACCATCTGGCGTGGTGGGCACCAATAGGAGCCGAACCGCATCAGCGATAGTAGTAATTAGTAGTATGTATATGCACGTAAGAGTCAAAAAGCTAGGTCATATGCGAACAAGACATGATGATTTAGAAAAAGGGAAGGTCGTGTCGACGTGAGGTGGAAAAGAAATCGGTTCGTCTGACCGGGATTTTGACGGGGATGTCTCTTGAACGTTGTGGCAGATGCGGAGATATGGCCGAGAGCGTCATAGCCCGACCGAGGTCAGTCAGCTGTCGACGAACAGGGCATTGCGGCAGAATGTACAGTACCGTACCGCACCGTAGGCTTGTAGCAGAGTGAGATGAACGTATATCCACGCATGTAGATACGGTCCGAGACGAAGGCAAGAAATAAAAAAGGGTGAACGGGTGAGCTTGAATGGGACAATGGAACCTCGGCGAGACTTGAGAAAAGTTGACACAGATCGTAAGACTCGGGACTGGGTTTCCGCGCGGCTACCCAGAAAATTACTGGGAAGTCTGGAGCTCTACACTACCGTAGAGCTCCATGTATCATGTATGACCCGGGATGAGATACCTTGTAGGTCGAGGCCCTGTTCTGGCATGCATAATACGTATACGTATTTCTCCTTTGGGCTCGCTAGGGAGCCCAGACTGCCTGGTTCCTTTGGACTGTCACACTGCGACTCTGCAGCTTGGACTATGCCCACTTGGCGATCTTGGCGAGTCTGGGGTGCGAATTATCCACGTGAACGCTGGTTGAGGTGGCCCTGCAGATGGGCGTGGATGGATGCGTCGTCGTACACACTAAAAGAGGAAGACCCTGCTCTTCGTAAAGGATCCGGTCGATAATGCCGGCAACCAAATTCGGAGGTTGTCAAAGAGGAGTCACCATGGTATGTCCATCGATAGGAACTTGCCGATGCCGTACATACATAGTGTAGTGAAAAAGAAGAAGAATAAGAAGAAGAAGCACGATATCCGTGCTGACAGACCAGTGAGCGACTGGACCAACGATGTCCTGTATCAATCCTTCACAACACGAAAACGAGCTGGTAGTGGCATTGGCATAAACGTTGGAGACTTGGTAAAAGAACATACCTCTGACACGCACGGGTGACGAGCTCAGCAATATAGATACCACATACCACACACACATACCTTACATATACATACATATCTTAGGTATACATTTATTAAGACGTCGTCGTTTTGAGCGTCACATGCTTTTTTCAAACAATATCATGAAGAACGTCCAGTCCAGCAGTGCCGGTACACTCGGCTGATGGTGTCGTATCCACAGGCTCGGAGATGGATGGCGGTGTGCAAGATAGTGGAGAGTAATGTAATCCGTAGGTATGATGCTTTTGCAAGAGGACGGGATTTTCTTCCCCTCTCCTTTTCTTTTATCTCGTGTGCGGGTAAGGGATTTTAAAACATCGGCAATGAATAACTAATGATAATAATAAGTTGACGATGAATCATACCTAAATTAGAAAAAAAGTCGGTAAGGAATAAATATTGTTGATGGTTCCATCTGTATATCTCTGCATCTCTGTCTGCATCTCTGCACCTCTGCATCTTTGCATCTGATAAGATGTCGAATGTGCGTGTTATGAAAATATATATAGTCGGTTAACGCCGCCGTCGTACCTGGGCATAGGTGATTAATACGTATGATCCCTTTTTTTTTTATCTTAGCCTCGATCCCAACAACGAAAGGAAGAAGAAAAAGAAAAGTTGGGAGGAATTGGATTCTACGCTTGTTTAGTCTATCCCGGAGACTTGGGTCACCAAAGATCTATCGATGTCCGTTGTTAAAACGCTCCTGACATATCATCTTAGCGGAAAATCTTTCTGGGGAACCATGCCAGGGGGGGGGGGAAAGGGAGGGGATTGACCCAAAGGTGCTTCATGTGCTTCATGTGCTTTATCACTTCAGTACCTCTCAATACTGTGCATAAATCTCTGAGATATAGCCCTGGAGCAGAAATAGACGCAAGACGCAAGACGCAAAGACGTCAGGTAACACCAACTTGTCCCGACATCATTGCGCTAAAGTCTTGCATACATACGTACCGGCGTATATGATATGCCTCCCCCCTACCTATAATGCATCATGTAATAAATAGGTATGTAAGGCTTCATGGATGTAGATAAAAAGAACTATGTACGGGGGGAAGAGTATGGGGGGTGTTTTTTTTGGTTGATGAAAAGGATAAAAAAAAAATACATTGTCCGACGTTGGCGGTAAGTACCGCAGCTGGTGTTACATATAGATGGTAGTACAAATACGGAAATTCAATGCTCTTTCCTTTTTTTATTATTATTATTATTATTATTTTTTATTGTCACTCCCTTTTCTTTTCTTTTCTTTTCTTTCTTTCTTTCTTTCTTTTTTTTTATTCTTTTCTCCTTTCCGCCGGACTCTGAACCGAATACCGACATGTGCGGAAACAGCGCGCCCCCTCCCCCCCTGAATTGCTGACTACTTTATGTCTAATACTACAGTATGTACCATTACAGACTACATCCATGTATGCAAAGAGTACATAAATCACTATCGTCATGTTCTAGATAATATATAGCACGACTAGGATTTATTAGTTATTACTAGAAGCCCCCCATGTTACTGGGGAATGTATCTGATCAATAAATCTTCAGGTTATATGCATGTAACCTGAAAAAGTATACGTGATACGTAACGGACTTCTTATTCCAGAAGCCATGAAATATGAATCTTTTCTTTCTTTCTTTCTTTTCTTTTCTTTTTCAAATGGGTGTAAATGTATATGTTGAACGACTGTACAGTAGAATACCTCATTCTTAAAAAAATGTATACGCATGACTGAAATAAACCACCCCTATATCGATTGTCATCTTACGATCAACAAATGATAGCAGCCCTTTACAACGTCCCTCGGTGTAATGTTAGCAGTATGGCGAGAGGTAGTCAAGGTCATTCCGCCAGCTCAAGTTATGTGGATCGTCCGCTCCGCATATCGGGATTCGTGGCCGGCTTTGGGGCGTCTTTCTTAAAGATGTTTTAAAGACATCCGTAATTAGTCCATGTCAGCTGAAATATGTTATTTTTTTTCTTTAAAATGATCAAAATAATATTAATAATATAATGAACGAAAACGAGAGAAGAAAAAAAAGAGTAAAAGGACAAAAAATTTCAGGAATCAGGTGGCCGTATAAATCAACCCAAACGTTTTTATTGTCCGGCTAGATTATTATTGCCACGATGTCTCCATCCTTTATAAGAAATTTATCATGAGCCGGGGTTTTCTTTTGTCATAGTTGTAGTCTTGTGACCGTGAAAACCTATCATTAAAGAGCTGAATGTTGACGATGGTTAAGCGAGGCGCATCCTCCGCGTGGGTGTCAGCCACAACCCGGAAAATGCGCTCCAAGATTCGAAGTTTCGTATAGGAACGGTCGAGGATGAAGGCTATCAGCCCAGATGATCAGGTTCCAGAACGGTCGTAGATCGTCTACTACGTACGTCTACGTATGTACATTCTTTCGATACGTAGTACTTTTGGTCGGTACAGTTGTATAGAAAATAATCAACACGGTCTCATTATTATTGCAAGGGCCCCCTTCTTCACATGGTTCTATGCACCATTTCATCTTCTCCTATCCCTGTGAACGTCGACATGGCAGCATGGATGGGGCAATGGCGCGCATTATCATCACTTAATGCCACGCGCGCCTATGATACTCGATTTGCTTCGCCCCGATGAGAAATCTTCTCGACTTGGTCGTTTATCGATCTGCGTATTATCATTTTTCCACTTATATTGACCGACATGGTCTACCTCATCCGTACATTGTGGCGGAACCACAATGGTGATAACGGATGCATATTATTAGGTACTTGAATCAATAAGACGACGAACAGGATTTGATTTGAGGGGGGGCTGAGGCAAAGGTTTCGAGAAAACGATCCATCATCATCATCATCATCATCATCATCGAACGGGAGGAACGATACAAGAGGAGACAGAAGAAGAAGAAGAAGAAGAAGAAGAAAAAAAAAAGTGTCGTGCCACGGATAATTGCGGTTGTGTGATAATACGTTCTACTTTGCCATCCCGTCGAAGGGTTATACCTCTGCTCGATCATTCGGAAAATTCAAACCTGGAATTAGGACGTATGAATCAAACAGATTGTGCGTCTCTCACACGAGTCAAGCGGTCCTGCGAATCAGAAGTGCAGAGTCCGCCCGCTCGGATCCGAACATGTGTTTATTGGTTCTCTGTACCAAGATTTCCCTCTTCACAGTCCACTCTGATGATCTCCACCTGGCTTCATACAAATCAGTCATATGTGACGGAATAATACCTTGGTAGAAAACCTTGAGCTCATACTGTGATCCTAGCATCTGTCCATAAAGAAAAGTGGTCCTATCTCGAGTTCGTCAAGTTCACACTTACTACCATCATTAATACGTACTGTACTTATACGGAGGCTCGAGGCCAAAGATATGGAGCATCAGGTACGGGTGACCCTTGTAAAGAAAAAAAAAAAAGATGGACCACACACAAGTAAATTTTATGCCACCTGTAATATGTAGTATGTTGTATGACTTAATAATGGGTATTTTATAGATTCTCGCCTAAATTCAACTTAAGATACTTTCATTATAAAATAAATAATGATTTATACAATGAACTAATATATCCAGATGTAGTTATTTATAGAAAAAGTATCAATCTTAAATTGGCTGGAATAAGATCAAACTTAAATGACTGTTTTAAATGCTATTGAATTTTATATACCAATTAAACATATGTACTATATGCTTGAAGATAAGCTAAATGAGCTGATGATAAGTCACGTGATTACTGGCAAGGATCTATTAACCTAAGAATGGCCCAGTTTTCTTTTTTTTCCCTTCCCCTAAATTTTTCTTTGCCGGTGGCATACCGGTGGCATACTTGATACTCAATATCTCTGGCGTAATAATATCTTCATGTCTTTTGTTTGGCCCCGCTGCCGGGTCCCATTACGCAGTTGTGCAGTGCGTAGTGTAGTGATGGTATCGTAATGATAAAGTCTACAAATTGCCCCCCTTGTCCCAGCCTCTTTACAATGTACGTAGGTAGTGTATTCTTCCTCCCCAGAGTCCATTATGACCACCGACGTTGAAGGGTAATATTGACGTGCGTATACGGATATGCCATAATATACATAGTATGTGACGGACTCGGGTACATATGTATGTATATATACGAATACGTACATTGATACCGTAGCGGGAAAATGCAGATTAGAACATTGATTCTAAACGCGAAATATCGTTGAAAATAAGAATGATTCTACAGTTTCTAAGTACCTTACCATACAAATTAGGTGGCATAGTACATAGGGTAATAAAAGTAATTATTTCAATGGATTCTGGAATTATCAATCATTCTTTTTTGGCCAATATCTACGAGATTTATTCTTTTTGTAAGAATAAATGTCATAAATAACAATAATTCTATCGAGAATCAATTCCGGCTTAATAGAAAATATGAACCCATTCTTGATACGATCCATTAAATAATAAGAATTATTCTTATTTTCGTAAAAACGTGTAACTATTCCCAGTTTTGATATGATTCTATATATTAGAAGTTTCGGTCAATTGGAAGGATTTATATCTCGTAAAAACGTGTAACTATTCCTGACTCTAGTATAATTCTATAATTAATCAATTCCCATTCAATTGTTGATCAACTATTTATTACTTTATACTTGCGCCATATCATTCAATATTCCTGATTTTAATCAATTTAAAATTGATTGAGGATTATCTATTATTAATTGATTAATGCAATCGCAAAATATTAAATATTAAATACTAAATACGTGACGTTGATGAGTAATTGCTGTTTTCCGTGGTGAGGCTCAAAAATGGATCGTCGTGTAACCTAAAATCGTACAACGTGTACATAGGTTATATATCTAATTAACCTATTAATACACACGCGCGTAGTAAGTAAGTAAGTAAATAACCAAGTAAATACAAGTAGATAGATAAGCCGGTAAAAAATAATAAATAGATTGGTCGGGTACGAGAGGTAAATAAATACCTGTAAGGAAGGAACGGTAATAGGAAAATAGGAAAAAGCGGTTATAAAGATATGAATATAAACAATTATTTTTACAACCATTCTAATATACAAGAATCATTCTTTTTCTTAAGAATCATTCTCTCTTCAAGAGTCATTCTTAAACAAGAAATATTAGTCCCAATTTTTATGATTGTTATGCACGTAATAATTTCATCGGATTTAGAAGCATTGTTCTATTTCCCATTTTCCCCCTACGGTACGGATAGACTATAGTATTGGCAGCAACGTATGACAGGGAACAGACACGACTCGGGCAGTGCTTCTACGTACCCATCCAAAAGTCAGGAGGACTTGCGGCATCGGCTCACATTGGCCGGCAAGGAGTGCTCTCTCGGGGCAGGCAATGGCATCCGACGAGAGTAGCCGAATCATAAGGCAAACCGATATCCATCGGAGGAGACGGTTCTAACCGATAATTTCATAGGAGCAACCCGTCTTACACAAGGATGTACACCGTTTTTTGGTACCTCTTATGTACTTGCCGATATATATATACCTAATATATATGCTATATAACTTGAATGGTACATGGAGCGTATATTCATACACGAGCATGTAGTAGCCCAACCTCCTTATAGATGTATGTACCAGTAGCATGGAATATTCGACCTGTACACAGGTATTACTTCGCAACTTAATTCTTCGTATGTTTTCTTTCCTACTACATATTTCGTAAGCTACCTGTTTACTTTGTATAGGTATACGAGCTGCTGCTACGACATGTAAATTAGACGCACAAGAAAGTGAAGGGTGAAAAGGCCATGCCATGCCTGGGCATACTTTTATAGCGATCTCATGCCAAACCGGAACTTTGACTATTATGTTATAAGGTAATGATAGTATAATAGTATAATAGTTAGGTATGCCGACATCTAGACTTGACCATGACTCTTGCTTGGAAAAAAAAAATAAAAATAAAAAGTCTTAAGAAAGCGGATATGCGTCGTAACGTGCGTCCTCATATCGACTCTCCTGCTTGACTCTCAGGACTAGGGGACGCAGGGATCTTCCAGGTTCGATGGCGAGAGTATCTACATCTACGTGCACGAATACAGTATGATGCGTCGCAAGTACTTAAGCTGCGCTCACTTAAGAGGAACTTTAGACGTATCCACCTTGCATAAAACGTAGAAATACATCATCCATGGTACTTGGGTTATCCTCCCCACCTGTCGCAAAGACTGGTGACTAATAAGGATGACCAGGGATTCGCGCTGCGACTGGCTCTATCAGGGATGCTGGGTCTTTTGTGGATGGGTTCCGCCGCCTCCTAGTACTGCATAGTACGTATTACACGTCTTCCCGGGCATGACATACAGTACATAACATGGGTTCTCAACAAGTACCTCCATACTCCGTATCCATTACCTACACCGCTTTACATACATTACATACATACATACATACATACATACATACATGTAGGTAGTATATGTAGATTGAGCTCATGAACTTCTACTGCCATTTATTGCATGCATATGCTATCTCGTCAGATAGTAGCAGCATGGCGTAGGTTTTGGTTTGTTTTTGACAGTTTTCTTATTACTCTTCTGCGATTCGAATATGTTGACACAGAGTAGCTGAGATATCTGAGATACTTTGGATGGGTTATGGTACTTTGTGGATTTGATTTGGTCGGAGGTGCGCATACGCAATTCTGAATAGATGATTGCGGGTCGCGGGTTGCAGGTCAGAAGAGGCAAGAGAGGCGAGAGAGGGGGGGCGAGGAGCAGGGAAAAGGGAGTTGAAGATTCAGCTGTCAAGCAGGGAAATCCACCAAGCAAGCTATGAAAATCTATACGTCGATAAGGAAGAAGATTTCACGAGTAAGTGGTTCTCATTGATGTTATTCGAGTTTGATAATTTCACTACGTACCTACATCACATCACATCATAATAATGCCAGACTTGCAGTAGAGAGAATAGAGTTTAGCAAGGAATTCAGATTTTAGTTCAGATTCTTTCACCTGCATATGTTTATGTAATCCCGTACCTTGTAATCATCATAATAAAAACCTCGTTCTTTAAACGTAATAAAGAGATGATGGGGTACCGAAAGAAAGGAAAAAAAAAAAAAAAAAAAAAAAAAAAAGGAAAGGCTAGAGCTGGAGATTGCCATAAGAAAAGGAAACTTGGATGTATTTCGTACTATGTAGGATAAAAAAGAAAACGAATGCGTTACATACCTCGCTCACATCAATCGATCATTGATAGTACCTAATGTAGATAATGTACATTGGTACGTTATGATACTGTACGTAGTACAAATGGTATGTCCGCATTACTCCTTCTCCCAGTTCTTGGTCTCTGGTCGTTTGCCCCCTGCTTGGTAAAGACAATCGGGTCTTATTGGTTAGCCCTGAAGGTGCAGACCTGGTCCCTTCCATTCTAAAAAATACCGCATTTTTCCGCAAATTTGGAGTCTTGGCGTGCTCCACGTTAAACCCTTTTCAAAGATCTACTGCCAGGGTTTTTGAACGTCGCTGCTTATAAATCAGTGAACCCGAAGGTTAACCTTTATCGATAGATAATCAAAGTTGTCGGATAACGTAAAATTTGAAAATTTGATAGAAAATCCGTAAGAGCCTCAACGATATGCTAACTGTGATTGGTATAACGTACTTCTAAAAGGCTTGGCTTGCATAAAAGTGGAGCACGCCAATACTCCAAATTTGCGGAAAAATGCGGTACAGGTACATGGAAAAGTACGTACACATGGGCGAAAAAAAAAATAAATAAATAAGAATAATCAAATAAAATCGACACTGACAAGAGAGAGAGAGAGAGAGAGAGAGAAAAAAAAAATCTCCCCTAAATCTTCCACCCTTCCCCAACCTTAACAAGAATTACCAAACCAGCCCATTTCAATCGTACATGCATTTCTTCTTATGTTGGTTCGGCAATCAAGTTGTACATTCAATCATCCCTCCACGCGTGTTCGAGCAGCACTGCAGCGTCGTGCCTCGAGCTTGCATTCTGCATATAAAAATTCACCATCTCCCATCCCCTCGGCACTAATTCTCACTAAGCCCAATCTAAACTTGCTTGAGTCTGGACGCGAATCGCTTGGGTCGAGACTAAAGTTTATGATTTGGCGCACCAACTCGCAAATTCTGTCGTCACCAGGGGGCCTAAACTGTGACTATCACTAGTCCGACCACCATTTGGCCTTTTTGTCGAAGGTATTGCCCGCTACCTACACTAAAACACCATACTGCACGTCACTGCCTTAGGCTGGCGATCGTGTGAGCGCACGTTGTTGTGTGTGTGTGTGCGTGTGTATGTGCGCGTAGCATAGGCTCAGGTGTGCAAGGTGGTGATTTTTTTTTTAACTGCCACCGCCGGATACCTCTCTATACCTATAACTTATACCTAATACTTTAGGTATATCTACTTATTACCACTATTACCACTATTACCACTGCTACCACTACTACCACTACTACTATCATTATCTACTACCACTGCTACCGCTACCGCTACCGCTACCGCTACTACTACTGCTACTACCACTGCTACCATCATTACCACCACCGTTACTACTACTGCTCACTGTTACTGCAGTACTTGGAAACAACGCTACTATCCCGTTACTAATCTACCACACGCCCCTCCCCCCCCCTGGTAAATACATCATACCTACATCTATCTATCTACATCTATCTGCCCGCTAGAGGCGTTACAAGGCAAGCAACAGCAAGGAACGCATTACATACACATACACATACACATATACCTACACCTACACCTACACATACCTATACCTATACCTATACCTATACCTATATCTATACATACCTATACATATACACATACACATACACATACACAGATGTTGCATGGATCTCATCCATACTTTCATACATAATCCCATACACCCCATACATACATTACCTAGGCATTCCTGTCCATATACGTCGACACATCCAACTCGACGTAAGGAATCAGTAATAAGAGCCAGACTAACCGAACCGGGGATATTCTGGCGGCTCTGTATTTCGACATTCCGAATAATCTAGCATCGCGCCGGTCCAAACTCAGTTCGAGGCCCCTGCCACCAATCGCAACCCTGGATATCTGACAAGACACGCTAAGTCTCGCGGTCTAGACAAGTTTGGGAATCGCTTGACCGTCTAGCACTCCCCCATTTTACTTCGAACTATTTTAGTAAAGCATCTTTCCACTCCACCGCGAGTTGGCTCATCAAAGACCCCTCAGCCACTAGGTCCGCACGCGTTCGTTGCGCAGTAGTACCTCTTACAGGGGGCCTCTCTCTCCTTCTCTTCTCTCTCAAGGGAAGCTAGATCGCGCCCTGTACCAGATCGTGCGCAGTGCCTGCCCAGTTCCCGCCCTCTTAAGCGCGACCTCTGCCTACTACGTCGACGGCAGGTGGGTGCAGGCAATCTGTTGTGCAATACGCTACTTGTTGGCGCCCGCGATCTAAGCAAAGAACTCAAAAGCACACTGGCCCCCAACCTTCTTGCGACCCATTCCGCGGCGGGACTACGAATTTTTAGTAGCCCTGCTCCGTCTCTAGGCCTAGGCATTATTTCTTCAGCACCATCTGGTGGCTGATATTGACTTGTGGGTTGGTGGATCTGGTCGAGAGACTATTTCATCTATACAGACTGGCAAGACTGGAAGATCTACGCTATCTCCTCTTGGATCAGTCTTCCGTCGATGACCAACTAGCCGCCAACAAATACGCCAGTGCAGCCGCAGCTTGTTCCTCCCCCTTGGTGCAACTCTATCCTTCTCGTCTCTTACCCAAGTAGCACCTCCCGTATCGACCTAAGACACCGTTCCTCGCTACCCTGCTCTGAAGTCGAAACTGGCTCGAGGACTAAAAATTCCCGGCCCGTTCATCTCGCCTTCGTGCCTGATAGTAAACAGCCTGGTGTCTGAGCCTCGGAAGGCCTCTCGTCTCGACCATCGCGTATCGCTACCGCACAGTTTCGGGCGCCTGCTTTGAATTTGGGAGCCCGGGTGCAAGTCGTAGAACCCGCCTGACCGCCGCCGATACCTCTATGGAACGGAGCGTCCCCGATTACTCGCAGTCAGGTTTGCCTTCGCCCTATCCCAGTACGTACGGCGACACTCAGTCTGAAGCTTCCTCTGCAGATCACGCGTCTGCTGCACAATATCCCGGCCACCAGGAAGCGCGGGGGACCAGTTATCCTACGTCTGCGACGCCGACGTCGGAATACGGAGCGTATCCGCACTCTGCGAGGTCGACCAGTTCTTTTCCAGAACATAGTCTTCGCCAATACCATCCAGCGAGCAACCATAGCGGCAGCAGCGGAGGTATGGCGCAAACACCAACAAGTCCGTCCATGCCTATGCAAGATGGACGAAACCATCAGTCCCAGCAGGTCAAGTCTGACAGCGATGTACCCATAGATCCCTCCATCGCGGCACCTAGCCCTACGTACGCTTCCAACCAGTATTCGCCCTACGCGCCGCCCCCGCAAGATATGTCGCACAACTACACTCAGAGCGCCGGTAGCCTATACGCGCAGCCGCGACCTGACTGGGGCAACTATGGTCACCCAGGGGCACCTGGGCAAATGCCACATCCCCACTCAGTTTATCCCCATACGACGTCCACGACCGCGCCAGGACGACCAACTCAGGTAGGTAGCTTTTCGTGCTTTTCTATAACGTCGGCCCGTTCGCGAAACGAACGATCGGTAGTCGTGCGTGTTGTGTGCGTGGAAGGTCTTAGGTTGGTATCTGGGACACGGTCTGGAGTATACTCATCGCCCACGACTAACGGGCGTTGATTGTTGTTGTTTTGTTTTTTTTTTCTAGATTTATCGTGTGGAGTAGCTGATTTCATTGACAGTATGGTGCGCAGCAGGTCTATTCGTTTGTACCCATCCCTGGAGCGCAGCAACACAAGCGGCCTCGGCGCCGGTATGAAGAGATCGAGCGTATGTACAAATGCGGCTGGAATGGATGCGAAAAGGCTTATGGTACGCTAAACCACCTAAACGCACATGTGACGATGCAGAGCCATGGCCAGAAGCGGACGCCGGAAGGTAAGTGCTCCTCTTATATATCAGCGCGCAATTTAAAGGGTTCCTTGCAAACTTAAGAGCGACGTGCTTTGCTTTACTTCGGTCTTGTTCTAAAGTATATTTATGCGTTGCACTTTGGCTAGTCGATAGTGGGGGATAAAAACGCTATTGTCTAGACGTCAACCGGACTATTCATCGGTTGACAGCCTAGCTTTATACTAGACAAGTATCGGTAGAGTTCCGTGCTAGGAACATAAATAGTCAAGGTATGCACGGACACTTGCTAACTATCTCTTATTTACACAGAGTTCAAAGAAATTCGCAAAGAATGGAAGGCCCGAAAGAAGGAGGAGGAGCAAGTACGGAAGGCAGCCGAAGAGGCGGAGCGCCAACGTCACGCTGTAGCCGCGGCCGCGCAATCTCAGAACGGAGGAGCCGACCCGCAAGGTGGCGATTCGGGACAGACACCATCGTATACGGCCGGTCGGCAAGTACAGCTCCCGCCTATCGGCTACCAGACCACTCAGTATCCCGCGCCCCCGTCGGCGACCGTACCGCAGCAACAAATTCCAGAATACAGTCCGACGAATCATATGTATTCTGGGTACCAACAACCGGCGTCGCCGTACGGCCCCCAAAACCAGAACTTGTATAATCAGCGCGAATAGAGGGCTTAGGTTCCGTCGACATTACTCCTCGCCAGTGGCTCTGCCCACTAGTGAGTGAGTGGCGGTCGTGCCTTTTAGGGCGCATCACTGGTCGAAGCGATTCAACTTCATCCAACTTATCTTTTTTTTCCCTTCTCTTCCGGCCCCTTTTTTTATTCGTCAAAGAATGGATTCTAAAAAGCCTATAAAGTTTCAGCACCTTCTGCCCGGTGTACGATACGTAGTGATTCCCCCGCGACCAAAAAAAAAACACAAGTCTTCTGATTCGACACGACGACGACGGTAGAAGTGCGGTGCTTAGGGACATTTCTATGACAGCATTGTCTTCGGAGTATTTCTGGCTCGAATTTGAGTGGAGGATTCGAGGCACACGCATTCTAATGACCAACATTGATTTCTCGCATTCAGCATCGGGGCTGCGGACGGGGAGGGTGGGAGGTGAGCCTTGCATTGGGATGGGTGTCTGGGCGGGCAGGTATGAAACAACGGTCAGAGCTTCTAGGCTCCAATGACCTATTTGCGTTACGGGGCGGCTTTTGTGCTTTCTTTTTTCTATATTCATTCTTCGCGCGCGGTTCTTTTTTTTTTCTTCTTTTTTATATGATGTGGCTTGTTACTTAAAGTAACTTAACTCTTCACGGTCAAGGTTCCCAACATTGCCACGCCACTTCTTCTCTCACATACTTTCGTTGAGTGTGTGTATTTCACAACGATGGAGGCGAGTTTCCTCGTGGGGAGGAAGGGTTTCGCCTTGTATGTACGTCCCAGAGAGTTGGCATTCCCACGGAGCGACGAAGATGACGGGCTGGGATAATCCTTCGTTCTGCTTTAGATATACGGATAGTAATCAAGTTGCGTTTGTTGAGGGAGACCGAAGATCGGGGTGAGGAATTCATATATAACGAATTTTTGTGTGACGTGACTTGTCTAGGCCTAATTAAAAAAAAAAGGGGGGGGGGGATATGGAATTCATTTTGCTAGCTACCTCTACCTTGCATGTGCACTATATTCTTAAGTAGGTCGTATCTGTATGCATCTCTGCACGTATCGGTTTTTATTAGGGGGGTTTATTTTATTTTATTTCTTTTAGTTGAGAAGTCAGCGTGAAAAAGGGGGTTTTCTTTTTTTTTACTTTTATTCTTTGAAGAACCGGACGCACTCTAAATTAGAGGTGCCTTAGTTCCCCTGTGCGACCACGGCCACGAGGCAAGATCCCACGCGCCTGGGAGAGAGAGAGCCGATGTGCGTTTAAAAAAAAAATAAAAAAAGAAGACTAAAAGTTACCTACCGTCCCCCCCCCCTCCCTAGTAACTCGGGATATTTAATTTGGTGTGGTGACACGAAACGTCATGTAACTAGGCTAGGTATGTACGCATGTACGTATATATGTAAGTTAAGTAAGGATGGTAGTATGGTAGTAGACACACACACACACACACACACACACACACACACACACACACACACACACACACATACACATACGTACATACATACACACACATATATGATGTACCCGGTATAAGAGGGTATGTATAGCCGATCCCACTACCGGCCCGTGGGTTGGTACGATACGATGTTTAGTTTGGGTTACAACCCGAACTTTTTTTTTTCCCCATCTCAACCCCCATTCGTGTGAAGGGGTATATATATATATGGTGTGTGTGTGTGTGTATCATATATGTAAGTGTGCCGTGATGCGCTGTGTTGTGCGTACCTTGTAATATGGGGGTGTAGGCGCGATCCTGGGTAAATGTCATAACTACCCTACCTACCTAAGGTAGGTAGGTATCAGACGGGGTACTTACCTCTTACCCTTACCTACATACAAGCCTCGGCCCTCGTAACATCTCTGTGACTTCAGTTATGATTCATAGGCTTGAATGAACCGAACGTAGGTAGGTACTTGACAGTCAGGTAAGATACCTATAGAATGTAGGAAAACAATCGAGGAATCGCCTGGAAATAACTCTTGATGGAGTAGCAGCAATTTGTCTTCTCCGAGCCCTGTGTTTTTGTTTTAAAATTCTCGTCTGCCGCATAGGTACCTCCTTACTTACCTAGACGAGCGCGGTCGTTATAGACCAGGGGTACGTTCTAGAAGAGTCCTCGCGGGAGGAGGGAGGTTGGCTCGGCTCGTCCTGTAGATCTCGAAGGTTCTAATCTTCGATGACATGAACACACGGTCGAGGCGAGACTCGGCTTTTTTTCTTTCTTTCTTTTTTTCTCTCTCAGATCGATCGTAGTCCCCCCGGTATCTATCGTTCGCAAGCTCGCGGGTTAAATAGATACCTTACCTAGGTACCTAGGGTATATATATAAGGGGTATTGTATTTAACTATACTCAACCGTTAGCTATAGTACTTGTAGTATACAGATACCCCTCTGGGGGACTATACCTAGGTATATATAGATATAAGACATGTACGAGATAGCCTACTTAAAAGCCAGGTACATGACAAGCCTTTAAGTTATAACAATATAATCGGCTGTTCATGCGGTCTCGATCTATGTATGTAGCTAAGACGCCAAAGACTCGAGACGGGACGACGCCACAAGCGAACCGAATCTTGTTCACCCAAGGTTCCCTTTTCTCCTTTTTTTTTCTTTTCTTTTTCTTTTTCTTTCCCCTGGTTCTCGAGAAACGGGTACGGGGGGGGGTTTAAAAAAAACAACCAACTAGCGAGGTTACAAGTGTCAAGCATTAGTGGACGTCGAGGCAGGTGTAGCGGTTTAGATTGCAGATGTATGTACGTTCGTCGTTCCGCCCTTTTAGCGGTTTGTTGGTCAAACAGTAGCGAGCTGTTTTATACTGGTGTGGGAGACTGCGGCCGGACTAGACAAGGGTCTCGACGTGCTTTAGCTTGAGCTTTAGCCCCCTGCCCACGTGAGGCCTGGTTGGGGGTCCCCTCCCCCCCCCCCCCCCCCTACCTACCTACATCTAACCTTACCTTACCTATGGTATACCTTAATAATAAGAGCCAATGTAGGTGCTATATAGGTTATGTACCTGTATGTATGTATATATGTATGTATGTATGTACGTAGCGGGCCGCTAAGTTTAAAAAAAAAGGGGGGGGAGGAAGTAAAAGGTAAACCAAGATCCCATGAATAGAGTTGATTTGGGTGACCCGTATGCGGCCCGAGGAAGAGGTTTATTTTTTTTAAAAGAAGCTTATCGATGTAACCTTGGGATATGTAGCTTGATCATGGTACTAGGTATGTACACTAGTTTAGACGATTTATCATTTATTTATTTTTTTATTCTTATTCTTATTTTTATAAAAAAAAAAAACAAAAAAAGCTCGAATAGCCTATCTCCCGGAGAATTAATTATGTACATTAAGCATTAGGTACCGTTTAGTCTTCGTCCCGAGCTAATGTGCGCCCTTTACCTTTAACATTACCATGTTGCTAAGTTACGTACTATACATATACATATAAGTGTAATGTAGGTACCTAGTACATGTATAAATCGTATCTCGCTTATATAACTTGTGACGTAACCATCTCGGCTTCTGAATTCTTCGGTGTTATGTCACCTATTACATACAAGTACATGAATGAATACATCTAATCGACAAAAGAAACTTCTGATGTTAGAACCTACCTTATGTAGGTACACATAGTATTTATCTACAATGTACTCCGAAAATATGTTTAACATAATATCTGCATACGGAATTAACCAATACTAGACCCCCCGAAACCATGCCGGCTCCTGCGAGGACGTAGCTTCTTCAATTCCGGACGCGGATCCACAAAAAGCCAAGTTGAAAAGACCGGGAAATTGTGGAGAAACGGTCGAGATTTGATTTACGTCTCAACTTTAAATCTTTCCCATTTCTTTCTTTCTTTCTCTCCCTTTCCCTCTTAATGAATACTACCTCAATTATTAAACCCACTAGACATATCTTTAGAGTCAAACCCTATTAAATCTCTACCTCCTATCGCCTCTCGCTAGTTCACCATCAACGGTAGCAAGATCCAAGTATAGGTACTCGGCATCGCCATGGAGGAAGAAGGGCCGGATCCTAGCCGCGCATTCCCCGCGGGCGGAGACGTCCTGCTCTTCGTCGACCTGCCCGCCGACATCACGGTCGGTCTCGACGACATCTCCTTCTCCACCAAGAAGCCTTTCCCGGGCTTCCGCGACATCCCGCCCGGCGCCCACCTCCTCTGGGTCGCGGCCTCGGAGTCGACCTCGTCGCGGAGCGCGTGCTGGATCTACACGCCCGAGAGGCCCGCGCGGGAGCCCGGGGAGGTGTACGTCAAGCGGTGGGACCGGTCCGACGAGGTCCTCCGCGACTCCGCCGGCGCGGACGAGGAGAGATCGCAGAAGGAGAAGCTGCCGGATATCTTCGACAGCTTGCTATCGTACCGGTTCCGGACCTCCACATCCGGGGCGACGCCGCCATCATCGGATCGAGCCGCCGACGACCTCCCTTCTTACCTCGCCGGCGGGATGATCTGGTCGCAGCTCACATCGGCCATCCGCCCGGCTCTCCTGAACAGGATAACGGGCAGAGTGCAGAAGAGCTGGCCCATCTCGACCCTGGACCGCGTCGCCGGCGAGGCCACGCTGGCGGAAGAAACGCACCTCTACCACCCCGGCAGCACCACCTCGGCATCGGCATCGGGATCAGGTCCGCAAGCCCAAGCCCAAGCACAGCTACACTTCACCATCCCCGTGACCGGCCCCCTCGTCAGTCCTAGGGCAGAAGGCGAGGAACGCACGCGCCAGGCCCTGGACCCGACAAACTACATCTTGGAGGTGTTCCAGGACGACGACGACGACGACGAAGAAGATAGTAATAGTAATAATAATAGTAGCGATAGCAGCCGCCGCCGAAGAGACCTCCAAGACCTCCTGGGCGAGTTCTCCCTCGCCTACCTCGCCGGCGCGCTGCTGGGGAACTACTCCTGCCTGCACCAGTGGTCCTTCTACGCCGCGCGCCTCGTCTTCCGGGCCTACGAGCTCGCGACGCGGGAGCCTCTCCTCGCGGCACGCCTCGTCCGCGCTTTCCACGCACAGCTCGTCTTCCACGACACGCGGCTCGACAACGACGGCGGCGGAGGGGGAGGGGGAGGGGGCATCGGAGAACTTCTCGACGCCCTGGACGTCCTGCCCGGCGGCGGAGCGCGCAAGCTGCGGCAGGCGCTGGTCACGTACAGAGCGCGGCTGGACGAGTCGACGGCGTCGGAGCGCCATGCGAAGGCCCAGACCCAGACCCAGACCCAATCCCAAATAGAAACAAAAACGGAGACACAGGTCCGCGAGTGTGCCGCCGCCGCCACCGCCGCCGCCGCCTTCGCCGCGCTCGAGGCCTGGCTGCGGCGACGGCTCGGGTGGGACCTGCGAGGGCAGTACGTGCGGTCCGGGGCGCTGATGCTGGAGGACGGGGAGGTGGTGCACGCGGAGCTGTCCGACTTCGAAGACGAGGACGAGCGCGGCGAGTTCGCCCCCGTCGTCGTCCGCCTCGTCGTCGACGACGACGGCGGCGGTCGGGAGGCCGGGCTCGTCTCTTGGGACGGCGACGGCGACGGCGACGTTGACGATGGGAGAGGGGAGGGGGGGACGACGACGATGACGATGACGATGACGACGAGGATGGGTGATGTACTACGAGGTCTCTAGGTAGGCTCAATTTCGCTTTCTTGCCTGTACCTACCTACTTGCTTTGCGTATTGGTGGTAGTAAGATGTGAGCCACGGTCGTGATGTCAATCTACGGTCGGCTCGTCTGCTTGACCTACCGCCTACCGCCTACCGCCTACCATGTATTTCTCCTGGTGTTGCTGGGCAGCTTGTGTACTATATCTAGGTACCTAACCTACAAGGTATGTATCAACATCAAAAGTATATAACTACCCATTTTTCTCTAATATAGCAAGTACATAAGGTTCTCAGCTTTAATCGTGTGTAGTGACAGAGCGCGACGAACGTCACTGGACTCCCCGTGTGCTAGCTTCTCTGACCATAGGAGGCAGGCGATTCTCCAGCTATTCTACGTAGACGAATGGGGGTGGCTACCTGATGATTTCGGTGATATGTAGGTACGGAATAGCCTCTTAACCGCAAGAACTTGGGTTGCAACAGAAGGCGCATCCTCCTGGCTACGTGATCTCGAACACGTCCGAGCTCTACGAGTATTCATCTAGGTCTTTCACTCATACCAAGTCACCAAACGATCGAGCATTCCAAGATATTTTCTGGGAAATGTGTTGATTCATTCGCCTGATTCCCTTACAACCAGGCCATGCAAATGCATTGGTAATAAACAGAGGGTACCAGTAGAGATAGCCCTTGCAAAGGACTCCCTTTTCTCAAGACTCCAGAAGTCCGACCACCGCCATAGCCGTCCTGATTCGTTGCGTAAAAAAAAGGCAGAGAAGAACAGTAGCCTCGGTCGTCTTCTCTTTGCCCCCTCCCCTCGGTTTTCCTCCCGGCTTTCCGTAAGCCCACAACATCCACCGTTCCACCCCGCCAGACACAAATCTGAGGGACCTCTTGCTTTTCCTTAACGGTAAGATTTCTGGTATCTGGCACGGGCGCCCGGACCGCCAAACTTCTTGGGCTCACATCGTCGGTTGTCGGCAACGAGCAGGGTACGGTCGTACTGGACGAGAGCCTGCTTGAGCAGGTTCTTGCTGTGCTCGTCGACAAACTTCTGGTAGTAGGCGATGAGGGCCTTGGAGATAGCCTGACGAATGGCGTAGACTTGAGAAGTGTGACCACCACCGGTGACGCGGACGCGAATGTCGACCTGGGCGAACTTGTCGAGGCCGACAATGAGGAGAGGCTCGTAAACCTATACTCTATCGTTAGCATTTCCCTCTTGTCGCTGCTCCCAGATATTCAGAGTAAATGTAAATAATTTAACTGTGACATGTGACGAGTTTGGCAGTTTGGGATATAATCCTCCTCTCCTCTCCTTCGCGGATACAACCGTAGTGGAAAATAGGGAATGACATATTCGGGTGTGTGTGTAATAAATCGTTATTCGTTTCGTACCTTGAATCGTAGAACCTCGGGTTGGACTAAGGAAAGCGGTCGGCCGTTGACTTTGATGAGACCGGAGCCAGCCTAGAGGAAGAGTGAATATGATTAGTATATATTATTTTCCTCAGAAATCAATTCCGACGATGCGAAGATGCGAAGATGCATTACTTCTATCGTGAACATCGTGAAAAGATTCATAAAAGAAAGAAAGAAAAGAAAAGAAACGAACTTTGCAATGAGCTACAGCCGTAGCCGTCTTCTTTTTGCCGAAGCACTGAACACTTTGAGGAGACATGATCGCGAAAGATGATTGAATAATATGAAGGTTGATTGAAGGGATTCGCGATCGCAACGGGGAAAAAAAAAAAAAAGAATCTGAGGCTTGAAATTAATGAGAAGTAACGATTTTTCGGTTTTCTTTGGCCGGAAAAAAGTTGAGAAAGTTTGGAAAAGTTGGAAAAGTTCGGAAAAGGGTTTGTGCCCTCAAAATACGCTAGACTTGTTTTGGGGGGGGAAAGCGTGGGGACGGCCGAGGAATTTCCGTCCGTTAGTCAAGGTGTGTTAGGTACTGTGCTTTAAGTTAATGTGATTATGTAACAGCTGAGGTAGGTACCTAGGTACGCGTAAAGCTTATCTCCCGACGTCACTGATAAAGCTCCTATCTTCAACAATACCTTCTACCAGGTCCCACCTCTTATACTTTACATCCTACTTATTAACATACAACCTATAACACTTTTACACCGTTCCACACAAGACACCATAAAACAGCATATCCTTCGGAGAAATAAATAAACAAGGAAAAACAAAGAAAGAAAAGAAAAAAAATGTCCCGCAAAGGCGTCGGCCTCGCCGCCTTCGGCCGCTCCCGCCTGACCTCGGCACAGTTCGCCTCCCACGGCAACAGCCTGCGATCGAGCGACGCCCAGGCCCTCGAGACCCAGCTCTCCGTCTTCCGCTCGCTCCTACAGCAGTTCGCCCACACCCACGCCAAGGACATCCGCTCCGACCCTTCCTTCCGCGCCCAGTTCGCCCGCATGTGCGCCGCCATCGGCGTCGACCCCCTCGCCTCTAGTAGCAGCTCCGGCTCTACTGCTTCTTCTGGCAGCGGTGGCGCCGCTAGTAGCTTGTGGGCGCAGCTGCTGGGCCGCAGCGTCAACGACTTCTACTTCGAGCTGGCGGTGCGGGTGGTGGAGGTGTGCGGGGCGACGCGGGGGGAGAACGGGGGGCTGATCGGGGTGCGGGAGCTGCGGGAGCGGCTGGCGCGGGGGCGGATGGAGGGCGCGCCCGAGCTCGCGGACGACGACGTGCTGCGCGCCGTCGGCACCCTCGCCCCCCTCGGCTCCGGCTACGCCGTCGTCCGCGTCGGCAACAAGCCCTACGTCCGCTCCGTCCCCAAGGAGCTCAGCACCGACCAGAGCGCCGTCCTCGAGGCCGTCCAGGTCCTCGGCTACGTCGCCGTCTCCATGCTCATGGCCAACCTGCGCTGGGCCCGCCCCCGCGCCCTCACCGCCCTCGACGACCTCCTCGCTGAGGGCCTGCTCTGGGTCGACAAGCAGGCCTCCGAGTGGGAGTACTGGAGCCCCGGCTTCATGTTGGACGTCGATGGTAGCACTGCCGGAGGGTGAGAGAAAGAGAGAGAGAGAGAGCTGCATATTTATGTCTTGACACCATATGCTTGCTATCTGGCTATCTACGACGACGATGAGACGAACGCTTAGTCTTATATGCCACTACCGGCTTCGCTTATCCTGACATGTTTCAACTATAAGAAAGTGACACTTCTACTCTACGGGTATCGCTCACTTGAATCGCTACGAAATATCGAAGACAAGCCTCTTCGGCTCGTAATGATCACAAACAACGAAACAGCAGCATATAGCACAACGCACCCGTCGTTGCATCATCTAGCTACGAGACATACTGGGTAAAGGAGTCCAAAACTTCGATTCCCTGGCGCTGCGCGCTAGACACGACGTATCTTATAGCCGTAGAGCACTACGCAGAGATAACAGCGCAATTCCGGCTCGTTATTTTTAATTAAATAACATGATGATACAGCCAAGGTTACCATGGACTATTTAGGGAATAAATGCTAGGAAGGATTGGCGTGATGTCTGACGAAGACATGTCAGGTATAGGAGTTGATGATATGATATGATATTAGGGGTACACAGGCACTAGTAGACACCCAGTTAGGTATTATACCTAATACAACGAATACGCCGGAGATACATATCTCATACTCATAGAAGGTACCCATCGTAACACAAACGAATAACAACCATCAACTTCAAAAGTGCTGCATCAAGTTTACTCAAAACGCAGGAATACCTTATGGCTTGTATTGTCATGTTCAACGGTCACAACCTGCGAGTGCTAGGCTAGGCTAGGCTAGGCTACGTCCACGTCCCATGCGTAGGAGAAGACTCATTATGCAACGATACGATAGCCACACGTCCCTTGATAGCTCACTCTACCTTCAGTACCCTACGTTAAACGTGTACTTGAGGGTGAACAAACGATAGTTATGCGCATGTAACTCTTATTTATTCGCTATGAGAAAAAAAAAAAACAAGAAACAAAAAAAGTCCATTATACATGCCATCTCCAGCTCTTCTCTTCTCTTCTCCCATACAAGCAAAAAAGAAAAAAAAAAACTCCCATTTCCCCCCCCTTTTTCTCGTACTCCGAGCATCAACCGACTCTGCGGTGCGAAGGAAGACGCCGTATGTATGCATATATGTATATATGTACCTATGAGAGATGGGCATATACACCGTGGACGATGGCGCTTATTAGGGGCGGTGTTTTCCTAATGCTGTGGTTTTTCTAGCTCCCACCCAATCAAGAGGGATTATACTGGTTTCTGGTATGGATGGGTAATAGCCAACCCTCGCTTCTCCTCAACTCCGGACAAAATTTTGTAGTATGACTGGTGAAACCTCCGATAGAAAAAAAAAAGAGAAAAAAGGAGAAAAAAAAACAAGGAAAAAGTTGTAGCGACCGTGGTCAAAAACGTGTATGGGTAGTCCAAAACAAAGGGGCCGACTGCCTCGTGGCGCTGAAAAATCCAACTATTTCTACAATCCATCCTACTCCTATTATAATAAACTTCCTCGGTCCTGTTACGTACAAGGGCGGTATGTTATAGGTGCTTCCGACACGGGTTGAGAAAATTATTCGATTATGTGATTTGATAATATATGGGCGAGTGCGGTTGAATCATCTAAGTCGGTTTCCCTTGCACTCATTTCATCCAGCCATCTTCTTCGTCCTCGTGCTCATCATCGTGGACGACCTTCGTGTCGTTGTTATCCCGATCTCTTAGTCGGTTCGTCAAGGCGTTTAGCTTCCCCTTTAGAAAGCCAGGCCCGGCTGACTTCCGCCTCTCCCTCTCAATGGTCGGCATGGGTGCGGTGGTAGTAGTACGGAATGGACTTCGAGGATTCGTGCTCGCGCTAGTTTTCGGTCGAGGTATCGCATCTATCCCCAAACCCGTAGACGGCCGCTCAGTCGGCGTTGCTGGCGTCATCCTAACAAACGACGGCAAAGGTGGCGCATTGCGGTTGTTGTTTTCCACTCCATTCTGCAACGAGCGGGTATACGAGCGTGACGAGGCGATGCTAGAGCTCCGACTAGGTGGCCGCTGCGGCGCTGGAATATTCGAATGTGAACTCGTGATACTCCGCGGCGGAGACCGCGAGTAATCGACCGGGCTCGTCCCGTATAGACTTGACGAATCATCACTATTGTCGCCATTATTCGATACGGTTGGTGTTGCGAGAAGGACGTTACTGGTGGCCATCTCCCGCAGCTTGGTTTGCTGCGCTGTGTTAGGCCGATGCTTGCTGAACTTGTTGCCGATAATGGCCCCCGTGTGCGAGATCAGCGCCTTGATCACGCGGGATTTGAGAGCCAGGGCCAAGTCAAGATTGGACCAAGTCTTGTTGCGATATTCGATTGTTGGCAGCCGGAACACGAAATCGTGCACGTCTTCGATATTTCGGTCACCTCTACCCTTGTAGCTGAGACAAAGGACGACTGACGGCATCTTGATATACGCAAAAGTGACATAATTTGAGGCTCGCGCTATCATCTTCGTCAAATCGTCCGACGGCTTATCCTCAGAGTTGCCAGATTTCCGACCGAGACCGAACCGCCCGCTCTTCTTCGCGTCGCCGCTGCTGACCGTAGCGATCGTTGCAGCTCGCCCAACCGGCCCGGTCTTTGGCTGCGAAGAACTAGCAGCTTGAAGAGACTCATACGACGGCTTCTTGGTGGCTGTCTTGGATCCGAAAAGTCGAAATACGCTGCCACCGTCACCAGAGTAGATACTAGCGGCTTTAAGCTTCTGGTTACTGTCTTCGGCTGGGCGTGAGTCTAGGGTTAAGGTCGGTCGGAGGCGAAGCTCCAAAGACCCGGGCCGAGTCGAAAACGAAGGGGGTTCCTTGTCAGAGATCGCTGAGCCAAGTCGACTAGATGTGGACATCGCTTCGTCTGGTATGTCTTCTTCCGCTTCACCGGGGAAAGTCGACTTTAGGATGAACGGCGCGTCATTCTGAGGCGCGCTCGTCTCTCCATCCATCCCGGGGAAGATATATTCGAAAAGCTTCTTCCCTACTTCGCGTTCTAGCTGAATCTTCATTGGGAATAAGTTGACCTCAAAATGGTCCATCACAGGAATACCTGCGATAGCTTCTAACATGTGCCAGTAGACACGGATCATCTGCGTACCATCTAGACCAGCCGTGGCTGCCTTCTCATCTTCAAAGTAAGGCGCAACCATCTCTGGATAAATGGCATCGGGCATAAGATTTAGGCCTAGCACTTTGCCAACCTGCATCAAGTTGATATGAGAACCATCCGAATTGTCGGTACGATCGTACTCGACATCTCTCAGCTGTAATTCGACGAGGGGCTCGTTGTTATCGCGGATCAGATGCCAGACAATTTCTTTAGCCGAAATGGTCCACCTCAGCAAGGCGTTACTCTGTGATGCGTTGTCGTACTTTCGCTGTGAGGTAGTGATAGCTTTCATCATGAAGAATAGCTCGTCTTCACAGGCCGCAAGATCACGTTCTAGGAGCAGCCTGTCTTCCCAACCTTTCCTGTCTAGATATTTTGAATGTATTTGGAAGTGCGACTTAATGTCCTCTAGTTGCCGAATTCGTTCCTGCAGTCTGGTGACCATCTCCGGCGTCCCCCGAAGGTCACTGAAATCAGAAGCGAGTATGATCTTCTCCAGCCTTTCACTTCTCGTCTTTTCTAGGGGCTCGCTATACATGAGAAGATCGAGCACGATGACATACATTGCATAGTACTGTGACGAATTGCAGAGAGCCCTGGCCTGAGGGAATTCTACCCAGAGGTTATCCATCCTGCTCTCCGTGCTTTCCACAGCCAGAGGGTTGACTTCGGTATTCACCTCGTCGTTGTACTTTAACCTGAGGGTGTTGAATTTGTCGTATCTTAGCATGGCCGACGTCTTCTGCACAACACGTTTGAAGCCGAAAGGGTCCGAGTGGAAGTCGTACATGACTTCCATGGGCATCCAAGGCGGCCATGCCGAGCCGGAAGGCGTTCCGTACGTATTGCCAGAATACATTGACAGTAGCTGGCCGGAGAACCACTTTTGATGCGTCACGAAGAACTGCGCGCTATCCATCGTAAGTAGAAATCGTCGCTGGACTAACCCGCTGACCGGGTCAGATATCCTAGCCTTCTCCATAACCTCGACAACCTTCAGTTCCATTCCCTTCCCGGTAATCAGAACGACGTGCTTCTTGTTTTTGTCGCTTTGAAGCTGTATTTGAGGCGCGATCAGGCGTACATGGTAGGCGTTTTGAGGAGCAAATTCTTCTGCTATACCGCTGGTTATATCCTCCATGTTGGTGTTGCTAGGGCCTTCAGACGAGGTGCACCCGTCGGCGTCGACATATTTTCTGCCATCTTTCAAGATTTGTTTGATACGGTATTCAATATCCGGATCCATGCCGCTGGATTGCCCATTGCTGCTAGCAGCCGAAGACTGATTTGGATCATTGCTAGGCGTACTAGCAGGTTTGCTGCTCTGCTTAGCTCGAGTCTGTTCCTCGACAATGTCTAGGATAAACTTGACGGCCGGTCGAGATAAGTAGTAGACGAATCCACGCCTTTGGCTCACCTGGTGGCTATACCTAAGGATGATATTTCGTAACAGGTTATTCCATTTCAATTGTATGTTGTGAACGACGAACCGATTTTTAAAATCGCTCGCAAACTCCGTCCCCGATGGTACTTTCACCTTTCCTTCACCCGTGCCAATCCACTCTCTAGATTCGCGGCTTGTGGACTCAGTGTCATCCGAGGTACATTCGCCATCGATCGACGCCTTGATAGCGACTTGCTGTAGCATGCTTTCCATAAAAGCTCGTTTGTCTTTAAGGGCGGTGGCATGTCTGCTGAGAGTCTCAAACTCAGCTACGATACTGGGAGTATTACCGTCGTCTCGGATCATACGCAGTTCGGCATCTTCAACATTATGAGAGTTGGTAGTAATCTGAGTCTGTAGCTGATCTAGGCGAGACCGAATGAGATCCATCTGAACCCTTCTAGGGTCATCGTCCTGGCTCATTATACAAACATGGGTAGGCTCATCTCCAAAGGGACTCGTGCGGTCCGGGTCCCCGTCTATAGTGCCACCAATATCGGTTTGTCTAAAGTATGTGACGCGCGGGGCGTACGCCAGAGGTAGAATTTTAGTATCCGGGTTTGGTTCTGAGGGGAGAATCCAGTCAAGCTCGACAAAATCATCCATGTCGACCCAACTGAAATCATTGTCGGGAATGGTGAAGTGAGAGAGATTCGTACTATCATCCTCTTGTTGCGTAATTAAAGTAGAGACGGAGTTCTTCTTGATTGCTTCCGTAGTCGTGCCTCTGATACTAGCAGAAACAGCACGAACATCGGCGGATATAAGATCGAGCTGGGCTGCATGAATCTTCATGCCGGTCGTTCTACCGTTCGTCTTGTGGCCTCGATCTCGGGTGTTGAATTCCTCCCGGCGTTGGTGGATGTCCAGCATAAAGTTATCGATTCTCACCTTGATGCCCGTAGCCGATACTGAGCTCTCGGAAGAATCTTCGACGTCTTTGTGTTTATACATATGGCTAAGGAACAAGGGAGCTAAGAGGAGGTTGTACTTGATTGTGCCTAGATGTCTTCCAAATTTCTTGCTATTCTTCTCCCGTCCTGGCCAAAGGGAACCTTGGCGAATAGGAAGAGACATCGGTCCACTGAAAAGAGACCACCAGGCAAAGAAATGAGTGAAAAATCGGGGAGTCAAATGCACAGTATTGTAGCTCTTCGGTAGCTGTGTGTCCGATAACGACCAATCACGGTCGGCGGGTGCTTTAATTGCAAGAGAGAGATGTATGTACTCGCTTCGAAAGCCGCGGAATGCATCGTATGGGCAGGAGTTAGCTTGAGGTTTGGCGTATTGAGGAGACTTCAAAATGACCTCGTAATGTGGCTTGAAGTGGAAATCCCGCTCCCCTTCTTCGATAGCACGTTCGAAGACCAGCCCAGCCATCCATTGGACGTTTCCAGACACCTTCATGACGACTTTCTGGAATGCGGCTCCAGATTTGAAACTGCTCTCACTAGTCATGCTGTCTTCTTCCCCACCTGCGTTGCGCGATGCTTCTCTAGCCTGGTGGCTATAATCTGGCACTGCAAGAACGTATTCACTGCTATCAACGGTCATGAATCTCTTGGGGTCGTCATCTGTATGAACGTTCCATTTAACATCACCGCGCCAACACATGAGAAACCCGGCACCATCACCAGTAACATGGTAAGGGTCTCTCGTCCCTTTAAGGGCTAAGTGGACATCGCCGTCGCCTTTCCATGCGACCCGGACCCTGGAATGAAAATTAAGTCTAATTTTATCCCAGAACCCTACGTGGTCGGATGGATCTAGCTGTGGTTTGGTGAACGATTCGATGACCATCATCATATCTTGAATAGCCGGCTGATACGAGGGACCCCAAGTAATTCGCGTGGGATATGCAGTATTGATATCAATAAGCATGTCCGAGTAAGACTTCACCGGACCGACAGTGCGGCGCACATCGATAGCGAACCCACCATTCGGCGTCCCCAGCTCTGGGTTACCTGGCGGAGTGATCTGGACTTTGATTCTGCGGGTCGATTCACTGCCACGAAACTCTTCTGCAATAACAAAATCCGTGTTTAGGAACAAGGCCGGAAGTTTGGATGACTGGCCAGGTTTTAGAGCAGGTACATGAATCATGGGCAGAGGGTAATCCCGAAGGTTAGCTTTTGCCTCGCCCATACTGATCTGAACATTCATGGGGACTAGAAGGGAATACTTCATATCTTTTGGCATCCCCTTCCCCACGTCATGCAAGAAGTCTGGCAGTTTATGGATTGGAAACGATGGCTTGTCAACTAGCAGATGAAAATCTGTTATGACAGCGGCCATGAGTGCTGGTCGATGTGGTACTTCGAGGACTTTCTCAGTATCCTCGATGTCATCGGGGATAAAGTCTGGCCCCCAAAATAGACCGCGTAGCTCCTTCATCCCATTTTTAGCCATCACGTAGTAACGATCAATACGTTTTTTCCAGCTCTGGGCGTTGTGTTGATGTAATCTATTTCTGGCCTCTTGAATTGATACATGCGCTCTCCCGCTCATGCCACGGATAGCCTCTGGGTCGTACCGAGGATTTCTGCTCCGAGGGGCCTCGCTGTAGGAACGCTCTTCGCGGCCTATTTGCCCAAGGCCGTCTTCGCTCTTACTTCGTCCCCAAGAGGTGTGTGAAGTTGCAGTTCTTCCTCTTGCCATTGCTGACCGATTCCGGAATCGATTCGACTCTTTTCTCATATCCTCTTCATGGATCTTCTTTACTTTGACTCGATAGGCCTCTTCACGGGCAAGTCGTTGCATTTGTTCAACACGTCCAGCTCGATATATCAACCCCAGCTTCCACTCGAAGGCGCCGTCTTCTAGTTCGAGTAAAAGACTACGGACCCTTAGAGAAACTTTTGGGATATTCTTTGGGCCTTCCGGTGCGTTATCCAAGATATACTCGTTAGTGCCTGTCCTAAAGCGATGGTGAAGTTGCTGGGTCGCCTTAAAAGCATTGGTGATATTGTCTGATATCTCATGGATAATGAGCTCGTGGGGGACTGCTAGCCGCATTGCATCGGTCACTATATCGATCATCTTATCTTCGTGAACATTTCCGGTTGATGATCTCCTACGCGACTGGCGGTAATCTAGACGAATTGTCTTAATACTTGCGATACGTGCCCAAACACCTCGCATGCGAGGCGCGCCAGCGTACAGGCGCAATAATTTCGCGGAGAAGAACGGAGTTGCCCATCTTTGCAGACCTGCCTCTACATGGTAGATCTGTAGCATCATTGGGGGGTCTGTGGGCATATCTGCCTTGACCTGAACAAGGGCGACTCTGATGTCAAACGAGACGAGCTCCTTAGAATGCCGCTGAAGATTGTCCATTTGGTAAGTGACGGGAGAATCGGGCGACACAGGTGGAGGGCTTAAATAGCCAGTCTTTGGACTTGTTGGAGTTGTACGTTGTGATCCTGGCCCCCTCATAAACGCTCTTCGCAGGACCATAATGGCAACGCCCAAGGAATAGTGCCGGAAGAGCGAATATCGGAGAAGAAGCGTCCTCACCTGAGAGTGCACGTGTAGTATTGGACCCTGGGCGTCGCTGTGTGTTGAGAGAGCTACTTCAAACCGAGGCATTTGAAAGAACGGCTCAGCCTCCCATTTCTCGGGCGCTTCAACTATGAAAGCTTCTAAACCTCGTGTGTGAAGGGTGAGTTTTCGGCCATCGCCATCATTTTGCTGTTTCTTACGCGACGACGGTGGGGCTCTCATCGAACTTATGAATTCCGCATCTGGTACGAAAGATCGGCTAGCTGCTCGTCTCCTAGATGTTGGCCTGTTACGCAGCGCGTCTAATCTTTGAGCTCGATACTCAGCCGACCACGACTCCGCCTGTAGGACGACACCCCGAGTAATTCCAGGGAAATCGTCGTCAACTCCTGTAACTTCGACGCTAAACTCTTTAACCTGTATTGAAAAATGAAGCAGCCATTGCGGTAAAGCACGAACGATGTTCTGCGACCTCTGTGTTTTCGACCCCACGCGTTTGTCAGGCTCAACGTCCAGCTTAAGTTGGCGTACTATCTGGCGCAAGCCCTTCGTAATCTCTGGCCGGGTCATGCGGATTGCTAAGGTCTGAAGATGGCCGTTGGCAATAACATGAACATCGGGAGTTGCCGAAAGATGAATCTTCAGATCAAATGACTCCGTATCGATCAAGTCAAATCGGCTACCTTGAGTAGTTTGATAATACAGATGATGGGTTTGGACCCGCGTGAATGCCACTAAAGAGTAATGCAGCTCTTCCACAGCGGAATGAAAGGATTCAACGTCAAGGGATATGGAGGAAATAGAAGAGATAATCAAGTCGAAATCATCCGGGTCGTTGGTCTTTTGGACTGGAGGTAAGGCTATCCTTATGACTGGCTCGTGCATAGAGAACTTGATATTAGCTTTTGGTAGTAGACGAGAAATGAGCATGTGCCTTTGCTGCGGGCGAGTCTTCGGCGCCTTCGGTCGAGGTTGGAGAAGAGCCAAAAGTACGGGAAGATGTTTTGGATCCAAATCCACGGAAGGCGAAGTGACGACAGAGTTCGCGAAAAGTATATTCTCGTTTCTCTCTTCCGCACTTCCGACATCAGAGAGCTCTACGGTCTTTGAAGGCAGGGTAGTCTTCACCGTTGTGGTGGCCATGGGAATGTATACCACCCTTTCCGGTTTTCCATTGCCATCATCCAGTCCAACAGAGATTGATAACGCCGCAGCTAAGGCTTCGTGCGCGATATCCTTAGAAGGAAAATACATGCGATGCGCTGGGGACTTGGGATCGAGGCGATGCAGGTCTACACCAACCTCCTTCATAGACACGTTTAAGAGTAAAGGCGAACCAGCTGACTGCACAGCATCCACCTTCTTGGTAAGGCTGACGAAGCTCACTGCAAACTGAACCTCCTTGATCCCGCGGAGAATAGAGCTCACGAACTCTTTTGAGTCGGACACCGTCTGCATCAACTCTTGATCAGTACTACCAGGTTTGTCGAGTTCTTGGATGAACTTGTCCACCGACACTTCAATAGATTCGACTTGTGTATATGGAGTCGAATGTTGACGCTTGGATTTCTGGTAACGCTCAATACAAGCTCGAGCATCGTCGTAAGGAATATGCACTCTACCGAGCTTCAATGCAATTGCTGCATCCCGTAATCCATCGAGCTCGTCATAGAGGAATCCATGGATATTAAGCGTGGCGCTATCTAGAACTTCGATAGACTCGCTCCCTTTAGTAGTAAATAAAACACTTCGTAGAGTAACAATCCACTCGGCGGAATGCTGTTGGCGGTGCTTATTAGATCTGGGCTGGAAAAAGAAGCGCGCACGATCGACCATACGGTTTCGCGTATCCAGAGCAATGGTGAAGCTTCCAATTTGTATTTTCCCAACATTCACAACATTGAGCGTCGAGTCTGTAGCCACGAGATCTATCATACGAAGCCAACGAACATTCCTATGAAGTTTCTTTATGCGCTCCTTGATTGTTTTGAGCTGCTTCCAAGTAGCGGTGCGAGCAGCCTCGGAGAGAGGCTGCTTTGAAGACAAATTCGTGGGTAGACCTTTCGCCTTGTCGGACTGAAGCTTTTGACTGTCTTGATTATCGCCATCGCCCCCGCTAGCAACAGCCCCAGACAGCTTTTGTCCATCTAGCTTCTTAAGATCGACGATGAACGCAATTTCACTCACGACTACGCTGAGCCAGGTAGGCTGAGAGAAAGTTGGACGGTGGAGATTAAGGCCAAGGCCACGTATCTCGATCTTGATACCATCCCTAGGAGTATATGCCAGCCGTCGCAGGGAGAAGTATCCAACTCGCTGTATGGATATGCCGGTTAAAATACGTAGGACGGCGAAGAGGACGAAGGAGGCGAGGTATAAAAGAACGAGGACGCCGAAAACGAAGGTCGGACTAAAGAGCGCCATGACGGAGGCACCTTAAGCACGGCGCGTGCCGCGTTGCTGGCTGACGAAGAACGGGATATTAGTATTAGCAAGGTAACTAATAGGGACATCAAAGAAGAAAGATCTATCTTTCATCCTCACATCGTCGCATCCAATTCCTGCTCTCCCTGCATCATTCGAATCGTCGAGAGGGGCTCTGGTCCATTCCGTGGGTGGGAAGATTTTTAATCTTGTAAGGGTTTGAATATGATAGCTTTGTTGGCCTGTTCTAAAATTGCAGCTATTCCCAGGCAGATTAAGCAGAATAAGCAGATTAAACACCTGGATTACCGGACAAGTTCGTGTGTGGACCTGTAATTGGTTGACAGTCAGCTACTCAGGATTTATGTAAGTAATAGCTCTAATGGTCTAGGATGGAATGTATTGGCGTCTGTTGTTCCGAGGAAGAGATTCGCAAAATTGTGACAAATGGGAGATTCCGTTGGGAAAACGGCGATAGTAAAGAAACAGACTAAGAATTATTAGTAGTACCTAATGTGGTATAGATATGAGTAAGGTACGTAGGTACGTCGGTGCTAGGGGGGTGAACATGCACGTCACAATGCAGCCGCATTGGTGGAAATCATACATAAAGTAGGGGTTATGCTTAAGGATAAGGCCCCGTAGGTATTGGATAGTTATGATAAGATGAAGAAGGAACCTCGGACGACGATAACGATTATCGATAAAGGATTAAGGGTCAAGACAAGGATCAAGGATCAAGGATAAGGGATAAAGAATAAAGGATAAAAAAGAAAGGGACTCGGACAAATATAAAGTATACCGGTAATCTTTTTCCCCCAAATTAAATACTTATAAGAAGATATACTTAGGTAGCTATTATATTAGTCTACCTAATATATCCTAGGTTCCTTGGGGAATTAGAGGGAATTTGGATATAAAATGAGCAAACCTCGGTTACTCCCGTCCCGTACTCTCCGGTCCCTTCAATCAACTCAAGTTCGTAAACGGTGGATCCGCCTATCCTAATAAGGGTGAACGTGTGGTAGGTACCCAGGAGTCTGGGACCTCTTAGGTGAGGGTATTCTAGGTACCTACAGTACTTAGGTAGGTAGTATAATAACACTTGAGAGGTCCATGCCTGGTGCTCATTTCACTTCATTCTCCTTAACTCCATTCCGATGCATAATCTAGGTACTGTGTACTATATTAGGAGGTATGCAGTGTACTTGTACCATCTACGAAGTACATGTAGTAAATATGGACTCGTATGTGGCTATGTCAGGGGACTTACACGGTAAGGAGGGTTTATAAGCCTCGACTTTCGAGATATCTTCAGTCTTGACAACTCAGCCCTGTAGTGTAGAACAAACTTGCATAAAACATTCTTGCTATTTCCCACCATTCCTATGAGGATAAATTTAAGATACGGAATACTCTTTAAAGGTCAGACCGTGCAACTCCTAAAATGCTTCCCATCCAACTACACAGTAAGCTCTCCAGTCCTAACCCCTGAAATTCGAAGGTTGCCAAATTCTGACAGTATCTTATAACTCGCGCGCATTAGGGTAATCAGCCAACCCTTAACTCACTCTAAAGCTTTGACCGGACGGCCTCTAATCTATACCTAACGTCCTTCAGTGCCTTAGTTGAAGGCGACCAGTTGTCAAACTGCTTCAATAACTCAATCGTCTCCGAGTATAACTCAGTCTTGACAAACTCCTCTTCTAACAACCCACGCATAACCCACGGTAATAGATATGGGTTGGGATTTGCCAGTCTCTCTGGCTTCTGAATCCGGCAGGGGATGCCAGCCACGTTACTAGTCTCGAGAACATGTGTTATCGCAAGGCTTTAATAAGTCAGTAAATATTGAGTTATAAGTGCTAAGTGAAACTTACTCGTAAACTTGATTGTCATCGTAGAGCCTCGAGTGACCTTCTCCCGAGTAGAGACTTCCAGCAAGCGGTATTGAGAGCTCACGTATAAGTCCATGATCGGATATACCCAGGTTTCGAAGTTTCAACGCAAATCCGACTAGATGTGCGATAAAATCGGGAGCATGAACACGTCCGTCTATGAACACGGCGCGATAAATATAAGGGTGCGATGCAGGCGCATATATGGCAGATTCCATAGGAACCAACTGGTCATCTATGCTACCAATGTACTACGATTGGTCAGTACTCCTTATCATCAATAGCCAGAAGCAAAATTGACACATTTGCTCTATTTATTAACTCACCGTGATGCGGGCACCATAGCCTACAACAACTTCAAGTGCATGTCTGTATCTTTTAGATATTTCGCTTTCGGGGTCTGCAAACTGCCATAGTTCAGCAGCAGAACCCATCAACACTTTGATATGAAAAGTCAGCAAGCGTCATCAATGAAGGTTATTGATAATAATTAAAAAGCTTCGCCTCCATCGGTCGGCTACGGAGCTCGACATGGGAACGACTTACTACCCATGCCAGATTTATAGTCGGGAAAAGGCCCAAGAGACACTCCAGCTATTCGCCAAGGTCAGCAGCACGTATAGCATTGACTATTGCTAGCTCGGTTTACTTACCCATAGCGCAGACGCCAATCTTAGAGCGGGTAATGGCCCCTAAATCTATCAGCTTCTCGAGAAGCATCAGGCCAACAGGAACCCCCTGGGAATGGCAAGCTAGAACAATGAGGTCGGCATTGCGGATATGCTCTATCCAGTTCAGGAGAAGCTTCCAGAGGTTGTCAACCCTTTCCGCGATCTTACCCTCACCCTCGAGCGCGACTTTCTCGATCTCACAGTCGCCACAGCCATGACTTTCTGCCCATCTTCTTATCGCTTCAGCACAGTGGTTCGCGAACCGAACTGAGGTTCCCGTCGGTTGACCTATCATCGGTCGTAGATACGACGCGGGGAAAAGACCATGGATACCGATAGCGACGGCCTTCTTTATTTTTGGCGGTTCCTTTACGATGAACACGTGGTTTGCGGGAGGTTGTTGTGTCCGAGTTAACAACAGGGCGATTTGTTTAAGGATTGATGGGTTCTCCTTCATACGGTAAGTATTACGAAATGATGGTAGTAATAGGTCCTGTGTAGTCGATTTGCTTGAACTAGTAGTAGAGACTTTAGGAGGTGCTGTCTTCGTAGATATGTCTGAATGAGGAGTGCCTGGCCTTGCTACCGGTTCATCGATATCCATGGACTGGGGCCGTACTCTCTTATTCTTCTTTAACGAGTCTACCCTAGTCGGGGCTTCCTTTAAGGGTTTGATCGAAGGTTGCTTCATATTTGTGAGATTTGGATCGACCTCAGCACTAGTCGAATGCCTTGGGTTTGCCTCCGAACCATCACCAATTATAGCTAATTCACCAGGCTCTGAGGCGACGGGTACTTTCGCATCATTCTTCTGGCCCGTGTCTCTAGACCAGAATGCCCATGTAGAATTACTAGACGGCTTGCTCGTTTCTGCCGGCTTCGAAGGCAAAGACGGAGCATCTTTCATTACTACATCCTGACTTTCAGTCGACACGGACTCTTGAGTAGGTAAAGAATCGACTGGTGGGCATGTAGAACTCTCCGGCGCCGCAGGTGTGGATGATGTATACCAGAATCCAAACCAAGAAGATGTTGACTTAGTATCTTTCGCAGGCTCGGTTGATAAGTCCTGTACAGACTCAGTGGAAGGTTCTTGGGGTGTGTTCAGCTGCGTATTTTCGGGTTCTTGGGCGGATTCTTGCGGGGGTTCGACCTCCATTGTTTCGTCCTTTGATGAAGTCGTCTCCGGCGGTGCTGACCTATTGAACCATCCCAGCCAACTAGATGATGGTTGAGGTTGTGCCGTCGTTTCTATCGCAGGTTGGATCTCATGGTTATTCATCGTGTCAGATGTCTCCCGAGTCCCTGGCGCATCACTCTTATTAACTCCATCATTTCCACCATTATTATTTTCACCATTGCCATTTGCTTCGTGAAGTCTTATCGATTTACCATCATCTTGTTCGGGCTTAGTACATGTTTCCGACATCTTCGGAGGCATTCTAACAGATTGGCTGTCGGCTTCGCTAGACCCTTGCTTGGTGTCGAATCGACTGAAGTCAGGAGCGGGACTAGGACACAGAGTACTTCCCGTAATTGTCTGATGAGAGACTTGAGTCGAAGCAGAGGACTTAGGTACTCGTGACCAAGAATTATAATACCAACTCTGGGACTTGCGTACCTATGACAATAGAAAATACAGAAGTTAGAAGCAGGTCAAATAGTATATAGTATATATAGGGCACAGGTATATAGTATTCTAAGAATAGGGTCATCCAATAGATAGATTTAACAGACCTGCTTCATGCCATTGGACTTTGTAGAGAAAGGTAAGTTTGAATCATCTTGTTTTGTAGGCAACGTCGATGATGAAGAAGTAGAAGGTTGTGGATGTTGTGATGCAACATTGCTGTTAACCTGTGACGACGACAAAGCTGTTGGCAAGCTCGTATCGCTGTTCTCCCTGATGGAGGGGTTTGGTTTTGCACGCTTCCTAGGACTCATAGTCACTCTCTATACCAAGCTGAAAGTATTTATGCCATCGACTTGTTCGCATTTATTTATTATCAAGAGTATTTTTTGTTGTTGATTTTTCTGCGTCGCACTTGGAATCTGCTTTAACAGCGATGATGTAGGTAGGACGATTATATGTACCTTAGGTACTTGCCTACCCGGGCATCTGCCTCAATGCACTACGTAGTAGTTGCATATGCAAATATGCAAGATGATCATCTACATATCTCGGTGAATGACTGTAGTACACATATGTATGTACAGTACATATGCACATGCCTAGAGGTAGGTACTTATGTACCTTTATAATAAAGATGCAACACTGTTATCGATAATCGATAAGGATATAGATTACAACGGAAAAAAAAAAGTTGTCTGGGCGAGATGATTTTATCCAAGCTTCTTCCATCCAAAGTGGGATTAATACCAATAAATCCAAACAACCTTATAAATCTTCCATGACTACCTCTTAAAATTACATCAATTAACTGCTATGATATAGGTCATGAACTCTCTCAAGAGAAAAGATGCCCCTGGGGCATCATCTACTGCTAAAGCTTCGAAAGAGCAAAACGATTCGCGACCATCAAAACGATCGAAATCCGACAAGACGCCTGGCAAGAGCAAAAACGATGCGAACATGAAGCAGGATTTAAATCCAAAATCCACTCACGCACCTACAGTTTCGCGCTTGAAGGAGGATGAGCCCTTATTTCCTCGTGGAGGTGGCAGCTTGCTTACTCCCATGGAACAAAAACACATCTCAATCCGGGCAAAGCAAGACGTTCTCTTCGAGCAAGAGTCTAAGCAAGGTGTGAAGAAGCCTGGCCAAACTTCCAAAAAGAGGAAGACTGGAGTATCTAAAGATGGAAATCTTGAGACCAAGAAAATACGCCATGGTGAAGAGGGCGCAAAGATTGAGAGCCTAAACTATAAGGTCAATACAGAACCTATGCCATATCATCCTCGAGCTCATCAACTAACATATGTGCTAGCGACTTGCCAAAGGTTCTCTAGTCCTCAGTCAGGTCGCCGAAATTCATCCTCTAGAAATCGTCCTTTCCTTGCCGAACAATCTCTATGGATATGTTCCAATCACTGCTATTTCCGACATATTGAACGAGAAGATTGAAGCTGAGGCAGTTGATGAGGAGGAGGAGGACGCTGAAGATGATCATGACGGTATCGATTTGAAGACTATGTTCCAAATTGGCCAATATCTTCGTGCGTATGTCATGTCAACAATAGAAGAGTCGGCAGCTACTTCTACGAAACCCAAGAAACGCATCGAGCTATCGCTACGTCCAGCTTTCGCCAACACTGGCTTGACCAGCCACGACGTTGTCCCTAACTGTACCGTTATGGCAGCTGTCGTCAGCGCCGAGGATCATGGATTTGTTATGGAATTAGGAATCTCGGACTCGAATCTGAAAGGATTCCTACCTCGAAAAGAGCTGGCTGAAAATATATCCGACTCCCAAATGCAACCCGGAAGTGTTGTCTTGTGTCTTGTGACAGGGAAGAGTTCCAACGACAAGGTTGCGCAATTGACAACTCTCCCAAACAAACTGGGCAAAGTTCGGAATTTTCCGTCAGAAGCTACTACAATAAATACTTTCTTGCCAGGATCCGCCGTGGAGTTTATGGTAGACGATGTCACCAAACGTGGAATTCTGGGCAAGGTGATGGGATCATTGGACGTCACGGCCGATCTAGTTCACTCAGGCCTAGGTCCCGGAGCTTTGGACCTAGAATCAAAGTACAAGATCGGGAAGAAGTTCAAGGCTCGCGTAATATGCAATTTCCCAGCAGCCAAAGATCCAAAGCTTGGGATATCTCTGCTAGACCACGTTGTGTCTCTAAAATCAAAGTCAGCTTCTACGAACCAGTTACCTACAGACGTTCTCTCTATATCTTCGATTGTAGAGAATTGCATAGTCACGAAAGTTGACCCGAATTTTGGCTTGTTCGTCAATATAGGTGTCGAAGGGGTGCCTGGGTTTGTGCATATTTCTAGAGTCAAGGATGGGAAGATCGATATGCTACCCGAGTCTTCCGGGCCCTTCAAAACGGGCTCTGTACACCGTGGCCGCGTGGTTGGCTACAATTCTATGGATGGCATGTTCCATGTGTCATTTGAGAAAGCCGTTCTAGAACAACCTTTTCTACGGATCGAAGATGTTCCCGTCGGTGAAGTTATTAAAGGAGAGATCGAGAAGTTGCTAGTAAACCAGGATGGTGTCAGTGGCTTGCTCGTTAAACTTGCGGAAAACATCGTCGGGTTCGTCCCGGAAATGCATCTAGCGGATGTTCGATTACAGCATCCCGAGAAGAAGTTCCGAGCAGGTCTCAAAGTTAAAGCCCGGGTCCTTTCAACTGATCTTGTCAAACGACAGATCAAGCTCACGCTAAAGAAGACTCTTGTGAATTCCGAGGCGATTCCTATCAAGTCCTTTGAAGAAGTCGCCGTAGGGATGCTGGCTTTAGGCACAATCACTAAGGTGCTTGCCAACGGCGCTATCGTACAGTTCTACGGTGCCCTCAGAGGATTTTTGCCTGTCTTGGAGATGAGCGAAGCATACATCCAAGATCCAAGAGAACATTTCAGGGTTGGTCAAGTTGTCAGCGTTCACGTATTGAAATTTGACGCCGAGGCACGAAAACTCATCATTTCTTGCAAAGACCCACATGCCTTCGGCATCGACAAACAGAACGCGCTTAAGAAACTCAAGCTGGGAGATATTGTTTCCGCTAAGGTTATCCAAAAGACCGAGGACAATGTTTCTATGGAGTTGGTCGACAGTTCATTGAAAGCCACTTTATCCGCGTGGCATCTTGCCGATCGACCAAGCAAACGTCATGCTGTCTTTAAGCGTATCCACGTCGGGCAGTCTCTTAACGATCTAGTGATTCTAGACAAAAATGAAGGCCTCCGGTGTCTATGGCTGTCCAAGAAACCCAGCTTTGTCATGGCCAGCCAAGACGGCCAGCTTCTCAAGTCGTTAGAGGAGGCTAAAATCGGTGATCTCCGGCAAGGTTTCGTCAGAAATATCACCCCCACGGCAGTCTTTATTCAGTTCTGTGGCAAGCTTATTGCTATTTTACCCAGATCGAAACTACCTCTAGAAGATCAAAAGAAGACAGACTTTGGTCTAGAGAAATACCAATCGATACTTATCAGAATTGATTCTATTGATAGAGATCGCGGCAGAATCGTCGCTGCCTCACCTTCGCACGAGCAAAGCAAAAATTTGAATAGTAGCACTTCTGTTACTGAAAGCAAGATTGAGAATCCGGTAGATGAGACAATCTCAACGATGGATGACATATTCATAGGAAAAGTCACAAGGGCTAAAATTACATCTGTCAAAAGCACACAGCTTAATGTTAAGCTTTCTGACAACGTACAGGGTCGCGTGGATGCTTCGCAAATTTTCGATAGTTGGGATAATATATCGAATACAAAGTTGCCGTTGAGTGCTTTTCGGCCAAACAATACAATCACAGTTCGAGTACTAGGGGTCCACGATGCGAGGAAGCATCGGTTCTTACCTATAACGCACCGATCAGTTCACTCAGTTCTTGAGTTGTCTGCAAAGCCAGGAGACTTGAAGGAAGACGCACCAGAAGTGTTGTCTTATGACAAATTAAAACTGGGCTCTACTTACACGGGATTCATTAACAATGTCGAGAAGAGTTTCCTTTGGGTATCACTTTCACCTAACGTCCGAGGCCGAATAAACACCCTAGAAATATCCGATGATGTGTCTCAAATTGAGAATCTTGCATCGAACTTCCCAGTCGGATCAGCATTACGGGTCCGTGTTCTAGCAGTCAATCCAGCCGAGGGTCGTCTTGATCTTTCAGCGCGCTCCTCGAGCTCCTCCGAAATAATAACTTGGGAGACAGTCAAACAAAATATGGTTCTATCTGCCCGGATTACGAAGGTTAACGAACGACAAGTCATAACGCAACTCAGTGATGTCGTCTCTGGCCCGGTCCATCTGATAGATGTTAGTGACGACTACGATGAAGCAAGCACCTTGTCTCTAAATAAGGATGATATCGTGAGAGTCTCGGTTGTTGACGTCGATAAGAGCAATAAGAAAATACGGCTTTCAACCCGCCCTTCGAGAGTGTTGAATTCCTCCCTACCTGTTAAGGACCGCGAGGTCACTCAACCATCTCAGATCAATGTTGGTGACATTATCCGGGGATTTGTAAAAAATGTATCTGACAAGGGGTTGTTCGTGGGTCTTGGTGGGAATATCACGGCAATGGTCATGATTTCAGATCTTTCGGATAAATTCCTTAAAGACTGGAAGGATGAGTATCAGGTCGACCAGCTTGTTAAGGGTCGGATAGTCTCCATGGATCCGGCCTTAGGTCATATACAAATGAGTCTCAAGGAGTCTGTTGTTGATAAGCATTATGTCCCTCTGGTCAAGTACTCCGATCTCCACGAAGGTCAGATTGTCACCGGTAAAGTCCGTAAGGTGGAAGAATTAGGTGCATTTATCGTTATCGAAGGTTCCGCGAACGTCAGCGGCTTGTGTCATCGCAGTGAGATGGCTGAGAAACCCGTCGATGACGCACGAAAACTCTTCAGCGAGAGCGATGTGGTCAAAGCAATCATCTTGAAGCTTGATAAAAAAAGGAAGCGGATTAGTTTCGGTCTAAAGCCTTCCTATTTTGAAGGCTTGAGGGACACAGATGATGATATTAGCGACGAAGACAACGATGATGCCGGGGCTACATTATTGAATAGAAACGATGAAGACGACGAAGACCAAGACGATGATATGGAGGATTCTGACGCTTCCGTGCTTATCAAAGGGACTGGCAATGATGCATACGGAACAACCGATGATGAAGATATCGAAATGACGGACGAAAAAGAAGAAGACATCGCCCCTCTCGATGCAGGTGGTTTTGACTGGTCTGCTAGCGCTCTTGACAAAGTTGACGCAATGGGTTACGACTCAGGTTCAGACGCCGGCGCAGTACACAAGAAAAGGAAGCGGAGAAAACCACAGATTGAAATAGATAAGAGTGGTGACCTTGATGCGTTTGGTCCGAGAACAGCTGTTGACTATGAACAACTCCTCAACAGGCAGCCTAATTCGTCTACGCTATGGATCGAGTACATGGCTCACCAGATGCAAGTCAGTGAACTTGCAAAGGCTCGTGAGGTAGCTGAGCGTGCCGTAGCAACGATTAGCAATACAGAAGAAGTAGAAAAGCTCAACGCCTGGATTGCATATCTCAACCTCGAGGTCCGGTTTGGAAATGAGGACAGCGTCGAGGATGTCTTCAAGCGTGCCTGTCAGGTCAATGAGCAACAGGAGGTTTATCAACGCTTGGCCAGCATTTACATACAAGAAGACAAGACCAAGGTAGGTCATATTGCCAACCACCATCTCTGAAGTATTAAGGCTAACAAGAATATAGAAAGCGGATGAACTTTTCCAAACCTTAGTCAAGAAGTTCGGGGCAAACTCGCCGGAAGTCTGGTATAATTACGCTCACTGGCTGCACGCCGTTCAGAATCAGCCTGAGCGCGCGCGAGCACTCCTGCCGCGCGCCACGCAGGCTCTTCCGAACCACGCCCGGTTCCCGCTAATGACCAAGTTCGCAGCGCTCGAGTTCAACTCGCCGCACCGGAACCCGGAGCTAGGACGGACGATGTTCGAGGGCCTCCTGGCCACCTTCCCCAAGCGGTTCGACCTCTGGAACCAGCTGCTGGACCACGAAGACACCCCCGACGCCGACAAGGCGGCCGTCCGCGACGTCTTCGAGCGCGCCATCAAGGTCAAGGGCCTGAAGGCCCGAGCGGCCAAGAAGTGGTTCAAGCGCTGGGCCGACTGGGAGGAGAAGAACGGCGACGCGGCCACGAGGGACAGGGTCAGCGCCAAGGCCGCCGAATGGGTGCGCGCCAAAGCCGAAGCTAAGGCGTCGCTGGAGGAGCAGAGGGACGGCGACGAGGGCGATGACGAGTGAGAGGAATGTCGGCGCCGTAGCAGTACGTAGTAAGTAAGCGTGTCATCGGCATCCTCCGTTCCATTACTACGAGGTATGGAGAGAGAACACTACTTGGTATCTTGTATATATATATATATATGATAAGAGAGACAATTACGAGACAGAAAAAAAAAAGTTCGAGATGTTGATGATGTCCTATGTGATAAGACTACTTAAAGTAGGTACCTAGTAGGGTAAGTTAGGGAGGTATAGATAGATACCTTACTTACTTCATTGCTCTCTGTTGCTAGCCGGGCTATACTACCTACACCCTACCTACACGTAGATATCTACCTCCCTCCTTTATCATCATACCTACGGAGGTATGTACGATATATATGTACCTCGAAGCACTCGAATACCCAAAGAACCAGGTTAGGTACTTAGGTAGATACAGGTAGGTAGGGTAACAAATAAACGCACATACTGAGCGAAGCGCACTAGATGTAACTACCACATACCCTCGTCTTTTTTTCTTTTTAATTTTCGGAAGACTTAAAAATCTGGTATTTTGTCCAACCGCCGACCTTTCCGTCCCCCCCCCCCCCCCCCTTTCTACTCCCCGACCTTCCATTGCCTGTCCTGTCCTGTCCTGTCCTGTTCGCCCCTTTGCCAGGTATGCATACCTACCTGCCTGTAGATAGTAGGTAGGAGGTAGGTATACGAAGTACCGCTCCTAAAACGCCTCGATGAAGAAAACCGAAAAAATAGGAAAAAAATAAAAGGGAGGGGAAGAAGAGAAGGTGGATAGAAGAAGAGGAGTAGGCCAAGAGACAAGAAAGGAGAGGGAAAAGATACATAGCCGTCCTCAACCCCCCAATGAGTCGTGCGTGTACGAAGAAGAGGGAAAGAAAAATACGCATCTTCTCCTCGTCAGTCTCCTAGACTTGGGCGGTTTGTTGTTAAGAAAAGCGAGGGCAAGATGGAAAAGAAAATAGGGGGAGGTAGGAAGGATAGACATTGGAAATTCTTAGATGATGATGGTTGGTGCGTTATTTTTAGATGGTGGAAATGTCTGCTAGGAAAGAGATTCGAGGTAAGAGACCACCCCCTCCCTACCCCGTGCAAAATATGCAAGATCATCGTTCACTCCCCCCTTTCCTCCCTATCTCAGTAGTAAACTTGGTATGGAGTTATGCATGTTGCATTTAAATTTGCTTGTCTGTTTCCGTTTCTGCTTTTTACGAATTGGATCGATCGCATACGAGACTGGGGAATGGAAAAAAATCTTCAAGCTATATTTTTCTTCTGGGCGTGTCCATGTTCCGAATTTGCCTGCTAAATAAATCCCCCCTTTTCCTCTTGCCCGGTGCTCACTAAACCGACGCCTTCTGTACCTTTGCCAAGATCTTTTCCATGTCGGCGGGGTCACTTATACTCCTTTGCCGCTCCGTCCTCTGCTCGTCTCCGGAGCTGCTGCTGTCGGTCTCGTCGCTACTTTCTTCGCCATAGATGATGTGCCTCAAGACGCTCTTGTCAAATAGCTCTATCACTAAGTGACGGTCCGGTAACCTGTAGTGGTGGCATTCTAGCGATGCTAGGACTTTGCGAAACAGGGCAGGCTGTCGGAAACCTGGGGCTTTCTTATGTCGTAACTGGAGCAGCTCTACCTTGGCTTTCTTATAGAGCACCATGTTGCCTAGTTCGGTCATGAGCTCTAATATACGCCGGTTCATTTCATCTTCCTCCGTAATTTCTACAAGCGGTGGTTCTAGTATAGTTTTCTGGGTATCTAAAAGTGTGATATTTGCCGGAGCCTCGTGTTTCCAGGGTTGGTACGACAAGAATTTAGAAAGATTCGTAGGAACGCAAAGCCCCAAGGACATTCCGAGAGGCGTGGTATTCGATTCCCAACCATGCTCGGAGAGTATCTCCAGCCCGTGCGTAGATCTCGATATCAAACCTAAGACGAAAAATGCCGTACCTCGAAGACTCATAACATCATGAGATTCGGCGATTTTGACAATGTGTTCTACAACATCTGTCGACTCTAAGAACGGAGCTCCAAGTTCCATCGAGCCAACATTTCCAACCGCCCATAGGCAGCCTTTGACTTTGGTGAGAAGCTCAGCATCTTCTGATTGCATGCCGTATTCCCTAATAGTTGAAGCAAACTCTTCGAAGTGGCCCTTGTCTTCAAGTAGTTTACAGCCCTCTCTGGTGCGCGATAGTTCACGGTAGAAATGAGGCGGAACATGGTTGTCTTGATCTGTGTCCAGGTCATCTTCATAGATACTAAGGCGGTGTGGTTGGTCTTCTTGGGTGTCGATGAAAGAACGAGCAAGACTAGCCTCGATGAGACTAACATAAGTATCGTTGCGTCCCAGGAACCAGTCGTCCATTTCATTGCTTATATAGTCTAGGCCATCCAAATAATGATACCCGATGGACGTAGATAGAAATCGGAGTAATAGAGGGGCTCCTATTTCGCCGAGGTGGTCCAATGCAGGGCGACATTCAACGATATATTCCAGCAAGGCCTTGCTATTACAGGCCTTCTCGAGAATTTTAACGGCTGTAGCACAAACTTCGACTTCCGGGTCATAGAGTTGCGTGACAAGAAGCTGAATCGCCCATTTGGAGTCGGAGATAACTTGACCTGTCGGTGTAACTCGCTGCCTCGTCGCATATTTTCGGAGGACGTTGGTAGCATGTATTCTCATGTCCTTTGCTCCAGCTGTCAAGGCTTTCGATAAAAGCACGCGTGGATGGCCCTGTAGGCTATAGTCGAGGTTGGAGAGAAGTAGCTTGATGAGATCCGGCCGTTGTTTAAAATCGACAATGTGATACATCATGTTAAAGATCCGCCACCTCTCAAGCATTTGTAACCCTTTGGGATCGCTACTTAAAACACCGAGCATGGGAAAGTAGCCGCCACACAACGTGTCCGTGAGACGATCTCTGGAGAACATTGGATACTGAGCAGTCAAACCGCTGGTCTGCAAGTAAAAAGGTGAGCACATCTATTTGCATAAAATCCACAATAAACGTTCTTACCGGGTCACATTGAGCCAAACATTCAGCGATCTGCCTAAGCAGCTTATTATCCGTGAGATATTTTGTCCCTTCCGCCGTTTGTAGCAGCGTGTGAATCAGGGCACAGCCAACCCTGACATACTTCTGAGTATTCCGTGTGCTCTTGATCTCGGAGAATTTGAATTTGAAAGGCCGGTAGAAGCCCACGAGTCTCTTTGCAAATTTTGATGCTTTGATAGCTTCTTCTAATCGCTTGCCGTTCATCAGCGGACCTTCTATTATCTTAAGAACAATATCCCAATTCCACTTAGAGGGATTCGAGTGACCAAGGACCCCTGAATCTATTAACAGCTGACGGAATGTAGCATCATCGGGGTTAACCAAGCCGTTGGCTTTAGATGAGTCCTCCGCATGGCCCATGTTTTCTAGCATGCTACTAGAAGGAAGGTAGCCAGCGGTGTAATGTGATGGAGAGGATCGATAAAGTGTCCGACTAACGCTGCTGATTTGGTATACAATTCCCGTCGCATTGAAATGCGCTTCATCTCCGAACTGCGAGGCAGCCGCGAACAATTCTGGGAGTAGCTGAAGCTCACTGCTCCAAGAAGGGGGAAGAATCCTACTAGCGAGCTTGAGAGTCTCGCCAATGAGAAGAGTAGTCTTTCGTTTCAACATGGGATCATCGGTGCCCTGAGCAACCTGAAGTAGACTTGGCATCATTCCCGCTTTAATAAAAATAGCAAGGAGCAATGCCGTATAATGCTCCACGAAGTTCTGCTCGGCCCCGTCGTCCTCATAGAACGTTTCATCCTTGCTCGGCGTCGAGGCCTTCAACGTTGTCACTCTCCCATACGTCGTCAAACGCCTGCCTGCCAGATATGACGTAGCCCACGAAGGAGGTTTTATACGAAGAAGGGAATAAAGCAGGTCGATCACAGTATCACGAACTGCCGGGTTAGGAAGCATCAGGCTTGATATCAAAGAACCGATTGCTCTGAAGTTATACATAGACAAGCTCATAAGCCCTGACCAACTCTTTAAAGCATGAGAGACTGCCTTGGAATTTTGCTTCAGGGCCCCCTCGTACGAACACAAAGCGTCGGTGAAGACGGTAAATAAAACCTCCAGTTCATAACCGGCTCGTAGATATTTCCGCGTATGCGGCGCATCCAGTAGGTAAAGGAAAACTGATGATAGCGAATCCGGAGACTTGTAGGTTCCCTCGGCGAGAGCTTCCGACAGAGGTAGTAAACCGCCAGACGCTACGAGGAGCGCAGGATCGCGCAAGAAGATTTCGGCAAGAGTCTCGATGCAGATCGGACGAAGCCGATCTTCCACTTGCTCAGCGACAGCAGCGATAGTTCTTACTACCGCTCTGGACACTTCACGGACACCGTCTTTCACATCGAGGAATGCACGAACAAACTTGAGAGCCTGCTCACGTTCCACGTCGGCCTTGCGATCTTTGGCAAGAGAGACGACTACCATAAAGTCCGTATTCAAATCACGTATTTTCTTGAGGGATGCGACATCGTAAATGGCGTACCGCAACATTCGATATCCAGCGGCCACAACTTCTCTACTGCCGCTGAGCAGCATAACCTGCATCCTGTCGCCGAATACGGACCAGACTAGGTCATATTTTAGCGTAGGGTGCCTTTTAAAAAGATCTACAAGGTTGTTAGCGCCTTCGACATAGTACTCGGGCGACATGCCCTCGACCTCTAGGGCTTGTAAGATTTCGGCGAGCGCAAAGGTTGGCGACTCCGTAGGCTCATCAAAGTCGGATCCAGCGCCGCTCCTGGATGCGCTCGGAGGGGACCGCAAACCATTTCCATGCAGCAATCCCTCATTTCGATTTCTCGTAGGTGTGCTAGGCGTGGCCTTGGTCCGTTGCGCATCGGTAATCTTCTGTTTCAACTCCTTTATTCTGGTGTTTGAGGCTGTGAGCTCTGCTTCTACCTTCTGACGCTGTTCCTTGGTCTGTTTCGCCTTCTTGGTATTCAAAGCTTCCAGCATATTCTCGCTTCCCTCCTTGATCTTCATCTCGCGACTAAGCGAGTCCTTGAGCGCGTTAAGATTATTTTCAGCGATGGATTCGTCATCCTCGTCGAGCTTCTCGCGCATGTAGACATCAGTTCGGGAACCAGCCCTCGACTGTATCGTCTGGCTGCGTAAATCAGAGCTAAAACTACCCGGTGGCTGAGAAGGGTTCAAGGATGGACCCCTCGGGGCGAGGGTGGTGGTCGAGGAGGCCATATTTCGACCACCATTGCCGGAGATAGCAGGTAGTTGAAGGACTCCATCTCGATCGAGGCTTGTTCGCGAGGTAGCAATAGGAGAGTTCACCGAGTGGGTATTTTGGGTAGCTAACGACTTCTGAGTCGGTGTCGCGGAGGTGCTCAGCATAGTGGCAGACCCGACCAGATGCCCACCGTCTGGGACGAGACCGCAGCGCCACTCATGGAGAGAAGTGAAGTTGTGGTCGAGTGAAATGATGCGTTCTTGTTGGTTCTAATACTAGTATGATAAGGGCGGGCGCAGTAGATCGTGGATTGCGGATTGTGGAGCGTTGATCGTGGGATCGTTGGGATCGTAGCGACTGGTTTCCGAGAGGAATAGGTTAACCTAAGAATTGTTTTTTTTTTCCTTTTTTTTCTTTTGTTCGGTTGACTATGAGACTACACTATGTAGGCAGAAGCGAGAGAAGACGAGAAGCCGGTATGATTGTCATGTCTTACGATACGTTGAGGTTCCAAGGTTGTAGATTGTAGACTGTAAGTTGAAAGTTGTAAGTTGTAAGTTGTAAATTGTAAATTCTATGTTGTAAATCGTAAACCATAAACTGTAAATTGTAAATTGTAGACAATAGTTGGTAGGTACTTCTTCTTAGGTCACTGATTTAGGTACATGATGTACATACGAAGCATGTACAGCGTTCTAGCCTACTATTAATGTTCAGATCCGTGGATCGCTCCATTATAAACTTGGTAACGATAGGTACTCGGTAACATTAGTGGGGCATCAGCGGAGCATAGTTACTTTATCGCCCATGGTTATATCTTCTATCTACCGCTGTAAACCTTCTCGAATGATTAAAAGGAACATGGATTATTGTACTGGTTTCCCCTATCATAAAACGTGATAACTACTTCGTACGCTTTTCTTATATCGAAAATTTAATTATACCAGACGTTATATGATACGTTATGTAGATGTACATATTGATATGAGCTGGATGTAATTATGTAGGTACATATGTAATGTATAATTACTTTATATATGCTGCATCATCGATGAACTATACGTATAAGTGCACTATCATCTTCGTCCAATAGCGTTAACTTTACGTTAACATTTCTTATTCTCTCTTATATGTCTAATGATGATAGATACCTCACATGAACTACGAGCAATATAAATCATATCAGACTTCTCGAGGAGCTCTACCTTATCTGTCTAAAAGTGCAAGAAACATACAGGAATTTTCCTTTGCCCGTTCTGTCTCATAAATACATGTTAACAGGTGAGACCTCTGGGGCTCTGACGAAAACAATAGATGAAAAGAGAGTCAATATCAGACTTTTAAAGGCAAAAGAATATATTATACTTATCCATCTACCCAAGAGGCAAGTTCAATACCAGGTAAATCACCTAGAAAGTGGTAAAACTCCTATCTCAAGGCCCCTTCCTAAATGCGAATATAGACACCAAGGGATCATACACCATATACAGAAAAGACCAACTCGAGATTGCTGCTCGATTGTTTCTTAGATAATTACCTACCTAACATAGAACATTGCTATATCTAGCTTCCTTCTTTGTACGAGTCTTCAGTACTGTTAGCCAACTTATATAAAGTACCTGTGGAAGGTTTCTAACCTCCAAGGAGGTAGGTTAATAAAAGGGGGGAGATAACTAATATTATAATGAATGCCTCATACTTGCTCCTTATTACGAATGTCAAAATTACCCTCTCCAATAAATTCCATTATTCATAACAGCGCAGTAAAATATGTGTCCTTGTAATTACCTGGCCTCTCAAGCTGTTACTAAGTTCCGCTATGTTGTAATTGATACGTTCCTATAAGAGATGCTCCTGATTCCGACTCAGAAGCGAAGTTATAATCATCCTAGACACCCATCTAGGAATATAAGAGTACATTTATCATTTAATTTGAGGCGTTACGAATCTTCTCACTTAGCGTTAACTCCTTATGAATACTTACCCCTAGGTATATGTTCACCGGTACCTATCCCCACCTTAAGACACGATGTCTTCATATTTACCTCCTTCTCCTAGAACAACGGTGCCATGGTAAGGGCTAGCTAGGTAGGTCGTTATCAGCATGTTCTATAGAGTGGAAGATGGAACATGTAGGTATGGTAGTTTATAGACGTCCTAAGCGTTACACGCTGTGGAGTGAGATCGCTACTAACTTACCCCTGATTATGAGCCTCCGAAAATAACATCACCTGCGAAATTAAATGATATCATCGAACAGACATTCTAGAAGAGTTTGTTTAGAAAACTCGAAAGACTCTTGCTAATGAGACAGGAAGTAGTTATCGGCCAGAGAGTGTGCTGTCTACGCCATCAGTACCTATATCATAAAGCGGGCTATACAGGGTAGATAATAACCACGTCGTCGTACGATGAGCTCCAGCTTAATTGCTCAAGGGTTTGATATATATAGATGAGAATGTCCTCGTTTACTCGTTCTAGAGTATGATCCCTTTCACGAGTCCTCGGCCTAATGCACTGTCAGCAAATCAGCCCTAACAAGCATATCCGTGGTCAAGTAGAGCTGTTTCATAGAGTTCGTACGGCTATACTGTCCATATAGTCTTCGATAATATAGAACCCTCCCAATCAGTTGCTGTAGAGTCGGTATAAGCGTGGCACTATCCTTCCTATTGGCTACATATGCCTAGATGTCTATATAATGAAAGGCTAGGAACATGAATGCCACAATTTCCGAAATATAGATAACATAGAAGATGGTATTACTTAGTTACTTGAATAAGTACACACTTACTCGTCCCTTCATAAAGAGCTGGGAATGATCCGTATCGCCTAGAAACTCGTATTAGACTAACTACCCCTAACCAATGCTTTTTCCAGTGTTAAGGGATGCGACGATGTCAATAGATGACCCTTTGCATAAATCATATATCAAATTCTGAGATCTGATTATAGCTGTATTAGCTCAGATAGGGCGCGGGCATATAGGACCTGACTTCAATGACCCGGCTTCCCACCTCACGACCATATGCCGATGAGATATGACCTGTAATCTTCGCCGACCATTATTTTGTCAGACCGAATGCCCTACGGGCGAGTCGAGCTTACATACATCTGGACCTCGCTGGCAGCAGCTTAGCAGATTGGACCGAGAACGATAACCAGGTGTTCTGTCACTCAGCCGATAAATGACATAAGTACGTAAGATGTCATGGGGTTTGATTTCTCCCGAAGACCTCTTGCGGAATGATTCTTGGGGTAAATTTTGGGGGTTGAGTATTATTGTTAGTGACGGATCAAGCGAGGAGGAGTTGGGAGTTGGTTAGAGGGTTATAAGACTATAAATACCCTTGGATATAGTATTATGTAACTATCTAATTAATAACATACAAGTATAAATACATATTAGGTACTTATACTATGTAAGTAAAAGAATATATATATGCCGGTATATTACCGACTGCGGTAGGAGACGGCCTTAAGTCGAAGGGGGGAGTCGGCGGGCTCCGTGAGGACGATAAGTTAAAGTATTCATGTAGCGAGCCGCTAAAATAGCAATTGGAGCGAGCTTCGCAGCGAGCTTACCAATTAAGCTGCTTTAGACCCATCCGGAACTCTTTAATTGGATCCGTTTTACTGGGAACTCCCCTCCTTAAGTTTTTTATTTTTATTTTATTTTTAATTTTTTTGTATAGCACAGGTCTTACTATGCATGTACCATCGAATACTTCTCGTCATCGCTACAATGTATAGAATGTATAGGATGAAACACACTGACTACCTGGTACTAGGTATACATCGCTTGATATTTCGTTATCGATCCTGTTCTTGTGCCACTACTTACCGATCAAGGTAATTCAACCTACAACCTAGACATAGATTTCTAAGGTTCCTCCTATCGGTGACGAGCGGCCGTGAACTCTGCGTTTCTTGTGTGTACCCGCTTCAGGCGCTTTCCGATCTGCAGAAAGCCATTCTGCCATGCTGCCATGCTGCCATGCTGCTATGCTGCCATGTTGCCATATCTAGTAGGATCAGTCAAATCACCAAGACTTTTTTCAACTCTTAAGTCCTGGACCCGGATCTGCGTCGACTACCAATGCCCCTGCGTCTCCATACGCCATACGAACCCCGTTCATATCACGTTCGGGGGGTGGAGGGTCGGTACATGTACGTAGCAGATGAGAAAGCTCTTTGTTGGTGACTCGATGAAGTAGGTATGGAACTTGGGTATCTCCTAGTATCTCCTCATATCTCCAGCTTTAGGGGACCGAGGTGACTTGACTAGCTTTAAGTGAGGCGTTATTTTTTTTTACTTTATTTTAGTTTTCATATAAATATGTACATTATGTCTCTGTCCCTGTGTTTAACCATCCCGTTCATGTGCGTCCTTTTCATCTGATAAAGTGATTCGACTGGCAAGTCATAATCTTATTCTGATCTTCTCTCTTACATGTTTCCAATTGTCTCGATCACCATTGTACAATAATATATACTCATCTTTCAAGTTTTGCGCTACGTTACGCCCAAAACTCTTCCCCCCTTTTTTTTATTAAACAAGGTTCTCGCTATTCCTATAGGTCTCGGATATCGATTCCGACTTATTCACTATCGTCCTCAAAATAATAAATAGCGAATAGAGGATAAGAAGAAGACGAATAAGCAAGAGAAAAAGGAAAAAAAAAAAGTAATTACATTACACACTAATTTGACAATCTTACGCCATGCCAGTCATATCAGCGGCTCGCTACGGAAAGGATAATGTCCGCGTCTACAAGGTCCATAGAGATGAAGCCTCGGGCAGACACACAGTCACGGAGATGACCGTATGCTGTCTGCTTGAGGGGAAGATTGAGACGTCGTACACGGTGGCAGACAACAGCGTCGTCGTGGCCACCGATTCGATCAAGAACACCATCTACATCAAGGCCAAGGAATACCCCGTCAATCCGCCTGAATTATATGCCAGCTATCTAGGTCAGCATTTCCTAGATACCTATGCCCATATCAGTGCCGCCAACGTCAGCATCGCCGTGAAGCGGTGGACGCGCATGGTCATCGACGGCAAGGAGCACCCGCATAGCTTCTACCGCGACGGCGACGAGACCCGCAACGTGGAAGCTCGCATTACCCGACAGGGAATCGAGATCACGAGCGGCATCGCCGGGCTCCTAGTGCTGAAAAGCACCGGCTCGGCCTTCCACGGCTTCGTGCGCGACGAGTACACGACGCTCCCTGAGACATGGGACCGTATCCTGTCGACCGATGTCGACGCCACTTGGAAGTGGAACACCGTGCCCAACGTGGCAGCGGTCGAGCAGGGCGTGTCCAGGTTCGACAAGGCCTGGGAGGACGCCCGTAAGATCACGATGAAGACCTTCGCCGAGGAGAGCAGCCCTTCGGTCCAACACACCATGTACAAGATGTCCGAGCAGATCCTCGAGGCCGTCCCCGAGGTCGCGACGGTCACTTACGAGCTACCTAACAAGCATTATTTCGAGATCGGTCAGTGCATCCATACCATTCTTTTCCGTTCATACTCCCCCCTCGTACTTTTACGAATTTCTAACCCGTTCTATAGACCTGTCCTGGCACAAGGGTCTCAAGAACACCGGCAAGGACGCCGAAGTATACGCGCCGCAATCCGGGCCCAACGGTCTCATCCGGTGCGAGGTTTCGCGCTCTTGAGGAGATAAATGAGGCGGTTGTTGAGCGATGGATAGTAGTATCATGCCTGCCTACCTACCTACCTACCTAACCTACCTACCTCCTAAAGTACGCATGTCTACGGCATAAGCGCGGGTCTGTTTTTACTTTGAAATTTACTTGATTGCCTAGTACCTGTTTTATTTTTATTTTATTTTATCTTATTTTTTTCACTTCTTTTATTCGGTCTGACAAGTCATGACGAGTGGGATTCCGGGCCCGGTTATGAAGTGGTTTACTGCATTGTCGCGGGGAAAAGAGCACGCTTTGCTCATCAGTAGTATGGTCTAGATACCATCCCAAATATACAGATAACCTATACGTTATACCTGGACCGCTTCACCGTCTCGTGATATTTCTTGTACCTATGTATGTTCATTTTTAGGATGTACTTTCGGTCATCGTAGCCGTTACATATCATCGACTACTTGCCATATGGGTTGTCATGAGATATTTTCGTTATATGCATGTATGGTAATATAGTACATGGCAAACGTACATTGCCAACGCTGACCTGGCAATGACCACTTCCCCGACTCCCTCGCCGTCCAGCTCGACTTTCCTTAAAACGCCGACCACCAGAAGAACACCCTCGCTATATCCTCTGCAGCCCCGCATCCCTGATGGCCCTAACGGCGTCCTCCCAGCCCTCGGCACCGACCTGCACGTCAGCGAAGCGGATGAGGTTCTTCTTATAGGGGTGGGCGTCGCCCTCGAAGGCCTTGAGGCGGGCGAGGCGCTTGTCGCGGAGCCTGTTCTTGGGGAGCATGCCGCTGACGGCCTTGCGGAGGACCTCGGCGCCGCCGTGCTTCTCCATGAGCACGTCCATGGTGACGGAGCGGAGGGAGCCGGGGCGGGTGTTGTGGCGGTAGTACGTCTTCTGCCACTTCTTGCGGCCGGTGACGTGCAGCGCCGCGCAGCCCGTCACCACCACGTAGTCGCCGCAGTCCGTCGACGGGTCCCAGATCGGCTTGTTCTTGCCCATCAGGATCACCGCGATGCGCGACGCTAGCCGCCCCAGCGACGGCGGCGTCACGCCCGGCTGCGTCGAGAGCGTCGGGTGCGGCTTCGAGGCCGAGATGTGATGCCATACGCGCGAGTAGGCCAGCTTCGTCTATCGTGCGAGATCTTCTCGTTAGCTTATCCTCCTTTTCCTCATTTATGCGTCTTTTCATCTTCTTTTCTTATGCTGCGTTATTGGTGTCGGGGAGGAGAGGAAAACCCACTAGGCCGATAGTCTGCGACATGGTGACGACTCTCGAGGGAGCTTCAGCTCCTCGTCGTCGGATGGAGGTGTATTGAATCGGATATTCTCTAGCCCCGAGAAGTAGGCATATGTGCGCGCAATTACCGGGAAGCTCTCTGGGACGACAATGGCAGGTTTGTTGGCGTCGAAATTCGCAATTGTAAAAAAGTTCGGCAGGTGTTTGCAGGTAGAATAGACTGAATAGTGTGTAAACGATAGCAGAATTCGATATTCAAAAATTGTCACGTGTTCTAGAAGTACTGTACCGATTAAATTGTAATCTTATCGATAAATGCCTCTTATCAAAAGAGGCCCCGATGACGCCAGAAGCGGGATGTTATGTTTGTAAGTGCTTGGATAGGACTATGTAGATAAGTGCAATTGCGATTTCAAAGCAAGTGCGGTATATTACTTACAATGTACATGCTTTATATTGCATAGGTACTTCTAACACATGGTAGTTATCAAGAATATCCGTACTTAAGCTTACCTACATGTATATCAGAATGTTTAAGAATAAAGTGGATTCTATCGTGTAAGTCAATAAGTCAACTGTTTCCAGTCCATTCTATTATAATTTCTATAACCATATCATTGTCATCCTCAAATTCTCTATCATGAAGCTCTGTTAGTAGTTAGTTGCCCCCCCCCCCCCCTTTTCCGACTTCAACCCCTCTTCGGAATATCATGCTGGGATATTTACAATACTTACATCGTATCCGTATTTCATCCCGTTCTTTTGCAACAAGTGCTAGTTTTTTCTGTCTTGGATACGCTACAAATTCATATTTGCATCGCGACAAGCGAGAAGCTTCATTTTATTTAACCAGACATCCTGTCACTGTCGATCACAAGATGGCGATTCAAAACCAAGTCAAGACTCCCTTCCAGGTCCGTACATCTATCAACTATCTTTATTCTCTTTTTTTTGTGTGTGTTCCAGTCTCAGCACTGTCTGGCCATGAAACCCCGGCACATATACACAGTAGCTCTATGAAAAAGGGATAGCATTAAAAGCAAGAAGACATGATGAGCTAATGAAAACATGAGACATACCTTTTTAGACCCTATTCGCAGTGCCGATGACCTGTGATCACTGCGTCGAATCAGTATCGAGTGCGCTCTATAGTCTTGAGGGTATCACTAAGGTCGAGGCCAACTTAAAGGACCAGCTCGTAGCAGTCGAGGGAACAGGTAAGATGCCCTCATACACGCGCACACATGCACATGCGCCGGCGATCTGGCATAGTCTTAGGTGGCTTATATATCGCCGAGACATGCTAGCCTTAGACTAACATGATCTGCTTCCTAAATAGCTGCCCCATCTGCGATTGTTGGCGCTATCGAAGCCACGGGCCGGGACGCCATATTGCGAGGGTCAGGTGCATCGAATAGTGAGTAGAAGATGACTTTGTTTCCTTGCGTATCGCCTTTGCTATAGTCACGGGCTAGGACTCGTGCTAAGCCTCGGCGGTTATTCTGTTAAGCTGCCTTAGAAAAGGCCTTCTTCTGACACCGTTTAATCCAATTTCCTCGCATCCTATATGATCCCCCCCTTGCGTCCTAGGTCTCGTATGTTCGAGCCCACAACTGCGTCGTTCCTTCAACTAACTAACGCACTTGGAAATCCTTTCAGGCGCAGCTGTGTGCATCCTCGAGACTTACCACCGCAATGAACAAGGTGGTGAGGCATTGGTGCCCGCTTCTGCTCCCGAGGCGGTCACCGAAGGATCAGAAGTGAGAGATAGGGAAGTCAGGGGCTTAGCTCGCATGGTGCAGGTCTCTCCCACGACGACCCTCGTCGACCTAACTATTCGTGGCGTTGCGCCTGGCACGTACTCGGCCAGCATAAGGGAGTACGGCGACCTCAAATTCGGTGCTACGTCTACGGGACCCGTATGGGCGGGCGGGAGCGGCACGACTCAGCCTCGTGGCATCCTAGGAACCGTACAGGTAGGAAAGGATGGTCGGGGTGCGGTCTTCCTAGACAATCCCTTCCAAGTCTGGGAAGTCATTGGGCATGCGATGGTCGTCTCCAGTCAACAAGACAGCGCGGAGGCGTCGTTGAGGAACGACGAGAGCACGGTCGTCGGCGTCATCGCGAGAAGCGCCGGTATGTGGGATAACGACAAGACGGTATGCTCGTGCACGGGGAAGACGCTTTGGGAAGAGAGGAGGGATGAGGTAAAGAAAGGCATGATATGAATATTGGCTTGGCTCGGCTCGACCACCAACCGCCCATTTCCGACTGTACTAAAGCCAAAAAAAAGAAAAGAGAAACTGTCATATACCCATAGAAAGCAAACAGCAGCGGATCGCTAGAGTCAGATCTGATCTTAGCCTCATCGAATCAAACTTCAAACACATTGGTCCTATCCTGAGTGCCATCCCTTCCCCATCCTTACAACCCGACGTGAATGGCGTCTAAACAACTTTCCCTGCTACCGTACCTACCTACCTACCTACCTACCTACCTACCTACCACATAGAGAACTCGCGGAGCGGCTGCTCGGTAGGCTATGCATTTACACTGAGCACCGAACGCAGCAAGTCGTTGCGGAAACGATAGACCGTAGCGGTATCGCGGACGGCAGTTCGTGGCTGACTATTTTGACAGGCCGGCACTTGACGAGGGCAGGGCGTACTGTATGTATGTAGATTGGGACGGCACGACGTACATTAAAATCAGACGACGGCGGCGGCGGATCTACAGTACAGTACACACGTACCCTGTCTGATCCATATCATTCGATCTCCCCTTCGGAATCCTTATTGTCCAGATATTCTATATCCATGGGGTAGGGAGGGGAGGAGGGGAGGGGAGGGTTTTTTGCGGAAGGGGAAAAAAAAAAAAAAAAGAGAGACGCCAAGCGGTCCTCTCCCCGGAAAGAAGACTTGCCTTCGTAGGAATCGTGTGATCTGGTCTGGGCGATGGCACCATGAGGAATCGAACGGCCCACGGTGGCGCCACGCGCGGCCCCGGCTCAATAAGCACTTAAACATACCTACTTACCTACCTACCTACCTACTTCATGAAATACGCTGCTTAATACATACAGTACACTACGCACATGCGATCTCGTGATAAACGACCGCCAAGCATTGCCTCCTTGGGAACTTTGCTACTACAACCGCCGACCGCCGCCCGTCCAGCGAACCCAGCGCTCAAGGGGAAAACGTCCCTCTCCATATTGATGTCAATTGAGGTCGCAGCGACCATCGTCGTTGTCTTGCCCTGGCCCCTCCGGTTCCTTCCTGGAAAGGGGTTTGGGGGTGTAGACGACGTTAGATCTTTAGACACGATGGTTTGGATACGTAGGGGTCTCCCTCCCTCCCTCTCCCTTCCTTTCTGAGTTGGGACGCAGCGGATACCCGTGGGTAAGGGGTTCTTGCAAAGCCATGTCTGCTCTGAAGTATGTATGAAGTGCGTGAACGACTTCGTCGTACATACCCACGCACGCACATACCTTATTATTCCAAATCTGTACTCAGCAACGTCAGGGTTTCTATCGCTGTCAACTTGTGCCTAGGCTCTATATAGCCTTAGTTTCTTGGTGAGGTGCTTACCCTTAGTCTATCTTATGCTCTACCCTCGAAAGAGCCCATCATCGACATTAAACTTACATAGAAACCGTGGCTAGAAGGCCATATTATGAGATACCATCTCTCTCAGGGGTAGGCATGTGAACCCTTCAATGCACGTCCCGTCACAAAAGCGCCCACTTGTCCCACTTAGTGGTGACTGGAAACACGTGGGATGAAGGGAGATGAGATTAGCTTAGACGTCGGGATACAAGAACCTTACGCGCCCATTTCTTCATTACGCCGTAAGGTGACAATCTTCAACGAATCGTCCAAGGTGGGGGATGCAACCACTTTAAGCATGAGAGGGAGCAATTAGCGTAGAGATTCAATTCTAGCATTAGCGTATCCGAAGAACTTGCCTTGTGATTGTGCCACAATGGAAAGACCCATATAGGGGTAGGTACCTTGCCTTAGTCTATATCAATGTTATTGTAAATAGGGTCTAATGAAGCAGTGAAGAATGGGAGGATATTTGTGTATACCAGCATGGAATGCCCACCGTCAATGTCTTTTTGAGGCTCTCAAGATCTAATCGGCTAATACTCGCCAAGGAGGCTAGAACTTAGATGTCATGAACCCTAGGGATGGTTCTTATTCTCTGATAGCATAGACTTTCTTGATATTCGAGGATCGTCAAATGCTTGTCTTGCCGACATCGCCCGCTTTAACATGAAGAACCTGGTCAATAGCAACGGAAACTGGAGCACACGGTTGACGACAGGGAGAAAGCCTCAAACAGGCTGAAAAGAAGCGAGTTTCGTAACGGACTGAGATGCTGGTTTTATCTTACTAGTAAAATTTCTCGATGTACTAATCGAAGTGAGACACGTCTTCTATAACATGAATAAATGGCATAGCATGAAGCCATCTAAATCCCAGGAGCCTATATAGGCATTGTGCTATGCACAGGCGACGAAACAGATATTCTAGAAGTCGTCCTAAGGGGAAAAGAGGAAATAGAGAATAAGACAAGTGTGGCTTTCTGATAAGGTCAAGGTGTTTACGTTTGCATGTACGTGTAAGTGCGTCGTCCGATCGCATCGTGCATATAAAAAATGGCCCGGCAGGCATGAATAATCGAAGCTGTCATTCATCTTATCTCAACCATGGAAGCTATGAGTCGTCACGTTGCACTACTGCGAGTGACGAAGTGTGCTGACGAAGTGTGCTGACAAGTACCGAGGATCGACTGGGCGCGTAGATAGGATCTCGCGAACCCGATTGAGGTAAAAGAGAGGCATGACGATGTGTGCGGATTTCCTATTCCGGGGAAGAAGTTGTTAAAGATGGGATGACATATGGGAGATTACGGTCACATAGTTATTGTAGCGTAGCTAAGAAGCTACCATTGTGAAGGAAGCTTACGACGAGGACGAGGATAAGGACGAGGGTAAGGACGAGGATGAGAACAAGGACAAGGGATATGATTCGATATTCGACGAGGAGAGAAATGTTGAAGAAGTAGAAGAAAGTAGATAAAGTAGGTAAAAAGCATTGACTGGCTCGATTCAAGATTTTAGGCGCCCTTGGAAACGCTTGGAGTCCGAAAACTGTGGGGGAAGGGGACGTATGCCGAACCCCGTCAGCCAATCATTTTTCTTAAATTTATTCTTTGGAACACTTGTTGCATGAGGGGGAGACAGGGGGAAGGGACAGGGTTTGTTTTTTATGCTACAACTTTAAGGGCCAAAACTAAAGAAGATAGTTACAAGATACTGATCTACTTTACATACATATGTAAGTACCTACATACACACATATCACCGCTGAAGAAGTAGCACTACAGGACATAATCACGGATATGTAGGTACGGCATATACGGGGTTCATCATGGTTATATTACGGTAAGCACGTCACGTCCGTCGTCTGTAGCTGTACATATGCTTTTATTACGTATGTGCAGCTGCATATTATTTTAGATACTTTTGCGGGACATTTGCATTTAATAGTCTTCATCTTTATTAATCCTCATCGAAGAAAATCCTCTTGATGATAACTTCGACCATTGAGGGATGTCTTAAGTCTTGACACCTGCTTTTTTTTCATTTTTTTTTTCATCTACGATCCTCCTGTTTTATAAACAACTTCAGAAACTCGTGAGATAACTTCACAACGACCTTGTTAAATTGCCGGCGACTAGCCAATCGTAGGATTGATGGCTTCAAGGAGTCGATCATCAAGCCACCTTATAGACAAATTGGTAGGGCCGTAACACCAAAGGTACCCTCCTCGTAATATACCTGACTTAAGACGAGACAATCCAACAACCATATTGATACGATGTTGTTTTCGTTCAGTCGTAACAGGTCGAATGATGGGTTAAAAAGCCATCTTTCTAATACCAACTTCGACCTCCTGATTTCTTCGTCTCTAATGGTAAAAGAAGATAAATACGCCAACGAGCGAATATAATAAAAAGGAAAAAGATGGACGGCGGCATTCAGTTGGTCCAAGTCAAAAGCCCAAAACCAAGCCCAAGCTCTCGGCTGAGCAGCGAACCCCTTGACCCCTGTATTTACGGTACACATCTCTCATCTCTGGACCCTGGTTTAGCATCATCGTCGTTTTAGACTATCCACTAAGAAGGAACGAGAAAGATACTCTTATGATCTGCAACATTACAATCGAAAGAAGATAAAAAAGAAAGAAAAAAAAAGAGAAAAAAAAAGAAAAGGGAATCGAAGGGGGTGAACATCGTGGAGTACTACGTCGTATGTACGTATACAGCTACATACATACCGCATCATTCCCAGAAGAAGAACCAGCAGAAGATCCGGGTTTTCCTGACCTAGACCTTAAGACCCCCAAAGATACAAGGACCCAAGAGACCCCAAGGACCCAAAAAGAGATTCCCGCCGCCAGTCTTTTCCCGTCCAATGCTTCCGTGGCACTAACATTCTCCTCCTCACCCATTACTGTCTTTTCCGCTTTTCACCCACTCTTAGTTCTTCTGTACGCGCTGGCTTCGTTGTCGTTCATCCACTCATTGATCCTACTCAACTGCAAGTCCTCCATTCTCATCACCGACCCAATTCCATTCCCTTGCAGTGCGAAGAGGAGATAGAAGGAGAAGCTAGTCTACTTACATTATCTACCTAATAACTCTTACCTCATTAATTCCTAAACATCGTCCTTCGTCTGTCGTTTTCCGTCATCTACAATTATATACCCTATAACTACAATACCCAAACGTCTTATTATCTACATAGTCCCACCTCGCTGGCTCGTGGCCGTCGTGCATCTGTACCATCTGTACCTACATATCCCACCAACGACCCCCAACCTTTTTCTTTTCTTTCTTGAATTTTCCTTCCTCTTTCTTACGTACCACACAAGACTTCCAATATCTGTCCCTGCACCAACACCATTGCTACGAGCTAGACGCCGACCGATCCAGACGGGCTGGAGAACCACAGCTAGGCTATCAACCCGAATCTTGGCCGTAAAGAAGAATTTTTCACTGTGGCCTTCGACTCAATTGCCCTGACTAAAAACCTGTTCGACCTCCTCCGGTAACCGGGATAATTATTGTCAGATTATTATTATTAGCAGCGTCTGTATGATCTAGAGGTGATATAGGTATTTGCCGAGAACGGCTTTATTAGGGCTCAGCAGACCAAAGTAGTACGGGCGTTTATTAAAATCCAATTTCCTGGTCTTGGCCGGGACCACAACGTCACAAAAAGAAGAGGGAAAAAAAAAGAAAAGAAGCACTCGAGGGAGGAAACCCTGAGCTGAAATTGATCCTGAAAAAAAGACTAAAGAACGACTCGAAGAAAATCTGGTCACCGAGAACTTGCCGCAAGGAGCGGCCCTTTTCACCTTTGCTTTCTGGATAAAGCAATTGGTACTAATTCAAGTCTTATACCGACCACATAATGTCTTTAAAACAGGTAGGCTACGAGGGCTCGGAGTAGCGAAGCTACGCAGTCGCGGGAAATCAAGTGCTAATCTGAAATTAAGGAAATAGAGTCGTGGGTGTCGGCTCTCAGCCGGTACGATAATAATGAGTTCGAGGAAGCACTGAAAGAATTCGACAGTATCTCAGATACGTCCAAGATCTTATTCAACATGGGTGTCATACATGCAACTTTAGGAGAGCATGAGAAAGCTGTAAGTGGATTACACACACTCTCTCTCTGTACCTCTCATATCCTACTGCTTGAAAGGATGCTAAACAGTTCTGCGCAAAGGTCGAATGCTACCAGAGGGCGATCCGGTTAGATCAATACCTTGCCGTAGCTTACTTCCAGCAGGGCGTCTCGAACTTCTTACTAGGCGATTTCGAGGAGGCACTAGCGAATTTTAACGATACTCTGCTATACCTACGAGGTAACACCATGATAGACTATGCGCAATTGGGTCTGCTGTTTAAGCTATACTCGTGCGAAGTTTTGTTTAACAGAGGCCTCTGCTACATCTACCTGCAACAGAAGGAAGCGGGCTTACAAGATCTGAACTACGCGGTGAAAGAGAAAGTCGTTGAGGACCATAACGTCATTGACGAGGCCATTAGGGAAGAAGCTGAAGTAAGGTCACTGCGATGTCTTGTTTTCATATATGGCGTTAACACGTTCGTTTCTTTCAGGGTTATACCGTGTTTTCTATTCCTGTTGGGGTCGTGTATCGGCCCAACGAGGCCAAGGTACGGAATCTGAAGACGAAAGATTACCTAGGCAAGGCCCGTCTAGTAGCTGCGTCCGATAGGTCGAACGCGTTCACTGGATTCGCCGGGTCAGAGATCAAGAATGCTGGGAGAGCGGCGGAGAAGGACGACCGCCCGTCGGATAACATCTCCTTCGCGGCCACGAACCTGGTCAAGCCCGGCCTACAGAGCAGGAGACAGCAGTCGGAGCCACCGGCCGCCAGCCGCAACGCCTTCCCACCGACACCGCCACCCGAGAACGACAAGCCGAATAACGCATCGTCTTCATCTACCATGAGCCGTGGCGCTTCCGTCCGCAACGGCCCTAAACCTATGCCCGCGCGCCTCAACATCCCTGAGTCCGGCAAGTCCAGCCGCTACGACAAGACGAGTTCACCACGCAGCGAACGCAAGGCTCCTTCGCGCGCCGCGTCAGAGGTCCGGTCTCCCCCGCGCATGAGCAGGACCCGCCGCTCAAGGAACGAGGATGACGGATACCCGGACGACGTGTACGATATGTACAATGGCAACGGCGGAGGAGCCGGAGGCGGGAATAGACGGCGGAATCAAGGGCGTTATATTGAAGAAGAGGAGGAGGACGGGAGCGACTACGATTCGTTCGACGAGGGTGACTTTGAGATGGTCTCATCGTCGAGCCGACGGCCCGGGGGATCGTCCGTGGCAGGGTCATCGCGGGCTGGATCAAGGAGACCGGATATCCGTAAGGTGCGGATAAAGGTGCACGCGGAGGATGTGCGGTATGTGATGGTGAATTCGACGGTGGAGTTCTCGGAACTAGTAGACCGGATCCGCGACAAATTCGGGCTACGGCGGCGCTTCAAGCTCAAGGTACGCGACGAGGATGCGCCGCAGTCATCGGAGATGATCACCATGGGCGACCAAGATGATTTCGATGTTGCTATGATGAGCGTCAAGCAGCAGGCGCGGAAGCAGAGGCAAGATATCGGCAAGTTAGAGGTAAGCGGGCTTTTTTGTGCCCCTGTTCCTATTTTCTCCTATTCGCTCTTTTTTTCACTGTGGTTTGAATTTGACTAACGGGAACATTACAGATATGGGTACAAGAGATTTAGAACATGATTGTGTTTTTTTGTTTTTCTTCTTTTTGAACCCCCCTTTTTTAATTCCTCGTGCGCAGCATTACGACTACAAACGATACCCAACCCAGCATTGCGATCTGACTTCATACGATGTAATGAATAACTACTGCTACTTACATCCTAGAATATTCTCAGCTTACCCTTCATGATCTTTTGCTAGGTGTTATTGAAATGCATTATACCATGTTCTCTTCTCTACCCCCAACCACCATTTACTACCTATTCCTACCTAAGTATTCTTTTCACCTTTACAATGCCACGTATACTCCCTTGAGTGGTCTTTTTTTCCAGCCTGTGTCGATGGGTGTTTTTGACGTGGCTCGCGGAATTGGTTCCGGGGTTGTTTCGTCGCAACGCGTTGCTGCGAAACGAGACGCGCAACAGTTTCATCATGGGAGTCCTCCACTCAACTTTACCGGGGGGACACTCCGGATACTCATAAGACGGGGATCATCTAGGCAACCATTCATTGAGCTAAATAACCGCCGTCAAACTATTCCCCAGTGTCATCTTATGGTATTGGATATTCCCATCATACGACACGACTTAATGACAACTCGTCCTCGTCCTTTAAGCTCATCATACATCAGCATATAGCTCCATCTAGATTTGGATAACCAGCAAATGGATTTTACAGCCGATCAAGTGGTGGATGGAATGGCGTATATAAGATCTAGCCGAGACCTTTCTCTGTTCTCTCTTTTCTTCATAGAGTCGCTGTCGTTGACATTGATTTGATATTCATGTTTTCGACACGTGGGCTCAAAGCTACAAATGATAGGTAGTTTTTCATCGCTTTGGTGAACCACTTTGACGCACGCATAAAGAGAAGGCCGGGAGAGGAGAAGGGGTTGTTTCAATTATTTTTTTGCGATAGGAGTATAGGAGTCGAGCCGGTTTGAGAGACTCGGGAGATTAACCTGATAGACAAAAGTCCCGCTGAGGACTAGTAGTTCCATGACTGAATACTTTGTTCCCATCCGTGCCAGACTTAGCTGGTAATTTAGACGATTACTTAGAGAACAAACTTAACCAACGTATTATTTGAATTTTCAGATCTACATCCCTTAACTAATATGGTAACAACATCAGTAACTTGTATCTTCCTCGATTAAGCGACAATTCGTAACTGATGGATGTAGCTAAATGAGATACTAGACTTGGGCGGATAGAATCGCGTGTTAACCCCCAAAACCCGACTAGGAGAGTGAGCTAGATATTTGTAGAACGACCATTCTCTCACTGCGTCAATACCTATTCAAGATACCAATCGTTTATAAACATCATGTTACTTTTCAGGACCTAGACCACAACATGTAATGCAGAAACCAATCTATCTCCCTTCTCCCCCCTTTTCCAGAGATTTCATGCAAGCATCTCGGCTGAGACAATGGGACGTTGTCAAGCTGGTAAGTTGAAATCTTTCATTTACCCTCTCCGTGTCTCTTTTTTGGTTCAGGTGTAGAATGGCCAGGGAGGAGACCAACTAGGTAGTTTGGTAGGTAGCCACCTTCTAAGTCAACGTCTTAGCTGTCGTCATCGTCGCTAGCTCGTCCGCGCTCCTTGCCGGCACCAGTACCTACCTACCTACCTACCTAACATCCCGATCCGAACGCCGGCTGGCATCCCTCGCCGCAGTAATCGGCCGTCGATCCGCACCAGCCGTTTCTAACGTCTCGAGGTCAGATGGGTTTTGGCAAATGGAGACCTAAGGAAAGGAAAGAAAAGGAAAGGAAAGAACTAACGCTGAGCAACAAGTCCCATACTCCGACCCGTCGCAAGTGACCCCATCGCCGCAGTTCCCCTCGGCCGATACCTCGAGCGGCGTAGCCGTCGCCGTCGCCGTCGCCGTCGGTGCGCTCGCGCTGCCGGGACCGTTCGGGGCCGCGGGGACGGGGGAGGGAGAAGAAGAAGAAGAAGGAGAAGAAGAGGCACACGTGCCGAAGTCGGGCTGGCAGCTCGCGCCGCAGTAGTCGACGGAGCCGCCGCACCAGTTATTCGCGGAGCAACCTACGCACGGGGGCGGGGCGAGGGGGAGGCAGGCCTCGTCTTAGCCGGCTTGGACGAGATAACACGCGGTCAAGGCAGGTAGGAGGAGGAGGAGGAGGAGGGAAGTGCCGGGGATGCGGTGGTACATACAGTTCCCGTACGCGGACCCGGCGCACGTCACGCCTTCGCCGCAGCGGCCGTCCTGGCTCACCTGCAGCGTGCTCGTCGGGGCGGCGGGGCCGGTGGTGGTGGTGGTGGTGGCCGTGGCGGTCGGCGTGGCGGAGTTGAGGCAGGACCAGGTGCCGGTGGGGGCGCGGACGGTGAAGCTGTACTCGGGCACGGGGCCGGAGCCGGGGCGGTACCAGTTCTCGGGGGGGTCGCCGAGGCACTGGCCGACGGTGACGCTGCGGTAGCCGTGGCGGAAGAGGGAGTCGAGGATGTAGTCCGTCAGGTTGTAGACGGTCTGGTAGTGGATGTCGTGCTCGATCTCGAGGTAGCTGTCCTCGCACGGGCTCGAGCCCTCCACCGCGTCGTCCCAGATCTCCTTGCTCACCTCGATCTCGCCCGCGTCGTCGTGCAGGTAGCCCTCCGTGTCGAGGTCGAAGAAGACCGCGTGGTAGCCCAGGCTCGCCAGCTGCGTCTGGCACGCCGACGGACAGATGGAGTAAGGCGGCCTGTCGATTTTTTGATTTAGCACCGGTTCTACCCCCCTTTTTTCTGAGGCGTTTTTTGTCTCTGTCTAAGAAAAAAAAAGGAATAAAGGTAAGGTGAAAGGAGAGATGGATAGATGTTGAGCGCAAACCTCATGTATGTCGGGAAATAGCCGAGGATGTCGTTGAGAGCTATCTCGTTCCATATCATCTGGTCCCGGAACTGGCTCGTGGTCAACTGGCTGTAGTTCTCGTGCGACCAGGTGTGGCTCGCGATCTGGTGCCCCTCGGCCGCCATTCTCTATCTTCTCGTCAACCTTCCCCCCTCACATATTCTCCGGGTCGGGCGCATGTCATATTACCTGGATCACCGAAGCCCAAGCGTAGTCCGGGTCGTTGATCTGTCCTTTGCCAAGATTGTTACCGGTGATGAAGAATGTCGCTTTCGCCTCGTATTCCTGTCTTTGCGTTAATGCCGGTTCGAGAGTGACAACGGGGGAATAGGGGTAAATGGAGGTACGTACGGCAAACTTGTCAAGAAGGTCGTTGGTGTATTCCCAGGGACCATCGTCGAAGGTGATGGCGATATCTCCGTTGTTCACGCAGTCGTATATGCCAACGCCGCCGTATTGTACGTCGCCTAACTTCGTACGTGCGACGGTCGACGTGTCTGCGCCGGTCGGTTTCTGGTTCCCGTCGCATGCCGGCCCGTAGTTGATCTGGCAGTCCGGAGAAGTGCAGTAGTCTTCCCCTGTTCCGCAATAGCTGTAATGATGTTAGGATATCATAGACCGATAGCGAGGAGGCAGACAGACCCTTCAGCCGAGCAGCAATAGCCGGCCGCACAACTTCCACGCGTACCGCCGCATCTGCTATTTCTCTGCCGTGTTTCTAATACACTCCGTTCTTCATGTTCTCGGCTCCCCCGAGCCTGTAGGCCGCCTGTTCTCTGCAAAGTCTGTGTCTGGCTCTGCCATCTCCTTCTGCCCCTTAACTCAGACAAGAACCTCCGAGCCCCAGCGAGCTTCGGTATGCTATCAAGATCGTCCGGGTCTGCGTGTGCAGTGGCTTGACTCACGCAGGCGGCCACGACAAAGGCATTCCACCAGCGCATCGCGACGACGAGTACAGTGTAAGCCTTACCTACCTAGTATAAAACGAGTGTCGACCTATAGATCCGCAAGTGACAACGAATGTTGCTACAGCCAAGGAGAATAAGGTGAAGGGACTGGGGAGCCTAGTTATCTTAACGGGTATCCTAGCCAAGCCCGTTGATCAACATGAGTCTGGATGTCGAGTATATAAGGACCACGCGTACTCCAAGGCCATTAGCAGATGACGGGACCCGACAATAGAAGAGAAGAAAAATAAGAATCAAAAAAACAGATCTTGGGCAAGCAAAGCACATGGTTCGTAGGGCCGGAACTTGGGTAGTCCTACGATGGAGGCACTGTGTATATATACCCGGATGCTACCTTGGCACGCAGACGAGCTGCATCGGCGAAGACCTGCCATAGGAACGGTATTGTAGGATTGCCCATGTCAAGTCACAATATAAGTTCGGCCATTGCATCGTCGTAGAAAGGCTCGACCTGCCAGAATGCTGCCTTCATCACGTAAAAAGGGCGAACACGAGGTCGTGGTGGGAAAGCGTCCGGCCGACATTGGGCGTTGGCATCTCATCTCATTAGCAAATATTTCCCCCCCTTTACGAGGAGGATACATCACATCAATACCCATGCCCGATGCTCCCATCCCTCCCCCTATTCTTAGCCGCTAGCCGCGATGTAAAGATGGCGTTAGATGAAGAGTAAGAGTCGTGAGATGTTGCGCTAAGTAGTATTTCCTTTTTTTTTTTTTTTTTACCCGGGGAAGAACGAAAGAATCTTCCAATTCATGTTAAGGAGATAGATCTTCACGTAGACTCCCTAACACTGCCGTCAATAGAACATACGCCACTTTACCAGGGACATCATCCATTTTTTTAAATAAAAGAGGCCTTCTCCCAAGATCAGCCCCTTGCTCAATCGGGAAAAAAAAAAAGAACGCCTGGTCATCCTTCCCCGGACGGCGGCAGCGGCAAAGCAAAAGAGTCAAGAAGTGTGTGTTGTACCTAGATAGATAGAAAAAGCGACGCCAGGAATTAAGGAAAGCCGATCCGCCTAGAGAGCTCGCCTCGTTCGTCCCAGCCCCTTCGAGTAATACCTCGCGGCTGCAGGAGACGAGGCCCTCCCCCTCACCCCCCCCCCCTACCCTAGAGGAGTTGGAGATGTATACCGACCTTACCTTACCTTACCTACCTAGGTTCCCTTATATTAAAGCGAGAATATCCTAAAAGCAACCTGCCATCTCCATTGCATCGCATTACGTATTATATCCCATCCGTCCCTCGCCGTCATTAACAGGTAGCCGTACGAGACCCTTTCCCTTTTCCTTCTCTTAACAATCCTTTCTTTGATGAAAATTTTTTTTTCTCTTTTAGAAAATAAAAATAAAAATAGTTTACATTAGTAAACGAATGAAAAGAAGAAGAAGAAAACAAGAAGGAGAAAAGAGAGAGGATAAAATTATTTAGATTAATTCCGATGGATCGTTACCTTCTCCTACCCCCTTAGGTAGGTACGGTAGGCTCCCCTTCATCGTGCCTCGCCAGACCGACCTCGACGCACACCTACTCGTCTACCTCAGCCGGCGATCGCGCGACTCGTTTGGCCTGGACAGGGTAGGTAGATCGTCGAGGAGGATGACGAGTCACGGTAGACTCGCTCCGCGGCAGTAATTGGGGATACTCTTCGGTGGATGAAGGGGGGTTTTTTTCTTTTCCATCCTTGTTGCTAACGCGAGAGGGAAACGTGTCGTTGCTTTTTCTCTTTTATCTGGTATAGGTATCCTGCCCGTCCGAAGCTTTGACTTAGGCAAAACAGGTACCTGTATGAGCTCTTAGAAACAAGCGGCTCATACAGGTATCGTTCATTGGCGGCTTCTGTCCAATATTTCAGTTTTATAATATTTCCATAAATCAAACCATCGACTATCCTCTGCCCCTCTGTAAAGATCAAAGCTATAATTGTAGGTTTATGTCTGTTAGTATTTTGATCAGGTGGCCTAGATCTAATTTTGTATGAAAAGAAGTGATTATTCATAACCTATAAACACTCATGGGAGACAAATTGATATAAATCCATGGTATCCGTAGCAGGTACCCATATCATATATTTCATAGACTCGTCAATCGAGCTAAGCTCGACAATAGACAGGGGAGAGCGAGTATTCTCAATTACTATTTATTCATAGATAGCTTATTATTTTAGATATTTTCCATTTTATACAGATCACTTCGTACATAATGCGTCCTTCATTACACGATCGTAGCGGAAAGAGATACGTATATATGGTCTCTGTTCTCTTGCCGAATACGTGACATAAACACCCTTAGAGGGCCTCTCCCACGATGTTTCCGATGGCCCCGCCGATCTCCCCAAAGAGCACGCCCTTGAAGATGGATTCGCCCATGTCCTCGATCCAGTGACCCGTCTTCTTTAGCCGTTGTTTCCAGAGCTGTTGGTCTTTGGGATCTAGGTTTTCCCACGACGTGGCGGGACCGTGAACTTCCTCGTCGTGAATTCCAACATGAAGGGGGGGATATTCTTCAGAGTCTGATTCCCCTGCCCCGTGTCGAATCACGACTGGCTGACTCTGCGAATTGACATCTGATAAGAGGTCCATAATCGACTTTTCGGTAGCCGCAGACTCTTTTCGTAGTGGCTTCGTCCATGAAGTAGGAAGATAGGGCCTGATACCAAGGATGGGCCTACTAATATCTTTCGCCTCGAGGAATGTCTGCCCGATGAGTGCAAGTATAAGTATTACAATGGTAAAAAGTGTGACGGCCGTCACCGGTGATTCGCCCCTGGATTTTAGCGCGACCACATAGCGCGATGAGTTCGAGGGCGCCCCTTTCTTATTATTGTCAGATTTCCCGACGTGCTTTTTGAGGGGTATGCTGTGTACAACTGTTGTGAAGCCCACACCGACGCTGGCCAACTTGACGGAAAGCTCCGCGCTGGTTTTTGATGAGGATTTTGACGGTGAACATGGAGCAAATGAGAGTCCGGTTATATTTGAAGGATGAACGCTTCTGATTACTTGGAAAGGCGCCAGGTTTGACAAGATATTGACGCTCGCGGCGGATTTATGTTCCAGAGTAAAGAGTGATATCGAGGCATCGTTTCCAGCTACCGCGACAACGAATTGGGTATCATCTTGCTTGTCCGTCGGAGATGAGGTTGGCGTCAGGTTCTGCACCGCAAGACCGGTAGCCTTGGAGATACCCTTGGGTAACTTGGCCTGAATCGTTCGCTGCGCATCACTGTCTCGTTCCTTAGAGGGCAAGCGGTAGCCGTGAAGGGCCACCCCCTGGGAATTCGGCCTATTCACGACTGTGATCAAGAAGCCGGGCGTCAAGTAGCGCAGAGATTTAAAGGACGCCTTAGCCGTGGTACCTTCATCTGGGGTGATCGTGTAGACGCATCTCGGGTCGGAAATCTCCTCCTTGGAGACTTCGACAGTGTATATTTTGTGATCGTCGCAGTATGCTAACTGGTACGTGTCGGGACCCGTCTGAACGACGTCCAGGTCCATCGCTTCCTTAGGGATATCTAGCCTACCCCGTGATTTCCACCTCCCACCTCCTGAACATGGTACATCGAAGAAGGCAATCTCTGGTTCCTTGGATAAGCCAGTGGCGGCGACGCCTAGTTGTGCGAGATTTTCGTACGGGTGGGACAAGCGGAGGAGTCTTTGGTAGGCACTGGCGTCCTTATGCACGAACAGCGCATCGCGCGCGAGCTCGGAAATCCTTACACCGCTAGTCTTGGCCGCCTTACCGAGTTGGTTGATGCCGAAAACACGAAAATGGGCATTCTTTCCCTTCTTTATCTCCTCCGGGCTCGAGTTGACACCGGCGAAAATAGTCGAACTCTTATCCTTTCGAGAACCGATGGTAAGGGTCGTCACGTTATCTTCGTTGGGGCTAAGTTCGAGTTCGGTTATTTGCGAAAGATCGTTGGGGTTGGACGTGTCGAGGACGGTCTAATATGTTTGACCGGGTTAGAAGATGACCGAGATATTTGTGCGATACGATGCGATACGATGCGATATAATGTAATATGAAATAATAAAAATTCTTACAATTTTATTTCCAACGCCATTCCGTCCCGGACCGCCGCCTCCTGCGACGATGAGCCGGTTGGGATCCGCCGGGTCGAAGGCGCAAGAATAGAGAGGATAGGAAAGGGTGATCTTAGCGCTAGGAATGCGGTTCGCCATCGTCACTTGAAATAATGAGTTTGATTGGGTTTAATTGACTATTGGTAGAAAATAAGAAAAGAGAAAAGGGGGTTTTTTTTTTGCTACCTTGGCAAGTTAGGCGACATGTTCAAATGAACATTGATGTTGATGATAATGATGATGATAATAATAATGATGATAATAATAATAATGATATCATGTATTATTTATTATACGAATAAGTTGAAGTGAAGGTTAAAAAAGCAAAGCAACGGATTATTGCATCCAAGTCCCCGGGTATCTTCTACTATGTACGTATATAACCATATAGCCAACTAGCAGCTGCCCTAGAATTTTTTAAGTTCTATTAGTATTACACGTACTTCGTAGTTCCCGTAGGTAACGGCCACTATATTCTCTAGGTATGTATGTACTCTAGGTATTATGTAGACCGCAGCTGCAGCCCTGTTTGAGAGCTGCGACTGCAAACAGACATCCGCCACGTTGAACCCCTGTTGAATGTTATCTAACTATTTGTTACTAGGTATCTACTCCGTACATACATGTACTTTGAATGCTTACCTCACATACTCCGTACATACATAGTAACTTATAGTACGGGTTAATAGCGGTTCACCTGCAAGGAATAAAACTCATCTCTTTCCATCTCAACCTCTACCAAACCATCTCAACATTTATACACCCTTCACTCTACATTTGAATAGTATAGGTTGAATATGCTAGGGTACTTACATACATATGTAGGTACACATGCACACATCGATCGTTCATCTATATCTCATTCCATCGGTGTCCACTCGGTACTCAAGACATCACGAGCGAATACTGTGTAATAGACAACCTCAATTTCTTATAGCCTACCCTGTGTAAGATATATATGAAGTAGCCTACCTACTTTAGGTACATACTTAACACGCCGCAACGATACGATCTCGGTTTAAAGGAGGTAGGTAAAGGACAAGACAAGACAAGACAAGATAAAATTAGGTAAACGGTTCCGTCCTACACCTCGCCCAGCGCAAAATCATATACCAGGCTCCATCTCGCCTTATCGTCGCCCTCGCGTGGTACGAACCGCACCAGCAGCTCGTCTTTGACGGCGAATACCGTGTCGTCATTGACGTGCGTGTCCTCCGAGTCGAACACCTGCGTTATCACCGTCCGGAAGCCCGGCGCGCTGACCATGAAGTGCACGTGAGCCGGCCGATACGGGTGCCGATCTAGCAGCCGTAACACCCGCGCCGCCGGTCCGTCCAGCGGCAAAGGGTACGCCGTCGGCTTCATGCAGTATAGCGCGTACCCTCCGTCCTTATCCGTTCGGAACCGTCCTCGTAGGTTCATGTCCGGCGCCTCATCGTCCTGTTGCTCGTATAGCCCGTTCGGCCCCGCCAGCCACACGTCCACCGTCGCCCCCGGCACCGGTGCCTTCGTGCTCGCTGACACCACCCGTCCGGACACGTGCGCTAGTAATGGCGCTGCCTGCGCGTACCACGCCGAATCTGGCTGCGCTAGCACGATGCTGCTGCCGTTTGGTAGTAACGGTGCGTTTGCGCGATAGAACGGTCCCAGCACCGCAGACGGTGTCGCGTCCAACTCACCTTTGGCGTCTAGGAGCAGCTTGGATGTAATCTCATCAACTAGTGATTCTAAGCCTAGGATGTCGCATAGGAGGCCTGTTTCGTTGCGTGTATCGGTCGACATGCGGCCCGCCTCGTTTATCTAAGGCGATGGAACATGTCAACATCTTGGGGGTCCTTTTCCTGATCCTCACCCGAGATACATGTTGGGCCTCCTCCTGAGACAGGGTGTATATGGATTGCGGGTAGATAGGCTTACCAGATCAACCCCTATCGTCCACTCGGCGACTGTCAAATCCACTTCCCGCGCAAAGTCATGCAGGTGCCGCAGCAGGCTTGGCATGATCTGCTTCAGGCGCGGATGGGCCTTCGGACCCGTCGCCGCGATGACCTGATCTGTGAAGTCCGGATCATACTTTACTTTTGCTTTTGTAGCGTTCCCATTCATATTTTCTGCTTCTTTCTTTCTTTCTTTCTTTGGGAATCTTGGTATGCGTCTTGTCTTGCTCGGGTGTCTTATTGGCTACCTCTGAGGTGATATATGATGGTAAGTTGATGATCGTTCTGCGGCCCGGAGACTACATCGCGCCGGAGACTTACACGGAAGAGAAAGTAGGTGGAGTTGAAACATGCCATGTAAGTGTATGTTTTCTTTTACGATATATATGCGTAGCGAGTGATCGAATAACGCGTACAGGTCATACTTATATGTGTACGACTAACGATACCGTCGCACCTCGGGAACGACAAGTGTTATTATGTGTCACTAATAGACGTAAGCAAGGGCAGACACAGAATAAAGCTACGTGAACCAACCGTTGTGCTCTGCTTTCCCGGAACTAGACGATATCTTACAAGCTTTCCCCCCCTGGGAGCATAAAAGACGTGGCAGCGACAACATCAGGGTTCACGATAAACTTTTTTGGCGTCTACTTACTTCCTTGTTCCCTCCCTTCCTTCCTCGCCTCCTTTTCCCACGTTAGAAGCTACCTATCTCGTAGATAGGCCCTTCGCATGCGATTGCAGTAAAAGCGTAGGTACCCGTCGTCCGGATCTCGCGGATCCAGGAAGGTTTGCTTATTACTTAGAAGCAAGCAGCCATAGACGTAGTATATGTAGCAGATGCGTAGCAGTATATCTATCTAATCCCCTCCCCCCTTACTCCCTCCGCGTGCGCGCGCGCGCGCCTCAGACCTCTCTACACGCCACGACCTCGCGCTCGAGCCTCCGCGAGGAGGAAGGAGGACTCTCGGCGCGATGGGGGAACCCATGCTTAGCCCCAGCCCTCAGCCCGCGTATACTTGCTTTATAATGATATATATATCACACACACACATACACACATACACACAGAGAAAGAGAGAGAGAGGGACGTAGAAAATTAGGGCCCGAAAGGGTAGATAGATAAGGCCTACAGTAGGTAGGTAGCTAGCGCGCGCAAACATGCACATGCAGCGAGGAGAGATACCTACCTAGCCAAGCCGAGGAAAGCCAAAGCCAAAGCCTCCCCCTTATATTTTTTTTATTTTTTTTATGACAGAAAAGAAAGGGGGAAGAGAGGAGGAGGGGGGGCTTTCGGCTACGGCTCGACGCATCGGCCCGGTTAGGAACAGCCTCATCCTCTTCCCCCTTCCCCCTTCGCCACCGCTCTCTCACACACACTTTCAGTTCTCAGAAATGACGACACACAAGAACCAAAAAAAAAAAAAAAAAAAGACTCCTAGGTCACGATAACGACATCCCACGTGAATGGCTTAAATATTTTTTTTTAAAGAAGTCCAAGCCTTTTACCTCTTCCCTTCTTCCTTCGGCATCTCTTTCCCGCGTCCGGTCTCGCCGTCTCCTACCCTAAAAACCCCCCCCCGCGGCTTGCTTACCTACCTACCTAGCTACGGTCCTACCTAGGTACATACATGAGTTGCGGCTCGGCGTTCGCTTCGCGCGCCCCATCTTCTCCTTCCCCCGGGGGAAAAGGGGGTGTTTAGTGTAGGTACTGTGTATGTATGTATGTGTGTATGTATGTATGTATGTATGTATGTATGTGACGAGGCCTAATTTTACTTTTTTTTTTTTTTTTTTTTATAACTCTACCTCTCGGTATTCTATTCTGCTGTGTTCTGCTGTGTTTTGTTCTGCGCTGTTCTACTATCCCCCCCATTGCGCCCGTGGCTCGCTTAGCTTCGACCGGCCTGCGAGTCCATGTCGCCACGGCATGGCATGGCATGGCATGGCACGGCACGGCACGTGCTAGGGAACGCGACGAGGCGAGACGGGTATTGGCAGGTTAAGAGGTAAGTAAGTGTAAGTAGGTAAGTAAGTAGCGCCTGTTGGTAGGACACAGGTCAGGTCACCTTAGGTACCTAGGTATGTAAGGGTTCGCCGCGGGACGTTCTCGGGGCCTGGTCCGATAGGTGGGTAGTGAGGTAGATGTAAGCTACGATGAAAAATCATTGGTTGTAGGAAAGGAAGAATCTCTTTTTCTTTTTAATCTCCTCTCTCATTCTGTACACAGAGAGAGACACACATACACACACACACACATACACACACACATACACACGCACAAAAGAAAAGAAAAAATTTTGTGAGCCGCCTCCCGCTATGTAATCCCCTAGAACATGCATGCACCGACCATCCTAACCTATAGAACCGGCGCAAATCTTATCCGTGTAACTCCTATTAGAAACAGACACCTCGATCGCCCCCCCTCCCTCCCCCTTTTTCCTTCCCCTATGTACGAAAGGTCATGGCACCACGCGCATACTTCTCTCTAATTTATTTACTCTCTGAGGATCTTCATGGCATCTTCGAAGTCTCCGTCCTCAACGGTTTCCTCGGCCGTGTCTTCGACGGCTTCTTCGTCCGCGGCCGCCGCCTCCTCCTCCTCCTCCTCCTCGCCTTCCGTATCTTCCGTGGTCTCCTCGTCCGTGGTCGCGCTGCTCCCGCGCAGGAGACCTTGTATATCTTCTTCGTCTATGATGCTCTTAATGCTGCCCCTCTTCACCCCCATCAAAGTCTCTTGCCTGCCCTGCTCGATCAGGCGCTCTATCTTCAGCCTGTTCCCGATGAACTTGAGCTTCGGGAAGACGCTCTGTTGGCCCTCGTGCAGCATGCGCGCTAGGCGGTCCGCGTCGGGGTCCGATAATATGTTCCAGAAGTCACTCGGCTGAGCCTGAGGCCAGACGGTAATGGTGCCGCTGAACTGTTGCAACCATAGCTGAGACCAGTCCTGGCCAAGCGGCCGTGGTAGTAGTTCCAAGTGTTTGAGCACCTTGAGCCACTTGGTTAAGTCTAGCTTGATATATTGCTCTGTTGCTGAGCCGAGGTAGCCTCCCCGCCAACCACGACCTTTCCGGTGAGTTACCGGAGAGCCCACCGTTCCTCTAGACGAGAAGAAGAAAAGGGAGATGTGTGGGTTGACCTGACTGACGATCGTGAAGTTGACGTTGAAATGTAGATTGAGTGCCTTTATAGGGATGTCGGTCCGTAGGCTGCCATCTTTCCACTTGTGACCGAACGAATACGGAACTAAGGAGCCGTCTTGAGTCTTCATCATTAAGACTACCGGGTTTTGTATCCCGGGAACGGCGGCGGACGCTAATACGGCCGACCATATTACACAGTCAGGAGAAGTGAGGTAGTTACAAAGAATGGTCGGCGAATGAGGGTCGGCTGGGACGCAGGATACGTTCAGGATGCGTCCTGTTCGCTGGTAGGCTTCCCTAAACGTCATGGAGCCGCGAGACCACCAACTACCTTGACGAGCCCAGTCGACCGAGTCAAATCTTGCCCCAGTCCTCCACCATCTAGGGAGCCAAGTACTAATCGGTTCCGAGCAAGCCTTGATTTTGTGTGCTAAGGCGGGCACTAGTAATTCCTTTAGTTCGTCGTTGGTCCGCGTCGCAACGAGGGATGCTACCAAAGCGCCACCGCTAGTGCCGGTAATGACATCCGGTATTAGGTCTGCCTCGAGCAACGCCTTCACGACTCCAAAATGATAATATGCGAAGGCAGCGCCACCAGATAGACAGAGAGCGGTGCGTCCGTAATTTGCGTGCATTCGTTTGAACAAGGCACGCTTATCGTCAAGGGATAGCTGTTTGGTATGGACTAAGAACTCGGTACTTTTCTCCACTAGAAGCATCTTGTTAGTCCTGTCGTGTTATCAATCATCGCTGGCTCCGGGAAGGAGTGTGACGAACCTTCGTCTACAAAGTTCTGCACTAGATTCTTTGTTCCGTAGTACGTCTCGCTGTAGAGCCTCGGATTCTCGACTCCGACGAAATTGTTCTTCACGCAGGCTTCCGTCAAAGCTTTGAGCTCTTGGATGGTCTTGTAATGTTCGCCTTGACTCGGCACACTTCCATTCCTATACCCAGGTGCGCCTGCGCCTTTTGCTTCTTGCGCTTCGGCAGCCCTCCGGTGTCTACGAAGCTGATCCCAGACACGGCGCACCGTCTTAGAGTCGTAATAAGCGAATTCGTTCTCTTCTTTCCAGTGTTGATTGCCTAAGAAGACGTCCATATCCTTGGCCGCCTTGACCCAGTCTCGGTAACTACTGGCGGCCCGCATATTTCGACGAAGCTTCTCCCTTCTCCCCCTCCAAGCGATGAAGTGTTCATATAGGAAGATGTAGAACCTCGTCAACAAGTATGAGGCAGCCAAGCCGATAATCCACATTCCCACGAACAGGAGAAAGGGCCACTTGAGTAGGCCGTATAGGTTACCCTCTCGGGTCTCATCTACCGTGCGGCGACCAAGCGTAGTCTTTCTCCTCTTCTTTTTCCGACCAAATCTAGACACTTTTTGATTCACCGGAGCCCAGTCGTTTTGTGCGGTGATGAATATGCCGTTCTGGCCACCGTTCTGGCTGGCGACGGCCTCATGAAGCGCAGCGGTATCGACAGACGCCGCGGAGCTTGATCGGGTGAGCTCGAGACTGCCCATATTTCGAGTGGTAGGGCTTTTTAGGGAAGATGTATCGTCGACCGGACTTGGTAATGGGTCGGGGGCATTCAGAGCGGCAGCAAAGGCGGCGAGGTGTTCGGCAGGGAGGAATTCGCGATTAACATCAGGTAACCTGGTATAATCAAAGGCATCTGGGGAAAAGCCATAGTTATGACGGCGCCTCCCAGGGAGGAAGGACACGCGCGGTTTTGAAGTGTCGCTTGTCATGCTTCCTACCTGGATCGGGATGATGTGTATGTAGGGTGTCGATAATGGACATTACAATACAGGGACCAGTTAAAGAAAGGGAAAATAAATAAAGAGAGCCCAAGGATCAAGGACCAAGGACCAAGGACCAAGAACCGAGACGTCGGTAGTAGGAAACCCGGGAATCAGGATCAGGAACCTAGAAACTAGACCTTAGAACCTAGAATCTAGAATTTAGAATCTAGAATCCAAGATTTGTTGGAACTTTTTGTAAAATTGTTATAAATGCTAACGCATAGGTTATTCATCTCGCCAAATAGATTCGTGTCGAAATATCCATGACGAAAGGAGGATTTCAAAAACAGATGGCAATTAATTTGGTACCCAGTCACAACATTTGAAGGGTGACAAGGTGGAATGACTTTTGTAAGTGTTATGATGAAAATAATAAGTTACCTAGGTATGTATGTATAAGGTAGGTATGTATGTTATGTAGGTATGTATATTTAAGTTGAAGGAAGTATGTAAGAAGAGGTAAGTACCGTACGTAACCCTTACCTTACCTTGGTTACAAGGATGACGTCGAATATGTCAAATGTTTCGACGCCGCATTATTCCTATGCCTTTTAATGGCATACATCCTTCTAGAACCAACAGTACCTACCTACCCTTAAGCACGCGCAGTAACATTGATTCATTATGTAACCAGAACATGGAGATGGGTACTTAATCTTACTCGTCGAATTATACTCCGTACATACTTAGGTATATATCTTAGGGGTAGGTAAATAACTCACGAAACCGCCAAATATTACCCGATACATATTAATTTGCTGTATTTCTATACACCTTATCACCATGCACGTCTTTACAACCCTATGTACCTAAACATCAACTACATACGTTGTATGTAACTAACTATAGTTATTTCACCCTTATTTATAACAGTTTCTAACAATATCATTAAATATATTAACTTTCATTTACATTATCGTCGTCATCCTCGTATCCCGTCAAGGTACAAAGGCAAGCTAATACCTACCTCCTAATTAATGTACCTCTTATCTACTTTAATGTTTATATAATAGGTGATGTCCCTACCTCGTAAATTACATAATGCCTCGACATATTTAACCTTGACGTCGCATCTGCATTTCTCAATCCTAGATCCCTATACTACGTCGTCGCATGCAATGCCTGCATTCGACGATCCACAATGCTCAGCTCGATTACATGTAAGGTCCCTAGGTAGTTACTGGTATTTTATTTTATTATTATTTTTTTTATAAAATATCCTCCATATTTTACATGCTATTCTAGGAGGTATGCAAGTGTGTACAGGAGGATGTACATATATAAGCCACAGTCATATCCGCACAACATGAGAAAACATAATACTAAAAAAGAGAGGGTATGGACCGGGAATCTCGTGATAATATGCCAACACCCTCTCCCCTTCCCCCTTCCCTCAGGTCAGCCCATTCTACCTAATGTATTCAGGGTCTTTGTCCACGTGTAAGAACGGGCTAGAACGATAATAATACCTAGTCCAGCGGATTGGAATTGGTCAGGATGAAGAATGGACACGACGGACACGACGGGTACGGTCCAAGCTCGCCTTAGCTGTATTAATAGTATAGCCTATTCTAAAAAAAAAAAAACACCCCTCCCGTGATAGGCCAAGGCGCTGTGTGTACATAATTCGTCGTCCGAGTGTGGGGTATGACGAGGCGTCATGAAGCTATTCAGACCCACGGGGAAGCCCCTATTCCCATACCTATTCAGGGACCGTCTTGGCGGGCCCCCTTCCGCGCTCCAATACCTCCTAATCGGCCATCCGAGCGAGCCCGTCGAGCTCCCTTACTTAGATCCTTCGACTCCGTCTTCATCCCCCATGGAACTTCCAACATTACCTACCTACACCGCAGCCCCAGCCCCCCTCGACCCGTAACCCAGACCAAGCTGTCACTAGTGCATACAATTCACACAACCTACGTATCATTGTATAGGTAGGTTGGTTATATATAGCAGTTAGGGCTTAAGGCATCTCGGGAGGAAGTACAGGGTATGTGGCTGTACATTCCGCATTTATCTCCGGGCGAGAGGCCATGCGTGTCTGTATACCTCCTCCTTGACTGTGCTCCCTCGTTCATCTGGTGATTGACATGCTTCTACCACCCTATGTAGACGGCTGGGTAGGCATCAGTCTATCGAAGAGCTTAGGTTAGACATGCTCCTAACTAGGTACGCGCCGCCGATATTCCAACGTTCCTCTCCCTGGCTGAAGGTGATGAATCCTTGTATCTGTCGCCCAAGCCATCAAGGCCGCCTTACGGAATGGGGGCCGTCTCGAAATTCCGGATCCTATCCTCACTCCGTAAGTAGTTAAAAAACGCGAGGGCTTTGATAATAGGAGAGTAACCCAGACAGAGCTTTGTGTGCCTAACTAATTCGATTTTCTTTACTCGATCTGGCTTGAAAACTTGAAAAGACATTCATTACCACGAAAACCAAAAAAAAAAGAAAAAGAAAAAAAAACCTTGTTCAAGCAAGCTTGAACAGAATATACAAGACTCCACGAGGCGATACTCTAGCACTCTAGAAATGCTTTATTCATTAATGCGATCTGGCAAATGCCTCTAGCCATGGACTCCAAAGAAATAACCCGGAAAACATCGACTTCGGTATGGTAATAGTAAGCGGTCAAAGAACTCCATGTTTCCCAGACGGCTACAGCATCATCATCTCATCCACATGCTCATCTCCGAATTTGCACTCTACGACCCCAGCTCTTTCTTGCCGTTATAGCCCGTCTAGACGTACTGGGAAAGCCACCTTATCCCCTCACCGTATCCTGTTCCAAGTTAGTCTCCTCTCTCGAAGTATAGAAATCGTCACATCCAACGCACCTTGTCTCATTACCACAGAGCACATGAAGACCTCGATAGGCCTAATACCCTCCAAAGGAACCTTACCCTTTCCAGTTGTCTGGTATAGACCTAGCTCGTGACGGAGCTGGTCCTCGGACACGGCGTTCGGGTGGTCAATCTTGTTTCCGAGGATAACGAAGGGCACCTTTGCGAGCTCTTCCATGGACAGGAGGGCGTCGAGTTCGGCTTTAGACTCGGGAAGACGTTCGTGGTCCATGGCATCTACCAGGAAAACGATCCCGTTGACTTCCGGGAAGTAGTCCTTCCACAGTCGACGCGCTAAGGTAGCAAACCCGTCAGTCGAGGCCTTACAAGTGAGGAGAGGATATTGGTAGACATACCTTGCTGATGACCACCAAGGTCGAAAGTAGTGAAGCGTACATTGCCGATGGCAAGTTCTTCGGAGGCTAGACGGTGTTAGCGGGTTGACACGTGCTTTCTCAATTATAGGGTATGGGTATGCGACATACTAGGATGTAGAGTGGGCTGTAGAATGGCAACTCGGTCGTTCTAGAAGTTCACATCATCAGCTTCTCTATCCTTGATAACTCATATTCTCCAGTTGTATAAATGTCGATACTGGAAACGGGGGGACACCACGGAATCGACAACGGACCTTCAACATGTGCAGTAGAGTCGTCTTTCCAGCATTGTCGAGACCAAGAAACAGCAGCTTGGCATGCTTGTTCATCAAGCCAAGCGATGCGAGAACATCGTAAACTATAAGACCAAGACAACAAACAAAGTCAGCCATTATTCGAAAGCATCACACGAGTGAGACTGGGTAATTCATTAAATGTTACTAACACCACTGAACAATCCACATCTTTGACGAAGTTGTGATTTTTTTTAATTCTATTTTTCCTTTGTTTTTTTTTTCGAAATGGATAAAATATAGTCGAGGTTTCGAAGGTGGTAGAATATAAAACTTGACTGAAGAGTATATATCCTAAGTTGTTGAGAGATGAGGGATTGATAGGATGGTAGTGATATAGTCCGAAGCCGTTATTAGGAAAATTGGATAACGAAGGTTAAGGACAACTTGGACCTGCGTACATGTAGCACCAAGCCACATCTATTTGCCTTGTCTTATTACGAAGGTTGAGGCTAAAACGATACAGCGTTTAGTACTTCAAGCCCCACAGATGTACATAGATGTAGGTAGGTCTTTTTAATCCCAATTTCACCTAAATACATATTTATAATTAAAAGCATCTTATTATATAATGAAAAGGTTTCGTATTATAATTAAACCTAAAAGTAAAAATAAAGACGATGATAAAGAAGGGAAAAAGATTTTGTAAAGATACAAATACCGCCAGCCACGTGTGGCTTAAGCTTGTCATTGTACTATTGAGTTACATATCACACATAAGTAATTATACCATACAACAGTATATGAATATTATGTATATACATATGTACTATACTACGTACGGGATACATGGATGTTAGAATGGCTAATACCTGGATTAATAGGTAATTACTGCACGTACCAGACACTGAGTGCTTCATTACTGGTCCACACATACATGTATGTACTACGTACTTCGTACAATTCAAAGACATCCATTGATCCTTGTACTGCTATGTACCCCTAAAACACCTGATGCCAACACGAGAATAACATCAGACTTTGCATTTTGTCAGAACACGCATGTATTAACGTATGTATGTATACCGATATGACCGATATATATTTACGTATCTAGATATTTATGTATGGTCCTTAATGTAGACATATATTCAGTGGTGAAAAATGCTCGTTTAACCGACTACTACGTATGTACAGCATCTTCTAGAAATAATCTACCATGTATGTATGTAGGCTTGGTCGCTTTTCGCTATGTAACCTACCTACCTACTCGCTCTATCATACTTAACGTCGTATGTACAATTCTCTCCCTATAACCGAGGTGTACGCTCTATGTACTACTTTTATTTTCCCATAGTAATGCCTCATCGTCATAAAACAAGAGCTTAGATCATATCCCAAAGAGGCAAATACAGATCGTGGACCATTAGATATGTTCAATTTGAATTATATCACCGGATCGCCGTCGCCCTATGCTGATTTGCCGTTCCCAAGTGGTATCGTAAATGTCCATGCTGCCCGCCCGATGCCCTAAAATGGGATGTGCGCATTCGCCTGCGATAATATCATCGCTAAAGTTGATTGCTAGTGAGAGAACAAAGGAAAAAAAGTGAAAAAAAAGTTTATGTACAGCGACGGACAAGAGTAAATTATAATCCCAAGTCCGTCCAGTGAATAATAAGATGCAATGAAAGAATATGATAAATAATATCTTCGATGGTTGCACTCAACTAGGTGGCAAACCATGGCAGGCTCTCCATCTAAATGGACAGGACGAATTGGTCCGGGCCGAGCTTCCCAGCCATCAGCAGTCCGATTTCCCGCATCCTTTCAGCGCCTTGGCCGGGTTGGGGCTTCTTCTCAGGCACCTGACCCTTTCGTGCCTTGTTGCAGTGCTTCTGAAAGTACTTCTCCTTGAACTTCTCTTTCCGGCGCTGACGCTTCTGCTCGAGTCCCTTTACGATGTCAATCGCGCCCCGTACATGGCCAGTTGCTGTCATGTTCGAGGTCTTGCCTGATCGGCGATGGGCTTTGAGATGGTGCGGAAACATGGCCGGAGGTCGCGGGAGCGATTTGGTATGGGTTGAGCCGGGTCGGACCGCGAGCTTCTTCAAGCCGTGATCCCCAATATTTGCATCGGCGACAAATAATAACGAAGGAGATCGCTCAGCAGGTTCAGGAGATGGCGAGACAAGCCGACCAGGGGATTGTCTGTCGAGAGGACGTTTTGGAGACCGACCCCGAGGCTTCGGAGGAGAGTGATGACGCCTGGGCGGGGGTGAGTGGTATCGCCTCGGCGACGTATGATCAACTCTCTTTCGACGTTCGCGAGCGTTCTTGTTGTCGTAAAACCCATCGGACATATTATCATCACTCTCGTGGACAGGGTTGCCCGGTTCGACGTCCTCGTCTTCCGGCTCCGAAGTCGGGAAGCTAGGGTCAATATCTTGAGGAATTTTGCGAAGCTTCTCTTCTCGCCTAGCGGTGATGCACGAGATGTACGCATCCTCCAGCGGACGGTCCTCGTCTAACGTACCGCAAACAAAGTCGGTGCTGTCAGGGAGCTCTGGCGTACCGGGGCGCATCTTGAGTCGTCTCGTCTTCTCTCGTATAGGCCGGCTCGACGGTATGGGCATATCCGAGCAAGATGAATCGGATCGATCACCAGTCATAGAAGATCGACGGTAGATAGGAGTATCCCCAGAGAGTCGCACGATCGGACCTCGGCTCGGGGTCCATAGGTCCAGGTTTCCACCATCGTCATCATCATCTGACTCAGCAAACCCGATTTCGTTGTCAGTGTTGTAGCCATCAGATATGTCATCGCCAGACCCATAACCTGACTCGCCATCATCCATATCGGGACCTTCATCTATCTCTTCCTCCCCGGAGTTATAATCCGGACGATCTAATTCGTCGTCTTCATTTAACTCTTCTTCCTCTAGTTCTTCCTCTTCTTCAGCTTCCTTACCCAGCTGCCGGATCTCGTTCTCCTTCTTAAGTGTATCATTGATAGTCAACCGACGACCAAGTGCTGGAAGATGCAAACGAATCCAATCTTCCTCCTGTGGTTCATCGCTGGCGAACTCGTGGAACCGAGCAGATTCACTGCTCAAGTCATTGGTGTTCGCGGTTAAATATTTGGCCGACCTGACTGGTATTGGACTCCTCGATGTAGGCCTTGGGGTTAGTGACCTATGGGATCGTCCACGGCCAATCGAAGAGGATCGGAACTTGCGGATAGTGGTAGGGGAATTATCATTTTCTTTAGACGTCGTGATTGGAGTGCCTGCCGCATGTCGCCCACCCTGTTTCGGTGGCGTCCCATCAACCGGCTTCGCAGGACAGGCAAACTTAATACAAGATCGCCTCTGTGGCTTCTCGTCAGCTGTCGACTTAGGGCGAACTGTCTGTTGCGGAGATGTAGAATTCTTCGTAGTAGCTTTCGGTCCACATGCGAACGATATGCAGCGTTTCTTAGTCAAAGCTTCCACTGCAGAATCTTTCAGAGGTCCTTCCCTTCCCACATGCTTGCGGAGGCCGACCACGAAAGGGGGGAGAGTATCGCGATGTGGGGTAAATTTTGATTTTGCGCCAAAGTATAAGTCGGCGTCCAGATGCGCAAGTGATATAACAGGCGGTGGAGGGCTGGGTGTATTGGTGCGTGCGGGGCTTGTGAAGCCCGTATCACTGGTAAGGTCGGTGGTAGATGCGAGGCTGACGCTGTCATTCATCATACGATATTTTGACGTATCGTAGCCAAATGTGAATGTTTCTTCCTCTTCTGGATGGAGAAGAGCCTTCGTCAAGAGTGACTCAGAATGGTCTGCTAATTTCCGAATAGCACTTCTCTTGAACTGGGTTTCCGAGTGATTTTCACGAGTGTCGGGGGGTTCGTCCACTTCAGCCGCAGCCTCATCTTCTGGCGCATATTGCATATCTGCCCCGGAGGCAGGTAATGCTAACGCATTCACACAGGTAGCCTCGTGTATCAAGTCGTTCGTCATCTTGATGGCGACAACACTTATGTACTTAGATGCGTGATAATAAACCCGTGATGAGAATTCGTTCGAGTATACTTGGGAGGTTGTGATCTCTCTAAAGCACGCTTATCCTGCTAACCTTATAACACACTGTACTGTGTCTTAACCTCGTAGTTCTGTTATCGAATGAGAAAGGAGATGCTGATGCAAATTTGGATATATGTATTTTATCAAGTTTCGGAGGCTACACAAGAGTGCAAACCTAGTATTTGTCCCTAGGGACCGTTTCGCTATAATTGTCGACCCATGATATTGTAAACCACGATCTAATATTTGCCGATGAGTTTTCAAAAAGGCCGTTGGGGTATCTTGGAAGTCTTGGATTTGATGAAGCCAAGACGGAAAGTAATAATCGGCGAAGGCGAGAGGGAGGACGTGGGCGTAGGAATGATTTTTGCGTGGTCGCAGCTATGCTAAGCTGATAGTAATTCCGATCACGGCTACAGGTCAGGAAATTTGGCGGTATAAGTAAAAGAAAAAAAAAGATTTATGATCCGTCAGCAGCCAAGAACTTGCGCCTTCCAGTTTGTAGTCAAATAATAATAAATAATAATAACAATTGTTTCAGTCTGCCTTTGCTAAGTTTGAGCACGGAGGCGTAAAACTAAAATATGACGTTGCGTTGAGAGGCGTGGTAATAGGCAGTGTTTAAAAAAGAATTGACACCAATGGATCAAGTACCAAGTTTTCTTGATCTGATACTGCAAACAACCGAGGGGGACCAGGCGAGCCCTCAGCCCTGTGACCCCAAAATAAATAAAAAAAGGCTCACTTCAACAACGAACAGTGTAAAGTGTAAAGTGAAAGATTTTGTGTCAAGGGTTATGTGGAAAGTGGGAGAAGCAGGCGATAGAAATGGGAATGGAAATAAGAAAAATAAAAAATAAAAATAAAAAGTTTTAAGAATCGGTAATTAGTAAAAAAAAGAAAAGAGGGAGAGAGAAAGTATGTAGAGAGGAGACGAAGGAGACAAGAAGGAGGGGACTAGGGGACCCTATGAGAGTTGAACCAAAAGTTACGGGATCTGGTTCTGTCTTCTCGATGGTTTGTTTTGCATGTGGATACTTCTAGGATGGCTTGGAACTAATAGAAGAAAAAAGATTTGATCATCTCTCAATCAGCGCACGTCGCATGCTGGGGCGGTGGGAAGCATCGATTGCCTAGGTGGGAACCTTGGAACATTGAAACAAGCGGTATGCACAACTTTAACTGGTTCAAATCTTCTATTGTACGTAGTAGTACATAATGAAAAAAGCTAAATGGCGGCTTTCGTCGAAATGTCGGGGAGTACCTTGGTACGTCCGGGTACTTCGGTAGGACTACATGTAGATACCTAGGTACAGATAAAAAAGTACTACCAAGTACGACACCGTGCCTGCACTTTCAACGAACATGGAACGAATTAGAGCGAGTTGTCCGCTATATGAGTTACATGATGATAATGACAGGGCTAACCTTACTTAACTTTATAAGGTACATACATGGTAATCAAGTAAGCCAGCTACGCCTATGGAGGCAACTGATGCTAGTAGTAGGTACCTAGACCTTAGGCGCATTACATCTAGCTAGTCGATTAGACTCTAGTATTTGCAGTAGCAGGAAGCAAGGACTCGTCCGAAAAGCTATGTACCATCACTCCGTGCCCCCTATATTCCGTAGCACTGTTAAAAGGATTATTCACGGCAGATACCTAAGGAAGGCTTGGAATCTTGGCTTTGAACATCGATTTACAGGCGGGGGGTCTTCAAGGGACGAGGCTTCCTCCCTGCCCTTGCTCTTTCATCAGCGGTCTTTTTTTATCAATGCAGCATCAGCACCGAGAAACCCCCGGTCAAAAAAAAAAAAAAAAAGACATTTATCGTATTAACGTGCACTTATACCTACTACACATGTGCTTACATTCATGTTCCCATTGCATGCCCAGATGTACATACATACCTTACAGGATGTATGTAACAACCTTAATACATATGTATATGTAAGTTCATATACGCTTATGTAGGTACATATGTATTATGTAGGGCTTTGTAACGCGTACCTCCAACTTATTCGTACATGCATATCAACGTATAGGATTTCATCAATAAATGAATGAAAACACATAAACCTTTCTTGATAGGTAGACATTGTCCTCCTGATTCTCAAGCAGCTGACATTCCATTTCTCAAGACAATGGGAATACCTAAGAACCCGATTTCGCTTTTCCCATCAAATAAATGCCTATGTATATGTATGTGCATGTGCATTATGATACAGTTTATACTACGTAAGGCCAGAGTGGGTGGTGGTACAGGGAAGGCGAGGCCGCTCTCAAAATGTCCGGGCGCATCTGGACCTGCAAGTAATTACCATTTTTGATTTTGTTAAGTTGTACATGAAGACTGGGCTGAAAGTTGACGGGTCCGCATGTTGTGCCTTATCACCAATCAGCTATGATCTCCAATGAGCCACTTTTTGAGCTAATTGTTTTTTTTCCCATTCTCACTCTTACCGATTTCGTGCATCATCTCGCTTGAATGAAGAAATTTATGAAAGCGTATCGGTTACGTACATACATATTCAGTCTAGTTGAATCTAGAGCTATGAAAATTTTTGTTGCAGGCCAAGAAAGAAAACTTTTTTTTTTCTTTATTACGGGTGCATTGTTGGGAAAATAGCATCAAGTCTTTTTCTTCTTCCATATAGACATTTTCTTTTAGAAATGTATTACATTAACCCATATGCGTTGTCAAAAGTTCACGATATTCGGGACAAGACAACAAAAATTGGAGTGCACAGGTACAGGTTACAGGTACAGGTACAGGTACGAGCACAGGTACACCATTCATCAATATGTAGGATACATATGTAGGATATCAGGATATAAAATTACCAAATTCTTACGATTACCATTTCCTAAAATGCTACCACCTACATATGTAACATATGTAACAAAACCTACATTGTACGGTATACTGGTACTGGAATGGTCAAAAGACTCCTTTAACTCTTTACTATGGACAAATGTAGTGTATGCACCTGTATGTAAGGAATCCAAAATAGATCCAGATGAAAGAATCGGGATGCAACCGTACTTAGAGCATGCAATCATATTACCCACCTTGATTTCGCTTATCCCGAAATCTGTATAATGACAGCGACCGGCGTCTCCTCTAATCCCTTTCCGAGGTATACCATTTACGAAAGTTTATAGGTACCTACCTCCTAATATGTATCTTATAATCCGTAATCCGTATAAAAGGAATAACTAACCTAAACTTTGCTATGTGCCGTATCATTACATATTACATAATATATGACTATGTAAGATATTTATCTACCTACCTACCTAGGTACCTCCTAACCTAGGTAATTACCTGCATTAGGTATATTCCAGGTTCTATAACGTTATCAAAGTTTGTTCGAACGAGGCGGTGAACTTTTTTCCCTTTTTTTTTTATTGTTAGCGAATTAAAGGTTTTAAGGTTCCTCCAACTACTGTCCGGGTCTGTTTCAAATCTTCTCACAAGACCTACAAATTCCGACAAACAAAAAGGTAAAAATATTTAAGGAAAATCCTGAGAATACATCAATGTATACCTATACCATTTACCAACATGGAACATGGAACATCAAACCTGGAGTAGACATGTCTACATACGAGATGTGGTTTGAACTACCTATTTCACCAACAATACGTAATAATAGACGATACCATACAGTACGGCACAGTACGGCATGATACATCTCTGATCCGTTGCCCCGGCGCTTCTCACCTTTGAATGCGAATCGTCCAAGTATCATGGCATTTACATAGCATCGCAACGGGGTAACCCTGCAAGCTGCTGCATCACACCACTGCCCAATTCGGGGCCACACGCGAGTTTCTCGGGAGAATACTAAAAGGAAAAGGAAAGGGAAGGGAAAAAGGAAGGAAGGAAAAAAAAAAAAAAAAGCACGTCGTCATTGATGAGTGGGTTTCTTTTGCCTGCCCTCATATGCAACTCTATCGCCCACACCATCATGCCCTCTGACATCAGAAATAAGATGAAGACCAACGGGGATTCGCCCTATTATGTTCTCACTAATCGAAAAGGATAAAGAGTGCAACTCTTCCAACTTCCAACCCACGTGTTGGGTTTACGCAGCCGGGTCATGTGAGGGTTTCGGGTACTCGATATGACGAATAGTGACAATCCTTGTGTCTTTCTCCAAATCCCGCCGGCGCTCACCAATAAAAGTGACCTTGCTGGCGTATCGCATGGCGGATACGGTCCCCAAAATGAACCCCCTTTGGAAGAAAGGGGGTTGGCCTCGTCTGTTACTCGGCACGGAACGCGGTCTTCGTCGGCTTGAGGGATAACCTGACCACCGCTTTCGTATTTTATTCGCTCTTCCTCAATGCTAGTTGATACTAAGCATCGCCCGACCCTACGCCGTTCCCGTCCATCGTTGCTATCCTTGCCATGGTAAATGGGTGATCAAACAGCGGCGTGGACTTGTCTGACCAAAAATAATGCTGATGAGGGTAGCGTAGCGCCGTCTGGACCGCGAATAGTAAGTGAAGATATCAAAACCCCCCTCTCCTGACCTGGGTGCTACGAAGTGGGAGGCTAGCATGTCAGATCTCCATACATAGTAACCTAGCATGATGCTATATGCAGAATTGCAGATGCGAGCGAAGACCCCGCATACACAACTGCTCATCAAGCTTATTGTCACGGCCATGTAGCTGGCGGTATCAGCGCGTGGTTAAAAATACCTACCTTCCTAGGCCTAGCCTGGCTAAGAGAGGTCTCGATTCCTGCTCTATACATTCTATACATACGCAACTTTCAGCATTCTCAAGACACACAACATACGCAGCGCTGGCAACACACACGAAGAGTGGCATAGCAGAGTCTAGACCCCTGTCGACATGCCCCTCACTTCGTGATGTTTGACAGGGTCCGCTCGGTTCTGTAGCCCGACCATTCTCAAGATTAGCGTTGGAAATAGACTCGGAACCTGTGATTAATGGTTCGAGCGGTGATGTAATGCTTAGATCTGCACCAAATACTCGGAGAGTTTCAACTGTTAGCTTCTTGACGGATTTGCATACTAAATTAGGTCATTGTACCCAACAATGAGCGGACAGGCTGTCTACCTAGGTAGTGATCTATATACTAATATGGCCACGGTCACGGCCACGTCAACTCAGTAATATTTTTTTGAAATAACTGCTACGTCGTACTTGTTACCAGAATTTCAACAACACTTACTAGTTGATACTAAGACTTAGGTAGACTTAGGTAGCACGAAGGACTTACTCCTTTTGGCTTGGCAGGGCAGAGTTGGCCCTAACAGTAGCACCACGTTCTCAGGGCCCAGCCCGTCGTTTCTTTGTTGACAGCCATGTCACATCTCCTATTTTGTCTCTGGCGTGTCTAGCACAGCGTCGGGGTTGTGACTAAATATGACGGCGCATATGTTAGCTAACACTACTTGTTCGGTCATACGTTGTAATTATTTTCCGAGATATTTTGAAGGAGTTGGTATTTTCAATGTTATATTACCTAAACAAGGTAGATTGTATGTAGGTGAAATTTAACGATTGATCTCAAGTAATGACACTATGTAAGTACAGTATATAAAGTTGATATAACTACATAAATAACTACATAAAAGAGGCAAATTATGGTCCTACCGGATACCAATGCGCTCTATTATCTGCTGCATACATACTGCGTACATACTGCGTACATGCATAAGTGGCAAGTAATGATGATCACTGATCAGATGTAAGCCGCAGGTGAGAACTACCTATAGGTACAAAAAGAAGTTTCCAACCGATTGGGGAGAGCAGTGTAGCGTATGATGACTAAGGCAGGCTGTCTGATCATGTGATTTTCATATTTCATAACTAATTGGAAAGAATAAAATGGGATTCCCTCCCTCAATGTCACGTGTATAGACTATACCAAATGAGGTTAAGCTCAATTTTTAGCAAAAGTCCGACGACTTCCAAATTACTTTTTGATACTTTGAAGCAAAGCACAGTTCAATGTTCATCGTGAATTGCTCTGTCGCATATTCGCCAATTGACAACACCAGTCATCATGAACACTTTCCGAGTTGCGCGTGCTGCTCTTAGGGCTCGTCCCGTAGCCATACGGCTTCCCATTCAACCCCTTCAACGAAGGAATTACGCTGAAGCCGCATCCGACAAGGTTCGACTTGTCAATATCATAACAATTAGTTTCCTTAACAATTTGCTAATTCTCTGCTTCAGATCTCCTTGAGCTTGTCTCTTCCTCACCAGGTACGAAGCATAGCTATACTTGAATCCGCCTGTCCCATAGATTCGTTTTCGCGACCGCCGTATATTTTAATAGCGCATGAAACGACACAATTCCAATATGATATTCAACTAGCTAATTCCCGCAACAGTCCATATACAAGTCCCAAGGTGTTGTCCAAGTCAACCTCCCTGCTGAGTCTGGAGAAATGGGTGTTCTCGCCAATCACGTTCCATCGATCGAACAATTAAAGCCAGGTCTGATCGAAGTCATTGAAGAGACCGGCAGCAGCAAGCAATTTTTCCGTACGTAACGAGGACATATACATATATATAAGATTAGTATACGATGCTAAATATCGCCTTACCACAGTCTCGGGTGGATTTGCTGTTGTGCAGCCTAACTCTGCCCTGAGCATCAACGCTGTCGAAGGCTATCCCCTTGAGGACTTTAGTGCGGATGCCGTCAAGGCCCAGATCGCCGAAGCCCAAAAGGTAGCGAACGGTAGCGGAAGCGAGCAGGACATTGCGGAAGCAAAGATCGAGCTAGAGGTATATGATGAAGAACTGTCCATTCAACTATATTACTTACAGACCGCTCACATACTTATAGGTTCTAGAGAGCTTGCAGGCAGTTCTTAAATAGATGACGGGTCTAAATAAAGGGAAAAGACTACAATAGCAACTTGTACATGGCACAGAAAAAACCCCGTGTTCCTATTACAGAGTCGCCTAATAGCATGAATTAAAGAGCATGAATTAAACATTCATGGATACTCACGGTTTATATGTGCCGGTGCTTTCCGATGTTTATAATGGTGTCTACCTTGCTCTTTACTCATAATTGAAAAACCCCCCTGCAATCTTTATGAAGGAGCATGGCCAGTTCCTCGTCATTTCCATTTTATAGAGTTTTGTCTTGCTTATATCAGCGGACACCTTTTAAGTGCCTATCTTCTAACTCAAGGTAATTTACAGGTACTTAATCCTGTCTAAATCTTCTTCTTCTTCTTCATCGACCACCGCGGGAATATCGAATATTGGTTATAAACCCCTTCCGGCAGTCCGTTGTTGGCCAACGCATAACTTTTATGACGGGCTTTGGAACCATCGTGTGAACCATTCGACATGTCGGTTTGTTCGTAGAGCGACCCCTCAACGGTGTCTAACACACACATTACGCATGGTTCAGTACCTCCGGCTCAGAGAGTCATTCCAAAGGGGACTGTGTCTTCGCGAATACGTCGGCTACATCGTCTCACTCATTCTCACCATGGACTACCAGAGGAACCCGAACTCACAGCCCGAGAACGAAAATATGTATTGATTGGTTAGGGGAGACATTCGGGTTCATATTTCGATGCCGCGGGCTCGTGGTTAACTCCTCCCGGACACATGGTCATGGGGATGGAAGGTAGCCCAAATATCCATGAACAGGGACATGGTTTCAATGTCGGCACCTCAAACTCGGTCAGGGATACCTCGAGATCGATAAAGTCAGCCCAGCAACCTCTTCGGGGTCATCTTGAGGGCGTGGGACTTAATAAACGAAAATATGGCATGATGGGCTCGGTCCCTGAGCCATCCATCTTGCCGAGAGAGGACAGCGTCGAGCAGGCTCCGGTTTCCGTATACTCTCCATCGGTGATCAGACATACAGTAGCCTCTAGTGTATCAACAAATTCACAAATCTCATCTATGAGTACGGAAACAAAAAGGCGCAAATTCGCTCGCAAGTTGTATGAGAAACATGGTATCAGGAGACCTCCTGGTTGGTTTTCCGACAACGAAGACCTGTGTCTTTCAGGCGATAGAACTGCCGAGCCCCGAAAATTCTGCAGGATCTGCCATGTCTGCTCTGCACGGACTTGGTCGCAGACTTATTGCTTGTCTTGTAAGCATCGTTTATGCATAAAATGTCTCTGTGAGGTCCCCAGAAGCACAGAGAGGGAGCATAGGGCCTTTTTACATCCCTCGGATCGTGCCAGATTACAGTCGAAGGCCTCAACGAGTTTAGGTAGTAAACAGCCAGCACAGCATAGGGCAACAGTAATTACCAGTTCTATGTTGAATTCATCAGAGAACTCGCCGGCCCAAAGGGTGAAGCAGAACTTTTCTACTATGGCGAACGAAGGCACAGAGGAATCCACCGACCAATCTCGTGATATTGAACAAACAGATATTCAACGATGTCAATGTCGGGAACACTGTCGAAGACCATCACAGCAGCACGATGATCTAGATTATGATATATCCAGTATCAAATTTGAATGCGATAATCCCACGTGCAGAGCTACACATGATGGCCACTATCCTTATCGACATAGCATCACATGCGCCTTGCACCGAAGCGAGGGAATTGAGAGATCCCGAGGTGCGCCTGAAGACTTGCGCTCGCACAGCAATGCCTCGAGCAACTACTTCGCAAACCCATCAACCAGAGAGGATGTCTCACGACCTCTAGAAGCCACGAGCCATCGCCATCATCCTATTGATACAGATATTCGAGGTTCATACCATGTTACTGATCGTCTTCATCATGGATTCGGCCAAGATTTCCATGACCTATACTCTAATAAAAATATGCAAAAAGTTCAATGCGAGACAGAGACGCGTCCCTTATGCAAGTCAACCATACAACCAAAAACCCAGCCACCTATGATCATACGCGAGGACAAGGAAAGGAATTGTGAAATACTTAGAGGATCAGCCGAGGCACATGATACTCTGTCACAAAATGGTAAATATAAGCCTATCAACGACAGATATACTTGCCGTACTAGTCGAGAGTATAACAATGCTGGCGATAAAATGAAAGGCCGCGTCGTGCATGGACATGAGACCGTCAATAATAGGCCCGACCCAGCTATGGGAACCCAAAACAAGGGCCTAATACCAAAAGGCCGTGTGTTTAGTCCTCCTCCATGGCTGAAAACGCCAGGCAAAGAAGCAGGAAATGCCACGTCTAGACTACGCCATCTCAACCCAGAGGGGCATAGAAATCCAGCAAAGCTTCACACGATAAGCTCCGCAGTGGAAGACACTGGTCATGAGAAAAGTCTTCAAAATAAGTGCAAACTCGTTGAAGACTCGTTCAGCAAGATGTCTAATCCAAGTCACGATCTCTTACGAATTTCCGCACCCTCTCCGCCAACAGCTTTGCATGTCACACAACACCAAAGGCCAGAGTCTTAGTTGGATCATTCATCTAGGCATGTGCCATCTGGGGCAAGCTATATATCATCTGTCCATATGCTCGGAACGTCATCAGCACTGAATAGCAAAAACTCGTCAAGGAGTATTCGGGAGACGTCATCGTACCGTGGGCCGCCCTCGACGCGGCTCCAGATTGAAGACACTCGGTATTCGCGGAGTGCATTCCTTAACCCTCCGTCCGCTCGACTAAATATGTTTAGCTCGCAAGAAAATATCAATAATACCAAACACGCCCTTAACCCCACACGTGAAGAATCACGTATCCACGGTAGGCGTCCCGAATTCGAATACTCCAATCCAACGACCAACTCCCGTACGTCATGCAGAAACGAATATTCGCCATCAATTTCTGCAAGCCGCGCCAGTTACTCACCCCTGCAGCCACGGCAGATGGTAACAGATGTGGACTAGGGCACCACATCTGAAAACAGGGTCTCGGCGCTGGACCCCGAAGGTACCGAATCTACCACGCCGATCCCCGGTGGAGCTTCGGGATATGAGGTCCACCGGCCTCATCCCATCGCGCCCCCAAACCACAACTGTAGCTGGAAAGACCGCTACTTAGCACTGACGTCCGAGATCCGCCTGTTGAAGGCGGAACTGTCCACGCGACCCTCGCTCAGGGGGACAGATATCGGGTACACCGAGCAGGGCGTCGCGGACGATGACGATGACCTGGGGATCGAGGGCGTGACGATCACCATGCACCTGAGGGGGAGGGACGACTTGGTGATCAACACGGACTTGACGCGGAGGTTTGATTGAGACGCCCCTGATGGAATAGAAAAGGCTTGCAAGGACTAGCCCCGAGAAATGGACGAGAGGGAGATGTTATAGGACGAAACGTGGGCACAGAAGGCGAACCCATGGCCCTTGATGAGCCCCCGGGCCTGTTTGCTAGGTGTGGAAGAGGGGCCACACAACAGACTGTACAACGTAGGCGTCATCGTTAGACTAGTATCCGGACACCTACGCGGGGTCCTTTAATCAATACAAATTAGGGATATTTATTTATTTATCTATCTATCTGTAGGTACTCGGCGTCCGTCTTACGTGACGGGTTCTTTAGTTTCCTATGGCGAATGTCTGGGGAGACGTTGTTTGCTCGGTTGTAGGTAGGTAGGTAGGTAGGTAGGACCTAGGTAGATGGGTTTCTTCAGCTCAACTACATACGTACCTCTCTGTCACTCGCGCTCGCGGTCTTAGGTGACGATGGTATGGGGTCGTAGGGGATACGTAGGTACCGTGTAGGTCGGGCTGCGTGCGCTTATGTCGTCGGGCGGTATGCAACGACGAGCGCTGAGCAGGTAGGTTTCAGGAGGGGTCCTGGAGCGAGCTGGTCCATGGCAACTGCGCACCCGTGGTCGGCTTCGGAACCGAGAGGGCGATCGTCCAGCCTGTGCTACGTAGGTACCTGGCCTGTGGGGTTCCAATCGCGAAGTCTACACGGGTTGGTTCCTTGGGTAGGTAGGTAGGTAGGTAGGTACGAAAGGTTATGGCCGGCGGGGGTGGTCGAGAGCGTGTCCTGTTGGCGTCGTCGCGCCTCGTGGAGGGCTGGGTCGGGACTTTTCTTCGAATTAGGTACCTGGTGCTGTGTGGGAGGAGGTAAAGAGTGAAGATTCTCGTGGGTTAAATGTAGGTACCTGATCGGCCTTTTTTGTTTTTATTTCAGGGGAAGAAATATCTAGATTGGACTATACTACTGATGTCGGGATTCGAGACGTTTTTTGTATGAAGCTAGAAAAGGATGATTTGTATGTGGAATCATAATGTCCGTTCTCCTGTTGGATCCCTATATTTTGGACGTAACTTTCATATATGATATACCTGACTATAATCCGCACTTTCTTGATACCATATAATCAACTACCTACATTAGATCTACCTTACATGGGCTAGGAAAGGTGCTATTGAGGCTGAATAGATGTCCATACCGGAATGTTTTCGTATACGAAATCGTTCACGAATACCCCGATGACGATTTATAGGTAAACGGCATTTATATCAACACGTCGGATGCGTTACTCTGGAAAGCTTGTGTATTTTCTTATGCGTTCCACAAGAAGCAGGTCTCGTGGTCTTGGGACGAATTTGCTGTGGTCACCTGACAGACAAATGCAACATATTGGTAGCACCAATAGCAATCGGATCCAGGGTCCCTGATATTCCCGACTCGAGTGGAATTACTGTATGTAGGTAATATGGAGTAAAATGTTCCGTTGTTACCATTGTTAGAATGATTGCGTCGTGTGAAGGCGTAGAGTTGTATCATACAGCCATTATTCTTGAGGTTTGCTGTATGATTTCTTTGGGGTGATAGATATAAAATGTACCTAAAAAGAAAAAAACAGGGAATAAAAACGATATGTTAAATTAGTTATACTCCATATAGTATAGTCATATGTCAAGACGGCAGAGAAGAAGAGATGAAGGAGAGTCTAAAGAGATACTGAACGGGAGATCGTCTTTGATGATGCCAAGTCGCTGTCCACGAGCAATAAGCTTTGCCAAGTCGACGGGCCCTTGTTAATAACCAACATTTTACTATACATAGTATACATAGATAATTATTGTACTATGTATGGAATATACATAGTAGGTATAGATAACGAGAGAGGATGAGGATCATAACGTACATGTTGTTGGTTAAGCCGTAGAGAATAATATATATAGTTATATATATATATATATATTTTGGAAAGTTATACCAACTGCGCTAGAATATTAATGTCAAGAAAGAAGAAATATGAATGTACCTATTATTTCTTCCAGTCAATGAGGAATCGTTTAGTGTTGCTCTGACATTCGGTGTCACCCTGCGCATACTACACACAATTTCGGCTGAAGATATAATTGCATAGAGCGACACCATCCCCCTCCTCATTGCCATTCCAGGCAGGTAATGGGTAGATAATTAAATCATACACTAGAATGTAGTATAGTGTATGGCGTAGAGAATCTTCATGGGTTATTAGTCTATGTATATAAATATATGAGGTAGGTAGTATATAGTAATGTTATGTTGGTGTAAGTGCTGTTTTTTTGTAAGTGGGAAAAAAGAAAAAAAAAGACACTTTGGACGATCGCCGTTATCTCAAAATGCTTCGGGACGAGATGCACGGCACTTGCTTCTTATGCTTCTTACGGACGTCATGCTTGCTAGATCTTTAAAATTTCTCCGGGAACTGCCGGATTGTCGCACCAAAACATTAGACGTTAGGTACACCTGTACCACCTATTGAGGCAGGATGTACGAAGTATAAATTATAGTATGTAAATCCAGTAGGTCGTACGAACACTCGGTCGTTGCTTTTGGCGGGAATCGGGATGGCTTAATATGTACATACATAGTACCGGTACACTAGGCACTTGTCGCATATAAACCTAATCGCGACTCAATACCTTGACGGGATGCTACATATATAGTAACACATAGTGTACATGTACTTACATACCTAGGTAATTTATAGGGTACACTATGTACTATAGATGAATTAGCGCCGTGTCGGAACTTCCAAGGTTCAATGTTCTAAGTCAGATACACTAGTGCCGGGTTAGCTAATGCTAGTATGTTGCACAGTATGGGTTAAGCTTCCTCGATTAGGTTTGGCTGCGAGGTACATGTACTGTACTGTATGAGGTATGTACGGAGTAGTGTAGGTACTACTGTATGTATGTATATACTACCTGTATAATATGTATAGCCCCGCTCATCAGTTTGTTCCCAAAACACCTTCTGAGACTGGTAGAACTGGAAAGATTGGACGGTAAAGGAGGTCTAGTCCACTAAAATTAATTGAAATTCTACATTATGTACCAATCTAGTCGAATTTCATCCCGGTAACTCAATAATAGTATACCTACAGTACACTAGTCCACCCCATCTCAAATACATTACCTACCTCATAGTAGGTACCCTTTATTTTTTTCTTTTCCTTTTCCCCACCTGGCAAGGGTTTCCATGCGATGGGAGGCCAAACGGAGTCCAGTCTGATTCTGTCCCTTCCTTTCCGACCAACCGTGTTGACTTCTCATCAAGTCCATCTCCCGTCCCTTCTAACCCTAAGACTTCTGGGCGCCCAGACATCCATCTTCATCTTCATTCTCATCTTCATCTTCATCGTCATCTTTTATCTTCATCTTCAGATTTCAACCTCGTCAACGATCTCGAATTACTTCATCTCATATCGAAGACGAAATAAAAAAGAAAGAAAATAAAAGTTAGGAGACGAATGAATAATAATAATTTCATTTTATTTTGTTTTATTTTATTTCGTCTTGTTTTTGGTTAAGTAGTAAAAAGGTGATTTGGATCGTCGTCAGCGCGAAGGATTGTTATCGACTTAGACGTGACCACCATATACCGCGCATTCTTCGTACTCTAACTCAACCAAAAAAAAAAATACTATACATTTACCGCGCTCTCATAGCCCTTCGTCGGCTATCTTTCAATCTATGGCGAGTGTCTCGCGGTAGCGTCACAAGTGCCTAGACGTCGTTTTCTAGCGACTGGTTACTTGTCTCTATCTCAATCGTCATGGACTTGTCCCGTGTCCGGCAGCCCAGGATGGCTGCTACGGCGACTTTAACTGCCGACTCTTCTTGTACACCTTATACCCTCCCATCGTACGGTATATTACAGCTTCAAGGAGCCAGTCCGACCCTCTTGACGGCCGACGCTGTCTACTCTCCCGTCTGCACTGCTCCCGCATTGGTTCAACCCGCCATCATTGCGAATGGGGCCTTCGAATTAGACGAATCCTCGACGCCTTCTAGTCCTCAATTTTCCGACCTTCGCGATCCTTTTTACGCCTCGATATTTCCGCAGTGTTATGCTCTCGCTGCTACGACGGTCTTGGCTTATTTACTGCTTATCATGCTTTTTATCGCACCTCGATCATTTCTCGACGGCGGGGTTGTTGTCTTGGGTCGCCGTGGTTTTACTAATGGTCCATCCAACGGCATCAGCATCGGTGGTCGTCCGTGGTTGCAGAAGGTTGCGGCTCTGACCGTTGCTATATCGCTGACCATTGCCACGGCGGATACCTTTCGCGTTGCGGAGGAGCAGTATGCTTTGGGAACTCAGAATGCGCAGCAGCTTCAGGATCAGGTACTAGATGGGACTCAACTGAAGGTCATTCAGCTCATCTCCGACACTTTCCTGTGGTTGGCCCAGGCCCAAACCCTCATCCGACTCTTTCCCCGACAACGTGAGAAAGTCATCATAAAATGGACGGCTTTCTCTCTCATCACCTTAGACGTCATCTTCGGCGCCCTCAATAGCTTTCACTATACCGGCCGGAGCAGCGCCAGACCGCGCAGCTTTACAGACGCCGTCCCGGCACTGAGCTATCTCTTCCAGCTATCTCTCGGCCTGTTGTACGCTGCGTGGGTTCTTTATTATTCCTTCATGAAGAAACGATACGCCTTTTATCATCCTCTTATGAAAAATATATGCTTAATGGCAACCCTTTCAATCATATCCATCCTTGTTCCGGTTGTCTTTTTTGTCCTCGACATAGCGGAGCCCGAGTTTACCGGTTGGGGCGATTACGTTAGATGGGTCGGCGCGGCCGCCGCGAGTGTGGTGGTATGGGAATGGGTTGAACGTATCGAGGCATTGGAACGCGAAGAGAAGAAAGATGGCGTACTTGGTAGAGAGGTTTTCGACGGTGACGAAATGATGGAGGTGTTTCCTTCGGACATGTCGTGGTCCCGGCAGCGGAAGAATAAGCGGAAGAGCGACGACGACGAAGACGACGAAGGGGAGAGTGGTAACAGCTCGTCACTGGGTGGCCGAAGCAATATGTGGCCTGCTATGTCGTCTATTGCTAGCCGATATAGGTCAAAATCGGAGAGTAGTCCTGATGGAAGACAGCAAGCTTCCTCAACAGGTAAGGCGGCAACAAGGTTTCTGCAACCTCCGCTGTGGCCTTCGCGACCGCCTCCGGCAGTCACGCCGGTAAGTAGAACGGACACCGCGAGCGCTGATAGCACTGTCTACGCGGTTCGGTATCAGCCTCTTACGGAGACAACCACGAGAACTACGGACGATAGGCATGGTCGATCTTTGTCTAGGAGCAATAGCGCCACCTCAGCGACGTCAAGTCCGATAGCGGAGAGCAACGGAAGCATACCTCCATCGCGACAACCTTCAACGGCGCATGCACATGCAGTGGAAAGAAAGGAAGAGGACGAGAGGGATCGAGGCCGTTGGCATTCTTTGAACCCATTCCACCGGGCTGCGAGGGAGGCCCCCGTGGAAGTTCTGCCGCATACGATGCCGAAGCCACCTAAGCGACGCGACTACGAAAACGTTGGTAGATGGGATGTAAGGGGGCGGATGGAAATATTCGCTGCTACGCAGGCGGAAAGAGTACTTGAGAAAATTCGGCCAACTCCCGACACGGACAGCTTGCCGGTTACCGTCATACCTGCTCCGCCGCGCCGCGGCACCGCGCTAGCCCAGTTGCTGGAAGAGGAGGAAGTCCAGTCCCATGGACAATCTACATCGACTTCGCCCTCGACACGCACCACAAGGAATGAAGGTACAGCAACCGGGGGATTATCATCTTCATCTCATAGAAATAGTGGTAGCGTGCCGTCGGCCGGGCCAAGGTCAACGCCGGGATCGATGGAAAGAAATGAGACGTCCACTCGCAGGTCACCTAATGCACACGATAATAACTCACTGCCCTCCTTTGTGCACGGGAACGGAGAGCAACGAGAAAGAGCGACAGGTGAAAGGCGACCAGTGGATGATATCTTGCGGGACGATGAATACCCTACCTCATCGCCAGTATAGGCATTTTCCTTTCCGGGCCTTGACTTATTCAACCCCTCTTTGATTTAATGGGAGCGTGGCGCTTCGGGATGGTTATTTTTCCGCCGAGACTCGAGCAGAATTTCTTTCGATGGCATTGCATGGCGCATGGGTATGGAAAAGAGGGAGGCTAGCGAATCTATATGTTTTTGAATACTCGCAACTAGGAAAGTCAGTTGCGACGTGTCTGTACTAGAGAGGACTACGCTACCGACCAAGTATATGTTATATTTGGCTGGAGGCAGCGGACGTTGTATATATAAACGTTAGGATTACGGTTAGAGGATCTAGCTATTTGGAGGAGCAGCGTCGAGGACTCACTGGAATCCGATAGGGCTATAGAACCTATGCTAAATATGCTTGCTGCATCTTCTAAAACTACAGTACCTATATAAATACTAGTAGTTATATCTCAAATATTGATGTGAACGATGATGGCTAGGTACCTAAGGTATTTTATCACGTATTACAACACATATTACAAACGCATCATACTTCGTACCTGAACTCGGACACGGGCCGGAGTTTTGAGATATACACCTGTTCGTAGAAACTAACATCAGCCCCTATTTTGGGATGAGCATGCATAAGAATTAGATGAGACTACGGATACACTAGGAGGTAATCTCTTGCAGCTAGTTCGTGCTTAACTTTCATACGGGACCTAACTCATAAGAGTACCTCCTTTATCAATTATACTTGCATCCTTTTAGGGATATGTGTAATTATACGGCTTTGATTTATGTGGTATTTAGACTTTTAAGTATCTCCTATAAGCCGTATACAAGGTACATACCTCGGTAGGTAGTACATAGTAATAAGAATTCTCGGGCGGCCGAGTCGTACGCCGCGGGAACTCGCAAGCCGCGGAAGGCGGCGACGGTGGAGTTTCCTGGGGAAGGATATTTCGGTAAAGGAAGGAGGCGGCCAATTAAAAGTGGGAGAATGGTGCTAAGACCAGAGTTTGACGTTTAGACCGCAAAAAGACTGTACGGTATGTACTTCGTACTCCGTACCGGTACAACGACAAGCATGATCATTGTCATTTGTGGAGACATTACATAATATTTACTATGGTACCCAAGGTAGAAGCTTCAGTAGCTTTATGGTTTGAAGGATTGTATTTTTTCATAGGAATTTATCTATGTCGATATTTATTCATGATTTTGTCCCATAAATGACAGCGAAATCCCCTTGTCGGTTGGTATAGGTACCTACATGTACTATGTAGATGCAGACCTATAGGTACCCCATAAAAAAGTTTTATTGCTCATCTTATCTTACACGACTTATAAGAATAAATAGTAGGCAAGTAACGGGGTGTTCCCTAACTTATCAATAGGGTACTATGTAAAAAGCGCCTATCAAATCGTATTCAAGCATTAAACCATCAAATCCCCGTCGTTAAGCAAGATTACCGCAACTTAAACTTACACTTCTTCTTTTTCTTCTTCATCTTCTTCATCCTTCTTCTTCATAACCTCGGTCTTCCTCGTCCCTGTGTGTTTTATCAACTGGGATCCGGATTGCTTTCACTCCTTAAGCATTCTGGGATTGTTCTATATTAAGTTGGGAAGGTTCATGATACTAGGGAAATACTGGGAAAATACCAATCCAACCATAGCAATCGGCGGCATTTCAACGTCATTTGCTTTTGCTTTTGCATTTGCTTTTGCATCTCGAATTTGCATCTCGAATTTGCATCTCGAATTTGCATCTGCATCTGCTTCCGCTTCCGCTTCCGCTTCCGCATCTCTCTCCGTAACATAATTTTGGACCTTTTTTTCTTATTACTCTTTTCTTCTCTTGTCCATTTTGTGCGATAAGATCAGATCGAAGATTTACATAACCATGGCACCACCTGAACCTTTTCCTATTCATAATTCGGCCGATCAATTCCATTCCGGAGCCGACCATGGAAGTGCACGTCGACGTAGGAAGTCAAGCGGTCTAGGTGCAGATATCAGGGTGGGAGACACGGGAGCGCCGAGTCTACAGTCGAGTCTAGAGAGTTTGCAAGGTATCTCGACGTCGAACTCGAATTCGAACTCTTCCTCGAACTCTTCCTCAAACTCTTCCTCGAGTTCAATCAACAACCACGTATCAAAGTTATCGCAGGATGTCAAGGATATCTCCAAGAAAGGCTACAAACGTCGCAAGGCTCGTTCCTTTTTACGTCGATGCAAACATTACGCCCTTAAGCATACTTGGGTCTTACCCTTGGTTATCTCGGCCATCTTCTTGTCTCTCTTCGCCATCAACCCAACCGAGTCAAACCCTGTCTACCATTTCATCTTCCTTTCCTACAAGCTTCCTCGTCACCCCGATGCCGATCCCGACACACCCGTCCACTATGGTAAGGGACCATGGGATATTGCCCTCGTCTTTTTCTATACCGTTGTCCTCTCCTTCACGCGTGAATTCATCATGCAGGAGCTGCTCCGACCTCTCGCTAGACGTGCCGGCTTGAAATCGCGCACTAAGCAAGCTCGTTTTATGGAACAAATGTATACTGCCATCTACTTTGGCTTCTTGGGACCGGCCGGCATGTACGTCATGAGCCGTACTCCCGTTTGGTACTTCAACACCCGCGGCATGTACGAGGGCTTCCCTCACCAGACACATGAGGCTGCTTTCAAATTCTACTACCTATTCCAGGCCGCCTACTGGGCTCAGCAGGCCATTGTGCTCTTGCTTGGCATGGAGAAGCCGCGTAAAGATTTTAAGGAGCTCGTCGGCCACCATATAGTCAGTCTCGCTCTTATCGGCCTCAGCTACCGTTTCCACTTCACCTATATGGGTCTAGCCGTTTATATCACTCACGACATCAGCGACTTCTTCCTTGCCGTAAGTTAAACCATTGTCCCCCGTTATCTCAAGTTACCACGTCCACTGACAGATATCATAACAGACGTCCAAAACTCTGAATTATATTGACCATCCCCTAGTTGGACCTTACTTCTTCATCTTCATGTGCTCGTGGACCTATCTGCGCCACTACCTCAACCTGCGCATTCTCTATTCGCTCTTCACAGAATTTAAAACTATCGGACCCTATGAGCTGAACTGGGAAACCGAGCAGTATAAGTGTGATATCTCCTTTTATATCACATTGGGTCTCTTGTCATCGCTGCAAGCCCTCAATCTCTTCTGGCTCTTTTTTATCGTGCGGATTGCCTACCGCTTCGTCGTCTTCAAGGTCGCGACTGATGACCGATCTGATGCCGAGGAGTCTGATACCGAGGAGCTGGAACAGGAAAAGACAGAGAAGCCCAAATTGGTCAAAGGCGAAAGCGATGAAGCAACACCACTGCTTAACGGCAATGGCCACGCGAATGGTGCTGCGAATGGCACTACAAACGGCGTTCTGAAAGCTCGCTCAAATGGAGTAGCGTCGTCGCCAACTAATAAGTCAACCCGATAAAGCAGTCTCTACCCCTCGCCCTTGATCCTTCACAACATTCGCTTGTAAATCGTTACACTGCTTGATGAGCTTGCATGCATAATATAACATGGGATTTCTACGTGTATAGGCTGGTGTAGACAGGATTACTGGCTTCTGCAGCGACTGCATGGCAGGATCTGCGAGAATAGGTACCTGATGGCTGCGCCGAATGTTCATAAGGATCGGCGTTTAGAGAGCGGGTTAGCATCTCCCAAGCCACTCGCTCATCATAAGTCATGAGAGGATGGCGCATACGAGGGGCAACTTTTTTTTTTCTTTTCTTTTTTGGGTCGCTTGGATACGGACCTGAAGGATGAAAGCATGAAGGACATGGGGACCGAGGAAGATTAGACGAGGTATCGGGTCCGATCTGTCTAAGAGGGGCGACGTTTAGCACTTCCGAGCTTGTTTCGGGTGCTGTTGTTGCCCGTCTAGAGGATCAAGGTTCTAATGACGGGGCTATGTCCGGGTTTCATTCTTCTTCCGGACCGACGACGACGACGACGAGCATAGCATGACGAGGAGAAGCAGCACATCAGCTGTTCTCCTTTTTTCCCCTTATCTTTCCAACGCCTTCAACACCTGGCTCTCCCTCAGGCCAGCCTTTCTTCACACGTACGATAGTTGAACAAATTCTCTTCCCCCTTTATATAATTCTTAATGAAAAGGACAAACGAATCAATAAAACGAGAAAAAAAATAACCGCGGCTCCTTGAGCTCCGCGAAGAGGAATAGCGATCCGTGTCTACCTGCGAGAGTGACCTTGAGTATTATTTATCGTCGTTTTATTTTGTCTCTGCGTAGGTAGGCCCTATATATGTGTGTGTATGTGTATGTGCGCGTATATATATATATATATATGTGTGTGTGTGTGTGTGTTTAGGTATTATACTATATAACTACACTCCGAAAAGGGGGGCTACCGTACCCCCTTGGCGTGATCGGGTTAGACCAAGGAACCTTTCCTTACCTTTAAAGGTTATCCATCTATCTGCGAACGGATCGACGGCTCATCGCGGCGACGCGATGCTTCTTCCTATTTACCTGATGAGGTAACGTACATACATACCTAGGTATGTACCGTACATGTACCTTGTCTACTACTACTACTGCTGCTGTGTCGCGTGTATGCGGATTCTTTCTCCGGATTTTTTTTTGATTTTTTTTTCTTTTTTTTTTTTCCCCCATGATCGATCGATGTGTTTTTTTTTTTTCCTGATTCCTTGTTTTCTGCCTCCGCTCCGGGATACGACCGTCGCTCTCTCGGGGACCTGGATTCCAGGGTACCTACTACTTGCTCTTGTGTTGCTCCGTCGTCGATTCGGTGCTCCGAGGAGAACCGGGGGGGGTTGATGCATGTTTGTGTGTATAATTCTAGACATATATACCGGTATGTATATGTATACATGTATGTATGTATGTATGTATGTATGTGACGAGATGTGATACGGCTTATTTATATAGTCGTATACCTGCTAGGAGGGGGATAGGTACCGGTTAGGTTACCTGTTACCCCTGTGTAATACCTGGCACGTAACATTCTGCGGTAATATATATGTGTTAGGGTAGGAAGGGATTACGAGGAGGTATACTCCGTACACATTCCACGTAACCTATGTAACTAACTACCTACCTACCTACCCAATCTGTTACATAGGGCCAGGTTGGTAGGTAGGTACGGAGTTACCTAGGCAGGTATATTAGGCTAAGAAGGGTCGAGAAGCATGTGGGAGAGGGAGGCAGAGACTACCGTAGAGTGACAGATATACTTATCCAGATGGGAATTTTACTTGCTGGTTGGTGTAGGCGTGCTGGAGTTTATGGTGGTAGGAGGTGCTGTTCACGGCGTAACATGCCTAGGTACCTCCCTACCCCCCTTCACGTCCCGGCGCGGATATATCCGTCGTACAATCTAAGGTTTTATCGACGAGGTGGTTGTGTGTTCGTATGTAAGTCATGTATGTATGTGTGTATGTAAATACCACGGAAAGCATGCGCGTCCCTTGCAGAAATGTACCTGTGATGAAGAACGAGATGACAGTTTTTCTTGCTATTATCCCATCGTTCTAGTCTTTTATTTTTCTTTTTTTCTTTCCTTCCTTCTTTCTTCTATCCTATCCCTTCTCCCCCCCCTCCCCCACCACCTCCTATATAATCCTTCTAATACCACCGTATACTTACAAGTTAGTAAAGGGCAAGTAGGGTTAATAATAAGTAAGTGTCTAGTGCAACGCTCCTCTTATATGCATGGGGAGAAGTAATCCCCGTCACAGATTTAAAAATGAAATGAAATGAAATAAAATCAAATAAAATAAAGATATCAGGTGAGCAAGCAAAGAAAAACAAAAAAGAATAACCCATCTATACTCCTATAGGTTCCTTGGTGCAAGTTATACGAAAGGGTATCTAAGATATGTAGGGTAGGTTATGTGGGCGGAAAAGGGGGGTACATGAAGTTAGTATCTCGGAGAAAGATACCCTACATATATACACGTGTGCATACATACATACTACATACATAGAACGGTATATCAAATACACTTACTTACCTTAGTTACCGGCACTTACCTAACAGACATCTAAACACGAGGCCGAAAACGACGAGACGAGGCAAGATTTACAAAAAGTAATAATTATTATTATTACAAATATGTAACTTTACTTCCACTTCGTGTACTTACCCCTTATATGTACTTGTGCATGCGTATACATACACTTACACTTACACTTACACTTACACACCCACACACCCACACACTTACATACATGGTATACATATATGCCTCCCTGCTTACCCCTGATAATATATCCGGTAGTTGAAAAAAAAAAACCTCGCATACAACATGCGCGCGCAAAACATATACCCTAGACGAACCCTTACCTAGCACGACGGTAACGTCCTTTACGTGTATGCACGTACATACATACCATATACACATACACATACACACCATATACACATACATATACCCACATATATACATACATACATGCTCTATTTATCCCTTCCACACTTTGCGACCCCTCGACCCCTCGACCCCTCCATCCCACCACCACCACCACCATCTCCTCCATCATCTCCTCCTCCTCCTCCTCCTTCCCTCCCCCCCTAGCTCTTCTTCTTAATCCACGTCGAGAACAACGTTACAAGGTGGCCCCGGAAAAGTCTGGCTGCAGGTACGCACTTTAAAAGCTCTTCCCTCCACTCCCTTACCCTGATCCTGACCCTATCCCTACCCTATCCCTAACCTACCCTACCCCTACCCTACCCCTAACCTATCTCTACTCCTACTCCTACTATGTACCAAGAACCCAGAAAATACAACCTAGGAACCGGAAAGGGACACAAGAGAGAAGAGGAGAAAAGAGAAAAGGAAAGGAAAGGAAAGGAAAAAAAAAGAGGGGGGAACTAGAAAGGGAAAGATTCAATTATATTAGTATCCGTGGCATATCGGAAGCCTTTGCCGGCATGAGAGCCGCACGACTACCGTTGGGTAAAAGAGAGAGAGAGAGAGAGAGAGATCACGACAGCCGATCAGCGATCAGGGTTCCGGTATTAACAGTCGGTCCATTGTGGATGGGTTTACACCACCTATAGAGTCTAGTCATTTGCAAATATGCATCATCATCATCTTCCTCCTCCTCCTCCTCCTCCTCCTCCTCCTCCTCCTCCCCTCCTCCTCCTCCTTTCCGCAAATCTCATCTCTCGTCACGCCTGCTCGCCCGCTAAATGCTGCCCGTCATCATCTCATTAGGGTGGTACTCGGTCCACCGTTCGAAAGCCAATAAGCAAACCCCGACTGACTGAACCCGGACCAAAAAGTAAAAGAAGAAAAATGAAAAGAAGAAGGAAAACAGATAGAGACGCATAAAAGCGAACAAAATAGTAGTAATAATGATAATAATGATAATGATAATAAAGCATTCCTCTCTTTACCCTCCCTCCCTCCCCCCCCTTTGACATTCGTTTGTTTCCCTTCCGTTTCCTTCCTGTTCCATCCGTATTTGCCGGAACTTTTTTTCATGCAAGGGCCATGGCTGATCGTTTGTTGCGGTGAACAACGATAATGAATTAGTAAGACAGAATGACATAAGTCTTTTTTTGGTATCGTTGCGAAGAATCGTGACAACCGGAAATGCAAAGTCGCCGACAGCCCTCCCAAACATTGGGGAAGGGGGCGGGTCTTTTTCTGTATATGCCACCACTAACGCCGTCTGTAATGCAATGCCTCCCCCCAATAATACGAGGGTGTTAGAAGCTCATTAGCAATAAAAAAATATATATCGCGGGAAACGGGGAATATGGACATGAGTCGAGCCCACAAGTCGGCGGATATTAGGATTAATGGGTCGATCGGGGAGAGCGCTCGGCCAATGTCGCCGACTCATCAGATGAGCTGCTCGAGTCATCGTTTCCGTTGGAGTGCTCATTTTGGCCGTGATGGTCGCCCGATGGAATGTTGGCTTTGCGCAGGAGCTTTTCTGCCTTGCGCGTCGCATTGCGCGCGTCCTCCGCTGCCTTCTCGGCCTTTGCTTGACGATTCCACATGGACGCGTATCGGCCGTTGAGCTCTAGCAGCTTTTCGTGCGTGCCTTTCTCAACTATAGTCCCTTGATGCAAGACAAGGATTTGGTCCGCGTGGGTGATGGTCGATAAGCGATGCCTAAGGAGAGAGATTGTTAGCTGGACCGGTCGTCACCATCGCGGCGCGGTAAACGTAGCAAAGAACTTACGCAATGATAAGCAGTGTGCGACCACGACCGATGGTGGCCAGTCGAGACTGGATCTGCTGCTCCGTGTGGCTATCGAGTGCCGACGTAGCCTCGTCCAACATGATAATCTTGGGATTCTTCAGTAGGGTACGCGCAATAGCAACCCTCTGTTTCTCGCCACCGCTTAGACGAAGACCACGCTCGCCGACTTTGGTGTTATAGCCGTCCGGGAAAGACATAATCCTGTCATGGATGCTGGCGGCCTGACACGCCTCCATGATGTCCTCGTCAGTCGCGTTCTGATTAGCGTATCTTAAATTGTACAGCAGAGTGTCGTTGAACAGGACCGTATCCTGAGGTACCACTCCTATGAAACGCCGAATAGAATCGATAGTAACGTCCTTCAGATCGCGGCCGTCGATCCTGATGTTGCCCTCCTGGCAGTTAAAATAACGGTACATCAAGCGGAAGAGGGTTGATTTGCCGCCGCCCGATTCGCCGACCAGCGCCGTTGTAGTACCAGGTGCGCAGGTAAAGGTGAGGTTCCGTAAAGCAGGCTTCCTCTTGTCGTATGCGAATTTAACCTTAGAAAATTCGACGTGACCGTTACACGAGGTTACGTTAACTGCTCCAAGCCGGTCGACGACAGTCGGACGCTGCTTGAAAAGTTCCAGCAAGCGTTCTCCGGAGATCATGGCCTGCTGGACGGTGCGGTAGAACGTGCCGAAGAAGTTCAGCGGCCCTTGCAACTGGCCGAGATAGGTCATCAAGGTGACAAAATCTCCCACCTTTCGGCTACCCATCGTCACCTGGTACGAACCGAGCATTATGGCGACCAGCATCCCGATCATGAAGACCAGCGATTGACAGATGTTCATCGTGCTTATACTCCACGTCACCTTGGCCTCGGCGACTTGAAAGTTGTGTATAGCTTCTCTATACCTATTAAATTCAAAGTCTTCCGCATTAAAATACTTGACCGTCTCATACGATATGATAGAATCGTTCTTGACTGCTTCCTCTTCCCTGTCTGCGTTTGACATGGCTCTCCTCTGATCGGCAGTTTTGGATGCCATGCGTATCGTCAAGAACAAGTAGTAGAATGTAATTGAACAAACTATGACAGCATAGACGGCATCAAACCTGACGTAGAAGTAGCTGATAGCTACGAACAGGTCAATAAGCATCGGGAAGACCTGAAATGTGACTTGCTCGAGGAAGGCGTTGACCGAAGAACCCTTGTTTAATGCAGACAGGACCTCGCCAGTCCTCTTGCCCAAATGAAAATCGAGACTCAGGGAATGGACGTGCTCAAAGGCCGACGTAGTCAGAGCTCGGTACGTGTGTTGAGAGACGGGGATCCATAACAGAGACCGTAGAGAGCCCAAGAGGCCGGACGGCCCTTGCAATAACTTATACAGGATAAGCAGGCCAAGCGAGACCCATGGCATCGTACGCTTCTCCCCTTCTTTGAGATCGTCTCCCGAGAGCTGGTTCGTGACAGTACCAATTTGATATGGGACCATGATGTTTACCCATCGCTGAAGAGCCAGCAAAAAAAAGCAAACCACGACAATGATTTGAAGTCGTAGCTGCTTGTTCGGCCACATGTACGGGAAGAAGACAGAGTAGCCGCGAAGATACTCGTACCAGGTCGTGTGTGGCAGCTTTTCCGGTCGGTAGAACCCGGCGTCTTCGTCTACGACAGGATGACTCGCATCCGCGACGCCATTGGTGTTAGCGTTGGCGGCACCGTTTGCGCCTGGGTGCAGAGCATGGCCGTTCGTCCGGTAGCCATTGGCCTCGCCATTGAGGAGAGGGGTAGCTTCGTCAGTCTCGTAGTCGTATTCCTGCCCCTGCTCGTACTTTTCCGGCCGGGCCCGTCTTCTCCAGACCTTGACGGTAGAGTAAATTACGACCATGCCGAAGAGGAGAACAATCCTCCCGGCAGCAAGTCCGAGATCGACAATATCCCACTTGTTGAGGCCATCCACGATCACATACTTATCACGGCTGAGATTGGTCATGACCTTGTGGGGGCGGGATAAGACGATGGCGTCGGACACGAAGATAATCATATCCCCGCAAAGCGCGAAACTCCAAGTGAAGATATGGACCAGGCGCGGACTGCTTTTCCAGTCAAACATCGTCAGAGTCAAGTAAAGATACAAGAATGCCGAGCCGAGGATGAAGACCTAGATTTTCTAGTCAGCAAAGCGTTTGTCCGTAACATATCGACACGGACACGAGGCACGCAGTGGAAGACCGCTTACCGTCTTGGGCTCGCCACACCACCATCCATGTTGGCCGTCCGCGCTTCTGTGAATGAGGGCGCGGGCAGCAATTGCGCCGCCGGCAGCGAGGAAGGTCAAGGTTGCTAAGACCATAGAATACTGGAAGAACCTTCTGAGGAGGGGACTGAAGCCCTCAGATTCGGGAGCGTCCTCTTCCGATCTTCGTCTCTTGGTGACGGGCAACGGTTTGCCGCCGACCTTTAACAGCAGGCGCGGCCACACCCTCCTTACGCATAGCGGTGTAGACCGAATGTGTGGCGCCGATGAGGATGAATGCCAACAACAGGACATCTGGGTAGAGGTATTGGGTAACGTCTCGAACCCTCTCCGCGGGGGAGTCGGGAGGGTTGATGACGACTTCCGCCATCTTGTTCTGTGAAACTAGGAAGTCAGTATAGGTTGCTCGCGGATATACATAAGAGCTGTACAAATGGGACGAGAGCATTGCACTGCATGCTGCAAGGCGTGCTTGACGTACATATTACTGACGGCAATGCTCGCACTGGGTCATTGCCGCAGCTGCACAAGATCACGACCCTCAATCGCTCCAAGCAGGAAAGCAGGAAAGTGTCCGACTGCGGTTTCTTGGTGCTCGATGCTTGATGCTTGGTGCTTGATGCTTGGGTGCTTGGGTGCTTGGGTGCTTGGTCTACAAGTTGAGGGTTGACTTTCCAGAGAGGTCAACGAAGTCAACAAGAAATTGAAGGTCAAGTGCTCTATGCTCGGCTCGAGTTAGTGTAATCCCGAGTCCACGTCCTAGTGGGGCAGGTCACCAGATGGTGTTAGTGGCAAAAGCCACACTCTGGAGCAGACTGACTCGAGACTAGTGTACCTAAAGGGAAAGTGGAATAAGAAGAGTAAGGGGGGCGTGTAAAGAGGAACAGAGGGAGAGAGAGGGAGAGGGAGAGGGAAGAAGAGATTGGGCTCTGATCGAACTTGTTTCTGTCTTCTGTGAGGATGAACAAGTTGCTGAAGACGGTCTTTGGTCTGGTCTAGCCAGGATCTGCACCAGGGGAACAGGTGCAGTGCTGGCAAGCGGGGACCCTTTTGATGTCAGACTTGATTAGGGGATCCTGAATATCGAACAAGAGAGGCTCAAACTGGTCTCGCAACGGACGCAGTGAAGTGGGTAACTCTAATGCTCTCACCGGGAGGGGTGGTGGGAAGTATTAAGATAATTCTTGGTGTAACTAAACGAGTGTAATGTTTGGTTTTACGTTAAGAAATGAACATAAAATGGAATAAATTGAAATTGGAAAAAGGGAAATGGGAAAAGAAAAAAAAGAAAGAAAAAAAGAAGAAGTTTCTTGTCAAGGGAGGTGTTGTTGTAGAAAGGTCGGAGGATCTCAAGTTGCGGCTTGTCGCACAAGAGAAGAAAAAACCCGAAGGAGGTATGTAAAGGTACCTAAGGTGTGTAGACAAGGAATCCCGTATGGATGTAGGCAGGGTAGCAATAAGGACTGAATAGGTAGGATGGACCTGTCTTGATTCCCAAATTCAGATCAGGTAACCCGAACCCAGGGTTAGAGTGAGGGACCCTTGTAAGGTACGTCGGTAGAGACTGGAATGGGTGCAATACTGAACGACTAGTAATGGGCTAGTGTTGTTGGAACAAGGACAAGGAACGGGCGCTGGCTTGCCCGTAGGAGAAGAGGGAATAAAAAAAAAGGGGAGAACCGCGTTTAGATGAGAGAAAAGCAATGATGATGATGACAATGGCAAACAAGACACACACGTACATACACACACACACACACACGCACGCACACACACTTACACTTGCACTTACACCCACACCCATACACACACGCGCGCGCAACACAAAGGTGGTAGTAGTAGTTGGAAGAAGGTGGAGTGAGAAGAGCGATGTGTGGGATGAGGGTGGAAAGCCCGGGCTTCTAGACCCGAACTCTTAGATGCAATGATGCAGGCTGATGGGGAAGGAAAAAAAAAAGAGAGCTCGAGAAGAACAATGATGAGCTGTCGGGAATCGCGGTGAAAGTCGCCGTTACGGAACAGCTGGAGGAGTTAATAGAACTTGGGTATACGTGACTTGACGGGTGAGTCTAAGTCTTGATCTTGAGCCTGAGCCTAAGCCTAAGCCTGAGTCTGAGTCTGAGCCTGAATCTGAGTGTGTGAATCTGAACCTGAATATGAATATGAGGTCCAAGTCTGGGTCTAGAGTCCGGTACCAAGCTTGGAAGTTTTTTCCACGTTCCGTACGTAGTCGTTCGACTGGAGGTATAGATAGATGTATGATGTATGATGTATGTATGTAGGTACCAGGTATGTAGGTACTGTAGGTACTATAAGTACTGTAGGTAGGTACTGTAGGTATTGTTAAACGTATGTACCAGGTACACACTCCGACAATCCTAAAACGTTCAGAACGCTTAGAATGCTCTAGGGCCAGGACTGTTAGGGCTGTCCAGCGAGCAATAGACCTAAGTGATGTATCCTAGAAGACATCAGGCTGTTAGAGTATTGACAAGGACAACTAACACGTGTGTGTACATGGACATAAGAGGATGAATTGAAGGAAGGAGAAGAAAAAAAAAAGGAAAAAGAAAAAGAAATCTAATTAAAAATTGGGCCAACAAAGAACGGTAATAGGTGAATTAGATGCTGCCATAAAAAAAGATAAAAAAAAAAATCAAAAAAGACCCAAAAATTAACTCCCTAGCTTCTGATGCCAATGTCGAATAGAGACATGGGGTTTGTCAGAGAGGCTTACAAAAAGTACATAGCCAAACGGCTTGTAGCCTCTTCACCGCCTTGCATGTAGCTCTAATAATTGGTGAGGATCGAAGTGGTTGTGATTGCAGTGCAGCCTGCATGCATGAAGGCCTTTTTTTTTTTGACAGGGGAACGTGGGGCGGTGCTCTGCGCAGCTCTAGTGCTAGCCTAAAAAAAAAAAAAAAAAAAAAAAAAAAAAAAGAATAGAGCTTGCCTTTGATGGTGGGTTCTTCGGGGGATAGAAAGGTGTGGTGGGGTTGTGCTCGTGGTCCGTGATCCGTGATCCGTAGCGGTGCGGAATCGAAAAGCAGGGAAAGAGTATATTTTTGTGGTTGTACAAGGCTATATACTATATAGATGTACATACCATAAGTCATAAGTATGTACGTTATAGATTATAAGTTATAGGTTACGTATATAGGTACATACCTAAGTAGACTCCTAGTACGTCGGAGGGTAGTCAAAGACGAAAGAAAAAATATATGAAGAAAAAAGAAAAAGACAAGAAAAAAAAAAGACCTTTCTCAGGTATAGACAACTACCCCCAAGAGCCACAAGGAGAAATTCAAGTTCCAGATAGACAGACTCGCCTATAGAAGAGAAGTCGATAATAGCCTTTTTTGTCAACTGCAACCCTGTGGTGAGCCGACAGACCATGGACTACAGTGGATAAGAAGAGATGGGACGATCCTTAATATATAGGTAGGTTAGCGACGCGTCACTAGGTTATAGGAGAGAGCAATAGGAACTCCCTCTATCCATCGGTGACTTGTACTTCCATGACAACTTCAGTCAGTTTTATTCAGTGTAACTGACAGCTCCTAAGCAGCCGCAACTATCCCCATTACCATTAGGCCGGGGTACGGTACGGGGCACCTTTCGTGCATGCAAGTGGTTATTTCTGCAGCCGAGAGGCAGTCTGTGTTGCGTTCCTTTTATGTGACATCCCTCGTAAGTATGTTTGACAAAGTAATACCTATAGGGCAAGTATATAGGTAGTATCTCCATCCCAATGCTTATTCTTCAATACCTGCCCAAGATCACACACACACGCATACACACGCCGCGCGCGCGCACATATTCATACATATTCATACATCCTCACATACACACTCGCACACTCACACACTCACACACTCACATACACATACACACACAAGGGGGGCACAGGGAGAATGTACATGAGGAGGAGGTGTGTACTTCGACCAACCCTCCTCTCGCTCATTCCACGAGACATCATAGGGTCGTAGCTACCTAAGCAGACGAGAGCTGATCAACTAGATCACCTGTTGCTTGACGGCCAGTAAGGCTTAAACAAGATGGGTGCGAGCCAACTGCTCCGGCCTAATTCGGATAGAATCGCAACTCTTGTGTAGGTGTATGTAGAAGGTATGTAGAAGCACTTGTCAGAAGCAAGTCCTGCCGAGGGGTTGTAGAAATGGGAATTATAGACGAGGGGGGCATCAATGATATGTATCTGATCGCTCTCTCTTGCTAGTACCTCTGTACCAAACGGATTAGTCTTTGATCTGTTCTAGTAGTACTTATTAGGTATGTTTTTGCAACGTACGTGGGAAATAAAAAAAAGGCAGTTTCTTCTCCCCTAGAAAATATACATCGTCATCTATCGGAGGGGTAGGGGATCAGGAAGGGTTACCTCAGCTGTTCTAGGTACTAACCCCTCTCGCTTTCTGCCATTTGGCGTTCCGAGTAGCTGGCTCGAGTTGCGGGAAAGGGGGGGGGAGACAAAGAAATAATAAAGAAAGAAACAAACCGGGGCGGCAAATGGGCCGTCCCAACTTCGGCATGGTTTTCATCATCCTGTCCCAGATCGCCAATCCTGTCTCGTCTTCGTTGCTTTTCACAAGCCTGGAACCCGATTCAACCGGACCAAGAAGAGCTTCATTTTCTTCTGCACCTCAAATATCCTTGCTCGGTTGTATGTCCCCAATTTTGACGAAAGCTGGGTCGAATTTCTTGGCACTCATCCTCACTGGCTCGCCTCCTGACCGACTTATTCGATAATGCACGATAAGATCCTTTCCTGGCGACCGGTCAAGAAGTGGATCTGTTTTCCATGCAGTGAGATTCTGAATCGACATCATTCAAAGAATCCCATGTCCGGTTTTGCCCATCCTCTGGCGGCTTCTCATTTGCGGAGGTCGGCCCCGTCTCCGTTGCAATAAGAAGTGTGGTATCGTCCGCCGAGGTAGTTAGGTTTGATGCCCTGGATCATTCGTGAATATTGCAATTCCGTACTTCTCATCTCCGCTATGCATTCCAACATCGCAACGTGTCATACAGTAGCCTACAGTAAGCCATCGGCAAATCGTAGCGAAGCATTGTTAAGTTTGAGACGATATGAATACAATCCCTCTCCCCACCCCCCCTGGCTTTGGTGCCATGCTACCATAACGAATTGGCGGATATATAGCTTCCATCACCATTGAAACACTATTTCCCGTCGTTATGAGAAGTTGGGTGCGAGATGCAGTTCGAGTTGGTACGCTGACTCGAACTTTCGGATTACGGCTACGGAGGCCGTGTGATAGCTCACGGAGGTACTTCTAGCATCACCCACCCATGACGAGGATGACAAGCTACTGGAGATTTATGCCGCGTGGGTTAGATAGGCATGACTTGCAGCTTGGGAGAAAGCTGGCACGGTCCGTCCTCTCGGCTAAGCTTGTTAATAAGTCTGTCTGCCACGACGTATGTTCTGCAGCTGACACTCGTTTTTTCCCTTTCTTGGCGCCCTTGTCAAACACCCCTACACATCCAGGTAGACATAGAATGGTAGCTGTTGTCTCACAAGGCTGAGACTAACCACTGGTAACCTGGCACAAGTCTATTGCACCGCTCGTTTTCCTGAATCATCCAAGTAATTTTGCGGGGAATACTGCCCCGATCCTTTGTTGGAAGACTTAAGTGGTAGTCTTTGGGTGCGAAGGAGTCAAGAATTGGGAAAATTGGAGTCAGTTTACCCGATGTAGGCGGTACTGCCGTCCACGTCACTTTGATTAACGTGGAAGAGCCTCACCAACCCTTGAAGCTCACTGTTTTGATATAACATTTGAAGACACTAGTTTCTGAGGCGTGACGCAGTAACTACCTGGTACCGCTAACACCACCGCCGTGATAGCGGATCCCGGTTCCGGGGAAAATTGCAAATTTCTATCCTTCTATCGACGGCACAGAAAATAGATAGAAGGAAGGATCGGAGGGGGGAAACCGTGGTTTGACGAGACTGGTCGGTCGTCGTCGACCAGGTTTCGGTTGGCGACTCTAAGAATAACCACCACTCATGAACAGGTCCAAGACCTAAACGGATATGCAGGTGATACAAACCCTGCCAGTGGATTGGGCTTAATGCAGATAGGCGTGTCCCTAGGTCTTCGTGCCTGCAGTTAGGATTTGGTGTTTGGCAAAAGCTCTACGCGCAAACAGAGACGGCTCATGTCGACGCCATTCTATTACTTCTCTATTCTCTGGACTTGCTCTCTCTCTCTCTTTTCCTCCTGCATTTATTGCTTGATGGCGAAATCCTGCAGCAGTAAATAAGCTCTCATCAAGAGATAACTCGACACACGTTAGGGTAGGGTAGGGTAGAACTCAGGCTCATATCATTGAATATACCTACTACCTCTTCAGAGGTTGCGATGCCCTTGTACTTCACGTGGGTAGTGGCCCTATCGAAGGGGAACATCCGTCACGAGTTCCATTGAATGGGGACCATATCTCATGTGCAACAACCTTAGTAGCTGGGGCTCGTAAGTGAGAAAACGTGGCGGCAAGCAGTGTTTACGACGTGCATACTAAGAGCACAGGTTTGGTACTAGAACCAAAGTCGAGGTTGGGAAAGACTACTATGGTAGACTATGATTGCTGGATATTGTCTCGGTATTTTTGAAAATATGGATGATTGAATATGATTGAACGAGGAGACGCCGTCCTACGATCAGTCCTTGGCAAATCTTTCTTTAGCGAAGAATAAGAAGGAGAAGAAGATAATGATGATGATGAAAAAGTGGTATAAGTGGAAGAAGAAGTGGAATAGTTAGGTACAAACAAGAAACAAGGCGCCACACATCTATCATGCTCTACTATGTAAGTTCAACATTTGCCTGCATATTAAAGGCACCTGGGACCTGGGTCAACGCCTTACTCGGGTACTTACCTACTGCCGCAGGTACGAAACCCACCCATGGATGTCTATTGACGGTACATGTACAGAGACATTGCACAGATCGATAGATCCATGGAAACTTTCGGTACCACTCTAGAAACAATTAGGTTCGTAAGCTAGCTAAAAAAAAAAAGTCAATCATCCCAGGCCTCCTTTTAGCAACGAAGGATCTTGCCCTTTGCAAGTACAAGCACCTAAGTCCTAAAAGTTTAAACTAACTTTATAATATGTATTTATAAAACAGGGACTTATCTGAAAGGAGTACCCTTGAAACTTCTCTAGGTGACCGGGTTTTCAAGGACGCCGCTGCCACTATACCTATGTAGTTAACAACTAATTAGCGAAGACTAAGCCTACTTGCGGGTAACCACTGCCTATTAAGTTCACTCCTCACCCCTTGACCTCATACATGAAGCATCTCTCGCTTCTGGGTTTGTCGAAGGCACCTCAATTGTCAACTATGTATGTACCTAGGTATGTATGTATGTATGTATGTACCTTCATGCAGATAATCTGGCTCGTCACCCGGAAGGCTCTTAGCATGACATAGCATAAAATGACAGGCAGTATATATATATATGTATAAAGGGTATGTAGGTACACGACGTAGAGGACGAGACGTAAACTCGTGCTTCGTACCCAGATTCACGTCGGTCAGGTACGCACGCGTATCGATGTAACCGAATACCTCAAGCTGTAGTTGCCTATAAATACCCTAGTAATATCCTAATAAGGGCATTATACATCTTGACTTTTTCTTTTATACTTGTACATATGTATGAGATATGTATGCATATGATAGAACATGAAGTACATAAGTAGCTCTTGGCGTTAAGCGATACCAGACATACATGATGTACATATGTATGTATGTATTCATTTTGAAACATGAGCACTTGCTTATCCTGATAATACATGATCTTCGTGTTGTCCTGCCGAGGATATATGTAGAGGAAAGTAAGAGAGTAGGTACTTCCAGCTTAACATTAAAGTGGTAACTTCATTGATTATGTATAGGCCATTAGAGTTTGAGCTAGACTCTACAGAGGTTAGGTAAGTAAGTACGTAAATTTTATATAACGGGAAACGTAAGCTGTTGTCTTTATAAAGTCGAGCTTTAGCCTTTAGTTCTTAATTTCTACCTATTTATTACAAAATCCTGTCACTTCATAAGAATTTCAATGATGGTCAGCACCTTCAATATGTCTGGTATTACTATGTGCCGCATGTTACGTTTATACGATGCATAAATGTTGAGTTAACTTGATTATATCTTATTCTCTTCAAGTTGCTCTTAGAGGTCACACATATGTGGTTGTTAACCTATAGTGTATGGTACTTTTAACCGTCTACCTACATCAATGTGATTGATTCAAGTTACTGCCTAATACATAGTTAGATTTGAGAGTATGTGTCCGTATCTTGGCTATATATCTGTAAGATTCACTGACCATATACCTCGTTTTCACTAGGACCGGAACTAACAAATGCTCGTCACTTACATACTACTGCTACTTACGGTAAGTGGAAAGCTTCAATACATGTATTTATCTTCTCCTTTCAAAAAGAAAGTACCGCATACTTACCTCCTTATATCCAGAAATATCATGTACGTCGAGCTACTTAAATTAAGTAGCCCGTCGCCACATTCCCTAACGTCCCCTAACGTCCCCTAACGTCCCCGAACTTCCCCTAACGTCCCAGATGTTTGACTCTTCCTCATTCAGCCTATTGCAGATGTAAGCTTCACTCTACCTGGTCTGGCTCCTCCCATTTCCAGCAGTCTGGTAGCCACCTATGCGGCCATGGCTGACCATCCTGCCTGTCCCATATTCCGTACTTTTTTGTGTGGCTGGACATGGATACGGGACATGGACATGGACACCCCAGCCCAAGGAATCCTGTAGCCCGGGACCAGCCGGCGCCACATCCAAACTGGCTATGCATATTGCAACCCCCGGATCTTGGATTTGATCCTGGGGACCCTGGGACATGCGTCTTGCATCTGGCCCCGGCCCACTGAGGAGCCATGAAGGTCAAAGGTGGAAGCCTGAACGCGGGGGCATCTGCCAGGCTAAGATCGGGTAATATTATCGTGGGGGGCACCGCAGCTGTCGATTGTGTCTGGCCAACGTTTGAGCACGTACATAAGGGCAAATATCACCTTTGTGGGGAGCTGACTCGATACCCCTATCCGACAGCGCTTCACCACTAGCTCCTAGATCACTAAACCCTGCATTATAATGGTAGTACGCCTTGAACACCCAATCGTGGCTTCGATGCCAGATTACCTGGCGGCTGCGCGTGATAGATCGGATTCCCTATGTCGGGGGTTAGCCGTGCCACTTGAAATTCAAAATCTTCCAGTTATACCCAGCATCCTATGGTATGACTAGTTGATATGATCGGTCGAGAGAGCAGATGACTTTATTCCCTGCCGACCTTTACCTATCAAACAGCAGCTCGCCGAGGAAAGTAGCAGTTCGAGATAGCCGTCCTCCTCTAGACTACTTTGGAAGCCCATATCCCAACTCAAGTCTACGCAGCTACCCGAGCCGCGTTTGCGTTTAACGAGAATCACGAGGTCGAGACACGGCAATGTCGAGAATGACTCCTAGTACATGTGTATCGATCATCCGGGGTCTGCAATCCCGGTGGATAGCAGCAATACAATAGGTTCCGAGTTGATACATGAAGTATCAAGTACTTGGTGCTCGGTTCACAACTACCACTTTCCAACATTAGACTACCATCCTAGGTTAGAAAATGCCCGGGGGAAGGGGGAGGGGGGCGAAAAGGTGGATCAGAGATGGTGTCGTTACCACGCACCGTCAGCCCGCACTCTAATCCGTGGGTAGCCTTTTAAAACAGACGCCAGCCAGATATTGTCGAACATCGGGGCTGTCTTTCGGTGTGGCGGAATGAGTTCCAAAAAAAGAAGAGGATCATGCAGGCCCCTGAGGCAGAGGGCGAGGCGAGGCGAGATTGGCTCTCTGGAGTCTGAGCCTCTCAGCGTCGAGAGTAAGCGGCCCCAGTCTGATAAAACGGGCAGCAGTAACGTACGTACGCCGAGTACCTCTTAGTAATGCGTGTCTCGAGCGGGAAGGCCATTGTCACTTGCTAACGTTCGTCGTGACGACAGCAGGACGGATACGCTAAAGAAGTAGTGCAGATTGCAGATCACAGCAAGCAACGGGGCTGCGAGAAGCCTATCTTGACAACCAATCGTCTTCGACTTACCCCGGAAGACCATGTCATTGTAACCGCCATCGCTAAGAAGTTTCATCTAGACCGACATTTCTTCTCGCTTCGAAAAGTCGCCATCTGCCTGCTTGTCATTGATGCCCGCACGAGAAGAGGGAAAAAAAAATCGTCATCCCGACTCCCGACTAGGCTAGGTAGACGTGTCAGATCATATATCATAATTCGGGAAGCCCAACGCTGCAGAGAATCGGTCACTTGAGCTTCGGCTGCGGGAAATGCCACCCTTTAGCGCGGCCGCGGCAACGAACCCTCAAGGCAGATTAGCGAATAGCGTCGGAGTCGCGGCTGATCCGGCCAACTTTGATTCGTCGTCTGCAGACCGAGCCGAATGCAAGGATTTTCATACTGCAGCATAATACAAAAGAGAGGTAATAGTCGGTGTAGGGTGTCGTCAACCAACTCAAGATCAAAGCTGTTTCTTTTGATGTTACTGAAATGGCGTCTCGTCGACGAGGACTAGGCGGCGACGGGCGATGACGGCATAGTCTCTGGAGTTACTGACTTGACTCGGCGCATGCGCCCTCGATCTGTATGTCAACCCAACCTGGAGTCTCGGGATTTGGAGATGTTAGACCACGAGACAAGAGTTGCCAATGGCGCCGTGAGATTGTACTAATGCTGAGTCCCTTGGCAACCTAGAGAGGCAAGTTCTCAACATGTCGACAGGTTTCCACCAGAAGACATTCTACGACGTTGGGGTACTCTCGGATTTTATGTTGATTTTACATGCATCGAGGACTCCAAGATGTCCCTCGATACGACGTCAGCAAAGTTTGACTGTCGAATTCCACCGAGGCAGCAATGGTGAGGAGATTGTCTTTATACTAGCTATTGCCTGCACTTACCTTACATAGCACACGCATTGCTGTAGTATAGACTTCTGGACATTGTACTTTCGTCAGACTTGGTGCCGATTCAGGGTTCAGGAATAGATGGTAACCTATGATCTTCACACATCTTAACAACGTGCGGTATCGGCTTGACGGACGAAAGGAAGGCTTTCGTTGTTGACTGTTTGTTCTTGCCGAATTCACGAGTGCATTGAAAGTTGTAACCGAGATAGTTTCATACGTTTCATAGATAGTGATGTGTATAGGGGAGGTATAAAAGGTATGTTTAAGCAGGTCTGTGTGTTGAGAGATTGGAAATGTTGAGAACTGACCAGAATAATGTTATGTTTTTCCTCGTAACAAATATTGCGATATTATTTGATATTACTATATTAGGTAGTTATGTAAATAAAATAAAAAACAGACTATAAAGTATTAAATAGCACCTATTATAGGGTCACTAAACACATGCATTATTTACTATATACCTAGAGGTAACCTTGAAAGTGAAAAGTCAAGTCTATAAGATGATAGGATGATTACGTTAATACTATTACCTAGAATATGTAATACATTATGTACATTATGTAGGTACATATGTATGTATATCTTGTCTCTGATAGGGTCAAGGTACCCATGTATACCTAGGTACGCAGATAAAGTATAGCCTCTTTGAAGTGTACCAAGACATGCACAAGCCACATTCTGATATGAACACGATACGATTGTACCTATGTAACCTCATTACGGCATCAACATTGTGAAGTTACCCACCTATTATTACACTGGGTACTTTTGACTTCAGCCTTGCCCTGACAAACTTTCCGGATAATTGTCAGCCTCGCCATCAACATTCCAATTCAACCAAGCGCCAGTCCCCCCGCGACAAATTGCTTCCGATCTATATTTCGCTGTATAAACTAAGTACATTCTTCAGCTCTGCAGAAAGGCGCAAGAGAATAGATAATCTAATAGCATAACAGAGAACTCCATCTCTTACTTTTTTCTACCTTCTCGCCGCCGCCGGCGCTTCCTTAAGGATTAAGATCCTTTATTTTTGCTTCCCGCCGAGCTTTCGGACGATCGTATGATCGCGCCGCTCTAAGCGCCTTACCCCCTCCCCCTTGCTCCAAAAAAAAGCTTCCGGAGATCCCGTCTTCGCCTTGGAATATCGGGGGGGACAAGTTAAGAAGAGAGATTGAGGGAGGAGGACATCCACCTCACCTCACCTCACCTGCCCTCCCCCCTTCCGTCTTATACCCGTTCTCCATCCCCCCCTTGTTAAACAAAAGAGTGTATACCGAGACGAGCACGCAAACGAGATGTCGCACCGTCGCAGACGCCCGTCAAGGTACCCTCCTCGGCACCGGCCTACACGCCCGCCACGCAGGACGCGGACCTGCGGTCTCAGATCAACGTGCTCCTACTGCAGGAGGGCCACGCTGCCAAGTACGTCTTCGCGCATCGCCGCGCGCTCTTTTTTCTCATTTTGTCTGGCCATGAGGTCAATTTGCTTGCCCTACGTGACGTGGGAAAAGACGGAGAAGTGAGAGATGGAAGCTTCAAAAGAGACCATGAGCTAATGTGAACGGAATCTCCCCCGACAGGATTCAAGACCATCTCCTGCATTCCCTCAACGCACACTCGTCCAATTGGCCCTCGATCGTGCAGTCACATGCGCTGGCCCTGCTGCGGTCCGGCGACATAACGAGCTTCCCAGCCCTCGTGCGCCGCGTCCTAGAAGACGTCCGGCACGACACCGCCGCCGCCACGTCAGAGAACGGCAACAGCAATAACAACAATACTACTGCTACTAACAACGCGAACGGCGGCGAGGCGACGAACGGGGCCAACACGAACGGGAACAACAGCAAGAACGGCGCGGACGGCGGCACCCCGGCCGGCAGCCTAGCCATACCCCAGGCCGTCGTCGACGCCGTCCTCAAGGTCACGCGCGAGTGCCTCGACACCATCTGCGAGGTCTCCGAGGACGACGCCTCGGCGGCCGGCTAGACGACGACGGTCGGGTCGGACCGGGATCGTAGCCGAAGCCGAGACCGAGACTGTGGTCGTGGTCGTGGTCGTGGGAGGAGGCAGGAGGAGGAGGAGGTGGTGGAGGAGGAGCAAGATAACCCGGCGAAAAAGATGAAAAAGAAGAAGAAGAAGGATATGAACATAAAGAAGATGAAGATGAAGATGAAGAAGAAGAAGGGTCTGGACGATTACGACCGCGAGATTAAGGATACCGTGTACTGCGCATATGCCACCGCGACCACGCCTACTAGCTCAGCGAAGCGCCCGGCGTAAGGAGTAAAGTGGTGGTGGTGGTAGTGGTGGTGATGGTGATGGTGGTGGGGAGAAATAGAGATAGGAGCTGCGATTGTATACATACGAATCATAGAAGAAAAGAAAAAAGAACAAAAACCCTCCCCCAAATGACAAAATACAAAAAGGGGGAACCGGGAGAGACGGGAGGGAGGGGGGGGATATGACGAGATCACATACATACCCATACCGGCTTTTTTTTCTCCTTTTCTCTCTCTCTCTCTCTCTCTCTTCCTCTCCCTCTTCACATCCCTTCCTAGTCCTCCTCCCTGTTTCGCTACCTTTTTTTTTCTTTTTTTTTAATAGTACGCAGAATAGCAGGTAGTAATAGCGATAGCACGACACAGCAACGGCAACGGCAACGGCAACGGCAACGATACTGGAAGACACGAGGAGCGAGAAGGGAGAAGGGAAGGAGGTAGGAAGGAAGAAAGAAAGAGGAAGGGCGTCGGAAGGAGTTTTACTCGGCGTTATCGTACAACACAGAGAGAGAGGGAGAGAGAGAAAACTTAGGTCTTTTTTTTTTTTTAGTGGTGTGTGGAAGGGAGCAGGACGTGATGGTTACCTGGTACCTATACACGATGATTTATCCTACCCTGTCCTATCCTTCTTTGCTTGTTTTGTTATTCTTCTTGTCGTTGTCCCTCTCCCCCCTTCTCCCACACCTGGTTTTTGGATTTTTTTTCGCGTAGCAATACATGACATATTACAGGTCCCCCCTTTTTTTTTAGGTATTCAACCATCTCGACTTCAATATGTTATTATTTATTGTATATGGTACCTCGCTGGATCATGCTTATGTTGCTGAGGTTGAGGTATTCTGTATGTCGTGCTAGGTATCGATGAAAATGGAATACAGGGCTGTGTTTATAATATAGTGTGCTCTTCACGATATTCTTAATGGTATTACTGCTCATCTACGGACTTCTCATCTACGGACATGGACATGACGAAAGTCTGGGCTAAAACAAGTCAATTTATGAATCTATCGTAAGCTAATCTGCTCACCGCCGCGCGGTTTGTACAGCCATATCACCCTAAGTAGGATGGAAGGATCTCACGAACTTGCTAGAGATCAAGTAGCCACACATCATCGCGTAAAGAAAAGCCGTCGCACCCCGTCCCTAGCACTCTGATGGAACTCAGTCTATCGGACTGCCATACCTTTCACGGATCACAATAAAGAAGCAGGCAAGCAATATCAAATCTGCGTCTTCAAGTGTTGTATTCTTTTCTCATTATGTCGAGACGCGCGGCAAGTAAAGCATTTAGAGTACAGAGGCAGTTTTCACCTGATTACCGAGATTGGTAAACGGTCGGGATTTAGTCGTAGAGGCCATCGTCGTCACCAGCCTGTCCGAAGTTGTCTCCGCCAGATGCCGCAGCACCAGTAGCAGCAGGGAATTGGAAGAAGGCGCCGGGGCCTGCGTTCTTCATCTGTTGTGCGAAGGCTTCGTATCGACGAATCTCTACATCGTTGACAGATCTTCGGGCCATTTGCATCGCCTCCTCGAAATGACGTCGGGTCAACTCGGGAACAGGATCCTCTACATCTTCATCAACGTCCATGTCTCCGGCACCCTCAGCCTCACGCGTACGTTGTCGCTCAATCTCAAGAGTGATAGATTCCTTAATGGCGATCTTTACGGCTCGCTGAGTGATAAATCCGAGATCAGCACCGGAGAATCCGTGAGTCTTGGATGCGATGTAGTTTAGGTCCACGTCGCCAGCAACTGGCGTCTTGCGAAGTTGGGCCTGAAGGATACCAAGACGACCAGCCTCGTCGGGCAATGGTACGTAGATCAGAGAGTCGAGACGACCAGGACGGCACAAAGCCGGATCAAGTTGCTCAGGTCTGTTGGTAGCTCCAATAACGAAAACATTCTTCTTCGAAGTCATACCATCCATTTCTATTACGCCATGTTAGCAAAGTAAACATATGATAATCTCAAGGGGAAACTTACCTGTCAAAAGCTGGTTCACAACACGGTCCGACGCACCGCCAGCGTCGCCGACAGATCCACCACGCGCCTTAGCGATTGAGTCCAGCTCGTCCAAGAAGACCACGCAAGGAGCAGCTGCGCGAGCCTTGTCGAAGATGTCTCGAATGTTGCTCTCGGATTCACCGAACCACATGCTCAACAACTCGGGACCCTTCACCGAAATAAAATTGGCCGCGCACTCGTTCGCGACGGCCTTGGCCAACATTGTTTTACCCGTACCAGGAGGGCCGTAGAACAGGACACCACGCGACGGGGACAGACCAAATTTGAGAAACTTCTCGGGATGGTCGACTGGGTATTGGACGCTTTCCTTGAGATCCTGCTTGACCTCTTCCAGGCCTCCAATGTCTTCCCAGCGAACGTTGGGGACCTCGACAACCGCAACTTCGCGGAGCGCGGACGGGTTCGAGACGCCGAGGGCGAATCGGAAGTTCTCCATGGTAACGCCAAGCGAGTCCAGGACCTCGGCATCAATGGTGTCCTCGTCGAGGTCGATGAGATCCATCTTCTCACGGATCTGTTGCATAGCGGCCTCCGAGCAAAGAGCTGCAATATCGGATCCGACATAACCATGTGTCTCAGCGGCGATCTGCTCGAGATCGACATCGTCGCCGAGTTTCATGTTCTTCGTGTGAATCTGTAGAATCTCGAGACGGCCAGTCGGATCCGGAATACCAATATCAACCTCTCGGTCGAAGCGACCGAAACGTCTCAGTGCCGGATCGATAGAGTTAGGACGATTGGTGGCTGCCATGACAACGACATTGGAACGAGCCTTCATGCCGTCCATGAGGGTAAGAAGCTGAGAGACTACACGTCGCTCGACCTCACCGTTCGTCTTCTCTCGCTTGGGCGCAATAGAGTCGATTTCGTCAATGAAGATAATAGCAGGGGAATTTTTCTCCGCCTCTTCAAAAGCCTTTCGGAGATTTGACTCGGACTCACCAGCCATCTTGGACATAATCTCAGGGCCGTTGATTAGAAAGAAGAAGGCACCGGTCTCGTTGGCAACAGCACGAGCCATTAGAGTCTTACCGGTACCCGGAGGACCGTAGAGCAAGACACCGCGCGGGGGCTTGATACCAATAGATTTGAAGAGTTGAGGATGGCGTAAAGGCAGTTCAACCATCTCTCGAATCTGGGCCATCTGCTTGCGGCAACCTCCGATGTCATCATAGCCAACTTCGTTGAGATTGTTCTCCTCTTCTTCGCGCTGGATGGCTTCGCCCTCGCAGTGAATTACGGTGTCCTGTGCGACGATACCGAACTCTGGAGGGTCAACCTCAACTACCTTGAACTCCACCTGTCTCATACCACCCCGCACAATAAATAGATCACCTTGGCGGACAGGTCGGTAGGCTTCGCGAAAGTATGGCGCTAGGAAGACATCGAAAAGAGAGCCTGTCAAACCCTCAACAGTGTCGGCAATAGGCAGTACGGCAATGCGCTTAGCCTATTGACTGGGTTAGAGAACACTATGTTCAATAATGTAGATAGAGGAGAAAAAGATACGTACATATTTGATGTCTGGGCATGGGTGAATGGTGACAATATCGCCATGCTTAACTCGCAAGTTGTGACGAACGACTCGATTGAGTCTAGCGCTACCATCATCAAGCTCGTCGTCGGCGAGGACAATCAGAACCGTATCCTTTCGCTTCTTGCCTCGTACAAGAACAGTATCACCCCGAAACAGCTGAAGCTGTTCCATGGTGTTGTTCGAGAGGGCGATAATAGAGTTATCATCGTTAACGGCATCAGTGACCCTAAGCAAAATAGTCAATAGGTAATAACTCGTATATGTGCGTAGAGATGGTAGAATCATACATTAACTGGTTTGGCTTCTTCTTCTTTTTGAGAATGGCCGTTGACGTGTCATTTTCCTACAGATGAAGGTTAATTTGAGATCGTGATAGACAATGGAGAATGTTCATCCTACATCTTTGGGCTCGGCGCCAGAAACGTCGCTAGAAGACAAGTTAGCTCAAACGTCGGGTTTTCGGTAATCGATTCTTGGTAGGATACTTACGCCAAGTTGACCTTCTTCTTATGCTCAGGCTCAGGTGCCATGATGTATTATGTAGAAATGAAGACTTTCGTAAAGATCAGAAATAAATAAGATCGGAATCGATAGGTGATGGAAGTCGTGATAATCGTGGGATCAATTACACACAAATAAAAAAATAAAATAAAATAAAATAAAAAAGGCGGACAGTGGGGGGGGGGGTTTTTTTGTATGGGGAAAGTCCGCAAAGGAAATATGATTCTTCGCAATAATTCAGTAAACTAGAGATTGTGAGTTTATGCGAGAGAAGGAAGATGGAGAAATGATTTGGGGATGAGGAGGAAAAGGTTGAAGTTGAAAGGTTGAAGATGGAAGAAAAGTAGAAGATCGGAGTTTGGATAATATTCTTACGTTCGTGATTGTTTGAGCTGTTGATGACGAGAGGTAAAAAGAGCTCGGACCAAGTAAAGCAGCCTAACATGTACCTCTTGTAAGTATGTGCGTAGGGTAGGTACATACCTTATATGAGGTATGTACTGTAGAGGTAAGGCCGCCACACCTTCCAATAACTTCCACAACGTACTTCGTACTGTCACTACGTACCTAATGTATCTCCCACCTTTTCTGCCACCTAAATGGTACTTATAGGATGTATGCAGCGAACAAGACAGATGGTTCTTCTTCCCTGTAGGAGCTTACTAACTCGACAAGCGTATCAACAGGCAGACACTCGCTACGCAATCAGGCATTTACCTCTAGGTAAACACTGTACATACGTACACCTCTTTATATTTATGAGTACCTCTACGGTGCCTATTACCTACCACCTTTAAAGTTGTAATATTCACTGCGATTTATTGTCGTAAACATGTCTTTTATTGTTTATGTGCTTTTCTATATGAAACTACCAAAAACATTAGAAGGACAATAAACACAAAAAAAAAACCCCCCCAGAAGAAGAAAGCTTTGTGTTTAAGCACTTATTTCGTATAGATAGGTATTACTTCATCATGTATAGCCCTATCCTGGCGAAGGTGTAGGTACCCGCGTAGGCTTAAACCTGAAGTCGGACCTTCAGCATTTAATATGGAAAGTACCTTGTACGAGTTCCAGTAACCCTCCTGCTGGTAAATGACTACATGTAAATTACAGGTAGTATTAATACGTAAGTGGGACTTATAGGGACTTACATATACAAGAGGTACATACGCAACCAGCAACGACAAATCGCCAGTCGCGCAAAACTTAGCCTCGTACAGAACATTAAATGCGTACCTGCTCTGTTTAAGCTACATGCATGTGTACATACAGTACATACATGTAGGCATTCTACAACATTGAACTGTCGGTGTACCCATACATAATGTATCACGTGCATATGAATGAATCTAATCGAAGACAACATATGCATACGTACCTAATGTAGTATTTGAAACCTTCATCTTACAAACAGACCTTCAAACTTGCGCAGACTTTTACCATGATGATTAAGATACACTGGAAGTCCATGTATTATAGCTTTCAAAAATTTCATTATTAGTGTATAAAACCTTAGAGTCTGGATTATCAGGGCATTACTATGAGGTAGGTAACCAACCTCATTGCCTGGTATATACAGGTACCAATTACTCGATAGGTGTATATACCGAGTAAGAACTACATACATGTTTATAATAATAATAAAAGTCTACATGGTGCGTTAAAGCACATGTTTAATACATGGACTTCGAGATAATTAAATTAAACAATTAATCACTTTTAGACTGTCGTAATTTCTCCCAGGTAAGAGCGCTTTTGCAATACTGAGTTATAAGACGAGGGGCTGACTTCGCTTAAGAGCGGGCCACTTACAGCAGCAATGACATCATTCTCTCCTACAATCTTATCTCTCAGACCAGACTCCCCCCAGACGAGAAAAGCATGACCGTCGCTCCAACGTTGCGTGCAGTTCGTACGAATTTTCCAGCATTTGCTTTTAGTTTCTAACAACACTCTCCCATGTTTAGACCGATGAGAAGCGACTATTGCCGAGACTTTGAATTATGCACAATTAATTCCCGAAATCACCAGGACAAATTTTCTTAATTTTTTTCTTTTCTTTTTTTTTTTCCTAATTAAAAATATGTAGGGTGTGTTAGTAGGTAACATGCGTGACATCTTCAGCCTTGCTCACGAGCCTCTGAAAAAATAAACATGTCAATTTCCCCACATTGAATCCATTGTCCAATCATATGATAGGATGAGAAGGTCCGTGATGAAGGTTGGCAGCGATCCTCAGGTCTACTATGTACATACTGTAGTTACCTAGGGTAAGATGTAAGTTACAAGCTTGGTTCGAGGTCTTGTCATATCTAAGGGAGGAGCAAGCAACCCAAATCGTTCGATTATTATGTATTATCTTCAACGAAGGAAAGTACACCTTGCGTCTCTTACAAGTATCTACATGTATTCATTAACAACTTCGAAGAGAAGCGTTGTACTAGTGTCAGACTAACAAACTTAATCAACACCATCAACACCATGTCGAGCATCGCTGCGCATGCCGGCTCCACCATTATCAAGGTAGTTGCATACCCGGAGTACATATGTACCCATAATCATACTTTGTACCTCAAACGACAAGAATGCGACCATTTTCCGTCAATTTTCTTAAATATCAACTTGTTCAAGTCTTTTTTCTATGTTACTCTTTTTCTTCTTTCTCTTTCTTTTTATTTTAAAAAGACGACTCTTCAGCCCTCCATTTTTAATTCTCCTCTTAGTTTTATAGTCTATAGTCAAATAGTACGAGTCAGTTGTATATCCTCCTCTTAGCTCCTCTTCCTACGGTGCTGCCAAAAAAAGAAAAGAATAGAAAAAAAAATCCCTGGCTTCTTATACGCGCCCTTGTCTCGCGAACGTTACAAGAACCACTTCCTACCGAGGCAATCATAATCCCCTGGTATAAATATTACTTCCGCCATGACAGCGAGACAGCCTACGACGTGGGATGAATATCATCATGGAACTTCCCTGGGTCGAAGCGACAGCTTGTCGTCCATTGGTCACCAGAGCGTTCACTCCGAAGATCATGCCCTGTTAAGTGAACAGGAAACCAATGTATATGATGAAGACAGACCACATCCAACAGGACGAAGGTTTGCGTTGCGACTTCGTCATTAATTTATCTCTACTTAGAACCTTGGACTAACCATATCCTCGCCTCTTAGATCATCTGTATCGAATCGCTTTACTGCATTTACAGAGATTGGTGGTGTCAATAGTATAAGATCTTTTAGTAGAAGTTGGCAACGAGCCGCTGTCTTCCCGGAAATTATACCGCAACAGCCCTCGTTCGTATTTGCTCCTGATCAAGAGCCGGTTCAGGCAGTAGATCCAGCTCCGTATACGAGGCGCGATATCGAAACAGGTCCTCGAACATCTTTGTTAAGGCGGGATATCGAAGAGGCACCTTTGTCTGCCAATGTCGATAATGAGGACTCGGGTCCGGCTGGGACGCCTCCACCGCGAACAGATGGACCAGAAGGCGAACGAAAACGGTTGGGTGACGACCTCTATAGAGGGGAGTCGCCGTCTAGGTCCATCCGCAGCAATTCGATATTCTCAGTGCCGCCGCACTTAGCCGTTCCTTCTCTAGTAGGTAGCTTTGGATCGGCTCGAAGTTATGGTACTGTCGAGTCGGCGGCTACTCACTCTTCCATGATCCATGCGGCGGATATGTGGCGCCAGCAACGTGAATCAGGTGGTAATGTGCCGGATGGAGAACGTCCGCCCATTCTAGTGAAAGAGGTTGAGCAGGAGGGGAGAATCGTGCTGGCAGTATCTGGTCAATCGACTCTGCCGCAAACAGTTGTGAACTCTACTAAGTAAGTGACCCCTTTTTCTGCGTCGAGGACCTATCACTAACCATTGACTCAGTGTTCTGATTGGTGTCGGCCTACTGAGTTTGCCTATGGGTCTGCGATATGCTGGCTGGATCTGTGGACTCGTTGCGCTATGCCTATGCGCCGCAGTGACGAGCTGGACAGCGAAACTATTGTCGAGATGCATGGATCTCGACCCCAGCATGATCACTTTTTCTGATATAGCCTACATATCATTTGGGAGGAAAGCACGTATCATGACTGCCGTATTATTCACCCTCGAGCTGCTTGCGGCTTGTGTGGCGCTGATCGTTCTCTTTGCCGATTCGTTGGCGCTCCTGTTTCCCGGTACATTGAGCGTAACTGAATGGAAGGTCGTCTGTACTATAATTTTGATACCTTTACAATTTGCCCCCCTATCTCTCTTATCATTTACCAGCTTCGTTGGAGTGGTCTCGTGCCTAAGTAGTAAGTCTCCTCTATAAATCTATTTTCTCTTTTCACTTATACAAGGTTATTAATGCGCTCATCTAGTTGTAATCATCGTCATTCTCGACGGCTTGATAAAGCCCCACACACCAGGTTCCCTTATTGAACCTGCTACGACTTATCTATTCCCTGCCAACTGGCTCACCTTGCCCCTATCCTTCGGATTATTGATGTCCCCATGGGGTGGGCATAGTGTTTTCCCCAATGTCAGTATTGACTATTCAGGAATAGAGCACTCTGGCTGACTAGGTTTTAGATATATCGTGATATGCGGCACCCATACCGCTATAAAGAGGTATGGATATATAGTAATCCCTTCTTCCGTTGAACATAGACTGACGCTTGAACAGGCGGTCGGGTACACCTTCAGCTTCACCGTAAGTCTCTGAGATCCCGTGGATGCAAGGGGAAAAAGGCTAATGAAAGCTAGCTGGTGGTGGATGCTGCAGTCGCTATTGTGGGATTAATTATGTTTGGTGATGGAGTTCGAGACGAGATCACGGGGAACATCCTTCAGACGGCAGGATATCCCAATGCCTTGAACGTCTTACTCGTTATCTTCATCGCCATCATCCCCTTGACCAAAATACCTCTCAATTCTCAGCCGATAGTCACAACTTTGGAGGTCGTATTTGGTCTCAGACAACAAGTCGTTGCCGAGGAAACACCCCTTGTCGGGCTATCAAGTAGCTCTAGGGGGATACTCAAAGCCCTCGTCCGGATATTGACACTCTTCGTATTCTTAGCAATTGCAATCCTATTCCCGGCGTTTGACAGTATAATGGCATTCATGGGCAGCGCTCTTTGTTTCACTATTTGCGTCACGTAAGTATCTTCACTCACGTAAACATTGTACATTCAAAGACACCAGCTTATCTTCTTCGCAGGCTTCCTCTGGCCTTCTACCTTAAGCTGTTCGGACATGAGATTTCCGTGCGAGAGCGCATCTTCTCATGGACCGTCATGCTCATATCTCTGACTATTTCGGTCATCGGGACAGTGTGGGCTTTCCTGCCCAAGAGGCTTGTTGGCGCCGAATGATACGATGATCTATGCATCTGAGGGGGCTCCGGTCTATACACGAGTTAAACGTGCGACGAAAATCACAGAGCATTTTAACATAGACCTAGCATAATCGGTTTCTGTTCGCATTTACATCGAGGACAAGCATGGCATCGACTGGGTTATCCTAAAAGTTATAACATCACTTAGTCCACTAGGGGATATCGCGCACGATGTTCCCTTTTTCGTGTATAAATCTAGGTAGATATAAATCCAAAATCGACTTTGAAGTGAGGAGCATATTGTACAATATATGCGAGAAGAGTGAAGAGTCATGAGAATTGTCCATCCGTAGGCCTCTGTTGAAGATGAACATTGACTCAGTTGATGGAGTTGATTTACACGTAAATTTTCTCAATATGTATACAGTCTACGTACCACCTAATAGTTCAACCCAATCAAGCATCTCTCTCATCATGATTCATAATATACCTCCTACTCGTGAACAGCACCCACTTACCTGATAGATACCGTACCTACCTATACACCATTATTTCCCCGGACGGAACAGGAGACACCTTATTCACAAGCAATGGTAATAGTAGTAGCAGTACCAGGTAGTAATAGAATCATGATTCTCTAATCCATGCCTCTCTTTCGTAAAAAATAAAATACAGCAGACGACGCCGACACGCGGGGCTTCCGTTTTTTTTCTTTTACTCCTTTTTCCCAACGCCGAACACCTGCCTACCTAACCTACCTCCTAGTCTCCCCCTCTCCTCTCCCCTCCTCTCCTCTCCTCTCCTCTCCTCTCCTGAATACCACCTAGGTACCCCTAACCAGCACATAAAGAACGAACAGAAACCAAAAAAAAAAAAGTGAAAGAAACCTCTTCCCCCCAAATCTACCAAGGAAACACAACCTTCAACAAGACGGCGCTGAACCCGAGGGGCTCCCACCAGCGCCACCCGGCGCGGCGGCCGTCGAGGTAGAACCAGACGAGGAAGAGGCAAGCGAGGACCTGAGCGGCGACGGCGCCGGCGCGGGCCCGCCGCCGCGCGGCCCCCCACTGCCGAGGCAGCACGAAGACCTGCCACCACTGCAGCAGCAGCGCGCCCGCGAACCGCAGCCGCGCCCAGTCCCGCGCGTACAGCGCCGCCAGCAGCAGCGCGAGCCCGCCCGTCGCCGGCACCGCCTCGCACGCCGCGAAGAGCGCCAGCGCCGCCCGCGCGTGCGTGTATCGGCAGTGCTCGCTGTCGCAGTGCCGCTGCGGCGGGGGCGGCTGGGGTCTGCGTGCGACGGTGGTGATGGTGGTAGTGGTGGTTAGGACTTCGTTCTTCTCCTTGTCCTTGCCGCTCGCGCCGTCGTCGTCGTGATCGCTGAGACTGGACGGCGTCGGAGGAGAAGAAGAAGAAGAAGAAGAAGAAGAAGAAGAAGAAGAAGAAGAAGAAGAAGAAGACAGACAGAGCGTGGACGAGGACGAGGAGTACGACGAGGCGGAGCAAGAAGAAGAAGACGAAGAAGAAGAAGAAGAAGAAGAAGGAGGGGAAAAGGCAGGAGGCGGCGGTGCGACGGAGCCGAGGCGCGGTTCCGTCGTCGGGAGGAGCGTATGACTCGACGGGGCCCGTCCCTCGTCTATCTCGCGACTACTACTACTACTACTACTGCTGCTGTTGTCATTGTTGTTGTCGACCACGCCGCGACACACGGCGCAGCAGCCGAAGTAGCTCAGCAGGAGCGTGTGTCGGCAGACGGGGCAGGACCTGGACGACGCGGGCGTCGACGTCGACGTCGACGTCGCTCCACGAGACCCCCGCGCAGAGGGCCGCTGTGCTAGCGCGGCGCGGCGAGCCATGTCGTCCGCGTGCTCGTGCTCGTGCTCGTGCTCTTCTTCCTTTCTGAGGCCCATCTCTACTACGTGATCGCGGTCGTGGTCGTGGTCGTGGTCGTGGTCGTGCTTATAAGAGTAATCCATGATGCCTTATAACGACCGTCGGTGATAGCCAGCTATGAAATAACGAATGCCGAGAGCTCGGTGCTTCGTCACCTGAAGAGCGGGCGGCGGGCAGGGTGCCGGCGGGTTGGCTACTACTCGAGAGGTTCGCCTTTGCTCTTCCCTTCTTGCCCCCTCTTTTCCCCCTTCTCCTCGCCGAATAAGAGAATGTAGATAGTCGAAGTTGGGTAGACCTATCACTTGTGTAGTAGTAGCTGTGGAAAAAAAAGGGGGGGGATTAAAGCTATATACCTAGATTGTCCTGCTTGGGGGTTAGAGAAGAAGAAAAGATATGGTACAGTTACGAGGAGAACCCCGTAGATCATCTTGAATTGATCTTATTGTAGAATGTGGCTGCTTAATTCAACTAGTCGAGGAGGCACGATCTTGGTTATTATATAGTCCAGAGCTAACCGCGAGGAATGAACCTACTTAATAGTTTATGACCTGGGTACCACCTACTATTGACTACCTAGATATCTCTTTGCAGTAGGAGCAGCATAGACTAGGGTGAACCGGTTTCCCATTAATAGATAAAGCATTAGGTACAATTACCGTTATGTAGGTTACCTCAGTCATTCTCTATCACGTCAATTAGCATTCACCAGCAGCATTGGCTACACCTGTCGATTCCAAGTTTAATAGCTATAGAAGTACAGTCTCTTTCAAGTCACATCCTTCATAACGATAATAGGAAACACCTGAGCGGGTAACTTCTGGTATTCTTAAAATAATCCGGAGATATCTAATACCTAGAGAGCGAGTTGACGCTAGATCAATCCACTGGGAATGAAAGTCAGGGGTGTTGCTGCTGTTTGTCAAATTGTGTACGATCCAACAGAACCAAGAAACCACTTCCCATGCATTGTGACAGGGAGTGAAGTTGTCCCACGCCTTGTTCTAAACAGCCAAATTATCAAGAACAAGACATGGTAGAATACAATGAAAGAAGAGCAGCAACGACCCAAGACAGACCAAGCCCGTGACATTGTGGAAAGATGAGCGCAACTACAAGTGGCGACACTGGCAAGGAAGAGAAGAAGAAAGATAAGCTCAGTGAGCCTCCTGCCAGTGGCCAACCCACTCGAAGTCGCTGAAATCGTGGCGCCTGTCCTTTCGCCAGTTCCAGTCTCGACCCTTGTTCCACGGGCACTCGCGCGATGATGCGCGCTCCCGATTCCACCTATGGTTATGCTGATTGGTGTGTTCCCAGATCCCCATTCCAACTCCTTGCAAATTAGTAACGCCCGTCCTCATCTGTCGCCGTGCTTTGGTTGAAGAGTCCGGAGACTTGGGCTCCGATGCTCCCGTATACGCCCGGCGACGTTCCCCAAGCGCAGCCCACTTGTCCAGGTAGTTGCGCTTCGACGGTGGCGAGTATCGCGAGGGGAACTGCTGGGGCTGCTCCACAGCAACGGGTTCGTGGAAGAAAAATCCATCCGCAACCAGGTCGCCGTCAATATCGTTTGAAAAGGTATCGTTCACAGGCGAAGCCTCTGGCTTCTCATAATCAGACGCTGGCGCCTGGCGCAAGGATACCTGATCCTGCTGGGGAGTACGGGTAGCCTCCTTACTTTCCTGACTCCACGTTCTCGAGTTCAATTCTTTGAGCGCTTGCAGTTGACGGTCACGCTCGCTTTCACCTTCCTCGACGTCCTCGTCCCACATGTCACTCCAGCTCTTAGACACACCATCGTTCTTGCGACCGAACACCATCGACATCGAGCTCATGGTGGGCCTGGGCTTGGACATGGTGATGGGCAAGGAGCCGGTCATCGGAGACGCCTTAGCGGTACGCGCAGGCACATTCATAGGGCGCGCCATACCGTGGGCCTTCATGGATGCCGCGAGGTTCGATGTTAGAACAGATGAAATGGAAGGCGTCTGAGCGGAGCTCGAAAACCAATCCGTCGTCGCCCCGGACTTGGAGAAGAGGTCTTCGGTATAACTCTCGTCACCGTCTGGAATGGCACTGAGTTGACGAATAGACTGCGAGGCGGTACCATGGAGAGCCTTAGTCCACGGAAAGACACCTTGGTCCATTTGGGGGCTCTGGATGGACGGGGTTCGGAGCGGCTCGCGATTAGCGGTCGCAACGGCCGTGCGCTCGGCTGTGCAGAAGTCATCGAGAGCTTCATCTAGAGTAGTGAAGCTGACGACACGGCGAAGAGCATTCTTAGCGCCCACCAGCGACCTCTTCCTAGGGTCGAGATTCATGCACTCTACAATGACTTCGTACGTGTCCTGGGACATGGTAGGAAAGACGTCAAAAAGCGACTGCTTGTCGCGCGAGAAATCCAAAAACAGAGGATCGGCCTCGGTGGGAGTGGTGAAGGGGTTTCGCGAAAAGAGAACGTTTAGAAGACAAACACCAATTGCCCAGATGTCAGCCTGAGCTGGTGAGTATCCAGCTCCGGCCGAGTCAAACTGCTCAGGTGACATGTACCTGTCGCTCCCAACCGTTGTCTCGTAGCTCCATCGGTCCGTGGTAGCCAACCCAAAATCACCCAATTTCATGGCCCCAGATTCAGTGAGGAAGATGTTCTCGGGCTTGATGTCTCGATGATATATGCCCTTCGAATGCATGTAGGAAACAGCGTCAATCAGCTCGAGCATGAATCGGCGGACATGTTCTGTCTCTAGAGGACCGGATCCGACGCGAATGGCCTCGTAGAGATCTCCGTGAGAGCAGTACTCCAAGACGAGGTATACGTGCGCTTCAGTTTCAAACGAATGAACCAAATTGACGATGTTGGGATGGTCACCTAGACGGCGGTGGCAAAGTAGTTCCTCGGAGTTCTCGTCGACCGCGAATTCGATACCGGTTTCGTTGGCAGCTGCCTTCTTGGTCAAACACTTGACAGCAACAAGTTCATCGGTTTTCAAGTCCCTGGCCATGAAGACCATTCCAAAAGATCCATGATTAAGAGGGGAGATGGATTGAAATCTTCCGTCGAGCACAACGCCATTTTGAAACTCGTTTCTCAAGCATTCCATGACTTTGTCTCGACGTGAGACAAATAAATTCAAACAAGATAGAAGTAAACCAAATGCAACCAAAAAACGATCGTACAACCGTATAGCCCTTACCCCCCTTGCCTAACGTCTATTGGGAAAGGGAGTGAGAAGGGGGTATTAGAATGTCGCTTGAAAGTAAAAGAATACTTTTGGATCTTGTACAAGGCTAGCTAGACAGAGGCCGGAACCGATGATAGGTAACAGATGATGATAAGTGAAGCGGGCACCAACCCAAATAAGAGTCAAGTGGAGAGAGAGGGAGGTAAGTAAGTAAGAGAGGCGATATACAGGGTACCGTTGGCAGAAGAAAAAAAAACAGAAAGCAAATAACTCCAGGTCGTTAATAGGTCAGAGGCTCATCCAGGGTATGTTAATTTTTGTTGAACAAATGAAAAAGCAGGTAAGAATCGTGAAAGGATGTTGGACAGTGAGTCCTAAAAAGAGTGAAGTAGAAAGGTCGTTATAAGAACATGGATACGATAGATTTCAATATGAAAGAATGTTGTTTTTGTAGGTTGTCACAAGCCTCCCGACGTGCAAGAACTTGACAGATTTATATTTGTCTTGCTGCTAGTCTTGTTCCTGTTGTTGTTGTTGTCGTTGTCGTCGACGATGTTATTCTTGTTGTTGTTGATGACAGGGGAGGTGTGAGTCAACGGTTGATCGGGGTGATAATCTCAGAAGTCGACGGCGTCCTGGATATATCAAGCACGAAGCTATGCCTTGACTCCAAGTAGCATCTGACAGAGATGATATTCAGGAATAAGACGTTCGCAACAGATAAATGATGAATGATTAGAGTTGATATGGTGGCACTGAATGACCAAGTCTGTCGATGACTGGTCGGCCACGAGACCGGAGCTGGCAGGAGAAATGTTGACTGATTTATGAAAAGCGAAGTTTAGAGGGTTGAAGAATTGGAATGAAACTCCTTAGCACACGACGCCCGCAACTTGGCTCGATGATCGATAAGTCGGGTAGCGAGGCTATGACTCCTCGTGGCCTTGTGTGAACAGCGAGTGGGTTGATAATGGGCGTCGGTTCTAAGGGGGCGCTCCTAGGTCGGTGCGGATCTAGGCAATCAAATTACGAGTCAAGGCGAGTGTGACGTGGGTGAACGCGCACTATCTAGTCTAGTATTCAGGACTTGTTTGTTTTTGGTTGAAGAATATTGTATTGGAAGATCCTTTTCTTTTCTGTTCTTTGAGCAAGTATTGAACTATCGTCGTTGTCGTTGTTTGTCAGTCGTTTTATGTGATTGTTATTGTTGTTGTCATGAACTGGCTCGAACGAGGAACGAAGACTAAGGATTGCTTTGCTAGGTGGTTCGAAAAGGATGAGCAAGATCAACTATTGCGGAGACGTAGTAACCGAGTAACCGATTAAGAAGACGAAGTGGAAAGAGCAGGAGTTGGAATAGAAAGAAGCAAAAGAGGCCAATTGTCACTTGAAGGAAGGAGATAGCTTGCTATTAATTACGACGATTGGGGTGGGGTGGAATGAGATATGATAGGAAGCCGAGATCTAGGATCCTTTCTCTCGTAATTGTCAAGTTGAGTGGAGGAAAACAGAAGCAGGTGGAATTCACAGTAGGCTTAGAGTGGATTTTAGAGAAAGGAACAGATAACGACGGGACGAAGATTAAGATAGAGAGATAGGGATTGGAGTATGAAGGTTAGGTTGAGGTTGAGGTTGAGGTTGAGGTTAAGGAAGTCGGTAAAGAAGCGATAGGAAATAGATGGATGAGAGTGAATACTAAGAAAGAGAGTGAAGGATGGTAGAATGTAAGTTAAACGAAAAGAGACTGCACAGGATGTGATGATAATGGCTAGGTTTAGTTACTACTACATATGTAGGTACCTTACGAAATACCCTGGTTTAAAAAAAGGTATACATGTACATAATATGCATTCTGGCATTGTACATTACCTAGTACGTAGATGTACATAAGATGTGTACATTGATGTATTGGATGTAAGTAATGTAAGTAATGTTGAATGGATAGAAGAACATTGGATGTATTAGGAACATAAAGTAATACGGTACTGTAGGGTGAAAGTATGCGTATCCTGTACAAAGGTATTCTACCTTAGTGTGCTGTGGTATGCGGTTAGAAGAAGTCTTGAAGGAGATGAACATTGAATATTACGGACTTGGGTGTGTGGAGGCGGGTTCGTTATGGTTGGCTCGGTCCTTGGGTAGGGTGGGACGACCATGGAGCGATGAGCGATGCAGGCAGTCAATCAGTCAGTCAATGAATGGCGTGAGTGGACAAAGTGCTCAGTCTCGGGTGGGGTATCTCCATATTTACATGCATCTTGTACAGCCTACATTGGGACGTATACATATTAATCGCCATTGATGTATATCTTCGGCTTAATATAGTATAGATATACCTGTGTGCACGTACCTATGTGTATGCACATGCACGTACACATGTACTCCATACATCATATTTATATTTATACATGTAAGTACTATGTATATACAAATGTGTACGTATGTACATATGTAGTATATACGTGTGTGATGTAGTTCGTGACGGCTAAGGGGGGCAGGACAAGGAAAAGGAACAAGGAAGGAAGGAATCTTAAGGGACTAAAGACTCAAGGGGGAAAGAGCACAAGGACAGAACAGAAGCAGCGAGAATATTAAAACAACAAGCGCCGTATTCATCATCATTATCCAGTTGTACAAAGTTTACGTAGCGTATAGCGTAATTTACATAGTACCTACTATGGTAGGGGGGCTTTGTCAGGTATGTAATTTAACAAATTCTACTACACTACCTACAGAGTACATCTGGTAAGCTGGATGGATTCCTGATATAATACATACTGTGAAATAGGGAGTAAGCAATATGGCAGGATGGAGGGCTATGACGATAAAAAGCTCGAAATGAGTTTTCTATCATCCTACCCAAGCACCACACCATCAGATAAAGAGGTACATCCTTCGAGACACGTCAATGGTCCATGTTCTCGTGGTGTGCTTCGAGACTTCCAAGGTACCGTTATAGCTTCTTCAATGTTCCTTCGTCAGACGCGAATTCTAGAACCCGGAGCGGCCGTAAAACTTATATGTACCTATTCAATGTTATTACCGTAGGTATACCTATGTAGGTACATACCGCAGCGGTAATATATGAGCCTTGAAAACGGTTATTGGGCGTGTTTTCAGTCAACCCATTAATAGTCGTCTAGTTAAAGAGGAATCATTCCTGGCCCAAAAACGGTTTTTAATTATTACCAACGGATATTCGTTATAAAATTTAATTAAATAAATTATTCATTTCATTATTTACATTATTATAAACAGGTTATTTTATTTACTTTATTTATTTACTTTATTTAAATATTTATTTAATTTAACATAATAACTTTTAAAATTAATTACGTTTATTTACCTACCTATTTTTTTATAAACCTAATTGATTTCGTTAATTTAATTACTATTTAATAAATAATAAAATAAAAATACATACCTCTTAAAATATAAAATTTAATTATATAATAATAATAATAATAAATTAATTAAATAATTTAACACAATAAAATCAAACTTATAATATAAATATATAATATTTAATAATAATAAATTAATTAATTTAACGCGATAAAATCAAACTTATAATACTTATAAGTGCTTAAAAAATAAATAAATAAATTATATAACAATAATAATAAATTAATTAATTTAACGCAATAAAATCAAACTTATAATACTAAATATAAATACCTAAAAAATAAATAAATAATAAGTTAAAAACTTAAAGTTTTTTTTCTTTTTAAGATTTTTAAAGTTTAAAATAACTAATTACTAAAAGATTTGATATGATTAATCCAATAAAATTAAAACTTTTATCTTTAAACTTACCATTTTCTTGACAACAATCGTTCCCATTTTTCAATAATCATTATATGGCTATAAATAACCGTTTTCAGAAACCATAGATTCCCGCTACGGTATCTATTACAGACGACTGGATCTCTGGGATATAGGTACTTCAAGTACCCTTACATATCTACATAAAGCGTATATACCTGGGGAAACTTGATCTTAACGGGATATGACCTTCCAAGCTCAGCAACGACAGCCTACGGATTACACTATACAGGGGATAAGGGGACAGCTGGAAGCTAATCGAATCATGAACCACGCGGACTGTATGCACGGACTCCTTAGGTGATAATGTGCTAGTACGGACTAGATGCACCGTATACAATAGATCTGGTACTATTACAACTGCTAAAGTCAGGATCGCTACACCGCCATCTACCTCGTTCAATGGTACCTGATAACAGTTTTCAGTATCAATATGGCCGGGGACTAGGGACGAAGGAACCAGGAGTCCAAGTATCCTTCTATTCCAAGTTGGAGGATCGACATGTATACATACTCTAAACCTCGACAAGGTACCTTGAACAAAGGGCGCTGCATAAAATACCTAGCAAATGTCTGGCTGGCTGGCATGTCCCAGGCACAAAGCGAGACTTGGACACGTTGCTATGGACCCCACGATCGTCTTGGATGGCGGCCAATGATTTATGTCGAGACTCTTCCAGCATCTTCGGTTTCACTTAAAAGACAACAGGCTTACTCATTGGTTAATGGCTTATGCACTCCTTTCTGCCTGCATCCCGCCATAGGCAGCTGGCCTAATACCAGCTTTCCTGTATGTAGTTGTCACTTTGTTGTGATGCCTTAATAGCAGCATGGCTTGTTTTATTTTGTTTTGTTTTGTGTTGTTTTGGTTTACCTATTTTATTTCATGTCAACTATGTTATTTTGGGATGTTCTTTTTATTTATTCTTGTTCAACACTGGCTGGTGGATACTGACCGCTTTCTGCGTAATTTCATTTTCAATTGCTGTCGGACGCGCGAATCTTTCGTGACCAGTCCGGGTCGGCGCATCCAGAAAAGGGGGACCAACCGGATTGGAAGGTCACCGGGCGTTGTTGACTTTCAAGTTTCGTCGTAGTGTCACATATAAACTAATTATACGTACTTTAAGTATGATAACATACATAATCTCATCCACATTCCCATCCCCATTCCCATTCATAGGTATTCATATTATTTAAAAGGAGAATCGAGATTACATAGATTACAAGGTTTTAGCCACCACGTAAACTCAAAGAGACGTCAAAGATCCGCTGCTATAAACATCGAACATCGGGAGGGCGAACTGATAAGAATGGAGCGGACATTGGATGCTAGGATGCCACCTTAAGGCGTATCGCGATCACCGAATTGTTGGACCCTTTTGTACCTACCTAAAGATGATTGCCGGATCAATCTGGGGGATCCTAGTCAGACTTATTTGATTAATACAGTTTTGATGCAAGTTGGCATCATCTTCATCTTCAAATTTATCTACCATATTGGATCAAATATTGTGTACCTAGTTAGTTACATGCATACCTACAAACTTATAACAACATGAACCTTAGAAGTTGGTACTCAAATCCTAACTTGCCTACATATCTAACACATGGTACCGGTATTCATATTAAGTAAGTACCGTTAACAAATTACCGTACATGTAGATACATACTACGGTACGAGTTTACCTAATATGTACTTCGTAATCCGTAACGATCTCACGATGAAGGGGAAAGGAGAATGGAGAATGATGCAATAACTCGGGGAGGATGACTGATCGTCTTACCCCTTTCGGCAGGCCTGGAGGAAGACATTCCACTACGTACTTTACGGGTAGACATAGATGGTGTTACTGCATTGGTTTGTCTGACAGTTGTCCTCTTAACTGTGTCCCAGGAACTAAGACGGATTTCTATCGTGTGACCTGAAAAATAAAAAAAAATAAAAAAATAAAAATAAACATAAACATAACGGTAGTCTTAGTACCCTCGAGCGCATTCCAGCATGACATTACCTTCATACTCTCTAACATGACAACATTATATAATAGAGGTATGAAATCGAAATGATCCGGAAATAGTACCTCATATGTAACTAAAATGACATGTACCTAAAACAGTCTCTTAAAGTCTTAGGTATGTAGGTAAGTACCTAGGGTCCTAGACACTTTACATACATACAGTAATAGTGCCTCGTGTTTTCCGATCCGGCCGAGGTGTCGTACTTAGACGCCATAATCCCGTACTATAGTCAATGCAATGACTGACATGAAGTGACTGGGCAACGCAGATACGCGTTCGGCGGTTTCAAGCCAAGAAAAGAAAAATCCCCCTCCAATATTTTCGATCTCATCCGTAGCAACCCAAAGCAGTACGAGCGAGTTCATTCTCCCTCGTTCTATAAACGCAAACGGCTTCAGGGTTCGGGAATTCGTTGTTCACATCTCTCATCTCAACGGGTAAATGAGTTACGAATCCACTAAAATCGCATGCTTTGTAGATGCTGTTGGGTCCATCCCCTCATGCGCATCGCAGACGCGCATATCGAGATAACTTACTTGGGTAAAGTATGCGTGTAGGGCGACATGCTGCCCGAAACAGCTTGACTTGATCTGTTACAGCTAGGCGAAACGTGGTAGTCAAAGGGAAGCTTAGTACATACAGTACATAGATATTCTGATGTTGTAAGGGTTGTTTGGCGGTGAAGAGTTCTTGAGCCTTGTCGTATAGGCTTAACCAACTTTTAGCTATATATTATAGGTAGTCTGAAGGGTTTGCTCGCCTTTCTAATTATTGTTTATTTCTCTGTAGCACATATCTAGATAGATACGTAGTAAGTTCAGAGAAGTTGCCACGACAGACTGCGTTGCTGGGCTTCCGCTTTCAGGAACCGAACGGTCCGTGCCACTTCATTATATCACAGTAGTGGTGGCTGATGATGGTGATAGCGATGGCTGAGATGCAGCGTACCTGACAACCTGGATATCTCTAGACGCATCTCAAAAGTGCCGTTCATGCATGGGTTTCGAATGATGCAGCATTTAAGAAGTCCATTGAGTATTGTATAGACCTAATACATATATTGTATACTGTACATACCTAGATAGGTAGAGATATATTAAGTATTGTATAACCGAACTAAGTGAAGGTAAGGTAACTACAGGTATATTATATTATGTCAAATAGGAGGTAGCAACGCAATCAGCACTAGTAAGTCAACGTGATACTATGTACAAATATACAAATACTATAATATAACATTGAACGAGAGTGATGAATCTCTTCTTACCTTGCTTGGACTGTTCATATGAACTACCTATCTTATTTGACAAGGCGTGATGCCGCGATGTTATTACTATGATAGACATCATCGCCCAGTCTACAACCATCCATTCGAATGAACACACGTCGTACCGCAGCTTCGAATGACACCAATTTGTTTACATACTTACTTTAGAGAGGTTGGTCTAATTCCGGATATGCAAGCCGATATGCAGGAGGGTGCAAGAAAAGGGCAGGAAAGGGCAGGAAAGGGCAGTAAAGGGCAGTAATATGCAGAAGACAGTTTAATATGTATTATTCTTCTTTTTCTTAGTCGATGATACTACAATGTAGTCTTTATAGTCCCACTTTTATCATGTACCTACTGTACTGTAGTATTTCTTTCCATTTTTGACTTTTAGTATATTCTTATCGTTATCCGCCCGTAGCTTGGTCCACTCTTTTTTTACGTACGCCATATTCCTCCATGATCTCGATGGTCCAGATTTCTTCCCTTCTTCTTTCTTTTTTTTTTCTATATCTGGTGACATCGACTAGTACTATCCATAAATTCTCATGCGCCTAATCGTACCTAACTATCCTATTTAGGAACAGAGATCTTAACAGTCATTGGAGACTGCTACTAATTTCGTTACATCGACTATATCAAAACCCTTGCTAGTGCAGTAGCTCGTTCTATGCGGATTGCGTTCCTGGGAACCAACTATCTCAAGTTCTCAACACTTGTCTACGTATTTGTCTATTCGTCTACGGACTTTTCTTCTCCCTTTTCCTTGACCGCCTTCTCCACGACACGGGTCAAGACGCGGTGTGCCGTTCAGCTTCCCGTCACCAAAATTTCCTGTCCCGATTCGGTCTTTTTCTTAGCCGACGCTCAACTTCGTTGAAGATAGAGAAGAAAAGAGGGAGACAAAAAAAGGAAATTTTTTTATTTTCCTCTTCCCACGTGTGAGATCGTTAATTTCACGATCCTGGCCTCCCCCTGCTAACTTCACTTACGTGCTTTCACCGCTCTCTATCGACGGGTAATTTACACAGTAACGTCAGTTTCCGCCATCTTCTCCAGCCTGCTAGGTTTTAACAGAGATCCTAAGATCTAGAAGACGCGAGATCCGGTGAAGGGGGAGATCCACGGTCCCAGTTGTCATGATGGCCTCTGCGTCTGTCAAAGTCGTGCTGCTAGACATTGGTAAGGACAGGTTCTGAGCTTGCCCTTGCTTCGTATCTTCTTCTTCTTCTGATAGCTTAGACCTCCGGGTGATTAACCTGGACGTGTTGGCTAATACGTATCCTTATAGAGGGCACAGTCTGTCCAATCTCCTTTGTTAAAGATGTTTTGGTGAGACATCCCATCGGCAACTTCGCCATTCTAAATCCCCATATCCACATATCTACCATCAACGTAGCCTTGTATAACAAGTAAACCGATCGGCTGTTCGGATATCGAATGTGACGTGCCGCCAGTCCGCTGCGTTCCAAGGTCATTAGACCACTATGTGACGTCGGATCAGACCGATCTTGGATGATTTTGTCCGATCATCATGAGCATATGCTACAGTATGCCGCTTGTCGATACTTCTCCATCCGAGCAGATTTTGCTATGCTGGGGCTCTTTTATTGGCGTGCTGGGTCCATTGATCAACTAGACCACGTTAACTAACGCGTGGTTCCAGTTCCCCTACGCCTTAAGGGCCCTCCCAGAAACTTTGAGGACCCAGTGGGACAACCCAGACTTTGCAAAATATAGGAACGCGTTCCCATCGGAGTATTCTTCGTCCCAGGACGCGTTAGAGGCTCATGTCAGGGACCTTGTGGAGAAGGACGTGAAAATATCCTACCTCAAAAGTCTCCAGGGCTACCTATGGGAAGAAGGCTATAAATCGGGCGTCTTAAAGGCACCCCTATTTCCGGATGTGGCTCCGAAGCTGTCGCAATGGAAACACGAGGACGGTCTCGAGATCATGATCTATTCGTCTGGTTCGGTACCAGCCCAGAAGCTGCTCTTCAAGCACACAGACGCCTCCACGTCGGATCTGACGTCCTTGGTCTCGGACTGGTTCGACACCGTCAACGCCGGCCCTAAGACGGAGACGAGCAGCTACGTGACAATCGCCAGCAAACACCCCAAGCTATCGCCCGCCGAATGGCTCTTCCTGAGCGATAACGTCCACGAAGTGGACGCCGCCATCCAAGCAGGCATGCGGAGCATCGTCGTCCAGCGCCCGGGGAACGCGCCGCTGGCGCCGGAAATACAGCAACGACGACGACGACTACGAGTCATAGAGTCCTTCGATTCGCTCGACGGCGATCTCGACGTCCGCGGAGACTAATTAGCTCGAATGGGGGTAGAGCTAGCTCACGAGCCTATAGAAATACGACTCTGGACACGATAGTGCTTACGATAAGGTTGTGGAATATAAAGAAGAAAAAAAGGGGGGGATGGAGGATAGAGGATAGAAGATGGGGTGGGAAGATAGCAAAACGGAGACTAGAAAAAAAGGGGAAAACATCACGTTGATCGGAACAGCCCGGCGAATCAATCCGCGTCGAAGCTTTCCCGACCGGGGTCTGCCAAGAGGGCACTTTGGGAATTGGTCGGCGTCGAACCCCATGTGGGGAGGGTTCGCGAACCTCGTGAGGTGAGGTCCGGATGCGCGCTTCCTAGATACTGGTAGTTACCACATAGGTCAGGTAACTAGTACCGATCCCTACCTACCTCCCTATCTACATATGTAGAGAAGGAAGCTAGAACGTAGAGCTCTTTAATCTACACAGTACCTACCTACCTACCTCCTATCTTTCTAAGCGTCGTGGCTATAAAAAAAGAGAAAAAAAAAAGAACGGAGGTTCAAACTACGGTATGAGGAAGTGTTTAAGTGGCTATATGTAGATAGGAGAAAGGTACCTGACAGCGCCTCACAATAACCGAACCTACTATGTACGCTCGCCGATTGTGGTTTGCAAATGTTAGCTTAGCTTACTACCGTACCTACATAACTATCTCGTATGTACATACTAGCCCATGTAACCTACGCGAGGCAAGGAGGTAGGTAAGTATTCCGCGAGATCTTAATATGTGATTAGAGGTGAGAATATCGTACATACATACATAGATAGGTAGGTAAGTAGGTACAAATCTGCCTACCTCCTGGCTAAAGACCGAATTGATTTCAGGAAATTAGGTACCTACCTACGTAGACAATAAATCGACGCCGATGCCAGATTGCCGGGGCCGAAACATTTGGACATTCAAATCTTGGTCTTAGCCGAGCTGGGGGAGAGACATGTGTGTATCTACCGTACAGTATGTAGGTAGGTAGGTAGGTAGGTAGGTAGGTAGGTCAGCTATGGGCATACATGATTCTATCTTAGGCCATGTGTCGTGTGATGCTCGCCAGGTCGGTTAGCTGTTCACAGCCCGTCGCTTGTCTCAGAAGAGCCATGAGCCGAGAACCCTGTCGTCTCTTGTGACGATACCTCGCTAGCACGTAACCCAACCCAACCCAACCCACCCTATGTAGACGGGTGTTACCATTACCTCATGTAACTCTCTTTCTCTCTTTCTTTCTCTCTCTCCCCCTCTAGAAACATCTACCGGAGATGGGTTTTCCTTTTGGGTCATATTGCGAGATTGTGTCGCGAGATTGGTGCGAGTTACGTAGTTTTAATCAGATCGTCACGTCGTGAGGTATTTCTCCAAAACAAACCCCCCCCTTTTTCCCCTCTTCCCCCCAACTCCTCACTGGTTTCCGACGTATGCGTGATGCTCAGCTACTGATAGCTTCGTGGTCCGGGCCGGTCTAATTGAGAAGAAAAAGAAAAAGAGGAGACATAAAACGGAGCTGAGAATTGTCTCGACGCCAAGAAGCGGTAATCCGGGGCGAACGGGTGATATGTGCCATGACTCGTTCATACCGCTAGATAAAGCGGCTTCTCCTTTCCACCACGGAGCTCTACCATATTATATGAAACAGGGTACCTGTTTAATTGCTTGGGTCGGCCGTTCGTCATCTGACTGAAGCGGGGTCTGATCCCATCTACGTAGGTGAAGGAGATATTCTTTCTACTTGTTGCTACACAGTAGGTCTATGAATCGTAGTGTTGCAGCTTGACTTTCTAGTTGAAGCAATGTCGGCCCGGTCTATCCAATGTGGTTAGTAGCTCCCCGGACTATCGAGCCTATGTCCTCTTAAAACGACATCGGTACCTCCCAAGCAAGCACACTGTCCCTGTGATGATCTAACTAACGCAGGGAGATGTGACGAGACCGGAGAACATCGCTTTATCATTACCTGAGGAACCAGTACGTGTTCATCTAGCCTAACGCTGCCATACTGCCGGCGACTACGGCTTCAATATCAGATAAGGCGAAAGAGAGCCACGGATATGGACGCTGGATAGAAGATTAGTGGCCAGGGAGAAGTTGTCGCGCGTGGTTTAAAACAAAATCGCTAATGCCTCCCCTTACATAGCAATGGCGCTGACGCTGACGAGTACTACCAAGAGGAGTAAGTACGTAGCAGGAGGCTTGCGATTCACCCCTGGAAATTGATGTTCCAATTTTTAAATGGTCAGCCATATTAGGTGACAGATCATCGGAGGTCTCGACAGATCCTCTTGGAGGTGAAGCCGGGATCTCCTCAAAAGGCCACTGAATCAATACTCCTACGAAGGACAGGAAAGTCGCCTGACCATGGTAGTGTAGGGTCGCTGACGAAGGCTTTTTGGCCCAAGCCTATCGGGTTGTATACGAACGACTGCGGGGTAGAATTAGGACCACATGAATCCACTGACGATCTCGATAGACGGGAAAAGGTGCTGCAATAATCAAAACTGTTAGGAGGTCCATCCAGTTTGCATATGCATCAGACAAATTGTGAGCGGAGGAGCTATGGGGCGAGGTGGATGAACTAACCTCTGGTGTTGGTGCACATAGACTGTAACCTTCTCTGAGAAAATGAACGAACGAGAGATTCGTTAGATCAACGCAACGATAATACCCACCGTCGTAAAGAGGCACTGATAGGCCTAAACATATTCGCGAGGTTGCACGCTTCGTCGATGACATTTCAATGTATGGATGACATGCTTAGGGTGAAGGGTAGCACGGCTGTCACCCTAGGGAGCCACGAATTATGATGGCGAAGTTATTCCTAGAGTGACCGGATCGTAGTTCCAGTTTCTTGAACGTCGCAAGGGGCGATTGGAGATCCGTCCTCCTAACCCAAAGATAATATACAAGTTTCTGGCTCATCTTTCTCTGGGCTTCCACGTATCCCAGCGCATTCATGATGGACTCCATATGAGAGTCGTTCATGTACCTCGAGTTGGTAAGACACTATGATGCTCATTGGTTAGCAATGTTCGTGATAAGGATCAATATACGTATGAAATGTCTCGGTCGTCTATTATACGTAGACGCCAAGAACGATAAGCTTCTCCAGGAGTATGGGGGGGGTAGCTGGAAATATCGGAAACAGGGGAAGCAATTTGGGGGCTGAGATCTGAACTCACTGGTGCTGGTAAGACCACGAATAAGCTAGGGAAGAGATCATGTTGTTTATACGAACGTTGAACATTAGGCTTCTTGAGAAAATCTAAAGTCCTGAGAAGCATTTCGCCTCTCCCGATAGCATCGGGGACGAAGTTTAGGACTAGTGAAAGACTAATAACGTCGAAGCGTTCCGAATCATCTCTAGGTAGAGGCCGGCTCATGAAGTCTTGTTGTTTGATACCGTCACTTTGACTATTCAGGTCTATCCTTTCCATGTCAAAGATGCCACTTCTCGAGCATGCATTCGTGGTACTCAACGCACCAACCTCGAGCAGCTTTGGGCGAGTGTCCATGAGGGAGGGGAGACGGGAACATGTTGGCTGAAGCCATTCCATGAGAACGTGAGAACTATCTCCTCCACGATCAAGACGTTGTCCTTGGAGACTGGCCTGTTGATACTTTTCGATACCGCCCAGAGCCGCGATCTCCGCATCAATAGCAGCCTCTCCAGCCTTATCCCCTCTAGCAAGAGCTTGTGCTTTCTTCTTTTCGAGGAGATGGTGGGAATTGATTAACGTCTTCGTGGCTTTTCTCGATATTGACTTTGGTTTCCGAGCTGTGGGAGGCCGTCCTGCAGCCAAACTCTTTGGACGACCTTTCTTATTTACCTTCATCTTGAACCATTTTCAAATTAGCTAGCTGACACAGTCGCATACTGATATATTTAGGTAGGCTTTCGAGTGTTATTTATGAAAAAGGTAGACGATGAATTTCGCAATATAGAATAATGTTAAATTATGAACTCAGAAAATGAGTTTTTTCAGTTTACAGTATAAATTTATTCGATATGTACATAATATACTTTAATGAATAGATTTATGTAATCTTTCAATGTTGTCAGTGCAAGTCTCAATCATCTGTGCATACCTAATGATGGTACATACAATGAGGTATATGACCGTGCACGCACACACAAGAGTACGTTACCCTAATTAAATTTAGCGAACCCACTTCTATTACTAAACAATTTCACCATTGATCTTTCATTGGAAACTTCTTTTTTTTTTTTTTTACCACTCCGAAACTAAAACTTCGAGTTCAACTTCTTCCTACCAAAAAAAAAATCACAACGTACTCCGATTAGATCATCATCTTCAATTATCGGAAACGATGGGTCCTAAAGATTCTACGAAGAAAGGTACATTGCCATAAGATCCGAATTTATATTTCCTAGGATTTTCTACTATACGATGGCTTGTCAGCCTCGATGGATTCGTCCCAGCTCCCTCACGCGCCTCCCCGGCCGATGCATCGAGCAGAGCAGATTTTGCGAGTTCTTAATAAAGGGCGATTGCTGATGCGTTTGTGTTTATTACAGGAGGTGCCTCCAAGGCGCCAAAGGGCTTGAAGAAAGCCAATGCCGCGGCTAAGGCAGCCCTTCGCGGAGTAAGTTGATTGGTTTCGTCGCGTGCAATTTCCTCTCTTCATCATTCAGGATATTTGGACTAATTATAATATAGGACAACTCTCACAAGAAGCGCAAAGTGCGAACTTCGACTACATTCCACCGGCCCAAGACCTTGAAGCTGGCGCGTACTCCTAAGTACCTTCGCAAGTCGATCCCCCACGAGCCTCGCCTGGATGAGCACAAGATCATCATCCACCCGCTTAACACCGAGAGCGCCATGAAGAAGATCGAGGAGAACAACACCTTGGTCTTCATCGTCGACCCTAAGTCCAACAAGGCCCAGATCAAGCAGTCTCTGAAGAAGCTGTACGACATCGACACTGTCAAGATCAACACCCTCATCCGGTGCGTTTTCTATTTCCTATCATGTCCCGGCCCGTCAATGACGTACTTGTACTAACATACGCGGTCTAGACCCAACGGATCCAAGAAGGCCTACTGCCGCCTGACCGCGGACGTGGACGCGCTGGACATTGCGGCCACCAAGCTCGCTCTTGTTTAGTCGGCGGTTTCGAGGGGAGGATACTTGATTTGCGCGATGATAGGGCAATTGGTTGGCAATGGCGGTATGACGGATTGTGCTGATTAGAGGCGCACCACGAGTCCAGGTGGACACATGCATAAAGGCCGGCGTTGCTTTGCCTACGGTTAGGCTCACGAGATCAACGGAAAAAAGAATTGATTTCCCTAAATGCAAATCGAGTAACCATGAGTGAACTAATTGCTTCATATGCTTCCCGAATGCTTCTTGAGAGGTGATATTTATCCATCTACTTTTACGTACACTTTGATCCCCAACCGCTCGTATGACACTTCCTAGACGATCTATGTTCATAACAACCCTCTAAGCTGTGCCTCTATGTGATTCTAAAGTAGGAAGTCATTTATCAAAAAGCGAGTTTCTGCCCCGATCCTTAGTAACCGGCACAAATATATATATATATATATATATATCTTCTTTATCTTTTTTTTATAAACGTCATATCACGTCCATCTCGGGGGCGAGGTCTCCCCTTTTCGCCTTCGCCTTCGCTTACGACTGTATGTTGCGCAGGTGGGAGAGGGCGAGCTTGCTGACGTCGACGAAGCGCTCGGCGCAGTTGGCGATGCAGCTCTGCTCGGCCCTGTCGAGGGCGCCGCTGCGGATGGCGCCCGTGACGCACTTCTTGAAGCAGACGTCTGTTAGTTCGTGGATGTCTGCGCGTTGGTCGTCTGTTAGCGGTGTTTTCTTTCTTTTTTTTTTTTTTTTTTTTTTTGCGTGTGCTTGGTATCATTTATGCGTGGGGGGAGGGGAAGGGGAAGGGAAGGAAACGCACTGGACTGTAGCCTTAGCTTCTTCCCCTCGTTCTCGATGAACTGGCCTATTTCCGCCTTGTCCTTGTCGTTCAGCGAGTCCACGTTCGCTCCGAGGTCGAATTCGGCCATTTTCCCCCTTCCCTTTTTTCTTTCTTTCTTTCTTTTTTTTCTAGTTTTGTTTGGGTTGGGAAGGGTAGTGTATAATGTCTATACCACTAATGTCCTCGTGTCCGGGTCTGGAAGGGGTTGTAGGCTGGGTTATGATGACGATGATGTCGGGAAGAGAGGAAATTTCACTCGAAAGCTCTAGAGTTATGCAATGCGCTTATCGATAAGTATGTATACTCGCATAGTACTCCGTACACTGTACGGATACCGTACAGCACAGTACAATACGGCTTGGGATCCTTTCAACTCGATAAGTATAAAAACTCCTTCGATCAATACTAGATATTTTATAGAAATTTGGGAATTATATTCATTGATATATGAAGTAAACATAGATGGTGTCACGTCAGTTGTTGAAAGCTCAAATATATACCAATAAATAATAAACCAGATTTTTTCCTAGCCCTTACGCCTCACATATCTCACATTCAATGTTGCCAACCTTTAGAGCCCGTATTCATCTGTTGAAGAGGAAGAGAATAAGAGAAAGAAAAAGGGGTCAAGGTTCATACGGGGCATAGGGTATATCGTACTGTATCTATATGAACTTGTAAGGATTCATAATGCCGTTCTAAGATCATCGTTAGCATACTATTCGGAAATAAGTAGTCGGACACGTCCAAGCCACTCACCGGGTCGAATAACTTCTTAATCTGCTTCATCATGTCTACCGCCGTCTCATTTCGGCTATAGCCGATGTACTTCTTCTTGGCTAGACCTAAGCCATGCTCGGCACTGATGCTGCCACTCCTCTGGCTGACCCACTCGTAAATGAACGGCTCTAGGGCATCTTCGACTTCCTTGTTATAGCCTCGTACTGCGATATTAAGGTGTAGGTTACAGTCGCCCATATGTCCATATCCGACTACATCGACGACGGGGCTGTCGTCGGTGTTGTTCTTCAGTCCCGCGCTGTTGAGTTTCTTCCTGACATCCCCTACGAGTTTGAACATCTCCTTTATCGGAATCGACAAGTCGTACTTGTAAACTCCTCCCCAGTGCCCTAGCGTTTCCGTTATGCCCTCTCTGCGACTCCACAATGACTTGAATTGAGTCTCATCCTGTGCCAAGACGCCGTCTGTGGCGATTCCCGTGGACATGAGCTCTTCGAGGAAAGCCTCGAGCTTCTCGGTATCGTGATCCATGTTCGAACCGCTCGTCTCTACGATGCAGTAGAAGTTATGGTTCCCTTTAAGAGGTCGTTTCATATTCTTTACCTTATGGAATATGTCCTGGCTCTGGGCGTCCATTACCTCGAAAGCAGACAAGATTTCGCCGAGATGTTTCTTAGCCTCTGTGAAAGCTTGGAGGAGTTTGTCGTAGGACGAGAGACCGAGGTATGCGAGGTTGACAGCCTTGGGTCGCTGAGGGCATTGTATCGAGACGGCAGTAATCATGCCAATGGTCCCCTCTCCGCCAATGAAGAGTTGCTTCAAGTCGTAGCCGGTGTTATTCTTCCGCAGCTTACTCAAGTCGTCCAGGATAGTACCATTAGGCAGGACAGCTTCGATACCTAGAACGGTGCCGTGTAAACTTCCATATCGTAAAAGTCGAAGCCCACCAGCATTTGTCGAAACGTTGCCGCCTATATGACAAGAGCCTTTGGCACCTAAGTCCAGGGGGAAGACATATTCCTTCTCCGCAAGGAATTGGTCGGCTACTTCCAAGATCACACCAGCATCAACGACTAGGACGCCGGTGACCTCGTCAAAAAACCGTATCTGGTTCATTCGGCTAGTGCTAATGACGATCTCGTCGAATACGGGTACGGAGCCGCCGACGAGACCTGTATTTCCGCCTTGAGGCACAACGGCGAGCGTATTTTCGTTGCAATATTTTAAAATCTTGCTCACTTCCTCCGTCGACCCAGGCTTCAACACTAACTTGCAATGGCCCTTATACTTCCTCATCCAATCCATGTTAAAGGGCTCTATCTCGTCCTCGGGAACATTGCCGGACACCCCGTCTATCAGTGCTGAGTCCTTGCCGAGGAGATTCTTGAAATAAGTGACATGTTCGTTTGTTATTTGAGAAAAGCGACTGTCACGCTTGAATTCGGGATAAGTGTCCGTGGTGAACTCGGTTTTCTTGACGCCTGGTTCCCGAAATCGCACCTGAATTTTGCTTGTTATAGACCGTGTAAGATTTATGGCAGGATTAGTAGCAGTTGCACCTCTCTTTAATAAACTAGATGTCGCTACCCGTTTCAAGGCCGGTATGAGTCTTGCTCTACAGGCCATCATGTATGCTTGAATACAACGGATCACGAAAATCAAGTCCCTACTCAACCATCAATGTGTGTTGTATATTAGAAAATTTTCTAAGGTGAAGAAAATTCATGGAATGACGCAGTTTCGAGGACCGGTAGTAATTACGGTCCACGCATTACTTACTATCCTACTAATGTGCATAAGTACTATGTGCTACAGAGCAAGGATGTAGGTTCCACCAAGTGGGATGACGGCAAAACTCAATTGTTCGGCCTAACTCTAAATAAAGTATACATGTACCCCTTTGCCCTTACACAGTACATATGTACCGGTATTATTGTAACTGGTATATGTAGCGAACATAGGTAATTATGCCTGAGGATACAAACATAAACATCTATGAAAACTGCGCACCAGGCTCTCGTGTTTGTACGGAGTTAGTATGATTACCGTACCTGTAAAAACTGGTACGCTACTGTTTACGAAGGTGCACGTACGTACATATGCATATGTACAATGTACGGATGTAGATGTGCGTGTATTGATGTACCTTTAGGTATATGTATGCATTTACCAGAGATCCCACAAGGTTCCCGACCCACTTCTAATTTAGGGGATAATCTAGACCCAGCTAATATCTTATCGTATTATCGAATTATCGATAGGTAGTGGGATTACTGAATTATATAGAAGTGACGACTAGCGGGGCGGAAATTAGGGGGGGGAGAGGGGGGTTTGTCCCCTGGACAACCAATTATGCACATGTAAGTAGGGGTACTTTGTACATACATTGTACATATATTGTACATATGGCATAGACTCAACTACGAATAGGTACAAGAAATCGCCGAAGCATTCTCAACTCGGCAACTCAATCTGTCAATCGACCAATGCAACGTTAGGCAACGTTTATGTACATACAAGTAACACAGGGAACCTTTACCTTTACCTTTTTCTGCCTTTACTTTTACAACATTAGAATACACAATACACAAATACACAAAGACACACATACGAATTAATCTCTAGTCTCTTATTTTCTATTCTCTTGTCTTTACAGTGTCCAGCTACATCCTTTTCCGACTTTGTTATTGTTACCGTTACTCAACTTTTGTCGCTACACACGATTCCATTCGATTCGACTCATATACATTCTTCATCCTCATCCTCATCTTCATCCTCACCCTCACCCTCACCCTCTTCCTCACCCTCTTCCTCTTCCTTATCCTCACCTACACACTAACGTCGATATCAGTCAATCTTCCAACAGCTTTCTTCCACTCTCATCCGTAAACCATCGTCGATCGCTGTGCCTACTTTCTTGTCGTCTCTCTGTTCTGCCGTATCTCCACCCCCTTTTACTGCTACTCCTCTTCGACATCTCCCCCGAGTGTCTATTTAGTCGAAGGCCAAGAAAACTATTGGACGAACACCTGCTAGGTCGCGTTTTTTTTAAAGCTGCCCCTGAGCGGCCGCGGGGCCTCCCCTAATCAAGATGGCTCATCAATGGATTAACGTCCAACAGAAGACTTTTACCAAATGGTTAGCTATATTCTCAATGAGACATCTGTCTTTTCACGTGCTAGCTATGGTGACTAAGGACTAATATGATCGGAATCTTAGGATGAACACTAAGATTTTGCCAAGGGGCGTAGTGGTGAAGGATCTCGTTGCCGACTTGAGTGATGCTGTAAGCCTATCACCTATATACATCAGTGATTATTACTATGCTATTACTCGTGTATCGTACTCATACTAATCCTTTTTTTCTCATACTAGGTACTTCTAATACACTTGCTCGAATGTCTATCTAGTGAATCGTTGGGACGATATGCTGCCAAGCCGAAGTTGCGCGTGCAGAAGTTTGAGAATGCCAACACAGCTCTTAATTTCATTAAGTCGAGAGGGATTCAGATGACCAATATAGGCGCCGAAGATGTCGTCGACGGTAACCGCAAGATCATACTTGGTTTGATTTGGACCCTTATTCTTAGGTTCACCATTAGCGACATCAACGAGGAGGGCATGACGGCCAAGGAGGGTCTTCTACTTTGGTGTCAACGTAAAACAGCATGCTACGACGAAGTCGATGTACGAGACTTTAGCACTAGCTGGAACGACGGGCTCGCTTTTTGTGCCCTGCTAGACATTCATCGTCCTGATCTTATCGACTACGATGCTTTAGATAAATCGGACCATCGAGGTAACATGCAACTGGCCTTTGATATCGCTCATAAGGAGATCGGAATTCCCGACTTGCTGGACGTCGAAGATGTTTGCGATGTTGCTAAACCAGATGAGAGGAGTTTAATGACGTATATCGCTTATTGGTTCCACGCATTTTCGCAGATGGAGAAGGTTGAGAATGCGGGTCGTCGAGTAGAGAAGTTTGTTAATAACATGCAAGGAGCATGGGAAATGCAAAGCGCATACGAGAGGCGAATGGCCGAGTTGTTGAAACAAATAAGGGAGCAGATAGAACAGTGGCAACAAGCAACATTCGAAGGAACTTATGTTGATGCAAAGAGACAGGCGACCGAATTTGCGTCATACAAAAGGGGCAAGAAGAGAGACTGGGTCGCGGAGAAGAGTGATCTGGCTACGTTATTAGGAAACATTAAGACTAAGCTAGGGACATACCGACTTAGAGCTTATGAGCCACCTCCAGAGTTGTCGCTGGACACCATGGATAGGGAATGGGCAAAGTTAACCGAGGCCGAGATGATGCGCGCCCAGCTCATCAACGAGACAATCAGAGAGTACGCTGTTACCTTCAAGCATCTTTTCTCCTGTCTTTTACTAACAGTTCCTGCAGTATCAAAAACGCCCTTCGTAAATCCTTTGCCGACAAGGCCAATGATTTTGCATTAGCTCTAAACACAATGCAGATCGCCATCTCGGGGCTCGAAGGCGATGTAGAAGACCAGCTATTGCACGTGCGAAGGCTGAGCGACAATCTACCGCCGTTAGACGCATACCTGGAGAAGATCGCAGCCGTCGACGCCAAGTGTCAAGAGGCTAATATCGAAGAGAACGACTTCACGACCTATACGTATGATGAATTATCTTATGAACTAGGGCTTGTTAAATCGTCGGTGCAGAAAAAGCTGGCTTTCTTAGAGAACCAGATGGTGGCCCGTAGCATGACGAATTTGACCCCGATCCAGCTCGAGGAGTTCGAGTCGGTGTTCCGGCATTTTGACCGCGACGACACGAACTCGCTGTCAGAGCTCGAATTCTCGGCGGCGCTCGCGTCGCTGGGTCTAGTTTTTAGCGAGGACGAGATGCACGACTACTTCGTGGAGACGTCGCGGGGCCGTGACCGCGTTACGTTTGAGCAATTCATCCGATTCATGGTGGACGTAACCGAAGACCAGAACACAGCCGAGCAGGTATTCCAGAGCTTCCGCGAGGTCGCCGACGGCAAGCCGTACGTCACCGAGATGGATCTGCGCCACTCGCTCGTCCCCGACGAAGTCATCGAGAAGCTCTGCGAGATCGTGCCTCCGCATCACGGACCCGACATGGCCCAAGACCGCGGCATGCCGCAGTACGACTACATTAGCTTCATGGAGAAGCTCATCACCGACCCCTCCCAGCAAGTAACCGAAGCCGACGGCCCTCTGCAGGACATAACGAATGGCCGCGCCAGCCCCACGAAGAAGGCTAACGGATACCACTGATCGGGCCTCACTCTCTGTCTACTTACCTGCCTAGCTGAAAGGCACATATCTATACCCACCCACACCGGACATCCCATGCGCGGAGGACTAGGCAGCTGGTCGAGTGTTGCTACGTATGTACATATATAAATTTAATAAGTGAACCGCGCAGCACGCACGCACCTGTCAGAGTTTGCGTGAGACCGCGTGTATGCTTATTTTCCTTTCTTCTTCTCCTTTCGTCACGGACTTGAAAAAGAACACATCTTCCATCCCCTGCCCCCCCTTTTTTTTTGGCACGCATCTATAGCCAGTACGAGAGAGGGAAAAATAAGTAATAAGGACGAGTGAAAAGAGGGGGGGGGTTGAGGAAAGGAAATAAGTGAGAACAAATTGCGGTGGAGGAAAAGGCAAAAGGGGGGAAAAGCAAAATCTTTTTTTGGCCACCAGCTTGACGATTGATATATAACCTTGCCTTATACATGTACGGGTTACACGAGCGCGTATTGACGCCATTATCATTACTATTACTAAACCCGTGTAGGTATACGGGGAAGGGGGGAAAGGCGGACAGCAGGAGAGGGAATTATAACTAGGTAGGTAGGTAGGTAGGTGTATATGGATCCGGCCCCGGCTTATAAGTATAGCCTACTACCTAACCTACCTACCTACGTTGCGTACGTTTGTGGCCAGGGAGGGAGGGAACGAGGGAGGGAGAGCAGATCGAGGGATATCAAGGGATGTAGGTGTCGTATCATACATACCTAGCATACCGTGTCGTGTCGTGTTCGTGTCGTGTCATACCGTGTCATACCATATCATATCATCCGGAAACGGAGGGCGGGGAAGGGGGGGACGGGATGAGATGAAACGGACGGCTTAGCTGGACGGCGATGGAACGGAACGGAATGGAATGGATGGATGGATGGATGGACCTTTTTTTGCTTCTTCTTCTTCGTTCTTTCTGAGGGGAGGGAAAGAAACAGAGAGAGAGGGAAGAGTGATGGAACGCGCTGTTGCTACATTGACTGCTATTGCAACAATATATGTAACCACCCCCCAAAGATACATATACCCTGACCCGAGATATTCGTGTGTGCGTGTGTACGGCCCGGGCCGGACCGGGCCGGGCTTTCACCCGTCGAGTTCCCGAGACTTGCTTTTCTTTTTTCTTCCTTCTTTTTTTTCTTTCTTTCTTTTAATGTTTCTTTTTTTCATTCATGTATTTATTTGTACGTGTCGCCGATCTTGACATGTGTAATTCTACTACCCCTTCCGTATCTGTTCTCTACCTCCTAATGTATCCGTGCCGTGCCATCTTATCGTATCCCCCCCCCTCTCGTTGAGGTGCCCTCCTGCTGTAGACATCGTGAAAACCCAGCGCTGTACCGCGAGTTTCGTACCCTCGTCCCACGCGTGCTTGATGCTTACCTACCTATCTACCTACCTAATCTTTGGATTTGATTGATTTGTGAGTTAAGTGAGGGAGGGAGGGAGGGAGGGATGAGACCTAGCCAGTAATGCCAGACAAGACAGGACAAGAACACCATGGATTATGGCTGAGATCCTGTATTGTAGTTAGATTGCTTTCTCTCCCCCTTTCCCTCTCTTCATCTACCCTTTCCATCGTCGTTTCCTCTATAATTATATACCTGTATCCGAAGAATCTCTGAGAGGAAAAAGAAACCAAAAACCCCGATCAATCTTAATGACGAAGCCCTTTCCCGCCCTGTTTATGCAAAAACTCCAGATCCATGCAAAGATGCGCCGTAGATAGGGGGAGCGATGTTTCCGGATAAGATGCACGTGTACGTATATATGCCAGCAAAATAACCACCACGTAATGCGGAAACATGGACAGAGAAATCAGAAAGGAGCGAAAAAAAAAAGATACGAAGCTAGTTCACAATTTCATTTATTCCTTGAAAGCATTCATATCCTTGAGGGCGCCGGCGAGGCGGCGGTAGTCCCGTAGAAGCTCTAAGACGTCGCCGATCCTTAAATCGGCGGGATTCTGCAGCTCCATGAATTTCTTCTTAGGTGGGTCGACCTTTAGAATCTCCTTCGGCGGCAACGCTGCGGCGATGTCTGGAAAGGCCTGTGTGGGTAGTTAGTATCCTTAACTTCGTTCGTGTGTGCGTGTATATCCATAAAGCTCTTACCGTAGCCAAATCCTCGCCGTCTACCGCCTTAGCGGCGACGCCCTTCGGAGGTGGTGTAGGAGACGTGGCTGCGCGTCCAAAACCGCGCATCATGCTCATTCCTGAGAAGCGATTCATCGGGTTTAGGGAGTTGCCAAAGTTACGCATTGATTCAACTAAGGCCGGGTTGGAAGACGTAGTCGACGGTGTTGTACCGGTGGCAGCAGCTTTCTCCTTACTCTCTTCTGCGAACAACACCTTCTTAGCGCTACTAGCACTCCGAGCACTTCTTGTGCTATCTGTGCTTCGGTCTCTCGATACCGCTTTACCACCCACCATAGTCAACAACTTATCATCCCTTCCCACTGCGCGGCGTTCGGTATCTTGGCCTCCGTGTGTAGAACTGCCTCCACCGTCAATGGAGGCGTCATCTTCTAGGGGTGGCGTGCCTATGAGCTTCCTCGCCTCGTCCAAAGTCCGTGGGACAACTAGTTCTCGCCCACTAGCAGAACTATCTCGAAGTTTACCAAGCAAGAACTTATAGCTGTCTCCTAGGCTAGTCCCGATGTTCTTAAACCCTTGATCGGCAGTGCTAAACAAGTCGCTCGCATTACCAAACGCCTGAGCCGGAGTTTGAATTAGATCGCTCAACCTGCGACGTTGAATGGAAGCTCGCAAACTCGCGGAAGGCGGCGCAAGTCTCGAGGCCTGGGAAATTTCGGGCGTAGAAACAGCTGGGTTCGACGCCGCGGCGGACAGGTCTGCAGTATAAGCAGGCGGGAAAGTCTCTGTTTTTGGTGTCTCAGGCTGGCTCTCGGGTTTAAGCGGCCCTGATGATGCTTCGTCAGCTCTAAGACTAGCAAGATCTACCGTTTGCAGGAAGGTGATTGCAGCCTCGAGATTCGTCAAACAATATGCGGCTTCGCCTTCAAGCTTCTCTTCCCATCGGAACCTCTGTATAAAATTCGAATCACTGATCGCGCTGAGCTTCTCTGGCGGCATAGTTATTAACGTGTAGATAAGCATGGGCATAATCTCATCGGCCGATGAAGAAGGGTGAAAGTGAGATAAGGTATCCACGATACTCTTATGCGCAGCCTTGAGATGATTGAGCTTGCCTAGAGGGTATCTCTTCTCACGCATGAACATGAGGTCTTTTCGAGCTTGTTCTAAGTGTTCCCGTATTTCTTCCTGCTTTTTTGTACGGGCTTCAGGTGTATCTTCCGAAGGCTCTCCAAGATCAACACCCAAGTCTCCAGGCCCGATACCGACAACAGCCAACGCAGCCGTCTTCGATCTCAGTCTGTCATCCTGCGCCTCGTCTTGAGTACTTCTGTGACGATATATACGATCATATATCCCTTCGCATAGCCGTCTCTCGACTGCTTCCTCGAGTAGAACTCTCTTCTGTTCGAGCGCTTTTCTAGCCCGCTTCCTATCTGCATATTCCTCCGCCGTGAGCATCTGTTGCTCTTCTTTAGTCTGCGCGCCCTTTACCTTATCCTTACTACTAAAGGACGCCGCCTTAGCCCGTAATAGACCGGCAGGGGATGTCCTGGAATAGTTCGATGGAGTGGGTGAAATCTCTCGCATTTGTCGAGTAGCCAGACTATCTATATGCGTCCGTATATGCTGAGCGGCAACATGATAAAAATCTTGGAATAGCTTGGAAAGATTATCGATATTTGGCGGTGTCGGGTGGACCTTGGCAGAGAGCGAGTCGATGAAGCTGGCGTACGAGTATTAGTCGCGTTCAACTCAGACTAACAGCTTGTTTTCACTCAACTTGTCTGTCTTGCTCACCAACTCGATTGGGATTTCTTCCATGTCTACCGAAGCACGAGGTGCCTCCACCACATCATCGGTAACTTCCGACTCAAATGTGTCAAGCTCTTCCTTTACATGTTTTGTAGGCGTTTCCTGTACAATGGTAACAGGTGGGGTAACACCATTCTCTATAGTATTGGCGCGTTGGTTGCGAACTAGAGATTCGTTCGTATCCGTGTCGGGGGGATGAGGGGAGGTGGTCGAGGCGAGGGGCGAGCTAGGCTTAGGGTCGGCGCTTTTGGCCGGTGTCGTAGGTGCCATGAAGAAGTGGGATAAACTAAACGCCATGTAAGTGGATAGAACAGTCGAGTATAGCTTCAAGTTGAGTTTTAAGAGTAGAGGAAGGAAAGATGGAAGAGCATAAATATTAAGAGAGTAGGCTAAGATATGATAATAAAGATATGAAACTTGTCATAGGGGAGAGAGGGGGGGCATAATACCTCTCCACTATATAGGCGAGGACTCCAGAACAGGAGACACGAGATGCGAGATGTGAGATGTGAAATGGGAAATGTGAGATGCTTTTGAGGATATGTTATGACAACGATATATGAACGTTACTGTCTCCTATCTGGTAATGAAGATAGATAGAAGGAGAATAAAACATGAATTCAATGAGTATCGAGGTCGAATAGGATGAGAGGTAAATAATATCTACGTAATACATATAATCTGACCGGATCGAAGGTGGACCGAATTCTTAAGATGTGAAGATTGTTCTTGTGTTTTAATCCGTCGAAACTTGAATAACAAGTAGATTATATTGTATTATGTATTATATATTATGTAGAAGTACGGAGTATACATATGCAAGGTATATACATAACCTAGGTGAGGGTAACACGGGATAACGGACGTTTAAGGTGTTCAAGCTCGAAGCTAAGATAATGGGACTTTGGGACTTTGACAAGTCTCCTTGCATCAAGGGGTATGTACCATCACGCTAATTGCGGACTTATAGTTTGGCATCAATGTACATTCTTACAATGTAGTATGTATTCTACCTTTTGAAGTTGTTGCACTTATATAATAGTTTAGATACATACCTCATACATGTATATGAGTATGACTTCACATATGAAATATAATTCTATAATTAATACCGTCAATACTAGAAATATTAAAAGAGATATTGATGTATGCATATACCACAAGTTTTAAAAGGGCCAACGTTCATGCAGGTATATACCTCTGGTTGCAGCCTGCGAGGTCGATCAACGAAACAACGATGCCTAGGTACCTAGCATCAGATGATTATGTATCATATGTACCTTGGCTTATACCGTTGTACCTTCCTATGAAGATAACACGAGAAACATTACCAAAGACTCTTACTTATCTACATGCAGTAACATTAAATACTTTAATAAGCTAAACGGTAATGCAAGCAAGTCTCGAAGATTGGGGGACCTTACATACGTATATGTACAGTAGATGTAGGTACCTAGAGTATCTAAGTATTGATTCGTCGGGCTATCGGGCCCTTCATAAACTTCCGTAGGTAAAGTTATGTAATACGTAATATCAACTCTAAAATGTTCCATGCTGTCATTACATACTATGTATACATAAGAGGTAGGGGTACTTGACGGATTAAACCATCCGCGTCAATACTACGTACATAATACAGTACAAATATTAGGTAGGTGTGGGGGTGTTCCAGGTGCCGTGACCACCTGGACACCGCTAAGGTAGGTGGCTGCTGGCTGCTGGTCGCTGGGAACCTTATACCTTATATTGTTATACACATGCACTTCTTTTATCCTATTGTTCACTTTCTGTTGTTCACCACACTCAACCTCACCTTCTATCAACACATCAACGCATCAACACATCAACACCATATTCTACTCTATTTTTCTATCCCTCATCTGACTCATCCATCATTCGCCTCCTTTATATCAAAGAAAATCATGAGTTCGAGACGGAAACGTTCCGTCTCAACCTGTCACTCTACTGGCAGAGTCACGGCTAAGCTCCTCTTGTCCTTCCTCTCCATATCTGCCTCGTCATCCGCTGCCAACATCCAGAATACTGATGCGGTATTCCCAAACCCTCCGATACTTACTCCCTTGATACCTGAGCCGCCCCAGCCAGCAGAACATACCTTCACCCTACGTCACATATTCCATCACGGTACATACCGACATCCTGGCCTGCATCGGAGGAAAGATATACTCAAGCCAGAGGCTGAGGTCTGGCTAACTAGCGAGGATGGTCACGAGGCCGAGCGAATAATGCCCTTGAAGGCAAAGAGTCAAGCTCGGAAGATAGAGCGTCTGGTTGATCGACGGCCCAGCACCGTAGATCCATTAGTCGCCGAAGCCCGTCAACGAGGCTACGTTATCGCGAGTGAGCCATCTACATGGACCATCGATGATGTCCCAGGGCCTGATATTACCGACAAGGAAACCGTCTTAACTATGGCCTTGATAGCTTCTAATGCTTACGTAGAGGACATCAATATGCCGGATTGGGACGAAGTCGGAGAGCCGTTCAACCGAAGTGCTGATTTCGGCTGGGAAAGTGATGGGCTTAGAGGTCACATTTGGGGAGACGAGACAAATTCTACCATTGTCATTGGTCTCAAGGGGACTTCTCCTGCTGTCTTTGATGGAGAAGGTACCACTACTAATGACAAGATCAACGATAACCTCTTCTTTAGTTGTTGTTGTGCGCAGCAAGGTCAATGGTCGTGGCACCAGGTCTGTGATTGTGCAACTGGCACATATAGCTGTAATAACACATGCGTCAAGAAGGCTCTACGCGAGGAAAATCGTTACTACCAAGCTGCTAGGGAGCTCTACGCAAATGTTACCGAGCTCTTCCCTGAGTCAAATATCTGGATTTCCGGTCATTCTCTAGGCGGGGCCGTTAGCTCTCTTCTCGGGTTAACGTACGGGCTTCCTGTCGTCACATTCGAGGCCGTTCCCGAGGCAATGGCAGCTGGAAGGTTGGGTCTCCCCGTCCCTCCACACGCCGACCCCGAGTTTCCTCAAACTCGCGAGTACACCGGAGCATTTCACGTCGGCCATACAGCCGATCCTATTTATATCGGCACATGCAACGGAGCAACCGCTTCATGCTCTTTTGCAGGCTATGCCATGGAATCGGCGTGTCATACAGGCTATGAGTGTGTCTATGATACGGTTGCGGATCATGGCTGGCGGGTGGGTATTGGTACTCACAAGATCCGGTCTGTGATCAATGACGTTATCCGAAAATACGATGACGTCCCGGAGTGCAAGTTCACACCAGAGTGTAGGGACTGCGCGAGTTGGAAAATGTACGAGAGCAACAGCACAGAGGGAACAACCTCTTCGAGTAGCTCCACCACGACTAAGACTCGGACTCGAACAGCCACCTGCCAAACCCCTGGATGGTAAGTCCTCGGCTTGCCTTTTCCCTTTCTAGAGCTGGTGAGACTAACAACTTATAGGTGGGGTTGTCTTGATGATACTACGACAACGGGGCCAACTAGCACTTCAACCACAAGCAGCTCGACTTCGACATGTAAAACGCCTGGCTGGTTTGGCTGCAAAGATGAGACCACTACCACAAGCATCACGACCACATCTTCCTTTACTACCACAACCTCGAGTACGACATGCGAGACGCCAGGTTGGTGGGGCTGTAAGGATACGACAACTACGAGCACCACAACATCGCTACCGCAAACGAAGCCTCATCTAATTACTTCGCCACCGCCCATGCCTACTCCTACGACCAACCCGATACCTTTACCAACACAGCTGCCGAAGCCTCACTGCCTTCGCCGTAACCTGATTGGGATATGCAAGGAATGGGAGAAGGTCGACGACTCGGGTGCTGAGTGGGCAAACGACGAGATATAAGTTAAACAGTCGCAATATGTTTCTTCCATAACATGCGTTGCTTTCGCCGGACTAGATTGGGATACATCGTTTGTGGGCTCGTCAGTCCTTTTTTTCCGTACTTTTTTTTTGCATTTGTTTGGATCGCGTCATCGTCGCTTCAACGACAACGACAACTTCTTGTTAGGCGTAGAATTAGGAAGGGGGAGGGACTTATTCGTCAATTTGATAACTCACGAGCATCAGACATACATTACCTCATATACATATCATACATACACACTTGGCTACCTGTTCGGCCGACATCATACATATTATTTCATCGGCGTCGGCACGCCACGCATCTACTACTACTATCGAAATTATGCACCCAGTCTTAGATAATGAATCGAATTTACTTTTTTTTTTAGAACAAAACAGTCGCAAGTTTTCTCAAGTGTTTTGTAGATGAGGTAATTTTTTACCCATAGATCGTACAATACCTATATATACGAGGTATATAGAGGAGATCCGACCACCTGAACTAATCGCCATATCTCATCTATTCCCAAGTCTTTCCCCGTTCCCTTTCCCCCCCCCTTCCCTTGTCTTCCTTTTTCCCCCTTTTTCTATATAAGTACCCCCCTACCCATCTACCATCTCAACAACACGACGCGCCTCACCCCCAAGACTCGAGGTTCCGCAGCACGCAGCCGGCGCCGGCGCCGCCGCTCTCGCGGGCCGTGAGCCTGCCGATATGGTACACGGTCTCGCCGGCGTCCTCGAGCAGGCGCGCGACGTCGTGGGCGTCGGGGGCGGCGACGACGGCGACCATGCCGACGCCGCAGTTGAAGGTGCGCGCCATCTCGGCGGGCGCGACGTTCCCCGCGGCGGCGAGCCAGCGGAAGACGGGGGGCGGGGACCAGGCGGACGCGTCGACGTCGGCGGCGAGGTGCGGGGGCAGCGCGCGCGGGACGTTCTCCACCAGGCCGCCGCCGGTGACGTGCGCGAGGCCCTTGAGCCGCGGCAGCGCGCGCAGCGCCGGCCGCACGTAGATGCGCGTCGGCGTCAGCAGCGCCTCGGCCACGCTGCGTCGCGGGTCCCACGGCGCCGCGTCCGCGTAGGCCACGCCCGAGCGCGCGAGCACCCGGCGGACGAGCGAGAACCCGTTCGAGTGCACGCCGGACGAGGCCAGGCCGAGGAGGACGTCGCCGGGGACCATGGCGTCGAGGCGCGGGAGGCGCTGCGATGGGCGCACGACGCCGACGGCCGCGCCGGCCGCGTCGTAGTCGTCCTTCTGGTACATGCCCGGCATCTCGGCCGTCTCGCCGCCGACAAGGGCGCAGCCCGCCTCGCGACAGCCCGCCGCCACGCTCTCGACGAACGCGGCGGCAACCTCCGGGTCTAGTTTGCTACAGCCGAAGTAGTCGAGGAACATGACGGGCTCGGCGCCCTGCACGACCAGGTCGTTCACGTTCATCGCGACGAGGTCGATGCCGACGGTGGTGTGGTTGCCGGTTGCCTGCGCGATCATGAGCTTCGTGCCGACGCCGTCGATGGCGCCGACCATGATGGGCGCGTCGTCAGAAAAGCCGGCCTTAGAGAGGTCGACCTCGCCTCCGAAGCCACCTATTTCTGCGTCCGCACCGGGCCGCGCCGTCGACCTCACGGCGCTCCGTATCCTCTCCACGAGCTGGTTTCCGGCGTCGATGCTTACACCTGCCTGCGCGTACGTGAGCGCCTCTTTAGTGTCGGCCGTCGGTTTAAAGGCCCGGTGCGCGATGTCCTTGCGGTAGTACATCTTGTTGAACTGGATGAGCCCGACGCCTTCATAGGCCTTATCGACAGCAGCCCGAAGACTCTCTGCTGCGGTAGCGCTGGCAGCTATTACCCGACCGCCTGCTGTCTGTAATTTTCCATTTGCCAGTTTGGTGCCGGCGTGGAATACGTTGATGCCCTCGGGAGGAGTCTGCACGCTCATCTCATCGCCCTTGGCATAAGACTCGGGGTAACCGCCAGCAGCAACCACTACAGTTGCGCTGAACCCTGGTTCTACATCGATCAAGACACTATCTAGATAGCGTTCTGAGCATGCTACCATAATCTTGGCCAAGTCTGTGTCGTGTGATAATAACGGTAGGACGGTCTGGGTCTCCGGGTCTCCGAAGCGGACGTTGTACTCCAGGACCTTCGGGCCGGTAGAAGTGATCATGAGTCCGGTGAATAGAATACCGACGAATGGCATCTCGTCCTTGCGCATCCCGTCGATGGTTGGCTGAATAATTTCGCGGTCGATCTGCGCTACAAGGTCAGGGGTAGCAATGTTGGTCGGCGCATAGCATCCCATGCCGCCCGTGTTCAAGCCCGTATCTCCCTCTCCTATTCTCTTGTGATCCTGCGCAGGGGGGAGAGACTTTATGGTGTACCCATCGCTGAAAGTCAGAACGCTTAGCTCATCACCCGTTAAGAACTCCTCGATAACAACCTCGTCCCCTGCAGAACCAAACTCCTTGTTTTGCATAATATCCTTGAGCGCCTTTTGCGCTTCTTCTTTCGATCCGGGTATTATAACACCCTTACCAGCTGCCAGACCGTTTGCCTTGATAACAACATCATGTTGCACCTGATCGATGTATTCCCGGGCTTTATCGTAGTCGGAGAAGTTCTCATATACGGCCGTGGGGATTCCATGCTTCTTCATGAAATCTTTCGAGAAGGTCTTGCTGCCTTCCATCTGCGCGGCCTTTTTAGACGGGCCGAAGCTCTTGATACCTGCATTCTCAAAGAAATCGACAGCACCTGCAACGAGAGGAGCTTCGGGACCAGGCACTACATAGTTAACATTATTTTTCCGAGCAAGTTCAAGCAGGGCCGGGAAATCATCTGCCGACACGGAATCATCGTTTATGACCTTTGGACAATTGGCCGTGCCTCCATTCCCCGGGACTGCTATAATAGATTCTACCAGAGGTGACTGGCTTAGTTTCCACGCGATCGCATGTTCCCTTCCCCCATTACCAATGAGAAGAATACGGAGAGGGTATTCTATTCCCATGGCTAAAGGATATGATAGATCGGTGCAGGTATAAGAAGGATTATATTAGAATGTGGTCTCCGGTTACGAATAAAATGAAACTTGGAATTTCGATCTAAAATTTTCTAGTCGCGAAAAATGCCCCTCACACATTAAAGTTCCTGGGTACCGTAAAAAGTTACCCCTCCCCCGCAATATAACAGACCCATAATTGCGTCACTCGATGCAGGAGATGTGATGGATGTATCCGTACTAACTGCACAGAATAAATAACCTTTGGTACGGAGTACTCTTTGGAACATTGAATAAAGTGCATGTATTAGTCGACCAATAGAGAAGTTTGAATTCAGAATGGAATCATATCGGATTACATGCATTGATACTATTATTACTGTTTTACTCTATCTCTCGGAAATGCTACATATTTTTATGTACCTTATTTGTGACTTTAGATTTTAGACGAACGTTGACTCAGAGAAGAAATAGGTAGGGATTTACCAATTAGAGTGTTCGTCCTTAAGTTTTTTTATATACCTAGGGATAGCCTCTAATTATCTACCTGTTAGTCATATTAGCCGTTAAGTTTGACCGAATATTCATACCATAATAACATTGAAGCATACATGTACATATTTGTTGTAGGAGATATGTATCCATCCCTCTGGTACCTGCATGTGTGCATGTCAACGTGTACAAAGGTACCCTTTACGAGTTTCCTAAACAGGCAATCAGTTATCTTTGGAACGGCTAGGTACCTAAGCACTAGCGTAATGTTAGGTAATCTTAGATGGCTCATCTAGCGGTAGCGGCTAATTGGAACTGACTTCAATCCATGATTTAATCTGCATGAACGCAGCCTTGGAACATCAGATCCAACTTTTTTTAAGGCACCGCGACCCTTCAACACTTCAACACAACTTGGGCATCTGATTCGATCTCTCAACTCAGGTTTCAACCCTATTCAAATCAATATCACTAAACATAATCATGCTTTTTATAGGCTTGACCGGCTCCATTGCCACGGGAAAATCAACGGTATCCTCCATCCTTGCTTCACCACCTTACTCGTTACCAATCATAGACGCCGATATTTTGGCACGCAAGGTTGTGGAGCCTGGGACAAGCGGTTACAAGGCTATCGTGAGATACTTCGCCCCTACGACACCAGACTTGCTAGTTCCAGCCACTCAGTCCCTGCCAGTCGATGGCATAGACGGCAAGGGTAGACCGTTGAACAGACTAGCTCTGGGTAGGCGTGTGTTTGGCAATAGCGAAGAGCGTAAGAAAGATCGAGGTGTTCTCAACGGGATTGTTCATCCGGCTGTGAGATGGGAAGTGTATAAGGCTATCTTTTGGAACTATCTAAGAGGCCGATGGGCCGTTGTCCTCGATGTCCCGTTGCTTTTCGAAAGTGGCTGGGATAGGCTGTCTGGTGTGGTTGTGGTTGTGGCCGTCAATGACCCCGGTGTGCAGATGAAGAGGCTTATCAAGCGTGATCCTCACTTGACTGAAGACGATGCGTGGAATCGTGTTCTAAGCCAAACGGACGTGAAGGAGAAGGTGAAACAATGTGAGGCCAGGGGCAAGGGGAATGGGATAGTCATCTGGAACGATGGCACGAAAGAGCAGCTGAGAGCAGAGTTAGACGCGGCTCTGGCTGATATGAAGAAGAGTAGCCCTCCTTGGTGGAACTGGATATGCCTTCTCTGTCCGCCGCTGGGCGTCGCCGCGGGCACGTGGGTTTACTGGCAGAATATCAACATCAATAAGAGATGGAAGGAAATGGAATTGGAGGAGAAGACGAAGCTATGAATTTACATAGAGCTGTAATCCCCGTTTATTACATGTACGTCGGTAGTTAGGTCGGTACGTACCCCTTGAAGGTATGCGTTATTGCCAAATTCGTCAAGAGTTGTAGGAAGGAAGGAGCTAGACAGTATGAAAGTATGTATCGAACATGACCTAACGAACCTAAAGTGTGTACCTGTATGTGGGTACCTCTACCGTATATGTTTTATACATTTAAGTACCTGCTTTACTTTACATTTACTAGAGGCAGTTACATTACATTCACCAGAGGCAGTTACATTACATTATACTTGTACAGTCAATGTACTTATATTTGTAAATGTATCGCTCGAGAAATTACACTCTTTTCAACTTTTCAACTTCTTCCACTTCTTCCACCTCCACATATTCTACTTCTTCCACCTTCACTTCTTCCACATCTTCCACCTTCACTTCTTCCACCTTCACTTCTTCATCATCTTTCACATCTTCCACATCCTTCACTACTCTCATTCAAACAATAGTTAAAACATTCTATCTATTTGTTACCATCTACCCGTACCCGTACCCGTACCGGGTAATTATTCACCTGACATACCCGATATCCAGCATCTATCATTCAAGCCATACTCAACATTGACCAACGTTGAGCTGACTATGTCGTGAACAGTATCACTAAGACTAAACAACACACAACCCATTGTATTACCCTACCTTGACTAACCTTCTGTGACAAACTCTTACTCTCTTCGTCTATTTAACCATTTTCCATCCTTTCATTTTCCACCAGTTGTCATTTTCCTTCCATCACGTCTACAACTAAAAACCCCTACCTCTTACGTCGATCACCAATCAAAATCATATCTTCACCAGGTTTTTAAACCATTGACCATTCGACACCATCCCTCCACTTTCCATCCTATCCCACCGAAGACCTCTTAGGTACTTACCTAGGTAGGTATACATAGTCCTAGGTATACATCACGGTTCGTCAACCTCAACCACTACCCTACTAATCAAGTTGAACTTGACATCATGCCCCCTTCATCATTCTTTGAGTGGGTGGTGGGTCAAAAAATACCCAAACAGTATCGTGAGCAAGTCGCGAAACAAAAGAGACCTGCGAGTCGCAGGAAATCTCGTCGAGTTTTCTCAGTTGATCTTGAGACTGATGATGAGTCGGAAACTGACACCTTAAAAGTCACTTTTCCAAGAACCGGCCAACGTACACAGCGCACGATGGAAGGGTCCGTTTCATATACATATGACGTGGACTCGCTGCCTGAGATACAGCCGGATCCCAAATGTAATACGATCACCAATAGACATCGAGATCCGTATTGTAACTGCAATTGCTGTATCTCGCGAAGACTGAAAGCAAAGACGATCGAAGAGTCTACAAGACTTTCGTATAGTACAAACTATTGTCCACACCGAACTCAGTCGACGATCGCCAACTGTGAGAGCGATATGTCTGTCGTTGGTGGTCAGCGTGATGTGAAGAAAACTCACAAGAAGCAAGCGCAGAAGACCAGCTCTAAAGGAGCTCGTGGCAAACACAAACGGAACAAGTCTCTCAGCGAGACAGAGACGAGCAGCGCTAGTATGACGGAGACCCAGTCCGAGTCTGATAAGGAGGACAAGGGATCAATGAAAAGCAAGAAGAAGAATAAGAGCAAGAGTAAGGCCAAAGAAGTGACGCACGAGAAAACTGAGGAAACCCCCGCGAGAGAGTTTACGTCTAGCGATGACGCAGTTTTCCAATCAATCATGTCATATATTAGGGGAGGGAAAGAGGGCCATGCCAAGACGGAACAGCTCCCACCACGCCAAGTTTCTCGGGGAAATATCATCGTACCATCTCACTCTCGCGTAGTACAAGTCGAGCATGCCAATGAGACGCCTGATGATCCTCGACCTAATTCTTTCTTCGACAGCACTAACGGGTCTATGCGCGTCTATCACGGACCGACTTATGGCAATCCATATGGATTACCGAACCCTAATGCTTTCCCAGGTAATCATGGATTGCCAGCAAACATTCCATATACTATTCAATATCCGTTGTATGGAGGGAACACGGCTTCTAGCGGACAGCCCATGCCTCCTTACGTGTCCTACCAACCATATCCGACCCATCAACCTCTGGTTCAGCAACCTCTACTAGTTCAGCAACCTCAGGTTCAGCAACCTCAGGTTCAGCTGCCTCAGGTTCAGCTGCCTCAGGTTCAGCTGCCTCAGGTTCGGCAGCCCGTCCAGCAGCAGCCGGTTCAGCTGCCCGTTCAGCAGCAGCCGGTTCAGCAACCCGTCCAGCAGCAGCCCGTCCAGCAGCAGCCCGTCCAGCAGCAGCCGGCTCAGCAGCAGCCAGCTCAGCAGCAGCCAGCTCAGCAGCAGCCAGTCCACCAATCTCCAGCCTCCCAGTCCTCAGCCTCCCAGTCCTCAGCCCACCAGTCTCCAGCCCGCCAGTCTCCGGCCCGCCAGTCTCCGGCCCGCCAGTCTCCGGCCCGCCAGTCTCCGGCCCGCCAGTCCTCGGCCCGCCAGTCTCCGGCCCGCCAGTCTCCAGCCCGCCAGTCCCCAGCCCACCGGTCCCCAGCCAACCAGTCCCCAGCCCACCGGTCCCCAGCCAACCAGTCTCCAGCCAACCAGTCCTCAGCCCACCGGTCCCCAGCCCACCAATCTCCAGTCCGCCAATCCCCAGTTACAGCCTCCGACATGCCTGAGGATAATCCGTGGTTCCAAGGATATGGCAGGGTAATTGTCGGCAACCCCCCTGAGGAACACCAGCCGTCTCCGGTTCCTGACTTCGAAGGGGATTCTGGGCAAAATGAACACGAAAAGTTGCCCAAGCAATATAGTACACCAGCACAAGAACAAGCGAGTCTGGCTAGGGCAGCTAGGGCGGCAGCTATGAAAGCTGAGACGGCGTTCAAGTCTAGTGATCGTGGCGGACGAACGAATGTCCACCCGACTGTCGAGTCAGAACCTGAGACAAATTCCGATACCTATGCAGCTATGCGGGCTCCCGTATGGCGAACCAAGTTGAAAGAATCTAAGAGTAACCGCGATAAACATAATCGTGAATACGATGATAGGGAGGAATCGTCGGATAATCTATTGCAAGAACTTCATCACCTTGTGGATGCCGGAGAAGCCCAAATGAGGGGCAGAGGGAGGCGTAATACACGTGCGCACGCCGCCGACCCGACGTTTGACGGGAATTCATGGACCGGAAACGATAACTTTCGTCAGTGGGCTAATGGTCCTGATCCGGAACTGGAAACTAGTACGGACTACATCCGAAGTGATAACCATGTCGACGATAACGACATGAAATCTGTTGCTAGCAGCAAACATAACAAACCGCGGACACAGGGTATGCCTGGTAGTTGGGTTACGAGCCCCGTGAAGTCGGAACACTCTTCTGACTCGGGACCTCCATGTACTAGCCCAGATAATGTCGGCGGGGGTTGGATCTCATCTAGTAATCGCAAGGCTGGCGGAAGATTCGATACCCAGTCTAACACCAACAATGGCAAGAGTTCAACCAACTCGTGGCCTAGCGGCCCAGCAGCACTCTGGAAGGACCCTGGCGTGGCTCAGAGTTCCGGCGGCGTCTTCGACGAGGAAGATGAGGAGGCAAAGAAGGATGGGGATCGAGAGAGCAAACAAACATGCGGATGGTAGGGCTGGCGTAATTTTTGGACTCTCCCTGCAAAGCCGATAAGATAATCTGCTTGCTATCCTTCACCGGCTCCCTAAAGTTGGTTGAAAATTGCTATATCTCTCATCTACACGGCACAATTGCCTTATTTTAGCTGTTGCATACCTCTCTTATTTAGAGCTTAGAGGAGGGGAGTTTACCCGACATGGCATTTCCTCTGGAAAGGGTGCATAAGGGTGATGGGATACGAGGATATCTGAGGGGATCAACGCTCTCGCGTACACTTGCGCGATTGAGCATTTGCGATTCATGGTACTGCGTTGCATTAGACTTCTCTGTATTAAGCTAAGTAGATGAGGAAATATACTTGATTGCCTCATGCCATGCTTTGCCTAAGTGACCTTTATGCTAAGTAGGTGTGCTTATAATGTGGTATTCGTAGGTCAATAAACGGAGAAAAGAGATATACCTCTTTCTTCGACAATCAAGTTTTTGAGATATCAAGGTCGACGCTATAGTTCTTTGATTGTACAGCGTACCTACCTACCTACCTACCTACCTACCTACCTGTACCTACTTTCCCACCACGTACTAGACTTACGCTGGCGTAATAAGATACCTATTCTTCCACGAGAAAGAAAGAAGATATAGATAGTAAGGAGAGATAGGACGATGAGTTGTGTGGGTTGAACAGTATTGTCATTTAATGTATGGGAGCCTACCCCTTATAGGAGGTAAGAGGTACTAACTAACTAGTATGTTTCTTCGCGCAGTACTACATGTTCTTACCTTGAGTCTTGACGAGTATTCCCCCTCCCCTCCCCCCTCTCCCTATTATTCAACATCTCCATTGAAATAGAAAACTAGGTAGGTAGGTGGTAAGGTGGTAAGGCGGTATGTACATGTATGTACCTACATATCTATATATCTATCTATATATATACAGCGTAAAATAGGTATACAAACATCCCTCTTCCTGCCCTAATCTACCTCCTATGTAATAGGTATTACGTGCATGTGGTATGGCAAGGCGCCCTCAACACAAACCTACCTAACCTACCTACACATCATCACCCTCCCGGTACCTTTACACGTATTAAACCCGAGTATCACGATTCACCGTTCTACAAGGTACATATCCTACCTGCCTAGGTACCCTACCTATATACCTAGGTACGCCTAATCTATCCCCCTATCTTGTAAACCCCCCCTAACTTACCACGTAAAGAACATCAATATAAAAACGCCCCAAGAACATCTGCCTACCTACCTACTTACCTCTTACTTACCTACCTACATAGGTGCCTACCGTACCTACCTTATGTTATTATTATCATTTTTCATGTGTTTAATCGACTTGTCTTATTATCGACTCGGACATCTCCTACACAAAGGAGTTTTATTTAAAAAGCGCCTTTTAATATAAGGTACCCTACTACCATAGATCCCCTAAATAGGGGGAGGGGCTGATTCTAGGAACGATCTGAGTGGTTAGGAGGTAGGTATCTGGTTTTAACCCAAGATTAGGTAGATTCACTGTGATCTTTGACCAGTAGAATGGTCCGATCATTATCCTATCCTGTCGTCAAGTACGAGAGCGCAAATGCGGATATCGACATTTCGCCTTTTTATATTCGAGACTTATTAACACCTTATTATCATTCACGTCAACGGATTACAAGGCGAGTATTTATCTCAGTGACTGTAGGGAGTGGTATTTTTGCTACTCGAGGTAGACTAGAAAAACTAACTATAATGCAAGACTCACTTGAACTGCCTAGCTAAAGCTCTTGTGAAAGATACACCCCTCTTCCCTCTACGGGTCAGGGAATACGTTGCATATTGCTACCAGCGTCTCAAACTTTTGGTAGAGCGGAGAATTGTAAGGACGGAAAAGCAGCGCAAAGTCAAATCAATGAACAAATCAAGATCTACCCAGCAGCGATAAGCACAAGCTACCAGGTGCCATCAGGTCCAAGCTTACTCGTCGGACGAATCCTCCTCGGCTTCCTCCAGCCACTTGAGGAACGGCTCGGCAGCTCGGCGAATCTTCTTCGACGTGGAGATGTCCACGTATTTCTTGCTCGCCTTGGATCCCCACTTCTTGATCACATCCTCGGATACGAGATCCTTGTCGTAGAGCTGATGAAGGATCTTGACGATCTTGTCACTAGTCATGAGTTCGGGATGGGCCTTGCCCTGGGAAGTTAGGAGACGTTCAATGCCGCCTAGCAGGGCCTTCTCGTGACGCTCCGAAGTGACCATCTACCAACAGTTAGCGATCCATCGTTTTAAAGGAAATAGGCGGATATCCGCAGGACATACTTGTTTGATCAGAGCAGCACGCTTGGGAATCTGGAAAATGATGTTCTCGTCGAAGAGAGTCTGGACGAGAACCAGGACAGTCTTGTGCTTGGTTTCGATCCCAAGCTCTTTAGCTTTAACGTAAACCTGAATATCATCAACCTTGTTAATGCTACCAGCCTTAGCAGCCTCTTCCTGGATCCAGTCACCCAGTGTGTCGTATACGGTGTGACCACCACTTTCTCCATCCTCCTCATCATCTTCGCCACCGCCAAGGACGAGCTTCTGACGAAACTCGGTGGGGAGCTGGCTTTGACGAGCCTTAACAGCCTTCTCGGACATGTCGACGGCCCAGTCGTCATCGTTGACTACAGCCGGGGCGTCGATGACCTGGGCATCGGCATTGATCTTGCGAGTAAACTCGTCATCACTTCCAGCATCTTCATCTTCTTCGTTCTTGTCAACAGTACCGTTGGAGCCGTTCTCGGAATTCTCACCACCGCTTCCTTGGCCGTTCTCCTTGTTGCCGTTCTGGAGAGCCTGCTGCTTGGCCTTGCGAGCGGCCTTTCGTTCGGCCTTGTCTTTCTTGCCGCCTTTCTTCGGTTGATTCTTCAGAATAAAGCCACTAAGCTTGAGACGAAGATCAACGTCAGTGCGTTGACCACAGGCCTTACAGTCGAGGAGGATATGACCATCTTTGATGACAACGTCGGTCTCGGGGTTCTTGCATTTCTTGCAGAGAACAAACTTGTTGATGAAGCCGTCAAGGTGGTCCTGGAGCTTAGAAGCCTCATGTGCACCATTGATGATCCAGCGGTCATCGGGAGGATCGATATTGGTTTGAGCACCAAGTTCGAAGCCAAAGTACTTGATGACATAGGACCCGGGGCGGGCCAGAGACGAAGCAACGCTGCTCAAGTTGACGACAACAGTCTTGATACCGTTACCTTTGCCTTCGATCTTGGTCTGTAGCCGTTCCATCTTGTAGCGATAGAAGGCATCGGTAACATCGCGACGAACGTTGACGAGCGCCATTTCTGCGGTATTGTGTAAAAGTAGGCTGTCGAAGTGGTGACTCGGGTATGGTCTTAGCGGGTGGCGAGGACGAATTCCTTAGGTATGGGGAGGGAGAAGACTAGATAGTCATTCGTAGATGATGACGATTGAAGCGGGAGAGGGATGGGCAAGCCAGGATCTCAATAGAGAGGACTGTTCCTAGTGGACATAGGGAAGACTGGATAATAATTGCCGGCGTTGGAAGGCATTAACTCGGGAGATACGATGATTCAGGTTCAACCGACGGAGCTGATATTAGGGCTACAAGGTTTTCGCGGTATGCGAAACGACTGCAGCGTAAGAGGGGGTAGGTGTCTAAACACAGCGGTCTTGTCGTGCTGATACATAAACAGCAGTGTCTCCTGTACCCTTTTATGTGTAGGGTGTAAGTAATCCAAGGAGTTAATGAATAGGTAGAATGCAGGCCTTGAAAACCAGAGGTCTGCGATCAGAAGTGCGCGAATATGTTTGCCCTCGACGGCGATGATGATGATAAATAGGTGTAGGTGGTGAAGTTAGGAAAAATTCGGGAACGATGATGATGACGACGATGACGATACGATAATGGTCAGCGTCAAATGCCCAGCGTAGAACAGTAGCAGGCAGCGACCGCCGCAAAAATTAATCTTGTTTATCGGTAATCAACAGAGCGAACACCTGTCTGATGCGAATTGTCGTGTTCGATTATCACGATGATTATGGTTGATGTTGAGAAAGATGAAAAGGGAAGAAGAAGGAAGATTTCGGAAAAAGTTGAAAGGATGTGCGAGGGATAAAAAAAAAAAAAAAAAAAAAAAGAGGAGGGCAAGTTCAAAGAAGTGGTCCCGAGAAAAATCGCACCTGCAGCCTAGAGAATGATTACTTAAGTTAAATGAATGAGAAGGAAAAAACACAAAAAAAAAGGTGCAAGTGGCACCCGCCCTAATTTGGTACGTGTACTACATGCATGTAACTATGTACATACCTACTATGTAGGTACGTACATCGGTAGTACCATTCTACAGGAACACATCCCACTAAAATGCAAACTCTATCACAAATGGATTGCATTACGTGTGGGGCATCTTCTGTTTAGAATCTGTCTGATTGACTCACTTTGAGAACGTCCTACGTATTACATATGCGGAATTTATAAGTAAATAAATATGACCATAAATGGGATCTTTGTTTATAGGTTAGGTACTTACAGCATGTATAAGTAAGTTAATAAGAGGTACATACTTACATACCCTAGGTACATAATGTAGGGGTACAAGTCTTGTTGACGTTAACTGTCGGACGCTACGAGGTCAATAAAAGCCGAGTGGGAGGAGGCCCGAGAGGATCTCGGAGCTAGATAGTACCTCCTAGCGTGCCAACGTGATGACTTTATTGGTTGAGGCCCACCGGAACAAGGCGAGCAAATTGGACATTTTTTGAGGCTTCAGCCGGCTGGAAAATATCCAAGGCTGCTAAATGCTATAGGAGGTATGTATATATGTGGTAATTAATGTATACCGGTAATGTTAATTACCTAATACACATACCCCTATAGGGAGTATAATGCAACTTGGAAGTTCCAAGGTTCCTACTAAAGTAAAACACCTGCAGCTGCATCTATCCGGGACCATACGTAACTCCGAGGAAATATTAGGAAAAAGGCTTCCTTATCAGCATCTTAAAATATCTATCTATTTCACATACATGTATTCGTACTTCCGTTTAAGGTAGGTACATGTAATGTCTCTTTTAGTGGCGCTATCGTTCAACTTATACGTACATATATTTATATATTTATATTTATATTTATTTATGTGGTGATAGCATTAGGTATCACATACATAGGTAGACTAAGGTAGTACATTAAGTGGTAGGTAATAAATCACATCTCATAACACTATGCATTTCAAAAAAGGACCTACGAAAATCGGTTCATCTGTCGTCGCCTTTAAGAAAGAAAAAGAGAACAAAAACCCGTCACATTAACACAAAAATACAGTCATCCCGCGACAAGCGCTGACAACTCATTCTCTCAGGTAAGACAACGTCGGGTCGAGCTGTACCCAAACATACGAAACCCAAAATTCCTTTCAGGAATCCTTTCCACTGTCCCTTATTTCCATCCATCGATATTCCTCATGAACGACCAGTCATGTGCCTTGCCGACTCGCTCGGAGACTGTGCGATCGATGACTTAGTACTCACGTCGGCACTTTAACCCCGAACAAGACATACAGGCTTCCAGGGTAATAAGCTAGGTAGGAGGTAGGTACCCCTACTTGGTTATACTGCCTACTGTGTAGGTATAATACCTACTCTGCCGCTCACATGTGCCTTGTGGTCTTCTTGCATAGTACGTGCAATTCGGGCACCAATCACTTACAGCTTGGCCTGCCCAATACGGCTCATGAGATCATCTAACTACAATATCCTTGGTGGATTCGCCTGCAGGATCCCAGATTTCACCCCCCCTACGTCTCTTGGCAAACGGGATATAAATTTTAAATACATAGTATATCAATACCTAGATAACATAGGTAAATCATATATCTACGACGTTGGATAGAAGCTCCTGAAATTATCATTATGGAAACAGTCAAGCCATTTAAAACGTATCTCCTAGTCCTTATAGAAGTAGCCAAACATACCTATTCACAGGCCTCGTCCTACTACCGTTTTACATGGTGTCGCGGCATGATTATATTTATCAAAGCCTACTTTTATCCTCCACCTACAAGAACTAATGGGCGCCTGCATACGCGCGGTACAACGTATAGGGACATGGTATGATCTGCCGAGACATTTCTTGTCACAGTTCATGTGCAAACACATATAATTCACGATGTGCCCAAGGCTTGTATTCTTGGGGAAAAAAAGCATCTAGCTCAACTCAACAATCGGCTCAAGAGACGAACAAGCTAGATAAGATTTCCTGCCAACGCCCACGCCCTTAAATGTCCTTGACCATTTGCCATCCAGGCTCCTTAAAAAACTAATGAACATCATCATTTAATTTGACGAATGAGACCACATAAAAAGAATCTTGATGTTATCCCACCTCCTAACTACAATCCAGCCCCTATGGATCTCGTCTCATCAGTACAAATTCGGTGTTGATGCCGGGGAAAGCCCGATGCTACAGCCAAAGAGAAGTCGTCGAGGGTATCACCAGACATGGAGAGAGTCGAGCCTGCTCACAGCCGAACTGAGCTCACGATGTCTCTTCTTTAGACTGGGCAGGCTGCAGTCCTGCATTCTGTGCCGCCTGTTTCCATATCGCTAGTTCACGATAAGCTCGCTCGCATTCCTGCTTCAGTTTGTCGTTTGAAGCGCTAAGCTCCTGAATTGCCTGCTCCGTGAGCAACTTTTCCAGAGTCCACTTCTCAATATTCTGCGCCTCGTTTTCCTTTAGCTGGGTGATGAAGATAACCGCACGTTGCAGAATAGAACCCTTGTTCTTTTCACACCCAGGCACAATCTTAGCGAGTTCATTGATACCCTCGTTGATGGTTTCGCGACGACGTCGTTCAACTGGGATCAAGTTAGCCTGGTTATTTTTCTGTACAAAAAGCTGTAACTAACCTTCTTTGTGATTGTCCTTTCGTAGCTTATGCCACTCCTCGGAGCCTACGGCTGGCTTCATGCTAGAGGCGGGGGCAGTCGTGTAAGATGTTTGGGCTGATCCAACACCATTCTGTCCTTGTTGCCCAATATTGGTTGCAGTCACATTGGGTAGGCCGTCTGTGTGAATCATGTCGTTATGATTAAACGAAGGATCTTGGTGATGCTCCGTATCTACTTGCGCAGCAAATGTCTCTTCCGTCGGCTGAGGAACATGGATGGTGGGATACATTGTTCCTAGAGCAGCAGCAGCGGTACTCGACGCACTGGCGTGATCAGAAGGGTCATGTTGGTCAGTTGTAGATTGCTGTAGGACAGTAAAATCAGCGTTGGTAGCCGCCTGCGCGGCGGCCTGGGCAGCCTCGACGGCGCTCTCTACATATGCGGCATCTGGCGCACTCGAGATATTAGAGGTAGGCGCAGAGCGTTTGGTGCGTCGTAAGTCCGGAGAATCCGGCGCACCTCGCTTTCGCTTCTGACCGGGACTGGATGGTGCTGACTGGTTGAAGTCAGGTTGATCCGCAACAGCCGCATCGGCCATGGCGGCTAAGTGTTCTCGATTGATTTGGGTTAGAGGCTCAAGGAGGGCCTCTGTGTGGGCGTAGCCGTTGGTCTCCATAGTTTCTTAGCCGTGAGACGAGCTGTAATCGATTGACGGCACCTACAGTTGGTCCCAGCACCGCTGTGATACGTACACGTAGGTGCGTGATGGACTCTTTAATTTTGTTACCAAGAGCCTGTTCAAGTTAGCATATATGGTATGATGGTAATACGATATGAAAGCTAGAGACGCATCATCGCCATCGCCAATGAAATTATTGGGGTGCTGGTTTAAACATGCCGACTTGGTCCTCCGCAGCCATAATCTGACAGAAGTAATGATGTGAACATTGGACGCGTCTCAAGCATATCGACGAATAAATCAGGTGATGTGCGTGAAGTTTGCAGTTTTGACTAAGTACAAGTACAGTCATAGGGGAGAGATGAGGATACAGTGATGGCGCCTCTAGAAATTAGAGACTTATTTCCAGATTTGAAACTGGCCATGAATGAATGAATGAATGATCAATCATGCATAGGATCGAGTAGTGTAGTTTCGTTCGCATTTGTTGTTGAATGAATGATGACAAGATATGGATGCGATAGTTGCTGCGTTTGTATTTCAAATGTAGTGACCATGGGTGTAGAAAAAGGACATAAATCATGAAAGATTGACGATGATGGTGATGATGATAGGGACGATGGTAATGGCAATGGTAATGGCAATGGGGAAGATGATGATGGCGATGGCGATGACGATGATGATGACGGTGACGATGACGATAATGATGATAAATAGCCTTATTTGAACCAGCTATGATGATCAAAAGCGACGAAATGAATTGAATGACATACCAGAGATCATGTGCCAGGTCTCGTGCAGAAGCGCAGTGCAGGCGTTTGTGCTGGAGCTGTGAGCTGCGTAAATGCTTGGATCTTCCAGCGTCAAGTGACTTCACGTGCCTTCAAGAAAGAATAAGTAGTCTCGAATAGGCGTGATTTTGTGGGAATTATTAAAGGAACGGACCAGGCAGAGTCGCCGAATCAGCACCTTGAAATTTCGACGAGGTAAAAAAAAAAAAAAAAAAAAAAAGGTAACCGGGGGGAGGGGAGTTTTCCGAGTCCTACTATTAAGCGTTTGACGTGGTGCAAATAAAATTATTTGATCAAAGAAAAGTTCGTCCAACTTTCACTTTGTAGAAAAATTAATAATAGTAAAGATGCACGGTCGAGGAGTGAAAAGGTAGGAGAATTGAAGGTGGCATGCTCAGACCATATGACCCCAGCGGACGCACGGTCCACACACGCGCTTGCCTCCCCAAGTTCCTTCCTAAAAGTTGTTCCACTTTCTTCTTCTTCTCTTCCCCCCCCCTTCCCCTCCAATCGTTCCTGCTACTTTTCGATGGTACCTAATACATAGTATACAAGTGTACTTCCCGGTACCTTTGCCGGTGCCTTTTCATGTTTTCTCTGATTTCCAAAAAAAAAAAATTTCCTTCTTTCTTTTTCAATATTCCCACCATCCCTCTTTCTAGTTTTCTTTAAGTACATAAGTAGGTGCCTGATCTCATCGGAACATTGAACTCTTACCATGTACCTATAATAGGAGACCTCGAGGTTTCTTAACAGCCAATCATCGTCTCGTATGCCCCCACACGGTAGATCTGCTACCCACAACTGTCACGCAAGCACTTGAGGTCAAGTCGATTCGATTAATTTATGAACCAAAGTACCTTAGTACTCTACCTACTTCTTTACCACTTACAACAGCTTTACTTTATATATTATTATATCTACATATGTAGATTGAGACTTGTCATGCTTGTGGTCTGATTAAGTATTTCATATACATATATATGTATGCTATATACCTGCTAATGCTTTAAATATCAACATGGAATAAGAAATATGTAGCATTTGAAGCCGAGACTTCCTCATAGGTCACGAGCTAAAGCGATGCAAAGAACGACATAACCATCTACCCATACTACAGTGCCCTCTTGCCAGATTGCAGAGTCGTCAGAAGTTGGAGGCGTTAGGTTCCTGGATGATGTGATATGGTTGCTTTAGGTTGTCTCGGAGTCGTGTTCGTTTCATCGGGTCTGATTTAGCGACAGGATTTTGCCTTGTAAGTTCGATGGAGATGGATGTTTTTACATATTTCGTACATACCTAGGTACGTAACCTACTTCGTTATGTCGTCAGGTCGTATATTTGTAGGTTACCCCATACCCGCAGATGGGCAGACTGATCGCGGGTTCGGCAAATGATATCGCTGCGCACATCTCCTACCTCGCCTACCCAGGACAAGTGCTCAGGAGAATACATACATATATGCATGTCTACCTCCTATGCTTCTGTGTGTAAATCTATAGGTACTGTACCCCAGGTATGAATAGGTACTTATATGTATGTAGTCAGCATGTATCAAGTCAAGTGACCTTTCCAAGCTTGACCTATACCTCCTCGTCTCCTTTGTTAGGCACATGTAGCCAACGGACGCGATGGTGATTAGGCGTTAGTCTACAAGTCCCGTGAGTTCCCCTACCTACTGCTACTTGTTCCTGTGACCAGCATTGGATGTGTGTGACTGCATAAGTTGCACTAGGCAATTTGTGAGACCACTCGGGAGTATCCGCCTCCGCAGTATCGTAGAGGAGGATAAGCGCCACGGCTATGTCTTGTACTTGGCATCTATTAACATCAGAACATTGCTAGATCGTGTAGGTACTTTGAACTGATATGAATCGTAGGATGCACGCGTCTTATACGATGAAGAAGAAGATATAAATTTTAGATTTTATCTACCTAATTTATTTCTTTAGTGCTGTATATAGGATATTCTCGTATAAGTCATGGCGAATACGGATCATCTGCGTAAAAAAATTTAACGTTAAATAGATCCTGCTCCCGTTGTTAGGTAGCGTTATCGACATAATTACAGTAATGTACGTTAATAAGTGAGGTATAATACTGATACTTGATCGTACGAAAAAAGTGGATTTCGCGGATGCGATTCCACCTATTCCACTTATTATAGTTGAACATTACCTCTTACCTTTTGCATAGCGTTTCGATTACACTAGGTATTACCCTAGTAGGTACATATGTATGCTCTTACACGTGAACTAACATGTATATGCACATTACTAGATACCGTACATAATATATTACTTCTTATGTAACACACTGGTAACAAACCTAACTTTAACTGAGAAGAATATTAGACAGAAAGAAAGAGGGATGGATGTATGTACAGTAGAAATAGACCAATAAGAAACCAGCTTACCTTACCCCTCTAGCTCTTGGGGAAGCCGGGCCGTTATGAAGACCGGGGGGATTCAAACCCCACCTGCCTACACCGGTCGAAGTGGCAGTACCTATTTGCAGGATGTACGGAGTACATAGTATTTCGCAGTATTGCCGACCTTGGACCGATTGCACCGATTGTACATACAGTACATATGTCACGGGATTTAGCACTAGTTTCCTTTGTCACGTGACAGGTGCGCGTAGCGCACCTGATTAAATAAGCTAGATAAATCGTCTATAAAAGGACGCTCTATCGGAGAGAGCTACGCTCTCTCCTATTTAATAGATCAGCCTTTTTGATCCGATTCTTACCATAATTATAAGCCCGGTTCTCGTTTAAAGGATTAATTTATTATATATTATTATAAGGATAGGATTAATTAAAAGATTTTTATCCGAATTTTCTTAAAAATATATTATTTAAAAAAAATCTTTTTATATCTTTTATTTATAAAATATTTAATTTTAATAAAACCTTATCCTTTAATAAAAGTAAATTTACCGTTAATTATTACCTCTATAATAAAATTAATTATATTAAATAACTTTACGCCTTTAAATTTAACTATTTCCTATTTAATATATAAGATTAAATCGATTTAAATAAAGAATTTCTTATTATTAATAAGATTTTTTATTAAAATTAAATTAAATTTAAAAAAATTAATAAACATTAAGAAATTTTCTTTTAATAAATCGAAATTTATAATAATCTACCAACTTATAATAAAGAAACTAAAATCTTTCCATTAATAAATCCAATCGAGGAGGAAATTAATAAATTTTATAATAAATAATTTAAAGATTAATACTTCGGAATTTTTAAAAAAAATAATCTTAGAATTAATATAAATCATTTATTAAAATAAATCTAAAAGATAATTCTTAACCATATATTTAATCTTATTTTTACGGATTATTTTAATAAAAGGAGTTTAAAGATACGGGAAATGGTTTAAGTTATTAAATTTAAAATAACTCCCTTTAATGTTATAAATATTAAACGGATAAAGGATCATTATCTAATAATTTTTACAAAGGTTAAAAATTTATCGATTAAATTATTAACTTGGTATAACGAGTGGAATATGATTTATTAACAAGTTAAATCTTTAAATATCTTTAAAATCTAAGGATTTAAAAAAATATACGAATTTTTCTTAACGATTTAAACCAGGATAAACTTAAAATAAATGTGTTAAAAGTTACGAGAATTAATCATTAAATTATAATAAGATAACTTTAATATTTTATTTTTACGATATTATAAAATTAATTTTTCGGTTATTTATTAAAAATTAAACATATATTTAACCAAGGATAATTTAACCGTTATATTAACTATTAATAAGCGATCCAATAAAATTAAAAAATCCAACCAAAAAAAATCTGGTAAACCTCAAAACAATAAAGTTAGTTTTTAATAATATAATTATCTTTATTATAAAACCTTCCAAAATACCCATTATTAAGAGTTTAAAGAATATATTATCTTATAATACGTTATTAAAGGGAGTGCCGATTAATTTATTTACAAATTAACCGAAAATAAAGCCGAGACAATCCGTACTAAATATAATTACAACCGTTAAAAAAATCTACACAATAAAATTAACAATTAAAGTTAAAAAATAAAACAAACTTATCGAGATAAAAGTATAAACAAAAAACCTTAAAATAAAATAAAAAAAACCAATAAATCTTAAAATCATTCTAAATTTAAAGGATTCCCTAATAAAATGGTGGTTTACACTATTTATATATTAAAAAAGACGAATTTTTAAACTAATATCCATAAAGTTTATAACATAATAAAATTAAATCGGTACCCATTTTCCATTAATACGGTTTTAAATAATTATAAAACGATCCATATTATAAATAATCACACTCTATTAATACCTAATTCTTAACGTAATATTAAACCTGGTTAAATAATTAAAGCTGGTATTATTAACTTCTTAATTATAAATTAAAAAATCTATATTATAAAAAGGCTCTTTAATAAGAAAAATAGCCCTTATATATTAGATTTTACGCTTTAAAACGTTATTTATATAGAAGGGTTTCACTTAAATATAATATTTAAAGATTTAATGGTTAAAAAAGATTTTTAAGTATATAAAAAAAATAATATTCTACGTTATAAATCGGAATAAAATTTTATAATATTATTATAACTTTAAAAAATTTAAAAATTAATTTTTATAGAATATAAGATTTTTTCCTTTTATATTATAACCCCACAAATAATAACCACTATTTTATTATATAATATGTTTTAAAATATAACCGGAATAATGATAATATCGGTTATTAATAATAATAAAAAAAGATTAAAAAAGTTATTAAAGGATGGATTATTTATAAAAAAAAATTTAAAAGTTTTATAATATTTACAATTTAATTATTTAGGAATTAAAGCGTTAAAAATTCTCATATATAACGTTAAAAAAATAAAAATTAATGGAATATAACGGATTAAGTGTGAAGTTTATATACGAGTTTATGTTATTAAAGTTATATCCCACCGGCGATTTAAATATTCGTTATTTAAATTATTTTAGAGGATCATTTAGGATTTATTTGATTTTTTTTCAGGGTATAATAAATTTAACTAACTTATGGTAATTAAAGATAAGATGATAAATATATTTACCGTTAAAACGTTTAATAAAAAAACGTTCAATAATATATTGGAGATGATTTAATAATATAAACGTTAGGTAAAAAGATAATATCGCTTATTAATTTATATAATCCGATATGATAATAAGTAAACGGTGCTTGATATTAAAATTGAATCGCGTTATATATAATGGGTATATAATAAAAGGATAAATTTCAAATTATTATTATTTTATATGAAGGAATTAATAAGTGGAATAAAAAAAATTAAATAGGAAATGGTTATAAAATCGATTAAAATGCGGATATTTATTAATTTACTAGAAGAATTATAGCTTAAAATGGTTAAAATGGCAATATATTTAATAAACCGTAATTTAAATTATATTTATAATATAATAATTCTAATATAAATCTTAAAAAGTTGGTTTAGATAATATTATAAATAATATTCTTTTATTTTTATTAAAAACTTAATAAAAGATTTAAAACTTAATTAAGGTGGGATTTATATATATAAGTATAAAATATACCCACTAATTAAAGAATAACAAATGGATAAAAATAAATAAAGTGTTAAAATTTAACCTCGCGCTTATATTGGTTATTTAATAAATTATAAAGCTTTTAACTTATATTATATATGGATTTTATTAAGGGATAAAATGATTTTAACTCGAAACGTCTGCTTTAATAAAAAGATCTTTTATAATCTTAAAGAAAAAAAAAAGTTAATCAAGATATTTTAAGATATTATTGTTAATATATAAATAAGCGAATGAGACGTTAATAACAAAATGGCGTAAATTGTTAAGTTATAAGATCATTAGAACGATTGGAGTTAAGATTTAATAATTAATATTGCGAAAGGGATAATAAAGTTATTTAAAATTAAACAAACGAATCCGGAAAGTTAACCGGAGGAGCGTATTTTGGGATTAAAGGCGTTTAACGTTCTTATATTTGAGGTAACGGAACTAATTAAACCGTTGAAAGAGAGTGTTAGAGATTAACCTTAAAGACTTATAATATCCCGAGAGATATTAAAGTTAAGGCAAATATTTACGGATGTAAGGGATGCTTTTAAAAATATATATATAATAGATCTTATATAAAATAATAACGGATTATAAGGGTTTTAACCGGATATTAACGTATTTGGTGGTAGTATTTAAAATCTAATGGAGCAATCATTAATAATTCCTCCGGAACTAGAAGAGTTTTAAGTAAAAACCAAAAAGGAATATTTTCTCGTTATAAAAAAAAGCCGGAGGATTTAAGGATTAAATCCGGATGATAAATTAAATGAGAGTAACTTTAATAATCTACCAGTAATTTTTATAATATTTTTTTATTTATAAGATAAAATTATTATATTTAATATAGGAAGTTTTATAGATTTTTTTAGAATTTACCTACTTAATTAACAAGAAATGATTTAAAAAAAAAATCGCTTATATTTAACTTTATATAACGTGGTTATAACGGCAGTTTTTTAATATAAATCTATACGATTATAAGCTATTTTAAGTTATAAAGTGATTTATAAGGATAATTTTTTAAAATTGCCACCTAAATTATGGAAAGATTTAGATAATTACTTATTAAGAGTTTAATTTAAGGAAAATGCTTAAATTGAAATTTAATTAATGATAAATAATCGAGTATAAAAGGTAATTAATAAAAGCGAAGTTAAAAATATGCCGCTCTTTTTAAAATAAATATTTACTTATAAATTTGATAAAAAAGATTATTTAAATAAATATAAATTTAAATTAATAGTTTGAGGCGATTTATAAGAGAAAAATATGTTATAAAATATATATGTTACCATTTTAACGGTTAAATCCTTCCAAATTATAATGGCGGTTATTATTTAATTCGACTTAAAAGTATTACAATTTAACGTTAAGAATGCTTTTATTAACGTTTTAAAAGACGATAAAGTACCGGTGGTAATATAGTTCCCGGATGGTTTTAAATGGATCAGTAAATATACCGAATTAACGAAGGTTTTTTATAAGTTTAAAAACTTGCCATTATTATAATATAAAAAAATCGAGTAGATATTTAAAAAGCTCTCTTTTATACCTACTCCCAAAAAACCATATATATTTTACCTATTAGATTATACGGTATATATATTAATATATATCAATAATATCTTAATAATTTATCATAAAAAACATAAACCTAAAGGTTAAAAAATCATCAAATTAATAAAAAGTGTGTAAAAGATTAAAAAACAAAAACTTATAAATTGGTATTTAGGTATAAAGGTAATAAAAAATTGTTAAAAAAGGACGATTACTTTATATTATAATAATTATATTAAAAAAATTACAAAAAAATTCAACTTTATTAATAATATATGGATTTTTATTATATCTATACGAATGGGATAACTTATTAAATATAAAAAAATAATTACAAAATAAAAAATAAAGGCTTTTTAAAAATACGTAAAATTTATCTTATATATAATTATAATAATAAAGTTAAACGTAATATACACATGTTCGGCTTTATCACATTATTTAATAAACCTTAGACCAAAATATATTAAAAAAGCAAATCGCATCATCAAATATTTATATATAATAAAAGATTTAAATATTAAATATAAAGGTAAAATTTTAAACATTTAAACGTTAATAATTATAAAAAATACTTCTTTTATAAACAATTTTAAAATTAAACACTTTATATATAAATATGTGATAGTTTTCTTTAATAATCTAATAATATAAAAATCAACTTATTAATTAATTATTATAACGTTAATAACCGAAATAAAATTTATAATATTAAAGTATATTATTAAAGAAATAATAACATTTTAATGGTTATTTAAAAATATAAAATTAAATATATAAATCGATTAAATAATCTTTAACAATAACTAATAAATAATTAAATTAATAATAAAAATAAAAAAATATATTAATATAAAGTTTTATCATATAAATATTCAAAATATATAGCTTTATTAAAAATATATTAAAGGGATTTTTTATATTACATATTTACTTACGGATTAAATACCTGCAGATAAGTTTATAAAAAATCTTTTAAAATAATAATTCGAGAGATTTAAAGCTTTATTAAACTTATAAATAACAAATTTAAATTCGAAATTAAAAAAAAATATTAATTAATTATAAAAATTTAAAAAATATAAACTTTATCCAAAATATAAATAAAAGTTTTATTAAATAATAATTAACTTAAAATACATTTTTAAACAATTTAAAAAAAAAGGTTAAAATACCCTATTTTAAAGTAAATTTAAAAAGTAAATCTTAATCCCTTTTATTATTATTATTCTTATAACGTTTTACCTTTAATTTTATATTTATAAAACTATTTATAAAAATAACTTCGTTATCGTTTTATTTTTCTTCATATTTAATATCGGATATCTAAATTAAAATCCGGATCTTTTATATAAAAAACTAAAGTTTACTTTATTATATATTAATATAAAAATCCGAAAAATAAAATAAAAATCACTTACATTTAATACCTTAACGTATAAAGTGGTAAAATATTTTTAAATAAAAGGTATAATTTATTCAAATCTATAATAAAGTTAATTTTAAGAATTTTAAAAGAAAAGAAAAAAAACTTATAAAAATTTATATAAATATCTTAAAATATACCTTTAATAACGGGATTTAATATTTATTATATTATAATATTTTCTAAGAAAATGTCCATTTAAAGCGTTCCGTATATATTGTTTATAAAAAATCTCTTTCTTTATAATAACTATTAGTTTAACATGTTTACAAAAAAGGGTAATTAATATTATAAAATTTCTTAAAAGTGTTTTAAAGGTAAATAAACCCTTAAAACGATATATTAATATAATTAAAATAAGCCCTTAAATTAATGATTTTTTTATAAAATTATAAATCGGTTTTATTAATATTAATAAATAAAGCTTTATATTTAAAATGATAAATATATTTATTAATAAAAATAGTTTAACGTTATTTAATATAATATGTCAATGAATTATTTATTAAAGGTAAACCTTATAAGTTTATTATATATAATCATGTTGTTTTTAAAGAGAATGTTTCGGAGTTATAATGATTAATAAGATTTAATTTGATATAATTCGAGTGATAAAAAAGATTTAATAAAATAAAAAGATATAAAAATTATAAAAAAAAAAGTTGCTTTATTTTTAAATAAAAAAGAAAAACACCTTTATAAATCTTATTTTAATGTTACGTAAGGGTTATTATGTGATCCGATATGTTAGGTTAATAAAAATAAAGTTATTTTAAAGTATAAAAAATGGGTGTTTACGATTTTTTAAAACGTAAAGTACGAATAATAAAGTATAAAATGAATAGTTTTTAAAGTTATATAATAAATATACATACCTTACTTTAATTGGTTAATATCCTATAAGGTATAGCTTATATAATATGGTTTAAATTAATTGAAATTAATGGATAGAAAATTTATATGGGGTTATAGCCTCGTTTAGATTTAAGGCTTATCTGAGGGGTATATTACGGGATTTAACACTAATTTCTTTTGTTATGTGACAGATGTGCGTAGCGTATTTAATTAGATAAGTTAAATAGATTATCTATAAAAGGACGCTTTATCGGAGAGAGTTACATTCTTTCTTATTTAATAGATTAGCCTTTTTGATCCGATTCTTACCACAACATACCTATAGGTACCTAACTTATAGCGACAGCACCAACAGCACCGACACTTTTCTACTCTTCATTTCCAAAAACCGATCGTGGGAAGATTTAAGGCGCCATTCTTCGGGTATCACATCCTCACCTGACCAAGAGAACCAAAGATAGAAAATAAAATATACATCAGTTATCATTAAAAGATGGGAGATATTGCATCTAGCAAATTAGATCATGAGAACCATCTCTTACTCGTGAGTCTTCTTCTCCTTCTCTTCCTCTCCCTCTCCCTCCCTCTCCCTCCCCCTCCCTCTTCTCTCTTATTAAAGCCTTAACAAGATACTACCCAATCTTTACGTTCCCTTGCGATTGTAACTTGTCTATGCTGCATTACATCACATCACATCACAAATTTGGCTTATTTTTTTCTTGAACTCTGCATCTAGATTCCCGTCTTGTCACGTCCTTTAAACTGAGCTAACCTTAGACGGGGGATTAATCCACCCTCGTCACATCACAGGACCAACCACTTCTCCGATTACCGATCGAACTCCTCCGAAAGAACTTCCGGTCGGCGCATTTCGAGGTCGAGAAGGATGGGACGTATCTCAAGAACGCGCTAAAGGAGACGGCCACGGCCTGTGTCAACGGTGGCGCTTCCCAGACCGATGTCCTCAAGAATCTCGATACCATGATCGCCCGTATGCGCGGCGTCAAACGGAAGTTGACCGCCTTTGCTGAGGAGGAGAATCGTCTCCACCGCCACGAGGAAGCTCGCGTCAGGCACCTCTCCGAGCTCTATAGCATGTATAGCGTCGACGATGTCAAGTACGAGGCCTGGAGCCGCATTCGTCTAGACCGTCTCCTGGTCGACTACCTCCTACGACAAGGCTACAACGAGAGCGCGCGGGCTCTGGCGCTAGAGAAGGGGATTGAGCCGCTCGTCGATCTCGACACCTTCGAGCAGATGAGCCGGATTCGGAAGTGTATCCTAAACAGGAGCGTGGCCGAGGCGTTGGCGTGGTGTACGGCTGGGGATATCAAGAAAGAATTACGGAAGATGGATGTAAGTGACCACCGCCGCTACGGAATATACCATATTCTTTCATCTTGAACATGTCGCTGACAGCATCGTCCTTCCTTTTCCCGGCCCTCAAGAGTAATTTAGAGTTCATGCTCCGTTTTCAACAATATATCGAGCTCGTCAGAGATAAGAGCACGCAGCCGACCGAAATCCTAACCTACGCCCGCAAACACTTGATCCCCTACCAGAACACGTACAAGACAGAAGTCTACCAAGCCTGCGGCATGCTAGCCCTGCCCCCCGGCTCGGCGCAGGAGATCGTCGCGTACGCGAACCTGTACTCGCCCGCGCGATGGGAGATGCTCGCGAACCTGTTCACGACGACGCACAACACGCTCCTGCAGCTGCCGCCCGTACCGCTTCTTCACGTGGCGCTCTCGTCGGGCCTGTCAGCGCTGAAGACGCCGGCCTGCCACTCGTCGCACGCGGCGTCCGCCGCGGGTCCCCCTTCGCACTCCACGAGCCTCTCGCTCGCGTCGAGCGTGTGCCCGATCTGCAGCACGGAGCTCAACGAGCTCGCCCGCTGCGTCCCCTACGCCTTCCACAGCAAGAGCCACGTCGAGCCCGACCTCCTCCTCCTCCCCAACGGCCGCGCCTACGGCAAGTCCCGCCTCCGCGAGTACGCCCGCAAGGCCGGCCTCCCCGACGACCAGGTTAAGGACCTGCGCACCGGCGAGATCTTCGGCGCGGACCTCCTCAAGAAGGTCTACATCACATGATCAGCGTCTTTTTCTTTTTTTTTCCTTTTCCTTTACTTCTTAGCATAGGTGGGTAGAGGGATAACATGAGGTCTTTTTTTTTTTGGTGGAAAGGGGAGGAGGATTATCTCTCCCTATTTCCTACCTACCTACCTACCTACCTCTCATTAGCCCCCCCTTGATGAGACGAGGTTCTAAGTACACAGCGCGCGTATATAACCCTACTTTACGACGCGGTGCTCTATTGAATTTAGGGGCTTGCTTGGTAGAAATTATGAAGTTACGAGGAGACCATGCATTACGAGGTGTTTGGGAGTCTTTTTTTTTCTGCTTTCAACACTGGGAATGGCTTCTTTCTTTATCTCTTGCTCCTTCTTCTTCTTCTTCTTCTTCTTCTCTTTTTTTTTCTTCTTCTTGGTAACTATAAGAGAGAGAGAAACAGAGGGAGGAAAAGGGAATTAATTACAGTAACCCCCCGTGCATTATACATAGTAGAATAGCTATAGTAGCTATCTACACTTAATATACAATACAGCGCTGAGATTGCAACTAGGGAACAAGGCCTATTATTACTATTACTATTATTATTATTATTTATTTATGTTGTTGATTGATATATCTTACCGCGTACCCCTACTTACTGTAATAGATCCTATAACAAAAACAAACAACATACCTACCCCCCCTACCTACCTTAGCTAAGTACCGAAGGTAGGTAGGTAAATATACCTCACTAGGATCCTACCTTCTCTTCACTCCTGGCTCCCCTTTAAATTTGAAGAATCATCGTCTTACTCCTTACCTCGTCTCGTCTTTCATTGCCTGCTGGGAAATAGCAGTGTCCTACAGTGGGAGGCACGTCAACTTACCTGTGCCTGACTTAGTATCATACGCCTTCAATAACAGAAGGGCGTGCGTTACGGAGACTATGATAACCATATTCCAAAGGCTCCAGAGACGTTCAACTACCGGATCGGTGGGTTACCTACAGTAGCTATCATGTCACGTATCACATGCACTTGTATTACCATCACAAAAGGCTCAACGACTTTCAGAAAGAAGATACCCCGGGTGGACCGATGAATACGTGGTCCCTCACCGAGAAATATGCATTTTCGTACATCTATGAAGAATCTCGTCCGACTTCCCCTCCCCATCTGCCTGCCTCCCCCCCCTCTTCACCCCCCGTACCTACTAGTAGTACAGATAGAGGAAGTCAGAAGAAAAAAGACTCTCTCTTAAGAAAGGAAAACGAAAACCGAAACGCAAATGAAGAAGAACATGAGAAAAGGCAAGCGTAAGAAAGAGCAAGGAAACAAAGGATACGCCCCGTCCACCCTGCCTGTTGAACCCCTTCCCCCCCCAGCGATCATTATCCTAGATCGTTTACTGTAAGTCGACACCCATCAATCGGATAGAAAGAGATATCGGTCGAATTAGACCGCCCCAAAAATCCCACTTTTTTTGGCGTGAAGAAATCAACGACGAGGTACGAGAAAAAGGAAAGAGAATCAGGATTCTAAGCCGGGTCGGATGTCGGAACGAGGACCAGACGCCCAACTGCTAGCTGAGAAATTAAAATTTGCCACTCCATCGTAGGACCCCATCAAACGTCGTTGAATAGCTCTGATATCGATGGGAAAAGTCGAAAAAGAGAAGATAAAGGGGGTCGGCCTCTCAGGAGTCTTCGGCTTTATGAAGTCTTAGAAGAGGGGGTACTAGATTGCTGAGTCGTCGCTGACTTGTGAGATTTGGCAGGGAAACGACGACCTCGGCCACCCCGGTATGGAACCCTAGCACCGCGTTGAGATTGATGTTGAGGAGGTTGTTCATGTTGATGTTGGCCTGGAGACTGGTTGGAAGATTGGCTGGTAGATTGACTTGGGAGTTGGGTGAAGCGTGATAATACTGCATTGTGCCATGGTGGTAGCACAGGCAGCATGAACCCTGGATACTGGGTCGGCCAAGTATTGGACATATCACCAATTCCACCAAGCGTGGTATTATGCCGCTGTGCTAGCGGGTTCGCCATTAGTTCAGTTTGTGAGGGAAATGTCAAGAAAGGCGGAATCTGAGGGACCCTTCCCCAAGGCCAGACATCAGGTTGTACGTTAGATGTGAGGATAGGCTGGGCGTTTAATGGTGTTTGGCCGGCTGGCGTGCTTTGGAAGGTAGAGATATAAGAGTACATGGGATTGCCAAAATTTACCCCCCAATCCTGATTCTATCTCGCATTGGAAGGAAAATTAAAGGAGCCAAAAACACCTCCGCCACCACCTGGTGTCATCGGACCCATGCCCATCCCGTTCGTATTGTGAGATTGAGCGGCCGGAGTGCTGGCAAGCCCAACACTCGCGGTGCTTGGTGTAGTAGGGCCACCGTTCAGAATACCATTTCCATTGCCATTGCCAGGAGATGCGTTTTCTAGGCTGTTAATCTGGTTCTGGATTGATAAGGGCATTTCCATCCCCGAGAACCCGAGGCCCCAGACTTTGCCAATGTGATCGTCCTGTATCTCGCCATTGTAAATTCTGTCACGTAGTTGAAAGAATACCTTCCCAGTCAGATGACTATCCGACCCAGCTTGATGAGCGGCACCGACTCGCTTAATCTTCATGGCATCCGCAATGCTCTCCAGACCCGACTTCTGCTCGAACTTCTGCAAGAT